>JAUDYJ010000010.1:25684532-26922657 GCA_030761175.1 Masticophis lateralis
AGCTCCTTGTTAATCAGTGGAAAATCATCACCTCAATTCACAGGATGTTTTCCTCCCAATCAGTTCCAACAGATTTTTGTCAATTTAGGATCCCTTCAATTGCCAAATTCTTGAAGGTGCCAAGAGATTAAGTAAAACTGCAAGAACTGAGGCCCGTACAGCGCTTTCCAGGATATAAGAAAGGAGGTGGTCAGCAGGGCTTTCTAGCAAAGCCAGAAAAAGCTGAGGAGGAAGGTGCATCCCAGAAGCGGGAAGACAGAGGCCAAACTGCCAGGAAAAGTGTGCAGTGGTTCGGGGTTGCCCAAAAAGGAAGAGCAGGAGGGCCTCGTGCAAGGATGATCGTCGGTGGCAAAAAAGATCAAGGGGAAGCCCGAAGTTCCAAACAGCAGAATCCCTTTAAATCTGCTTGAAGCAGAGAAGCAGCTGAAAGGAAGAGGAGCAAAGAGACCTTCAAGGCAGGGATGGCAGAGAAACCAAAGGCACCTGCCTTTATTGGGGGGGGGGGCACAGGCAGTTAACTGGGCCAGCAGTGACTTTCTGGGAGACCTAAAGAGGCAACCAGGGAAGATAATCCGGGACATCTTGAGGCCACAACAGACAAACCAATCACCAGTCCTGAGGGCCTCCACCTGAGACTTCGTAAAGGATTCCAGAGTAAGGTTTTTATTTATCTATTTATTTAATTTCTACAGCCATCCAACTTCATAGCAAAATAGGCCACCTGTTCCTAAATTGGCATCATTCCAGAGGATGAGAAGACAGACAATGCGACACCAGTATTTCCAGGTGGGTCCAGGGGAGAAGCTTCCCAATCTTTGCACAAGTAGCTTGCCAATATACCTTCTTCCTAGGGCCGAGAGAAAGTGACTGGCACCCAGCCAGCTTCCGTGCCTAAGAGAGGGCCAGAACTCTGGTTTTCCCACTGCTAGCCTTAAATGTGAGACGTAAACAAATAAAATGTTCAAATCTGAGCATTCCTCAAACCTTGCGTTGAATTAATGAAAGCCAATGAACAAACTGCAATTTTAAAGCATGTAACTGCAGGGTATTGTATCCTGGAAAACTCATCCGCTGTCTCCCGCTCACAGAACGGCAACTGGTCAGATTCCCCCCAAATGACAAGGCAGAGGCTGCATTTCTGGAAAACTCCTTAAGCATCACTGGGAGCAAAGGTCAGATTTCCAGACCAGACAAGAGCCACCACCAGATGATCTAGTTGATGCTTTATTATAAGGCTACATTAACAGAATCTTGGGAGCCTTAAATGTGAGATGTGAAATGTAAAAGTACGCTTCGCCCACCGTCCTCTTTGCAGTCCAAGAACTTAGGGAGCGTGCCCCTCTGGAGCCTCTTGCATGCCCATTGTCCAGCTGCGGGCTCAGCTGTCTCTTATCTGTCCCTTCTGTGGGCAGTGTCTCTTGGCCCAGCTTCTCAAGGTCTTTCTCACAGCGCCTTACAGAAAATGAACAAGCAACCACAGAACTGCAATTTCAGAAGAGACTCTTCAAGTCATGCAGGAGCACATCCTTTTTTCTTAAAGATTGCTTAGCAGTAGTTTAAAATAAACAACCCTTAGTTGCTCTGATTAAATCTCATCAAAGATAAATGATCTCTAACCCAGTATAACCATATTACATTTACCATATGAATATTTAAAAGTGGCTCACAGGCTCTTCTGCTTTGGGATTTCCCACAGTCCTAAATCCCTAACCCTTCAACCTAAAATAGTTAGACAGAGAAATACTATATCACATACTTAGAAGAGCAAGAATAATTCAAGAGTAGAACCACGTACTCAAGGCACACTGATTCACTATGAAGTGAGCAGTTAGGAAAAAATCAGTCATAACTCACACATTTTCTTTGGTGAGCTGCACCTGAAGGAGGAAGCTGCAGCTCATGAAAACAGGCCTTTTAATAAAATCAGTCAGTCAGTCAGCAAAAGCCCTGCCAGACTCCTTCAGCTAGCTGTGGATATCCTTTACTGCATGTGTCACACAAGGATACCTGCCTGTCTGAGGTGATTTTGAGTTCCCAGATAAGTAAAACAAAATAAGTAAACATTTTAATAAGTAATAATTATAAATAACTCAAAGCAGTGAACATACCTAATAGTTCTCCCGCTTCCTATTTTCCCATAACAACCCGGTAAGGTGAGAAGGTCCTTTCTAACTGT
This sequence comes from Masticophis lateralis, assembly GCA_030761175.1. NCBI lineage: Eukaryota > Metazoa > Chordata > Lepidosauria > Squamata > Colubridae > Masticophis > Masticophis lateralis. The sequence goes on from JAUDYJ010000010.1 coordinate 25,686,709, forward strand.
TCCATTCTATTATTCTTGCCCCATTTCTCACCTTTCTGCTATAACATGGTTGGCGTTATGATTTATACAATACAATTGTTGCGCATGGATCCTTTAAGTTAAGAGAAACAACCAAAGGGAGAAACAGAAGCCTAAATAATCTGGCATATTTGGGTTATCTACCATTGTAGTCCAGGAATTGCTGGCCTACATCAAAGGTGAGCTTGGCAGGAGGCCGAAAAGAGGCGTCTTGGGATGGCAGCCCAGTAAGAAAGGCAGAGTGAATTCACGCGTTGCAGAGCTGAGGACGACAGAGATGGAGGAGCCATCCAGGATCTGTCACAATGTTGGGCAGAGGAAGTTTGTGAAAGACACAGCAATGCCCAGGAAGGCAGTATTTGTATTTGTATTTGTATTTATTAGATTTATATACCGCCCTTCTCCTTACGGACTCAGGACGGTGCACAGCCAATTTAAAAAAAACAATACACAAAAGTTAAAAAATTCCATAAAAGAATAAATATAAATAGCCGTAAATTAAAACTAGTTCAATTAAAAATAATAAAACTCTAAAAGTGATAAAATATTTACAGGAATCAGGCTAAGCCGGCAAGCTGAAAGAGATGAGTTTTTAAAGCCCGCTGGAAAGTCAGGTGGTCAGAAATAGGACTTCAGCTCAAGAGAGGCAAACAAACTTTGCATCCTGAGGTTGTGGCACACTTAGGGGCAAGAGTTGGGCTGAAGAAAAAAGAAGCAGAGTTTGTGTAACGACAAGACAAAATCTGGCAACTGATTGGACTCGAGAGGGCAAGAAAAGGACTCAAAAAGTCAATGTCACACCTGAGCAGCAAAGGATGTGGTTGAGGGGTAAGGAGAATGAAAGATGTATCTGTGGGACTTAACACTCAATGCAAGGGACTCCACTCTGTTCACAATGACAATGAATAAAGATTGCATTTAGTACAAATGATATTACTGAGCGATTCCCAGCACCAACAGCTCTGCCCAAAATTGGTCCTCAAAGGCCCTGCAAAAGACCCAGAGCTGGAGCCCTCCGTGCCTCGGGAGGCCAGCTGCTCTAAAGGAGCCCGAGGAAGCCTCCTGCTGGGGTCCTGGAAATAAGGGGGGCTTTCAACAGAAGCCGACAGATCCCACCTAGGAAAGTTGATCTGCTGGATCCCACCCAAGGCTTTCTGCACAATTCTGCACCTTATTGTGTACTCAGAATACGGCACTGGACAATACCGCCCCCACTTGGCTGCAGGGAGCCCTGGATGGTGGCTGATCTGTGTCAGCCTGATGCACGCACATTTATTTGACTGCCTTGCTGATGGAATACCCAGCTGTGGGTCCCGCCAGTTATTTCCTCAAAATGAGCCCCCAAATGCTTTGACTGAGACCGATTAAGGGCTTCAGAGTTGTAGTAAGCAATTCACACCTTTTCCTATCCGCAAATCCCATTACGTAAAAGCAGAGGCCTTTGTGAGCTGCAGCCGGCTTCATCCCAGCTCTGGCCATTCAAGAAAATCTGCCCACGAGGAGGGCTGCTGCCAGGCTCCTTGGCTGCTGTCAGCTGCAGTGCTGCGTTCATGGCTGAGGAGCACAGAAACCCTGGCTCAAAAGGAAGGGAAGGCAAGCCAGGGAGCTGTCAACAAGCCTTTGAAAACCAACTCAAATGGATTAAGATTAGCTTCACTAGAAAGCAGGTGAAGTGCCTGGGAAGGGGGGGGGGGAGGACTTCCCTGCTGCTACCCCACAAGGAGTCTGGTGGTTTTTAAAAGGAGCCACAGCAAATGAATAGGAACCTCTACACACAGAATACTTGGTGGCAGTTTAAAAATAGACTGCAGCAACTGCAGCCTGTAACCACAGCCCCCTCTATTGCCCCAAAGCCCCTGGCCCTCTGGCCTCTCCTCCTAGGCCTTAAAGGAGCCCCGGGAAGAGGTGAGGACCACCAAGGGGCAAACCCAAACAGGACCAAGGGAAGGCAACAGCAGGACAGCCTGGTAAACAGCCAGAAAGCCTACTAGGAGCTGCATCAGGAAACCCTGGGCCAGAGCCTCTGGTGTGAGTTCATTAGATGAGGGGTTCGGCAGAGGGAGGATCCTCTTTCAGAACTTGGGAAGTTCCTGGAGAAACTGGCTGGATTCTGAAGGAGAAAAGCCTGCCTGAAAAGGGCAAGAGTTCGACCTTGACAGGGAGGGAGGGAGGGAGGGAGGGAGGGAGGGAGGGAGGGAGGGAGGAAGGAAGGAAGGAAGGAAGGAAGGAAGGAAGGAAGGAAGGAAGGAAGGAAGGAAGGAAGGTGTCAATTAACAGAGAACTGAAGAGGTAGAGCTACTAGAAGATAAAATCCAGAGTCAATATACAAGCAATCTACCTGGGCACAAAGGTTATTTACAGGCTGCAAACAAATCTGGCATTCCTCAGATGGGGGGAGGGTTAGACAGCCGCTGTCCTGGATGAGAGCTGAAATGCCAGGCAGCCCTGATTCACCCACCTACACAACACAGAGACTCACAGAAGACACTGACTATGGCATTGACTGAAATAATTCTGTAGATCCTTTGCCAAAAACTATTTCTGTTATTACTTGGATACTGAGCTTTATGGTATAAAATGTTTGGAATAAACAGACACATAATTAGGAATAAAAATATGATTTTTTCCCCTCAAGGTAGCACAACTACTTTCTCCAGTCTCATTCTCTAAATGTCTTGATTTGGGCTACCTGGCAAATACATCCTGGTAACTAAATTGCTGTAGTTTGGGCCGGGAGGAGCTCCTAAACTTCCAGCTGTTCAAGGCAACCCCCAGGTACCCACTGCCATGAGGTATGTTTGACCACAACAGCCTTTCTCATCACTGAGTGGCCTCGTTTTTCTCCCCCTCCTGCCAAATTCAGCGCCTGGCTCCCTGCCCCGTCAGAGCCCCAGCAGCTCCTCGGGCCCTTTGCTCCTCCTCTCCATGGTGCCTGCCCAGAGGCCATCGCTGTGTCTGTGGAAGATGGGCGAGTTTCTTCACATTTACTGGCAGTCTCAGCAAAAGCAGCTGGCACAAGTAAATGAAGTAATTTTTGCTGCATGCATTTTATCAGCAAAGAAAGCCTGAATGTTCCAAATAAATACTCTAATGGGCTCCAAGAACTTGGTTGAAAAAAACCTCTTCCTTATCCTCCACTGGGCAGAAGCTCAAGAATTCTGCAAGAGAATGAAGACCATTAGCAGCAACCAAAGAGAAATCAGCCTGGCAGCTGTGCTGATTTCTGCCCTCTGAAAGCAGCATAACCATCAATAGAGTGGGTGGAATCACATGCAAAGAGCCTTTGGTTCTTGAGTCAGACAAATGGGGCCCAAGACTGGCAAAGGTCTGGCCGGGTCTCCTACAGCAAAGCTGGCTGAGGAATTCTGGGAGTTGAAGTCCCAGATCAGAGCCAGGTCAGTGTCCAGGTGAACTCAGAGAGACAAAGAAGAGCCAACCTCCTGCACTCAAGATCCAACCTAGCCTTGACACTGGAATGTGTATACACACACACACACACACACACACACACACACACACCACACGGCAATGGCCACAAAATTGTTTCATTTGTTGTTCTACTCTTGCAAGTTTTATTACATGCTCATCTTGTCTCTCAGCGAAGCGGAACAAATTTGCAGAATAAAAGAGTTGCAAGGGACCTTGAAGGTCTTCTAATCCAACCCTCTCCTCAAACAGGAAGCCCTACACCATTGCAGACAAATGGGTATCCAGTCTCTTCTTAAAAACCTCCAGTGGTGAAGCACCCACAACTTCTGAAGGCAAGCGGTTCCACTGGTTAATGGTTCTTACTGTCAGGAAAGTTCTAAGTTGGTTCTAGATTGGTTCTCTCCTTGATTAGTTTCCATCCATTGCTTCTTGTTCTGCCCCCTCTTCTTTGTGGCAACCTCCCAAATATTGGAATATTGCTATCAGGTTATTCCTGGTCCTTCTTTTCACTAGACTAGACAAACCCAGTTCCTGCAACCGTTCTTCATACGTTTTGGTCTCCAGCCACCTAATCATGTTGGTTGCTCTTCTTTGCACTCTTTCTAGAGTCTCAACATCTTTTTTGTATCATGGGGACCAAAACTGGCTCCAGTATCCAAGTGTGGTTTTTCCAAGGCATTATAAAGTGATATTAAGAAGTCACCTGATCATTTGTCTGCAAAGGTATTTAGGGTCTCCCGATTAAGCAGGGGGTTGGACTAGAAGACCTCCAAGGTCCCTTCCAACTCTTGCTATTCAAGGGCAGATCCTAGACAGAGATGTACAGCCACCCAAAGGATGGAGGTCCCATTGGGGAATGGGAAGGTGGCGCTTCTTTCACTGCCAGAGAAGAAGGGGCTACCTTTCCCTGTCCATGTTGCCGACATTGGGCCCGACCAGATGCCTCCACCGGGTCCCCCTCGCTCGCCTTTCCTTCTAGCGAAAAGGCTGGAAACGTCCCTCTCGGCACAGCCGATGCGGCCCCCGGCCTCGCCCTTTCGGCCAGTTCTCTCCTGGAAAAACCAGGAGCCCCCCCCCCCCCGCTTCCCCTCTTAGGGCCCAAAGGGCATTCGGGTCCTGAAAGGGGAACGCCGGCACGGCTGCCCGGGGGAACCGGCTGTCCTGGCGTCCCGGCACCCTCTGCCGTGGAGAGGAGCGAAGCGGCCTCGGGGCCTGCAGGCCCACCGACCCCGCCAGGCTCTACCGGCCCGTCAGCAGCCCAGCAGCCGTAACGACCCGGACAGCCGCGAGAGGGCGGCCGAGACGCCGAAAGCGCCAGCGGGGCAGCGGCCCAGACCCGCCACGACCGCCCGGCTCCCTCCCTGGAGAGGCAGGCGGGGCGGCGGCTTCCCGGGGAGGCTCTTGGGCAGCGGCTGGGCGACGGGAGACCCCGGCAGGCTCCCCACCGCCCCTCCCTGCGCCCGGCGCCTCCCTCGCGGCCCCGGGCCTCCCCCGCCTCGCCCCCCGCTCGGGGAGACGCCGAGCCCGCCAAGGCTCCGCCGGGCCATCCAGCGCCGGGCCGGCCTGCCGAGAAGCCGCGCGCGAGGGCCGAGCGGCAGCCGCTCCCCTTAAGCCGATCCCGGCGACTCACCGGCAGCGAAGGGCGAGCAGCTGCCAAGGACGCGCCGCGCCACGTGCCTCTCCGCAACGCCCCCGCCGAGGCCCGCCGACCCGCCCGGGGAAGCGACGCTCCGCTCCGAGGCTCCGGCTCGGGCGCCGCACCTTCGTCTGGCCGGCCCGAGAGGCTGCGCGGCCGCCCGGCTGGCCCGAAACCGCCGCTCATGCCGGGCGGCCCGCCTGGAACGCCAGCAATGCCGCCGGGCCGGTTGCCGAGCGGGGGCGGGGCGCAGGCGGAGGAGGAGACGGGGGTCCTCCGGAGCGGCGCCCGGGAGGGGAGGCGGCGCGGCGGCTCCAGGAACGGAGCTCACCTGGGCGCGCGCGCCGGCCCCGCCGGGGGACCTGAAGAGACGCCGGCCGGCCTCGCCCGCGGTGTTAGGCCGGCCGGAGACCCCCGCCCGAGAGGGCTCCGGGGGCCGCCTGGGGCTTCTCCGAGGGAGCCGCGGGACGAGGCGCGACGGCCGCCGGGGGGAGTAGCCGGAGTCCCGCGCCAACCCGATGGCCGTGGCCGAACTGCGCCGCCGCCCCCAGTAGGCAGGGAAGGAGCCAGCCGGGATCTCCTCGGAGGCCGCGGCGTCCACCCGGCTGCCTTTGACGCTGCACCACCACCACCACCACCCCCATCTGCCATTTATGCCAACCTCCTTGGGAGGGCAAGGCTGGTGCTCTCCCCCGCCGTCGATGCAGCCCCGGCCTCCCGAACAAGCTTAAGGGCCCCCTTGGGACCCCGAATGCCAGGAAGGATCCGACGTCCTGGTGGCTTGAGCATGTGCAAAGTGAGCTGAACATCAGGCAGCACCAAAGCCTGTGAATAACTCGATTATGATTCAGTCTGTGACCTGGTTCACACCACACCCTGAACCCCAAACGACTCCCTCTGCTTCCATCTACTACACACACACACACACCCCACACACCCCCTAAGAAAGTGGAGCAGCTACAGATAACAGCAGCCCTGTTCTTCTGAGCACAAGTGGTGGGAACAGTTCTATAGCTCACAAAAAGGAGTTAGTTGGAAAAGGTGTTGTCCAACTCTGATTGGCCCTCAGGAGCTCCTGGTCTTTTCCCCAGGTCTTCTGTCTCTCACCTTTCCTTCTAGGTGGTCCCCTTCCCAAGCACTCAAGGCAAGGATGAAGAACTCTTGTCCAGCCCCATCTGAAGCTCACCACTCTGGCTGGATCCTGCCCTGCATGCCATTCTTGGCGACCTTTGGATTGCTCAGAATATGGCCAGAAGGGATCTGAAAGGGTCTTTGAAGTTCTAAAGAAAATGCCTGAAATAAGGAGGTGAGAGGGCTCCAGGTGTCCAGCTGGTAGAGAAATGAGCCACACCATGGATCAGAGAAGAGTCATCTCCTTGCTCTCGAGAACATTCCTCGCTAAACTACGAGCTTCCTTTGTTGTTTAAGGTATTCAAAGTATGTGCAGGCAGAACGCTATGCCAGGTGATGGGTTTCGTGGGTTGGAGCCTTAGATGTGACACTTCTGGTTTATCAACTGGCCAGTGAAATTCCTTAGCTGCTGCTGGGAAGAGGCCATCAAGGAGAGTTTCACAGTCACATTTGACAACAAAACAAGCCCTTTCCTGGTTCCCATGAAGCACCGACCCGAAACTGACAATCTTCACACTTTCTATATGCTCAGTCACAGGAAATCATGCCAAAGTTGAAAATCTCCTGGCCTAGCACATTGTGTGACTGCAGGCTCCGGACTTGTCAAGTGTGAATCCAGCCACTGAGTGTACAGACTACAGAAGAAGAGAGTTGGAAGGGATCTTGGAAGTCTTCTAGTCCAGCCCACTGCTCAAGCAGGAACCCCGATAGGATTCCAGACAAATGGCTGTCTAATCTCTTAAAAAACTCCAGTGATGGAGCACCCACAAATTCGGGAGGCAAGCCTATTAAATTATATCACGAATAGGAAATTTCTCCTGAATTCTGGTTGGATCTCTCCTTGGTAAATTTCTATCCGTTACTTCTTGTCTTCCTCTCGGGAGTTTTGGAGAATAGGTTGACCCCAGGGGTGAAATCCACTTACCTTCGCTACCAGTTTGCAAATAGAAGAGCGTGTTTGCACGTGACACTTCTGTGCATGCGCAGGACCTTCTGTGTATGCGCAGAGTATCAAAAATGTGACATGATGACGTCCGGGCGGGTGGACGGAGCCTCCCACCGCCAGCGCTACCAGTTCACCCGAGCCGGATAGAACCAGCTGCATTTCACCACCAGCTGAGCCCTCTTTTTTGTGGCAGCCCCTTAAATGTTGGACAATTGCTATCATGTCACCCCAAGTCCTGTTTGTTAAACATTCCCAGTTCCCACACCATTCATTGTTTTAGCCTCCAATCCCCTAAGCATCTTTGTGGCTCTTCTGTGCACTTTGTGTATTGTGACCAGAACTGGATGCAGGAACACAATAACAGAATAATAGAATTGGATGGTACCTTGGGGGTCTTCTGCACAAGCAGGAGATCCTATATTATTCTGGGCAAATGGCTGTCCAAACTCTTCTGAAAAACCTCCAGTGATGGAGCACCCACAACTTCTGAAGGCAAGCCATTCCAATGGTTAATTGTTGTCACCGTCAGGAAAACCCTAGGTTGCTTCTCTCCTTGATTAGTTTCCATCCATTGCTTTGTTCCTGCCTTCTGGTGCCTTGGAAAACAGCTTGACCCCCTCTTCTTTGTGGCAGCCCCTCAAATATTGGAAGACTGCTATCCTGTCTCCCCTGGTCCTTCTTTTCTAACTGTCTTTTAATGTTAATGTGCTAGGGGAAATACGAGAATTTTTACATTGTTATTTCAGTCTTTTTACTCTTACCATGTGATGGAATTTAATAAGGTGTGAATTCTTAGCAGGGAGGGGTGCATTTCCAAGGAATAAGAGTAACTCAGTATGGATGTTACGTGTGAGGGAAAGAGATTGAAGCCAGCCCCTCCCTAATACTAGTTCCCAGATCATACGGGAGATACAAATAGTAGAGTTTGGAAGAATCACCAGGTATCATTCTTGGTTTTGGACCTGAAATATTTCTATCTAGCAATAGTAGAGGATCTTCTCTATCAGCTAGAGTCCCCAGGGCTATCAACTGCTCTGTTTTCTCCCTGCATCCCAGGATTTCCCACTGTCTCTGATTATTATGTTGTTGCTGCCCATACCATAATCTGAGAAATTCCTTTCCTGGTCTGGCTGGCCCTCCTCAGCTGGGGATCCACAAAAGTCCCACCGATTCATACATGTTGCAGTCAATGTTGAGCTTGCTAAAAAGCCACATTGATTGTATTCATCCCAAATGACAGCTGCTCTCCGACCCTGGGAACATTGCTTATTCAAATCCCTGTCAGAACTTGTATCCTGTTTCAGTATTTTTGTTTCTGAAGAAGGATGGTTGTTTTAAAATTCAGGGAAGGCAGTTTAATAATTTCATGCTTGAAGACTCAGTTCAAGGTCTTAATTTTTCCAGTCAAGAAACACAGCTTCTGAGTGTTTGTGGAAAATAAGAGCATGGGAGACCTAAGTCACTGTTTGCTATTTTGATTGTAAAGAAGGTTCAGGAAGGCAAAACTTTTACAGCAGCTAAGTAAATTCTGCCTCTTCATTCCTTTCATTCTTGGCCTCAGAAGACAAGGTGCTTTTCTCCATCGACTGGGAGCCTCTGTGTCCAATGTCTCTTTCCTTCAGTAGGAGCCCATCTGCAGGCCTGCCCACTCACTCAGGTTGCCCAAGCCAAAAGAAGGAGATATGAAGAGGAGCTCCTCCCAGAGCACTCACCCCAAAGGACACCTTTGAGGAAACTCTGCTGAAGCAGCAGTTACTTTCCCAGCCTGACTCACATCCAAGGGATGTAAGCGGCTGGATCAATAATCTCAGACCAGCTGTCTCTGGATCCAGGGCAAGCCTCCAAGCCCTCAGAATGTGGGACTGAGCTTTGACAAAGGCTGCAGCCGATGCCACTCGGCTCATTCAAGGGCATCCAGATCAGAGTCGCAATAGGACTTACACCTGTCTTCTGGATAGCTGGCCCCTTTTATGCAGTAAATCCCACGGCCATCCAGGCAGTTCCTCTATCCCAGAACCATTATGCTATCTTGCAGGGCCATCTCCTTCCATTCAAGCTCAACAGTTTGTGGACACATCCCTGCTTGTATTTTTCTTGGAAATAAGGCAGAAGTGTTTTGCCTTAGCCTTCTGGCATGAGGGGTTGGGTTTTTTGATCTTTCTTTGCCTTCTTAGCCTAACGTCTAATCTCAGGATTTTGTCCTATCCAAGCAAGCAGGCCTAAGGCTGCTGACTTTTTCTAGATCAGCCAAGGCCAACCTTGTGTTGCCATCTAGCTGGGCATATTGTATAGGCAAAAAAGCCAGTGGCATTAAAGAAAGACATTTGCTGAGTAAACACAGAGCATAGAATAACAGGGTTAGAAGGGACTCTTTCTCCATGGAGCTGTGAGGGGTCATTTCTACCTACCTGGTGGGCATCCCCTGTCTCCACAGACATTCCGCCACAGTGGCATCACTCAAAAATGGTACTTTGCCATTCTTTTATGTACGAGCTGATGAATGGTGCCAAGATGGCTTCTTCCCATTGTTTCAACATCAGCAAATTTACAAACAAGCAAACAAGCTCCAGCTGGGACCAATTTTTGCATGTTCCTGTTGTCAGCTGTTGGAACTCTGGTTGATGGTGATGCTTTCAGCAGTTCAGGAGGGTCATAGCTAACTTAAAACTACTCTGAGGGATGCAGACGTTTGGAGCAATGACTTCCCAGGCTCAAATTTGCAAATAGCTGCAGGTGTCATCAAGGTTTTATCCAAGGAGGAGATATAAGGAATAATTATTCTGCTTTAAAGGCACTCTTGAGACAAAGGCCTCTCATTACTGCCATAATCAAAAATACATCTAGAGCAGTGGTTCCCAACCTTCTTGGCACCAGGGACTGGTTTTGTGGAAGACAAATTTTTCATGAACCTGGGGAGGGGGAGATGATTTCAGTTTCATTCACTTGCCCACTGCTCACCTCCAGCTGAGTAGCCTGGGAGTTGGGGACTCCTGATGGGCTGTGGAAGTGGTGAGTGTGTGCAAAGCTGCATTTGTGAAAGCATCCAAAACTATCCCCTCTTCTTCACCCCACACACACCATTGCTGCCTCTGCCAATTCACTGAACCAGAAAGATTGGGAACCTCTGATCTAAAGTATCTGGCTCCAAACTGTACAGGGGCTGACACTTTGGGAATTCAGATTGCCAGGGCAGGAGCAACAGAGAAGCCACATGCAGCAAGGGTGACGGAGATCCCACCTGCATCTCAAAAGGCAACAGCCACACATAGCCTTGAGGAGCAGATCTTGAAAGAGGAGGAGGTAGGCAAAGCAAAGCAAAGCGAAGGAGCCCAGACATGCCGCTCCCCTCTGGGACCCCAGTGGTGGAGAAGATTTCCTTTGCTGAAAGGTGTATCAAGTGCAAGAACTTTTCTGTTGTCTTTATACTAATTTAAGTTTTATTTTCATTATTGCTTTAAGTTTCATTTTAATGGGTTCGGATGGTTAATTTGGATGTACCTCATGGTTAATATTTCAAATTAGTACCTGTGGATTCACTAGTGATCCATGGAGTAAAAAGGTGGATTAAAAGTATTCCAATACAAGTAATTTAATGACTGAATCCTGAATAGAATATTGTTGCCTGGGGCATATGTGCATGAAAATGAAAAATGTGTGTTGCGATGCAAAAACCATGACTGACGTGTTTGTGTCTGGTAGTGTCACATTTCTGACCTTCGTCCACCTCAGGTGTTACAGAGACCCTTGACAAGACTCACACCCCTCCCCCTCCTATTTCAAAAGCTTTCTGCTCATCCCAGTCTGTCTGCCCATCTGCCTATCCTGCTGAACACAGAGATAGAACAATAGGGTTGGAAGGGATCCTGCTCAAGCAGGAGACCCTGCCCCATTCTGGACAGTGGCTGTCCAGGCAGGACTGCATTCCTGGTCGTTCTTTCTCACCTGAAGTTCTCTACCACCGGTGAGGAAGTCAGACAAAAAGTGAAAAGAAGAATACTTCCCTTGCTAAGTGTTTGCTTGGAACCTGCTGACTTTGATCCCTTTGATCCTTTGGCCTCTCTTGACTCAGACCGACTGGTTTGACCAGCTGTGATGCGGATTCCCTGTCCTAACTGAGTTTCGCCTTCCTTGCTCAGCAACATCATCACACACTTCCGACATCCTTCCCCAAATCTTAAATGCTGACGGGTGAGGGAGAATGAGACTAGAAACAGAAGCCCAGACATCTTCACACAAAAAGAAAATGCAAACCAGCTTAACAAAAACAGGTCCGTAAATGACAAGTTAGGAATGCAAATTGAAATAAGCAAAAATAAGGTAAGAGAACACCTGTCAACTCTAGACAGATTCAAATCACTATGTCCTGACAGATTACATCCCAGAGTTCTGAAGGAGCTGGCAGATGTAATCTCAGAATCTTTCAATTCTGAGATTACATTTTCAAAAAAATCTTTCATAGTTCTTGGAGCACCAGGAAACTACCTGAGGACTGAAAAAAAGCTGACGTGGTTTCCATCTTGAAAAAAAGGGGAAAAAATCAGATCCAGGAAATTATAGACCAATTAGCAACATCAACATCAATACTTGGGAAGATCTTGGAAAAGATAATCAACCAACCAATTGCAAACACCTTGAAGCAAACAAAATTATAAACAGTAGCCAATATGAATTCATCAAAAACAGATCATGCCAAACAAATATTATTTTATTCTTCAAGAAAGTGATTAAATTAGTGGCTGCGGACATAGTATATTTAGATTTTAGTAAAGGGGACCACAGCCTACTTCTTGGCAAGCTAGAAAAATGTGGTGTAGATGGGTTTCACCACCAGGTGGGTTTCTAATTGGCTGACAAATCATATTAAACGCGTAGTTCTTAATGGTACTACGTCTACATGGAGGGAAATAAGCAGTGGGGTATCACAAGGTTCCATCTTAGGCCCAAGACAATAGCTTCATAAATGATCTAGATGAGGGAGTATAAGGGGAACTCATAAAATCTGCTGATGACGCTAAGCTGGCAGGAATAGCCAACACCCCGAAAGACAAGCTCAAGATCCCAAAAGGTCTTGACAGGTCCTTGAACACTGAGCCCTATCAAAATGAAATTCAACAGAGAAAAGTGAGTTTTTACATTTAGGCAAGAAAAAACGTCTGTATAGGTACAGGCTAGATAAAACTTGTATTAATGCCAGTAACTCTGTGAGAAGGATCTAGGAATCCTAGTAGACAATTGTTTAAATATGAGCCAACGTACAGCAACAACTAAAAATGGGAATGCAATCCTAGGCTGCATTAATAGAGGGATAGAATCCAAGATCACATGAAGTTCTAGTACCTCTTTACAAGCCTTAGTAAGACCACGCTTGGAATACTGCATCCAGTTCTGGCACCACAATATAAAAATGATGCTGAGACTCTGAAAAGAGTGCAGAGAAGAGCAATAAGAATTATTGGCGGTTGGCAGCTAAAACCTAGGAAGAATGGTCTCAGGAATTGGGCATGGCTATTCTAATAAAAAGAAGGACTAGGGGAGACATAATAGTAGTGTTCCAATATTTGAGGGGCTCCTACAAAAACAAGTGGAGGTGTCAAACTATTTCCCAAAGCACCAGAAGGTAGGACAAGAAACAGTGGATGGAAACTAACCATGGAGAGAAACAACCTAGAACTAAGGAGAAAACACCTAATGGTGAGAACAATTAACCAGTGGAACGGCTGGTCTCCAGAAGTTGTGGGTGCTCCATCACTTGGAGTCTTTTGAGAGGAGATTGGAAAGCTGTTTGTCTGAAATGGTACAGGGTGTCCTGCTTGAGCAAGGGTTGGACTAGAAGACCCCCAAGGTCCCTTCCAACTCTATTATTCTATGTTCTTTCTTTTGTTTATCAGAATAAGATCCCCCAGCCCAAATACTGTAATTAGTCCGTGAAGGAAGGGTGAGGAGAGGCTTCATAAAGTAGGAAAAGGCTTCTCAGAGACCAACCAGTGCGGATCACCTGGGCATGAAACTGGCCTAAGAAGTCCTGCTCCAGATGTCAGCCACTTCATTCTCTTTGGGGGGGGGGGAGAGGGGGAGGTGCTGGCCACAATCTGAGCTCTCAGCTGCTTTACTCTCTCACTCATGGCTTTCACTTGAAGGGCTGGGCTGTCAGATGTTTTGAAAAACTTTAACGTCACTTAAAGGCATCCAGCTTCATTCGGATGCAGTTATAGCATCCAGCTTTAAAATAAAAGCTCTTTATTTTTCCATATTCGGCCATCTGGTTTCTGCTTTGGGTTCTCCTACACGCTTCCTCCAGGAGCAGAGTGGTTTGATTTATTTCAGGCACGGAAGGTTCCCAGTTCGACATTGGGCAGAAACATTTATTTTTCTGAAAAGTTTACTTCTTCCGAAATGGGCTTCCCAAGTAAGTTAAAGATGCAGCCCCTGGCAATTCAGCCCCTTGAAGGAGTTAGTGAAAGGATTGGGGGGGGGGGGGGGGGTCAGATTAAATGGTTTGTGGCTCTCGGTGGCCGGCAGGGGGCGCTCCCGTTCACCCATCCCAGCAGAGGCCTTTTGCCTACGCTGCTCCCCCAGTTAGAAGGGGCCGCGGTTGCTGCCTTCTCCGGTTGGCAGGAGGCTGAAGCTTGCAATGGTGCAAGCAGGACTGCAGCTCCGCCCCCGGGCTGTAAATGCGCCTTGCGGGATGGAGACTCGGGGGAGACTAACAGAACCCGCCTGCCTCCTGCCTGCCTTACGACGGGCCTTTCGAAGGCAGGGCAGGCTTGGGCTGGGCTCTCCAACCTTGGCAACTTTGAGAACTCTGGGAGTTCCCTAAGTCTACAAGTCTTAAGGTTGCCAAGGTTGGAGAGCCCTGTTTCAAAGGGCGCCTGCAACCCGCGACTGAAGGAGCTGGAGTTGTGGCAGCTCCGGCCGTCCCGTCTCCCCCACCCCATTCAGCTCCCTTCCCCCGGGCCGCCCTATCGGGCTCGGCGCCTGCAGTCGCCACAGGTGAGAATCATCCGCACGGCCGGCGGATCCCGGGTTTCCTCCTCGCTGCGCTCCGAGGGAGCCAGGAAGGGAGCACCAGGACCCCAGCCGCGCTGCGCTCTCCCCCGAGGCGGGCCCGGCTGGACCGCTGCCCGGCCCAGCGAGCAGAGAGCGGATGGGGCAGAGGGAGCGCAGGGGAGTTTGCGACGGCCGCTCAGAGGGACCTTTGGGGAGATTTCAGCAGCGGAGATAGAATGAAAAAATCTGGAGATGCTAATAAACTAAACAATTGATCTAATACAGACATTCGGAGCTTGTGAGGCATCCATTGAGATTCTTTCAAATTAATATTTCTACAGCTGCAATTCTGGTTTCATTTCATCTCCATGTCAGTAAGCCAATACCACAGAGTCACTGAAGGGAAAACAGGTCAATATTATGAACCTTTTCCTTCTACTGTGGGGGAAATGACTGGTAGGCTATAATCAATCTTAACTTCTACATGGCCTGCATCTTCTGCTACTGTGTAGATGTCCTTATCAATACTGTTTTCTGCCCTTTCTAACATACTTTTGTTTTGCATTTTTGTGCTATGCAGTACATTAAAAGACACACAACAGAAGGTATTTTAAACAAATCAAATATATTTACTGTATATTTAGAACCTGTAAAAAGCCCATATAATAGGCCCATATAATATAATAGAGATTTCACTTGCTCTAATTTCTCTTGGATTTTTGCTGAAATTCTTCTAAAGATACAGTGTGTAAAAAAGTTTTTTTTTCTTCTTCAGTCATGTCCAATTCTCACAGACTATCTGGACAAGTCCCTGCAGTTTTCTTGGCAAGGTTTTTCAGGAGTGGTTTGCCATTACCTTCTTCCGAGGGCTGAGACACTGGCCCAGGATCACCCAACTGGCTTTGTGCCTAAAGTGAAACTAGAACTCACAATCTCCTGTTTCTAGGCTGATGCCTCAGCCATGACACCAAATTGGTTCTCTATATAAAGTGTAAAAAATTATAGGGGTCTCTTAATTGCCAAGACTCCATCTCAGCCCACTTTGTTCTTAATAGCACAACATTAGAGATTATTTTGAATGGCTGCACAATCCAAGCAAATGCGACAGCAAGGACTTGCACAGATATGGAGGCTCATCTGGTTCTTCTACTTAGGTTCCTCTTTTTCCAAGACTTCCACTGAGAGAACCTCTTCATCCCCAGTCGGGGTTGGACTCATGGAAACCCGAATAGGATGGTCAGGACTCTTGCAGATCTTTGTCTCTGTTCCGCAGCCGTTGGGCTTGGGGGAACCAGCTAGTGAAGCATGGCTAGCTGGTGACTTGGGGACAACTGGTGTGGAACTGGCAGCCTGAAAGAAAAGTCAGTCCGATTGGGAATCGTATAAGGGGCCTTGATAGGAAAAAGATGCTTGCCTTAAAATGGGGGGAAGCAACATCTTAGTTCTAAGCTCAATCTTCTAGATAGGGCCCCAGAACGATGTCCATAGGCAGGAATATGCCCAGAGATATATCACCCACTTGGTTCCCTCCTAAGCTGACTTGAGTTTGCTTTGGGTTACTTTAATTAAAATGAGATTGACACGGGAACTGGAATGCTGCAGAGCAAAATGTCCATTGAGCAGCAGAAGTATTCCCAGAAGATAAAGTTGACATTAACCAACCCCACAAAAGATTTGTTCACAAAACAATCAAGAGGCGCAAACGTGGTGGAATCCACCTTAATGGCTGATAAGGGATAAATCATCAACATCGTCCCGGTCAGTGGTTATTTGGGACTGGCCATGCTCAGCTGTTTTGTGAAAAGCACTTGACATGCACTCCCAATATATGTACCCAGCTCCAAATGATGGGAACTTCCTTCTCATCTCACAAAATTACCCATTCAAGGTTCAGCTATGATTTCCTCCAAAGTGTGATAAGCCATTATCCCCATCTTGGTGTCTCCCAGGGTTTACTGTACAAGCTGCAATTTTCTGGGTTCATGTTATATGCTTGAGCCATGGTTTATAAATGTTTGGCTTGCTGAGCCACAACCATGATTTAAAAGTTGTAGCAATTAGATCCATTAGTGGACCAAGCCAAGGTGAAGAAGGCTACATGGCTCCAGTCCACCCCTTCCCGGGCAGATTTCCATAATGCTCCCCTCTCGCCAGGCCGCTTGGAGGGTTTCAAGCACACCTGGATTGCCTTCAGCTCCTTCAGTTTCCAGCGGAGGTGAGCCAGTCTGCCCTTACCCCCCATTCTCCCTGCAGCCATCAGGGCGGCTTGCAAGAGCTTGGGGGTCCCAGCTCTGGGAGGGATGATGGGGAGCCCCTTCTCTTCTTTGGGCTTGGTGTTGTTCTTCAGCATTCGCCTAGAACAGAACAAAAGCATAGCATTGGAAATTGGCCAGATCTGTGAGAATAAATTGCATGTGTGAATGCGACAGAATGACTGTGTGAATATCATGGCCCTTCTCTGATCTTCCTTCAGAGGCTCCTCTTTTAAAATGTGTGTTTCTGCTTCTTTGGAGTTTCCTTTTGAAGTGACAAATGGGAGGCCCTTCTGGATGATGAGTCCCCAGAATCACTTTGGATAGTGAGATGTGTGGCACATTTAATTAATTCTTTAATCAATGAAAAGCGTTGTGCAGTGCCTGCAGAGAGAAAACAGAGGAAGACCTGTTTCCCACTTAAAACTCTGGGGTCAAAGAGCTGTACAGTCAAACCTCATAGGAAAGCTGTGGTAGTCCACAGAATTGTTCCAATCAAGAGCAGCCTTGTCATTTCCATAAAACTGGAAAAATCATCAAAGGTATCAAAACATGAATAATTGAAGAAAATACTTTAAGCACCACCTGAAGTGAATCGTAGCCTCTCATAGTGCTGTCAAACTCTTAAACATGACTCATTCACTGCCATTCATGTATAGAATCCCTTCCCTATCTTAATCTGTTAGTCCTTTCCCTGACCAGTAGAGAACCCGCTCCCCAAATTTGTCTTGTTTCATGGCAGGCCTGGGGAACAAAATTAAACCTGAAGGGCTGAATGCCTATTATCTGAACTGTGTTAGGCAGAGCCATGTATTCTTGGGCAAGGAAGTTACCCCAGGAGGACAAGACGGTCCTCGTGACAGATTTCCAGGGAAAAACTCGACCCAACACCTAGAGGAGAAGGGAAGAGAGGAGGGGAAGAGAGGACAGCCGAGGGGAGGAGCGGAGGAGGGGAAGGCTGGAGGGAAGGGAAAAGTTGAGGAGGGGAGAGGAGACCGGACCACACAAAGCCAGACCAGGTCAGGCCAGGCAGGAGAAGGTATATTTCACCACCAACTGTTTCTGACTGCAGACACATCAGGTAGCAGGAGCCTCTCGGAATTGAACTGACTGGCATGTCGTAGAAGGGAGAGCAAACTGATTAATCAATTAGAATAAACCTTTGATCATCCTACAGCTCACCTGGCTTTCTTCCGCAGCAGCTTTTGGGACTCGGGATAGTGCACCAGAATTTCATTCAAATCCTTCTTATCCAGAATGAAAAGGTTTGTAAATCCATGTGCCACAACATTAGCGGTACGCCGATTTCCACCTCCCACAGCCAGTAAACTAATAGAAATAGAAAAATACAAACTCAGCAGCCAATTTCTCCTCTCCTATTCCAAAGGGGCATCAACTTCATTCTACCTGCCTCCACCGAATCTTCCAAGACTGTCATTCAGTAACAACTAAACAAATGTAAGATCCAGTAATCCAAATATTTCTTCAATTCGATAGTACAAAACCACTGTGCCAGGCTGTGATGGCCACTCAGCCTCAAGGTAACCTGAGCAGGAGGTGGGGAAAAGAGCATCCTAGATTTGTGGAGAGAAATGGAACTCAGCAGCTTAACCATGATCTTAGAGTCTTTACTGCCAGAGGTCTTCTCAGCCAGGGTTAAAGCTTTTAACTCTCGGAAGTCATCCAGGAAGCAGGCTAATAAAAGCTATTTTGCCCAATATCTAAGAATGGCCATGGCAAGATTTCATTTCCCTCAGTTTCTCCCTATTAATTCCAGCTACCAAGACTGATTTCCTCCAGGTAAGATTGTTTGAGAGTCAGTGCAGCTGCATTCAAGTATTTATTTGATTAGGTTTATCACCTGCCTTTCTCTACTTGTATAAATGCTCAAGGCAGCTTGTACGTTTAAAAAGCAAACATTAAAATTAACTATTAAAGGCTAAGTGAAAGGGTGTGTCTTTGTATTTTCCTGATACTGGAGATATGGGATTAAGTGCACTTTCCTGGGGAGAGCTCCTCTTGCACCCCAGGAGATGAGCCTCTGGAGACGGCAAGGCTGACTACAGAACGGCTCCTCTGGTGATGGAGCGGCACTTCCTCCCACAGCAGATCAAGCTGCTAGAACCTCTCCTTTTGCCTGGAAAGCCATGGGGAGCAGCAGCATCACGGGTTCCTGGTTTTTGCCTCCGTCAAGGGTTGCTCACATAAACTATGTCTCGAGATGAGATGCCTAAAGAAGAGTGTGGTGGCTTAGGTGCTGGAATTGGAAGGGGAAAGTCAGAGGATGGCTGCCCTCCATGCCCACACCGCACCTGTCACCTCACAGACTTGTTGCTATGAAATGCCGTTGGAGAAGAAGCTCCCCTGAGCCTCAGAGAAAAGGCGGAAGAGAAATGCAGCAGAGAAGGGAGAAGGAACACCTCCTGCGGTGGGCCTGACCTTATTTCTCCAAACACAGAGCCAGCTTTCAGTGTCACGAGCACCGTTTTCCCATCTGGTCCCCCAAGCACTTGGACTTGACCCATCTGAATGATGTACATCTCGCGACCGATCTCTCCCTAAGGAAAAATGAGGGGGAAAGTGAATCTGAGCTGTTCTGCTCCCTTGGCTCCTTTTGCTTTGCAGAGTTCAGGGTTAGTGGCCTGGACTTCATTAAGTTTGCCCTCAAAGGGAAGAATAATTGGGATAACTTTTTCTTTTGGAAATTTTGCAGAAATTATTATTATTGTTCATTGCAGTCAGCCAGATGTTCAGAGTGGATTTGGCATTTTTTATCCCCCTATTTTATCTCTCCTTCCCAAAGACTTGGGATAGACAGATGTGGACGTTTGATGGTGTTACAGATACTGTCGCAGGATGTAACCCGTTCTGCGTAAAGCCGCCTTCTGCAATTGATGGTGAATTTGTCAATCCTAATGGTGTTGAAGTGGTGCTCCAATTGTTTTGGGATTGCACCCAAGGCATCTATGACTATTGGTGCTACCTTTGCTTTCCTTTGCATCTTGTGATTCAGGGTGACATTGAGCAGAGTTGCCTTGAAATTACAACTTCTGCATCCTAGAAGGTTGCATCTGCAGTTGCAAAGTGGAAATGCAGTATTTCTATGGGCTGGGGTAGAGGTTTTAATAAGGGAGGTGTTATCAGAGCAATTTAAGGCTTAGGAAGACTTAAAAAGACGGTGCAGTCTTAAGGGGAAAGGGCTGAGCCACCATCCTTCCCAATGTAGGCCCTGGAGAAGTTCTAATCCGAGAGGAAAATTTCTGGGTTGAATATTGTCTGGCACCAAGACTGGCTCTCCCACTTAGACAGGAAAGGAGCTAATTTGCTATCTCTTCATTCTTTGAATTTAGGGTCAGCAACTAAATGGCAAATAATGATCAAGAAAATGAATAATGCTCCATATTTGAATATTTGCAGATAATCCTCCATTTGATGTTTTTTGTCCTATTTTTATTCGTGACTTCTGATTTTCAGAGGAAAAGGAAGAAATGAATTCCTTTTTAAAGAAACCAAGCTCTTCTCTAAAACCTGTGTGTATTTTTTAGCTCTGTTACCTCTGCTTTGCCATTATTTTAGTTCCTGGCTTGAACACTGCCTTCCCTGACATCTAATAACTAAGAATCGTGTAACGGCTGGGATGATGGCCAATTGGCCAATTGGCTACTACAACCAAGCATATAGCTCCACTGGCATTCCCACACTTAAAAGCAAACACCCCGGAGAACCCTCTTTGTATCGGCTTCAGTGGCATTATCCAGAAAAAGCATAACATGGGAAGCAGGTGATGGAAGAACCTCCTCTCTATGCCTGGAACCTCCGGTACCAGCGTGACTGAATTGTGCTGCAGCATTGCTCGCTGGTTACCTTTTTGCACACGTAGTCGTTAGGTAAGTACACCACAGATCGCAGCCTCTTCAGCATGTCAAAAATCATTTGTCGATCACAGCCCTGCCCCAAAGGAAGGAAAGAAGGCTTGGACTCTGCTCTTCTGGCCAGGTAAGAAAGAGGAGCCTCAAGTCAGCTGGCAGTACCTGGAAGAGTGGCACTTTGCTCACAATGTTGTAGTTTACATCGATGGCGATGTCCAGCTTCATCTTTTCAGGCAGCTGCGTGAGCAGCTCTGATTCATCTGCAAATGAGGGAGAGAACAGTTTGCCTTCTGGCCTCGTGGCAGAGAATGGGACCGGAGTATCTGTGATGAGCCCCATCCCTGAATTCCCCATCCTGAGCAGCCTTGCGTTTGCTCCATGGGAAGACAAGCCTCCCGTGATCAGAAGCTTCTCAAGGGTTGGTGGCTCTTTTTGCCTCCAGAAAACTCCATCCTGGGGGAAGGTCAGCAATGGGCTGGGGTGTGAGTTCAGCCAATTCTTACTGATGGACAGAGAACAAGATTACAGTGCCAACTGGACAGAGGGAGCTAAAAGCTGGATATCCACACCCCCTCCCACTCAAAATGCTCCCTCAGTTTAGGGAGCAGAGGAGGCCAAGCAGGGCCTGCCTCTAAAGGCATCTTGTGTTATCGCCTTAAATTATTATTTTAAATAAGATTTTCACCACAAGAAGAATTGAATGTCATATGGTACATTGGATGCGCACTACAATAAGGTAAATGTTTTCCTGTCCGGTCGTGTCCAATTCTATGGGATGATACTCATCTCACTTTCTTAGCCAAACAGCAGCATTAGCCAAAGACATTTCCATGGTCATGTGGCCAACATGTCTATACGCCAAAGGCGTGTGAAACACTGTTACCTTCCCACCAAAATGGTACCTGTTACACTTCTCGCATTTGCAGGCTTATGAACTGCTAGATGGGCAGAGCTGGAGTGTGTGACAGGAGCTCACCCCTTTGCCTGACTCTCAGGTCTCGAACCCAGGCTGTCAAGCTCAGCATCTTTAACCACTGAACCATTGCAGCCCCTCCACAAAACACGATGAAAAGGGAATGTCAGGAGGCACAAGAAGTATTTTCCCTAGCTTGTGCAAATAAAACGTTTTCAGCTGTGCCCCAAAGTATCTCTGTGACTCTTCTCAGCAAACAGCAACAGTGACTCTTTCACAGATGATAAATGGAAAGTGGAGAATGAATTCTCAGAGGATCATTTGAGCCCTGAGTCTACAGCCTTCACATGTGAATAATAAAGACGAGGGGCAGGCTGTTTGTCTCAGTGGCACAATTTAGAAAATTGACTAGAATTTTGCATTGCTGGAGCTTCTGTGCCATTATCGAGAGTGGCATCCCATTACAGGAATCCTGCCAGGGATTGCAAGAATCACTGCAGCGAACAGTCTATAGCCAAAAGATGGTCAACCACTTTTCTAAGCCATGCAGCTTCCTCAAGATCTTGTGTCACCTGAGGATAAGAAGGCATCTTCAAATGGTGGATCTAACCATACAGACGAAGAACCGTCTCCAGAACAGGCAAGGGGAACATATTTTTTAAAAAACTGGGATAGGAGAGTGATTAAAACATACAACGAATGGTTGCAGGAACCAGAGATGGCTAGTCTAGTGAAGAGAAGGACCAGGGGAGGCATGAGAGCATCTTCCAATATTTGAGGGGCTGCCACAGAGAGGAAGGGGGTCAAGGCCACACAAGGAATAATGGATGGAAACTTAACAAGGAGAGATTCAACCTAGAAATAAGGAGGAACTTTCTGACAGTGAGAACAATCAACCGATGGAACAGAAGTTGCCTTCAGAAGTTGTGGGAACTTCATCACTGGAGGCTTTCAAGAAGAGACTGAACTGCCATCTGACAGAAATGGTGTAGGGTCTCCTGCTTAGGCTGGGGGTTGGACTAGATGACCTACAAGGTCCCTTCCAACTCTGCTAATCTGATTCTCAGGCAAGAACCACTCCTGCAGGCCTGCTGGAGCCCCGGCAGGGGCTTTCTGCCTCAGCTGACAGTCAGAGCAGCTGGGAAGCCTGTTGGTCCAGACTGGGGAGGAAGGAGAAGACTCCTTTCCCCTCCAGTTCCTGCTCTCAGGATTTGCTTAAATGTGCAGATTTGAGGTTTGAATGCATTCATTCATTCATTCATTCATTCATTCATTCATCCATCCATCCATCCATCCATCCATCCATCCATCCATCCATCCATCCATTTATTTATTTATTCATTCATTCATTCATTCATTCATTCATTCATTCATTCATTCATTCATTCAATTTCTATACCGCCCTTCTCCCAAAGGACTCAGGGCGGTGAACAGTTAAAATGACATACATATAGAATGTGAATATAAATAATTAAGCCAATATACCATTTCATGCTATATCTAGTCTGCAGTCAAAAAGGCAAGATGGCAGCAACATTATAATGCACATAAAAAATGGGCAAGACTTAGGGTTGCCATGACAACCACCATCTTTATACCTCCACTTGTAACCACCAATAATTGCAATTACACAACAGAGAAAGACCAAAGAAATCCTTTTGTCTCTGAAAGTGAGGTACTTACCCAGCATGCCTTGGGAATGCCAAGTATATTCATACCAAGTTTTGATTCTGTTCTGAACTGAACGGGGAATTCTGTACAAAGCCATATATCTTACAGTATTATCCATGCAGCTCCGATAGTATGATTGTCCTGCTGTGGCAGCACCAACAACATCCCTCATCTGTATGGGATTTAAAGGAAAGAGCAAATGGAAGGCCATTATTCCACGTTGCCCACAGTCATGACTCATCTGATGAAATTCCCTGGGATACGGCAGGTGATTCAAGTGTCCAAAAGGCCTCCGGTGCTGAGATGGGATCCATTAGACACACCTGACAGGCTGAGAATCTGCCTTCTTTTCGTTAGTCTGGGACACAATATCTGAAGGACCACTCTTCATTTAATGATAGTTCAAAGTTATAATGGTCTCAAAAAATGTGATTTATGACCTGTACTTACACTTAAGACGCTTAAGCATTCCCCACCCCCCGCCCCAATCAGATGATCACAATTGAAGTGCCTGGCAATCACCCTGCATTTATAACCAAGGGACCGGCTGATATGTGATTGTAATTTGCAACCGTTTTTGCCAATTTCTGGCAAAAAAAACACCCGTTGGAAAACCTGGATTTGCTCACCAACCATGCTGATTTGCTTAACACCTGCCACAAAAATTGTCAAAAAATCAGGTCCAACTCAACTTACAACACCTATGGCTTCCGATGAAAATTGGCACTTCCATAAAAACGGTGGTGTGCAGCAAATGAGAAAGGAAGGCAGCTATTTTTGTAACCCATAGAAGTGAGAGCTCACCTGGCCGATCATCACTGAGAAAGCAAAGACACCTGTGAAGTAATTGAGAAGCTGAAAAACAATCTCGAAGAGGTTGTGGGGCTCTGGCAGCCCCCCAATAGTGATGAGCGTCTTGACAGCCCAGTAATAACAGCGGATGTAACTGCCAAAGACAAAACACAGGAGACATTCAAAGGCTGTGCACCTCTTCCTCCGGGACCCTTCTCCAGAGACGGCTGCCCGGCTGCCCATGGTGCCTACCTGTTTCCTCTGCCGTCGTAGACCCAGGCGGTGGAGCCGATCCCCTGGAAGGAGGAGGCCCAGTAGTACAAGCAGGAGTTCAGGTGCAGGCTGAAGAGGAGGTAGGCTGTGATCCTTACAACTCTGCCAAAACAACAACCCTGCTAAGGAGGGGCTGCTAAACTCTCGGCACAGCCAGACTCTGCCTGCGCTTTGCTCCTCTGCTGCTGCTTCCCCATTCCCCCCTCTCCCCTCCCCCTGCCCAGGAGGGCATTGCCTGCCCTGCATTGCCCCCAGAGGGAATGCAAGAAGCAGGAACCTCAGAAGGCGCACTGGGAATCAGGTATGGCTGGAGGGGAGCATCTGCAGTGCCAGGTGCAGCCCGGCTCTTCTCAGCCAGCCGGGATAGTGTGAGATTGCCTGCAAAGGGCAGGCAAAGGGCCAAGATGCCCCCCCTCCCCCGACAATGCACTCAAAGCTCTGCCTGGCTGCTAGGTAAATTGTGCAACACACACATACAAAACACAGGCACTGCTTCGACTGCATATCACAGCTGCCGTCATGACTTTCTTGACTTTGCTCTGCAGAAAATGGGGGGGGGGGGCTGTTTTGAGTCTGGAAGTTGCTCCTGAGAGTTCAGTGCCTTTTCTCTCTTGCTGGCCTTAGGGGGTTACTCCTTCTCCCCTTGGTCAGAGTGGGAAGCCGTGGCACAATGTTATGAGGGGATGGGGGCGTGTAATGCTCAAAACCAGTGACCTCCTTCTCGTTTCCCTTTGCACAACTCTTTCAGTCAGTGCATCCCAGCCCACATCAAGGAGGAGGCCTCCGAGGCAGAGGCTAAAGGCCAGGTAGGCTCAGGTACGTGTATAAATATTCAGGCTTTAAAACTGGTCTGGAGTTTATGTTCAAACAGGTCGCAGACTATACAATCATTTATGGATCAACCTATTCATCTCCCAGCGACTCCTCCAGCCTCCATGTCAGCCAAGCTTCCCAAGCCATTTCTAGAAGTGGCCCTGCGCAAACTGCCTTATTTAATCTGTCTGCTTTAAGTTCATTTAGCCTCAGTATGTCATCATATTAATAAGAATGCTGGCCTTTAAAGTAGAAATCTCTGTTCTTTGGTTGCCTTGTGGCTTGCAACATTGGAAATAAAGTGGACGCCCAGTTTGATTCTACAAAACCATTGTGTAGATTTTGTTGCTATTTCCTTTAGAAAGGTTGCATGTCCATCAGATATGTGAGAGAAGGGCCAGCAGAAGCTGCTGAACAGCACCCTGCCCAGAAGGACAGAAGCTCACCTGTAAACATAGGCCTTGCTCAAAATGGCTTCAAGACGATTGTTAAACTCAAAGAAGGCCAGGTACTGTGAAAAAGAAATAAAAGCCCCGTTAAACTCCCGAGAAGATTCTGCCTGCAGTTCACGAAGGAAAGAAAAACATTCCCCAAGGAAGCAATGGATGAAGTCTTTGGGCGGAGCACCGAGAGGGACCGATCCCTTGGGAGCCGCTCTGTGTTGACCTCCAGGGTTAAGCCAGCACCTCCTTTTCCAGCCCTTCCCTAAAGATGCGAAATCAGGATGGAGGAAGGTTCACCTTTAGGCAGCGAGGCAAGCGCAGGAGAGGATGCACGCCAACCTTGAAGTACAGGAAATCCAGGGGGAGAAGGCAGAGGGCATCCATCTGGAAGAGAGAGAAGGCAGGAAGCACGTGGCTCTCTGGATCCCTACTGACAAGAGCCATTCAACCCGGGTGATTCATTTGTAAAGATTAGACAAAATTGCAAACAAAAATGTTTATACCTGAGGAAATATGCATAATAACATAAACGTTTTTGAACAAACTTTTTAAAAATGATCGAGTGCAATTAAATAAATTTTACCATTTTACAAACAAAGAAAGCAATTAACAGAAACTAATTTTGAAAAAGATACACTCATCCATCTCCCCATCATTCAAAAGATATCAGTGACAGTGATATTCCCAAATTATATAGATATACTATACACCATTTTACTGTATATAATGAGAATTACATTGGTAAACTTTCTATGCCTTGGTTACAACAGCCACCCAAGCAGATAATATCTATACTATGACAAAGAGTTCAGCGTCCAGAACATTATTTAAGGATCTTATGATGGAGAACACTGTTTCACTCAGATGATCTGGAGGTCATTTTAATTAGGAGTAAACTAAACAAAAGACTACACACCTTAAAGCGATGGGACTTCAGGTAATTCTTCCTCATGGCTCTCTTATCAGTCTAGAAGATGAAAGAAAATGCAAAAGGGCACCACTTGAAACTCAGAAGGAAAACTGAGGCACAGCCAGCAGAATTTATGTGCCTGGCATGGGAACAGGCACAGTATCAAAATCTGCTGCACAAGAATTGCTGCTCTTCTGAAGCTTCTTAAGCCTTGCAGATGGTTTATACTTGGGGTGCTTATCTCCCCTTTACAGATGGAGGCCTTGTGTTATAAACCTAAAATAAATGTCCTGGCTGCATCTTGGGAAAGGCTTAGTGGTCACTGAGATTTTTGCAACCCAGATCTGCTTATTTATGGATGAATATGGGTTTGGGTATCAAGCTCTCAAATCAAGAGTCAGAACTCAGACATGGCTGGGCTTGCTGTGTGCCACTTACAATAATATCTCCTTGATGGACAAACTGCAGGCGGACCTGAAAGACGGCGATGTCCAGAAAATAGATGAAATCACAGAGGTAGTCGATAGCCATCCAGTAATAGACATTCTCGGGTGATTGATATGGGAAAGCCCAGCGGACCGGAATCAGCCAACAGTTCCAATTCCATGCCAGGACCACAAGCAAGAGCCACAACACGTACATCAGATCTAAAAGAGGAGGGAAGTCCGGGAGATACTCAGGACTCTCATGGAGCTTCCCTCAAATTCCCATTTCAAACTCCTCAGTGGGAGAGCCAGCCTTGCACTCTGCTTGCCCAAGGAGCAAGAGGGAAGAACAACTTGCAGATCAGAGGGTCAGAGATCAGGCAACAGTTGTCACCAGTGCACCACATAGCCTGTGAAGCAAGTGGCTAAGAGGTGGGACTAGTCCTCTCAAAGTCAGTTCAGCATGAATGTGCTGCAGGCCATGTCCCAGCATCTTTCTCAGCTTCAGAAAGTGATAAAGATAGAGATGATCATCTTGGCCTCCCCATCAAATATAGAATGCAAAATAGAATCAGAAGACTGGAAGGAACCTCAGAAGTCTTCTACTCCAAGGCTTTGCTCAAGGCAGGAGACTTTATACCATCCCAATCTAACAGTTGTCTAGTCTAAAGTTGAAAACCTCCAGTGGTGGAGTATCCACAACTCTGGGAGGCAAGCCATTCCATTGATTAATTGTTCTCATTGTCAGAAAATTTCTCCTTACTTCTAGGTTGGATCTCTCTTTAACAAGCTTCCATTCAGTACTTTTTGTCCCACCCTCTGATGCTTTAGAGAATAAGTTAACCTCCTCGTTTCTGTGACTGCCCCTCTTGCGCAGGCTGCACTGGCTCCCGGTGGTCTTCCGGGTGTGTTTCAAGGTGTTGGTCACCACCTTTAAAGGGCTCTATGGCTTAGGACCTGGATATCTGCAGGACCGCCTTCTGCCACCGGCTGCCTCCCACCGACCGATTCGCTCTCACAGAGAGGGCTTCCTCAGGGTGCCATCGGCCAAACAATGTCGACTGTCGACCCCCGGGGGAGACCCTTCTCTGTGGGGGCCGCTGCCCTAAGGAACGAACTGCCCCCAGATATACGAAGGATCCCCGACCTCCGCGCCTTCCATCGTGCTCTGAAGACCCTATTATTTCAGCAAGCTGGTCTGATCGAACAATAATTTTAATGGGTTTTTTAAATGGTTCTTAGAATGGATTTTAGTTTTGGGGGTTTTAATTAACGGCCAAAGATTGAATTATCTTAATTGGTTTTTAATTTTTGTGTTGTTGCTGTTTTATTATGGCTATACACCACCCTGAATCCTTCGGGAGAAGGGCGGTATAAAAATGCAATAAATAAAATAAATAAATAAAATAAGTATGGAAGACAGTTATCATCCCCACTCCCAATCCTTCTCTTCAATAGGCTAGATATACCTAGCTCCCCCAACCGTTATTATACAATTTAACCTCCAGATCTCTTATCAGCTTTGTTGGTCTCCTCTGCACACTTTCTAGCATCTCAGCATCATTTTTCTATCACTGGGACCAGATACAATTTTTATGCAGTACACAGTATCCCTAATTATACTGCACTCCCTAATACAATGCGGTACAATTACTTCTCGTTGTCTTGATGCTATCCCTCTGTTAATGCAGTCCAGGGCTGCATTGGGTTTTTTGGCAGCTGCAGCACATTTCTGGCTCATACTTCAATGGTGGTCTATCAGTAGTGGGTTTCAAATCCTGTCGCTACCAGTTAGCTTGTGGGCATGTGGGCACTCACACACAATGCTTCTGTGCATGCACAGAAATGTCCAGGCAGGTAGGCGGAGCCTCTTGCCACCACCACTACCAGTTTGCCTGATCCAGGGTGAACCAGTAGCAACCCAGCACTGGGTCTACTGGGACTCCTAGATCCCAGTACTTTTGAGCTAGTACTGCCTATTCTATACCCATTCATTTGGTATATCCTGCCTAAGTGCAGGACTGACTTTTCTCACCAATGAACTGTATTTTTTTGTGATAGGGCCCAGTGAGGAAGTCTGTCAAGATCCTTCTGCATCTTGACTCTATGATCCAAAGCGTTAGCTATTCCCAGCTTACACTTGATGTCATCTGCAAATTTGATGAGTTCTCCTTCTATCCTCTCATCTAGATAATTTATAAAGGCGTTGAAGAATACTGAGCCCAAGACAAAACCTTGGAGTTCCATTAAGAACTACACGTTGAGTGCAATTTACATATTTATTTGTTCACTTTCTATGGATGCCCATCTCAGTCAATAATTTTGGGTGGCTTACAATTCAATTAATCAGCCAATTGTGAATCCATCTGGCGGTCATAGTCTCTATCCCGCATTTGTCTATCTTATGAAGAAGCAGGCGGTAGTCTCTTTTGTCAAACACCTTACTGAGATGTGGAGCTCTCAGGAGGAGCCCACAACAATCCCTACCATTTGCTTCCAACTTCCTTCAGGGAAGTGTGTTTGGAGCTTAAGAGAGGCTTACGGATGGTTGTCCACAGTCAGTTTGCAGCTTAATTTATTTAATCTACACTGCAAGAATACTATTGTGGTCAGTGGTGAAATGCTACCGGTTTGCACCAGTTCAGGCAAACTGGTAGTGATAAAAACTATTTCCAGCTGTGTTGCATGATTTAAAATCGCTAGAAAGCAGAAAATCCTGCTTTCTAGTGAATCTAAATCACACAGCACAGCTGTTCCCCCACCTCGCTGTTCTACTTACCTTCCCAAGCCTCCTTTTTCTGTGCAAAGCATGTGTTTGGCACGTACTGCACATGTGCACAGGTACAGTGTACATTTGGTGCGCACTGTGCATGCCCATGCAGTGTGTTTGGCGCACCCCGTGCATGCATGGCCAGCAAACCAGTGGCAAACTGGTTCAGATTTCACCACTGTGGGTGGGTTATGAATATCTCCACTTTTGGGACTATATTTGCAATAATTAAAAATGTCACTTGTGAAAGACCTGAAGTGCCTTGCTGTATTTAAGGGTTCATACAAATTATTTAGCATTTCGAGGGTTAAGAATTAGCTAATTGCTTGAGTGAACCATCAAGTTTCCTGGGGATTTCAAAGAGGTCTGCATTTCTCACAGGCACGAAAGGGCATAAAGTTCCCAATTAAACTGATTTGTTGCTCATGCCTATTCATAGGAATCTATTCAGCTAGTGATTAGCACTACTTTGGTACTAGATACGGGTTGATGGAATTCAAGGAGAGTTTGTTTTGGTCTATTTGTGGCTATGTAGAGATTCTAGACTGATTTCTCTTTTGACTTTGCCCCCAGGTTCAGCCACTCTTTCTCCCACAATTCCCTTCACAAAGTCCCTCCTGCTCATTCTTCCCTTCTCTCTCGGAGTGCAGTTGCCTTTTCAGTCCAACGCCCTCCCTCTTACTTACTGGAGGAAGGGTCAATACTGCTGGGGAACTGGACTTTCCGCATGTGGCAGAGGAACGGGTGATACTTAAACCTGCAGCAAAGGACTTCGTGGAAACGCCCCTCTCCATCTTCCTCGGCTTCTTTGCCTTTATCCTCTGAGGTTTTCTCTTTGGAAGGAGCTGAGAGAATAAATCAAATTGGTGAAATCGAAACAAAATGTTTTTCCCATTATTTGGAGCTAAATGAAGAGACAGTTCAGAAGCACCCTCTCTAGTAAGAATGGACAGCCCATATTGCAGCTTGCACCTGGCCCCAAATCCTAATTGGCAGCCCCCCCCCCCAAATCAACCAGGGTTGCTTTTTTCCGGTTAGGGCTGGAATATCTTGTGCCTAAGAGTGCAAGGGTGGGGGAACCTCAAGAATGCTGAAGCTGTTCTGAAACATATTTCCTTCATTAGTAAAATAATATTATCGCCCCTTAAAAACAGCAACAACAGAATGTAAAATTATTGTGTTCCCCTTGGAAGGAAGATTCAGGCGCAGAAAGTCTGGGAGGGCAGGAGACAGCTGGGCTCATGCATCCAGACTGTCCAGCATAAAATAAGGGTCTAGTATGCAGCAGTGGGATTCAACCGGTGTAACAACCGGTTCACTTCGGGCAAATCCCCACGTGTGCAGTACATGTGAAAACAGCACCTTCTACTGCAGCTCCGGTGAATAAAACAGCTGAGGCATGGCAATCCACGCTGCTGTGCTGATCAGCTGGGCTTCAAAAAAGGAAATAAAGGTAGGTATAATGGAGGGGTAGGCAGGCGGGTGGGCGGGCCCAGCTGATAGTTGGAGCTACCGGTACCCAAACTGGTCCAAACTGCAGAATTCCACCCCTGCTAGTGTGTCAACATGCCAAGGCCAGGGCTGCGTTCCCCCCGTGAGCTGAACATTCCCCCTGCAAACCCCAGCTGGGAGGACAAGGCTCTCTCGCCAGCCCCTTGGGACACGAGAGTCCCAGCCCTTGCCTCTCTGACTCACTCACAGGTCGCGGGGGTCTCATCCTCGGAGGAGGCGTCAGGGTCGGTCAGCTTCTCCTTGACTTTCTCAGTTCGGTCCTTGAAGAGCCGCACCAGCTCCTGCAGCCGATCGTTGATGATGGCACTACTCTGGCTGGCGGCTGAGCTGCCCCGTCTGGGTGAGCTGTGGAGCAACCGAGAGGAGGAATCGGGTCCTGCCTTCCCAGGACTCTGAAGGACCCTTTAGCTCCCCATTCTTTGCTCTCAAGATTTATTCAGTGGCTCAGAGAGCAGCTGGTCCCTTTTTGACCCGCAAAAGGCTGGATAGGTTAAAAAGGTTGGCTAGAAAAGTAACCAAAATAAGATTTTTGGTTGCCTGCATTGTGAGACCCTTCCTGGTTGATTGGTGGAAGAAATGGGGCAAGGAGGTGAGTTCTCTGATAAAGCTGCCCCCTCTGGCCTGTGAGGGGGAGAGAGGAAAGCAATTTTACAGATGTCCTTGCCTTTGGATCAGCTGCTGAGCCTGCTCTACAAGGCTGGGAAGTTCTACCCAATTAAAGCAATATCTGACCAATTTGTGTGTGCGTCTTTATCTGGGGCACTGCCTCCTTTTGAGGCACAACCATTCGTTCATCAGATCCCCCCCTCAAAGCTGCCCCCTTGATGCCTTTGACTGAGGAGCAGTGAGAGAAGGTGCCGTTTATCAAGACAAGGCATGAGAAAAATAAAAACGGGTCAGACTACATCCAGTCTTCCCACCCTCTGGTCATCCCTGGATGGGCCCCCAAGTATTGACTTCTGACACCTGTCAGTTTTAGTCAGGTTGGGCTTTCTGCAACACTTTCTGTAAGGAAGGAAAGATTAGTCCAGGCTGAGTAGTAGTTATGCCTTGTGCAGCATTGCCTCCACCTGAGAGACAGGACCAGTTAGGGGCCCCACACACCATGAAAATGCAGATTTACCCCGGTTAGTCCATGCAATTCTCTGCAAGCTAGGCTCTCTTTCCTGGAAACTATCTAGGCCAGTGATGGCTTACCTTTTTGCCTTTGCTTGCCAAAAGTTGAGGGGAGCACCGAGGGGTTGTGCACACACATGCCCATACCCATAATTCAATGCCCCCCCCCACACCCCGCACCTCGTGCTCCTCCACGCATGTGCACATGACCCCCCCATGCCCTGTTTTGGGCCTAGCAGGCCTACCTGAAGCCTCCAGAGGGCAAAAACAGCCTTCCCCATTCCCCAGAGCAGTGGTGGGTTCCTCCCAGTTCCGCCCGGTTCCGCCGAGCCAGTAGCGGTGACGATATGACATCACCAAATCTGCCCCCCCGCCCTCACCCACCCACCCCCATTATTCTTACCTTTTATTTGGCCCCACCCCCAATCTATTGCTGCCTCCTGAGTCCCAGCTGATGGGCTATAAGGAAAAAAACTATTTAAACTCTTGCCGTGGGGCTTCAAATATGGCCCTACAGCTGATCAGTGGTAAAAGGCAGTTTGGTGGTAGACCGGTGCCTGCAAAAATACATGAGTAGACCGGTATAGCTCTGCAAGCAGTTAAAAGCCTGGTGGACCAGTACCTCTGCTAAATCCTAAAGAATTGTTACATGACTATCAAGCCACGCCCATAAAATAAGCCACGCCCACAAAATAAGCCATGCCCACAGAACCGGTAGTAAAAAATTTTAGAACCCACGCCTGCCCCGGAGGCCCTCCGGAGGTCGGAAACGTCCCCCCAGAGCCTCCACACCAGCCCTGTACTTACCTGGCATCCAAAACAGGCGGTGTGGAGACTCCTGTGAGGGGAGGCATGGGCGGGGCCAGCCAAAATCAGCTGGCTGGCGCACACATGCGCACTGGAGCTAAGCTAGGGCAACAGTTTGCATGCCTGAAGATATGGCTCCATGGGCCACCTGTGGCATTTGTGCCATAGGTTCACCATCACAGATCTAGTCCTATGCAATGAACCAAGAGGCTGACTCTCTACAGCAGCTGTTAATTTTCTGTGTTCATCATTGCATAGCAACATCCCTATCTATGATGGAGGGTTTGAGGCCTTCAAGGAGATTTTTTTCTGAAATTTCTGCATACTTTCCCCATAGGCATGTAGAGGGCCAAAGTACGGTTTGTGCAGTACTGGAGTGTACCATGATATTCTAGACTTCGTAGATTTTCTTTTTTCCAAAACATTACTTTTCTCCATAATTAAATAGGCTTCAGTTTTTCTGTATCCTCTGTTAAACCACTAAGAGGAAATTGCAGCAGCCCTGGCTATGCCAACCTTCGGAGGGCAGCGTGTGATGCTTTCCTGGCAAAATGCTGAAGTCTGATCCAACTACCAGCCCAGTCGTGTATGGGTAAGTGACGGGCCATTCATGCAGTCTCAATCAAATCTTGCAGCAATGATCTGGGAGAAGTCCCCGATCTGCTGAGATAGGATGCTTTGGGATTATACCTGTTGGGTTCTTCCTGTGGACTGGACTGGTCTGGCCAGGCATTGACTGGGGACAATCTCAGCTCTTCCACATTTACTTCTTGGGAAGAGGATTTCCTCCTAAGGTGGGGAAAGAATTTGGAAAAACAAAGCACAGCACAGTAATTGCTATAGAGTATCTCAGTACTCAAAGGAATAAGATTAAGATACCGTCCAACAAATGATGCTTTGATAGACCAAGTGTAAAAAGATACTCTAAATTACTCTTTCAGACTGTTGTTCTTATCCATTAATTGCATTAACCAGCTAGCATTGAGATTTGATGAAGTTATGAAAAAAATACATCAACAAGGCAACTCATGCAGAAAGAAGAAAGGAAACTTGGGGGCAAACTTGGATGATTTTAGGGATTAGTTGCAGGGCCCAATCTGAGTTGGTCACCTGGACCAGAAGTTTGTTCTTGCAATGTTGCAGCCCATCCTCAGGGAACTTCTCTCTCTCTCTCTCTCTCTCTCTCTCTCCCTCTCTCCCCCTCCCTCCCTCCCTCTCCCTCTCCCTCTCCCTCTCCCTCTCCCTCTCTATCTATCTAGATGATGGCTGGCTATTAAGTCTTCGATAGTTGTTTTCTTGTGGTGCTGTGCCCTCGGCTCCTCAGTACGTTAGGGAACTCAGTACATAGGGAAGTACATTAAGATAGTAAGTTAGGGATAAATCAGCACTTCGTCAGTTCACAGAGTGCTGATTCACCACCAGTTTACCAAGGATTTAGGCACCAAGAGCGCACAGCACAAGGAAACAATAATCAATGATTTAATAAGCATCCATCAATATCCCAATCAACAACTAAAAGCCACACACAACCAGGCACCACATAAATGCCACAAATAGAACAGCTGAGTGCACGCATCCCGGATATCA
This sequence comes from Masticophis lateralis, assembly GCA_030761175.1. Taxonomy (NCBI): domain Eukaryota; kingdom Metazoa; phylum Chordata; class Lepidosauria; order Squamata; family Colubridae; genus Masticophis; species Masticophis lateralis. Next base: position 25,721,009 of record JAUDYJ010000010.1, read on the forward strand.
AGAAGTTCCCTGTGGATGGGCTCTGGCAGGAGCCCGAAAGCTCTGGTCCTGGTGTCTGACTTGGATTGGATCCTGCAACATTATCCAGGGACATGTAAATAATTAGAGACTAGTGGACAAATTCAGGGCCGTGAATAGGACGGGGAACTAATAATAATTTTGCAAGAGGCGAAGTACAATTATTATCTTTGCCAGGAGAGACAGATGGTTGTGTAACAACTCCAAGGCTGAAAAGCACAAGGCAAAAGGACTGCTTACATCAAGGGAAAGGCAGGAAAAAGAAGCAGAGTAATTTAACTGCTCTGGGTACAAGAAGAATCACTTTGTGGTGACTGACGACAAGCAACTCATTCTATGAGACAGAGAAGATTTCTATCTGTAAAAGCTGAGCCTTCCTGCCAAGGTCAGAAGAGTTGGAGGCCTGTCGACTAGGGAGAGAGGAAGTGAAATGAATATGTATTAGCTGACCGTGATAATCCAGGGATCAGTCGAGCATTTGTTAAGTTGGAAGAAGCCAAGAGTCTATACCTCTAGATTCTGCCACTGATGTCTTTGCAATGCAGTGGGCAATCAGGTTGAGTATAAGGCTGCATGCTGGTCTGTAGTCATGTCTGAAACTTTTCTACTAGTCTTATTTAAAACAGAATTAAGGGTTAATTATTTGGAGACTCCTATTGGAAGTCTGACATTATCTAGCTTTACCATGGCAAGGATCCAGGTAGTTCTGCCAGGTTTAGCTGGGATCTCCTAGTTCTAAGGAAATGGTCCCAGATTTTGCTGAATTAGTTCCAGAAACTCCTGACAGGAGTGGAGGACATATAGAATCTAGTGATCTGGTAGGATGGTAGAGCTAGGTAGTTACAGAAGTGTAATTCAGGCCGAGGTCCAGGTTCCCACAGAATACCAAACTCTGCATAGACACAGGCTTCATACCTCTTGGGAGCCTTTGGTGTAGGTGGCACAGCGAGGGTGTGCAAGCTCTTTGGGGCTGAGGGCCGAGCTTGGGAGGCAGGTATTGGCAGCCTGGAAGAGCCAGAATCCACCTTTGGAAACTTCACTGTAGGGTATTTGCTGGTTGTTTGTCCTTGGGCAGGAAAGAAAAGTAGGTTACTGACAATATAGATTCTTGATCTCAAGCAAATTCCAAAATGCTCAAAAACATGGCTGTAGGTTACAATCAATAATCTCTGGCAGCTTCCTCTGCTTTGCTCAGTTATGCCCTTGTTTCTAGATTATTTTCTGAAGAAAATTCAAGGCATCTTTTGAAGGCATCAGAATGCTTGTAAAATGTTTATACAGCTCAACATCTATGGCAGCCAGAAAATGGGAGAAGTTGGGTTAAGAAATGAAATGAAATCAGTGAAATATCAAAATTATTATTTTCATAGGCAAGATATCCCATCTGCCATTAGAAGATGCTTCTCTAGAATCTTTCATCATGTATTTATGATTCAGTATTGGCTAACTTATTGTTATTGTTGTTGTCATACTACCCTGTTTCCCCCAAAATAAGACATCCCCTGATAATAAGCCCAATTGGGCTTTTGAGCGCATGGTAATAAGGCCAAGCGCTTATTTCAGGGTTCAAAAAAAATATAAGACAGGGTCTTATTTTTGGGGAAACACACAGTAGTATCACAAATTCTTATTTAAGTTCTTTCTTATTAGTTTCATTAGTTGCCTTGGCCACCATTTTGAGAGCTTTTGAACACACTTTGCAAGCTCCCATGGTGGCCTGAAAATATTTTATTTCCAGATAATGCTAAAATGACTATTAAATGCAAATAACATCTGAATATTTACATAGATTTAATCTAGAGTTGGAGTCCCTTTCTGAAATTGATGCAAGGTTTAGATTGGTTTATTTTATTTATTTTTGACATTATTGCCAAACAGCTTTCTCACCAGTCTTTCCTTATCTTCTGTCTCAGAGCTGCAAACCTTCTGGCTGAGAAGGCCCATTGCCCACTCTCCATTTTCAGGAGTCCTGAGGGATGGGTTAATTAATCCTTTCTCATTCCTGTATCCCTTTTAATGAATGCCTGCCCCCAAAATTGTGCACATTTCTTCTACATATTGGAGGCAACGTATGTTGCTCCCTGTAGAAATAACACCCTATTTGGAACTCTCTCCAAGGGAGAGAGCCTTCTCTGTGGGGGCACCTACTCTTTGGAACAAAATACCCCCTGGAATACGAATAATCCCAGATCTTCGCACTTTCCGGCGTGCCCTGAAGACCTTTCTGTTTCAACAAGCAGGGCTAGCATAAACATCTAAATTCTATGCCAAGGTCTTAGCAGATACACTAAGTTTACTCAATTTATTACTTACTGTTTATTTTATATATATGTATATGTATATGTATATGTATATGTATATGTATATGTATATGTATATGTATATATATTATGTATATGAAATCCTATTCTGTTCACTGCCCTGAGTCCTTTGGGAGAAGGGCAGTATAGAAATTCAATAAATAAATAAATAAATAAATAAATAAATAAATAAATAAATAAACAAACTAAGCCCCAAAGAGGCAGACACCCCAAAGTGCAGGAAGGTCAGCCAGGAAAGCTGCAAGCACTAAAATCTTGGCAGGTGCTACGTTACCCCCGATGCCCAAGCGGGAAGCTTCTTCCTTCTGAAAACTGGGGTTGCTCAGGCCAGCCTTTGGTTTCCTAGGGATGAGGACAGGGATGTGGGAGGGAGGAGCAGAGCTGTGGTAGCTGGGGACATTGGGCAACTCTTCCACGACGGCTGAGCAGGAAAGGGAGGCATGCAGATGACGGCGCGGCTTCTTGGGCACCAGGCGAACCAGCTCCACAGCGCGGGTTGGCCTGGACATGGCGGCACTAGGCAGCCAGATGCTTCAGGGCGAGGCTGCGGGGCTGGGAACTGCAAGAAGAAACACACAACCACCCAGTGAGAAGAAATGACACTCCATCCTCAGGGAGGCCCTTTCCTGGCCAAGAGGGGAAGGCGGCCTCTCCTGGGAGCCAAAGAAGGCCCAGCTGGAGGGAATTCTCCCCAAGTGAGTGGGGCCTTGATGCCCACACCTAACTCTCATCTGAGACACTGAAGAGCCCAAATTCAGCACCAAAACAACCTTTTCAGAGCAGTATCTGTCATTAAAAGTAGCATACAACTCTTTGCATACATCCTTAACTCCCCTCCAAACCACCACCAACCCTCCGTGCAAAAGAAAACAAGAAAAAAGGCAGAGGCCGAATGCTGAACTTTGGGCAGTGGAATTTCTGAGAGTGTCACTGGTTTATGACACCCCCTGTAGTCCTCAGGGACCAAATAATGTGGGGGAGGATATGAGGGGGTTGAAAACATTGCCATGGAACAGTCTTCATTTATAAGCAAATCTGAAGTATCTGGAGATAACCATTCATTTTATAGTTGTTTAACCCTGGTTTCTAGGCCTCTCCATAGGTTGTGATCAAAAACGTCTAGATGGCAGCTGTATTGGCCTGATCAGTCTCCCCCCCTTGCTTATTATGTGCACCAATTGCACTTTTTTGACCAAGCCCTGCAGGCACCCTGTTAGCTTCTGTGCACCAAATGCTGCCCTTGCCCTCCCTGGAAGAGAACCTAGTGGCCCACCTGGTGGAATTGTGGGCCTGAGGGGCTGCCCTGCACAGAGAGGGGGAGGGCCGTCCTGGGTGAAGTGCACAGAATCTGCAGGTGCCACCAAGGTTGCCTCCTTTCTCTGAAAACAAACAAACAACAGAGAACAGAGAACATTAACATGGAAAAGCATCCCATCACCCCAAAATAGCAGGAGTGCTGATTTTTTGACATATACTATAAAGATTTTGGAAGGAACTTTTATTCCATTGAATTATTTATCAACATATAAAACATAATTGAATTACTATGCTCTCAATTGGTCCACCAATCTACCAAATATGTGCATCCACTACTGGATCTTTACACAGCTTTATTAAACAATGGTAGAATTCTTAACAACCTACCTAATTGGCTAAAGTATCACATTACACTAAACAAGAACGTGGTTTGTCTAGCTTAGCCTTAGCATGTTTTTGCAAACTTATCTCTCTTGGCTATAAACCATGGCTTGTGTCTTACTTCTACACCAATTCAACAAATCAGGCTTAATGTGATGTATGAACCCTATATCCAATTGGCTGTAAGACTTGAACTAAATATGGTTTTGTGGAGATCCTTCTGTTTGAACAAAACAAAGTTAGCAAAAGATCCTCCAAGGCCTCAATGCTAGAAAGGCATCAACCTTTCCCAAGCCCAAACAGTCTGAAGCCAAAGATTCTGAAGGCCACGTACAAAATACTCTCCAACAATGATTTGGAATATTGATAGTAGTAGTAGTATTCATATAGTAGTAGTATTTTTATAATTTCAATTATAGGAAAGCTCATTTCAGTTGAGAGTTAAGAAATATTTCCCAACAATAAGAGCAGTTTTATTATTGTGAAACTAATTACTGAGAGGATAAATAAATGAATAAACATAGAAATACATAAACAGACACCAACCTGAATTAAGGGATTTGCAATGTCTCTCCTTGCCTCAACTTTTGTTGAAGTCAGTTGTCCCAACGTGCCACCATTTGAAGCTTCCCTGGGACAAAAACCGAATCATCGGGATCAAATGGAAAGTCAGAATGGAATCTTACAATCCGAGGTCCTCTGGATCTGACTGCAGCATCATTCACACAACTCATGTTAGCCAAGACCTTCAAATGGAGGGTGCCGCAACCCAGAACTACCTGAATATCATCACCAGGGCTTACTCCTGGCACTGCCATGAAGGTTATTTGCCTGGCTATTAAACTTCCTGAAGTTGCAAACCTAGCAGCCATTCAGGTGAGCTGCCCACTCTGCACAGTACAAAGACGTGGTAAAAATCAAGAGACAAATAAACCAGGATGAGGAGGGGGCACATTTTGCAGTTGCACATGGGATGTTTGAGTGTGCATCAAATGCTCCTCAACCTCTTGGGTTTCATCCTGATGTAACAAAGAAGCAAATGAGGTGAGAGAAGGAGGAGGGTCCCGAGGTCTCCTCTCTCCTCTGGGTCCCAGCAGGTGCCTTGCCTATCAGAATGAAATCTCACGGTTGTGGAAGGAGATTCCTTCTGGAGATCTCTAGGCAAAGACGTTCAACAAAACATCAGACAACCTGAGTTCTGTATATCGGGCTTTCTCACAAGACATGGAAATCGTGCTTCCCCATCACAGGTAGGAAGAATTCATTAATTGGAAAGTGAAAGGTGTGTTGTTTGTAAGACATTTTTTTAAATGGCCTCTTCCCCACTGAAGGCCATTCTTCACTACTTTTCCAGAATCTGGACTTAAGCAAGTACCTTTGACTCATGAGCCTGATATTAAATGAGCCCAGTTGAATTTATAATGGGAAGCATCACAGAAAAAACCCAAGCCCAGCACAAGGAAGCAGCAGCTGAAGATGCACCTACTCACCTCTTTGGATCACATTCCTCCAAGGGCAGAGCACTTCATCTCACCCTTCCATCCACCCTCGGGATTTGCTCCATCCTTCCAAAAGGCTTCCCTGTCTGATGGTGCTACAATAATCCACAACAGCTTCAGAGCCAGAATTTTGCCACTGTTTTAGATCCTGTTGGTTTAACTGCCTGTCCCTTTTCCTCCTTACGTGGGATGTGTGTGTGTTGCTGTGTGGGACCTGCCCCCGTCCACCCGGCCTGCAGCCCAGCAGTGCTTGGGGATCGAAGAACTGCTGTCTCTAGGAGCAGGGCAGTTGCTAGGAAGACAAGTCACCAGGCGACTCGGATGGTTACTAAGCACCGTGCATCACTGCAAGCCCTCAGAAACGCTAACAGAGGCTCTTTCAGAGTGCTGCCTTTGATGTGGTGCTTTGACAACTTCAAAAATGAATGCGGGAACAATGCAAGGGGAGGCCTCTGGCACGTCTGTTTTTCAGCTATACTGCAACCTTCTGCTTTTTTAGGGGGAAGTCAAAAGGTTTAGAAAGTATTTAATTTCTATTACTGCAACAAATGCCTGAAGCTGTTCTTTTAGAAGCACAATTCGTTTGAGCTCCTGGGAGGCATTAACATTGCTTGAAGCCAAGGATTTCTTTTTCACATCGGTTTGAGGAAGGATGATGTGACCTCCAGAAGAAGGGCTGATCTTCTTACCCCTAATTCTGAATGCAAAGTAGACTTTGGCTCACAGGTACTCAGACAAGTTCAACATGGAGATGGGAATAAAAACAAACTCAAAGGAAAAGCAGGATCTGATACTCTGCCATGGCCAAAACCTTCAGTCTGGCAAGGGCTTCTTTCCATCACAGGTTCTATATTCTTGAATTCTTTCAATTCTTTGTCTACAGGAGCTGAAGGGCACACATAACGCCCCGTCTCTCTTTGACCCCATGGCAGCTCTCTGGGGAAGGGGCTTGGGCTGAGAGGGCCAAAAGAAGAACCAGATCCTGGACTGGAACCACCCAGGTCCACCCTGGGCTGAGAGGGAGACCTATCCCAAAGTCGCCCAGGAAGCTTCTAGCACTGAGGAGGACTAGAACCTGGCTCTCCCTGCTCCTAGCCCAGCACCTTCAACACTAACCACGTGGGTTTTCCCAAAGGAGCAGTCCATCTCTGCCCATTGCTGTTTGAGTCCTTCCTTGAAGGGGCAGTGGAAGAAGCAAGAAGTCCGCAGCTGAGGAAAAATGCTCTGGAGAATCTGGGATCCCATCCAGCCTTTGCTAGGCAGGCATTGTCCAGGCCCCCAGACCCCTCTGCCCACCACCAGGCAAGGCCTTGGTTTCTGTGGCCACAGCTCTCCCATCATCTCCCATCTGTCCTGAAGGACTGTTCCTTAGTGCCTACCTCCTTCTTTCCTGCTGGCTTCTATAGCGCTTCCTCCCTGGGCTGGGGGGAGAACCCAGATGATACTCGGGTAGGTAGGACCAACATCTCACTTCCACCTGGATCTCACCATCATCTTTTGCATCCCTCTCCATGGAAAAGGTACGGGCTGAAAAAGAGAAAGCAAGGCTAAGCGGTGAAGTTGGGCTTTACAGGGGCAGGGGAAGAAATGGTTTCTAAAATAACTTTAGGAAAGAAAGGGGCATCAGTTTCCACAGAAGGGAATGTGGAATACTTGTGGCTCCAGACTGAATAGCCCTGCCTGATTCAGACTCTTCTCTTGCTCATTAAACAACCTAGATAGCATCTGGACTCACAAGACTCAGAAGTCACCTGAATGGCTGCATGACTTTCTCTTGGCTGCCACGCTGGCAATTGGCAGGGGATTCTGACACGAAGGGCCTTCACCTCAGGTCCCAGTTACAGAAAAGGTTAAGGTTCCTGGCCTGTTTCAGCTGGCTGTCTTTCCTTGGGAACAAATCTCTTGCATGCCTACAGCGCAGCTTCTTCCAAAGACAATAGCAGCTTCCAGTTTCATTCCATCATGAATCTTCCTGGATAATCGGGGCTCCACCTTGACCTATTTTGTGGCTGAATTGGGTTGTAAGAATAGGATGAAGGGAAGCAAACCACTTTCAGTGGGTCTCTGCCGTTGGGACATTTGCCTCAGGTGGAACTCAGACATATAACATCAGTATGTTTGTAAATAGAAACACTATTCTGGGACAAAGTGGACTTTTTGTTTCAACCATGAGGTCCTTCGATAGAGTGGCAGGAGGTAAAATGCAAGATTGAGAACATCGGTGTACCTCAGAGAAAGGCTGGGTTATTTCAGGGGTGCGTTTCAAAGCCCGTTGCTACCAGTTCGCTCATGGTTGCTTGCACGCTTGCGACACTTCTGCACGATGCCACCGCCGCTGCTACTGGTTCACTCGATCTGGAGCAAACTGGTAGCAACCCACCACTGGGCTATACTGTATGTACAATACACTAAATAAAAATTAGGACCAATTTGAACAACTGAGATTCAGAATCTGAGATTCAGGCAATACAGGACCTGTAGAAGCCTCCTTTGACTAGGCTCCCAATCATTACTTCATGTAATTAGTGGTAGATTCTTTTCATTAAAAAGGGGAAATAAATGGAAAGATAATGTTCTGGAGAGCATAGCACCATCTTTTTATCCCAGGGCTCCACAGGTTCTTTGTGGAGATCTTCTGGCTATTTATGGAACCTAAAAACGTTGAGTGAATATAAGAGCTTGCTTGAAAATGTGTTCACAGTCTAGAAAAAAGAAAGAAGTCAAAGTAAGCTGAAGTAATTGAGGCTACCTGGTATCCAGAAAGTTGCTGGGAAGCTTGATTTCCAGAACATACATTCTCTGGCCTGGACATGCCCACTGCAGAGGGAACTTGCTCTTTCATAGGTAGTGCTCCTCCACCCAGAGAAGCATCAACAAAGAGCCCAGATGTTGAAACAGCAACTTCATCTGCATCTTTTCATCAATGTGGTGACGCGTGGTGCGACTGTGGTGCAACTGTAACAATCTGGAACTCAACACACTCAAAACCATAGAAATGGTGGTAGACTTTAGGAGAAACCCTTCCATACATAATTGGCTGTAGTTGTTTTGGCACTCAGACCTCATGCTCAGCTGGGTCATTTTAGGATGTAGCATGTTGTGCAGACAAGACAGCACAAAGGGCACAGGCAGGGCCAAGAGCACAGATTAACCACAGTTAGGAGCCAAGGATGAACCAGACTGCCTTGTTCACTGAGAAACCAGATCCAATCAATTGGCAAGGAGTATCCAACCCCCAAATGGTCAGTCAGCTCTCCAGGAAAAATGGATGGAGCCATACAAAGCCAAAGAATTACAAATTTGGAAGGGACCTTGGAGGTCTCCTAATCTGCACAAGCAGGAGACTCTATACCACTCCAGACAAGTGGCTGTCCAGTCTCTTCTTAAAAACCTCCAGTGACGGAGCACCCACAACTTCTGGAGATAAGCCATTCCACTGATCAATTGTTTTCACTGTCAGGAAGTTTCTCCTTAGTTCTAGGTTGCTTCTGTCCTTGATTAGTTTCTGTCTGTTGCTTCTTGTTTTGCCTTCTGGTGCTTTGGAAAATAGGTTCATTCCTTCATCTCTGTAGGGGCCCCTCACAACACTGCTATCATGTCGCCCCTAGTCATTCTTTTCATTAAACTAGACCTATCCAATTCCTGCAACTGTTCTTCGTGCATGTGACCAAAACTGGATGCAGTATTCCAAGTGTGGCCTTACCAAGGTCTTATAAACCGATACTACACTTCATGTGATCTTGTTCCGGCACTCACTAAAGCCTGCCAGGGGAAGGGCCCTTGACCAGATGAGCACCGTGATATGATGCCACAGGAGTGAAATTTGAGTGGCTTTGGACTGCGTGACATGTGATTCCAGCTATTAAGAAACCTGTGGCAACTTAAAGGTTAGCCATTTTATTAGGACATAGATTTTTGAGGGGAGAAGACTCTTCTCGGATTTGGAGATGAGGTCCAGGAAAGTGTTGGGCTTGTTTTTTAAATCCACAGGACCTCCCAGTTCAGGCAGATGACTCACACATGACCCAGTCCTGCTGCAGGTGTAGTTCTGACTGAGGGTGGGCTCTAGAAACAGCCCTGATTGGGTTTTGAGGCAGAAGAGGTGAAGAAGTGCAGGGGCTGCAAAAAGAGCACGAGCTGCCAAGCAAGGAAGGTCTCAAATGGCAACAGGAATGGTGGAAGAAGCGTTCAGAACTCTGAATGCCAACTGAAAGTCCATCCCTTGGCTCTCCCTGGCTACTCTGGCCAGATCCTGCTTTTCGGATTCAAAGCCCGCCCTCTGGAATGACCTACCCCCGGAGATACGCAGGATTCCAGATCTCCGGACCTTTCGTCGGGCCCTTAAAACCCATTTGTTCCATCTAGCTGGGCTAGCTTGATCCCATCCTCCGTTTTTAAATTTGACATTGATTTTAAATTGGGTTGTTTTAATTCTCGGCCGAATAATATTTAATAATTTTTAATTGTTTTTAACTTTTGTATACCATGTTTTATTCTGGCTGTTCACCACCCTGAGTCCGCAAGGAGAAGGGCAGTTTATAAATTGAAATAATAAATAAATAAATAAATAAAGCAGGCATGTCCTGCTTTACACATGTCCTGACTTCACCACAAGCAGAGTCACTGGAGATTTTGGTAGATGCTGCAGGGAGAATCCCTGCTATTCGCCAGGAATTCAAAACACTTAACATTTGCCTCTGTTGAAGGGATTGCCACTCATGAAAACTTCTGCAGTTTTGCTCAGTTTGTTAGTCCTTAACTGCGCTTCTAGGCTCTTGCTGATTTGGGGCAACCTTCGTAATGTGTTCCTACACTCCAGCTCCCATCCTCCCCAGCAGAATGCCACCTCTGCAGAAAGAGGAGAGTGATGCTTCTCTCTCCCCAAGGAGGGGAGCCCAATGAACCTCTAAGGGAGTTGCCTCATTGGCCTCATTCTTGGTGGGGCAGCCTGGAAAAAGAACAGAGAATGGAAGGGTCCCAAAATGTTTGCACAGACCCATTTTCACAAGGCCAGGAGGTTCTCCGTTCTCTGCCGCCAAGGCTGTGCAAAGGATCATGTCTGGGCTGGGAGTGAGAAGTTGAGGACTGCATGCCCAAAGCCTAAGGGTGGGGGTGGGGGTAGGGGTTTGCCAGAGCAAACATCAAAATGATTGCATCTAATTTGCATCTTAATCACATGTAATTGAAGTGAAACATAGTCAAATTGAAATAGCCTTTGTGTAGCAACTTCTGGGGGTGTCTTAACCAAGATTTTCAGGGTCTCAGAAGGCCCAGGGGTCTAAGGAGGTGGGAGATCCCACCATAGTTGGCTGGGTCAGGCAGGCTCTGAGGCTGTATCAAGTGCTCTTGTGCCTTGCTGCAGAGGCCTGGAAATGATTTGCAACCCACCCTGGCAAGACCAAGCAAATGTCAGGATGCCCCTGGAGTTTGAAGGTTGTGGCAGAAGACCAGGATAAGAAGGAGGGTCAGCTAGATCTATATATTCCGGCCCTCCAGGAGAAGAGACAGCAGAACGCTCCATCTCCACCATCTTGCAGGTGGCCAAGACTGCCTTTGGCTGACTTTGGGGCACAGAAAAATTGATGTTAAGTTTGGGGTACTATCTGTGATTTCATTTAATTTTCATTTAATTTCATTCCATTCAGTTAATTCAGATTTTACTGGATTGAGTGAATGCTCCCCAGAAAGCATCAATTTGATAACTGTGCCTATTGTGTTGTTGTGAACACAGCCAACATTGGCATGACAACAGGAGGGATGGAAGCCTCTGTTATTCCAGAAGAACTACAGCTGATGGGACACAGGAAAGATGGAGGCACAGCTGTTGGTATACTGCAAGTCTGGACACATTCAATAATACGATTTGAAAAAGAAACAAAGATTCAAGTATTAATTAAAACTAATTTTATCCAAGTAAGCCCCCAAATTAGCAGTTTTTGCTATAAACGTTTGAGGCACAACCAACCCTCAACTTTCAAGGAGAGGCACTAACCCTAAGTGACCATCAGCTGCAGCCACAAAGTCCCTAAGTTGTCCCTATGTTCAATGTGGCTTTAACTAGGGCATGTGACCTGTAGCTAAGAAGACCTTCAGAGTAGGAATGATCTCGAAGGCCACAGTCCCCAACTCGCCATAGGTTGCTTTTTTCATATACTTGTAACCCAGAAAAGCATTTCACATTCAAAATCTGCTATAAGATTTACTTTATTTTATTTTGGAAAAGAAACCCTCTGAACTTTGGTTTTTCATGATTCTGACTCAATATGCACCCCCAGAAGTCAGGCTGGCTTCACTTGGTTCATTAAAAGAGATCTCCATAACCATCCATGTCCATTTGTTTCAGGGGTGCTAAGCCCCTTTGCTTGCTGAAACAAAAGGAGAAGGGAGGAAAGTTAGATGACCGTGAACTGCTTGGGCTGGAAGAAGGGCGAGAAGGCTGGCACTTTCCTCACAGGTAAGCGAGCGGGTGCTGCTCCTCAAGTCCACTTGTAGTTGCCAAAGGGATCTGGGGCTGAAAAGCACTGGCCTCTTCTGGGCAACCAAAGAAATGAATGGAATGCCTCAATGGCTGTTGAATTTGTTTTAAAAAAGCAGTTGGCTGCTCCCAACAGTGGCTTTTTAGAGGACCATCTCCCAATACTAAGTGGGAAATCACTGCCCTTCTGCATGGATCCCTGAGACGGATTCCCACCCGCCCATCCAAACTTCCCTTTCTGAATGGAGATGGAAAACATTGGGACTTGCTGCTTGAGCTGGATATCTCTCAGAAGAGAACATTCATCCCTGCATGGAATTGAAAATCAGAAGATGGGGAAACTAAGGGCCAGGCTCACACTTCATGCCATGGCTTGCTCCACTGGATGAATTCATGTAATGCGGTTACTTGTGGTTTAATGTGTTGCCAAACCCTTGTCTGAACTTTGGCTCCACTGGCCTTAAAAATCTTCCAGGATAAGGAACCATTCTTGTAAGGGATTCCTTATTCAGATGCATCTAACTGAAACCGTTCAGGTATATTGAACTACACTTTCCATCACCTCCATCAGACAAGGTCCCATTGTCCATACATCTGCAGCACACAAAACCAGACACGGCTGTGGGCTGTGAGCTGTGATCTCCACATCCCTTCTCCCAGGGACTCCACTTGCCTATCTGATACCAGCTGACAGGGCCTCTCTTGAACAGACTGTAGGCTCCCCATGGGATGGTGCTGCTGCCAGGCGTCTTGAAGGAACAAGAACTGGGGGCCAGCCATGGCTGCCTAACAAAACAACATCAAAGGGAACCAACACTGGACTTACTTTCTTCTTCTCGGCCCTGGACTGTGCTCTTCGTTTGCTGGGGAAGGGAGGGAGGAGAAAAACAAGTGGGAAGGCAGTTAGCGACCGCCCTCTCATCTTTTTCACCCGCTCCCATTGAGAGACAAGGACCTTCAAGCCAAGAGAATATTCAGCTTTCTTCCCTGGGGCAGGAAAATCCCCATGCCCGAGTCTTTGGAAGCCTGTGGAATCACCCCTGCCTTTTAGTAGACAGAAGAAGATGAAGCAGGTAAACAGCACGTTGGACTAAGAGCTGATGGGTTGCTGGGTGAACACCAATCCTTCCCTTCCCTTCCCTTCTTCCCTTCCCTTCCCTTCCCTCCCCAATAGTTTTCCTTTCCTTTCCTTTCCTTTCCTTCCCTTCCCTTCCCTTCCCTTCCCTTCCCTTCCCTTCTTCCCTTCCCTTCCCTTCCCTTCCCTTCCCTTCCCTCCCCAATAGTTTTCCTTTCCTTTCCTTTCCTTTCCTTTCCTTTCCTTTCCTTTCCTTTCCTTTCCTTTCCTTCCCTTCCCTTCCCTTCCCTTCCCTTCCCTTTCCTTCTTCCCTTCCCTTCCCTCCCCAATAGTTTTCCTTTCCTTTCCTTTCCTTTCCTTTCCTTTCCTTTCCTTTCCTTTCCTTTCCTTTCCTTTCCTTTCCTTTCCTTTCCTCCCCTTCTTCCCTTCCCTTCCCTTCCCTTCCCTCCCCAATAGTTTTCCTTTCCTTTCCTTTCCTTTCCTTTCCTTTCCTTTCCTTTCCTTTCCTTCCCTTCCCTTCCCTTCCCTTCCCTTCCCTCCCCAATAGTCTTCCTTTCCTTTCCTTTCCTTTCCTTTCCTTTCCTTTCCTTTCCTTTCCTTTCCTTTCCTTTCCTTTCCTTTCCTTTCCTTTCCTTTCCCCTCTCCCCTCCTCTTTCCCTCTGTTTGAAGCTTGATAGGGCATTGCTGGGACCCAAGGCCAACTCACTGCAAAGCAAGACCAGCAGAGCAAGCAATCATTTCTCCAAGGCCTTTGGGAAACCTTTTGGCAAGACTCCACTGATCAAAAGGAACAACCAATTTCCTTGACGGCTCATGGATTCTCAGGAATCTCCATGGGTCTTTTTCTCAGGCAGAGATGCTCAAAGACCTGGGAGCCCAGTTGATCCCTTTTGCTCCTTGCTTCCTTAGAGAAGTGGATTCTCTCTCTCATTAAGTTGCTGCTAAACAATCTTCTAGCTTCTGTCTGGGCCTACACAGGCTAAGCTAGCTGATGGCTCTGGTTGCAATTGTCTCAACTCTGTGACCCAAGGATGTTTCCCTACTTACCTGCTCATCTTGTTTTGCTTTAGTGACAGGCTGGGGCATCACTTTCTCCAGTCCCTGAAGGAAGCACTTGAACAGGCTGTTGGGGAGGGAGAAGGGTCTCATTAGAAGGACATCCAACTTCTCCCCAGGGGGCCTTCCAGGAGGCTGTGTGAAGCAGCAGGGCAGGTTCCCAGCTTTTGTCTCCCTTCTCTGCTAAATCACTGGGTGCTTGCTAAGAATTGTGCTCAGGCTCTTGGTCCTCCCAGGGGAGCATGGCTGCTCTTGACTGCTCCTCTGTCTTCTCCTTCCTGGTCAAACCACCCCTGGACTCAGGGACAAAGCAAAGGCTTTTTACAAGTCTATTTTCTCTAGGTCCAAATCTTGTGATCCTTTATGTAAATGTGAAGTGAAAAAATAAATACATTTTCTCATTTAAAACTGGGTTCTTTCCTCTTTCTTGCTTCTCCTATGTCCTTACCAGAGCTTAAGGAATCTTTTTCATTTATTCTGTTTTTTCTTCATCATCCACTTTGTGCCCGTGATCAGACTCTGGGAAATGTCAAGGAAATGGGGGATGGGATGGGCTCTCTTGGTGCAGTCACCAAAAGTTGCTTCTCACCCGCCAGGTACCCCAACCATCACTCTGCAGCCTCACTCCTCCAAACCCCTGTTAAACCAAGGCTGCGACCCACTGAGTATCAACCTGGCCTCTTGGGCCCTTTCTGACTCAGGGGTGGCCCCCCTACCTTTGGGCCCCGTTGCCTCCAGGCCTCTGGGGAAAGAAAGGAAGGCTGAGGTAGGACTGCTTGTCAGACGAGGCTCCACTCATTGCTCCAGTGGAACTGGGAGGACTGCCTAGGAGAGGGTCACTCTGCGACGTCACTCGACCGCTCCCTTTTAAGTCAGCTGAGGATGATTTACACACAGGAGGAATTGAGGCCGGGGCTGTGCTACCACCAAGCTATCAGAATGTTTCGGTGTTAAAATTCCATTGCAAACACTCAGCATGGCTTTCATTGGTTAAAAAGGCAATACACAAAAGACAATTATAAAAACAACACAATTAATATCTACTTTAAAAATGAAATATAATTAATTTTTCTAAATAGAAAAAGAAACACTTTCCTTCTCAAGGAAACCTGAAAGTAGAACTGATTCCAAGGGACAGAGAAGCTCCGAGGTGCTCGGCACCAAAGAGGCGAAGTGGCACAGTGGTTAGAGCGCAGCATTGCAGGCTACTTCAGCTGACTGCTAGCTGCAGTTCAGCAGATCGAATCTCACCGGCTCAAGGTTGACTCAGCCTTTCATCCTTCCAAGGTGGGTAAAATGAGGACCCAGGTTGTTGGGGGCAAAAGACTGACTCTGTAAAACCGCTTAGAGAGGGTTGTAAAAGCACTATGGAGCGGTATATAAATCTAAGTGCTATTGCTATTGCTAATGAGCTTCCAGGGTCAGGACAGGGCAGATTTTCTCCGTTTTCTCAGACTACCAGGAGTGAGATTTGGGTTTTCAATTGCAACACCCTACCTGACTCTGAAACCTCAAATATTTCCTGAGATCAAGGCCTGGATGCCTGTTGATGCCATCTTTTCATGATTCTGATTATTCAGGTGCTGGATTCATAGCTCTCTGCTTAGCAGTTGTGAGAAGTGTGAGTTGTCAGGTTAAATGGCCAACAGCAAGAGAGGCTTGTTCCTGACACCATTCAGGGAAGTCCATGGAAAATATATAAAGCCAGAACTCACCCCCATCCCAACTGGGATAAATAAATCTATGTTGTGTCCCATCAGGGTTTAAGGATCACCAAGGCCGCCTCCCACCCACCCCCACCCCCCTCCCATATCAGAGGGTTAGACGCTCACCTTCAGCAGGTCTTCTTGGGATCCTTTCCTGGTGAAGAAAGACAGAAGAATAAAATGAGCATCCAAATCACACGGCTGTCTCAGATCCCCCAAGAACCGAAAAAGCCATCATGGCCCCCACACACCAAGGACTCTGAGGAGCGTATAGCAAAGGTGCAACAACTAAACCTCTATTGCTCTGAAATCCACTGATCAGTGACACACATTAAAATGACGCCAGTTATATTCAATGCAGGTTCTTGAGCTTCTTAAGCACAGAAGTTGCACTGTGTGATTAGAAAGAGGGAGTGCTGGCCATGGAAATCCAAACAGAACAGGAGTAGGGGTCCTGTTCCCCTCCAAGCCCCCCTACAATATACACTTTGGCAACAATTAATTTGTGATCTAGATTGTCCGTGTGTGTAAGTGTGGCTAAAGGACAAGACACACTGCATGGAAAGACCATTGGGAGCAGGCAAGAGCAGGAGAAGGCTTCCTTGTGACAACCTTCTCCTGATGTCCAAAGTTTGACTGAACTGGGATCTTGGCTGGGCTGGAACTCACAGACATCTGCAAAGCCTTTAAACACCCAGGTGGAGAAATTGCCCCAGCTCAGAAATTCTCATTGCGCATGATCATAATCAAGTTTTAGGAACATAGATTTACACAGATATGATTTTCTATCCTTATGGATTTTGCTTGAATGTACCCAAAAGTTCTTGATTTCCTGGCTGGATAAATTAGATGATGCATTTGCCTCCCTTGCACTCACCTCGGCTTTTTTCCTGTTCTCTGGCTGAGGCATTAATTTTTCAAATCCTTCTATCAGCCAAGTAAAGACTTTCCTCCCATTGCTGGAAAGATAAAAGAGCCCCGGTTAAGAACTGAGGCAGCTCCCCCAGGCGTAGAGGCTCAGGGCCTCGGGTTGTAATCAACAAAAGTGATCCAACCCCAGCCCCTCCACTCCTACCTCTACCCCGCCTCTGCCCTCTCCTGCGGCTACCACCTTAGACATGGGTGGATGGGCTCCAATCCACCAAAGACTTCCCAGGGGCCCATGGAATTGCATTTGCCTCAGAAATAAGAGCACCACGTACGTCCGACTTGGAAGGCTTTTCAGTCTAAGCCCAGAGGAAGCTCGGAGCCCAGGGGCGCTTACGTGTTATCTGGGGTGTTGCTGTCACTGCTGGATTCCACTTCAGACTCTTCTTCTGACTCAAGGACCGTAATGGCTGAAAAGGAGAAAGGCGCCTGATGTCCCCATGCACAGAAATGAAGCCAAGAGCTCTACAAGTCTGTGCAGGCCACCTGCTTCTTCCAAGAAAGACACATGGCCGACATTTACCTAATTCCTCCTCTTCTTCATGGAAGCTTTGGATTTCTGTCTGAACACATACAAAAAACAGTCATTGTTACCACCAGCACCAGGATTCCTGCCAGGGATTATACCTCCAGGGAGGAATTCAAAGACGGAAACTGGGGTGTCCTGCCTCACCTCTTCTGGAATATCAATGCTGGCCTCCAGGACCTGGGAGTTCTCCGGCAGCTGTGGGATCGTTTTCGGCAGCCTCTGGGAGAGCCAGAAGAGCAGCCCCTGGCCAGCCCTGGGAGGAAGCAGGAGGAAGCTGATGTGGAAATGCCAAGGACCGGAACAATGAAGCAGGCAAGTGAGGTCATTTGGCCAGAACTGCTCTACAATAACAGGCAAAACTGCATCTCCATTTGGATCGTGCGTCCCAGCCACCTCAGAATTCCACCCTGGGCCCTTCTTACCTCGGCCCTTCTTGCTAATACTCTGACTTTTGGGCTCTCAGAGGGCAAAGCTGGCACAGGCATGCCCTCTTCCCCTTTTTGTCCTATAAAACGGATTTCAGCCAGCAAAGTGATCCTTTCTGCGCCCAGAGCAGACTGACTCACATTGGACAGCAATCCACACTGTCCCTGCAGGTGGTCCAAGAGGCCTCTGAGGAAAAGAGTGGCCTCCTTTGAAAAGGAAGTAGCCGGTACCTTTCCCTCAGCAGCCACAGGTCCATGGTGCCCAGGCCTCCTTCTGGGATGGACGCTATATGGAGAAAAAGAAAATCTGGTGAATCTTTGGGGTGACAGCAGCTCTTTGCTGAGACAGCAGCAGGAAGTCTGAAGGCCTCTTGCAAACCTTTCTCCACACAAAGCACTGCCTTAAGTGAGAAGCCTAATTTTTTTAAAAAAGATGCTGAAATAATATCAGGGTGAAAGGGCCCACCAGACATCTCATGAATAAGTAAATATTGCTCCCAAACTGGGAGGGGGAGACCCAAAGGAGGGAAAGGAGTATCCCAGGAATCAAGTGTGACTCTTCCCCACTGGGACTGGGCAGAGCACATCCTGCGGGACTGGCAGAGGGGCAAGGACTGGCTGGGATGTTGGCACAGCCTGGGCACCTGCCCACCAAAGCTTTGATGGGGAGCTGAATTACCTTCTGCTGGATTGCAGCTGTCTCCTTCTGGCAGCTTTAAGAAAAGAATGAATTACATGAAACATCAAGCAGTGGAATATGGAACAGCCAGCAGGAGGTCCTGACTCCATCCTTGCCAGTCACATAGTTCTGAGTGAATTCTGCAGTGCTTCCTGAGAACATCAGCCCTCGAGGGAGGCAGGCCAATCTGGTCAGCCCTTCAAGGCAGACCAGGTCAGGAAACCAAAGTCATACGTGCCAAGACTATTTTTATTATAAACTCACAGTAACAAAATCTTGCAAATCTTCCCCCCCCCCCCGCCCATGCCACTTTATCTACATAAGAATTAGAGGGGGTCTCATGTGAAACATTTTTTCAGTTATGATTCTGGCCCAGACTCACATTTCTTTTATCTTTTGCTATCTTAGTGCTCTCTGTTCCTCAAGGTTATTCCTTCTGTTGACTGCATTTTGTGACTGTTTAGTTACAAAAATAAGCTGAAGCAACAACAAAGGCTGATCCGGATTCAGGAACAATTGAAGAAAGAGTGGCAGACCCAGGGTGGCCTTTAAAGAGGAGCCTGATGGAGCAGTGGACTAAAGCGCTATTAAATAGCACTTAGCTACCAGCTGCCTGCAATTACTGCAAGTTCGAATCTCACCAGGCTCAAGGTTGACTCAGCCTTCCATCCTTCTGAGGTAGGTAAAACGAGGACCCAGATTGTGGGGGCAATAAGCTGACTTTGTATAAAAAAGAACACCACTGGGGGTAGGGCAAGCCCTACTAAGCAGGTATATACAAAAGTATGAAGGCTATCGCTTAACGCATTTTAAGCCGCCCTGAGTCTCCGGAGAAGGGCGGCATATAAATCGAACCAATAAATAAATAAATAAATAAATAAATAAATAAATAAATAAATAGTGTCCACTGGCTTTGAGGACACCCAGTGCTGGAGATCCTGATCCAGGTCCCGTCCAGCTCCATTCTTCATCCAACCTCTTTCCCAGTTCCAAAGCCCTTTGTGCTAATAAGCAAAGTTGAGATGCTGGAAGCACCACTGGATTATCTGCTCTGTTAATGTGTGGGCTTATATGACTCAGTTTCCTTTGGTTGTCCTAAAGTGTGTTGAACTTCAGCTGCTTTCGTTCCTGGGCAGACTGACTGAGGTTCTCTCCACACCAAGTGGGATCATCTGCTGGCTAACTTTCTCAGAATAAAATGAATAAAGCAAAACAGAGTATGGCAGTTCTATGCATCACGGGATCCCAGCAGCTGTTTTGCCATAATGTACGCTGCAGTCTATCCCATTAAGCCCCTATATGGCGCATTCACTTTAGCAGAGCATATTAGGTGAATGCTGCTACGCTGCCACAGCCTGTTTAGCCACCAGCAGCCAAGTGGCCAGTGCAACTTTGGACCATGACACAGAATGACCCAAGTGTTATTCCCCCACTGTGAGTGGTCCCTGAAAAGTCCACTTTTCCTTGCGAAAAATTGGAGAACCGACTGGGTTTTGTGCGCCCTCGTCTGGCACTGGCATTCTGTGCAGGTAAGAGAACTAATAATAATAATAACCTTTCTTGTCACTGCACAACATATGTACAATGAGATTGGTGGAGCTCCCTCGGTGCACCCCCCCAACACAATACAACTCACAGTGAAACAGAAAATCCCTAACCCAATAAATCATATTAACAAACACCCAATTGTGGGATTCAGCCAGTTCGCACCACTTCGGGAGAACCGGTTGTTAACTTTCTGAGCAGTTTGGTGAACTGGTTGTTGGAAGAAATCATTAAGGCAGAGAACCGGTTGTTAAATTACCTGAATCCCACTACTGCAAACACCCAGTCCTATTGCACCAGTGTGAACATGTTACACTTTGCGCCGGCCCTGCAAGTCCATTGTACTACGTAGTTATGATGTTCTTTAGCATTCAGGAGTCTGACAGCCCACGGATAAAAACTGTTCTTCAGCCTGTTTGTGCGGCTGGCTATGCTTCTATATCTCCTTCTCAATGGTAAGAGGGTAAAGAAGTGATGACCAGGGTGAAAGTCGTCCCTGAGAATTTTCCTCGCTCTTCCAAGACAGCGAGGCCTAGCGATCTCATTAGTGGTACCAGGGGGCAGCCCACGATGTTTTGTTCTGTGCTACTTCGAAGCAGCCACTCACCTTCTTGGCAAGTTCTGGTCTGTCCACAGCTGTACTCTGTTCCACTGGTGCATCCTTCTCTCCCACCACAGAAACGTGGATTTTCACAGGAGGCTGGGGTACCACCTTCTCAATCCAGTCGAACATCCTGGCACTGGCAGAAGGCTGAATCAAGGGCAGGGGGCAGCGTTGACCCAGGGGAGACTCAGAAAGTGGAGGAGTGAGAGAAGCTCCGAGATCAAGAAGCGCCTGGCAAAGAAACCCCAGGGGAAGGCATGTTGGAAGATAGACCAACAGTTGGCTTGGTTCAGAGAGGGCCACCATGCCAGACCTTCCTGCATCCCTCTTACAGTCTCCTAGAAGGACAGGGATGGCTTCAGGGAATGGTCCAAAAAGTGCAGTAGCCACAGTGATGAATCCATGCTCTGCCATTTTTAATAATCCACCTGCACTTTTTGGACCAGGACCTGCAGAGGCCCTGTCAAGACACCTGGGCTGCCTTCGCTTACGTGGCTGGCAAGCCCTGCTCCACCCACCTGAGATCATTTGGCTCCAGTTACCTATCCCAGCCTCACTTGGAATCTGCCTATCATAGTCCTCAAAGTTGCCTCTGGAGGGTTCTTGGAGCCAGTTGGGCCTTTTGGCCCTTAGGCATTGCCACACTGTGGCAAGTGGCTGTCATACTTCTAGGGCAATTACTGTAAAATCATGACATGAGGCTCCAGGTGATGGCAGGAATGGTCCAAGAAGTCAAGGGGGCAACCACAACGCAGCAATTGAAGCTCCACCTGCTTTTTATGCATGGCACCTTCTGGTGAAGCTGTGCTGCGCACAGATCATTCTTAATTGTCCCCAAAACAGAAAAATGATCTAGAAGGTTCCTGATGGCCAGGGAATTGCTGGTCCAATGAAGCTCAAGCCCCAAACAGAACCAGCAGATGCCAACACCGCATTCCAGGTCCAGCCAGATTGCTCCACTTCCTAAAGTGGACAGCTGCAGGCAGTGGCGCAAAGCAATCCCCAGTGAGGTCCTCAAGAAAGGTCTCTTGGTTGTGGCTAAGGAATTCAAGTTCTGTGTACAGCCCTGAGAGCCAAGGGCCCATCTGGGAAATGGTTGAGGCTTTGGCAGCAGAAACATTCTGGCCAGGGATGGAAGCCCTCAAGGAAGCAATTCTGGGTCCATTGCCAGAGGGCGGGGAGTGCTCTCTGGAGCCCATCAGGAGGCAACACCCGTTGATGGAGAACCAACTGCATTTTGTTCCAGCTCAACCAGCTCCAGCCTAAAATGTTCTGGATTCTTCTTCCACAACCAAAGATCCAGCCGCAGCTGCCATTTCCACACGCTCCATGCTATCACTGGCTCTTTCACCAAGTAGGGAAAAGGGAGGAGTTGGGTGGCAACAGCAGAACTAAAAGATCCCGAGAGAGGAGATGACAGGGAACCTTGCTTAAGAACTGGGAAGAAAGTCTCTCAGAAAAAGGTCCAGAATTCCTCTGCCATCCATGGCACCGAATAATGGACTCGCCATGGAATCACCGAGAGGCAGATTCCAACCAAAATCTATTCAGTTAAGCCCTGAATAGGTGAGCTTCCGTCATTGGATGCATTCAGATGGCAGCTGGAGAGCATTTGCTAGGATGCCTATAGGAGGGGGGTGGGGATTGCAGGAGCAGACAGAGAGACACATACATGCACAAACCGCACATGCATGCTGACGGATGCAAAGGGGGGGTGATGGGGGGGTCAGAAAAAAAGGCTCAACTGTTACGATGGCTAAAGACCACCATATCCTCAAGCAGAGAAGCAGCTTCCCATTTGCTTCCCCTGCACAATGATCTGAGGTCCTCTTCAGGAGGTTACCAAAGCATTCCCCTGAAGCTCATCACCTGCACGTGGGGAGCAAGGCCCCAGCCACTCCTCTCACTGTAAAAACGCCATTTCGGGCAACATTTCCCCCTCTTCTCCCCAAGTACAAGGGCTGGCCGCCCCCCTAAAGCTGGCCATTCTTTGCTCTGGAGGAATCAGCTCTGGGGGCTGCTGATGCTTCAGCAGGTGATGGAGCTGAACCCGGGGATGGGGGGGGGGGGCTGCTTGGAAGCCCAAGCTCCCCGCTTCCTGGGAGGGCTGGGGATGAGTCCCAGGGACCTGGGAAGAGGCTCCAGGCAGGCTCTCGCTGTTCTGGGAGCGCTTCCTGCCAGGGCCAAACTTACCCACAGCAAAGCTGAGTGGAGGCGCCTGGCTTCCCCCTTTCCTACCCCAAAGAAAGAGACCAAGCGAGGCAGGTAAGATGGCCGCCTGCCTCCTCCTGCTGCTCCTCGAAAGAAGTGAAACAAGGGAAGCCAGCCGGGCAGGGGATCAATTAGCTCAGAACAGAGAGTGCAAATTGGATTAAGGCAGTTGGCTTGGGCTCAAAGCCCAGAGAGCTACACTCCCCAACCTCCTCAGCATCCTCCCACACACACACACACTCGTGTCGACAATGGCCTTGTGTAGAAGGACATGGTCTGCGGGTGAGGGAAGCAGGTTGTGCATTGCAGGGAGCGTTGCAAGGAGTAACCCGAGGGCCCCAGGCCTCTGACAGGGAGCCTCCATGTTGCCAGCTAAGGGCAAAGCCCCTTCCCATTACTCTCGGGCCACCTGGATTTGCATTAGCCCTCCCCCCTCCCTCTGTAGGGGAAGCCCATAGAACCACTCCCAGATAATCCAAGGATTTTGGCTGTTGCCTCAGTTGCTAGGCAACAAGGCCTTCTGCACCGTCAGCAAATTGCAGCTTGCTTAGCATGGCTTCCAACTCAGAGTAAGGTACAACATAAAAACAAGGACGTGCAATCAATTAGAACCAAAGCAATGCAAAATAATTACAAGATCCAAACAGAGGACATCACAGCCAGGGGAGTCTTAGCCGCCCTCTCCAAGACCTACCCGGAAGCAGGGAGAGATGGATGCATTCATACATACACACCAAATGTATGGTTACATTTGTAGAATGCAAAGTCAGTTGACTTACTTCTTAGCAGTTTATCTGCTAATTGGAAGGATTGGCCCAGTTATTTAGGCTCTGGATTGTTCCCGTGGAAACTATAAATACGATTATTAAATTATAAACAAATAAATAAGGTATGAAATTGCCCCTCTGAAGGTCCATGTTTGTGATAGATCTCTGGATCTAGTATTTGATATCGCTGAGCCAGTTGGCTTATCTTTCTGAAAAGTACATGGCACTAGTATTAATTGCCTAGATTACATTGGAATATCCAGCTTGTGCTGTTGCCTAGAATCTCAGAAGGAGCTGATGGTATGCCCAGAATTTCAGAGAAATGCCACTTTTATGTTTGCAAATAAGTTTTTTTTCCTCACCTGAAAATACAAACCACCAAGAAATTCAGGCAAAGTAAGGAATATTTATGGGGAAGGAGGGTAGATTATACAGGGTATAATATATAACATACACAACTTTTATGTAGGGTACAGAAACAAAAATACATATATTTAATATATATGATGCATTAGAAAGCAACAAATCAAATAATAAAATACATTAAACCTGAGAATTAAACAATAGAAAATGTTGACTCTAGATAACATTCCACAAGTGGCAAATTTATGATTACGTTACCCATTCTCAGCTGAGTTTATATTTTGCATGCGTATGCCAGGCCTTCCAAGAGATGCTGCCTATTGTGTAATTGCTGAAAAGGCTAGATTTTATGTATTAAAAAACAAGAAATGCCTTTGGCTAAACAGAAATTAGGTTTCCTGAATTTCAAAAGGAAGCATGGCGGTCATACTAAAATGCTAACATCACCTTTATTAAAAAGCTAATAACACTTTAACTCTATTTTTAGTATATTTACCATTTCAAAGTATGCTTAATATTTGATCCTTCTTTTGTATTAGTTTTATTACTTTTTAAAAATTATTATAATATGTCATAGTCAGCCAGAAATTTAGACTGGATTTGGCATTTTTATCCACCTATCGAGTCCTTCCCAAGGGCCTGAGAAAGGAAGATGTGGATGTTTTATGGTGTCAGAAGTATCGTCACAGGATTTGAGCTGCTCTGAGTAAAGCTGCCTTTTGCAATTCACTGATGGTGAATTTGTCAATGTGGAAGGTGTTCCAATTGTGCTCCAGTTGTTTTGGGATTGCACCCAAGGCTCCTATGATTACTGGTCATTACCAAAGTCATTCCATTTCAATCTGCAGATCTTTCTATTATGTTATCTTCTCCAGGTATCCTTCTCTTCTGCTCTCTCCAGATATTGCCAGATCCACTATCCAAACTTTTTTGTCTTTCTTATCAACAATTGTTACCGGTAAGTCTGGCATGTTTTGTGACAGGTATCCATCTGTTTGAATTCTAAAGTCCCAGTGCACTTTAACTTCTTCATTTTCTATTATTTCTCTATTTTATGGTCCCACTAGTTCTTGCTTGGCAGGCAAATGGTTGAGCCTGGTTTAGCTCTGCAGACTAAGCACCGTAATTAACATCCAGCTGTCTGAAATTACACCAATTCGAATCTCGCCAGGCTCAAGGTTGACTCAGCCTTCCATCCTTTCTAAGGTAGGTAAACTGAGGACCCAGTTTGTGGGGGCAATAAGCTGACTTTGTATAAATATACAAAAGTATGAAGGCTATTGCTTAACGCATTGTAAGCCGCCCTGAGTCTCTGGAGAAGGGCGCCATATAAATCAAATTTTTAAAAAAACGATATTTCTTGCAGAACTTCCAGTGCAGCATTGTTGCTACTTTATCATGCCATTGTTTGTAGTCAGTCTGTGTGATCTTCTTGCAGCAGCTAATTAAGGTAGGTGGTCCAATGTTTTTTTCAGCTTACTTGCAGAAGCTGACTTGTTGTTTGTTGCTGTCTTCTCAATTCTGGCTTTGTATGCATTTGTTCTTAAGGCTTGGTCTTATGTCATTTCTTCTTATTTAATTTATATTCCACCTTTATTATTTTCACAGATAACTCAAAATGAAGAACATATCCAACACACCTTCCTCCTCCTATTTTCCTCATAACAACAATCCCTTGTGTTTGGTTTACTGAGAGAGAGAGACTGGCCCAAAGTCATCCAGCTTTCATGGCTAAGGTGGAATTAGAACTCACGGTTTCTCACTTTCCAGCCTGTTGCCTTAACCCCTACTAGACTAAACTGGAATAATGTAGACCAATCATTGTTTAGCCACCCAAAGTCCCTTCTCACGGATACCCTGTCTTCATGGTCCTTATTTCCAGAACTTCACTTTTTTTTCCTTTTAGTTGCTTATAATTGTTACAAACAACACAATTTGGAAACTTTGGAAAACATCTGAATGTGATAGTTAAATGCTGCGGGGTGGGGATGCTTACTTCAGTGTTCCTGTGAGCACTAGGGAGGGGCTCAGGGGCCTGAAGTGACTAGGCTGGGGTTGCCTAGTGACCTGGTCTCTTGACCAACAATTCTTGGCTCCCTGAGGTTGCTATGGAGAGTGAGTGAGCAGGGCCCAGAAGGTAGACCTGGCACCCAGCATGTGAAGCCTTGAGGGACACCACAGGACTCTCCTTTTTCCCCACAAGTTGGGCCCACAATTGGAGAGAAGCTTGGTTGGCATTGCCACCCCAAGGCATCAGGGCCTCCGGAGCACCCCTCTCTGCTTCTTTCTAACTGTCCGATCTGCCTGGTCCTTCCTGCCTGCCTTTACATTGTGCAGTGACTGTCAAAAGATCTGGGTAAGCTGGTTCCCTGCCAATGGAAAAAGGAAGACCGGGGAAGAGAAGGATCATTCTAAATGTCTAATAATAGTAACAATATATTGAAAGCAATTCTCTTAACATTATAGCATGATGATGATAATGATGATGGTGGTTGCTCACAAACTCAGTCACACATTTAAATTGTATTTGTCAAGGACCTGGGATAGGCAGCCGTTCCAAATAAAGCTGCCTTTTGCAATTGACTGATGGTGAATTTGTCAATGCTGACTTCAGTTGTTTTGGGATTGCACTCAGAGCACCTATCACTATTGCTATTTTTTTTTTAAATTTGATTTATATGCCGCCCTTCTCCGGAGACTCAGGGCAGCTTACAATGTGTTAAGCAATAGCCTTCATACTTTTGTATATTTATACAAAGTCAGCTTATTGCCCCCACAAACTGGGTCCTCATTTTACCTACCTTAGAAAGGATGGAAGGCTGAGTCAACCTTGAGCCTGGTGAGATTTGAACTTACAATAATTGCAGACAGCTGATGTTAATCCAATGCTTTAGTCTGCTGAGCCACCAGGCCCTATTGCCTTTGCTTTCTTTTGCCACAGTCATTTCAATTCTATCTGCAGGACTTCGTAGTTTGTGATTTTCTCCAGTTCTTTCTATTCTGCCCAGGTACTGCTGTGTCCACTATCCAGACTTTTTTGTCTTTCTTATCAACAGTTGTTCAATCTGGGATGTTATGTGGTAGGTGGTTGTCTCTCTGAATTCTAAAGCTCGCAACAATGTGAAGTCACAGCTGCCAGTCCTTTAGCTAGTGTTGGCCTTCCTATGCATCAGGTTTTTACCAAAAACCCTAGGATGTCATAATGTATCAGCACAGTATATGTATGGATCCAAGCAGTATGGATTTCTTTCACCTGTCATTTGCGTATTTTTGTCAAGGTGCTGCCTATGATTTTCTGGTATGGCACCTAATGTGCCGATAACCATTGGGACCACCACGGCTAGTTTATGCCAGAAACTTTCAATTTAAATTTTCAGATCTTGATACTTTCTTTTCTTCTCCAATTCTTTGTCTTCTCTTATACTATCCCCTGGTATTGCCACATTGATTAGCCACACTTCCTTCTTTTCATCCAGAGTTATATCTGGTGTGCTATGTGCAAAGACTTTAACAGTCTGTATCCAGAAATCCCACAATATTCTAACCTGCTCATTTTTGACCACTTTTTCAATTCCATTTTCTTACTATGGTACATAATTTTTAACAGCTGTTCCAGTGAATCATTTTGGCAATATGAGTTATGTTGTTGTTTATAATCAGTCTGTGTAATTTATTGCATGAGATAAGTATGTGATCTCCTGTTTCTTCTGCCTCTGCACAATTTGCACTTTGAAGCAATAATTTTTCAATTCTGGCTTTGATTGCATTAGTTCAAATAGCTTACTCTTGAGCAGCCAAAATCAAGTTTTCAGATTCCTTTTTTAATATTCCAATTGTAAATCTTTCCCAGGTTGCATCCACCTTCTTCTTCATTGTTTGTAGAAACTGACCATGTTGTGTAATTCTTTTCCTTGCCACCATTCTGTTCATGTTTTTATTACATTATTTCAATGTTCAGGTGTTTCCTGAACATTCTGCAAGTTCCAATTTTAAACTTGGATCCCTGTTATCCTTGGCTGTCTTTTACGGAATCAGCCAATGCCTGCCTTTCATCTTCAACAGTTTATTTGACTTGCAGTAAACCTCTGCCTCCATTTCTGCAGGGCATCCATCAATATCGCTAAAGGGATGTAATGCATAATGAATAGTTGATCAGTTTTCTTGTTTTTCGGTTCAAACTGTCCAGTTAATAATTGCTGCAGTGCATTGTATCACAGGAACGGGCCAAGCCTTTGATGGTTATTGTGATGTCGAGAGACTCTGGAATGTGTGCCAAGAGCAACTAAGATGATAAGGTTTCTGGAGGCTAAATTGTATAGTGAAGGGAGCTAGGCATGTCTAGCCTACCAAGGAGGATTAGCGGAGACATGAAAACTGTCTTCTAATACTTGAGGGGTAGTCACAAAGATTGACTTAATCTCCAAAGCACCAAAAAACTGGACAGGAAGTAACAGGTGGGAGTTTCTTCCAATCTAGAACTTAGCTGAAATTTTCTGACCGTGAGAACAATTAATCACTGGCATTGCTTGCCTGCCAGAGTTGTGGATGCTCCATCACTGGGAGTTTTCAAAAATAGACTGGACAATCATTTGACCAGGATAGTAAAAGGCTCCTGCCTCGAGTGGAGGGTAGGATTAGAAGATCTTCACATCCCTAGCAGCCTTATGATTCCAATCAGCATCTATTTGCAAATGATTATTTTCAGCCTTTGAGTATCATGCCCATGACTGAAAAAGACAAAAAAGCAGAGCCAGGACAAACCCCAAATCTGATATGAATCAAGTAATGAAATGCAATTAATACTTTATATTTCATAATATCCCCTTTTGTCAGGCCAACACAGCACTTGCATGAAATGCTCAAATATTGCAAATCAAAGCTTGGCGGGGGTGGTGGTCATAAGTGATCCCCCAGATGCTCAGACAGATGGAGATGTTCCAAAAACCTCTGTGGGCAAAGGTGTTGAAGAGCCCCAAAGGCTGCCCTACCGATTGAGCACCTCCAGAGTGGAGATTTTCTCTCAGGGATGACCAAGTCTGGTGTTTCTATAGGGTTAGCTTTATTGGTTTTTAATTGCCTTTCCATTACTATTTTATTCTGTTGTACATGTTGTTAGTGAGAGGGAGGGAGGGAGGGAGGGAGGGAGACAGAGAGAGACATAACTTTGAATAATTTGTAAACTGCTTTTGATGCCCGTGCCTTGAATCAGTGTTGACTTTTGGCAACTACTTCAGCAAGTCCCTGTAGTTTCCCTGGCAAGGTTTTTTGGAAGGGCCTCTTTCCTGGGGCTGAGAGAAAGTGACTGGCCCAAGGCCACCCAGTTAGCTTTGTGCCCAAAGCAGGAGTAAAACTCCTGGCCTGCTGGTTTCTAGTCTGATGCCTTGACCCCTGCATCAAACTGGCTCTAAAACTTAATTCCTTCCCCGTAGAATCTAAATGGCTACCATCACCTTCCCTGACTAGCTTCCCTCCAGATATCTAGGGACAGTGAATCCCAGAGAGCTAAGCCACCCGCTGGGGCGAGGCTCAGTTGAGGGAAGGTGGCTCTCTCATCCTTCAGGGTACCCAGTGCAACTTCTGGTGGGTGACATCAGAGGTGGGTTTCACTTACCTTTGCTACTGGTTCATTTAGCACACAATTCTCCTGTTCAGAGCTAGAGAACTCTGAAAGTTTTGATCGGCTGTAACCCTTAAATTAGGATCAGCTCAAAGCCAGTCAGAAACAAACCATAATTATGGCTTATTTATGATCTCTGGTGCACAGCAGAAGGGAGGGGAAAGAGAAGCTGAGGCTCTTGTTTTGGTTTATGTGGCTATCTTAAATCATGGCTTAGCATTATCTCTGAAGGCACTTTGAGCACTAATAGCTTTTTCACCTGATACTCTCCAGACAAGAGAGTGATTCTCAGCTAACAAAGCCAACAGCCATGGGAGTTTCAGCATGTCTCAGTGGCTGGAGTAACAGTAATACTATTACTATTAGTCTTGGTGGCCGGAGCTGCAGTGAGCGCCTGGTCTCCCAAGTTACACAATGGTCCTGGCCCTGTGTTACGTGCTGCAGGAGCAGAGGGCATTCTGTCCTCAGCCATCCGCCTATCTTCACAGGCAGAAGGTCCTTTAAAACTCTTCTGTGACATTGGGAGAATGTGGATCTTCCCATGCAACTTCAATATCAATTTGGTGATGGTTATTAGAACTGACATCTGCTTAAACTAATTAGGATCTGATGCAGCGACTAAAAGCAGAGTAGTGTCTACTGCATATTCCCAGCCCACACCAGGTCATGGACCGGCTAAATGGTGCAGGCAACCTTGATTACCACATGATATACCTGCACAAAACCTCTCCAGGGTGCAAAAAAACAAACTACTACTCCTTGTACTCTTTTCCCCAGTGCAGCAGTAGCTGCTCCTCCTCCTCTTCCTCCCAGCGCTATTGCACTGAGATAAGGAGGGAGAGGTGGGAGCAGCCAGCTGAGAACTGCCAGCTAGAGCTCAGCGTGTTCACAGCAGGAAACAGTCTTCCACAGCCTGCCAATCACTAAAGTTGCAGGGAGTGAGACTGGTGCCCTGCCAGGCTGATGAGAGCTGCTGCAGGGACAGCATCTTGCCTTCCCTGGAAGAACAACATTCCCAGCTCTGTCAGGGAAGCTGGGGAGGTGGAGTGGGCCACTGGGCCTGGCTGAGGTTCCAGAGAATGGGGCTGCTTCAGCAAGGATAATGTTTCTTGGACATTTACATCGTGTCTTCCTAAGCGATGTGGCAGTCAAATGGAGAAGGAATGGCTCGACAGACATTGGAAATGTAACTCTTCTCTCCTCTCTTTTGGGCTGGCTGAAATTTGCAGCAATGGCCCAAACTCTGGACTTGATCCCCTGGCCCCCAGATGCCAGCCCCATCTATGCAGCGCCCGCAGTTCTCATTCCGCTGGAGCCCAAGAAGACCATGTTAGCTGGAGTGAAGGAGGACCTCTACCACCCCTGCCTGCCAACGCTGAGGCGTATGGACATGGACACTGTGGCCAACAGGCTCACTGACCAGCACTCCAGGACCAGCACCACCTGCTCCAAAGGTATCAGCCCGGCTGAACTGTCTGGGAGCAGAACCAGGGCAGGACTGCAGCACCTCTTAGTTCCTCCTCTTTGTGCAATGCAATTGGAACCCTAGCATTCCAAGACCCCAGGCAGAACTTGGGCTCTTGCTCCAGCACATCAACTAGAGGGGTCTCCCAAATCTTTTGATGTGACCTTCTTTTAAAGGGGGGGGGGCAAATCTTAAAAGTTTAGTTTGTGTCCCCCTCCTCTGTGTGTTTTTTGGGGGGGGGATTTCTTTTCTAAATCTGCCAGGCCTAAAAGGGCCCCTCCTGGGACGCAGCCGGTGTTCTGCAGTGCTCCCCAAAGCCCGAACCCGCCACTTCTCTGCTCCGTGTGTTCTGCAGAGGATTTCCAAAGGGCGACCTTCACCGTGGCCGGAGTGCCCAGCAGGCCCGTCCCTTCCCTGGTGAGTCACTACCCGGCGGGTCGGGGGTCCCTCCCGGGCTGCGCGGGTCGAGGCAGAAGCAGGTCCCGGCCGGCAGTTCAGTCGGTCTTTCGGAAAGGTGACCGACCGACGGGCCCAGGGGATCCGACGCCACCTGCGAGGAGTTCTCGGGGAACGCCGCTGCCCCGCCTGGCTTTTCGGTTTTAATCCCTCCCCCTGGCCGGCCGCTCGGGATCGCTTCGGCTCTCCCGTTAGGGTGCGCCCTGCGCGCTTTTCCCAGGGCAGCCGACGAGCCCGAGGCCGCCACCTGCCGGGGGAAGCCCCGCGCCGACGGAGGGAGGGGGCGAGCGAGCTTCCCCTTCCCGCCGCCCCGAAGGGCCCCCCGCGAGCGCCGCTGCAGCCGCCCCGCTTCCCCCTCTCGCCAGGGCATGTCGGAGCTGCGCCAGTCGCTGGCCGGCCGTTACCGCGCGGGGAAGCTGGCGCCGCTGCCGCCCAGCACCAACCAGGAGGAGTGGCCCAGCTACACGCGCGCCATGCAGGACTGGTCCCACTTCGTCTCCGCCGCCGGCGAGTTGCCGCTGCCCAGCCACCGCGGCAAAGGTAGGCCGGGCGGGCGGGCGGGCGCCCTTCGCTCCGGGGAGGCTTCCCGGGACCTTCCGCTGCGGCCGGTCCGCAGGGGGCTCCGGGGCGCCAAGGTCTGTCAGGATTCCGACGCTCTTTCCCGGGCAGGAGAGGCGGGAACGGGCCGGAAGGCTCGCCTGCGCCCCCGCCCCTCTGGGGGCTCAAGCGGGGACGCCGCCTTTGGGGGCAGATGGAAGAACCGGCCTCAAAGGGGCTCTTTGTCTCCTCCTCCTCCTGCCCCCCCCCCCCGAACGGATGCCCAGCTCTGCTTCTCTCCTGCCCCACTACTGGGACCCTCCCCAACTCTTCTCCTCCAGGAGCGGCAGGGCAAGGGTGGCTGTCCAAGGCAGGCCCAGCTCTTGAGTCATGGGCACCTGCCCTTCTGAGCCAGGGAGAGCTAGCTGGGTGAGCCCAGGTTCCCCCACCAAGTGGGGCCTTTTCGGCTGTTTGCCCGAGTCAGATGTGCCAACACTGTCAACCATTAGCACTGATGCTGTTACCTAGCTTGAAATGTCTGCAAGCTCAGAGTACCAGGGACTCCTCATTCCAACCCTGACCTACAAATATTCTCCTTACATTGGTCTTTTTCCTTTCCTTTCTTTTTTCCTCTCCTCTCCTCTCCTCTTTTGCTCTTTCTCAGTTCTTGGCTTCAGCTGTTATGCGGTCAGATACTTAAAACCAGACGTCACTCAAACCTGGAGGGTAAGCAAGAAGGCAGCCTCATTCAGGGGTGGGTGGGTGGGGGGTGGGGGGATGCTCTAAAGACACTTTTTAAAGAGCAAAGGGCACCAGGAGAATCCAACTTGATTGCAATGAAGGCGTTAATCACAAGGTGGTTTGGGGGAACTCTGGAAAAAGGAGTTTTGGTTTTCAATCCAACTATTGGATCCTCAACTCCTTAAGAACGGTGGTGATAGCAGTGCAATTATTTCCTCTAGTCTCAGTTTGTTTTGTTGGCCAGGAAAGAGCTTTTTTAGCCAAAGAATTGCCGAGACCACACCGTGGCAGACTTTGGAGGCAAACAAAAGGTTGTTATTTTTTAATGAAAACACACACACCTGCCTAAGAACAGCTGGGTCCTGGGTTCTCAGCACAATTTGCACCATATCCTAAGCGAAACCACGTCAATGATGGTTAAATTCCTTGAGTCTGTAGCAACGTTCCAGAATCTCAGAGAAACCCAGGATCTCACAGCTGAAAAGGCTCCCTGTTATTTGACAAGGGAGTGACCCAAGTCCTAACCTGAGGCTGATGGCCAAACTTGCCTGCTCAGCTGCCCTGCAAGACTCCCACACACAGGAGAGCCCCACAACTGCCCCCCCTTGCGGCAGATGAAGAGCAAGTGCAAGGAGGGCCTGGGCCCCCGCCTGACAGCAAGAAGAGGTGGGGGCTTCACAGGAAGGTGGAGAAGCATGGATGTCCTTAGTTTTAACATAAGGCATCTTCTTCTGTTTTTTCCATGCCAGTATTGCCTCAATCAGAATCCCAGCCTGGATCGATACGGACCAAAGCCTCTTCCTTACAACACAGTGTACGTATGGCCCCTGCACTGCCCCTTGCCTGGGGCTCATCACCCTGCCCTCCCTTCTGACTTCCCAGCAACTCACGTGATGTTCTGTTTTTGGCTACAGGAACACCTACAGGAGCTTTGGAACTGCCCACAGGTACCTGACTCTTCAGGGGAACCAAAAGTCGCATATGGGGGGGATCTTCACAGCCCCGGGTGGAATGGCTCTTAGAGGAGGGAGGAGGCTAGAGAGTTGCAAGAATTTTGTTAGCTGAGGGCAAAACTATTTGCAATGTGAAACCGGAAAGGATCACACTATATGGGAGGAGGTAGCACTTTTGCAAAAGGCTCTTTTGAAGATGCTAGAGTAGAAGGCCCAGCCGGCTGGAAGGGACCTTGGAGGTCTTCTAATCCAACCTCCTGCTCAAGCAGGAGACCCTATTCCATTTCAGACAAGTGACTGTCCAGTCTCTTCTTAAAACCTCCAGTGATGGAGCACCCACAACGTCTGACGGCAAGAGAGTCCAAGAAATGTCAGGGTTGTAGGCTGGGCTGCTGTGGAGAAATCTCATCCTCCAGGCCGTTCAAACAAATATGCCATTCCCAGGAGGCTGGCTGCCAGGGAGGATCTCTGAGTCGATGTTCCCACATGGAGAAGCTTCTGCTCCCCAGTCATTCCTCTCTCAGACTCAGGCAAATCTCTTCTGCAGTGATCCCAGAGTAGCCAATGCCGTCTCCAGCCTGGGGAGGGATCCATGGGGAAGATTCTCAAGGAGCCCTAGCAGACATGGAGCAAACATGTGTCCTTCTTCCTTTCAGCCGCTCTCACTACCTGGAACCCTGGCGCTAAGGAGTTGGTCCGTGATGAGGCCTGGGATGAGCCTTTGCCCAGCTTTTGAACATCCAGAAACAATAAAAGCTACTAGCTGCCTCAAGAGGAGATGTGGCCAAGGAAGGCATCTCCCAGGCAGGCAAATCATATTTTTGGCCTTGTGCTTTAAGTTTCAAGGAGACAGACAAAGAGGAAAGGCCTCCGGGTCGTTTCTCCAGGCTCTCCCGCCCCCCTCCCCCCAGGTGTGATGAGAAGAAGCATCCCCAAAATCAAAACACCTCCTGAAACAAGCTAGGATCTGACCAACCTATAAAGGCCGGCATCTTTCTTTCACCTCATGGAAAATTGGAGGACCGAGAAGTCCTTGTTCTCATCTGGAGCTCAGCTGGTTTGGTTTTTCTGCCACAAAGCCAAACCAGCTCTGTGTGTTAAAGGTGTGTGTGTGTGTGTATGTGCATGTGCGTGCGTGCGTGCATCCAAGGCCCAAAGATGGCTCTCCAGAGTGACCCAGGAATCGGAACCTGTCAGCAGAGGCAGACCCAGTGAAAATGGTGAGGCCATTGGCTGCACCACGCAAGACCCTCAACAGTTTACAGGTGGTCCTTATCTTACAAGCATTCGTTTAGTGACTGTTCAAACATATGACAGCACTGAAAATAGTTGCTCATGACTGGTCCTTGCACTTAACAACCGTTGCCACCTCCCCATGGCCACGTGATCAAAACTCAGCCATTTGGCTACTAGCATGTATTTATGATTGTAGCATTCTGGGGTTTTGTGATGACTATCTGGGACCTTCCCAGCTGGCTTTAGACAAGCCTGGTCAATGGAGGAAGCTGAATTCACTTAATAACCTCATGATCCACTTAATAACTGCAATGTTTCACTTAGCAATGCTAGCAAAAAAGGTTAAATTGGGTGCAACTCATTTAACAGTCACCTCGCTTAGCAACAGATTCTGGTCCCAATTGGGTCGTAAGTCAAGAACTGCCTGTACTCAGAAATGGTGAACCTTGAGTCAGTCTGCAACTAAAGACTGATAAGCTACAGTTCTAACCATCCATTTCTAGATGGGTGCAAAACGGGGTGTTCCACGTACTTTCCCAATAGATTCACCAGTTTTTTGCTTTTGAAGGTGCTACTTTCCAGCCCAGAAGCCAACGGAAATTGATAGAAAGAGACTGACCGACTGAGGCATATCAGGGCTTCTGCTCATCCCAGAAGTGAAGGGGGGCAAGATCAAGAAAATGGCGGGATTCCCAGGGACATCTGCCTGGAAAGCCTGCCCAAGCTTCCTCCTGCCCCATCTTATAATAAGCAAAGTCAAGATAGGGTTAGTTTGAGTTTCTTTCTCACAAGTGACCAATTTTTTCCTTCCTGTCCCCAGATCAGAGGCAGACATGCATTCCTTCGCACCAACACTATTTCCCCCACTCATCACTCTCCTGGTTGCCTTTCTTGCTCTGTGGGAAGAAGGGGGAAGTCTTCAGTGCCCCACCCCATAATCATAAAAGATCTGAGAGGAGACAGCACGGGGTCAGGAGGAGCCAGACTCTCCCCCAGCCCAAAAGGAAATGGCCCTAAATATCAAGGCCCAGGGCAGTGCCACCCAAGCCTTGGCTGATCAAAAGGATAGCCCCAGTGGTGAAATCCAAATTTTTTTACTACTGGTTCTGTGGGCGTGGCAGGGGAAGGATACTGCAAAATCTCCATTCCCACCCTACTCGGGGGCCAGCCAGAGATGGTATTTGCCAGTTCTCCAAACTGCTAAAAATTTCCACTGCCAGTTCTCCAGAACCTGCTGGATTTTACCCCTGGATAGCCCTCCTGCTTGGCATGGCTTGTGCCAACTGAGGGAGAGAACCCTGTCTGGGGAGGGGAGCAAGGAAAGGCAGGTGGAGGACACCATGCATCTATGTCCTTGCCAGATGATCAGGTATCCACATTCCAGGGCAAGCAGCAGGTGCAATGTTGGTTTCCACATAACCCAGTTTAGTCTGTTCTGCAATGAGCTGCCTCTGGAGAGTAATTCCCAGATGACTACTTTTGCACTTGGTATCTGTGGTTACTGACCGGGTTGGTAGAGCTGGCAGTGCCATATCTGGAGGGCAACATCACTTACATTTGAGAACCAGAACAAGCCAGGGCAGAGCAACTCCACCCCTGAACCAAAACCTTCAGCAAGGCTCAAAGGATGATGTGCAGCCCTTTGCCTCATCCTGGCATTTCCTCTGCCCTGCAGGTGCCCTATACAAAGCTGTTTTCTCCAAAGCAGCAGCTCTTTTGGCTCCTCCCAGCTGTGCCAATGCCAGCTGCTCTCGAAGCCCCACGTGAGTTTTAACCAGCAACCTGGATATGAAGGTGCTGTTGGCCTCACCAGTCAGCCCCCACCTCTCTTTGCACTTGAGGCTCTTGTCTCAGCACCCCCACACAGCCTGCCCGATTTCTCCAATGTGTCTTGTTAGAATTCTGGCAGAAATTGTTCCGCCCTTGAATGCGTCCATTGTTGTAGGAAAGCTGGTGTAATCTCGACTGTCCACCCTCGGCGGTATTACCGTTCAAGAGTCCTTGGGTTGACAGGGCTTCCAATAACCCATTAGGAGTCAGCAGCTGACATTCAATAATGGGGCAATTGTTGTACCCACATCCCTGGGGCAAGGCAGATCCTGGGGAGAGCCACTAATGGTTAGATGGCTTCCTGCAGAATAGTCGTGTTTCAGGCACTGACGTTGTATTTCAAATTGTTTTAAGTGTGTCATCTAAGGTAACGGGTCTACCAGGTTTTTGATATTCTATTCCTGGTTTGTTTCTTGATCGCACAAATATCCATCTGAGGCTTCTATGCATAATCCAACCTAGGAATTGTATTGATAGACTGCCTCTATCTGGCCTAGAACAAGCACCATTTCAGGTATTGCAGGAACACCGTGCCTCTTTGTCTGCATTAACGGCATAGGTGTCTTCTGCAAGCAACCAAAGGTTGGTCTTGGGATCAGTTTGGGACAAGCCCCCTCCCATGTGAGACACATGCTTGTGTCCCCCAACTGTGAAAATGAGAAAAGGGTGGGGGGAGAAACATGGGCTGCCTGAACTCTTTAGGGAATCAGTAGAATTAAAATCCAGAAAAAGATACCTTTCTTGTTGACAGAAGCCTCCTTGCTCTGCAACAACTGTGTTATTAAATATATGCTGTTCTTGAGATGCTGCTTTCAAAAGTGCTGGCATTTTACCCATCCAATTCCCCATTCTGGTGCTTAACATTTGCACTGAACTTGCACACAGGAGCCCAGTTTAAAACCTAGCCTATGCATACAATCTTGGGCAAATTCAGTTTCTCACGCCTGACCTAAAGGATGTTGCTACAGATAAATAGAATGAGGGAGTTCTGAGCTCTTGACAAAAGAGCATGTTTATTTTTTAAAAAATTGAATATATTGGGAAATCTGCCCTGGATACAGTACAAATTTATTTCCCTTCCAAATTCTGTCTAGAACCCAGCAAGGAATATTTTAACAATAGAAAAGCAAAGCACCAAGAACTTCGTTTTGTATCTGGACATGGAACCCCAGTTGTACAAAGGAGCCTGTCATTCGGCAGTGTTTGACACCTCATATTTTAATTTTTATATTCTTGGTTGAAACTACTTTTAATTGATTTAAATTTTGTTCATCATCCGCTCACTTGAGATGGACAGCCATGGAAAATAAATCTATGCAAGCAAAATTCATTTTTATGGGATGATATGTTACCTCCATAATTATAGAAAGGAGTTGAACTGAGAAATCTCTTCCTTAGTGATTCCTGTGTTCTCAAAAGGAAAATGCCCCTCCCAGCCATAATCATACTGACCCCTGGCAAAGGATAGGGTAGAAACTCTTCCCCCGAACTGCAGGAATGTCACCCTTTTTCCTCCATAAAAAGTGTTGGGATTCTGCACTGGAGGGCAACAACAGGGAAGAACCTGTCTCTGTGCCCCAGATGGAAGGCCAAGCCAAGGGCATTTGACTGACCATGAAAACCCGTTTGCTAGGCACACGACAGAAGGTCAGACTTAAACTCTGTTGAGTGGAAGGCTGTGGATTGTTTCCCATCAAAACTCCATTCTGTAACATAATTTTGGGGTAATTTTCACTGGATTTTCTGTGGCTCACTGTGCAACACTTTAGCATTAGGACCCCTGGTTGTTCCTCTGCTTAAATCCTTGGTTCAGACCTCAGTGTGCAGTGAATAATATAAAATATAATAGATGAGAGAGAGTGTATATAGATATATACTGTATATCATTCATATATATATATACACACACACACATATACATACATGCATACATACATCATACATATACTGCACACTAAGAGGTCCCAAGCAAGGATTTAAGCAGACCCACCAGGGGCTCGTAACGCTGAAGTCTTGCTTGAAGGGCCAGAGGGCATCCTGCAAGAGGAACCCAGTGGATAAGGCTTGGATTGTGCTCCATGCTTGATTCTGCCTGTCCAGGAGTTCCTCGGGAACTCTAGCTCCAAAGAAGAGAACTCCCTTTTTGCTTGGGATTTCAAGCTCCCACTTCAGCTGCTTCACTGACACCCAGACTGCTTGTTTCTTTCTGAACGCTAGGAGTAAAGATACAGCTTCCTTCCCCAAATGGAATGCTCTTGCCAGAAAGGAGGATTCTGTCTGCTGGGACCAAACTGGCCCTCCATCCTGCAGGGCCCACAAGCTGACGGCCATTTCCCTTGAAAGATCAGCGCTGCTTTATATCAGACATGAGCCTCTCCGGACCAGGGGACAAAGGTAGCAAAGAACGAGGGGCCAGAAACTGTCCTTGGCCAAATCAGACTGGATGACCTGGGCCTGACTCTCACACGGGGATCCAGGTGTCCCCAAGAAGATTCAGAATTGAGCTCAAGCAAAAGCTCAAGCAAGAAGGGAGGTGCAACACAGACAAAATGGGGCTTTGGCAGGAGAGGTGGAAAATAGGCAGACGAGGAAGAGTTTGGGGGAGGAGGGGACAGAAACAATGGAGGCTGCAGAAAGGAAACCTATGAAGAAGACGGAAAGAAAAGCCGCCCAAGGGAAGGTCTTCTTGGCTGTCCGGAAAGGGTGGGCCCTGCTTCCATCTCACAATATCCTGCCTAGTGGGCTCTGGGCAAAGCCTTTCAAATGAGGCTGGAGCCTTCCCCCAAACTCTCCCACCCCCACCCCCCGGACAAAGAAAGACTGATGAATTCAAAGTACTGGAGACTCCACCGCGCGCAGCTTTCGGAAGACTGTAAAACTGACATCCAGCTGAGCTACATGGTAGTTAATCATGACTTTTAAAAAAAGCACTTCCCCAAAGGAAAATTCCCTAAAAGCTCTCTCTGCGCTGCTGGATTGCCATGAAAAGGCCCAGGAGTTCAGTTCCCCCACCCCAACTGGGTTATACTCTGCTCCTCCTTCAAATATGATCCACCCAAAGGGATCTGGGATAGAGAGCCCTCTTCCCCACCACCAAAAAAAGATAGCATGACTTGCTTTTTTTATACTGACCCCACGGCTGATTTGCAACAATCATCTAATTTAATGCAGAAAGTGGTTCTATGCACCTCGTACACATGTATATGCGTGCACACACGCACACACACACACACACCCTGCTCCACGCACACCGGTCCCCAATGAAGGCATGTGCAGAAGCTCAACTATCTCAACTCTGGTTTATCTGACTAGCAAGTGCCCCCTTTTTGCCCTTGGGTTTTTGGGCTCCAAAAGATACAATTCCAGGACAGATCAGTGCAGTTTTAATGTTTTCTGTCCAAGGTCTTCAGTTGCATGTCTTGCATGTTAACATTTCTCAGAGGTTACACAGAGAAGCCTATCTATTTATACCACAAGGAAGGGGTAGAAGGAGGCAGGTGGGGTGGGGGTGGGGGTGTCTGCTCTAGCTTTATAATATGTTTAAATAGATAAATTGAGTTTTTCCCCATGCCCTTCCAATGGCGGCATTTCCAATGGCTGGAGTGAAGGAACTTCAGTCCTGATGGTTGTACACGATTGAAGCCAAAATAACCACATAAGGGCTGCCGGCTGAAGCACCTGCATGGAGAAACCATGGCAATGAGTAAGAGGAGGCATTTCAGCCTGGCATACATGCCTCCCGAGCCCTTCTTCTCAGCCCCTTCTCAGCCGCCCTCAGAGTCCTGCTCCATCATTCACAAACAGCAGAGGCTTCACTCCAGAGGCAGCCCTTCACTTCGCAACCAGTGGAATCGCGGCAGGGGGAGGCCACAGCTTGGCAGGCTTGATGACCCAGTCTTTCCTTGGCACCGCCGGCCCCTTCGCTCCTCTGGCTTAGTCTACTCTGTCAGGTTTGCCCATCGAAGGGCTCTCTTCTGGCAGGCTCGGACCAGCAGCAGAAGGGCACTGGAGCTGTGCTTGGCAGAGGAGCTGCTCAGGGCAGGCAGGGAGCCACCGTGTAAGTGCCTTCTGTAGAGGTGTGCTGTGCGCTGTGCTCCTGCAGCAAGCCCAGGTCCAGGAAGCGCTCGCCACACCACATGCACTTGTAGTGCTGCTCTCGGGTGTGGACCCCATGGTGCTTGTTCAGGTGCTCCCTCTGTTTGAAGGCCTTCTCGCAAGAGGGGCACTTGTACGGCTTTTCTCCCGTGTGGACACGTCGGTGGCGCTGCAGATCGGAGGCATACTTGAAGCGCTTCTGGCAGTCCGGGCACTTCAGGGGCCGTTCGCGGGCAGGATCACAGCGGTGCTGCACGAACTCTGAGGAGGAGAAGAAGCGGCGTTCGCACAGGGTGCAGCGGAGGGGCTTCTCGGCACAGTGCGAAGCCAGCTGGTGTTTCTGCAAGGCGGAGGCGCGCTTGTAGGCCTTGCTGCAGGCCGTGCATTTGAAAGGCCGCTCGGCACTCTGCACACAGCGGTGGCGCAGCAGCTCGGAGGACTGGCTGAAGCCTTTCTGGCAGGCGTTGCACTTGAAGAGGTTCTCAATTCCGTGGACGTGTTGGTGGTAGAGCAGGTGGGCTGGCTGCACAAAGCCTTTCTCACACAGGGAGCACTTGAAAGGCAGCGGGGCGGCCTCCTGCTCTGAAGTCGGGGCAGGGACCACAGCCTTGTGAGTGCGGCGGTGACGCATGAGCGCATACTGTTGCTTGAAGCTCATCTGGCAAAGGTCGCACTGAAAGGGACGCTCCGTGCTGTGGGTGCGCTCGTGCTGCCGAAGGTCCGAGGGCCGCCGGAAGGCCTTGTGGCAAGCTGCACAGCGGAAGGGCCGCTCACCGCTGGGCGTGCAGGGGTGCTGCAGCAGCTCTGAGGACTCTTTGAAGTGCAGTTCGCAGACGTTGCAGCGGAAGAGGTGGGCCTCACCCGAGTGGGCGTACATGTGGCGCACCAAGTGGGAGCGGTGCTTAAAGGCCTTCTCACACACGGTGCATTTGTAGGGCCGTTCAGCGCTGTGGGTACGCTTGTGGTGTACCAGGTGCGAGGACTG
The DNA here is from genome assembly GCA_030761175.1 of Masticophis lateralis. NCBI lineage: Eukaryota > Metazoa > Chordata > Lepidosauria > Squamata > Colubridae > Masticophis > Masticophis lateralis. Next base: position 25,762,762 of record JAUDYJ010000010.1, read on the forward strand.
GCTGAAGCTCTTGTCACACAGGCTGCATTTGTAAGGCTTCTCCCCAGTGTGCACTCGCTCATGTCGCGACAGCTCCGAGAGGTGCTTGAAGGGCTTCTGGCAGATGGAGCAGCTGTACGGCTTCTCCGCGGGGGTCCGGTTCAGGGCTGCTGGCTGCTGTGGCGGGGCAGGTTCCTCGGGAGCTGCCACTGCCGCTGCGGCCGCTTTGTAGGTCTTTTCACAGATGGAACATTTGACGGCCGTGTTGCCATTATGGACACTGTGGTGCTGGGCCAGTGAGGTGAGCAGAGAAAAGCCCATCTTGCAGACGCCACAGACAAAGGGCTTCTGTTCCACCTGCAGGCACTGGTGCTCCAGGAGGTCTGTGGCCTGATGAAAAATCTTCAGGCACTGAGTGCACTGGAAGGAACGGTCGTGGCCACCTTGTAGGCACTGGTGCTCCTGCGGGTTGGAGAGGTGAGACAGGTCGTGCCCACAAACCCCACATTTGGGAGAGGCCTCCCCACCGCTGCTGGCGGAGATGGGTGGGTGCTGCAACCCGCTGGGCTCCGGCTGCAGGAGGATACCATAGACGGCACAGCCCAAAGGGTTCTCGGTCACCGCACTGGGTGGAATGGGATGCTCTGGAAGGGTGGCTGTGGCCCCGTGATGCGGGGGCTGCTGGGGGGGTGGCGGCTGCTGTGACCAGGTTTCTGACATGCTGGGGAGAAAAAGAGGGGGTTCCACAATAACTGAGGCAGAGCAATCAAGGAAAGCTATTCCTAGAGAACGATCACTAGAGTGGTCGTGTGAATCCTCGGAGGAGGGGCCAGCTACCTTTGAGACACATCAGACCAAAGCAAGCCAGACATCCCGGTGGTCACCTTGTGGTCCCAGCCCCTTGTCCTTCTTCCAGAAAGCCTCTGAAGGAACCTGCAAAGAAAGAGAGTAGGCTAGTAAGAATCACCAGCAACTGCCTTTTCAGCAGAAGCGGATTTCAGGTTGGGATCAGGGTGCAGGAGCTCCAAAACCAGGTTCCTTCACACGAAACACAGCATTGAAAACTGGGGATCAGAATCAGCAAGAGAGTTTTGCTAACCAGGGCCGTATTTCAGGGACCAGAGTCCCTGAATTGAAATATCTTGCTTTCTTCACCGCTATTTGGAGTTCACTCAATTCTGAAACAGAATTTCTGAATTCTGAAATCATGGTGCCTGTTACTGCAGGCCTGGGAGTTAGGAAGATCAGAAGTTAGAATTTGTGATCACCAGCCAGGAAAGATCAGTCTGCTCAGTTGCTGATGGGCTACATTACAATCAGAAAAATAATCATTGCAAGGACCACTGATGGGAACAGAAAAAAACTCAAAGGAGCCTTAGGATCAACCCCCTTTCTTTCAAAGGAAGTGACAGACCGCCTAACAATATTCACATGGCTTAGATCTCATCATGTTTTCTCAGCTTTAGCCTCAACAGCTGCTCTCGGGGATCGCCCACTCTCGGTCCCCGGGTGCCTAGCGCACCTCGGAGCAGAAGGGCTGCCTTCCCCTGGTCCTGAGGCCTCCATTCAGGCCGCCCGGCTGCAGCGGCAGAGTCAAAGGGTCCCCCAGGCAAGTCCTGCCGAAGATGGGCACAAACCCGCAAGTCCCCGCAAAGGTCGCCAAGCATCAGACGTGCAGTCAGCCTAGCCTGGCGCTTGTCCGACCGGGATGCTCGGGGGTGGGGGGGGGGGGGGGCGGCACAAACGCGACCCGGATCCTCGGCCCTAAAGTGCCGATCGTCCCCCGGCTCCGCAGAGCGGCCGCTTCTTTCCGCTCCTCCGCAGGCGGCGAAGGGCCGCCTTTCCTCCGCCGGCTCTGCCTTCGAAAGTGGGGGGGACTTGGAGGGGGAGGCGCAGCGGCACCCTTAACTCTGCACGGAGAAGGGCCCGATCGGAAGAGCCGCCCAGGGCTCGTGGCTGCCAGGCCCCCCGGCTTCCATTCCGCGCCGCGACCCGCAAGGCCGCCCTCGGCGCTCCCGGGCCGCGCTTCCTCTGCCGCCCGGCGCTCCCGGCTCATCTGGGGGAGCCCAGCGGGCGACCGAGAGGAGCGGTGGGGCGGCGGCCGGAAGCCCCGGAGGCCGAGGGCGCCGACTGCCGGGCGGGAGAGGCCTGCGGGCTTCCCGGGCCCGGCAGACGGAGCGCGGCGCTCTTTCGCTCGGCCCCGCAGCGGCCTGGCTCGCCCGAAGCCCCCCGGCGCCGCCCTCCTGCCTACCTGGGGCCCAGCGCGCCGCCACGATCCCCGGGCTCGCGTAGCGGATGGGCGGGCGGGCGAGGCCGGCTGGCTGGGCGAAGAGGCGGGGGGCACCGGCGGTCGGGCGGTCGAGGAGGCGCCTCGAGGAAGGGGCGGCGTCGGAGAAGAGCCGCGGAATCGGCGCTGCCCTCTGCCGGACCGCAGGGGCAGCCGTGTCGGACGCGAGGGGGAACTGCGGCGGGCGAGCGCCCCTGGTGGTGGGTCCGCCCGCTCTGCCTCTCCTCGGGCGCCGCTTGGCAAGGAAGGCCTCCCTGCGGCCTTGGCGGCAGCCCCCTACGGACCCTCCCTCCCTCCCTCCTGCTGCCCTGCGGCGGGGTCCCAAGGAAAGGGGCCGAGGAGCGCTGGGCACCAGTAAGCGGAGCTGGCCGGTCCGTTGTGCCAACCGCCAAATGGCTTCTCTTGGAAGCCGCGGCGCTTCTGCCTGGCTCTTTGGGTAGCGGCAGCACCCAGGCGGCCCTTGCCCAGCCTTGGACCTAGGCTTCTGGTTTTGTCTCGCCCAAGTGCAGATGTGCATTTTTGAACTACACCTTATTAAATGAGAACCAATAAATATCAGTATCCCTTTATAGGCCGATCTGAGGGGTTAGCAGCCCCCCTCCCCCCAATTTTGTGTCATCTGGAATTTTTATTACCACACCTTTTGTCCTCTCGTGTACATCCTTTATAAAAAAAGCTGAAGAGCACAGTCCAGTGGGCAATCCTGACAACCAAACTCTCTTTTTTTCCCCCCAAAGTTTCTGTGAGTTTAAAGTGCACACAGGGAGATCTAGAGTTTATGCATCAAACTAAATTGTAATCTGACTAATGCTCCGTTAACAGAGCTTTTACAGGGTACTAAGCCTTGAGCTCTGATTTATAAAGCCCAATGCCTGGGCTCATGAAACCTGCTAAAACTAAAGCAGCCCATTATGGCCCTGCATGCCAGTTGCCTGTGAGGTCTAATAAATGTGACTGGTGAAACCCTTGCCATAGGGGTATAGATGCTTCTCCCTTGTCATGGTCAGATCATTTCCTGCTTAGGTTAGACTTCAGAACACTGCTCCTCCATTGCAAAGAGGCGGAACCGATTAAGTGGTTCCGCCCCAGGCGCCTAATGGACCCTGAAGGGTTCCAGAAGGCGCTTGGGGAGATACCTGACTTCCTTGTCCACAGTCCGGCTGAGTCCCTGGTGGCTGCCTGGAATAGGGCGGCATCAGGGGCACTGGACTAGATTGCGCCTTTGCAACCTCTCCATGGCGATGGATCCAGGAAAGCTCTCTGGTTTACCGAGGAGCTCCGGGAGATGAAGCGCCAGAAGAGTCGTCTAGAGCGATGCTGGAGGACCAGTAACTTCGAATCTGACTGAACGCTCTTAAGAGCCTTTATTAGGACTTATTTAGTGGTGATACGGGCAGCAAAATGTGAACATTTTGCCGCACTTATTGCATCCGCTGATTCACACCCAGCCACCCTATTTAGGGTGACTCGCTCCCTCCTTAATGCAGGGGGAGTGGAGGAGCCCTTGCAGGGTAGAGCTGAGAAGTTTGTGCAGTTTCTGTCGGATAAAGTTGCTCAGATTCGGATGGACCTGGACTCTGATTGGGCAATTATGACCTAGATGACATGGGCAGGTCTTCGTCCTATTGTGTGGGATGAATTTGAGCCTATGACTCCTGAGGAAGCGGACAAGGCTGTAGAAGTGATGAGTTCCTCCACTTGTTTGTTGGACCCCTGCCCGTCCTGGCTGGTTTTGGCCAGCAGGGAGGTGACACGAGGCTGGCTCCAGGCTTTAGTTAACACGTCCTTGAGGGAAGGGGTCTTCCCGCAACCATTAAAGGAAGCAGTTGAAAGGCCCCTCCTCAAGAAGCCTTCCATGGATCCAGCAGAATTAAAAAACTTTCGTCCAGTCTCCAACCTACCCTTTGTGGGAAAGGTTGTAGAGAAAGAGGTGGCACTTCAGCTCCTGCGGTCATTGGAGGAAATGGATTATCTGCACCCTTTTCAGTCTGGCTTCAGCATGGAAACTGCCTTGGTCACGCTGATGGATGATCTCTGGCGAGCCCAAGATGGGTGTCATTCCTCCATCTAGGTGCTACTAGACCTCTCAGCGGCTTTTGATACCATTGACCATGGTATCCTTCTGGGACGACTAAGCAAGTTGGGAGTGGGAGGCACTGTGTTATGGTGGTTCTCCTCCTATCTCTCTGGTCAGTCACAGTCGGTGTTGGTAGGAGGACAGAGATCGAACCCTAGGCTCCTCGTTTGCGGGGTGCCTCAGGGCTCGGGCCTCTCTCCCCTCCTATTTAACATCTACATGAAGCCGCTGGGTGAAATCATCTGACGATACGGGGTGAGGTATCAGCAATACGTGGATGATACCCAGCTGTATATCTCTACTCCGTGTCAATTCAGTGAGGTGGTGGATGTGATGTACCTGGAGGCTGTGAGGGTCTGAATGGGAGTCAGCAGGCTCAGACTTAACCCAGACAAGACCGAGTGGCTGTGGGTATTGCCTCCTAAAGACTATGTTTGATTGTCCACCCTTGGTTCTGGGGGGGGGGAGAAATTGTCCCCCTCAGAACGGGATCGCAATTTGGGTGTCCTCCTAGACTCACAGCTAAGATTAGAGCAAAGTCTGTCAGCTGTAGCTAGGGGGACCTTTGCACAGGTTCGCCTGGTGCACCAATTGCGACCCTACTTGGATCAGGAAGCTCTCCTTACGGTCACTCATGCCCTTGTCACCTCACGGTTAGATTACTGCAATGTGCTCTATGTGGGGCTACCCTTGAAAAGTGTTCGGAGACTACAGTTGGTCCAGAATGCAGCCATGCGAGCTGTCGTGGGTTACACCAATTCTCTGTGAGCTGCACTGGCTCCCCATTGGTCTCCAGTCACAATTCAAGGTGTTGGTTATTACCTTTAAAGCCCTACATGGCTCAGGGCCAAGTTATCTTCAAGACCGCCTTCTACCGCATAGCTCCCAGCGACCAGTAAGATCCCACAGAGTTGGTCTCTTCTGGGTCCCGTCAGCTAAACAGTGCCGTCTGGTGGGCCCGTGGGGGAGGGCCTTCTCTGTGGCCACCCCAGCTCTCTGGAACCAGTTACCTCCTGAGATCCAGACCATCCCCCCCTATTGGCCTTCTGAAAAGTGATGAAGACCTGGCTTTTCCAGCAGGCCTGGGGCCGTTGATCTCGCTGTTGCGATCTGGCGAGATCCGGCCATGAATGGTGTGAATGGGTTTTAATTGTTTTTAATGTTTTAATTTTTAATGTTTTTATATATGGTTTTTAAATGCATTGTAAGCTGCCTTGAGTCTTCAGAGAAAGGCAGCATATAAATTGAACTAAATAAATAAATTAATTAATTAATAAATTAATAAATTAATAAATTAATTAATAATAAAGTAACGACCTGTAATTTTGCCCAACCACTTCTCCACTCCTGGTGGGTGCCATCTGGGCCCTTCAGCCAATCAGTTTTGCAGAGAGGCAACCTCACCCATTGCTGAATTGATCTCATTGCTAGGAAGTATTTCCTCACCTACAACAGATCCTACCTTCTTGTAATATAAGCCCACCACATTTTGTCCTGCGTTCTATATGACAGCTTTTCAGATGGTCCTCACTTAATGACAACAGTTGAGCCCAGAATTTCCATTGTAAGTCATTGTGGTTATTAAGAGGTTACCACATGACTTAAAGCAAATCATCAAAGTCATTAAGCAAAAGAAATGGTTCTTAAACAAATCTATTCTTCAGAATGGGCATTTCCTTTAAAAAAAAGTTTTTTTAAAAAAAGAAACAGGGTAAGGTGGGGTGGGGTTGAACAATTGTTAAATGATCAGTCATTAGGTGAGGACCACAGAATACAGAATAACTGTCAGGTCTCTGATTACTTTGAATGCTTTGGTTTTAGCTGTAATCGCAGGAGAATTAGGGAGGGGGACTGGGCCTTCAGGATGGATTCCCTCCCAGCTGGTTCCAGCCGGGAACCAGCTGCAATGTCTCGAGGATGACCTGTTATCATTATCCCACCTTGGAGTTCTCATAACACCTTTGCGGCATCATATTGGCTACTGGTGGACATGGGGCTCTGGGTGGGGGTTGAACAGGGGAAATTAGCTTAATGCTTTGCACGGGAATTTTCAGACTCCGCCTGACTTCTCTGCAATCGCTTCTTTCAGTAAAAGCTCCTTTGGAAATACTGTTTCAAGAGTCATGCATTTCCTGAGAAGATAGCTGAGGCAGGGCCTTACATTAGGCGGAGTCTGCAAAGTGGTCAACCCGGAGAGGCATCTGCCCTCCTGAGGTGACAGTGCAAATGATGTCTGCTAAAGGCAGCAACCAAGAGGAAAGTGAATGCCGGGGTGAAGCCTCTGTTAAGACTTACCCAGGAGCGAACTCTGTTGGATGAATGGGGGAAGCTTTGAGCCTAGGGGACTCATCTAAGCCCAGGTGCACCATAGGCGTTGGAAAGAAGGACAACTGGGAAGGGAGGACAAAGGCAGTCACCCTTATCCGAGGTAGTCGCTGGCAGGGATGGAAAGAGGAGCTGGAGGTGCTGGAGGAGGAGGAGGAAGGGGATGAGCCTGACCATGCTGACCTCCTCATGAAGCAAGCCATGTGATATATGATGAATGCCTTCCAGAATTGCAAAGCGCAAGAGACTTTGGCTCAAATATCAGGAGACAATAGCCGAAATGGCCAACCAGAGGATGAGGATGGAAAAGCCTCATCTTTGGACACCACCACCACCACCAATTTATTTGTTTGTTTGTTTGTTCAATTTATATGCCGCCCTCCTCCCAAGACTCAGGGCGGCTTACAATGCACTTATAGCAATAGCCTTCATTCTTTTGTATATACCTGCTTAGTAGGGCTTTTGGCCCCCCATAAGCGGTGTTTCTACAAAGTCAGCTTATTGCCCCCACAATCCAGGTCCTCAATTTACCTACCTCGGAAGGATGGAAGGCTGAGTCAACCTTGAGCCTGGTGACATTTGAACTCACACTAATTGCAGGCAGCTGGCAGCTAAGTGCTATATAACAGCACGTAGTCCACTGCACCACCAAGGCACCATGATAGTTGAAACACTGGCAGGGGCAGCAGCAGTGGTGAGGACCCCTCTGAGGGACACAGGGGAAGCGAATGTCCTGAGAGTGGGAGGTGGCACAGCTCCCAGAAGGAAGCCCCCCCTTGGGGTGAAGTTTAATGGAGACCCTTCAACAACTGGGATTTTTCCTGACCCACGTTTTCACCTACACTGCAGAGTATGGCAATGAAATCCCTACTAAAGGAGCCAATTCAGTGGTCGGTTGTTACCGGCTCACCCCAGTTCAGGCAACCTGGTAGCAGTGGCGGTAGAAGACTCTGCCCACCCATTTAATATGCTCTGTGCATGCACAGAAGTGTGCGCAAGTGAACCAGTAGCAAAGGTAAGTGACACCCACCACTGAGCCAATTGTCATGCTGGCGGTAGAATGGGCCACAGCCAGTTGGATGGTGACCTCCACAATGCAAATGCCCGAGTTGAGAAATTTCAACTGATTTATGACAGCTCTAAGATGGCGATTCGAAGACCCCTAGCTGATGCAAAGCCTGAGACCGCATAAAAACTGCACAGCCGGTAGCAGTTTCAGACTTAGCCTGCTGCCTCGAATGGCCAGAAGCTGTTTCTGGTGAGCTGTTTCAAAGAGGGGCCCCAGCTTGTCTCCGTCACTGGTGTGTGCGGGCTGAAGAAGTAGAGATCAACCAAAGCCTGAAAGAAGTACCACGCCAGCAAAGTGTGGAAGAGGTTGCCTCCAGAGAGGGAGAGAGAGACTGCCAAAGCCCAAGTCCAGCCAATGCACTCCACCACCTGCTTCAAATGTGGGAAAGAGGGCCACTGAGCAGCAAATGCCATGCTAACCACCCAGCCAAGAAAGGGGACCAAATACCAAGAGGAAAACCCGTGAGACAGCAACCCCACATGGAGATGGCACTGAAGAGCTTGAAGATTGAGAAGTTTACCCCCTCATTTAAACGAGAGGGAATGCCGACCGCACTGGAGGAAGACTAGGGCTCAACCAATACCAACTCCAATGACCTCTTGGTAAGTAGGGGTCTACTTGATCATGCCTGTTACCATGCCCATAGAGTTACACCTCCTGGGGACTGGAGAGAAGGCATCCCCAAAAGTCTTTCTGGATTCAGGATGCACCAGATGCTTAGTGAGCCCAGCCGTTACAGAAGTTGAGAATAAGCCTGAGAAAGCTAAAAGGATAATCCTTTTGCCAGCTCAGTCAAGGGACATTCCTGCCATTTTCGCCACCAAATCCCTAGGAGTCCAGATGGTGGCCCATTCAGAGTCTTTGAGCTTCATAGTAGCCCTGGGGATGGAAAAACCCTTCATACTGAGGCTGGGCTGGTTGAAAAAGTGGAACCCAAGTGTGGATTGGAGAAGGGGGCTATTGAAATTCCCTCTAGGGGACAAGCCCCCACATAGCTGATGACCCCAGGGAATTAAATGAGTTATGTGCCTTCATCGACTAGAACTTAACCTAGGGCTTTATCCAGCAGTGAAATCTGGCCGCAATCGTGTGCAAAGCATGTGTGTGATGCAAACCGATGCTAAAACAGATTAGAACCCACCACTGTCTGGCATGATCTGCTTTTGACCCATGTTGGCTTCTACTTATAACTTGTCTTGCTTCTAGGTGTTTGCAGATCTGTTGCTTGAATACCTTTCTTCCCAAATATTGATATCAGACTGATTGGTCTGTGGTTTCTTGGATCCATTTTTTTTTTGAAGATGGGAACCACACCAGCTCTTTTCCAGCTCTCTAGTAGTTACCCAGTGCTCTAGGACCTTTGAAAAATATGGTTCAGTAGTTCTGACCTCATGTCTGCCAGCTCCTTCAAAACCCTGGGATGTAATCCATATGGTTCTAGTGATTTGAACTCGTTTAGAGTTGTTGGAAGAAAAATCAAGTCTGGTTCCAAGCTGGGAGAAAGGCACTGGAAATAAAATGGGAGGCTGATTGGAAAGGACTGTTTATTGATGAGCAGAACCAACCAAAGCCTGCATTTCTGGGACAGTTGACGAATTAGCTTGATGACTGCAAGGATTTTTATAGTTTACAGTATTTTATAATTTTGAGATTGGCTTTCTCTGTTTTTATTATTTTATTAGTGAGTGGTGGGTTAATCCTATTATGTCCTAAAGGTCATATCCTGTCCTTAATCCCGTCACCTGGAGTTGAAGAGGTTATGAATAGATTGGCCCTGATTTCTTAATGGGCACAAAATATCCATCTCTAAAGATTTCAGGCATCTGCTGGAAGCTGTTGGGGGGTTGCTTTCTACCTTTTCTCTATTTCCTTTGGGGGAATATAATATTCTGCCTCTTTTAATGTTCCCCCAAATATTTAATTCTGGGAGGTGGGGGGGGGGGCTTCTCAGAGTGGATAGGGGTTCCCTTGCCATTTTTTTGGTCTATTTTGAGTTTTATTCCTAATATCTATATTTTATAGTAGTTTATGTACATTTGACTATTTTTCCCTTTTGCATGAAGACAAATGCAAAAAATGAATTAAGCAGCTCTTTCTCCGTTGCTTGTCATCTCCTTGCCCTCTACTATTAGTGAACCAATCATTTCCTTGACTTTATTCTTGTTTTTGTACACGTTGAAAAAGCTTTTATTATGATGACTCCAGAGTTGTCTCCCTAGCCTTCCGTTTTAAATTCCGCCCTCTTGGATAACTCCTTTTCCTTCAATGCCAGTCTCTAGCTCTGGGCAAATCCACGATGCCCGGAGAAGCTCGGCCAGCCTGAGCTTGCAGGAGAGACCTCCAGGGGGATTCCCTCGTCCCACCCGCCGGCCGCCTCCCGCTGCTCTGTCGACCCCTCCCCATAAAGGCGCCCCTGGGTCTCCGGGAAGCAGGTGGGGGACCCTCGAGGCCATCGAAGCCACCCCGCGAGCTCCTAAGGAGGGAGAGGCCTCGGGAAAGAAAGGCCTCCGCTTCCCCTGGCCCTCCCTCTCTCTCTCTCTCTCTCTCTCGTTGGTGAAGGAGCCGGAGCACCCGAGACGGAGGGGGCCGCTCAGAACTCAGTTCACCGAGCCGGAAACGGCCGAACGTTGGGTTCACCGGAAGTGGCCCACCGGAAGCGGGCCGGCGGAGACGACTTGATAGGCCGTAAGCCCTCACGGGGGTGGGATATCGTGTCTGCGCAGGCGTGACCTTCCGGTTTCCTCTTCCGGCCATGAGGGCGGCGTTGGTGGACTACAGCAGCTCTGGCTCGGAGGGCGAGGGCGAGGCCGCTGCCGCCCGGGAGAAGAGCAGCGGGGACGCCCGGTCTGGCCCGGCGGGCGGCCGCGGTTTCTTCCCTCCGGGCAGCAGGTGAGCTTCAGGCGGTGCCGGTGAGGCCTTGGGCGCCTCCGAGGAACGGGAGCCTCCGCTCTCCCGCGCCCCTCCTCCCTCCCGAGGACCGGAGTTCTTTTCCTTGAGCGGAGGCTGGGGCCCGAGGCCCCGTCCCGGCTGCCGCTCCGGCCCCGCTGCCTTGGCAGAGCCGGCCAGCCCAGGCGGCAGCGGGTCGCCTCTTCCCGGGGTGGCTGCTGTGGGCAGAGGGGCGGCCGGGCCTCTCTCTGCGGCGCTGGTCTCTCGCTCAGACTCGGGCTGGGCCGCGCCAATAGTGCCCGAAGCCCCCGGAGGCTCTGAAGCCGCAACAACATCGCAATGTGCCAGGAGGAGGAAAAGCACAAGGCCGTCCAGGCTCCGTTGGTTGAGAGCCCGAGGCCGCCTGGGATTGCAGCCCAGAGGCAACATCTGGTGGGGGGGGGCGGGGCTTCTTCATCCTGGGGCGGAAAGTGGCAGAGCACAGCATGCATGGACCTCGCCTGTTGAATCAAACCAACTTGGTTGGTGCAATAAACTCCGTAAACACAATAAGTAAAACCAACATATTTCAAGCCACCCCAGACTGGTATGTTCTGGAAAAGGCAATTCTGCTCTCTTAGCCCAGTGAAACACACCTAGCGCTCAAGTCACCTTTTGTGACCAGGCACCTTTTCCTTAAGGTGGAGAAATTTCTCATTAGACAAGTTGCAATATTTCATGCCCAGATTTCTGACCTGTTTTGCCTATTTTGTCACTTGATATCAGTGCGGAGGAGTCCGTCCCTCTGTGGCCTAGTCCCAGAATACCTCTTTGCCCTGCCCTAACTGCAAAACCCCACCCTTTCCACTTACCCTAACTGGACAAGTGGTGCTGTTGCTGTTGGATAGGGATAGTCTGTTCCAAGGCTGCTTGTCTTCTGATCTTTGAGCAGAAAATGCTTTGGCTGCCAACTCTCTCCATCCATTTTGCAGAGCTGCAGTTCCCTCCCTCCCCTTGCCAGACAGCGTGCGGAGGATGTTTAGGGATCAGGAAGAGAAGGAAAGGGTGATGGATGACTGCAGTAAACATGAAGGCCGCCTACGGACATTTCCTCATGAACGAGGCAACTGGGCAACCCACGTCTACATGCCATGTAAGTCTCTCTTGATGTTTCCTTCTTCTCTGGAAGAGGAGTCGAGGATTGGCCCTGGCCTTGAGAATCTTTATGGTTGTCTTGAGCAGAGTGGAACACTGGAGCAAGGCTTTCTCTACTTCTGACCTGCCCAGAGAGCTAATTTTTCTAACATTTCTAAAGCAATGAAAGAATTCTGGGTTTCTGAAAAAAAATGACAGTGTGTTGTTTTTTTAATGTACCCGGTTTGGTGCATTCTTTTCCATAATAAGTACTTCGTTGATTGGAGAAATGCATTGTAAAATTGAAGGAACTGGTGGAGGATTTAACATTATTCCCCCCCTACCCCATCATAGTCAGATCACACCCTGGTGTCCTTGAGATTCTGTCATGCCACCTGTCAGTACTCCAAGCCCCATTCACTCTAGTGCTGACATAAGAAGGAGAAGAAGGGCATCTGGAAAGAGACGTTTTGACTTTTCATCTACTTACTTTCCCTGGAGATAATATCCCCTAGGAGATGGGATGGGAGGGGGGAAATTCCTTTGAGCTGGAGCAGATAGAATAGGGAAAGAGTGATTTGGAAGATGGCCAATGAGACCAGAGGAGTGAAGACAGGAAGGGAGGGGTTCGCGCTGGGAAGTCAGTGTTGGCTACGTGGAGTCAAAAGATGGAATGCCGTGCTCAATAAACGAAAGATTTCCAGCAAAGATTCTGTTTGAAATGCAATTTATTTGAGACGACCTCGAAACCTGATACCACCCCTGTCTACAGGAGACCATTTGAGTGGACTACCCTGCCAACTGATGGACTCAAGTGGGTTCCAGAGGGAATTGGAGGATGTCTGTGGGGGTCAGGGACAGCTGTGCAGAGGAACTTGTTGAACACCCAATGCACAAAGATTAGTTCCCAGCTGGAGTGTGGTGCAGGTCCATGTGGGATGCCTGGTGAAAGGTCTTGCTCACTTATCCAGGGACAGTTCGATTCTGTTTGACCAAGGAAGTGAACAGGGTCCTCAGCGTGGGCAGTGCAACCATCTGTCAATTAGACCCTCGTCCCTGCTGATCGGAGAAAGCCTCCAGGATGGTGATTGGTAGGTTCAGGCAGTGAGCAATTCCTCATTGCAAGAGGGCCTGGTTGGCCCCTTCCTCAAAAAACCATTGCTTGATCCCACTTGCCTGGACACTTTTGTTCCATTTCCCTTTTTAGGGAAGCTGTTAGAGAAAGTGGTTGCTTGGCAGCTTCTGGGGGTCTGGACCACTTCCAGTCAGGACATAGGTGGTTATGGGACAGAAACAGCATTGATCATGGATGATCTCTGGTGAGCGCAGGTCATAGAGCTAGTGCAGCCATCCATGCTCCATGATCTCTCAGGAACTTGCAATACTGTTGTCCGTGATTCTGACCACCCCAAGGCAGAAGGGATGCCAAAGGCCTGGAAAGCATGTAGAGAAAAACCCCCCATATAGTGAGATCTTACAGAGAGCAATTGAAGGGATGGGGCTCTTGAGCCCAAAGAAGGGAAGAGCCCTTTCAACCTTCCAATGGACAAGTGTGGATTTATTTTGCACAGCTCTTGAGGGCAGAACTGGACCCAATTGGTGGGACCTTTTAGGGCGTGATCTAAACTGAAAATAAGAATTTCCTGACGGTAAAGCCTATTAAGTAGTGGGGTAGCCTAGCTCCTGAAGTTGTAGGGCTGGATGGCTATTTATCTGGGAGGGATCTGAGGATTCCTGGACTTGGCAGAGAGTGGATTGGGAGGTCTGGCAGTTAGTCTGCTGCATGGTAAATGGTCAACTCAATCACACTGGCCATGCCCTCCCATGGCAGCCATCTTGCAAAGGTCCTCCCAACCCTGGGATTCTAAGTACACCTTGGGCCTTTTTGGCATCCTTGGCCAGGGCAAAAAGCATTTTTAAGGCAGTGGTTCTTAATGGGGCATTATTAGGGCACATCCTGTAATTGCTTGTTTGCGAACTGTTTGGGATTCCTGCTGTTGAGATGTTTGTGTGAAATAGTAGACTTGGGGGAGGGAGTTGGGGTGGAGTGGTAATATTATTTGAGACCAGGAAAAGGGGTCATATAGTTTAAGAGCGCCTGTTCTGCTTTTTCCACAGACAAAGCTGGGGAGGACTTTCTGGATTTACTGCAGCTCCTCCTAATCTGTGGGCGCGCTTATGTGCCTCTGCTGACGGGACAGGAAGAATTCCACATCAGCCTGTCTCAAGGTGTGGTGTTGCGCCATCACTGGATCAACTCTTTTGTCCAGTCCCTCAAACAACGCTTGGCTTCCTGCAACAGGTGAGGCCCATAGTCCATGCTGGTGGTGAGTTCCTGTCGTGACTGATAGCATAGGACTTACAGGCTGCTTTGGGGAGGTTATCTGGCTTCTGACAAGAGCAGATGAGCAGATATGGGCAAGGCAGAAACAGAAGCCCATCAGGTATTGATAAATGCCTGTGGGGAGGAGACAGCATACATAAAAACTCGCAGGAGGAGACACCTGTTGTGGCTGCAAACAGTGGCATTTTTCTTCTGCAGAGTGTTTCTCAAATTTGGCAAGTTTTAAGCTGCATGGACTTCAACTCCCAGAATTCCCCAGCTGCAAGTCCACATATCTTACTCTTGCCAAGATGGAGAGCCTCTACTCTACAGTCACAACAGAGCAAAACAATGATGTTACAAAGGGGCCATAAGCTGCTGCTTTTTCCTGAGTCTTGTGTTGGTCTTTCTGAGAGGAAGTTTTTTGTTTGCTTGTTTTTTAGTTAATGTTTTATCTACAAAAGAGTTGTATTTCATGCCCCAAGGCAGTAGAAAGCCATGGCACTAATTTTCACCAGATGTGACAAGAAGGCAAGAAAATTGCAGAGCTGCTGACTATGGTAGAGCTCCGGTCCCCTCCTCCCCCAGCTGACAGTTCATGATGCCTGAGAAGCACTTGCCCTTCAGGAGTCCTTGGCTGCACTTCCCACGCATGGAAGTGGCAGTCTTTGGGGTCAGGGACATTTCTGATAACGTGTACTGGGTGCCCTTGCAGGATGGCTGCCGTGGGAGGCCATGGCTGGCATTAATGAGTTGGCTTTTACTGCGTAGCAGACTGGCTGCCAAAATGCTGTTGGCCATCCCAGAGAGGCTCTGTGGGCCCCAACATGTTGCTACAAGCTTCCATTCCCATCATTAACGCTGATCTTTGGAGATCAGACTGGCCCCAACTCTGTTAGCCCTTTGTAAGGCCCTAAAAACCTGTCTATTTCTCAAGCCTGGGGTGCTGAATGTGCCAAGGGCCCCATTTCCTGGCTGTATTGCTAAGTATCTTGCTTTTGTGAATTAGATACTTTCAGTGTTTTTCACTGGTTTCCTGTTTTTATTGTTTTAAAATGTTTTTTTTTAATCTTTAATTGTAATATATTTTCTGAATTGTAAAGCTGACAAGGTCATTGAGATGAGCGTCCATAAAAATTGAACCAGTAAATAAATTAGGCAAGTGTCCCCAAATCTCAGCATGCAACGAAGGAGGGAAAAATAGCACAATGATTAAATTGGCATAATTGAATTGGGTTTGAAGCTTGGAAGTGTCAACAGAAAGTCCCAGAGAAGCAGAGAGATAGCTTCGTCTTGGGTCTCTCTTGTTTCTGCCTTTCGTTTCCAGTTATTTGGAATCTCTGCTGTTTTTCAGGTTCATCTTCAGAGCTAATCAAGTGAAGGTTTATACCAATGAGACCAAAACCAGGTGGGTGAAGGATTGTTGCTCTCCTGCCTCAAAGAGATGTGGAGAGCCTTATGGGCTTAGAAATAAAAGGACCTGGCCATTAGTGTGCAAAGATTGCTTCAGTTGCATTAGCAAAATATTTCTGGATATGAAAAGGAGGACAGAGGATGGGCAGGTGTGGTCTCAGCAAGTCCAATGTGGCTTTTCCAACTCCAGGATAGTCTCTGCTCCGGTTTTGTCTGCCCGTTACGATTCCAAATTGGGGGTGTTTGAATGGATGTGTCTCTATCCTGAAGAGGAGGGGCATTGGCTTCCATGGCATAAAGCCTGTGGAGACTGGCAGAGGGAAAGGAGCTCTCTTGGAAATGTTCTACATGAATCACCCCCTCCCCCCTTTTGGCAGATTGGGATGGAGGTTTCCTAACAAGGAATGCAATTCTTTGTTCCTATTGGAATTCCTACAATTTCACCAGCCCCCCAATTTTGTCAGCTCCTCCCTTTCCTTCCTTTCAGCCCCCACCAAGGTCCAGGGCATCCCTGTTCAGCAGATTTCCTCCATTAAATCCTCCTCAGCTAATGCAGGTGGTGCTTCTTCAATACAGTTGCCTTCTTACCGGAAAGTGGTCCTTTGCTTTTATGCTGCCTCTTCTGTTTCCCCTGAACTTAAAAACTTTTGTGCTGTCAGTTTGGCATCGCCCAAAAGCCATGCACATCTCCAAGAAAGCCTTTCTGTTTTCTGCAGGTGCCCTGTTGCCATGCACTCTTCTCTTGTGTTTGGGAACCGAGTTGCTATCCATGCAAGATGTTGACCAAGGAACAGCTGCTACAAGTTACTCTCTAAAAATCTTCTTGCAGGACCTTTGTTGGCTTAGAAGTCTCTTCAGGACATTCTCAGATGTTGGAGTTGGTTTCAGAAGTGGATGAAGTTATGGAGGAATTTAACCTAATGCCTTTTTACAAGGTGAGGCTTGTAGCCATCTCAGGGAAAATAAGAAGTTACTGCTTTAGAATGAGTCTCTGGAGGAAGCTGAATGGTAACTGTTGAATAATCAATTAAGCAGCTATGTAAATGCACTTCCAACAGCTTCAGTCTTCTTGTTTCCCTCCACTCTGCTTAGGGTAATCAGTATTCAGTTACCAATATTTGATTCTTTTAGCTCTGTTCTTTTATGAACTCTGAACCATCTTGCAATGCAGAATATGGCTCCAATTTATTCTAATTGAAATGTTGGCAGTCAGTGCGCTATGCTGTGCTTGGCTATGCTGGTGGACCTTCCTCTGATCTTGACCACTGGTTGTTGCTCATAGGATCCCTCGTTCCACCTGAGCCTCGCCTGGTGTGTGGGGAATATGTCGGAAGCTCTCGGAGGCCTGTGTATTCAGGAAATGCAGGTAACCAGCCTTGGAAGCCTTTTGCTTTTGGGAAACTTGCTGCCAGGCAAGGAGGAGGGATCAAGTGGGGAATTAGCCTTGAGTGATTGCACAGCCACAAGAGAACTAGGGCTGACACACACACAAACAAACATGCATGCACGCACCCTGTTTGTTCCCAAGAGAAGGCAAGCAGTGTAGGGAGATTCTTGTATTATGGACTTGGTTCAAACTTCAAACATGTTCAAGGTAGATCCATGTTGGATCCAGATTTCTTCCAGTCAGGTTAGAAGATCCGGTTTGCTCACCTTTTTTTTTTTTTTTGATGAAGCCTGGAATGAGTGTAAAGACCCAGCTGGCTGTGAGGGGTAGAGTGGAAGATGGAGACCAGAGATAGCATGAGACATGAACTGATTGGCTTAAACAATCTCTGCATTTCTTGACGCACCTTTTCATCTTGCAGATATGCCCAAGTCATACAGCCTTTCCTCTCCAATTTCTCCAATTTCCTTTCCAATTCCTCTTACAATTGTTTTAGCAGTGGAAGACTGAGCAGGTGATTAGGATGAAGACACATGTGAAGGGGGCTCCTGGCATTTGCAGGGATCCAGCTGTGTAGGCTTTAAGCAACTTGGAATGAGGTTAGGGACCAATGGATAAGCAAAGGACTGAGCCAAGCTGGAGGCAAAAGTTGATGCTGATGAATTCTGCAAGGCTTTTCTTATTTTGCCTCCCTGTTGTTGCAGGACATTGTGGATGACTTTGAGGACTCAACCCACTTGCTGCGAATTCCTGGAACTGAAGTCCGTTGCAAATCTGGCAATAAGGTCTTCTCGTTCCCTCTGAGATAGAGAAGCCCAGGAACAATAACAACCAATTTGCAATAGAAACCATCAGCCCTTTTCCAAAGATGGTCAGGGGTGCCACCGGATTCCCATGAAGTCCATTGGGAGCTCAACTACCCGTGGCAGCAGTAGGCCATCCAACAGAGCCACGGCAGTTTTAATGCCCTCAGACCTCTGCCAGGCAAGCTCCAACTTTGCTCCACTCCAGTTCTCAGCTGCTGGAGAAACACAAAGTATGGGAGCCAGTGAGATGTTTCTCCAAGCTGCAGGATTTTGTTTTGTAGAAGGCTGATCTCAGGGCGAGAGGCCGTCGGAGGATGCCTTGGGCATGGCATCTGGTCATTTTGAGAGAAGACCACAGGTGCAATGAAGAAAAGGAGAGCCAATTTTCTTCATTGTCAGTTTCAGACACTTTGCTGAAAGGGTTCATCAAAGCTTCCTAGATAAGTGACTGCTCAGAACCTGCTTTGATTGTTCCGTTGTGGCAAAATTGTGGCAAAAAAATCATAAACGGGATAAAGTAAGAAATGTGTATTGGAGCATTGGAGTTAGATGAGCTCTCCCAGGCACATACTGACAAAATACTGAATTCCTCTAGGCCAAAATCCAAAATAAACCTTTCATTTGTCCATCAGAAGTGCAGCAGTGGCCTTGAATGGCATTCAGATATCCCCAAATCACAAGAACTGGAAAAGGTAAACTCGGTGTGATCCATGCTTATTTCCCTGCTTTCTGGAGAGGAACCGGGAAGGGCTGTGGAAAAAGACTAACCTTGTTCCTCTGAAGAGCATGATCTAGGTAATTTTGAGATTTGTTTCTCGCATTCTCATGATCCAAGAAAGAAACTTGTGAATGCAATAAATCAAAATACTGGCTGATTACAGAACTGAAATGTTGCAAGGTTTTGGCTTAGTCAGTTTCTATTGCCCCTCCCTAATTGGGATCCCTCCAGTAGCGCCACTTTCAGCTCCTGTGAGCTCCTGCCTTTTGGGGGATACAGCAATTATTGCCAATGTCCTGGTGGGCTTTGGGCCCCTTCTATTAAATGTCATTTTACGGGAAGTGTGCTTTTTCTGCTCACCCCATCCCCCTGGAACCACCTTCCCTGGGGTTCCCAAATGCCCCCAAGAGCTCCGATGTGTTGGTGGGACCCCGTTGGGTTTATTATTTGGTTGTTTTAGTCTGGGCTGCCCAGGGAGTGTTATGTTTTTGACTTTATTTTCTGTTTGTAAGCTGCCTATATTCTGTGGCGTGGATGGCTATAATAAATTAAAATAAGTAATGTATTTTGTTAGAGAAAGTGTACTAAGCCAGGACAAAATGTGAATGTTAAGACAGAATTTTTTCAATGCCCAATACATTATTTCTCTTGTAACTAATGAATAAAGACTAGATTGTCTGTCTGCCATATGGAACATTCACACCACATTAATAAAAATACAAGAGATACAAATATGAAATATAAAATATGAAATATGTGTTTTTATTAGAAGTGCAATTTTTCCTTCATTTGTCTCCATTATAGGCTCTATTTTGGTTCTCTGTCACTATTTATTTATTTATTTATTTGTTTAGATTTGTATACCGCCCTTCTCCTTGCGGACTCAGGGCGGTGAACAGCCAAATAAAAATAGTACACAAAAGTTAAACAATTTCTTTAAAAAGCATATAACTTTGGCTAAAAATTAAAACCATTAACCATTAAATATTTAAAATACCCAACCCTATAATACAGATCTTAAAAATTCAGCGGGGTCAGGCTAGACCAGCAAGCTGAAAGAGATGAGTTTTCAGGGCCCGACGAAAAGTCCGGAGGTCAGCAATTGTTCTCAGTTTTGGAGGAAGATCGTTCCAGAGGGTAGGGGCTGCCACAGAGAAGGCCCTCCCCCTGGGGGTCGCCAGCCGGCATTGTCTGGCTGACGGCACCCTGAGGAGACCCTCTCTGTGGGAACGCACCGGCCGGTGGGAGGCTATTGGCGGCAGAAGGCGGTCCCGTAAGTACCCTGGTCCTAAGCCATGGAGCGCTTTAAAGGTGGTCACCAACATCTTGAAACGCACCCGGAAGTCCACCGGTAGCCAATGCAGCTCGCGCAGGAGAGGTGTCACATGGGAGTGTCCCGTCGCTCCCATAATCCCCCGCGCAGCCGCATTCTGCACTAGTTGGAACCTCCGGGTGCACCCAAGGGGAGCCCCATGTAGAGAGCATTGCAGTAGTCCAGGCGAGAGGTGATGAGTGCCTGAGTGACTGTGCGTAGAGAGTCCCGATCTAGAAAGGGCCGCAACTGGCGTATCAGGCGAACCTGATAGAAAGCTCCCCTGGCCACAGCTGTCGTGTGATCCTCCAAAGACAGCCGTGGGTCCAGGAGGACGCCCAAGTTGCGCACCCTTTCCGTGGGGGCCAATGATTCACCCCCAATAACCAGCGATGGTGTCAGCTGGCTATATCGGGACGCCGGCAGCCACAGCCACTCGGTCTTGGAGGGGTTGAGTCGAAGCCTGTTTCTCCCCATCCAGACCCGCACGGCTTCAAGGCACTGGGACATCACTTCCACGGCATCGTTGGGGTGGTCTGGGGTGGAAATGTACAGCTGCGTATCATCAGCGTACTGATGGAACTCCACCCCAAAACCTCGGATGATCTCACCCAGCGGCTTTACATAAATGTTGAACAGGAGGGGCGAGAGGACCGATCCCTGCGGCACCCCACACACTAGGCGCCTCGGGGTCGACCGCTGCCCCCGTCAACACAGATTGCGACCGGTCAGAGAGGTAGGAGGAGAACCACCGTAAAACGGTGCCTCCCACCCCCAGTCCCTCCAACCGGCGCAACATGATACCATGGTCGATGGTATCAAAAGCCGCTGAGAGGTCTAATAACACCAGGATAGAGGAATAACCCCTACCCCGGGCCCGCCAGAGATCATCCACCAATGCGACCAATGCCGTTTCAGTGCTGTATCCAGGCCTGAAGCCGGACTGGAGCGGGTCTAAATAGACAGCTTCATCCAGGTACCGAGGGAGCTGCCATGCAACCACACTCTCAACAACCTTCGCTAAAAAGGGAAGGTTGGAGACTGGACGGTAATTAGCCAAAATAGCCGGGTCCAGGGAGGGCTTCTTGAGGAGGGGCCTCACCACAACAATATCTATATGTTGGATAGCTGGTTTTTCGGCCCGCAGTCACCATTCAGTGGATGGCATTTTGCCTCACTTACACAGGGCATCTGCAGATCATCCATGGCCGGCAAATTTGGTTCAGTGTTGTCCGTATTGCACACGCTGGTCAAATTCTGGTGGCTTTTCCAAGATGAGGGGCAAACTAGGAGGCGGAGATCAGGAAAGGCCAAATATTGGTGTCAAATGCGCTTAGAAGGGTGGTCAACTGTATTTTGAAGTTTTGTTTTTGCAGACACTGAATTAAGTAGAACCTCTTGAAGTGCCTCCCATTCCTGTATTTGGCCTGTCAAAGCCACCTCCAGTTTGCAAGGGAGTTAAGCCTTAGGGTTACAGTTGCAGAGGCAGCTCCTGCCCGCTGTGGCTCTGGCGGTGCAAAAGGAGGGCCGACACCCCTCGGATGCGGGTCCCTCCCAGAGGCGCTTCATCGGCGAACCTCGATCAATGCGGGCCTCCGAGACCGGCGGCTCCTCCAGCCCGCCGCGCACAGAGCCCGGGAGCTGCGCGCCGAGAGGCGGCGGCGGGGGGCTGGTAGCCCCGCTGCGCCCCGGCTGGCCGTTAGGCGGCAGCCCCGTCCGCGCCCGCCGAGAGCCCAGCCTGGCCAGGGCGCAGCGGGCGGTGCTTGGCGGCTGCTGCGGCTCAGGGGGCGGGCGGGCGGGCGGGCGGGGCGGCCGCGGGACCGAGCCCCGCGCCAGCCCAGAAGGCCGCGGCGGGGACGGCCCAGCCAGCCAGCACCAGCATGGGCGGCGGGGCCCGGTTGCTGCCGCCGCTGCTGCTGCTGCTGGTGGTCCCGCGGGGCTCGGCGGGGCCGGTGCAGAGCGAGGCGGAGGCCGAGGTGGGTGCGAGGGCGGGGGCGGGTCGGGGCGGCCGAGGGGAGGCTTTCGTGGCCGCCGCACCTGCCGCTGTCGTGGGCGGCCCCGGGCGCAACTCTCGCTGCCTTGCAGGCCTGGCTGCGCTCCTACGGCTACCTGCCCGCCGCCCCCCGGCAGCCCTCCACCCTACGCGCCGCCCGGAGCCTGGCGGCCGCCCTGGCCGAGATGCAGGCCTTCTACGGCATCCCGGTGACCGGCCTGCTGGACCAGGAGACGCGAGCGTGAGTGCCGGCCCCGCGCCGCCTATCCCGGCTGGGTGGGGGTCTCGGTCCCGGCGGGGGGAAACGGGGAAGCCGCGTCGCTCGATCCGTAAAGCCTCCCCGGGATGGAGGGACGGCCGGGCGTCGGAGCCTGGGGCTGCTTGCGCGGGTCCAAGAGGTGGAAGGAGGCCGGCAGGCAGGGCGGCTTCTGGGCTCTGCGCTTCCCCGCGGAGTTTCCCCGAAGAGCCCGTGGGCTCCGCTCCCCCCCCCCGCTCCCCTTGACCCTGTCGGGGCCCTCCGGGCACCTGCTGCCCACCGGTTGCTTTGTGGCCCCCCAGCAGCAAAAGCAGATCTCCCAGGGCCCCCAAGCGATCCCACCCTGGGGACGAGGGTCGCCCCAGCCGGCAGCAGCCCAGCCCTTCCCCACTTCTGCACTTTCCTGGGATTTGCCAGAGAAGTTTGGGGAGCCGGGATCTCACGGGGAGGGGGGGAGGCTTTGCTGGAGGCCGGTGGAAAGAAGTACCTGCTGTAAAAGGTCAAAGGAAAGAAAGAGCTTTGCCCTTCCCTGAAGCCAGGCTCCTTCCTGGGATATCAAAGCGGGCAGGGGCACAACAGCAAATCTTGCCTGGCAGCGTCAAGGTAGCCAGACAACTCTTGAATTCCTAGCAGATGTTCACTTCCTTGCCCCAGTTGTGAGCGGAAGGATTTGGCTCTGATGAAGTTTCCTGACCAGCCAAGTTGGTGAGACATTGGAAAGAGCTGCACCAGCATAGATGGCTGGTTGGAAGAGAAGGAAGGTGGCTTTTCTGTCCCAAAAATGTCATTGCACCGTTTGCAAACTTCACGTACTCACCCTTCTCCCACTGTTACTCAGCTCTCTTGGTCCCTTCCTTATTTGCAAAGTGCACAGTTGGCGGAAGCTTTAGAGGATGGGAAGCAACGAGTTGCCTCTTCATCTGACATACAACAGGACATCTTCATCTTGAAGCCTGCAGCCTGGATCCTGGCTAAAAGGCTCATGCCAGTCACTTCAGATGACATTCTGGGTGACAATTGGAAATGAGTCATTCATCCTTTATTCTCACCAGCATTTTTTTAAGGTAACTCTTCTTTGAGGCTTGTTCATAATTTTAAGGTCTTGAAATTTAAGGTCATGATTGTTAGGGACCATTACCTCTTATCTTAGGCCCAATAGACCATATTTAACGGACGTGCATAGTCAGAAAATTGGACTTCAAAGGGACTAGCAATTTGATCAAAATGAAAGGAGAATATTCAATTACCTATCAGATTTATCAAATATGAATATTCAGTAATAGCAATAGCAATAGCACTTAAGACATATACCGCTTCACAGTGCTTTCCAGCCCTCTCTAAGTGGTTTACAGAGTCAGCCTCTTGCCCCCAACAATCTGGGTCCTCATTTTACTAACCTTGGAAGGACGGAAGGCTGAGTCAACCTTGAGCCTGGTGAGACTTGAACTGCCAAATTGCAGGCAGCCGGCAGTCAGCAGAAGTAGCCTGCAGTACTGCATTCTAACCACTGTGCCACCAGGGCTCGTAATGCCATATGGTTTGGTTAATGTCTCCAGTTTTGTTGCAGATTTATCAAAATATTTTCTGATGTTTTGGACAAATGTGTAATGGTACAGTTGGAGCACATGCTCATTTTTTTCAGAAATCTTATTTTTGTACAAGCCTCAAATGTCTTTGAGAAACCTTGCAGACACAAACTTTTTATGATGGGAAAACTGCTGTTGATTTTCCTGAGTTGGACTGTGAGTTACCAGATCTCTACAAAAGGGCTATAAAAGTATCGTCCGTGTTCTCATGGCAGCCGTCTAGAAATAGGACAGATGTCCAATGTTTTCTGAACTTTGCAAATTATTATAAAAACTGTGCAACATCTCTCTCAAAATTTCTGAAGAGAGGACATAAGTTAAGATGGTTCAGCCAAGAACAAGCAGGATTACAGGATTTGAAACTCTTTTTCTGTCCCTGTTCAGACAGCCAGGCTGCCCTTGTCCCTCTGTGAGGCAACCACTGAGTGTGAGGTGTTATTCTCTTTCTCATTGGATTAGAAGACCCCCAAGGTCCCTCTCAGTCCTATCGTTCTATGAAAGGCCAAGCAGTGCTCTATTCTCTTGACTTATCCCAGCTGAATGGAACAAGGACATTTTCCTTTAAGAGCTGCTTGCAATCAAGGCAGTTTGCCAGCAAGGAAGGCGTCTCCCAGAGAGAGCGACCCCTCCTGGGCACTTTGGGCATGCAGAGATTACAACATTAGGCTGTTGGTTTGAGCTCCGAGCTTGGCAATTTGGTTGCAGACATTTCGCCATCATTCGAGGACACATCATTCGAGTGTATTCGCACAAGTGAGATCCTGGCTCCTCCAAACTTCTCTGGCAAATCTCAGGAGAGTGCAGAAGTGGGGAATGGCTGGGCTGCCGCCTGCCGTATAATGACCATAACGACCAAGGGCAGGCCCAGAGTAATGAGGGAGGCCTGAGGTCAAAGGTGAGCCTCAGGGTGGTTTTGTTCTGCGTTCTTTCAGTTCTCCTGTTACTTTCTAGAAATGTCAACAGGCTTAAAAGTCCAGCGAGGAAGATCATCTTATTCGCCTTTTTGCTGCTTGTCTTCCCTTCCCTGATTATTGTAACTTGCAGGTGGATGAAGCGTCCCCGGTGTGGAGTCCCTGACAAAATTGGGGCTCAGGTCAAAGCTAACATGCGACGGAAGCGATACGCACTGACTGGACGGAGGTGGAACCAGTTGCACCTGACTTTCAGGTATGTCGAGCTGGTGAGGCCTGAAGCGGAGCTACTGGGAGGCAGGGGCTGCTGTAGACCACAGCTCAGTTGCAGCTCTTTAAATGCTGACTGAAAAGAGGTTCTCATGCATTTGCTCCATGCCAGGCTCAGATAATTTTGCCAAAGGGGGTTACAAAGACGGAGGGGAAGGGCTGCAGGCAGGGATGAGGTTCACGGAGAGGAGCCAGACATTCACTTCAGAAGGCCAATTCTTGGTTGGGGCCATTGCTTGAAAATTTCCAAGACCAGCAGGGACATTTCTTTGTTGCCAGGAGAACGAAGTAAGATCTTTGAAGATTAGGAATCTTACCTTCATCTACAGATTTATTCTTGCCTTTGAATTTGAATTGTCCGAGGTGCACCTGAATTATGTTGATTGTACAGTCACAGGTTTGGTCCCTGCTGATTTTCCAGATGCTTGGAATAGCAGCGGTGTCTGGAGTCCCTGGAAGAAACATTCTTCCTATAGATTCTCTTAAGACTCTAAAGGCTGAGCAGATTTTGTGGCCTTCGTGGGAAATGGCCCACCTCATCAGATGCCCCCATGCCCTGGTCAGAGAGGTGGCAGCTGTGATGTATTAGACCTGTACTGAGGTTCAGTGGCGGAAAAACCAAGCAACAAAGGTGAGGCCTGTGGATAAAAAGTGGTGATTCAAGGCCCTCTCCGCTCTCTGCCTTCTCTGGAGCTCAGCACTGTCCTCAGCCGCTCTTCTGCCACAGGACTACTCTTCACCTTTGCTGGAAGCTGCAGTTGTGTCTGCTCTTCTCTTGCATCTCCCTTTCAGAAAGCTTGGGGAGCAAGGGGGGGCTTGCAGCCCAGCTACTGAGGCATGGGGAACTGAGAGATGGAGGGGCATTTGCAGGAGGGGGGAGGCTCGCTGGAGGACTTCCTAACCAAAGGCAGTAAGGTTTCTCTGGGTTTCCCACCCACTCCCCTGTTCTCGTTTGGCAGCATCCAGAACTATACGGAGAAACTGGGGTTCTTCCATTCCTACAACGCCATTCGCCAGGCTATCCACGTGTGGGACCAAGTGACCCCGCTGGTCTTTCAGGAGGTCCCCTACAATGAAATCAGACAGAAGAGGAGAGCAGAGGCAGACATCATGGTGCTCTTTGCCTCAGGGTTCCACGGGGACAGTTCCCCCTTTGACGGCACAGGGGGCTTTCTGGCACACGCCTATTTCCCTGGTCCTGGAATGGGAGGAGATGCTCATTTTGACTTGGATGAGCCCTGGACACTGGACAACAGGGACATGTTGGGTAAGGAGAAAGTTAGAAGGGAGAGAGGGGGGCCTCCCGTGAAGGATAGGAGGAGCCACCACTAAGGCAATGGAGATAAGTGGGGGTTGAGCCCATTCCAAGAAACTAGGTTGAATAGTCAGACAACCCCCTCCCTAATGTCCAGGAGGATAAAAGGAGGGAGGGGAGAAGCCCATGCAGACATGCAGAATTCTATTTCTATGGCTTTATAGTAAAATAATCCTGGCCTGGATGGCCTTGCTTTCTTACTCTGGCCTACCTTGGAAGGGCTGACGGGAGGAAGAAAGGGGAATAGGAAACCTGTGTGGGCCTCAGCCTGCCCAACCAGATGGCACTTCCCAAGTGACTTCCACTTACTCAGTCGTAAGAGAACACCTGTCTAGATTCAGCTGGTGAAGCGTCCTGGGTTTCTATTTTCTTTTTTGCTTGACAATGCATCTCTTCCATCTATACGAGCGGGCTCCTCTTCTTTCCCTGAAGCCAGCTGCTGGCCCAGGTGGCCTCCGACTGGAGGCCCAGGTGTTCTTTGTTCGCCCTGGATGTTCCTCTTCAAGTGCAAGGGGCCCCCTGTAACTGGGCAGGCGTGGGTCAGTGGGGTGCAGAATTTGGAGGCCTTCAGACTTTGCTGTTACCTACAGGGAACAATCTCTTCCTGGTGGCCATCCATGAGCTGGGCCATTCGTTAGGCCTGGAGCACTCCAGCAACCCCAGTGCCATCATGGCTCCCTTCTACCAGTGGATGGACACAGACAACTTCAGGTTGCCAGAAGATGACCTTCGGGGCATCCAGCAGCTGTATGGTAAGTGACAACCGAGTGATATTCTGGGTGTATCTGGGGGTTCAGGTTTCAAAAAAAGTGGGATGCAGGATCAATGTTAAAAGCTGCATGGCAGGTATCTAAAGATGCTACCTGGGTGGGGCTGTATTTCCTTCTTCATCTCCTGATCAGCAGTGACCAAGTAGAGATGATGATCTTTGCAACCGTCTTCATGATATTTACCATTCTATCTCGAGAACTGCCTGGCATCCGGCCTGGTGAGGGGTAAAAATGCCTGCAAGGCAACTGCCAAGCTCCGAGAGCCCCAAGGGCGCCACAGTTCAGCCATGAGCTACAGAGACTCTCTTCCGTTGGAGGGGGAAATGATAGGTCAGAGAGCGAAAATATTTAATTCTGGTGGTGGATAAGGGCTCCGTTTGAGATTTGGTCTATATTTGAAAACAGCCCAAGGGCATCCCATGGCAGCCACTGGTTCGTTCCGTTGGCAGTGCTCCGCCCTGGGCATAATTTGGGTACTTTCCTGTTGGAAGGAGAATGAGTTGACAGTAAACAAAAGTTTATTTCCCTTTGTGGGCAGCCTTTGTCTCTTGGGCTACCTTAGGCCTTCCTGGCATTCCTTCTAAGCCTCCAGAACACCCTAAGTAACTGGGCTCAAGTCCCTGTTTCAGCCTCAGGTTTTCAAAAACATTCGAATCCGGGGGGTTTTGCCCTATAGTGAGCAATCCTTAAAGGAAACCTTGCAAGCTTGGTCTAGGCATTCAGTGACCAGGCTGCCCATGGCCTTTGGAGGGTAAAGTTTGTTCTGTTGCATTTTTTATTAAGCATTTCTAAGAAAAGGAGAAAGGAAGGAAAACATAGCAGGCAAACATGGATATACATTTCATATACAGTACATCATAGATGTAGGTTAAATTCCTCATTAATTATGAGTATAAATAAATGTAAATTGTTTTAAAAACTACCAGTCTTTGTTAACCTCCAAATAATATATGGATACGGATAGTCATTCTCAGCATAGTATAAACCATAAAGAGGCCAATATTTAAAAGCAAATGGGCTCTGGCCCAGAGGAAGCCCCCCTCTCCCGCCCCCGGTGATCTGTGTGCTGGTCTTTCCTTCCCCCCGTGCCCCCCAGGGATGCCAGGACAGCAGCCCACCAAATCCCTGCCGACTGTGGTACCCCGGAAGCCAGACCAGAAGCCCCCAGACAAGCCAAACCGCCCCCCCCAGCCCGGCCCCCCTGATCAGCTTGAGCCCAACATCTGCGATGGCGACTTTGACACAGTGACTGTTCTGCGTGGAGAGATGTTTGTCTTCAAGGTGCTCTTCTTTTTGCTTTGCTTCTCATGAAGGTTTCGGGGTGGTGACTTCTGTGGTGGAGAATCCTGGCAATTCTGCCACCCGGGCAGTTTGCCCTGAAATGCAGGTAGCTGGTTCTGGACCCCCTTCCTTTTTTTGCTTCTCTGGCAAAAAGGTTGGAAAGGATTTCTGCCACATTAGGAAAACCAATTGCTCCGCTGGGATTTCTGCGGCCCTTTTGCAGAGTGCAGGTTTTCTGCTTTGCGTTTTGAGTGACCGGAGTCTTCGGCCCTTTGTCTGCTCACCAGGATGGGGGTGGATGGAGCTGCTGGTTCTGGAGGAGGGGCAGCCCTGCTCGGATTGCACTGCTGGAGGGGGAAAGTGGCCCCCTCGCCAGGGTTTGGACTGAGCAGGAGGCAGAAGGAGGGCTGGGCTTTGCTGCTTCCAGGGTTACATTCTCCGTTGTTTTTTATTTTAAGAATTCTTGTATCTTAATGCATCTCAAGACCTCTTTCTCCTCTGGAGGAAGCCCAACAGATGCACAATTGTGTCCTTCTCAAGTCAGTGGCTGCTTGCTTCTTTTCAGGGCCGCTGGTTCTGGAGGGTCCGGCATAATCGGGTGCTGGACAACTACCCCATGCCCATTGGGTACTTTTGGAGGGGACTTCCTGGGAACATCAATGCCGCCTATGAGAGGCAGGACGGACGGTTTGCCTTCTTTAAAGGTGAGGAGCTGCAGCCGTGGGCAGGAGGGGAAAGCAGAGTTTTGGCCGGGCCTGGTCAGAAAAACGGGCAGAGGCTCCTTTTCCCGATTCCAGCTTCAGAGCCGCCTTTCTGGCCCGTTGATCAGACGGTCCCTCTGGGGCCAGAGCATGCAAGGGCCCCGCCTTGTTCATGGGCACTAGTCTTCAGTAGCACAAGTTGGAGGTGGTTTTGCCTGTGGTCAATTAATCGTGGTCCTTTTGGCTATCCAACCACCCTCCATGCTAAACTTTTTTGGAGGAGGCAAGGCTCGCAGGGCCACACCTGACCAAGAGGGAAGTCCCAATCTCTAGGTGGTGCCTGGGAGCTGGCAGGCCAAAGAGAACCGGGGAATGTCTCCCAGTCCTAGCCTCCGGGACAGACAGGCAGCTGGAATGAACCTGAAATCCTAATACAAGGCAACAGACTCCCTTTGCCAACTGTTGCTGGGACTCGGTGGATGACATGTATTCTTAAAATAAAGCACGTATATAGGATAGAGCTGATTAAGAAAGAAGGGACGCCATGGAAAAAAGGAGGAAGAGCAAGGCATGTAAACAGGCTTTATCAGCACAAAGTGGTCAGGGCCACAGGAGGCATTTCAGCCGCCACCATCACCCCGTCCATCAGAGAGGTTGGGGTTCTCTTTGCATTG
The DNA here is from genome assembly GCA_030761175.1 of Masticophis lateralis. Taxonomy (NCBI): domain Eukaryota; kingdom Metazoa; phylum Chordata; class Lepidosauria; order Squamata; family Colubridae; genus Masticophis; species Masticophis lateralis. The sequence continues at coordinate 25,792,214 of JAUDYJ010000010.1, forward strand.
CAGATGCTGTGGGGGCTCTCCCTGGCGCATAGTTCCTGGAGGTGGGGGTGGGCAGATGCCCTCTCTTGGGCTGGCCTGATTTCCCTGCCTGTCCTTCCTTCAGGCAGTCAGTACTGGCTCTTCCGAGAGGCAAACCTAGAACCTGGCTACCCACAGCCCCTGAGCAGCTACGGGCTGGGCCTTCCTCACGACAGAGTGGATGCTGCCGTGTGGTGGGAGCCCACGGGACACACGTTCTTCTTCCGAGGAGACAGGTGGGTCATGGGTGGCACAGCGGCCTCCTCTTCCGCAGGTGGGCTTCCCTTCATGGGCCCTTTCCTCTGCAGGTACTGGCGCTTTAACGAGGATGGGAGCTCTGTGGGCCATGGCTACCCAAGGAAGGTCAGCGTCTGGGCAGGGGTCCCTGCGGCCCCGAGGGGTGCCTTCCTCAGCCCCGATGCCAGTAAGTAGAACAAGCCGGCCTGGAAAATGGTGGGAGGAGGGGGAGGCAAATGACTGCAGATGGAAAGGTCACCCTGGGCCAGACCAGGGCCCGGTGGAGCAGCTGGTCCAGAGTGGGAGGCTGGGCAAGGGAGAAACTCCAGAGGGACAGATGAAGCGTTACCAAAGAATTGGAAGTAATTGGTGCAACATCAATTCATTCTTGAAAAAATGAGCATTTGCTTAATGCCCGCCCTACATAAATAGGCTCAGCTTTATTAGAACTATCATCCATTTGGGCTGGTTTCTGCCACCTGACCTCCTTCAGATCTTTGGGATTGCAGTTCCAGGGTCTGTGAGTGAATTGCACTCATGTCCATGTCCAGTACCCTTAAGCCAGAGAAAGGTAACCCGGTTTGATAGCAGTCAGGTGTCACATGTTGGCAGAGGTCCTTCTGTCTTGGCTGTACCTTGGTGAACACAGCCAATGGAGGCCTCCAGACCTGGCACCACTGCTTGCCTCCCTGCCTTGCCCCTCTGCCTCCCACACCCTCCTCCTGCTGCCTTTCCTCTCAAGGGCAAAGGCTGCTGAAGCCGCTTTCCAGAAGTCGGGGGTGGACTGAACAGCTGTGCTGTGCGAAACACATTCAGTCCAGGGGATCTTGTTGTGCAGAGCAGTGCGCCCCACAGAGCCCCAAGAGCCTTGCAGCTGCAGTGGGGGTGGGTGGGGTGGCCTTGGGGGCCTTCCTGACCAATTGCCCTCCTGCTGTCTTCCAGCCTACACATATTTCTATAAGGGCAGGTTGTACTGGAAGTTTGACAATGAGCGGCTGAAAACGGAGCCTGGCTACCCCAAGTCCATCCTGCAGGATTTCATGGGCTGCCAGGAGGAGGTGGCTGTGGAGCCGGATCCCGGCCATCGCTGGCCTGACACGGGAAGGCCTCCCTTCCAGCCCCGGCAGGACAAGGAAACGGAGGAGGGCGCTGCAGCCCCCCACCCAGGCCCGGAGGAAGAGGAGGAATCAGTTGTGGAGAAGGGGGGTGGGGGGCGTGGGGGGGACGGGGGTGGGGACGTGGACATTGTGGTGCACATCAATGATTACCCGCTGACGGTGAGCATCGTCATGGCTGTGGTGCTGCTGTTTCTGCTGCTCTGCGTCCTGGGCCTGGTCTATGTCATTGTGCAGCTGCAGCGGAAGGGCCGGCCCCACATGCTGCTCTACTGCAAGCGGTCCCTGCAGGAGTGGGTCTGAAGCCAGAGAGCTGCTGTGGGGCAGGGCCAGGAAAAGGCTCCTCTCCTTCTGCACCCGCCTGGTAACACGGCCGTCGGGGTGGGGGGCACCCTGGGGCTTGCTCAGACTCTGACCCTGGCAGGGAAGGTTCAGGGGCCCACATGTGGGGCTGCAGCCCAGTGCTGATGCTGAAGGCTGAGCCGCTTCTGGCTGGAGGGATTGTTGGCCTGGTTAAGCAAGGAGAAGAGAGGCGGCCGGCAAGGCATAGATTTTTCCTAAGTTGCTGTTGGAGATGAATCCTGTAGCTCTTGCTTTGAGATCCTCCATCCATGGGGATCCAGGGGCAGGCTTCACTGTTTGGGATCTGAAGATCTTCTTCTGCATGTGTTCCAGAGACATGTTTGGATCTGCTGGAGGCAGGGAGACCCCCTCGTGCCATTTGCAGCAGCTCATCTTGGCCAGCATTGGGGGTCATCAGTGGCCGGTCGGCCAAAGGTTGAGGGAGGGGCTGACATCCTGAAAACCTTGATCTATTTTTGTACATTTTTTTCCAGAGTCTCTTTGGTTACAAAGCTAAGCGTGGAGTATTTCTATTCCTACTGATATTTACTTCTGCTTGAACCCCCTAGAGATGGGGCTTAGGCTGAACAGAGGCTTCAGCCTTCCCCCTATCTTCCTGCTCCTCGGTTCTCTGGAATCGCTCCTTGATAGGCCCCCAGGCCAGGCCCACTGCTGGCTCCTTCAATCTGACTTGTACCCTTGGGAGGTGCTAGATGTAGCTCTCCACAAGGGCAGCCATCCAGCAAACCAGGAACAGGGTGGTGAGAGAAAAAGGAATCTTTTCCTGGATCTGTTAGCCATCGACCTGTGTTCAGGGACTTGAATGGCCACCAAATCCACTTGAAGCAATGAAACTCTAACCACCTCTTTGGGGGAGGGGAGAAGGTCCCTGGGCAGTGGCAGATGGAAGGAACTGCCCGCCCAGCAGATTCTACATTGGGGGGGAGACCCGACGGGCTTCCTGCCAAAGATGAGACCTTTGTGGGAGCAGGTCAGCTGCCAAAAGAATTTCTGAGCCACTGCCTGGGCTGCAGCTTTCCCCACCCAGACGTGCTCGGGCTGTGTTGCATTCCTGTGCCCATCTGTCCATCCGCACACAAACCATCACTTTGCCTTCCTTCTGTGCCTGGCTACGGCTGGCCTTTAGGGAGGAGGCCGGGTTGCAGTGGCCACCCTGACAAGCCAGGCCCGGCTGTTTCCCCCCTCCCTCTCTTCCTTCCTTGTACCACCAAACATCCACTGGGAGCCTCCGGTTAAAGGCTGAGGGCCTTGGAGAACGGCTGCCTCCTACAGCCCCTTCCTGCCTCCCTCTCCTGGGGGCTGCCAATCGATCTGCTGGGGTTGGTATTTGGCGCATTGGGGAGAGCAGCCGGGTTGAGGAGAAGCATTTTCTGTGCACTGAATCTGGCAGATTGTCTGCTGATTGGGGAGGCTGGAAGAACCAAGCCGTGTAACATGCATAAACACGCAAATGGTCATCATTCACAGGCTGTCAATAAAAGTCATTTGTGCTGACACTTTGTGTAAGCTACCTTTTCTTCTGCATGTCCTCGAGCTGGCTGCATTTCCCAAGAGGAAGCTCCTTCTCCTCAGAAGGTGAGCTGAGGACCAGTCGGAGGCCTTTTGAGCCAGCCTGGGCACGAAAGGGCTCATGAGGACAGCTTAGGCCAGCCAGCTGAGGGGTCAGTCCTGCAGTCCTTCAAGGGCCACCTGGAGAGCTGGGGCATGCCACTCCACTCAATCCCAGCCTCACTCGGGTTCCTTGCTTTCCTCAGCTGCCTAGGGATGTCCGCAAGTGATGGGGAGTTGTGGCCCCATCAGTCCTGGCGGCCTTTTTCCTGACCCCCCTGGGACAAGCAGGACCCCCCCCACACACAGTTTAGGGGACTTGGGCCTGGTCTCTGAACAACAGACCCTGTCAGGGCAGTTGCTTTTTCTCCCTCCTGCCAGGAACGGGCAGGCTCTGTGACTGCTGGCCAGATGTGCCAACCCGAGGCCTGGGGGGGCTCCCTCTCACCTGCCCAAGAGCCGAGGGAGTTTCTCACTGCCTCTTAGTCTTGGGCAGCCAGCCTCAGTTTCCCATTTGGCAGTTGGAAGGCTTGGGTGCTTTTAGCCTCTCGTGAGCTGCTGCTGCTGTTGAAGTGCAGCAAGGTGAGTTTGCAACCTGCACTACCCAGGCCGTAAATTCTCTTACGTGGGTTTGATGAGGATACTTAACTTAGTTACTGAATTCAATCCCATTCTGTAAAATGAAGCAAATGGCCTCGGCCAAGCTGACCAGATGCACAAATGCAGCTCTTAAGGTTTCAACCAACTTGGAAAGAAGGTGGTACCCACATGGCTCCCAATTTGGCTTCTGACATGGAGGTCACCAGTTTGGTCCGTAACTCTTGTTCTTGATCTTTGATCACTCAGAGATAGCAAGGTATTGCAATATGTACACACACACAGAGTGCAGTTTTGGTTGCCACGGTAGAAGGAGGCTTCTGAGGGAGTAGAAAGAGGACCCAGAAGGTCCACCAGGAGAGTTACAGTAAATCTCTTCAGCCTGAAGGGAGGCTGGGTGCAGACAGGAGAGGAGATGGTCAAGTGGTCAAGCAAGATGGTCAAGCATATAATGACAGACTTCAAGTATCTGAGAGGCACAGAAGAGGGAGAGAAATTATCCTTTGTTGCTCTGTTACATCCTTGTGGACATCAACCCAGAAGGAAGCCGGTTCTTGCCATTTGTTAATTGTGTTGTTATGAGGTGGTATCAAATGAGACAATTTCCTGTTGTGGAAGAACACTCTGCTCTGAATCCGGCATGTTCCTCCACTAAGAGATTTCTTTCCATTACTGCATTTTTAGGTCTCGGCCGCTTTTGATTCTATAAATAGAAACATTCTGTGGATGAAAGTGGCCAATTTAAATATGGGACCCAGATTCTTATTTTTGGTCAGGTCTGCCCAAATACCGGTTTGAAAGTCTGCAGAGGTGTAAATGACTCTCTACGGAAGAGTATCCCCATTCCTAATTCTATCAGACAGGGTTGTATTTTAGCCCCAATACTTTTTAATTTCTGTATCAATTATTTACCAGGATTCCTGTATGCTACAGACACTCATATGCCAAAGATCCATGATAAATTTATTAATACCCTTTTATATGCCAGTCACATAGTTCTAATGGCCCATTTCCAAATAGGCTTGGGAAGATTGCTGCAGAAGCTAAATACCTACTTAATTCTTTAAACATCTACAAAAAGAAATTTAAATTAATGCTATTTAGCAAAAAAAAAAAAGTATGAAATATAACTGGCAGATAAATGGGGAGCCTATTGAATAAATGATTTTTTTTTACCTAGGAGTGGTTTTACCAAAACTGGGTTGCAGTTAAATCATTTTAAAAGAAGCTTGGCAAGGGCCAAAGTCAGTATTAAAATATTATACAACTACAATTACGCAGGTACCTTGATCCCTATATTGAAAATATTCAGGACAAAAATAGTCTCAGTGCTATCCTGTGGGCAGGAATTGTGGGGACTGAATAAAACTGTCCCATTTGAACAGGCACAGGCCATTTTAAGGATGTGTCCTGAGAATGGATAAGAACCTATCTGCCTTTGAGATCAGCGCAGAAAAAAGTATTAATTCCTTACACAGCAGTCTAATAACTAAAATTGTCACAGAGTTGAGAGGCAGAAGATCCATTCAAGGAGCCCTAATAGACTTCCCAAAATAGCCTAGCTGGACAGGAGAGTGTGGCCCAGTTTTCTACCCAGCATCCCTTCTCAATTGGGCCCCCCTTCCTAGAAGAATAAAATATTTTGAGGAATATTTTAAAAAGACAGGATAAAATATTTCCCCTAAAAGAAAAAGAAAAAGAAAAAATCTTAAGGGAAACAGAAACTCAGATCTTCAGCTCCCTGCCCCCAGCAGGTATTAGGCGCCCATTAAGAAAGACTGGGCCAGCCTATCTACAAAACAAAAGACCTTCAGCTCCAGGGTGAAGGGATTAAGACCTGACCCTTCAAGACATAATAGGATTAACCAATAGGATTAATCCCCTAAAACATAGAGATCACTACATTGCACAATCTCTTAAGGACATTGCATCACCCTCAGAGACTTCAACCAAACCTGACAGCTCAGACAACCTACAGAGCCAGCTATGACACCTACATAACCCCTCCATGACCACATGGGAGAATGACAACAGCCAATAGACTACATGTTCTTGCACAGGAACAGGAAGTTCAAGTGCAAAGCCCAAGAGAAGGTATAAAATCCACCCACTCTCAACTCCATGTGATCAGCTGCATCAGAATCATGTGCTTGGTGGTTCCGCTTCATCATTAAACCATCTTTCCAATCAGCCTCCAGCCTCCATTTTATCCAGTGCCTTTCTTCCTGCTTGGAACAGAACCAGATGGATATTTCTTCCAACACTATTGATACTGTGGTTCCTCAAACATTTGTATTGTGAGAAGACAATTAGGCAAATGCAACCTTCTACATCTGCCTAGAAATCCTGCACTTCAGGGCTCCAGTTGCAGATGCCAAATGCTGTTGCCCACCCCCACCTCCCAAAGCAAAGGAAAGTCCTTGTGATGAGAAACTGTGGAGGAAGGAAGGAATTTTGCCCAGTCCTTGAATCTGAAGCTGGCCCACAAGCGTAAGACAAAGGCTGGCTTTCTTCCCCCCTGAAGGAGGAGAAGGAGGGTTGAAACAGGCCCAGGGCTCTGCTGATGTCCACACTGAGCAGCTTCTGTCTTTGACTTTGAGCTGACAGTTGGACATTCCAGCAATATATTTCGTACATCATCTGCATCCTGTTAATGTCTCTCCTTAAGAGAAATCTGGATGGTACAAGAACAAATCCATCCAGCTGCTCATGCAATTAATAAAAAAGGCCACTCAGGCCATGCCCATCTGCAAATAAATGGTAGACTGTTCTTTCCAGCTGGCAGGCAGGATCAATCTGTATGGAAGTGGAAATTTCCACAGCAAAGTTCCTGGCATATTAAGTATGAACGTTGTTATGCTGTTATAGATGCACTCAATATCTGGAAGGATGGAGGTGAAAAAGAGACCATGAGAAGGTGGAGAATGTATCCAAAGAGGCAAGAACGTCAACCAAAATCCTCAGAATGACTACTACACACACATCCACAAAAGGCACTCATCACAAATGATGAGCCCACCAGGAATCTGCAAAGCCTTTTTGCTCATTAAATCTGGGGCAAAAATTGGCCCTAGTCCTGGGCAGTTTTAAATGCAATAAAATAATGTCATTTTTATTAAAAGTTTACCCTTTACCCTTCCTGCTTTTGCGTAACTCCAGCCAGAAGGCGGAATGGCCCAAGCTAGAATTTGGGAGGAGGATTTTCCTGAAGCCTGGCTCCACTGAAGACACACCATTACTGGTGCCGAGGAAATCGGTTCAGACTCCCCCTGAGATGGGGCTGGTCAGTTCAGGTGGGAAAAAATAAAACGGGCATCGGGTTTGACCCTTGACTGACAACCATTTGTTTAGGGACCAAAGTTACAATGGCACTGAAAAAAGTGACATTCACACTAACCACCATGATTAAAATTTGGACGCTTGGCAACTGGCCTGTGTTTATGACGGTCGCAGTGTCCTTTGACGGCCTTCTGACAAGCAAAGTCAATGGGGAAGCCCAATTCACTTAACAACCATACTACTAACTTAACTTGCAGGGATTCATTTGACAACTGTGACAGGAAAGGTTGAAAAATGGTGCAAAACTCACTTAACAAAGGTCTTGCTTAGCAATGGAAACTTTGGGCAAGGTGGATTGATGCCCATCTTATCAGTGATCATCGGCTGACAGTCAAGGGGGGGACCCAAATCATGGTGCCGTGGCTGAAGGGCAGGAAATCAAGGAACACGAAAACTGGTCGTTGTTGCCTTTATTAAATTCTAATGGAGGGATCCCAAAGCAAAGGACACATGATCTTTGGCAGATCCACTTCAGGGGCCGAAAAGATTCAGCCCGGATGACTAGCTGAAGTTCTTCTTCCAGGTTGTCCCAAAGGTGCTTTTTCTGGAGGCAACTGGACTTCCTTCCTTTTTCTTTGGAGACGTTTTGCTTCTCCTCCAAGAAGCTTCTTCAGCTCTGACTGGATGGTGGGGAATGAAAGGATTTATACACCTTACAGACAGCTGGTTCTTTGCATCCTTATAAAGGGTCCTTGAAGCACTTGGAGGTTTGTCTGTGTCCTCAGGGTCACCTGAGTTGTGCTAATGGTTCCTGTAGTCTGCAATTTTTTTCTCTGGAAATCCATTCCTCCTCCCCCACTATTCAAAGGGGTCAAAGAAAAAACAAGAAAGTCCAGTTTGCCTCCTGAAAAAGCGCCTTTGGGACAACCATGATCCGGATGACTGAGAATCTCTACAGACTTTTAGCTATACAATTTGGGATGAACACCCTTGGAATGATGTGCAAGTAGGAATCTAGAAACTACAGGAACCATTTGCACTACTCAGGTGACCCTGAAGACACAGATAAGCCTCCAAGTGCTCCACCGACCCTCTCAAAGGATGCAAAGGACCAGCTGTCTGTAAGGAATATCAGTCCTTCCCTTCCCCTCCATCCTATCAGAGCTGAAGAAGCTTCTTGGATGGGAAGCAAACGTCTTCAAAGAAAAAGACACCAGGAAGTCCAGTTGCCTCCTGAAAAAGCGCCTTTGGGACAACCATAACCCGGATGACTGAGAATCTCTACAGACTTCTTCTGCCAGGTTTACTGCCAGGAGCTGGAAGGCGTGCCAAGGAGAAGCCGCTGCTCCAGTGGAGCAAGTTTGCAACAGAATGAGAGTCTGGAATCCAGCCAGCTCTCAGAACAACAGCCGCCTCCTGCAGCTGCCTCGGACCAGCCAGGGGGTGGGGTAGGGGGTGAATGGAAAGCCAGCAGGGGGTGGGGGTGGGGGTGGTGGAAGAAAATGACAGCACTACTTTTCTCTGCTGGAACAAGCTGAGAAGCCCCTGGGCAACATCCGGGTCAGCCAGAAAAAGCTTTAGATGAAATTGTCCAGTTGAAAGAGGACAACCAGGTTTTAGCTTATGGAACAATAGTTATTTCCAGACCAAAGAAATTAATTCAGGGGTTATCTGAATTCAGGGCTGCTGAAGCTAGTTAAAAATACTTGCGCTTGTGACAAAATGATTTCCAGTTTGAAACAAAAACTACAGAACAAGAGTTTTCACGAAGCCCAATTAGCTTAAGGCCAAAGCAGGTTCTGGACCAACATGATGACACAGACCAGGGGTGGGTTCTACTTACCTTTACTACCGGTTCGCAGCAGGGCTTGCTTCACTCTCGCGTGCGTGCTCTTCTGCACATGTGCAGAAGCATTTTGATGATGTTGGGGTTGGTGGCGGAGCCTCCCGCCAGTTTTACTACCAGTTCTGTAGAACTGGTGCAAACCGGGGGCAACTCACCACTGACACAGACGTTTGGGGCTCTGACTGACTACCCCACAGCTGTGCCAGGCAGAGGAAGGCAGTGACTCTACAATTAGGGGAAGCTAATTAGAGAAATGCCTCTCAGATATTTGGTCTGGATCCACCACTTGCCCTCCAACTTCTCTAGGCCCGGAAGGAGGCTGATGGTAGGATAACATTGGGCGATGCTTTGACTGGAACATGCAGGACGTCCAGGTGATTCAGGACAAGGGCAGCTGCTGGAGGCTCTAGCATTCTGAGGAACAGCTGAAGAGCAGGCTGCAGACCAGGGAAAGTCCTGCGGTGAAATGGAGTCCTGAGGGCTCATACCATGGATAATTGCAGGAACAGATAAACCCAGGAAATAATTATAGCTTTAAATCTGTGGCAAACCCCACGAACTGTTATGTGGAGCCTAATGCAGCCCCAGACTTTAAGGCCTCAGACAGGCCTGTTTGTGGCACCTGCCGAGATGCCCACTTGGCTGCCAGGGAACAGTTGCAAGCAGAAGTCCAAAGGAACCTTTGACTAATGTCTTGATACCCAAAGCTGATGCCAGCTCTGCCTGGGACCCATCTTTCTGCACATTGGAGTGCCTACCTGCTACCGTGGTGCAGGTCTTTCTTGGATCTGGTCAATGGAATCAGCCCATTTTCAAGCACCATCTTTCTCCTGCCAGCCTTTTTCCTGTTCTGTGTGCACCTCCTGCTTAGGTTTGCCTGTTGACAGCAACAGACTGACAAATGGAGTCTCCAGTCTCTTTATAGTGTGTCTTTCCAACAATCCATTGGGCTGGGAATTATAAAAAGGGTTAATCCAACCATATCCAGATATATAATCAGCTAGAGTTTTCATACATACATACATCCTCATGGTGGTGCAGTGGCTAAAGGGCAGTATTGCAGGCAAGCGTTGCCTGCAGCTGATGAGGTTCAAGGTTGATTCACTTTATCCTTCCGAGGTCAGTAAAATGAAGAGCCAGATTGTTGGGGGCAAGATGCCAACTTGTAAACTGCTCAGAGTGTACTGTAAAGTCTCCAACCTTGGTGCAGCTGGCTGGGGAATTCTGGGAGCTGAAGTCTGCCAGGCTTCAAGTTGCCAAGGTTGGAGACTCTTGCTATAAAGCATTACCACATTCTGCAGCAACCTCCGGAGAAAAATGTGCGCTCAAGAGCCTGGAGGCCCATGAGAAGGACCTTTTCCTTTGTTCTGCTCAGACTCCTGAGGTCCCTGTCCTGCAGCTGACATTTGTTATGGAGATGCTTCTCCCAAAGTCAATTTTTTTCAACATTTTCTATTTGCTCATCTAACACCATCTATTCCACTGCTGACACTTCAGAAACAGCTGGCAGAACTGGACGAAGGGAGCACCGGGCAGCCACTCTGCTTGCTGACCCTGCCTCTCCAGCCCTGTCAGGAGCACAGCCGGTAGAAGGGATCCTGAGAACCCTCCAGGCATCTGCACCCTCCCTCCCACACCAGGGCTGTCCATTAGCCGTGGGTACTATTTCCAGGCCATGGGCCTGGAGCAGAGCTGCTCTGCCAGCCAGCAAAGACCCATCAGGGCACCCTTTCCTCCCTAATTTTATCAGAAAGGACAATCTTGGCCTCTTTCCTCCCTCTGCTCTGTCGGAAGCAGCAAAAAGGCTCTTTCTTTGATGGCCTTTGAAGAAGGGGGTTCTTTGAGAAAGGAAAGTAAGCCCAGCGCCCGTCTTGCCAAGCCCGGAGGGAGGGGGAGAAAGAGGCGCCAGGAAGTGGGCAGAGGTCAGAAGGACTAGCACCAGATGCTGAGTGGAGGACAATGAGGGCCTTCTGCTGTCCAGCCAGTCCCCTCACCCCCCTTGTTCCAACCGGCCATGCAACAGCTTCGGCAAAGGTTTTCCTGTTCCCATAGCAACCCCAAGAAAGTGGATTCCAAGAAGGTGGCATGGGGCTCCACAGGGGTTCCCAAGGGAATCACTTGGGAGGGCAGATTGGGGGAGGATGAGTGTTTTACCCAAGAAGAGGAACCAGTAGCCCACCTGGGAGCGAGGGAGGGCTCTGGCCAAGCTGGGGGGCTGGCAAGATCTCTGCATCCAGGTTCAGCCTAGAAGAGCCAGAAATCCCTGGGAGCTGACAAATCAGCCTTGGCAGGAGAAAGGCCTGAGGCCCCACAACCTGCAGGTGTTTTTGCAGTCTCTGTCCAAATGTGCGAACCGTTATCAGTGGACCGGCTTGCTCCATCACTGGAGGTTTTCAAGAAGAGATTGAACAACATGTCTAACTCCCATCATAGGACCAGAAACCTCCCCTTCACAGGTTACAGGTTGGCATTCTCTGCCAATAGAATGGCATTTTTACTAATTTACATTCCCTTATAATTAACATATATTTAACATTAACAAAAAAGTACAGTTGCAAGAAAAAGTATGTGAACCCCTTGGGATTACGTGGAGTTTTGCATGAATTGGTCATAAAATGTGCTCTGAACTTCATCTAAGTCACAACAATAGAAAAACACAGTCTGCTTAAAATAATACTACACAAACACTAGATGTTGCCATAGTTTAATTGAACATAACCTGTACACATTCACAATGCAGGGAGGAAAAAGTATGTGAGCCCCGAGCCTAATGACTTCTCCAAGAGCTAATTGGAGCCAGGAGTGAGCCAATCTTGACTCCAATCAGTGAGATGATATTGGGTGTGTTGCTGACAGCTGTCCTGCCCTTTAAAAACACACACCTGTTTTGGGTGTCCTGGTTTCAAGAAGCACTGTCTGATGTGAACCATGCCTCGCAGAAAAGAGCTCTCAGAAGGCCTACGATCAAGAATTGTTGACTTGCATGAAGCTGGAAAGAGTTACAAAAGTATCTCCAAAAGCCTTGATGTTCATGTGTCCACGGTAAGACAGACTGTCTACAAATGGAGAAAGTTTAGCACTGTTGTTACTCTCCCTAGGCGTGGTTGTCCTGTAAAAATGCAGAGCACAGCGCAGAATGCTTCATGAGGTAAAGAAGAATCCTAGAGTGTCAGCTAAAGACCTACAGAAATCTCTGGCACATGCTAACATTTTTGTTGACACATCTACAATAAGGAAAACATTAAACAAGAATGGAGTACATGGGAGGACACCACGGAGGAAGCCATTGCTGTCCAAAAAAATCATTGCAGCATGTTTGAAGTTTGCAAAAGAGCACCTGGATGTTCCACAGCACTACTGGCAAAATATACTGTGGACAGATGAAATCAAAATTGAGTTGTTTGGGAAGAACATACAACACTATGTGTGGAGAAAAAAAGGCACAGCACACCACCATCAAAACCTCATTCCCATTGTAAAACATGGCGGAGGGAGCATCATGGTTTGGGGCTGCTTTGCTGCCTCAGGGCCTGGATGGATTGTTGTCATTGATGGGAAAAGGGACCTTGGAGGTGGTCAACCCCCTTATGCCATTCCAGACAAGTGGCTGTCCAGGCCCTTCTTAGAAGCCTCCAGTGATGGAGCACTCTGAGACTCGGCATTGAAATTCTTGACTTCCACACCACAAATCTGTTTGGTTTCATCCAACACCCCCTTCCAGTGGAGCTGACCAACAAAGCAGGCTGCCTTGACACAGAACCCTGTCATGGCAGCCACCGTTGACTTAAGTGTGTACCAATGACTTAGGGCACATTGTGTGAAGACAGCCACAATGTTCTCCCTGTACAATGCTAATCTGAACTGTTTTCAGAAATCTGTTTGTAGTTCAATAATCAAGAAGCCTTTTTCTGGGCTGCAATTGGGCTCCAGATCAGCTTTCCACTAACCCACACGGGCCTTAGTGAGAGGCTGCCAGCCGTTTCCATCTTGCACCTTGAACCATTCCCAAGCAAGCAGGGAAGCTGATGATGCAGCCCGGTCCCCCCTCAAGGTTTTTCAGGCCTTTTCCTTGACCAGCTATCCAGACTGTTACCGTTTGGCATCTTGGGAGTCCAGTACGAGATGCTGAAACCTGTCCAGCACTCGTAAAGGGGAAGATGGCCCTGCTCCTGGCTTTGGAGGTAGGAGCCTGGGGGAACTTCAGGCGTTAGCAACATTCTTCCTTGGACAGTCTCAAGGATCACACCAGAAGAGCACCACCTGGTGGCCACTTCAAAGAACAGAAAGGCGACTGTATTTGTCTTTTGCAGGAAAAAATCTGCAAGGTTCTCATGGCCCCTTCATGATGTTCAACTTCCTTTCCATTCATAGCAGAAAAAGTGTTGAGAGAGGGGGAGCAGAATTGCAGGCCCCCATCCGTCAAGGGATGCTGGGGGTTCTGTTTGATGGCATTTAGACTGCAGCCCTTTCATCACTTTATTTTCCCCTGCACTGGCACCAAACTTTGTCATGTTATTAATCGTCTCAGATGAATGGACAGAACTCCTGCGCTCGCACTTTAGCCCGGAGGGAGGGAGGTTAAAAGCACACGAAGTCATCCGGGGATTTGATTTTGGTTTTTTGACTCCTGGATGAATCTCTGCAGTTTTCTTAGCAAACTTTTTGGGAAGTGGCTTGCCATGCTTCCTTCGTAGGACTGAGGGGGCTGGCCCAAGATCACTCGCTGGCTTTGTGCCCATGACGAGACTGAAATTCACGCTCTGCCCATTTCTAGCGTGGTGCCTTCAACACTACACCAAGCTGGTTCTACCTAAGGTAGAAGAGTTAGATGCGAATCCAGCCAGAAACCATACTTCCTCCTCACTGGAAACCAGCTGCTAGGTATCCTTTGGTGGCTCCTTTCCTGCCCTGCTTTCAATGGCAGCTTCTTCCATTTTGTCTCTGGCAGACAGACAAGGATGGAGGCCAAGCAGCCCTTCAGCCAGACACCATCTGAATGGGACCCTCCCAGCAATTCACTCGCTAGCAATTGATGGCTGGCATGTGTGCATCTTATACGGGTAGACCTTGACTTATGACAACTGAGCCCAAAATTTCTGTTGAGTTTTCCCCTCTTTACCACCGTTTTTGCCACAGTTGTTAAGTGAATCACTGCAGTTGTTGTTAAATGAACCTGGCTTTCCTACTGCTTGCCAGGTCCCAAAAAGTGATCACATGATTTCAGGACACTGTGATCACCATAAGCATGAATCAGTTGCCAAATGTCTGAATTTTGATCACGTGACCATGGGTTTGCTGCAACAATCCTAAGTGTGAAACCAGTTCAAAGTCTCTTTTTCAGGGCCGTTGTAACTTTGAACGGTCACTAAATGAACTGCTGTAAGTCAAGGACTACCAGTACTTGTGCTCCTCCTATTCATCTGTCTGGCCAGCCCAACTGCCCAAAGTGGGGGACCAGCCTGCCAATCTTCCCTGTGACTTCACTCGGCCTGCAGCAGGACAGGACAGCTGCAGCTGGATGGCCAGAAGTGGTTCAGGGCACGTGGGCCCAAAGTGGACCAGACCAGGAAATCAACTCTCAGGGTTGTAGAAATTGGCTAGTGACAGAATCTTGCCATGGTGCTGGACTTCCTCCCATTCTCAAATCTGCTCCAAGCTCAGCCAGGCTCAGGCTATTTCAAGTGGCTGTCCAGTCTCTTAAAAACCTCCAGTGACGAAGCACCCCAATTTCTGGAGGCCAGCCGTTCCACTGGTTAATGGTCCTCGCTGTTAGGAAGTTTCTCCTTAGTTCTGGGTTGCTTCTCTCTTTGATCAGTTTCCCTCCATGGTTTCTTTCCAAAGCCACTTGGGGGCTTTGGAAAAGAAATTGACCCCCCCCTCTTTGTGGCAGCCCCTCAAACACTGGAATCCTGCTTTCATGTCCCCCCAGTTCTTTTCTCTAGACTAGCCAAACCCAAATCCTGCACCCATTCTGCATGTTTTAGTCTCCAGGCCTTTAATCATTTTAGTTGCTTTTCTTTGCACTTTTTCCAAAGCCTCAACATCTTTTTTGTAATGTGGTGACCAAAACTGGATGCAGGATTCCAGGTGTGACCTACTAAGGATTTATTTATATTAGATTTTTTGGCTGCTGCACACTGCCAACTCATGTTTAAATAATCAACCACTAGGACTCCAAGGTCCCTCTCAGATACTGTTTTTGAGCCAGATTTTGCCTAATCTGTACTTGTACCATTGGTTTTTCCTGCTTAGATGTAAAATCTTGCTTTTCTCCATGTTAAATTTCATTTTGTTGGATAGGGCCCATTGTTCAAGTCTGTCAGGGTCTTTTGGGTTCCTGAGCTTTTCTGGGGTGTTGGCTATCCCTGCCAGCTTGGTGTCATCTGCAAATTTGATGAGATCCCCTTCTATTCCCTCATCTAAGTCATTTATGAAGATATTGAAGAGTCCTGGGCCTAAGACGGAACCTTGGGGTACTCCATTGCTTACTTCCCTCCATGTAGACATAGACCCATTTAGGACTACTGGTTGAGCACAGTTTGTCTGCCAGTTACAAATCCATCTGGTGGTGATGCTGTCTATGCCACTTTTTTCTAGTTTACAAAGAAATAGGTTGTGGTCTACTTTGTCAAATGCTTACTGAAATCTAAGGATACTATGTCCACAGCATTTTTCTGGTCTACTAATTAAGTCACTTTGTCAAAGAATGAAATAAGAATGATTTGGCAAGATCTGTTTTTAACAAACCAATGCTGGCTTCTGGTTATAACTTTATTTGTTATTGGCTGCAACATATGAATCAACCAATCAAAATAAACCAAGGTAATCATGGTCAGTCAACATCGGATTTGGTCAAATTTTTATCAGAATGTGTGAAGTTCCCCCTCATCCAAGCCCTGTTCTTGCTGCAAACCAAAAGCTAACCAGAACAAAAACTGACCAGCTCTGTCCCTTATCAGATATCTGTAGCAGAAGCCAAGCCCCGCTATCTGGGATGGTCCCTTGATTAAGGAAGGAGCCAAGTTTAGAAAGCATCTCCAGTATCAGGGAGAATCAGCCTGCAAAAATCAACTAGTCACCAGGAGACAGATGCTGACAGAATCCCTTCTAGATTAGCGAGGACTCTTCCTACAGTGCCATCCTGCTGCTCAGCCAACCTGTGAAGGATGCATTCTGCCAGGCTTCTTGCCCAAACTTCTTGCAGCCTGGCTATCCTCTAGATGGATTGGCAGCAGCCCTGCCCATTAGGTCTCCTCAAAGGCTGCCTTTCCTTCTCTAATCAATGAAATGCCTGTTTCTGTTGCTCAGGAGGAACGCATAGCAAGAAGCAAAAATGTATTGTGGCTGAGCATGATTTATGGACCAACTATTATGGTTCAGTTTAATTTGTGGACTCTACGCCTATCCTTGGTGTACAGAGAAGCTGTCAACCTGTGCTTTTACACAGCACTGGCAGGGAGGAACCTTTGGCTCCAAATGGCCAAGAGAGACCAAGCACAGCCTTACAAAGAAAATCAAATATTTAATAGCAGCTTCACACGCACTTGGGGCAAACCCAGAGACAGCAAAGAAGGAAACCACTGGCATCTGTGAGGGCACCAGGGTTTCAGAACTGCTGCAACAAAAGCCTCCACTTGCTAGGCAAATCAGTTCCACGATTCATGGTCTCCCTAGGAGTGATCCACAACTTCAAAGTGGAGCCCGATCCATCTCTCACACGGAACAATGATATATTTTGTTTTGTTTGGTCCCAGCATCACAGATACCAACTGTTATTAAATATAGTTACTCAAGGAAATCCACACCTACATTTTGTTTCTAATTAAAAAAAAAATACTCTTCCATCAGCATCTTCACATTGTTTCTGCCGGAGGCTTCCCATCACGCCATCATTGCTGCATTGGGCAACATGTGCAAAGAGACAATGTTATTCAATATACATGTAACAATCTCTTACTTGGACAGAAAAAGTCAACTCTTTGGGCAGCATACATCTCTAGAAACACAAGGCAGGATTTGTTGGGAACATGGTGCTCAACCACAATGAAATGGGTTTGAAATGTGGCCTGCTGAGGGGGAACTTGCTGGGCTCCCTAAACCTTTCAGGGCCCCTGCACTGTGCATTCTCACAATGCACAGTGCCCACAGACTATAAGAGACCAACTCCTTTACTAAAAGGCCTCCTTCAAATGCTGAATGCTAGAAAAACATTCTAACAAGAAGAGCAGCTCAATGGGGGGGACTAAGAGAAGTGTGGTCTCTTTTTCAGTCAGGGAGTAGACAGCCATTTCTCTGGGGAGAGGCTTCTGAGTGAATTCCTGCACTGAGCAGTGCTTGAACATTGGCAGAGGGAGACTTTCCAGAATTTATTTTGGGATCACAAGCAAGACACCATCCTCCATAGACAGCAAGCAATTTCTTGGCCTCAGACATTTTTGCTAAGAGCACCAAATGCAATATGGGTCTCTCATCCACAACTGCCCTAGTGAGACTAGTTGTAGGACTCTTCATGGAACAGAACATCCCATCCATCCCCCACCTACTCACCTTTGCCTTGTTCTGGACAGGAATGTAAAGTTTGAACTCAGCAGGAAGCTCATCCTCAGAGTAAAGTCTGTCAGAGAAGTAAATTCTGCGGATGCGACAGTTTGCATGGATCTGAAAAGGAAATCATATCTGAAGATGCAGCAAGAGCTACTTCAAATCCTACCATCTAAAACTGGCCTGGAGTTTCATTCAAACCAAATTATCAAATTTTTACAGCCTAGTTCCTGGGGAACAAAATCAAGCAGGCAAAGGACTATTTATTTATTGGATGGCATCTCCAATCTGGACCTTTACTTTTGGATAGTTAGATAGAGGGCTTACGCAAACGATAGTTTCAACAATCATGGCCAAAGCCTTTTGAACTTCCCTACAAAGCTCATCTACCTAGTGAGCTTCTAGTGGCATTCGTGCAGATCCACTGCCCAAGAGCTCCCTTTCAGATGGACCCAGAGCTCCTGAGTGCAAAGAACCTCTCTTCCACTCAAGGGTTTCTTCTACCCATATCCATGCTGAGAAGTTGCACAAAGCTCACTGGAAATGCCCCTTGATGAAAAGCCTAGATCCGTGATGGCAAACCTATGGCACGTGTGCCACAGGTGGCACGCAGAGCCATATCGGTGGGCACGCAAGATCAGTTCCAGCGCACATGCGCACGCCGGCCAGCTGATTTTCAGGCTTTCTGGGCCCACTGGAAGTCGACAAACAGGCCTCTTCCAGCCTCCAGAGGGCCTCCGGGGGAGTCGGGAAGGCTGTTTGCACCCTCCCCAGGCTCCTAGAAAGGCTCTGGAGCCTGGGGAGGGCGAAAAAACAGGCCTACCGGGCCCACCGTGCCATCACGTGCCAAAAACGGGGAAGCGCAGGGGGAGGTCACACACATGTGCAGGGGCAGGCCACATAAAATTATGGGTGTGGGCACACACACACACGCTACCCCCCCGGGCACTCCCCCCACTTTTGGCACGCGATGGCAAAAAGGTTAGCCATCACTGGCCTAGATCCTTCAGTGTTGACAAGATCTGAAGTTGACTCATCACTATCAAAAGATGCTACAATTGCCTGATTTTTTTACAGGAAGAAAGGAGTGTTCTGTGTTCCCTGACAAATTACAGATCCTCCAATAACAAACATTTATCCCTAATCCTATCAACTGAGCTATTCACTCTCATTTGTTCTGCATGGCTGCTATTCCAAATTTGGATCCATTCCCCTGTTTTAATTCAAACTGGGGTTGATGTGTATTCTAGTGTGCACAAAGAAAATAGAGGGTCATCTTGTGGTACATTTCTTTGCAAAAAGAAAAACGGCAGCTATGAGCCCATTCTCACTTTTGCTTTTGTAAAAGAACGGTGATTATTAAACCTTTTAAACATTCCTAAGGAAAAAAGTATCTTGAATTAAAATTACGTATTAGTATTTTTTAAAAAATATCAAAGCTATTTGAAGCAATAAATGAAATTTTAGGTGGCCCATCTTACATTATTCGTAAATTTTGTAACAGGAAATAACAGATCCTCATCCCTCTGACTCTTAAAAACAAGACCGGCTTCTTTCTTTATGCATTATTTGTGTACATTTGATATCTTGGGAGTTCAAATAATTGTTGAAAATGCCATCCTCAAAACCCAACATTGGCTCATGTGAAGAGGCTGTAGTTCTTTAAGACAAATGTTCTCTCTTATAGTTTTGCTCAGAAGAGTCCTTGGCTTTAATGAAAGTACGCTTTTTTAGTTTGTAAATTAACAGGACAAAGGAAATCGCTACAGGATGTGTTTTAGAACACAACTTGATTGGAAGAATTTTCTGATTACCCAACAGTCAGGAGGACCAGCTCTCCAGAGAGACATGTTTTTCTTCTTTACCTGACCCCCACCCCCTTTGGTATACCAAACCTTTTTAAAGAGAAGTAACTTCATTGGCATCACTAGGAATTAATCAAAGCCCGGGAAACTTTCGGCTCCTGCACTCTACCTGGACTCTCAGGGTCTCAATGTAGTTGGTGCCATAGGCCCGGCGAGTGAAGTCCGACAGGTTGAACTGGATCTGGTTCCAGCCATCATCCAGGCGCATGGGCATGGTGCAGATGAAAGGCTTGACCCGGGTGGTGCTTTGGTAGTTACTGGCACGGAACCGTCGGCGCACATTTTTATCATCCAGCACCTAAGAGAAGGAGACCTTCCACTAGTGTGGGGATGCCATTGAGGAGGAGTAAGATGAAGGGCAGCTGGACCCTCCCCAGCCCCAGGGGTGGGTGGGTGGGTGGGTGGGTGGGGGTGTGAAGCCATTAAGATCCCCAGGGGGGAGCCAGGATCCTGCTCCTTCTGCCTGTCAACCTCTGATCAAGGCTGCACACCAACCTGCACTTCAAAAGTAAAGTACTTCTTCAGGTTTTTGATGATCATCACCAAAAATGGCAACTTGATCCCCAGCGTCTTCTTTGGGTCAGCAGGACACGTGATATACGTGGTGCTGTGGAGGGAAAACAGCGGCCTTTGGGCGGCAGAGGCGACCCCCAGCGACCCCCAACTCCCCACCCCGCAGCTGAGAAACCCAGGCCTGGCCCTGGCAGCCAGCAGAGAAGTCCTGAGGCAGCTCCGCCCGGAAGGGCCTTCGGGGCCGCCGCCTCCTACCTGACGTTGGTGCCCTCGATCTCCAGCACCAGCGACTGGATGTCATTGTCGGTGATGCGCTTGATGTGGCCGTTCCGCACCTGCCAGGGAAGCGAGAGGAGCAACCGTCGCCCGCCTGGCCTGACCCCCGCGCGGCCTGCCCCGCTCTCCGCCCAGCGCCTTCCGACTCCCCGCCCCGCTCAAGCCGGCCGCGCAGGCCCTTCCCCGCCAGGCCCAGCCACCGCCACCGCCGGCACCTTCTTGTCCCAGATCTGCAGCGGCTTGCTCCCGATGCTGTAGAGGATGGACAGGAAGCCGCTCTGGAACGTGTTCTTGAACATCCCGTCGCCGCGGGGCTGCTCCGCCGGGCGCCTCAGGACCGGCCGCCTGTCAGCCGCCTCGCGCGCGCCTCCCTCACGCCGAGGCCCCGGCGCGGAGGGAGACAGGCGCGTCCGCGACCAAGAAACCGCTCCGCCGGCGCCGGCCGCTTTCAAGCGGTGCCCCGTCGCCAGGAGACGGACTACTTTCGAACGGGACTCATTTGCCTCCCGCCCTGTGTTGTCGGAGACCTCTTGTCGCCGCGGCAACCAGGGGCGGGGCGAGGGGCTCACAAGCCCCGCCCCCGAAATTCAGAAAGGGGGAGGGTTCCCCGGAGCCGAAAGGCGGGGCTGCCGGGCCTCTAAAGGGATTCCCCAACCCGGCGCCCTCCAGATGGATTCACAACAGGAGGAAATCAGAATGGATTTCCAGACGGGGCTTAGAGGTCATCTAGCCGTCCCCCCCAGGAAGGCAACAGATGCAACTGCAGCGAAAAAAAAGAGTATTGCTCATCCTTGGACTGTCTTGCCTGGAGCTGGCCTGCTGTGACCTTTGGAGCCTTCCGAATTTGCTGCCTCCAGTTCTGGAGGCTCAGGGGCAGCACGACCAGACCTGGGGCACCCAGGAATCCCAGGCTGTGGGCCACACTCCATGGAAGGAGCAATCCAGCTGCCAGCTCAACCTTCTGTCTGGAAAGCTGCAGGGTTTGGGCAGAGCCAGGCATTCCAGTTGTGGCCCCAGCAAGTTTCCAATGAAAGACCCGTTCAGGAGTTTATGCTTCGCTCCGTGCCATGTTGGACCGACTCCCCTGGTCTAGGGCAGCAACATCCATTTCACATCCACTGGGACATTCCAAGCACATTTGTGCCTGCTGCCAGGCTGGATCTAGGACAACTCCACATGATGGTATCCATTTTTGTCAAGGGAAATAATGTTGGCAGCAAAAGCTCCTATGGTGGTGGTGAAACCCTGCCTGGGCCACAGAAACAACTGCCAATGCGGGGGGTGTGGGCTGCTTCTGTCTCTTGCCTATGTGTTGAGGGTGCTTGGTTGGGCCCAATCGTGACTTTCCGTGGCTTCATTTCCTGCCAGGGCACTTGGAATGGGCAAAGGCCTTGTAGGGGCATCTCATTCAACGCCTGCAATGGAGCAACCAGGGAAGCAGAACTGCTGCCAGATATTCAGGCTGATGATGAGGCGGCTCATAATTATGAATTTGAAGCAGCCCTTCTTATTTGCAGCAGCTTATGCTGCCTGAGGATACACAGGTGAGCTATAACCTTCCCTGGTCAAGGCAAGCAAACAAGCAAGCAGAGATGGGCCCTCCTTTCAAGTTAAGTGTTTCTAGCCCCAATGAGGACTGAACCCATTAGTTTCTATTAAAAGATGCAGGTCCCTTTGCTGAAGTTTTCTATGGGGCCACTCCTGCAGCGCATGGTTGGGAGTGCTGCAGAAACGGCCCAGACACAATGGCAACAGAGTACAGCTTTTCATGAAGTTCTATTTCCCTGAGGACAATAAATAGGATACAACAGATGTTTTATTATACTGGGACTGATGGCACCAGAGAGCTTTGCTTCCTGCTGCTAGTTTTGCATTGTTTGTATTCTCTTTACAGGAGAATTATGACTTATGATCACAACTGAACCCAGAATTTCTGTTGCTAACTGAGACAGTTGTTAAGTTAATTTCACCCATTTTATGACTTTCTTTGCCATAGTTGTTAAGTGAATCACTTCAGTTGATAAATTAGTAACCTGATTGTTAAGTGAATCTGGCTCCCCCATTGACTTTGTCAGAAGGTCGCAAAAGGGGATCACAGGACACTGCAACCGTCATAAATACGAATCAGTCATCAAGCACCTGAATTTTGGTCACATGACCATGGAGATGCTGCAATGGTCATTAAGTGGGAAAATCAGCTGTAAGTCACTTATTTTAGTGCTGTTTTAACTTTGACCAAGGGAATGATCGTATCCTCATTCTTCCCAGGCAGAGAAAAATAAGAAAATTATAAACGAATTTATAACATCAGGAATTTATAAATGTAAATCATGGGTTTTTTTAAAGAAAAACTTGCAAACCACAAAGGCAAGATAGAAACAGCCACAGCCCAGACTACTTTGAGAGCCGGAGGAGCACTTTTTCTTACACCCACTAGAAACTCCACATAGCTGGGAGTCCACAGAGTGCAGGAAAGCAGCTACTGAATTGGTCTGCCAAACTCAGCTTTAGCCTTTAAACGGAGGTCAACAATAAGATGTTCCTCTTAACTCCCTATGCAAAACTTCAGGCCTGAACCAGTCTTTCCCTCCAGAGAAGCCTCGGAGACGAGAGGAAGGAAAACACAAGTTTGTACATAGAGATTTATTGGTTCCAGTGAATCGTACAAATGGATCTGACCTGATGTCAATGCCAACATATCATTACTGGGATATGGAATGTAAACAGATGCTTCAAATAGAAACAGTCTAACTGCATCATTTAAAATTAAATATCTGACAATGTAATAAAGAAAAAAATTCTGTATTTAGGCATGGTGACAAAAATGTGTGAATTTAGGTTTACGAAGTCACCAGAATCACACAATATAATTTCCCCAAAGGTGGGGTTGAACTAAAGGGCTCAAAAGAGACCCAAGGGGGGGGGAGGGGAAGAAACCAAAAGGAGCATCTCACCCATGCCCAGGGAGAGGACTGCACCCCAAGGGCTCCAAGGCAGGGCTGGACATGTGCAAATGCGACGGGGCAGGTTTGTTGCAGACCAACTCTGGGCAACCCCCAGTTTCTGCTCCCAGAATCTGACTGCTTTCTTTGCAGAAATCCCTCCCTCCTCTTTGCTTCTTCACATATTCAAACCTGTTGTAATCAAAGCAATGCTAAATTTGACATTGATGGGAATGGGCCCCGTTGGCTTTTTTTAGCAATAAGAACATGCCTCACTAGAAAAAAGCTCTTGTTCCGTCTCAAAGAACAACTTTTCTTCAAGCTCAGGCTGGCAGTTCCCTACAAGGGAAAAAAGTAACTGGGTTCCCTCAACGGCTGCCTGTTTTGAATGGGTCTTGATGCAGATTAACTTGACTGACTCAATTCATTACCAAGACTTCTGATTTGTGGGGGGTGAAGGGCCCAAACCACAGGAGGGGGGAGGGGGGCCTCCCCATGCACAGGTCCGCACTTGCTGATGATCCCAGAAGGGTCTGTTTCTATGCAGACAGGCTACATCCCAGTGCACGTGGGAGGGGGAAAACGAAGTGGCCCAATGGGAGGTTAAGGAAAGGCAGATTAGGAAGCTGCAGAATCATCCTCGAGTCAGTCATGCAGACCTTTGGACACCCCCGGATCCATGTAAATCTTACACAGCCATTGGGATCAGGACTTTGGTAACACACAAAGAAAGTTGGGATAGCCACAAGTGCTGAAGAGAGAGGGCAGCTAAGCCTTGGGCTCTCTTCAAGATGAGGCTTCTGCTGGGCAGAGAGGGGCTGGGTTCATCCCTTCCTTAGGTGGCAGAAGGGTGTGTTTGTATTTGTAAACCTCTGGAATTACCCGTTGTTACCCAAACTTCATCGTGTGGCTGTGAGGCTACTGGAGAGCACAGGGCTGTCAGAGCCAGGCTGGGATTGCTCCTTCACAACTGGGTCTGTGGAGATAAAAGAGAGGAGAGTTGCTGGAAGCCAAAGAACCTGTCATAATGCATCCGGCTCTGCTTTGGGGTAGCAGGTATTCCCAGCCTGGAGCTCCTGGAGGAGGATTTATCCAATGTAAACATTTCCTCTCCACACTCTTGCCAGGAGACCTGCTATACCTGACATTTTTCTGGGAAAATGATGCTCTTCAACAATAATTCACCTTTGACGTCTTTTAGGTAGCTCATATTTAGAAGTATATAGTATGAGACACTAAGATCATCCATGATAAAACCTAGGCATATCCCTAGAACTTTTGAGTTTTTAAGAATTTGCTTTAAGCTGCTTTAAGGCCTTCAAATGAAATAAATGAAGCTGTACTAACATATTATTCAATGGGCAGCGTACGGGCACATAAAACTGTTCACTCTGTAACTTTCAGTGCTTAGCAGATGGACTGAAAACAAAGCCCTGGCACTATAATTTCATAATGCTCTTGTGGTCTTCTGCATTTCCCCATTCTCCTTCTGCTTGCTACCTCTGCATTTTCAGCTAGCCATTAGTGGTGAGGAATTGTTGATGTGAACCAGTAAGCGTCTATACACCAAACAAGCCCAAGCAATTCAGCAAGGGAGCTTCCAAAAGAAGCTGATCTCCTCAGTCCAAACGGGCTCCCAGGTCTATTTTCTATTGGTGCCTGGGCTTTTCTGCTTTCTCCTGATGCTGAATGAGGAGACCCAAAATGCCATTCCTGGAAAGATTTATCTCAGGGGCTGTTACTGCCTTTTAAATCTGTAGATGCTTGGGAACAAGGGGCTTAGCGACTATTCTCGATTTGTACTGTAATGCATGTAGCAGGAAAAATCTGAAACCTAAAAACTTTCGTTATGAGAACAAATATTCCAAAACCCAAACACATTTAAATAAACATAATTAAATCAAACATTTAGTCTTGTTAGAACATCTTGTATTTTCAAAGATTGGGACTGCATCCTAAACTCTAAAAAATGTCTTCCTAAATTTACTTTCTAAATTTACCCACATCCTTCGGATAATTATTTCTAAGACAGCAGCCCCATCTCTACTGCAACAGCCTCTGGTGGCACTTTCGTAATCAATGGCCAAGATAAAATGGTTTTGCAAAATATGAATGTGGAAAGTTTTCTGAAAATATTCCCAGATAGCAAAGCAATTCGAGTTCCCAAAGAGAAGCGGTTGGTAGCCAGCATTTCTGATAAAGAAATGCTAAATAGGCACCTGCATTTCCATACCTCCCCCCAAAACTTACAGAAATAGGGGTGTTCCATGGCTTCTTTGGCCGTCAATCTCTGCTGATGGTCATATCGCAGGAGTTTGTCCAGAAGGTCCAAGACTTCCGGGCTGACCAGGTGTCTGTTTTCACTGTGGATGAAATTCTCCCAGCGCTTCCGCGAGTGCCTGAAAGCAGAGGGGAGAAGCCGGGGCTGAGGGGGACGCAGGGAGGCAGGTGCAGGGACGTAGGTGCTCAGCAATGCAGTTGGCAAGCTGGGTTCTTTTGCAAAGGCATCTTTTCTTTTTTTCATTGCCGCCATATCAAATTTCCTTGGCAGTTAGTTTTTACCAACAGAATCACAGAAATAATTTAGCGGTTTCTTTAAATATATTTTAACTAGCCAACAAACCTATTATGTGTTCTGGAAGGTACATGAAGCCCAATTCTCAAACATGAAATATCTGTTAAATATGAACTATCTTATCTATCTTGTTCCAATGTATAATATAAATTTCTTTGTATTATGCATTGTGAAAATCAAACATGGTATTCCTAAAGGGAAACCCACAATACAGTACAGTAAAACCACAACACCAATTTTAAAAAAGGTAAAACTAACCACATCATATCCTAACATGTCTGATGAAAACTAAAAGGCCTTCTAATAACTTTGTTAGTAGAAGTCCAAAAATGATCTACATCAAAGGAGTATGAGAACAAAACAGTGCATTTCTGGGTTACCATTGAACCTTTCAATACTACCTTGGAAAGCTAGAGTAAATGTGGGTTACAAGATAGACTCTGGGTCTCCCTTCAAATTCCAATTCAAAAAATGAATTGAAACTGCAATAGCTGACGTAAGAGTTTTCATTAATTTTAGGGTTCTGTGAGAATTTGAAATACTGAATGCAATGCTTGCTCACTGGGTCTCTCTGACATCATAAGAAGCATTCTGGTTCCTGCTCTCAGTGATGCCTGCCTTCTACAGGTAAAGAGTGCTAAGAACCCTGAGAGACAAAGCCACCCACATTCACTCAATCTGGTTGCTCTCTCTGTGATTTGGGTAGTGTAACGTAATGATTTACACCATGATTTTAATGTATTAGGCAGATCAGAGTTCTGTTTTACACATAACCCAAAATTAACTCTGGACATCAGAGCTAAAAAAAGCCAAGGGGAAACAATTCCGCATGATGCATAGTCAGAGTTGAAGAGGGGTCATTAGGGACACTGAGTCCAGCCCCTCACTCAGTGCAGAACTTTATTTCTGATCGTCTATGGCAGTGTTTCTCAACCTTGGTAGCTTGAATATGGGTGAACTTCAACTCCCAGAATCCCCCAGCCACCCATCTTCAAGCTTCCAAGGTTGAGAAACACTGGTCTATGGAGATTCTCAGGGTGACCCGAGGACACAGATCTTCAAATGGCCTCAATGGCTCTCTAATAGAATGCAAAGGACCAGCTGTCTGCAAAGAATATAAATCCTTCCATTCCCCACCATCCAGTCAGAGCTGAAGAAGCTTCTTGGATGAGAAGCGAAATGTCTTCAAAGAAAAACAAGAAAATCCAGTTGACTCTTGAAAAAACATCTTTAGGACAACTCTTATTTCTTATTTTATCCAAGAAATTAAAACTTCTTTACCAGCATCATGAGAGCCAGTTTGGTAGAGTACTGAAGTCATCAGGCTAGGAACCAGGAAAGCATCAGTTCTAGTCCTGCCTTGGTCACAAAGTCAGCAGGTGACTTTGGGCCAGTCCAGTGGTGGTTTGCTACTGGTTCGCCCTGGATTGGGCAAACTGGTAGTGGCGGCGGTGGAAGGCTCCACCCACCCGCCCAGGCAATTCTGCACATGCGCAGAAGTGTCATGTTCCTGCGCCCATGAGCGAACCAGTAGCGATGGGTTTTGAAACCCACCCCTGAGCCAGTCCCTCTCTCTCAGCCCTAGGAAGGAAGCAATGACAAACCACTTCTGAAAACCTTGCCAAAAAAATTGCAGGGGTTTATCCAGATAGTTTCTGAGAATTGCACACAAATGAATAGAAAGGGGGAAAAAATAAGCACCGTACACTCATATTAGTTTCATATTATCAATACATCCAGAAATGTTGAAATCATTTTATGGGAACCCTAATTCCCATAAAAATTGCAGAGCCAAATTCTGGGGGATTCTATCAACAGTCTATAGACCTCAACAAATACCTTGAGGCATTTACTGGCATTCCAAAGTAAGCAATGTAGTCAAGGTAATCACAGGTTGCCATGAAATTGAAACCTCGTGAAACCGGAAGAGGAAAAAGAACTTGTAAAGACTCTTGAGCACTGGAATTCCACAGACTACAGAATTGGCCATACGGTATTTGGAAGCCCTCCCACAAGAAGGAAAGGCCACACCTACTCAGAGAGAGACCCAATGGTCCGCCTGCCAGGAAAGCCCACCTCACTTGGTGTCATCCTTCAAACTAAGGGTCTCAGTCTGGGTAACGGAAGAGAAAAATATGCCACAATAAACTTACTGTCCCAAGATATCATTGAAGTGGGGGTCCAGTTCTATATGGTATTTCTTCAGATAACCATATAATTCGTCTGTACCCAGAACTTTTGCGATGCGAACCAACTGCAACAGAGAATAGGTGTGTAGCACCAGAAAAACAAATAATAGACCCTGCTCTGCTCTTCCGCGGGGAGAATCCGGAAGGGTTAATGGCCTGTTTTCCTGAGCCAACAACTTGAAACTATGCAACTTTTGCATGCAGGGTTTTCCCTCTTTGTCCAGTAAGCTTGATAGTTCTGGAAGTTATTCTCACCCATAGACAAGGGCTATGGAAGGACTTTAGCCAGAGTACGGTCTATGGAGAAATATGCTCCCAGGTTCAAGCCTCATCATCTCCATTAAAAAGAAGCTACTCCAAAGTGGTTCTTGATAGACCAAGAGTATTCTCAGATATGTCATCCCTTCTAAGAGTCACCAGTTTACTCAAACAAGGCTTGTCAAAACCTGCGAGCAGAAGCCTGGCTCCTGAAACCCAAGGAATGGCCCAGCCTGAGTCTTCTTGACTGTTGCTTTGTCAGGAGCAGAACAATGACAGTTAAGACATTTGTATCGCCAATTTAACACTGGATTTTTTTAAAAATCTTGCAGGCACAGAATATCTGAATGCAGCCACAAGAGAATTCCAAAATAAATTCCAGCATGGAATTGTGGTTTAAAATACAATATGCTAAATTTGTGGAATTCGTCTTTAAAAGGAACCAAAACAAATATCAAACTCAACTACCCACCTTAAAATACTTCACAGCAGATCAATGATCTTTGTTTTGGAAAGATAATGTTCTTTATAACATACAAAGTATTTCAAAATGAACATGCATTCTGTCTAATTATAAGTGGTTGTGTGTTATTAATTTGATATCACTTTGAAAGTCTTATTACATAATGAATGTTGGTTGGTTTCTTATTTCTGGTTGGCCTCAGTTACAGCTTCTGGGTGCCATTTGTAGCATCCCCAAGAGAGACGCCACTGGTTCTGCCAAAGGCTGGCGGTCACTCTGCATCCCAAGAGCCTTGCCTGACTCAGCGATTCTCCGGTTTTGATCTCCACTAAAAAGTGCAGCAAACGGCAGATGCTGGAGACCCCAGCTGCCCTTGCCCCACTGTTTCTCACCTGATCATAGTTGTCCTGACCGTGAAAAAAGGGCTCTTTCCGGAAGATCATGCTGGCCAGCATACAGCCTAAGCTCCACATGTCTAAACTATAGTCATACATCTGGGGAGAAGAGGAAACAGCAGAAAGAAAACTATGAAAATGCACACTAATGTCCACTCCGCCTTCTTCACTTTCCACTAAATTTTAAAACATGCTATTGTCACCTTTTATGTATGAGTTCTGTCCAGCAGCAGGGAAGGCAGCGGTTTCAAAAATGAATTCCAGCCAAGGCTCTCTGCTTCTCCCTCCAGGCTATGTGTTATCGGAATGAACGGCCACCACCAGTTTCCAAGAGGTGCTCAATGCAGATCAGGAACACACGGCACATACTCAGGTTGGGCCCCAGGCAGTCAGGGCCAGCTGCCTCTTCTGTGCTAATATTATTACCTCCTGATTCACTTTTCTTTTGTCTGTGCTTCTACCCAAATCTACCCACAGGATGATGCTCCCTGTGCAAAGCTCCTGAACTTCAGGAATGAGCACCTAACGGGGCAAAGAGGAGCGGGTACTCCAGTGAACAGGAACTCTCGGCCAAAAGGAATCCATTCTTCTGTCTTTAAGGCCCTTGTTTTGCTTTCCTCCCACCCAGTGTCGTCAAGACCTCCTTTGGCAACCAGATATTTCCTGCACACCTCCTAGGTGTGGGGCCAGGTGGCTTTCAATGGTTTGGATGTGTTACTAAAAACTTCCCTCTTGACGATACCAGTAGCTGATTTGGAAAGAGAGCTGGTCTTTCCGTTTCTGGCAGGCTGGAAAAGACCCAACGTTCCAGCCTAAGGGACACAGCAAGGCAGTTTGGGCTGGGGCATCTGTAGCACAACTACAGGATACTCAGTGGTTTCCCAAATATTCCTAAAAGATATTTTGCCAACTTAAGCTCCTGGTAACTTATGCTACACTAGTTGGGGGAGGAGGGGGAAACGGCAGCTACAAAATGCACACTAACCTGCATTGTGTCTTCTGCCAGATTTCATGAGGGTTTGTCCCATATTTTTAATCTGTTTTAAAATTTCATTTCTTTATATATTTGTGGCCCACTAACCCCACTAACCCTTTTTTCTGTGGGGAGGAGTGGAAAGTAGCAATGGCACACATCAGTTTCTCAGAGCAAGACCCACAATGGAGAGCAAATCTTACTTGGTAGTCCACAAGAAGCTCTGGCCCTTTGAAGTACCTCGAAGCTACCCGGACGTTGTATTCCTGAGCTGGATGGTAGAATTCTGCCAAGCCCCAGTCTATCAGCCGCAACTGCGAACAGACAAAACAGTCAGCTACTGAATACGCTCTGGCAAATGAAGACTGCCCAACAGCTCCATTCTGCCCTTCTATTCGGCCTGATAAATTTAGTCCCGTACTACCAATCTGATTGAGAATTGCTGAATGACTTACCAGACTCACCTAAAGAAAGTTCACTGTTAGAAAATGGACCAGATGCCTGTTGGGGACATCTAAGCCAGAAGGCTCCCATCAGCTTCTATCCACAAAGTCAACTGCAAGGGGGAAGCCTCTGCAACAGGCACTAGGTCTGCCTCCAAGCACAAACTGGGTTTCCCACCTTATTCTCAAGGATCTCCTCCTAAGGATTCAAAGCCAGCTGCATCCAACATTCACATGGCACGAAGGGGGAGGAAGCCCATTTTCCTGGCCTGATTCAGCTTTTGACTAGACTAAATGTCAAAAGGAATGGAGACGAAGACCCGGAAAGGAAATGGAAGGTGCCAAGTAGGCCCAGGAGACCTGCTGGGGAAGCTCAGGGATGGCTGGGTCCCAAGGAGAAAAGGAATCTATGGGCTGGTTAGCTCAGTGATGAAAATCTGGTCATCTGAGGACCTTACAGACTTGTAGAACCTTGGCTCTAATAGCCACCTTGGAAGTCTTCTAATCCAAGCCCCTGCTCAAGGCAGGACGCCTCTGACCATCTTGGACAAATGGTTGTCCAATCTTTTCTTAAAAGCCTGCAACAATACAGCTCCCATAATTCTGGGAGGCAAGCTGTTTCACTGCTTCATAGTTGTCATGTCAAGAAATTCCTCCTTCCAACTTTTGCCAAGAGGAAGCACTAACAGCAAGCTGCGACTGGAGAATCCCCAATTGCCATTTCTGTCCCTTCCAGTTGGCTAGCTCAGTGGAGGTCCAAGTGGCTAGAAAACTCAGGACTGGTAACTTATCCAGCCCTGTTGTTAGGCTTCTTGCCCTTTCCTGGGTCCCACTGGCTTTCGGCAGATAATGGGGTCTGAATCAAAATGAGGTGGAGAAAGGTATGATTGTCTTATGAAATCTTCTCCCAGGGGTGTGGGAGCAACCAGCTATCCAGTGCAGGTAGTAGTGAAAATACTTTTATGTTCATAACTGGTTTATTGTTTTTATGAATTTATTTTAGTTGATTGTTCTTATCTATTTGGCTTCTCATTTTTTGTTAATTTTATAAATTCATCTTCCCCTTCTCTTGCAAATTATATTTTTTTAAGTCTGGGTTTGACTTATTTTGTTCCACAAATGGTTTTTCTTTTCTTTTGTTTCAGGTTTTAGAAGAATAAAGCAGAGAGCTGACATACTGCAGTCTTCCAATACAGTAAGCAACTACTCTGTCATCCACGTTTTCACATGAAACAGAGGAGAAAAACCGGGCAGATGAGTATAACAGATTTTGTGCTATTTGTTGTGTAGCTGAGGACTCCCAGGCACAAACCTGCTCTGGATGACGTGCAACAGGCAACTGTCCCACCTCATCCCTCGGATTCTCGCTCCAACTCCCAACCCACTCAAATCTAAAGGAGCCACCCAGGACGACACTGCAGGACTTAAACATGGGAAGTCTTTGAGAGGGTTGGCTCAATGCAAATCAGCCTCCCAATCGGAAAAATATTTAACAACTTATACACCTCAACATCTCAGAAGAGCTTTGTCTAGAACTCATTCTGAAGAAGTGGAGTCCATGTAAGACATAAGATGTTTCATGGCGTTCCGGTTTAGGAAAGGCTGGGCGCTTGTGGAGCACCAACACATTCTTCTTGACTGCAAACTCTACTCTGCAGGAAAGGCTGCTTGCTTAGATTCTTATTTAGACTCTTATTTGGGCTGCTTACTTAGAGTCTTATAAAAGAAGGACTAGGGGGGACCTGATAGCAATATTCCAGTATTTAAGAGGCTCCAAGAAGAAGAGGGGGTCAAATTATTCTCCAAAGCCCCAGAGGGCAGGACAAGAAACAATGAACGGAAACTAATCAAGGAGAGAAGCAACCTGGAATTGAGGAGAAATTTCCTAACAATGAGGACAATTAACCAGTGGAACAGCTGGCTTCCAGACATTGTGGGCGCTCCATCATGGGAGGCTTTTAAGAATAGACTGGGCCGTCACTTGTCTGGAAAGGGATAGGGTGTCCTGCTTGAGAAGGAGCTTGAACTAGAAGACCTCCAAGGTCTCTTCCAGCTCTATTCTGACTCTGACTCTTATTTAAAAACTCACAAATAGAGCATTCAAGAGAAATGGTTTTATTTTTTGCAGGGAAGAACATTTTGAAGAGGACAAAATATTTAGATCAGATTGAGGATAACTGTAGGGGTGATGACTTACTCTGAACATATACTACTGTTTTCTATCTTATTGATATACTTTTATTAGTTTTATATAATTGACATGGTTAAATAACTTAATCAATAATGATTCTATTCCTTAAGATATTTGTGCCACCTGGCTCTGATGCATGGGGATGGGAGGGGGAGGGGCCCCTCCGATGCCTTCCAGAAGCATTACCTTTTTTTGTTGATGGTCTATCATGACATTGTGGGGCTTGACGTCTCTATGCATGATCCCCATGCTGTGACAGTAATCCAAGGCCTGCAAAAAATGTTGCTTAGAAATTATGCTTGTAATGCTGTCCAACTTCAAATGGCTTTGGGCCATGGACAACAATACTAAAACAAAATATTACAAATGCAAAAAAAGGTCAAAAATATTTTTTTAAAAACACTTGAAAGCACAATGGTTAAACCTGGAAGGCACAACCAAGCACCAGCCCCACTCACAAAGGAATCAGCAGCTGGTTCAAGACCAGTTCAAGACTGGAAAGCCCCCTCCCAAGGCCATTTGAGATGGCTGCAGAAGCAAGGGGGGAGGACGGGAGAGCTCTTTCACCAGCTCACCAGGACCCCTGCCACTCCCCGGGCCAAGCCTGCCTTTCCCAGTTTGGATCAGCACCCAATGGCTTGATGCTGCTCTCTGCCAGATGGGCTCATCTTTTCCCTTTCTTTCCCTACCCCTTTCTTTTGCATGGTATCTGGTTAGACACTTAGTTCCACGTATGAATGTTTTCAAGAAATAATCATCTTCTGGCTCCTGAAAGAGTAAGTGTGGGCCAATGTTGCCCAGATTTTAGCTTGAGTAAACCCAGCCTGGGCACAACAGATGCCCAGCATCTGAGCAGGGAAAGTTGTTCTCAAGATCTGTGCCTGGCCCTTCCTCCAGGGAACCTCCTTAACAGGGCAGGAACAATCTGTTCTCAAAACAAACACTTCAAGCAGAAATGCTATTGGGGTGCCTACAAGGGTCTTTGATTTGAAATTGGTGCCTTCTTCTATATTACTAACCTCCACGTTGTTCCCTCTGAACCCACACGTTCTTTAGAGTCTGCTCTACCTTCTAGAAACTGAAGTGGAAGCAAATAATGGGCAAGAGCAGGCAGAAGAAAGACCCCCATTCCCCATCTCCTGCATGGCAATTTATATGGGACGGAGTGGGACAGAGGAGAAAATCAAAATGTACAGGGTCGGGGGAGCTGCACTGGCTGTGCCATGGTTCCATCCTATGCAAAATTAACTGACCTGGGAACAAAGCATGAAAAAGCATGTCCAGAAGAATGAAGTCTAAAATACAGCAAACTACTGGAATTCAAAGCATGGCCCTCCTGGAGATCTGTACCCAAGTCTGTTAATTTTGTGCATCTCTCCATAGACAGAAATTTATACCTTGGTTCCATAAATTGAATTGAGAATTATTCTTTAAAGCATAGAGTAATTAATTGCGAATTATTCTTTAAAGGTAACAGTTAATTGTGAATTTAAGTTAACTGTGAATTATTCTTTAAAGCTTGGAGTATTATGTAAGCTAGGTCAGTTGGAGTTTACTCAATAGACTAAAGATAAATTAGAGTGATATATGAACCAACCATGTGTTCAATTCTGATTCTGCAACGTTTTGGATCTCAACCAACATTCACATGCCTTTAATGCTGAAGCAAAGACATTGGCGTCTTTCTCAAGCCTGACTGCAAACTTTCCGATTTCTTTTCTCTTTATTTTTTGGAGAAAATTTTAAAAAGTGATTTGTCATCATTACACAGCTCCCCATCTGAGAAAACGTAAATTTAGGTACCATGAATGTCTCTGCTCACTCATTTAAATCACTCAAAGAACTTCAGCTACTAGGCAGTTTAAAATTTCTAATAATTAAAATCACGAACACTCACCTTGAGCAATTCATACATATAAAACCGAATATCAAAATCCGTTAGAATTTGGTACAGTTGCTGAAAGAAACACAAGAAAAAATAAATCAGGTTTGTGGCTCCATGACCTTTTACATCTTAGGTCCTCTGATGGGTGGCTGCAGCTGCTATTCTGCACTCAGCAAGACAGCTATAGGGACTGCAAGAGCCTTAAGAGGAGACTGACAAAGCCTTAAATGACCCTGGAAAGCCAAGGTCCGGGGCAGGATCCTAACGCTTGTTTTCTCTACCCACCATTTGCAATCTGATGAGGTTCCCATGGAGAGAGGCGGGGTGTTTAAAGTGAAGAACTCATGCTTGAAAGATTGCCAAGCTGGCACCCTAACATGTCATTGGGGTAGGGAATTCTCTGCATGCTAAACTGACCATTGATGAACAGCAACATTAATAGAGGCAGTCAGAACCCTGCAATATCCCTAGAACTCTGTTCTAAATTGCTACTTAAGGCACCACAACCTGCTCACCAATGTTTATGGTGACCCTGTAAGGGAAATACTTCTATCTGCAGGGGAGAATAGAAGTAACACCTTAATCTAATCTCCACTGTAGTGACAGCAATGTTGCCCCTGTCCTGCCTCCAACCCTCACCTAAATTACTGACAAAGAAGTTAAATGGCACCACTTGCAGAAAGGATAACTAAAGATCTAATTTCCCTCCATTCTTAAAATGATTTATATTCTCTACTTATGTAATTCATGTAACAGCCCCCTCACAAATTAGTCAGGATGGTACCCAATTAAAAGTTACAATCCATAAAAAGCTTTGCTCCCTCATCCAAATCCTGCCCAATTTATGAATACAGTATCTACTCTGATCACCTCCACCTTTACACTCGTCCATTGAAAATCTAAAAACTGGAAATGCATGGCTTCTGTTGCTACAATCCAAACGCTAGCTGGGGAAGTGGCACAAATGCTAGCAATTTTATTGCATGGCCAATTGTGTCATACTTGAGCTCTGGGAAGACCCTAGCTATAGTCCAAGTATTTAGAATCTGACTTCATTGCCTGTGCTCGGACATGATTTCCCAGATCCTTCCTTACGGAGAAAATGGGTTTAGGCATCAATCAGTACAATCAATTAGATCAGATACAAATCCTTCAGCAACTTCTTCATATATTTATTCTTCAACAGCTGACCTGACTGGCTGGCTTCCTTTAGAACAAAATTGGGTTGTTTTAATGCATTCGACTTCTTGCTTTCTTACCAGTTCTAATTACTAACAACGTCTGGTTGTTCTGCCAGAATATATCATATTTATATATACCTGGATTGAATAACATTCATCAGAAATTTATTTCTTTTGCTAATTAATTAGCTATACTGGCAGGCAACTTCTTTTGCATGACTGAACTGAATCTGATACCAAAGCAGGATTCATTTCCCCAATACTTTCTATCCACAACCTCAAGAGGCAGGCTGTGAATGTGGAAAAGCCCCTCTTCCCCTGAGATCTGGGCATTGGGTATTTGCCCAAATAGCATTAATTGCAGTAGAAGGAACCCATCATGACCACTGGGCCATTTCTCTCACTAACACAGATGACCCCTGGAAACTCAAGGGAAGCGGAATATCCTTTGTACTACTCTGGTTTACTGGATTTTAATTTCAATAATCCTGTGGAGTGTCTGTTCTATTCCAGTTTTCTAATTTATTAGACTCCATACCCTCTATCTGAAGGTACATTCGTTGGTATTTCCATTAGATTTTATAGCCACTGATTATTTCACTGATACTTGGGCTCCTTCTCTCTATAATATTCCTACAATGTACATAGTTTCTAACGCAGGGGTGTCAAACTCAAGGGCCAGGGGCTGGATCCGGCCTGCGGGGCCACCCTGGAAACAGTGAAGGACAGGCCTGCGATGCTTCTGGCAGAGAAAACGGGCTCCCGAGCTCCATTTTCACTGGCAGAGGGTTGCAAGAGACTGTGGCAGCCAAAAACGGAGCTCGGGAGCCGGGTTTTTCTGCCAGAAGCATTGCAGGCCACCACAGGCACTGACAGGAGTGATGTCGAACTGGCCACGTCTACCATGGCCATCCGAGGACAAATACAACCCTGATGGGGCTCTCAATGAAATCGAGTTTGACATCACTGTTCTAATGCAACCAATGTTCTTTTTAAAAAATTATACAGTACAGTGTTTCCTCATTTTCTTCACCCCAGATCTGCTGCTCTTCTTCCAAATTTCCTTTAGGTGTGCAATTTTATTCATAATTCTCTGTTGTTATTAAACAGCTGCTGATGTCTCCGTGAGCTCATTCCCATCTTGAGGATTTATTACAGTGTCAGCAGCATAAACACGCAGCTAATTCTTTTTGGCTTTCTCTCTAAAGAAAATTATTATAATTTTTTGCAATGTTATGTTCAACAAACGTGTCCCAGATTCTAAACCATTCTACAGCCTGGTCTTAATTTTCCAAAAAAACTGAATTAAATCCACCAGAACTACTGTTTATTTCAAAATTTAGCCCAGTTCCCAAATGAAGAGTGCAACTATAATTGAAGTATTACTGCACAGAGATGAGTGTGAAATGACCCCCTGCAGGGCCACTGTTGCTCTCCTGAGATGGATTCTCCAAGCAAGGCAACAAACTGGCTCTGAGAAGCTTTCTTTGAATTGTGCCACAACAGCCAGTTTCCTGTTGGCAGGTCAGCTTCTTGCAAGTTGCCTTAAAAGCTCCAGAGTTTGTTCTGCCAGGACAGCAACTCCACATTCCATCTCCCAAGCATTTCTGACTCACCTTGAAGTCTGTATTATTGATGTATTCAAACACCAGAGCTGGAGTCTTTGACTGAAAGAGAGAACAGTTCAATTTAATTACACTCTATTCTAGTCCATTTTCCTAATTATTTCAAGTTTTTTTTTCAATTGGCTCAAATTAAAAAGCCGAATTCTATTCTCATTAAAGATATGGCAAACAGCATTGAATTATCTCACACTCGCTGGTTTCCTCCTGTTTCCTGACCTACCTCAAGGACTGAAGGGGAGTTTTATCTGAAAGAATATTAAAACTTTTGGAAACCAATTAGAAATCCGAATCTAAATGTCCCCTATGCGGTGAGATGGAGGATGCACCATCAAGCTGATTCTTAGCTGATCAGTCAGACCTTCTCCAGGATAATCTGACCCCAGCCTGACCAATCAGCTTTCCCAACAGATGTGTGGGCACACATGCATGCATCTGTGTGTGTGTGTACAGACACAAATAAAACATATACAAATCAGAATGTAATTTAAAAGCTTCTGATCCGATTCTGTAGGTGAAGCAAAGAATCCCAGTACCTTTCATTTATCCTGATACCTACCACTGGATCTTTGACTGTATCAATCAGTTTAATAATGTTGGTTCCACCACGCAGATTCTCCAAAATCTTGACTTCACGTTTTATTTTCTTTTTCTTCACTGGCTTAAATACAAAAGAGTGATTAGACATGAGATTTATTTCAGCACTGCTTTGCAGCCAGTAATTCAGCTGGGCTGATGCAACATCAGGAGGAAATTGTTACCACACATTAGTGGCACATATGTTACTCTTGAACTGGGAAATAAATGCAGGAGAATGAGAGCTGTGCATCATTCAGACCAGAAATGGCCAATTGTGCCTTGGATCCGGCACAGACTGTCTGAAGCTCTCGGCTGGGCCTTAAAGGAGGCACATTTTTTCCTGGGCTCAAAGACATCTCTGAAGACCAAGCCAAATGTGTATTTCATTTAAGGAAGTGTTATGGAGATATTTGGACAGATATGGTTGTAGTTGGTGTTTTAACCTTTGTCACCCACAGTCACTTGTGAAATGAGCAGCCATATAAGCCATAAAGCTAAACTGAAAAGTCTGAACATGCAGACAAAAAGAATGGCAAATCAGTTTGATACAGTGGCAAAGAAAACTGAAGACCCAGATAAAATGACCTATTATGGCACAACTTACAACTGGTTGCTTAGCAATTGTTCACCGCTACAATGGATCAGCCACCAGCCACTTACTGCCTGGTTCTGAAGTTATAATGCCCTCCCCCACGGTCATGTGACTGCATTTTGGGAGCTTAGCAACTGACCAGCCTTCATGGCTGTTTGCAGTGTCCCATAATCAGGTGACAACAATTCATGTTTTTGCCAAAACTGGCCCACAGCAAACAAGGGGTTTGTTTAAGAACAACTTAAGTAAAGATGATATTAAAAACAGGTACAGTTGTGGGGTGACCTGTTTTATGATCATCGTGACTTATGACCCTAAATGCTTAAAGGCTTAAAGTAAAGTTGAGCTTGACCTGAGTGCATTTTTACCTGTCCAAGGATATCATGAGAAGAGGGATGAAAGCTCAACAAGGCCTGGGAACATACCTCTTGCTGCCATCAGAAAATCCTGTTTGCCTTACAACTTGGAGATATGACCACATTTCAAGGATAAAGTTAACATGTTACAACAATAAATTGGCCTTTCATTTTTACTTTCAGAGTAATGTACAAACGCCAGTTGTGGTAGCTTAGAATTGTTAAAAATTTTAGAATGCTATCTGTGAACAAGTCACTTTAGGCCATTTAGCAAACCATTGTTAAAAATTATTTTTTAGCAGCTCATGAGCTAATAATACAGCTTTTCCATATTTGATAATTTAGGGATCCCTTAGTCAGGCTCCATTCGAGTCCCTGAGCCTCTGAGTCAGGCTGCATCCCACCCACCCACTTTTCTCATTCTGCTCTGGTCCTTCTATTTCCCTCAGCTCTGCCAAGAATAGTTTTACTCCTTCATCAACCCTCATAGAATTTGCCCCAAATATGTTGAGTTTTTGCTTCCTGGTCATTGCCAGGAAGCAAAGGTAAGGCTTTCTTTAATGCAAAAAACTGATTAATTCTCCTTGCACTTTGTAATCTAGTTAGTAACTCTTTCAAAAGCCATCATCACCAAGCGTTTCTCCTGCTCTTTCAGATTTTTTTACAGCTATAACTGTGAAAAATACTCTGTTCACTATTCTGATCTTCGTTGTCATGGAAATTAGTAGAGCTGTGCAGGGCTTTAGATTCAAAGACCCGAAAAAGAGAAGACGATGTTGGATTATACAGTTCAGAGTCTGTTTGTTTACCCAGAATCTCTTTAGCAATTAATGGGACTCAGGTCACAGGATGAGATGGTTAGAAGGGATTCCCAACCCTTCTCATATTCCACCATTTCCCCTTGCAGGTCTTAATCATCCCTGTTGCTCTTCTCTGAACTGCTTTCAACTGCTTTCATGCGCTCCATGGCTTAGGACCTGGGTACTTGCAGGACTGCCTACTACCACCAATAGCCTCCCACCAGCCAGTACGCTCTCATAGAGAGGGGCTCCTCCGGGTGCCGTCAGCCAAACAATGTCGGCTGGCGGCCCCCAGGGGGAGAGCTTTCTCTGTGGGGGCACCTACTATCTGGAATGAGCTCCCCCCAGAGATACGGAGGATCCCGGATCTGCCCACCTTCCGCCGCGCTCTTAAGACTTTTCTATTTCGCCAGGCGGAATAGGTTCCATACTTGATGTTTTGGAAATTATACATTTGTTCTGATGCAATCAATATAAAACTACATTTCTCTATTTTGTGGCTTATACTTGGGTTGCAATTAACTTCTACTCCAAGATCTTTTTCAGAAATACTATTGCCAAAAATGAAGAGGAGAACTTGTGAGATTCTCTTATTATAGACATTCTTAATAAAAGCAGTTTTAAGCTTCCTACGGAGTTGATTACTAGTTTGGCCTACCTGGTGGGCTGACAAGTTCTGAATTACATTCTGATGCTCTAAGATGGCAGATATCTCACCCAAGATGGTGTCATCTACAGATCTGATAAATATTCTTTTCAATTTTCCAAGTCATTAATAAACATTGGAAGATCCCACCAGGTATCTCTCATTTGATGAAGAGACACATGATTTTCAAGTACCTTCTAAATTGTCACGCCACTCAGTTTACCTTTAACTAGCTTCCTAATCAGAAGATTTGGGATACTTTGTCAAATGCCTCACTGAAATCACACGATCAATTTACCAGATCAAAAGTGAAAGTAAGCCGGCCTTGCAAGATTTGCTCTGGATATATCCATTACTATCTTTTTTGTAAGTTCCTTAAGACTAAATCTTCTAAATGGTCTGCTCTACACAAATAATGTTATCAGGATTACTTGTATGTAGTTCAGTGGTGAAATCTAAAATCTGTTATTACCAAAATTTGTTCCGTGGGCGTGGCTTGGGTGGGTGGTAATGTGACTGGATGGGCGTGTCCTTTTTTTTTTTACTTTTAAAACCATTTTTTCTACAACCTCTTGGGTGAAGAGGTTGTAAAAAAATGCTTTCAAAAGGCTCTGACGACCCCAGCTGAGTTGCCTGATCGGCAGAGGCTTTTTTTTAAAAAGCCTCTGCCATCAGGCAACTCAGCTGGGATCATCAGAAGCATTTAAAAGAAAAAAACCCCTTTTTTCTTTTAAATGCCTCTGAAGATTCCCAGCTGAGCCGCGCGATCATCAGAGGCTTTTTTTTTTTACTTTTAAAAGCATTTTTTCAGCCAAAGAGGTTGTGGAAAATATGCTTTTAAAAGTAAAAAAAAAGCCTCTGATGATTGTGCAGCTCAGCTGGGCACGGGGTGGGTGGGTGGGTGTAGGGATTTTTGCTACCGGTTCTCCAAACCACCCGCCTCCATCACTACTGGATCAGGCGATCCGGTCTGAACCAGGAACATTTCACTCCTGATGTAGTTTCCCTAGTTTTTCCCCTTTCTGGAGAAATGCTGCGGTTCCTTAGGATTTTCAAAGAAAATACATAAATGTTTGGCCAGACTACCAGCTAAGTCCTTCAGTCATAGGATGTACAGTATTTTTCGGACTGTAAGACTCACCGGTGTATAAGACGCACCAAGATTTCGAAGAGGTAAGTAAAGAAAAAAAAGGT
Source organism: Masticophis lateralis (assembly GCA_030761175.1). NCBI lineage: Eukaryota > Metazoa > Chordata > Lepidosauria > Squamata > Colubridae > Masticophis > Masticophis lateralis. The sequence goes on from JAUDYJ010000010.1 coordinate 25,833,696, forward strand.
GTTTGCCCTCCCCCAGCCCCCAGGAGAACTCTGCAGCCCTTCCAAGCTCTCTGCGTGCCCCGTTTTTTGCCAAAATGAGTCCATTTTGGCAAAAAACGGGGCACACAGAGGGTCTGGGAGGCCTGCAGAGTGCTCCTGGGGGCTGGGGGAGGGCAAAAACGCCCGTGTTTGAAAAAAATGGGCCCATTTTTCAGAAAAATGGGACGACCCGAGAGGTGCTTCAGGAGGTCAAAAATAGCTCTATTCGGTGTATAAGAGGCATCAACATTTCCACCCTCTTTTAAGGGGGGGAGGAGTGCGTCTTAAACTCCAAAAATACAGTAATTTATCTAGCTGCGGATATTTAAATTCTCTCAAAGTAAATAGGTACACTTTGGTCAAATTATCTATTTTAAAGTTTAGTTCTACTAAACAGAACATTGAACCAAAATAGGAACAAGGAGTTTCCCTCTTTATCACTAATCAACATTTTGTGGCTTTTAAACAGTAGCCTGGATGCTGTTTGTTTAGTTCTCTTCATTCAGAAGATAGCTGAAGAAGCCCTTTTCATCTTTTCCAAGCCAATGGAAGGTTGGAAAATTATATAGAAACACACCGTTCTCTGTAGACTATCTGCTAGGTGGCTCATAGGAAACAGAACATGATAACTCTTCTTAGGCTTGACCTTCTGACCACTACAACCCACCGCAGGGAGGCGGAATCAATTAAATGGTTCCGCCCCAGGCGCCTGATGGATCCTGATAGGTTCCGGATGGAGCTTGGGCCATTTCCTGAGACCTTGGCTCATGACTCGGCTGAAGACCTAGTGGCATCCTGGGATAGGATGGCCGCTGGTGCTTTAGACCGGGTCGTGCCTTTGCGGTCTCTGACTCGGCGTTGAACCTACCCAGCTCCTTGGTTCTCTGATGAGCTGAGGGGGATGAAATGCCGGAAAAGCAGGTGGAGGACCAGCCTAGAGAGCAGGTGGAGGACCAGCCATTCTGAATCCGACCGAACACTAGTGAGATCTTACATTAAGATCTACTTAGTGGCGATAAAAGCGGCAAAATGTAACTATTTTTCCGCTCTTATTGCATCGGCAGATAATCACCCAGCTGCCTTGTTTAGGGTTACCCGCTCTCTACTCCAGCTGAGAGCCCGGGAAGATCCTCTGCAAGGACGAGCTGAGGATTTTGCACAATATCTGCATGATAAAATTGCTCAGATTCGGGAAGGCTTGGACTCTAACTGGGTTAATTCGGATGAAATGATGAGGGCAGATCTTGAGAACATTATCTGGGATGAGTTTGATACTGTGACTCCTGAGGACGTGGACAGGTTACTGGGGAAGCTGAATGCGACTACATGTTTACTGGACCCGTGCCCTTCCTGGCTAGTGCTGGCTACCCGGGAGGTTACACGTAGCTGGCTCCAGAGAATTGTTAACGCTTCTCTGAGCGAGGGATTCTTACCTCTCGCCTTGAAAGAGGCGGTGGTGAGACCTCTCCTTAAGAAGCTCTCTCTGGATCCGGCTGTTTTAGCAAACTACCGTCCAGTCTCCAACCTTTGCTTTTTAGCGAAGGTTGTCGAAAGTGGTGGCACGACAGCTCCCACAGTACCTGGATGAAGCTGTCTATCTAGACTCGTTCCAGTCCGGCTTCAGGCCTGGATACAGCACAGAAACAGCATTGGTCGCATTGGTTGATGATCTCTGGAGGGCTCGGGATAAGGGATGTTCCTCTATCCTGGTCCTATTAGATCTCTCAGCGGCTTTTGATACCATTGATCATGGTATCATGCTGCACCGGTTGGAGGGGCTGGGAGTGGCAGGCACCGTATTACGGTGGTTCTCGTCCTACCTCTCTGACAGGTCGCAGTCAGTGTTGACAGGTGGACAGAGATCGACCTTGAGGCCCCTTACTTGCGGGGTGCCACAGGGGTCGGTCCTCTCGCCTCTCCTGTTCAACATTTATGTGAAGCCGTTGGGGGAGATCATCCGTGGTTTTGGGGTGCGATGTCATCTGTACGCTGATGACACTCAGCTGTACATCTCCACCACAAATCACCCCAATGATGCCCTTGAAGTGATGTCCCGGTGCCTTGAGGCTGTACGGGTCTGGATGGGGAGAAACAGGCTTCGACTCAACGCTTCCAAGACTGAGTGGCTGTGGCTACTGGTGTCCCGGTACAGCCAGTTAGTCCCATCACTAACTATTGGGGATGAGTCATTGACCCCCACAGAGAAAGCTCGCAATTTAGGCATCCTCCTGGATGCACGACTGTCTTTAGAAGATCATATAACAGCCGTGGCCAGAGGAGCTTTCTATCAGGTTCGCCTGATTCGCCAATTGCGTCCCTTTCTAGACCGGGACTCATTACGCACAGTCACTCAAGCCCTCATCATTTCCCGACTTGACTACTGCAATGCTCTCTACATGGGGCTCCCCTTGAAGTGCACCCGGAAGTTCCAACTGGTCCAGAATGCGGCTGCGCGAGTAATTATGGGAGCAACATGGTGCTCGCATGTAACACCTCTTCTACACGAGCTGCACTGGCTTCCGGTGGCCTTCCGAGTGTGCTTCAAGGTGTTGGTTCTTACCTTTAAAGTGCTCCATGGCTTAGGACCTGAGTACTTACGAGACCACCTGCTGCAACCGATAACCTCCCACCAACCAATACGCTCTCACAGAGTAGGCCTACTCATAGTTCCATCATTAAAACAATGTCATCTAGTAGTTCCAAGGGAGAGAGCCTTCTCTGTGGGGGCACCTACGCTTTGGAACAAAATACCACCTGGAATACGAATAATCCCAGATCTTCGCACTTTCCGACGTGCCCTGAAGACCTTTCTATTTCAACAAGCAGGGCTAGCATAAACATCAAAATTCTATGCCAAGGTAGATACACCAAGTTGACTCAATTTATTATTTATCTGTTTATAAAATATATTTATATGTATATGAAATCTTAATCTGTTCACCGCCCTGAGTCCTTTGGGAGAAGGGCGGTATAGAAATTCAATAAATAAATAAATAAATAAATAAAAATAGCATTTGACATGGCACAGAAATTGGCAAAAGAAGTTTGCACTTGCAAATGGACCAAATCTGGCCAGGTGTTGTGAGGAAAAAATAATCCAGAAAAATTCCACCAGTGCATCCCAGCAAGAAGAGTAATAATTTGGAATGCTACTGACTGCTCCATTTTAAGATCCCATTTTAGAAACGATGCTGTCTGTCATTGTTCCTAGGTCTACATATGTGTTGTGGTCCACCAGCAGCCTGCAGAGCTGGCAGCAGAGTCGGACAGTGAGGAAGGTGGGGAGGACCATGGGCCAGTCCTGGAGTCTGGGGAAGGCTCGGGGGAGGGCTCTGCATTGGAGGCAGAGAAAGGGCCATCTGGGAGGTATGTGCTGCCTCCGGAGCCTCCAGAGTCGGACCTCAGTGAGGCAGAGAAATAGGGGGAGCCTGTTCCCAGTGCATGCATGTGCAGAGCTACCAAAAGGCAAGAACAGTTAAAACAAAAGGGATGACTCAGGAGTAGGGCTGGGAGATGATTGGTACCCCCCATTAGACTTAAAAGAGGAGCAAAGGCAGGTGGGCCTTTGCAGGAAGCAATATTTGTTCATTCTGTTCAGCTTAAAGCCTGAAGCTCTGTTTGATTCTGGACTCCGTATGGTTTTGCCAATTCGGTCTTTGGCAGTGTATCAAGGGAGATCAAGGTTATCAGCCTTATCCCGAAGGACTCTTGACAACTATTTGGGACTCATCTGTGAATGAACAGAATTCACAGCTGTTGCAATAAAAGAAGTTTTTGGGACTACTCGTGTGTTTTAATGACTCAGGAAGCCTAGGTCAGAGCAACATGTGTGTATTGTGCCTTTGGTACCTCTTATGTACACCAATCAATCCTGAGCTCCTTTCCATTAGTTTCTCTAGCCATGGACTCCTAGTTTATTGCCACATTTATTAAAATCCGGTTTCTTACTCTGCAAGATACCACTCAACTATACTCAGTTTTCGATTCCCTTAAATCAAGAACTCCAGCACAACATTGTCATCCTCTCCCAGTGTCCCTAGATTAAATCTTCCCATAGCTAGACCAGACCAGTCTATACAATAAGAATGCCCAAGAATGCCCAAGGCCATCCTCACAGGATACTCCATCAGACCTGCCTGACAAGTGTGTTGCTGATGGGATATTTATGTCCTATATCACCGATAAAGCAGTTTATTCATCTTCCTTAAGTCTGGGTTAGTTTTCAGATTGTTCCAGGGCAAGGTATATAACTAACTATATGAACAGATAAACTGAGAAATGGCAAGCCTTTTCCTACAGTACCATAGACAATTGCAGACCTCAGAGCCAGATTCAGGGCTGGTTTGGACATTTCTCTCTGTCTGGGATAAAATAAGTGAAGTTGGTTCCCCATCTGGTTTAGCCACTGTCTTTCCAACTTGAAATAAGAGTTCTCTTGTTAATATACAAACTTAACACTACCTCTAAAGCTGACAGAGCCCCATATGCATATATGCGGATTATTCCCATGATTCCTATAAAAGTGCAAGCAAGGCCTCTTTATATATATATTTATATATATATATCCTGCCTTTTATTATTTTTATAAACAACACAAGCATCAAATGAACCTAATACTCCTTCCTTGTCCCCACAACAACAATCCTGCGAGATGGATTAGGCTGAGAGTGACTGACTGACCCAAAATCACCTAGCTGGCTTTCATGCCTAACGTGGGACTAGAGCTCACCGTCTCCTGATTTCTAGCCTGGTCCCACCACCACCACTAGACTAAATTAGCTCTTTTTAAAATTTTGCCCTTTAAAAAAAAAAAGGGGGGGGGGGCAAAATGACAAGTTCTGAAAACTCAAAATTTATAGCACCTGATTGATCTAGTACCTTCCCAAAATGTTCAAAGCAGTGCGTCCAAACTCAACAATTTTGTTAACAATGGAGTCTAATCTTCTTTCAGACTTAATGAAAGACAGTAACATCTTTTATGACTGAAATATGGTTTCGGGAGGGTCCCTCCTTGCTCATGACCCGGCCATTCTACACACTGGCTTAACTAACAAGTTGCCTTGTTTTACACTCCAAGCAGCCAACAGATAACTTCAGCCAACTTATAGGAAAGGCTTGCTTTGGAGAGGGACAGCAAGGGAGGAGATGGAGAGAGGAAGCTGGACAGCAAGACCCAAAGAAATCAGGATCAGAAAGACGGTGTGGGCCTCCAACAGCTATTCAGAGCAAGTGGGATTTGCACTTGGAGGGCACAGAGGCAAAGCTGATGGTTACTATAGTAACACAATGCTTAAAGTATTGTTATAGTTACAGTTACACAAACCAATCTTGTCAGCAAGCTGGTAGAATTGTTAGTTTACAGTTTAAATAAAGGTAGAGGTAGATCATCTTTATTTCTTATATTTATATTCTGCTTTACTTTATCCTTCCGTCACCTTAGAGGGAGGCCCAAAGTGACCTCCAAGGTCAAGCAGCAATCAACCTACGCCTCCCTGGCTTAGACCAAAACATTAACCTGCTCTCCACAGTTTACCTGTGCCACGTAAGGAACATGCTGGCCCTAAGCCTCTGCCTACACAAACAGGTTGCTTCCTATCCAAGAGGAATCCGCTATTAGTACTGATCGTAGCAGCATGGGAGTGAGCACACAGAATTTCAAGAATTCATCTTGACAGAATTCTTGGATGCATCAAGTAACTCTCCAAGATATGAATTACCAGAATAATTTGAGCTAAACTTAATATAGGAGAATCATTTCACATAAGATTAAAACAGCCACCCGTCATGACAATGAGGTCCAGAGAAGGGAAGCGTAAGACTGGAAGGGACCTTGGAAGTCTGCCTCTCCAGCCCCCTGCTCAAGGCAGGACTCCGTATTGCATCCCGGACAAACAGCTGTCCAATATTTTCTTCAAAAATCTCCAGCGATGGAGCACCTACAACTCTGGGAGGCAAGCTGTTCCACTGATTAGTTGTTCTCACTGGCAGAACATTTCTCTTTCCTTCTAGCTTGGATCTCTCTTTAAAGAGCTTCCACCTATTGCTTCTTGTCCTGACCTCAGTGTTTTGGAGAATAAGTTGATCTCCTCTTCTCTGTGGCAGCCCCTCAAGTACCAGAAGACAGTTATTACATTAGCCCTAGTTCTTCTCTTCTTCCTTCTCTGTTATGCTAGTCATACCTAGTAGGATCCTTAAGCACTCATAACACAGTTTAGCATCCACATCCCTTAACATCTTTGTTTTCTTCTCTGCGCTCTTTCTAGGGCCTCAGCATCTTTTTTCTATTGTGGCAACCAAAATCGGATGCAATATTCCATGTGAGGTCTTGCCAAAGCATTATAAAGCAGTACTAACACGTCATGTGATCTTGATGCTATCCCTCTGTTGATGCAGCCTACGACTGCACTGGCTTTTTTGGCAGCTTTTTGGGATTATACTTGGTTGTCCACTAGGATCCACAGCCCATTGGGAACAGGGCTGTGCAAACAGCGAGCAAATGTGTGAAGCTCCATTCGCACATATGTGAGATAGGTTGCAAGCACAAAATCATCCCCTCCCCCTGCCACCTTTATGTGGAGCGAAAAGACTGGGGACCACTACAGGAGGACATTTAGATCTGTCTTACAGTGATTAGTGTTGAGCCAGGAACCACCTATTCTACCCCTGTGCATTTGATTTTTCTTGCCTAAGTGCAGGACGTGGCTTTTCTCACCCCTGAAGTGCATCTTGTTAGGAAGATAGGAAGATGAGAGCGAAAATGGCCGCTGCAGTTTTAACACAGACTTGGTTCCATATTATGATTCCAACTTTTCAATTATTTATCCTTTGTCAAATGGCATGAAGGACACCCACTGCACTGATCAAATAAATATGATTACAGTATTTTCTACGCAAAGAGAAACCGGGCCATCCATCGCTGCAGCTCACAACCAAAGTCCAGTGCTATGCGGCTCTGAGGGGAATGCATAGGGCCAATGATCAGAGACAGGAATCACAGGAAAAGGATTTTAGCCACAGGATAAAAGATGTGTGACCAGACTGCAACTCCAAAACGGAAGACACGCGACGGGAGGCCACAACAGGAAGCACGTGCAAGTTAGCAGGGATGTGCATTGTTGAAGAGACTGTGTGATGACGGTGGAGGAGCAGAGAGAAAGAGAAGCTCTGGTGCTTTTCCTTCTGTAGCGTGCAGGTGTGTAAGAGAAAAAAATGAATTATTGAACGAATGATAGGAAAAGACTCAAGCCATCACAGCGGTTGTAGCGATATGATCACCTTGGCTATGAATATTATTTTATTTTATGATGATTTTTAATATGCTTTTGTACTGTTTTTTTATCATTTTTAATTGTTCTATTCTGGTCATATATATGAGATGAGCAGCTACATAAATTGAAATAATAAATAAACAGATTTTTGAGCCCAACTGTTCCCCATCTCAGTTTTGTCAGCTATGGAGACAAAACTCATCTGCCTCTCCCTACTAGCTGTAGTCTAACATTTTTCATAATGGATTACAGGTACGGTAGCTGCCTAAGACTGGAAAACTCCAACCACCAAAGCCCACTTGCTTGTCTTAAGCTGAAAAAAGAGACCACACGACTTCTACTTTTGAATCTCTGCAAGGCTTGCCCTCCATCTCTTGGTGCTACTCAGTGCAACTCCAATTAATTCAGCACAAACTACCACATTCATATGAACAATTACCAGCATGGAGGCATGAGGGATTCTACCAAGAAAAAGGAACTGTTTTTCATGACATCAGGGATTGAAGCCTGTGGAGAGACAGGGGCTGCATAGGATGAATCCAAAGGCCGAACACGAAGCAATTCAGAGCAAGCTGCTCTTTTGGTGGTCTGGCTGAAATAGCCCGAGTCTGAGCAGTAAAGAACAAATCGCAGAAAAGGTCCTCCAGGAAAAACCAAGCAACTCCTTCCAATTGAGCAGTATTGTTATTATGAGCAATCAAAAGAGCACAAAAGAGAACTCAGCTCTCGGGTTCCTCACTTCCCTGCTTCAGGAGCAGCACAAAAGCAGAAAATACCGTTGAAAAATTCAAGATCTAGATGGTGATTGCAGGGATTGTGAATCCCTAGTAAGTCAGATATGGGGGACCAAAAAATAGTGGCTCCCCACTTTCATGTCTCTTTTGAAAACACTTTTGGTCTGTAACAAACCTTGTACAGGTACGTCCTTGCTTAATGGCCTTTCAAAGTTATGACAGCTTCTGAAAGAGTACTTCACTGCTTGTAAAATACATCCTACCACCGTAAAAAGTTGCACTCTCCCGTGGTCACATGATCACATTCCAGCTGCTTGGCAACTGGCTTGCATGTAAGAGCAGTTGTATTTACCATTGCAACTGCAATCGTGTTACAATTTACCAGTTCCAATGAGTCCTTTATGACATTTTTTCCTATACTCTGATAGAAAACACCCCCTGGATGTGCTGGGTTCACTAAGCAGCACATTGTCAGGCCCAAGCCCAAAGATGACACTGTGAAATCCCTTCCAGGCCAATCCTTTGTTTGCTTACACCAGGGGTCTTCAACCTTAAACACTCTTTGAGTGTTTGGACCTGTTTCCCACAGAAAACAAAACACTGGAGCCACAAAACCTGGGTGGGTGTGGCCAACTCAACAACACTCACTCACCCCAGTCACATGACATCCCCCACAACCACGCCTACCCAGGTTTTGTGGATCCTGGTGTTTTCTGTGGGAAACAGGTACCTCTCTGTCTCCCTCCCTGTCTCTCTTTCTTTCTCTCTCATATGTGTGTGTGTTCCCTCTTGAACCATTTCCAAAAACAGGCGAGGGTTGGCTTTTTTTTGTTGTTGCTGATGTTGTTCTTTCTTCTTCTTTGGGTGCTTTTTATCATATGATTTAAATCAAGAGTCATTTCAGGGTCCCTGCCCCTGCTGTCGGCTGAACCCACCACTGGCTGGACCCACCCCTCACGGGGGGAGGGAGGTCCCAGTCACTCCTTGCCTGGCCTGACATGCGACTTGCTCACTGCCCCGAGACACTGACCTGGCCAGGCTGCGACTGATGCCGCTGCCGTTGCCTCCTCCATGGCCTGCCCACTGCTCTCGCAGCGCCTTGCACAGCATAGTTACACTTAGCATGCTTCATAATGGGGGAGACGATGTCCCCTCCATCTCCTGGAGCCCATTACAATGCAGAGCATTGGCCACAGCAGGGCCGGGCCAGTGTCTTGGGGCGGAAAGCAAGTTGCATGTCTCCCCAAGCGACCGAGGTCCACGCAGCACCAACAAGGGCCGGAAGAAGCACCCGCGAGATGAGACGAGTACAAGGGCACTTTGCTCCCACTCTGGAATATGGAGCGAGTCTCCGTCCCCCGCCATCTCAGGCCAGGTGAGGAGTGACTGGGAGGGGTGGGCGAAGCCAGACAATGGTGGGTTCAGCTGACAGGGAGCTACAGCAGGGAGATGAAAGCTGCGGGTTGCCGACGCCAAGCTTACACCAATGTACAGAATCTTGCCAGGCTAACCGATAACCTTGTCACCTAGCAGACACATCCTGAAAGGTTCTCCAGTGTGGCTAATCCTCATTTCTTCTTCTCCACACACCCCCACCCAATTTGGGATGGGGCCAGGGATGGGTTCTAAAATTTTTTACTACCAGTTCTGTGGGCATGGCTTGGTGGGGGGTAATGTGACTGGGTGGGCATGGCCATTTTTTTTTTAACTTTTAAAAGCATTTTTTCTACAACCTTAAGAGGTTGCAGAAAAAAATGCTTTGAGAAGCTTCTGACGATCAGGCAACTCAGCTGGGATCACCAGAGGCTTTTAAAGGCTTTTTTCCCCCTATAACCTCTTTGGCCGAAGAGGTTGTAAAAAAATGCTTTTAAAAGGCTCTGATGATCCCAGCTGAGCTGCGCGATCATCAGAGGCTTTTTTTTTACTTTTAAAAGCATTTTTTTGGCCGAAGAAGTTGTAGAAAAAATGCTTTTAAAAGTAAAAAAAAAAAAAAAGCCTCTGATGAGGTGGGTGGGGTAAGCGAGCGGTGACCGGGCCAGGGACCAGTTTGGGGGTGTGGCCAGCCAACGTTATTACCGGTTCTCCGAACTACTACAATTTTTTGCTACCAGTTCTTGCGAATCGGTGCGAACCGGGAACAACCCACCACCGGATAGGGCAGTCTCTTAATGAGGGCCTCTGCCTGGAACGTGCTGCCTCTTTCCTGAGAAACAGCGATTCTCTTGTCTGGTCCACTTCCTTTAACAGATTAACAGAGCTGGAAGAGACCTTGTAAATCATCTAGTCCAAGAAGACGTTCCATCTCACAAATGGTTCACCTAAGAACCACACAGATCACTTAACAACTGTGGTTATTTGCTTTACAACCATCATAAAGAGTCATAAAATTGAGTCAAGTCATGGGATGACCCACTTCACAACTGCCTTAACTTATGACCAAAATTCTGGGCTCAGCTGTGGTGCTAAATTGAGGACTATCTGTACCAAAAAGATGGCACACAAAAGCAGCTGCTTCTTTCTATCCCTTCCTTTTGCACACTACATGAACTAAAAATGCCACACTATTTTAATAAACTTTATACGTTCTGGAACAAGTTAGAAGCAGTTTCACAACATGGCTATCAGTGTGTGTGTGTGTGTGTTCCACAATGACCTGTTATCATTGGCAAAATGCTTTGCTGAAAAGATTGTGAAGATGTTACTCACCACTGATGGGCTGAAATGTTTTTAGATATATTTTGCTTTAAAATTAAGTTGGATGGGGATATTGAAGGAGATATTTATAGGCATATACTGAACTACCACATCCAGGACAATAATCCAATTAAATAGCATTTTACTAATATTGAAACTACTATGTCAGTGCCATTATATTTACAGAGAAAAGATATTTCACAATTACATTAACCCTCCGGAGAAAATCTACCTTTTCAAAATCCCCATACCTGTTCTAATTTATAGTTCTGCAGGGTTAAATTTTCATTCTTGAGAGAATTACTGACTGATTTAACATGGTCTCCAAGTATGATTATTCTTAACATGACCAGGGTTAGGGTTACTAATAACATTCCAAATTGGGAAATGTTGTTCTAGAAGATTTTATGACAGAAGTGTTCCAAATGAGGTTTTACCTTTCTTTAAACAGAATAAATACTTCTGTCATAAAAGTTTCTAGTTTCTAGAGCCAAAGGTAGAAACCAGCACTTCAATATGCATTGAAAATGAGAGTTCATTTACTAAAGGTAGTCGTTGATTTACAACCACAATTGAGCCTGGAATTCTGGTCATGGCTGTAATCATTAATCAAGGTACCCACATGATGAACAAAATCTGAGCTCTCCCATTGCAGAGTGAAGGTATGGGGTGCATCAGTATGGGGTGCATCAGTGGGGGAGGCTCTGGGAGACCCAGCACCTGCAGGTGGAAATTTTCCATGCGCTGGGAGGCGTTGGATAGCTAGGCCCATTGGCATGCCAACCCTCTTCCCACCCACAGGTGTGGGTCCACTTACCTTTCTGTTGTCATGCTCCATTCTACAGGTGGGCCTCATTCTCGCAATAGTTCAGAAGGCTCCTTCCCCAAATTACACAATTTGGAGAAAGGGGTCTTCTAAACCATTGTGAGAGGATGTTAGCGGGGAGGATTGCAAATCATGACGTGATTGCAGAGCACTTGGCAATTAGTTGTAAATGCAAACATGTCGCACAGCATCTGAAATATGGTGCTTTAATTGGGGAGGGCAACATTTTATGATGCCCAGAAATGCTTTTACAGGCCAAAAAGCACCTGTTCTATGGCTGCCATGACTACAACCAGTTGTAAATCAAGGATAACCTGTATATCAATCTGTATATCAATCAGAATATTGGGAAAACAAGATATCAATGTATTATTCCTAATTGCCATGCTAAGTATCCAGTAAGAACTCACCTTAAGAATTTTCACAACCACTCGCTCATTGTTGGTGATGTTTATAGCCTCAAAGACTTCACTATATTTCCCCCGGCCGAGTTTCCGAACTAGTTGATAATCGTCTTGATTACTGCAAACAGTGAGGGAGGAAAATGACTGAGAAGAGATCCTCTGCTCCCTCAGAGTGAGGAACTAGAAAAAAGACATCCTCAGGTGAGCAACAGCCATGCCTCTTCTGTATGCTCTCACTTGACTGCTCCTGCTGGAAAGGAGGATTCTACAACCAGCCCACCCATCAGCATGATGATTTTTACCTTTTTTACTGTTGCCTGTAAACTGCCCAGGGTTTTGGTGCATTTGATAGGTAGTCTATATAAGTCTTTTAAATAAATAAAACAAATTCCACAAGCTGAAGAGAAGAGGAAGAAGGCAGCCCATAACCTCTCTCAGGCTTCTTACCCTTCTGTTTGCTACTGTTCGGTGGGGAGAAGAAAGGGAACTGATGTGGATGGCGGAAAAGGGTTCAGACAGAGACTCTGTGAAAAGGGCAAGAACAAACCCCAAGATTAATTTGGGAGGAAAAGGGTGGGGGGGAGGACTGGCCAGCAATGAAATGGGATGGGGACAAATCCATTGGCAACCTCAGAGGGCCACAGGAAGCCTGGAGAGGAAAGCTGACATTTCTCAGCAGCATAGAAGAGTTCTCATTTCTGCTATGGAAGTGATGTTCAAAACTGCACAGCACTCTAGAGCAGTGTTTCTCAACCTGGATAGCTGGAAGATGGGTGGACTTCAACTCCCAGAATCCCCCAGCCAGCAGCGCTGGCTGGGGGATTCTGGGAGTTGAAGTCCACCCATCTTCCAGCTATCCAGGTTGAGAAACACTGCTCTAGATGGTCTGAAGGCTCCTCTTATCAACCATATTCTCTCCTAAGAGTCTTCCACCTGGGCTAAGAATTATGGGATTTGAAGCTTCCCAAGCATCTGGGGAATGCCAGTCTAGGACCCCCTCTCACATCCCGTCCAAGAGCTTCGTACAAAAGAGGGGGGGGGGGGGGCTTTAGCAGGAACCTAACAAACTACAACCACTTTTGGACATCTGGGATTCGCCCAGGGCGGCTTGGTCCATTCGGAGCCCAGCGTCTTTCAGAAGCCGAGGCATGCCGGGCTTCTTAAACTATGGAACCCAACTGCTAGACGAATGCCGTTCAGCCCAGCACCGACGCCTATCGCTGCCCCTCCTGAGGAGCCTTTGTCCAACCGTTTTGCAGGAAGCTCTGCAGAAACGTCTCGCCTTCCCCGCCGCCCGTCCCGCGCGGGCGCTCCAGGCCCTCCAGCCCACCCGTCGCACCCTCCGTCCTGCGGACTCGCCTCACCAGCCCGAAGAGCGGGGAGGCGGGCCGGGAGGCGGCCTCGTGGGGCTTCCCACCCAGCGCGCAGGGCGAGCGTCGCTCCGCAGCCCCTTCCCTGGCCACACAAACGGGACCGCGCCGCTCCTTCGGCTCGCCCGTCTTACGAGAGCCGAGGCGGCGCCGGGATGCTGCTGCCGACGCGCCTGAGGGGCCCCTCCCTGCCTGCCTCCCTCGCGGGCCGCTTACCCCCAGGTGGGGACGTGCGCCTCGTAGTCCCAGTACTCGCGGCTCCGCAGGCCGTTCACCTCGGCGTACACGCGGGCCCTGCTCCCCGCGGCCGGGCCGGGCATGGCGGGGCCGGGCGGCGGCGCGGCGACGAGGCGGAGCAGGCGGGGGCGGCAGGCGGGGGCGGCGACGGAGCGGCAGCACCACCGGCGGCCCAGCAGCTCCGCCAGCAGCAGCAGCCCCGAGGCGCGAGCGGCGAGCGGGGGCTGCGGCGCCAGGCCGGGCCGAGCGGGGAGGCCGAGGCGGCCGGCGGCGGCGGAAGGGCGCTTCTGGCCTGGCCGCGGCGCTGGCCGCCGCACCGGACGCGGCAAAGGCGGCGGCAACACGGCCCGGCCCGCCCCGCGCGAGAGGAAGCCCGCGGTGCCTGCCGGCTCGCCCCGGCGCTGCAGCGACCCCTCTGGCGCGGCGGACAGCGGGCGAGCCCTGGCGGGGCCTAGGCGGCTCTCGCGCCGGCCGGTCGCCTTGACGCCCAGGAGGACGCCCGGCGCCTCGGACTGCAATTCCCAGGATGCCTCGCCATCGGCCCCGCCCGACCGGGCTGATGGGAGCGGTAGTCGGGGAGCGTCTCGCGCGCCTTCTGGCCGGGGCGGGCGAGCGGCTCTGGGGCTCCCAGCCCGGCAACCGACGCCCGGCAGGAGAGGCGCTCCCGCGGCCCGTTCCCCGCGGCCGAGCGCGGCGGCAGCATGGAGGCCCTCGGGGAGAAGGCGCCCTCGGCGGCGCGGGGCCTGCTGCGTCTGCCGGGCGCGGAGGGGCGGGCGGAGTCCTGCGGCGGGCCGGGGGAGGCGGTTTGCTGGCCGCCCGGCCTGGGCCGCGTCTCGGGCAGCGCCCAGGCGGACGAGGAGTCGGAGCGTGACAGCGTCCACACGGGCGAGTCGCACGAGGGGGCCGAGGAGCTGCACGTGGAGCTGGCCCAGCTCTCGACCGAGCAGCTGGTGGCCCTGGTGGAGGAGAACAGGTGCGGCCGCCGCTGGCAGGGAAGAAGGAAGGGGCGGCTCGGTCGGTGCCCGGACGCCGCCGAGAAGGAGCGCGCGAGGCCGCCTTTGCAGCCCTCGAACTGGAGCCGCTGCTGCGTTGGGCCACCGCCGCTCCCCGCCCGATCTCGAGGCCCCCGGGACCCACTCCCAGCAGCCCCCCACCCCCACCCCGGTGCCCAGCCACAGGCGCCTCTGTTGGGCAGCAGCCATCTAAGGAGCTGGGGGCGAGGGAAAAAGGAGCCTCAGTCATAGTGCAGAAAGTGGGGGAGGTCAGGATCTAGCAAGAAAATGGTAAGAAAACCCCTGTCCATCATCTAGAGTTCCAATCACTGGGGACCTGATGGGTTACAATCCCAGAGTTCTAAGGACCTGGCAGATGTTATCTCAGAACCATTGAACGGTACCTTTCAAGGATCCTGGAGCACCTGGAAATTACCTAAGGACTGGAAAAGAGCTGCTGTGGTTCCCATCTTAAAAAAGGGGGGGGGGAACAAATACAGGAAACTACAAGACCTATCAGCCTGACATCAATGCCCGGGAAGACCCTTGAAAACATAAGCAACAGATCTGCAAATACCTAGAAAGAAGCAAGCTTATAACCAGTAGCCAATATGGGTCTGTCAAAAATAGATCATACCAAACAAATCTTGTCACATTCTTTGACAAAATGACTACATTAGTGGACCAGCAAAATGCTGTGGACATGGTATACTTAGATTTCAGTAAGGCATTAGACAAACTAGACCACAACCTATTGCTTGGTAAACTAGAAAAATGTGGGATAAACAGCATCACCACTAGATGGATTTGTAACTGGCTGATAAATTGTACTCAACAAGTAGTCCTTAGTACTATATCTACCTGGAGGAAAGTAAGCAATGGGGAACCACAAGGTTCCATCTTAGGCCCAAGACTCTTCACTATCTTCATAAATGACTTAGATGGGGGAATAGAAGGGGAACGCATCAAATTTGCAGATGACACCAAGCTGACAGGGATAGCCAACAACCCAGAAGATATATTCAAGATCCAGAAGGATCTCGACAGACTTGAACAATGGTCCCAATCTAGCAAAATGAAATTCAATGTAGAGAAAAATAAGGTTTTACATATAGGTAAGAAAAAAAAGTACAGGTAAAGATTAGGTGAAACTTGGCTCAATAGAGGTAACAAAAGGATCTTGGAGTCCTTGTAGACAGTCACCTAAATATGAGACAGCAATGTGCTGCAGCCGCCAAAAAAACTAATGCAATCCTAGGTTGCATTAACAGAGATAGAATCAAAATCATGCACCAAAAGGCAAAATAAACAATGGGTGGAAACTAATCAAAGAGAGAAGCAACCTAGAACTAAAGATAAATTTCCTAACAATGAGAACAATTGCCTTTAGAAGTTGTGGGTGCTCCATCATTGAAGGCTTTTAAGAAGAAACTGGACAGCCGCTTGTTGGACTAGAAGACCTCCAAGGTCCCTTCCAACTATGTTATTCTGTTTCTGTTCTGTAAACCATCCCTGTGAGAAAACTACTTGGATAGAAAATATAGATGAGGTAATGCCAGATAATGCACTAATGTTTGTGATGTGGCTAGATTGAACATCTTGTTGATGTTGCCATGGGGAAAAAGAAAATCTGAAGCTGTGAGAGAATTAGAGTGGGAACATGAAATGTAAGAAGCTTGAGCTTGGAAAAGCTCAACTCGGTGAAATATGGAGCAAATGCCAATTAATATCTTGGGCATCAGTTGAAGTCGGCTGGGATTGAACATTTAGAAAATCAAACCTGGGCACATGAAAAATTATGAAAGAATAGGATTGCTTTTATAGTTACCAAGGATACAGCAAGAACAGTTCTTGGATACAATGCAATCGGTGACTGAATAATATAGGTTAGACTTGTGGACAACCCTCTAATGTAATGATTATTCAAATTTATGCTCCAACCACCAATTGGGAAGAAGAGGTTGACAGAACATGAAGGAAGGTGTGTCACTTGTGATTGAAGACTGAAATTCCAAATTCCATTGGAACATGAAAGAGGATGATTTAGTTGCATTATATGATTTAGGATACTATCAAAATGGAGCAGGAAACCGACTTATCAATTTCTGTCACTTCAATGAATTCCTCATAACTAATGCTGTCTTGAAACAACTAGACTTCTCTACACTCCTCTACAGGTGGAGCATATAGAAATCAAATAGACCATATTATTGGTAAAAGGGGATGTAAAGCTTAATTATTCTGATTAAGCTCAAAGACATAGCCAGGTTCTGAATGTGGAACAGATAACAAAATTGTGTATGTGCAAACTCCAAGTTACTAAGACGGCCCATTAGTTTCAATGATACGATCTTGAGTGCATATCCATCATTTTTAAAGAGAACATTATTGAAATAATGGTATAGGATCTCCTGCTTGAGCAGGTGGTTGGAATAGAAGATCTCCAAGGTCAGTTCCAGTTCTGTTAAGTCCTGAATTTCATAGATAGAGAGCCAGAGGAACTGTGGAATGAACCTAAAGAGCTTCAGAGAACAGTTAGAAAAGCAAGAAGCAATATTGCAACATCTGTAAGAATAAAAGATAGAAGCAGATATGGAAAAATAAGGATAGTTCTCCAAAACATTTCTGAATTCAGAAGGCAGTTCTGACCTTAAATTGATGTGCTAAAGGATGCTGATGGACAGACAGTAACCAACTCAAAGGAGATGGAAGGAATATGTTGAAACACTACACAGTAGACATGTTACCATCCATTATTTACAAGAAGCTCTAGTAATAGAAGATGAAGTTAGTTCAACAATCTGGTCCCTTCCTGAAGGCTACAGGAACTGATGGGTACCCACTGAAATATGGCAAGCAACAAGGACAAGTAGCCAACCTGTGCCAGTAAATTTGAAGTGACACAACAGATTGCCAAGAGTTGACACTAACCTGATGACATAATTTGGTATAGTTCAATAAAAGTGTCAGCAGAGGGGATGTATAGTCTTAGGATTTTATGGCTAATAGTCTCATTTGAGTGTTTCAAGTCCCATTTGGCCAGGAACACGCAACAACCACAAACGGTGGGGGGGAAGGGGGGAGGGAATGAAAAAAGAGTTCTTTGAAATGTAACAGTGAAGATTAATCTATTTAAAAGATATTCACAGTAAACATTAGGGAGATGCAGGTAAAGAGTGTCAATATTTCTACATGGAACACTGGGATAGCTTTGCATATTATAGTCTGCTACCTCCCATTGAAGCCACGTTCTGTTCTGAAAAGAATGCCCAACTTTCATCTTTTGCTCCCAGAATCAAGGAATGATTGTTGTTATTTATTCAAATTGTATGGCTACCCACCTCACCTAAGTGACTAATAATCCAATAAAAAGAGGTTAAAAACCAATATAAAAACACATAGGAGACTGTCCCTAACCATTTTAAAGATAGAAGATCTGATCAGCAACAGAATTCATTAGATCAGGAATTCAGCTCACCCAGCCCATTTTCAAGGATTCTAATGAGTTGCAACTCAATAAAATGAGAGGGGGCTGGTTAGATATTTAAAGGTCTAATTCTATGGGTGAGTAATAATTGCTTGAAGTGGAGAAAATGGGGAGGGGGGAAATAGAATTCTCCAAGGGCTTTTTTCCTTTTTAGCTGAGTTGAGATAAATAGAAGGTAACTTGAATTGTTGTACTGCTTGGTTTTGATAATATTTATGGAATATAGTCCTCAATTTATGGACTATTCATTTCAGAACTGTTCAATGTTACAATGCAGCTGAAAATAGTGATGACTGGTCTTCGCAATTATGACGGTCGCAGCATCCCTGTAATCATATGGTCAGAATTTAGGTGCTTGCCAACTAAGCATATATTTAGAGAGGTTGCAGTGTCCCGGGATCACGTAATCACCAATGGTGATCATTCCAGAATTTACATTGTTGTTCCTAATCTGAAAGATGCTGTCTGTGGTCTACATGCCTAAAACCCTTAAAAGGGCTGAATTGAGGAAAGGAATTTGTCTTTCTCAGAATTTGTTCAAGTACTACTGGCGTTTTTTTCTCATTTGTGACATCTGGATGAGCCATGTGCCTATAAGTTCACTCACTGAGTTTTTCTCTGTGTTCAGCCATACCAACTCCATGCTCAAAATTGAAACAGAAATGTTTGAGAAATTTTTCAGTAGATTGGAGCCAAAGGACTTGGGAGCAGAAAGACATGGTTCATCGCTGGACTTGGGACAAGCACCGTATGTAAGCTATGTAATAATGTACTGTGCTGCCATTTTAATGATGAGATAGGTTTCTGAATGACAGAATTACATCATATGCTTACTGGTTACTGAATGTATCCATAGTCTTTGCTTGCCCAACACAAAGGGCAGCATTCACACATGTCTTAGAGTTTAAAACACTGTTGAAGTGAAAACTAAAAATATGTTGTGCAAATGCAGCCGTTGGATTTTTATTAACCTGGTTTAGCTGTTTGCTCATCTAATACTTGGGTACACTTACCTTCTTTTTTTTTTTACTCCTCCACACAGTTAAATCTAGTTTGCCAATTGCTGAAACGCTATATTTTTATTGTTTTACCTATTAAGATTTACCTTATCTTAAATCTTTCCTCCAAAACTTTCACTCAAATATAATTTCTCCATGGCAGTCAGAGTCTGCATTTCAGCAGTGCAATTCCAACCTGTTCATGGTAGCCTGAATTTAGGAGCACCCTCCGCCCTGCCCCTGCAACTGCAACCCATGAAATCTGTCCAACTCAGGTGATCCTGACAACAGGGCAGGTGGTGTGTGGGTCAGAAGTCAGGTTTGGCTGCCTGGCACAAGTCAAAAGCCCAGGGAGGAGCTCAGGAAAGGTCCCTCTGGCAATGCAGTCGAGACAGAGAGGGCCAGTTTCCCCATTGCTTTGCTTTAAAATGACTGCTGAAAACACTGCAAAATATCACTCTCCTTTTAAGGATTCCCCACCCTTTGAAAAACACAATCTAGTGGTAGCTTTCGATATTTGCTAGATTCAGGTTGCCATTTCTCCACAGCCTCAGGGGGTTTTTTTGGGGGGGGGGGGGCGGGTTGGCCACAACAGTCCAGTGAAGTCAGTTAGGCTGAGAAATCAGGACTGTCATGTGTTGAACTTCATGAAACAGCTCATAAAGACATTTTGGAAGGCAGAGCAAATGCAGCACCTAGCACATGGGTTGAGATGCTCACAAGCACATACAAAACAACATAGGGCTCAACCCATTAACAGGATTATCCTGTTCCCTTCCTTCATCAGCAAGGCATATTTTAGGTATTCCTGTAGATAAATTTAACACCTGTGGTTAATTCTGATTCCTCCCTGTTGGGCCCAGTGTAGAATATTGTTGTGGCCTGTCAGCAGCCTGTGCAAATTGTAGCTGATTCTGACAGCGAGGAGGCTGGTGTGGTGTTGCGACAGCAGCCTGTGCAGCTGGCACCCAATGAGGAGGCTGGAGAAGATATGGTGCCAGAGGCAGGGATTCAGCTAGGGCCTTCAGAACCTCCAGAAGCTCCTTTAAGTGAAGAGGAGGAGCCTCTTCTCGATGCACAGGCACACAGAGTGGCCAAAAGGTCTCTCGAGAGTAAGGCTTGGGGCTAATTGGCCACTCCCTTAACCTATTTAAGGAGGAATGCCGACTGAAGCAATTTGTAGGGAACAACTTTAGTTCACTCTACTTCGCCTCTGGATTCTCTGCAAATTGCTTCTGGGCTTTCTGCCAACCTTAGTAAGATTGTGATTACTTTATCTTTGGTTTCTTGAGGGCTGTTAAGAAAGTTTATTAACAGCCTTTGTTTTGAAAAAGACTGAGTTATTTTAGTAAATTAAGTTTTGTACAAACTTTGTTTGTGCTGTGTTCTTTGGGATCCGTAGCTGGGGCAGAACAAATATGCTGCTGGAGTTGTTGAATGAGTTATTTTAATTGTTTCCATGTTTACATTTGAAAATATGTTTTCTAAGTTGACATTTTATGGTGAGATGTTAAGTCATATTTGCACCCAGTGTCTCTTAAGAAATCTAAAAGTTAATACTGAATCTGAAAAAGGAAAGCTGAAAACTAGTTTGGCAAATTCTAGGATTAAAATGCCCAAAATTTGGCTTTTGCTGGAGGGTGACTCAGGACCGTGCCTTTGGATTGTAGCCGCGGGGCAGGCGCAAGTCGAAGTCCCGAATCACAACGGATCGTGTGATATGCCTGACGGTGGAACAGAAATGTGACCTGGTGCAGCGGGAGTTGGAAGAGACCAAGGAAGATCTGCAGCTGATGAAGGAGAACTCAGAAAGGAGCTTGCAGAATTACCTGGTAACATTTTCCTTAGAATGGCTGTTTGTGGTATGCTGCTGGGGAATTCTGAGAGTTGAAGTCCACAAATCACAAAGTTGTCAAAGTTGAGAAACACTGGACTGGACTGTATTTCCCAGCCTGTGTCACCAGGTCCAGGAAGTTGTACTTCACTATCTTGAGGGTGGCAGGTTGTCACCCATCCCTGAGTTAAAACAAGACCAAGAGTTCTTGGTGGCTGTGGCTGTTGGTGGTGGCTCCTATGTAAGGTGTCTGCTTTGCTTGGCTGGCTTGAGTTTCAAGGCCTGCCTCCCCACCCCCCCACCCCCGCCCCCAGAAAATAAGTGAAATATATTGTGTATTTATTTCCAATGTAATTTGAATTCTTCAGGCTATCCTAGAGGAAGCAGATATTCGCTTGGTTGAAATTAAGAGAGCTATGATAGAGTTTGATAAAGACATAGTCAAAACCATAACTAAGAAGAAAGGGAGCGTCATTGCCTCTGATAAGGTGCTGCGATACATGGAGGACCGGATTCGCTCTAGGGTCAGTAGAGAAAGTTGGCAGTTAATCGGTTCTTCTCATTTTATTCTTATAAATTATATTGACATTGGTGAATGTGGACACAAGGTCTCTTTTCCCATTGGCATTCTTACAGTGTTCCTGATCTTTGGTATGTGCCAAACAATGAAACACCTTTAGATATCTATAATTGTCATTGCTTTCAGAGAATGATTGAATTATTGTTCGTTTATTAGACCATCCTCAAAAATAAATAATCTTTCACTTTATAAAGCTCATAAAAATACGATTGCCATTTTGGAGATCCCTATCTATTTGATCCTCCATTATTGAATATAAATGATATGAGGATGGAAACAAGCAGTGTGGCTCAGACATCTGATATCACAGAATTCTTACACTGGGGGTTGGATGAGGCCATTTTTATGAGAGGGGAGATTATGCCTGTGAATGGCCTTGGTTGTATTTTGCTCTCTGTTTTTATTTTTTGTGTTTTCTTAATCCTTTGTAAGCTTCCTAGAATTGCAGTTGGTAAATTAGGTGGGGATATAAATTGATTAAACAATAACAGTAACAAAACAAAATAAATAGAATATGCCATCTTGCTTCTTGATTTAGCTGTATGTAGCCTAATGGTAGTCACAGCTTCTCTCCCTCCAAGATACAGCATGGAGAGATGGTAAATTCTCACTAGAGCTGTAAAATGTGGGAAAAGTGTGGTCATTCTTTTCAGGGATCCAAACTGAGGAGGTCAGAAGTTTAGGCTTGGAAGTTTCAGGGTGCTTTAAGCTTCTCAAATAATTGAGGAATAGACATCACTCCTTAAAGTTCCTGAAGCCCTCCCAAAATGAGAATGCAGCTCTTGACCTGTAATTGACATATACAGTTATAAGCTGTGCCAACGGTGTAATCCCTGAGCCAATGAAAGCGATTTGTCTTGGAATAAGGAACGTCCTTTCCATTGACCCCTTGCCTTCTCCTCCTCAAGAGTATTGTGGCTAACACCATTTAAGATGTACTTGGTTTCTGTTTCATGAATTCCAGTTATCTTGCCAGACTTAAATAAATAAATATAAGGTGTTTCATATACAGGTGAAACTCGAAAAATTAGAATATTGTGCAAAAGTTCATTTATTTCAGTAATGCAACTTAAAAGGTGAAACTAATATATGAGATAGACTCATTACATGCAAAGCGAGATAGTTCAAGCCTTGATTTGTCATAATTTTGATGATTACGGCTTACAGCTCATGAAAGCCCCAAATGAGCTTTATGGAGATGCTGACTTCATTTTCCAGCAGGACTTGGCACCTGCCCACACTGCCAAAAGTACCAAAACCTGGTTCAATGACCATGGGATTACTGTGCTTGATTGGCCAGCAAACTCGCCTGACCTGAACCCCATAGAGAATCTATGGGGCATTATCAAGAGAAAGATGAGAGACATGAGACCGAACAGTGCAGAAGAACTGAAGGCCGCTATTGAAGCATCCTGGTCTTCCATAACACCTCAGCAGTGCCACAGGCTGATAGCATCCATGCCACGCCGCATTGAGGCAGTAATTGATGCAAAAGGGGCCCAAACCAAGTACTGAGTACATATGCATGCTTATACTTTTCAGAGGTCCGATATTGTTCTATGTACAATCCTTGTTTTATTGATTTCATGTAATATTCTAATTTTCTGAGATTGTGAATTTGGGGTTTTCATGAGCTGTAAGCCGTAATCATCAAAATTATGACAAATCAAGGCTTGAACTATCTCGCTTTGCATGTAATGAGTCTATCTCATATATTAGTTTCTCCTTTTAAGTTGCGTTACTGAAATAAATGAACTTTTGCATGATATTCTAATTTTTCGAGTTTCACCTGTATTTTTATTTCACAGAAAATATGGACATTGTAATTAGTTCCCAAACTCAGAAATTGTGGTAGTTATATTTTTATAGCAGAATTAAAAGGCAGATTTCCTTTGTCATATATGATGGCTGAGATAAGGCAGTCCTGGCTTGTAAGATTCGTTTTCGCAGTGTTGAAAGCCACATGACCTGGTATATTTATTTATATTTACTTCTTTAATTCAATTTACATGACTGTCTAATTGAAACATAACTCAATATATAGTTTGTGTGACATAGTCCTAAACTTCATGGATTACACAAGCCCCAATCTGGACAAATGGCTTTCTGCCTTACCAGGGTGTGGAAATCTGTCCCAGGTCCCTGATCCACCCTGGTGTCTTGATCAAATATGGGAGGGGAAAATGATCTTCCCAAAGGAAGAAGTCTGGAAAATCAGCCAGGTTGCTTTATTTTTCAGGATGTTATGAAAGAAAAAATTCATTTGAAAAATGATTCTCTAAAAGTTCAGAAGAAGAAGATGCAGATGCAACTCAAGCAGGTACAGATCTTTGGCAGCCCATTCTTGACAATGCCAGCCCAACGTGCACCTTTAATTTTTTATATATTTATTTTATTTTTTTTTATTATTTTTTTTAAATTTGATTTATATGCCGCCCTTCTCCGAAGACTCAGGGCGGCTTACAATGCGTTAAGCAATAGCCTTCATACTTTTGTATATTTATACAAAGTCAGCTTATTGCCCCCACAAACTGGGTCCTCAATTTACCCACCTTAGAAAGGATGGAAGGCTGAGTCGACCTTGAGCCTGGCTAGGATTGAACTCAGAGAAATTACAGGCAGCTGGTGTTAATTGCTGCCTTTAGTAGGAGGCATTAGCCCTCTACGCTACACAGGCTCCTGTATATATATATATATACAGGATATATATGTAGAAATATATAATGTAGAAACAATAAAAAACCCAAAGGATACAAAGCATTACATACACAGTAGCTGCTTTTAGAAATCTCAAACAGAAAGCAGGGGTGAAGTGCTTCCGGTTTGGCCGATAGCGATGATTGCCATTGGTTCGCTGTACCAGTAGCAATAATCCCTGGCCCCGCCCACGTCCACCCAATCACCCGCTTGCCACTTCATTCCGGCTCACTCATTTTTTGTGCTACTTGGCGCTTCTGGCCCCGCCCCCCCAACCCTAGCCAATATCAGTTCCCCTTTTCCACGAGGCCCAGCTACTTCGTTGATGCCTGCCTGCTCGGACGCTTCGCTGACAGCCGCTCATTTTAAAAGGTAAGCATTGCCGGTTGCGGCTTAGTGTGCCCTCCCAATCCCCAGCCTTGAGGACTTCGCACAGGCGCCAGGGATTGTTTGCATGTTGCGGCGCTCCAGAGGAAGGAGGCTCATCTGCAGCGGCGCTTCCCGGAAACGAAGAACTGGAGCAAGGCACAGAAGCCACCGACGGGGCAGCAGCCCCCCACACAGGAAAAGGGCCAGGACGAAGCACGCAGTGCTTTCCCTTTGGCTCAGGTGGCAGTGCTTAACCAGCTGGGCCAGTGCAGGTAGCCCTTCATCTTGCCAAAGACCAGGTCGCCGCACTTATAGTTGCGCAGCCGGCTGGAGTGGGACATGGCGTGGGCGAAGTGGCCAATGCAGCCCCCACTGAGGCCGCCCTTGCTGAGCAATTGCCGTGCCTCCGCAGCAACAGGCACGCTGGGTCCGCCTTGCCTGCCTTGCCTCCGTGTGCTGCGCTTGGAAGGGGCCGCCTGCCGCCTCCCTGCCTGGCTGCAGAGTGTGCACACGTCCACTTGCCCTCTTGAAGCAACCCCGCCGCCATTTGTTTTCATTTCGCGGTGGGAGAAGGAAGAAAGCAAACGGCGGTGGTGCATGTGCAGGAGCCCCGGGATGTGTGCGGCCAACCTGCCCTCCCGGAGCATCGCCACGGCGCCGTCCTATCACTTTCATCAGTGGCAACAGTGCACATGCGCGGCCAGCGCATCGAGCAGGGCGGCAATGGCACGTTTAAGAAGGGGAGCGCGGCTCTGGTAAGTTTTGCTATAAGAAGCCTGCAGCCGCTGCATCTTTTGGCACAAGAAGCGCCTCCAGGTGCACCAAAAAAAAGAGGCTGCAGCTATCTTGTGATGGGAAAATAAGGTTTTAGAATAGAAAATAGAAATTATTTTTTTTCCTACTTGGTTCTGTGGGGGTGGTCATGTGACTGACTGGGTGTGGCTATGAGTGATGTCAAGTTGACCATGCCCACTCAGTCACTGGAACGCCCCCACCAAGCCAAGCCCACAGAACCGGTAAGGAAAATTTTTAGATTTCACCACTGACAGAAAGCAAGCAGAAAAAGGAAAAAAGAGGGGGGAAAACTTAGGAAAGGGGGAATCCAACCAAAGAAGATGTGTGAGTATTAAAATAAATGAATAAAAACAACTGGTTGAGCTTCACCCGTGATGGAATTGGGTAAGTCAGTGTTCTGGTAATTTGGCTTCAGAGGTTGATAGTGTGAACATTTTCCTTCAACCCAGAATTCCAGGTCCGGAGGGAGAATTCCTTTTGCCCCAGAAC
This sequence comes from Masticophis lateralis, assembly GCA_030761175.1. Taxonomy (NCBI): domain Eukaryota; kingdom Metazoa; phylum Chordata; class Lepidosauria; order Squamata; family Colubridae; genus Masticophis; species Masticophis lateralis. The sequence goes on from JAUDYJ010000010.1 coordinate 25,859,488, forward strand.
TTAATTACAAGTTTAACTAGAGTTCAAAATTGATAAGATTAAGTTCTTCATAAATGGATAAATTCCAATTTGTGACATATAATTAGATATTGCTTTAACATTTTAAATTCTTATTTCTCTTTCTTAAAGCTTATCAATAACAATGTCAATTTTAGACAAAAACAGGTCAGTTTAAATCATAGGTATTAGAATCCCCTTAAAAATAACTCCAGCGTAAAAGTTCATATCCAGCCTGCCACATGTCCCACAAGCATGACAGGGAACCTTCTGATGGACGGATACCACATCCAGGCGATCCCAGTATGAACAAGGGCTACTAACTACCCCTTTAGTGCAGAGACACGTAGTGTCTCTACTTGCCCCCACAGCACATTGTCAGCCCTTCGAGATAGACCAGATTAGGAAACCAAAATCACAAATATTAAACCTAGTTGTATTATAAGCTTGCAGAGACATCCTGGGGTGTGGCTGCCTTTCCTCCCTTTGTCTTCCTGAGAACTAGGGAAGGCCAAGCCTGAGATGCTTCCTCAAACCGCATTTCTGGCCCAGACTCCAGTTTCTTCCATCCTGCCTCTCCAAGTTATCCCTACCCATTCTGGGCGCCCACCGGGAAGCAACCTCTGCCCGCCTTCTCTGCTGCACTTCAGAAAGAGGGCTGGTGCACGAAGGTTCGGCAGTCCGCCTCTGTGCCTCCTTTGATTGTGAGGCAACCCCTCCCTGTGTGTTGCACAAGGAGTGCCCCTTCCTCGCCATCCCTGGTGGCCCTTTGGCTCTGGACTACAGGACAGCTGAAGCGTTGGTCATTTTCTTCTTTCAACAGTTCCTGCCGATTGGGCTGAAGTGGAGAGGAAGACAAGGGAGGGCTTTCTATTGAAATCCTTAAAGGCCCCCTCCCCACCATGGTGGCTTTTCCCCCACTGTGGCAGGAAGCCAGCAGTCCGAGTCAGGGCAAGTACTGTTCAGATGCTCCCCTGCCCCATCCTGTCATCCCCTCCCCTCCCCCCTCTGGTTGGACTAGAAGACCTCCAAGGTCCCGTCCAGCTCTGATATTCTGTTATTCATTCCATCTATTGTCCTTAAATTGAGGATATGTCCAGAACTGGGATACCAAGGGACAAAGCAAAGCAACAGTTTGAACAGGGCAGACTAGTCAAATGGACTTATTTCATACACCATAGTAACTAACTAAGTAATACCGTATACCAACTAAGTAAACTATCCACAAAGAGCCAACCAGAGCTAAATGTGTAGCTAAGGATAGTTAAGGCTTGAATAAAAGTCTCTAAAAACCTGGCCTAACCTCAGTTGTTGCAGGACAGAAGAGCAATGTATTTGCATATCAGGTTTGGGTCTGCACTTTAACATTGTGCTGTCACTCACCCCACTTTCCGCCCGCCCTCTCTCTCTTTACCCTATCCAGAAATTCTCTTGCTTTTCTCAGTCTGGGCAGCCACAGCTCTTCATACCCTTCTGGCAGTTCAGACCATTCTGTGTTTATCTGAATGTGGCTTTGCTGCAGTGAAGCATGAATGAAAGAATTATCTAGCAAAAGGTCAGGTCCCAGGGCTGCCCCAGCTTCCTCCAGCCTAGTCAGGCTGGGCTGGCTCTGTAATGCTTCAAATGGGTGCTTATCTATCAAAATTTGTGGCTGATTTGCAGAAGGAGGAGCTGGGAGAGGCGCTGCATGAGGTCGATTTCCAGCAGCTCAAGATTGAGAATGCTCAGTTCCTAGAGAAAATAGATGAACGAAACCAAGATTTACTGCAGCTGAAGCTGACTGTTGGCAACACCCTGCAGATCCTCAACTTCTACAAAGTAAGACAATTGAGTCTTCCTGGCTCTGGCCCTTCATTCCCAGAGGACTGCTGACAGGGTCCCAAAAGATCACCCAGCCCACGCTCCCCATCCCTGCATCACGTATGGATCCCCATCGCTCTCAGCTCGCCTACTCAGTCCTGTGGGGGGGAGATCAGTGTTAGGATAGGATAGGCGACCAATAAGGGTGTTCCTGGGAACCACTGAGGAGGAAAGGCTCCCCAAACAAGCAGAGTCCATCCCGTATTTGGGGAGGTTTTGTCCACCCAAGGTATGTTCACCTTTCTGTACTTCGACAGTGATGCTGCCCTCTGGATCGTGTTCTATTTTAGAGGAAGCTGCACTATGCAACGGCCATGGCTACCTATCTGTTGAGAGACATTGCGCAGAGAAAGGAGTCCCTGGAGAAAATTGCGCGTGAGGCCATCCTTGTGGAACAGGTAGGGGGAAGAGGGGGCTCCAGCAGGGGCCAGGAGGAGAATGATCTTGGGGGCTTCTGCTGGTTTACTCTGGGGAGACAGCCAGGTCACCTCCAGGGGGCATTTAGAGCCATCTAAATGCCCCCTGGAGACCTTTACCATAGTTTTACTTTTTTCCCTCTTGCTTTAACTGCTGCCATCGATTCCTTAGGTTCCTCAATCAGTGTAGATCAAATTGTAGATCAATCCAGGCCCTAAAATTAAAATTAAACAAGCCAAAGGTTCATGTGAGCTAAAACCTGGACAGGAAATGAAAAGAGTCATCCTTGGAATGATTGGCTTCACCATCTTTCATGCTTCAGGGTGTGAATAAAATGTTAAAAACCTGTAGAGGGCAAATTTGGATAATGAAAAAGCAGATCTTCTTTAGTTAAAAAGAAATGGTGCCTCTTCAGCACCAGAAACCATAGCTTTCTTCACTCTGCAGACAGAGCAGATTACTGACTCCTGGGGAATTTCTGCTTCCTTCCTGGATTGCCATTGTCTGCCTCTTCCTTCTGGTGATGCAAGAAAAACTGCCCCAGGCTGGAGCCCTATGGTACTTGGGGTAGCCCATTCCATCCCTGGAGGGAACTCGGCTTCCCTCGGCCCACAAGCGGCCTTGAGGGCTTGGCATCTCTTGCTCAGTTGCTCACCTGAGCAAGCCCGAGGCATAGCAATGAGGAGTGAACATCCACTTCCTCCTTTCCTGTACTGGGGCAGCTGCTCCAGTTTTTTCAAAGGGGGCAGGAGTTACTGGACTTGCAAGGACAGAGGCTACCTGGAGCAGACCAGCACTCTTCAGTCCTTGTTCCCAGCATTTCTGTGTTGGCAGAAGGGAAGACAGTTGGACTTTTTCACACCACTTTACAGATAATTGGAAAATGGAAATGGTGACTGTAGAAATTCCCTGATCACTAATAGTAGATTTTCTTAGGAACCCATGAAGTGTACTATGAATGCCATTTCTTCAAAGAAGCAGAAAGGGGCTCAGTATTTAAGGAAGCAACAGGATAAAGGCAGATGGGTTTAATCCTTTTCCTGTGCCATTTTTTTATACAGATAAAGATCCTGAGTCCCAGTTAATGTTAATCCAGCGGTAGGCAAAAGATCAGGGCCAAGATCAGAATCCCTCTCAGAGTGCTTCATCTCTTTCACAGGAACGGGTAAAGGCTGAGATCCTGAACAAAAAACTACGGCGACAACTGGCAGAATACAAAGTTCCTCCTGTTCTCAACTATGTTCATGAAAAGGTGGCTGTTCACGATCTAGAAAACAGCCTCAGGATCTGGGAGAGGAAGGTGGAAATTGTAGAGGTAGGGCTGTGGTTACTTTTGGATGGAGGCACATTTGATACTCGACTGCTTTTTTCATAGGAATACAACCTAGTGGATGTGCCACAAGACAGTTTGTGGCATCCGGTTGAAGAAAACCAACAATCATTGGAGATAATTTCTAAAGATCATGGGAAAATCACATCAATAAATATGCTTAAGTGTCTGTTGTTATGAAGGACAGTGTTTCCTAGTTGGTAGCCATGGGCAGGAGCTTGTTTTGAACTGTTTGTAGAGCAACCTTTGTTTTAAACTTTCCAAGCATTAGAAGAGGTCAGTAACAAAGTAAGCATAGGTAAGTTCTGATCATGGTGTTCGTTTGCATTCATGCGGAAGGTGGAAATGGCTGATTTTCTGGTTACTTTGAATGGACATCATGCTACAAATCCTCCAACATTGACAGATGCAAGAAAGAAAGAGACTTGGAATGAGAGTTGCCAAGTTAGGTGCTCAGGTCCTTGAGATCTAAAAGAGAAGTAAAAATAAGGATAAGATAGTATTTAATCTTCTGTAAGAACCAATTATCATTTGTCCATAAGAAAGACCTGCAACAGGTTCTTGGGCCATCCTCCTTTCACTTTGGCTTCTGCTTTGGAATCCAAGAGATCTGCGTGCCGCTTGTGCCACAAAGAACGCCATTGTTCTGAGCCAGTCCCCAAACATGACAAACCCTCTGAAGTGAATTCAAAGATTCCTCTATTAGGAGCATCGGCAGCCCAGCAAAAAGTTTATCCCCAGAGCTAGGGTGGGGCTTCACTAGCAGCAGTGGCTCTTCCGTCCCAAGGATTGGTCCATAGATTTCCACTGCTCTCCTCTCCTCTGCCTTCTGCACATCCGTGCATCAGGCACTGGGCCCAGCTGTTCCTCCTCTTCCTCATCAGCCACCTCCAGACCTGGGGGCTGTTGACTCTCCATCTGAGGGCTGATGGATGGCACAGCCTCTGCCTCCACCTCTCTCTCTCTCTCTCTCTCTCTCTCTTTCTCTGCCAGTGCCATTCTCTCTTCCCCCTCAGAGCTCTCAGGTTGCCTTGAGGCTGACCCTGAGTAGGAGGAGGAGGCTGACCACCTCCTCCTCCTACTCTTAGTTGGCTGCTGGAGGAGCCGGTGGCTGACAGACCACAACAGTCGTGATAGGGAGACTGAGAGGGAGAGAGGATGGCCACCTTGCAGAGGGCTCCTTGAGCTAGACATGAAGCCTACATCATGACGTGCTCCCCTGGGGTTGAATGGCTTCCCTGTTTACTTGATCTTTTTACATTTTAGGACATTTTTGTAATAAAGTAGAAAGCTGGCGTTGTTGTTATTATTATTGATTTAATCTTCAATTTGATTCACTGGTAAAAACTTAACAATTCAAGTCCAAACTAAAGGCCTAAGAGCTGTTAAGGTAACATCTGAATATATAGGCAGGTCTGAGTAAGGCGGGTTTTTTTCCCCCAAAGTCAGAATATTGGGGTCTGAGAAGTTCAGAATTTCCACATACCCTTTGGGTGTTGCTCCAAGGGCTCCTATTACTATTGGTGCACCCATGGGTTTCTTCCTCCACAATCGCTCAACTTCAATTTGCAGATTGCGGTATTTAGTTATTTTTTCCAGTTGTTTCTCTTCAATTTGTGCATCACCTGGTATTGCAATGAACCAGACGACTACTACTACTTCTTCTTCTTCTTCTTCTTCTTCTTCTTCTTCTTCTTCTTCTTCTTCTTCTTCTTCTTCTTCTTCTTCTTCTTCTTCTTCTTCTTCTTCTCCTCCTCCTCCTCCTCCTCCTCCTCCTCCTCCTCCTCCTCCTCCTCCTCCTTCTCCTTCTCCTTCTCCTTCTCCTTCTCCTTCTTGCTGCTGCTGTTGTTGTAGTAGTAGTAGTAGCAGTGATAGTGAAACTGGAGCCTCAGATAGCTCAACTGGCTAATAGCCTGTTATTAAGATCCAGCTGTCTGCAATTATTGCAAGGTTCAAGGCTCAAGGTTGACTCAGCCTTCCATCCTTTCTAAGGTAGGTAAATTGAGGACCCAGTTTGTGGGGGCAATTAGCTGACTTTGTATAAATATACAAAAGTATGAAGGCTATTGCTTAACGCATTGTAAGCCGCCCTGAGTCTCCGGAGAAGGGCGGCATATAAATCTAATTTAAAAAAAAAAACTGGCTCAAAGTCACTCATCTGGCTTTCTTGAGTAAGGCAGGACTAGAACTCATGGTCCCCTGGTTTCAAGGCCAGCACCTTCACCACTACAGGTAGCACCTTGAATAACAACCCTAATGGAGTCTGCTGTAATTCAGAATAGTTGTTAAATGACCAGTCATTAAGTGAGGGCTACTATACACCAAACTAACCTTGAGCAAAGCAGAGTGCCAACCTGTAGGAACATCTCTGTTCCCAAGTATTCCTCTAAACTCCAACTGCTTCCCCCACCCCACCCCCCCGGCAGCTTTTCCAGACAATAAAAATGGTGGGTACTGTAACTTGTGCTTTGTTTGGAAATTGTCCCATGCCTGGGGAAGAATAAAAGGGTGATCTGCAATATTCTGCCATGGGAGCAGATAAGTAACATTCTGGTAAATGATTTTAATGGTTGTCTGCTAGCCATTTTGTGAGAACATCCATAGTGTGTTGTGAAAATCTCAAGTATGCACGTCAGTCCACATCAGGCCCCCCAGAAGTGGGGATTCCTGGGGGAGGGGTGGGCTCTGCCCTTCCTCGAGGCCAGAGGAGGCCTCCGTTGGCAGGAAGGGCTGTGAGGAGGAGAGACTACCCATTCCCACCTTTCCTCTCGCAGATGGCCTTGCAAAGCTACCGCAATGTTTGGCACAAGGCGAAGATGGCCAGTCATCAGCTGCAGGCGCTTCTGCCCGAACAGGAGAGACAAAAAGCGACACAGGTGGGGAAGGGGGACCCTCGCCTGGCCTTTGATGGGGGTGGGTTGGCGATGACCAGGAGCCCCCTCAGCACAGCAGGGCCTTCTATGGCCTTCCATTGCCTCTCTTGGGTGCCTGCTGTATGTATGATGCCCCCTCGCCCCATTTTTCTTTCTAGTCTTGACTTTGGGGCCCATGATATTTTCTCCCCCCTCCACACACAGTTTCTTTCCTTGAAAGAAAGGCTTGGCAGTAGAGCTGCACAGCTGAGCTAAAGTCACACTTGGCTTCTTTTCTCTGCAGGGCCTATAGAGAAATAAAGAGAAGGCAGGCAGGAGGAAACTCGCAAGCCGTGTGCTGTGGTCGTCGCCCCATTGTCCTGATGCAGACCTTCATCCTGATTATAGCCTCTCTCTCCGCCCCCCCCCCACCCCCAGGCCAGACCAAGGCAGGTTTCAGATAGGCACAAAGCCCCTGGAGGTCACCAAAAGGGAGCCTTTCCCCATGTTGCATCAGACCTCAAGGCTTCTGTTTCTACCTCTGCAGACTGGCTTTTATAGCGTGTTAGTAAACTGATCTCTTTTAAGCTATTAATAGATCACGATAGACCTGCTTGACTACAGAGCTATGAAGTTTATTCAAATCACTCAGCAATATGAGACTGAATAAAAGGAGTGGTAATACATCCAGACTCCTCATGTACTAGGATCTAAAATCTTGGGAAGTTGGGGAGGGGGGTCTGAAATCTTAATGCAATATATTTTCCAAAGACAGGCCCTCAAAGCGCCAACTAGGAAGTGCAGCTGCAATTGCCAGCAGACAATGGACAGCTTGCTGGGAGGATTTCTCTGCAGAGCCTGAGAAAAAGTGGAAAGGGAGATGCGGAGTCAGAGCTAATCCAGGTGCACGTCCAGAGGAACCGGATCTCGGGGCCATTGAAGAGCTCAGCCCCCTTTCCTTCGCACCGGTGTTTTGCACTTCATGGGAGGGGCCTGCTGGATGGACCCAAATGAAAGGTGAAGCCAGTCAAGCCACCGGCTGTAAACTGGCTGCCCCGGAGAGAGCCAACCAATCGGGGTCCCCATCAGGTTAGTGGGTGATGAGACCTGAGAAGGATTGAATGGGAAGATGGACTCGGATTGTCCTCCACACAGCAAGAGGCCATTTTCAAAGCAGCCTGAGGACATCCCTGTGTCACCTTTCCAAAGAGCATGGTACCATTAGTTGGTATAACAAGCATGGGTGAGCCAGCCAGAGTGGCAGTATTTCCAAGAAATGAGGGTGGAGATGGATATTGCCTTCTTTGTGGTAAAGGAGAAAAACAGTGCAAGAGGAAGGGTGATCCAGTTTGCCAGTGCTTTGAGGGTGTCACCCTGGAAATATGCCAGGGAAAACCCCAATTAATAACAAGCAGGAGGCTTAAACCCCTGAAAATGTAGGAGGCTTGAAGCAGAAATACGGGGATGTCTGTGTGACAATTTGGGTAAAAGAGGAAACATTTGAAAATGCACATTTAATTTAATTTATTTATTCTGTCAAGCATCTATAAGATAACAGATAAAAGTATAAACATGATTAAGAATACTTGAAATGGGTACAAATAAAAAGGAACATTAGGGCAGGGATGGTAGGCATGTTGGTACGCTTATGCATGCTCCTTACAGACCTCCGAGGAATCGGGTGAGGTCAACAATTGTCAACATTGTCCGAGGCTACCGTCCTGGGTCAGAACTTTCCAGCACAAGCTACTTCTCTGTTTGAGAAACACTAAAACAAAACAAAACTGATAGGTTGGAGGCAGCATCTAAAAGTGTCCAGAATATTTAAAATCTTGTGTGAAGTTTCATGGTGAGAAATCTTTAGCAGGAGATGCATGTTTTAAATTTACATATTGTAAGTTAAACATGTTGAAATGGGGAAAAAAGCTAAAATATGAGAATATAAAGAAATTTTGAACTGAAAGAGAGTTATATAACCCCAATTTTTCTTGGACTGTACAAATAAAATACCTGAGAATAAATGCAAGTGGATTCCTTAGGAATTTACAATCAGAAATGAAAGGCATCTAGTCCAACACTCCCCAACACCCACCCCCCTCGATCTTAGCTGCATCAGATGAGCCACCTGGTGCCCTTGAGAGGAGGAGGAGGAGGATGGAGAGCATGGGTGCAAGAAACAAAATGGGGGCTGCATCTCCTCCCTCCTGATCTTTTGGATGTGAACAGGGTCAAGCCTCATCCCATCAGACCCAAATGGACCCCAGAGATAGCACCCCCCAAACCTCCAGTTCCCAGGGCTGCCCTAAGAAGGGCAAGAGCACCAAGCAGAGAAATCCCAGGATTTTCTGCCCTGTAGCTCTTGGCTTCTATAAGAATCACAGGGCTAAATGGTACCTTGGAGGTCTTCTAGTCCAACCCCCTGCTAGCAAGAGACCCTATGACATTCAGGACAAATGGTTGTCCGGTCTCTTCTTAAAAGTCTCCAATGATGGAGAACCCACAACTTCTGAAGACGAGCTGTTCCACTGATCAATTGTTCCACATACTAGAAACGCTAACTAAACCCCACGTAAAACTTCGTTTAAAAATGTATGTGGCTCGATTCTGTTTCTGATTTATTTTCTAATTACTGGAGAACAGTGGCACGAACACCCAGGTGCAGACAGATTCAGTGCCCTGTGCCAAAAGGCTCTCGGCTGAACACGAGGGCAGCCAAAGCCTTTACAGCAGGGGTGAAACTCAACTTCCCTACCGGTTCAGAAACATCTGCACGCTGTGCTCGCTTTGCTTCTGCGTGCCGTCCTCTGTGCATGTGCAAAGCCTTCTGTGCATGCGCAGAGGCTTAAAATGTCACAAAAAAGTGACATCATGACATCTGTGCAGGTGGAGGAGCCTCCCACAGCCGCCGCTACCGATTCACTCGGCTGAATGTCACCTCTGCTTTACAGGACATCTACCCAAACTGGCATTCCAAGGAGATGGAAGCCTTTCAGTGAAGGAGAATATTTGTAGCTCTGGGGTGAAATGAGTTTGGGTAATGAAACATCTGCAAAGAAACAGCCAAGCTCAGAGAGCACCAAGGACCCTTCATGGTGGAGTTTCTTCTCCAGAATTTCATTAGGCAAGATGTTTTAAAATCCAGCAATCAGGAAAAAAACCCAAACATCTCAGACATGAGGTTGCGGCTCAGAGTTATGCCCTAAGTGCAAAGTTGTGGACCAAATCCATAATTGGTACAAGGTGTCACAGGAATCCCCATCTTCGTTCCTCTTGCTTAACACGTGGTGACCACTGGTCCCAGTCTAGCAACAGGCAGCTCTCCATCCTGGCCAAAAGCTCAAGTAAAGGCACATCTCATTAATAATAGGACACAAAAAAGGATTTAATGGATGCGGACATCTAGCTGTGGCCGTGGGGTCAAAGCTCTGCATGAGGCACGCAAAGACAGGCTGTCATGAAGCTTCCTGTGGTTGATGCTTTGTGTTCTTCCCTCTCGTGATGTCCCAACTTCTCATAGGGCAAGAAGACCAAGGAGGATAAAAGGATCTCCCAGGAGAAATCTGATCTCGAGGCCCAGGAATAGTCTGGTTGGCCAGCAGTTCAGGAAGCCAGGAGGGGCAGCAGGAGGCCCATACAGAGGAGGCCCTGCAGCCCCCATGGTTGGCCGGTCTTTGCTGAAGAGATGGCAAGCAGCTCCCCCCCATAGTAGTCGTAGTAGAGTGGAGGGTTTGCTCGTCCCTCGGGGGGCCCTTCGGGAGGTCCTTCCACGGGGCCCAGGCTGCCTTCCTCCAGCTCCTCCGAAAGGTTCAGGCTAAGGGGGTCTTCTGAAACATCGGAGACATTCAGGGCTCTCAGCGCCAAAAAGGATTCAAACAGCAGCCCCGCTGGTTCCTCTGCTGGGCCCTTAAAGGCTGGATGCCTTTGGCCAGGAAAAGGGGATGCTGGAGCCCTCCATTTGGCCATGGTGGCCACAATCCAGTCACCGTAGTAGATGAGCCGGCTGTAGAGGAAGGGCCCGTAGCATCTGGCGCCCCCTTCACTCAGCAGGCCCTTCAGCACCCACCTTCCATCCGCCTCACACAGGACTGGGTTGCCGGCTGACCCCTTGGAGAGAAGACACAGGTCACAATTTGAGGCCCTTTTGGACTATCTGAGGCACAAATAATTGACCTCATGGAGCCCAATTCCCCTGCAGGGTAGATGTCTCAGGGGCTCAGCACCCCCGCAGGAGAAGAACAGACTAGCCAAGTGAGCAAGGTGGAGTCCTGCAGGATTTGAAGAAAGGAGCCCATCAGCCCAAATGGCCGCCCCAAGGTCTCTCGAAGGAGCTTGAGGTTCCTGACAGCCACTCACAGGAGTGGAACAAGCAAATGACTTTACATTAGCATCCTGCAGAAATCTCTGCCCATTTGAATAATTGTGATGCAAATGCAGATGATCCTCTATAGCAAGGATGTCAAACACAAGGCCTGCAACCTGAATCCGGCTCCCGATATGGGCCATCCTGGAAAATGTAAGGGGCCAGTCCATGTTGCTTTGGCCCAGTCTATCCAATGCAAAGATGAAACATGCCATCAGTTTGGGGAGTGTGTCAAGCTGGCCAGGCCCACCCAGTCAGCCACGCCCAGTTGGCCCCCCAAAGTCAACCACAATCCTGATGCAGCCCTCAATGAAATTGAATATGACACCCCTGCTCTACAGTATACGAGAGTTATCTCAAATCCAGATTTTAGCCATTATTTTGTTTGAAGGCCAGAAACACGGATGTTTCTCAGTTCTTTAACCTGAGAGGCTTGCCAAAGAAACATAGCGAAATGCATACTTGCTTTCTGACAGATTCTTGCTCAGTGCAAGCTTGCTTGAAAGAGCAGGAAAAGATGGCCCTCTGAAGCCCCCAGTGGGATCAAGGAGAGGTGAATGTGCCCTGGAGGGCCTCCTCACCAGGCATCCAGGCACTCGGTCACCTTCCCGATGGCTGCAACACTCCGTGCTGACGGTTCTGTGCAAGGGGCAGGGGTCCACATCTTCCACCGAGAGTTTCTGCAGAGGACCAGTCCCTGGTGGGCCAAGACAGCAAAGAACCGCTATGAAGTTGACAAAGGTCGGCAAACTATTCTCCATCGCCTATTGACTCTCCTTTTGGGGCAGAGGGAGAGTGGGAGAGTTTTGCCAGAAGAGCTCTGGCTCACCTCCTTGAGGGTCCGGCCAGCCAGCCACAAAGCATTTCTTCAGCGTTGCCCCTGGGAAGTCTGGGGTGGGGAAGCAGATGGGCTGCACGGTCACGCTGAAACGGAGCGGAGTGCTTGTCTTCAGCAGAGCGATATTGTGCACCAGGGTTATCTCGTCAAAGGCCTCGTGTGGGACGACAGTCTGGATGTGCACCAGATATTCCCCGGGCCCTTTTGGATCTGAACCTCCAGCCAGAGCAGAGATCTGGGTCCTGCAAACAAAGGAGGGACAGCAAGAAACAGTGACAAGTCTGTAGAGGTTCTCAGTCCTCCATGTCACGGTTGTCCCAGCGGTGCTTTTTTTTCCAAGAGGCAACTGGGCTTTCTTGCTTTTCTTTGAAGACGTTTCGCTTCACATCCAAGAAACTTCTTCAGCTCTTCCCCACTATCCTGTCAGAGCTGAAGAAGCTTCTTGGATGAGAAGCAAAACATCTTCAAAGAAAAAAACAAGAAAGTCCAGTTGCCTCTTGGAAAAGCATCTTTGGGACAAGAAACAGCAAGAGTACTGGAGGAAACATGGATTGTCCAGTAAATCTGGAGCCCTGGTCACCTTTCTAGATGGGCTGGCCACATTTTTCTGGCAGATCTCCTGGGCTGGAGGGACAAAATTTTATCAGATGAATTTCCGCTGCCTGGAGATGGAGTAGTGGGGGGAAATTTGCCTCTTTAAAGCCAGTGACATGCAAATAGCAGAGAAGACACAGGAACCTCAGGGTCAAATTAGATTTTTTTCATCAGCATCCTGGCTGAGAATAGAAACTTAAATTTTCCCACATGCTTCAAAAATGTTAAAGGCAGCAGCCTGAAAAGGCTGTCCGGGTGCAAAAAGGCTTTGCCTGGCTGATTGCTGGTATATGTTTGGTGATCAGAAGCAGGAACAGGGCTGGGCTGAGGCCCTGTTGGGACTACCAACAACTGATGGACCCTTTCCCTTTCTTTTCTAGCGTCAAGAGGACAACTGAACTATTCTTAACATACATAACAAAAAAGAAATTAATCAAAATAAAAAGGCAAACCCCCAACACACTGAAAATAAAAACTAAAAAAGAAAAGAGATATATAAGAAAATACCTTATATTTTATACTTATTGGTAGTTTTCCCCCCATTCAATCATGTCGGACAAATCCCTGCAGTTTTCTTGGCAACGTTTTAAAAAGTGATTTGCCATTGCCTCTTTCTTAGGGCTGAGAGAAAGTGATTGGCTCAAAGTAACTCAGCTGGCTTTGTGTCTAAACTAGGACTAGAACTCAGATCCCCTAGTTTCTAACCTGATGCCTCAACTTCTACCCCAAACTGGCTTGTATCAATAGTTACTGGTTGACTAATATATGCACTGCTGCAAAGTAATCAATACAAACTATCATTGCAGAAGAATTCTACCAAAATAACCCATGGTGCTGTACCCTTTAATTAGGAGAACATGCTGCCTTTTCCAGTTGTACTGAGTTGCTTGAAACAGCCGTTACCTCCCTTCCACCCTCCCTCATGGCACCTGGTCTGTTACCATCCTCTTCTTACACCACCAGTGCTGTGAAGGACAGGGACAGGAAGAAGAAGATGGCAAACCAGCCCCTTTGGCTTGACTGACGGTGCAATTTAGGGAGCTGTACACTCCCTGCTAGCCAATGCAAGTAGCAATGGAACCAAGCAATAGCAATAGCACTTAGACTTAGGGTATATACCACTTCATAGTGCTTTACGGCCCTCTCTGAGCAGTTTACAGAGTCAGCCTCTTGCTCCCAAGTGTCTGGGTCCTCGTTTTACCCACCCTGGAAGGATGGAAGGCTGAGTCAACTTTGAGTTGGTCAGGATCGAACTTCTGGCAGTGAGCTGAATTAGCCTGCAATACTGCATTCTAATCACTGCGCCACCACGGCTCCAAGCAGCATTCGTATTTATTAAGTGTGCCCCAGGGGACACAGTAATGGTGGCATGTGCTACTGTTTCACTCTATGCATGTCAAATCCATAAACATTTTTTTCAAAAAAATCTAAAACAAGAGCCAATGATTTTTTAAAAAGGAGCCAGTAGGCCTGCGGAATGCCAGGGAGCTAAGCACAGACAATTGATGGGAAGTGGGAAATGAGCAGGATTTTGAGAGCCTTTACCATCTCAAAATAATCATTTAAAAGTGGTCTCTTGTGTTCCACCAGGATCTCAAGTGCTGCTTTTGCCACCGTCATGAAGGCAACGTGGCTGCATATCCAGGTCCCAGATGCAAGGAAAGGATGTTGCTGGAAGAACTCCCCCGTGTGTGTGTGTGTGTGTGTGTGTGTGAAAAATCCCAGGAGGGCTGTCTTTCTTGCTTGATTGGAATGAGCTCCTAAGCATTACCTGTTGTGGAAACTGGAGGCTGCGCTTAGGATCCAGTCTTGACTTAGGATGGAACCAAGCGCAACGTGGCTGCCCTGATCCTGCAGCGAGACCAGCCAAGGGAATTCACCGACAGCAGCAACCTCTTGGGCAGAGTTTGTGGGAACTAAGCTGGTTTGTCTGCCGCAACCTGCAGCTTTGTGAAAGAAATGTGCAAGTCCATCATCAAGGCCTCTTTGACCTTGCCTTAAGGTTTTGCATTTCTTCCCCATTTTCCCAACTGTGGCATGGGTCCCCAACCCCCGGTCCATGGACCAGTGTTGAGCCGCAGCACGCCAGAAACCAGGCCACGCAAACAAGTGAAGCCCCATCTGCGGTATGCAGGCAGCACGCAAGACCAGTCCTTGGAAAAACCTCTCTCCACAGAACTGGTCCCTGGGGCCCAAAAGGCTGGTGGCCCCTGTTCTACAGGATGCTCAAATGGCACAGGTTCATTTTACCATTTTTTCTGCTATAATTTGTCCCTTGCACTTCCTGCAATGTTGCCCTTGTTTCTGATCGCTCATTACATTGCTGCGTACAAATTCTCTCCTAGAGCTCCCAGCTTTCCTTCCTGGCTTCCTTTCAAGGAAGGAGGGCGTTTACACCATTTTGGGTGGTGCACCTTTTGTGCCCATTCCGCACTGGGAGGCTCTGCTCATGGTCATTTATGCCCTTGTACCAGTGGTGGGTTTCTACCAGTTCACCCCAGTTCAGGCGAACCGGTAGTGACAGCAGCAGGAGGGGTGTCATCACGGATGCTCTGCATGTGCAGAAGTGCCGCGCACAAGCAAAGTGCATGCACGCTCACAGTTCCGAACCATATAGTTCAAGAGGGTACTGTTGCTTTGTACCCTCTTGTTTGGACTACTGCAATGCACTTTACATGGGGCTGCTCTTGAAGAGCATTTGGAAGCTTCAACTGTATAGAATGCAGTGAACGGTCCTCAGACATGTAATACATATAACACCACTACAGTGTCAGCTGCATTAGTTATTGGAGTGTGCAATTCAAGGTGCTGGTTACGACCTTTAAACCCTACAAGCTTTGGAGTGCCTTACCTGGAGTTTCTTTTCTCCATGGTTTCTACCTGTCCAATCCTGTCTGGCAGAAATGGGCATGCTGCAGGTCCTGTCATCCAAGGAATATCGGCTGGCATGGACCAGGAGATATGCCTTCTTTGCTGTAGCTCCTGCCCTCTGGACCGTCCTTCAGAGACTCCGATGGCCTCAGCCCTGTTGGCCTTTCGTAAGGCCTTAAAAACTTGGCTATGTGCCCAGCTTGGGGCTCCGAATACGTTAAGAGACCCGTTTTTTGGTTACAAAGACAATTATAATAATTTCTTCAGCAACTGCATGTATTTGTTTTTCTGCTGTTTATAACTTGCTGCCCAGAATAACTGGATTAAGATGGGTGGCTATAGAAAATGAATCTTCTTTTCATGGTCAGTATTGACAATCCCAATTCTAGGAAGGCGCCCATTGTGTGAAATGACTGTTTGTGTTTCCTAGAATTGGGATTGTCAATACTGGCCATGAAAAGAAGGTTATTGATTCATTTTCTATAACCGCCCATTTCAATCCAGTTATGCTGGGCAGCAAACATTTCTAAAACAATTATAAACAGTACAAAAAAAAATATGCAGTTGCTGAGGAAATTAATTGAGAAATTAATCTCAATCCAATTGCAAAGTTTCTCTGATTGTAAAAATTGAAGGGAAGACGAATTAGCAACACCAAAGCAGTAATAAAAGGATTGAAAAATGCTTCAGCAATTGGAGAGGAAACTTCCACCAATTAAAGCAGTTTATCCAGTCTCGCTTCCTTCCTGCCTGGACAGGATCTGGCAATGGCAGCAGAGGGCGGTCATGGGCACAAACAGGCATAATGCTGTTTCTCCATTACTTTGTGTTCCTTGTACCTCCCAACTCCAAAAGCTTCTGCCCAAAAGCTCTTGTTGTGGTCCTGTGAATTTGAGGGGGGGAGGTGTATCTGGGCTCAGGAGCTCCACTCACCAGCTCCTCCGGAAGAAGGCAGGATGAAGACAGAGAGGAGAAACAGAACTCTGGCATGCTGGCCCTGTCAAAGAGAGAGATGGTGAATTGGGGAGGGGAGCAGTTCTCTGTCTCCTCATCCAGAGGCCAAGCAGCTCTGCTCAGATGGGCAGCCTCAATACCCCAAGAGGAGCTGCTGCTCAGTTTCCCATGGAGTATTTCTAGGCAGGCTGAGTCTGGAAACTATTGGCTTCTTGGGGTGGATGGCAGCGTGTGAATGATAGTACAGGCTTTCTGAGGAAAAAGAGTTAATTTCTCCACAACATTCTCATCTCCATTGGCCGAGTGCATTAGGTGGAGGGGCTTGGGTGACATCTACACCATGCATTCACAGCCACTGGGGGGGGGGGGGGGTGTCACAGCAAGTTCCCAGCAGTTCTGGCTAGGGTGAAGCAGGGGGTCCTGGGCTCAGTTTTCAGCATAAGGATCTTTGGTGGAGAGATTAGTCAGGGGAGAAAAAAGGCCTCTGGTAATCCAGAGTTTGGAAGGAGAGACGGTAGGGAATTCACCCTCCCAGGCAGAGGGCAAGAGTTTTTACCAAATAACTTCTCACTGGGTCTCGGGATCGCTGAGTTTCTTCCCTTCTTTGTTTGAGACAGAAATGTGATGTCTCTTTCATTCTGCAATGCCCAGGATTGCAGAACTGATCTTCTGCTAAGGTTCTGTGTTGGTTTGTGTTGCCAGCCTCTGTTAAGGCATCATGGTTGCCATGGCATCAGAATTCTGCCTCTTCTCCATCACTGACAGAGAGAATTTTCCCCATTTGCTATGAGCAGCCAGCGTGAGAGGTGGGACACAGCAGGGTTCTAAATTTTTTTACTACCGGTTCTGTGGGCGTGGCTTATTTTGTGGGCGTGGCTTGGAGGTCATGTGTCTGGGTGGGCATGGCTAGTTGGTCATGTGACCGGGTGGCCATGGCTATGTGTATAGGGACTACTCAGAGGGCTGAAAAAAGTCATTTGACAGGTCCTCGCACTTATGACTGGTCCTCACACTTATGACCATCCTCACATTTACGCCCGTGCAGCATTCTTAACAACCATGTCACTCATTTCACAAGTGCTTCTCTTCACCATGGTGACAAACTAGGGCAAAAAACGTAAAATGTGAGGACAGTCATAAGTTTGAGGACTAGTCAAAAGTGAGAGGACCAGTCAAAAATAACTTTTTCAGCCCTCTGAGTAGTCCATATGCACAAAAGGACTACCCAGAGGGCTGAAAAAAGTGATTTCTGACAGGTCCTCGCACTTTTGACCAATCTTCGCACTTATGACTGGTCATCATTTATGCCCATTGCAGCATTCTTAACAACCGTGTCACTCATTTCACAAGTGCTTCTCTTCACCATGGTGACAAGATAGGGCGAAAAACGTAAAATGTGAGGACAGTTGTAAGTTTGAGGACTGGTCAAAAGAGTGAGGACCAGTCAAAAATAACTTTTTCAGTCCTCTGAGTAGTCCATATGCACAAAAGGATTCAAAAGTACTTCAAAGTGCTGATGATTGCACCCTGGCTGGAAGAACTCCAACAGGGGAGTATTTCCTCCCAACAGCGGTGTAAAAAGCTTAAAACAACCCTTCCCCTTTAAGAAAGTCAAGCAAAAAAACAAACCTCTGAGAACCTCCGGAAGTGACAGTAAGTCCAGGCATGACAGTAAGAGGCAGTATCTGTAAGCAGGGCAATAAAGATTAGGCTAGGAAACAACACCAAATGTTGTAATTAATCCTTACAGGGCTAACCCTGTAAAGTGGAAAAAAACAAAAAGGAGATTTCTTTTAACAACCGGTTTTCCAAACTGTTTAACTACTTAACTACTTAACAACTGGTTCTATCGAAGCAGAATCCCACCACTGGGTCTGCCCATTTAGTTTTGCAGGCACTGGTCTACTCATTTGTTTTCTTTTAACACTGATCAGTTGTAGGGCGGCCCTTTGAAGCCCTGTGGCAAGAGTTTAAACAGTTTTTTTCCCTCTAGCCATCAGCTGCGACTCAGGAGCCAGCAATAGATTGGGGGTGGGGCCAAATAAAAAGTAAGAATAACAGGAGGGGGCGGGGGGGGGGAAACCGGTTCACTGACGTCATATCATCAATGCTACCACCTCGGCTGAACCAGGCCGAACCAGGAGGAACCCACCACTGGGACACAGGTATTGCCAGGCAAGGAGGCCTCCTTTTTCTTACCTTCCATCAGTTGACCCAGCAGCTTCTGCAAGGCTTCTGGCCAGGGGTGAAATGCTCCCAGTTCGGACCGGATCGCTTGATCCGGCAGCAGGAGGTTTGGAGAACCAGTACCAAAAATCACTGCTACCTCCCATGCCCAGCTGAGCCGCCCAATCATCAGAGGGTTTTTTTCTTACTTTTAAAAGCATTTTTTTCTACAACCTCTTCAGCCGAAGAGTTTGTAGAAAAAATGCTTTTAAAAGATTTTTAAAAAGGCTCTGACAATCCCGGCTGAGCAGCGCGATCGTCAGAGGCTTTTTTTACTTTTAAAAGCAATGTTTTTAAAAGTAAAAAAAAAAGATAGCACGCCACAGCTGATCACCCCCCTCCCGTGCTGCCTCCTTTTGGTGCGCACCTCACATTTGCTGCGTGGTGTGCACTGCACATGCGCAGCCAGCGAACCAGTAGTAAACTGGTTGAGATTTCACCACTGCTTCTGACCCCTTTTCCCACTGGCTTCCTGGGTCTCGATTGCCAGCAATCCAATCCACTGCTGGCAAGACTGGGTTACATCACCCTTCAAGGAGTTTTCTATGACTCCCCAAAGAAGCAGAAAGTTTCCAATTGCAGACAGACAATTGTTATAAAAGTGGGTGCAGTGGTGGGTTGCAAATGGGAAGGAGCAGAAGCAATGACACTGGTAATCCTGGGTGACTCCCTTCCTACCATTTTGACCCGAAGGAGTTTTTGAACAATTATGTAAGACAACCCTTACACAAAACAGGTAGCATTTACTTGATATTTACTCTTAAAATAAATTTTAACAATTTCCTGAAATAATTTTTAGTCATGTTTATGTATTTTGACAGTGAATATCTTTTCAATATAAATCAAGATTACTGAGAGTAGGGGTAGGTGAGAAATGTTTGTAAATCCTTGGCTTCCAGATTACAAGAATACCGGCAAAATAATTAAGAAATAATAATAATAATAATAATAATAATAATAATAATAATAATAATAATAATTTATTTCTATACCACCCTTCTCCCGAAGGACTCAGGGCGGTGTACAGCCTATTTATAGATATGAGAACGTCTTCTTCCATTTTATACAGGTAGTCCTCAACATACAACCATAACTGGGCCCAAAATTTATGTTGTTAAGTGAAAAATTTGTTAAGTGAGTTTTGCCTTGTTTTATGACTTTTCTTGGCACATTTGTTAAGTGAATCACAGCAGTGGTTAAATGAGTAACCCAGTTGTTAAGTGAATCTGGCTTTCCCACTGACTGCTTGTCAGAAGATCACAAAAGTGACTCCGGGATGCTGCGACAATCATAAATGTGAGTCAGTTGTCAAGCATTCTTCTCTTTCAGGGCTCTCCACATTGGCCAGTCTTTTTTTTTTTAAGTTTTATTGGATTTTTAAAAATATACATCAATATCAATACATGGACAGTGTGGCCTCTGGGTATAATTCATTTCGATACAATCTGCAATAATAGTGATAATCATAGTTGTTACATTTATCAAACTTATGATTGTTTTTTAGAGTAGTTATTCAATATTTCAATGTTCCATTTTAATACCAATGATATTCTTAAGCATACATAATCATACCATCTTTCAATCTCTAAATATTCCCCCTATTTCTTATTTCTATCTATTCTAACTTCCAATCAGGCCACCATTGCTAATCCTAGCATTAATACACTTGTTTATATTAAGACATAGTCCTTCATTATTTGGTTGTTCTAAATCACAATACACCATTCCAGTAGCAATCATCCTATTATTTAAACATACCTAATAATATCATCTTTCAACCTCCAATCTTTCCATCTAACTCTTACATTATATAAAGGTGTGTATTCCTATTTCTACGTCTATTCTAGTTTTTAATGAGGCCATCATATTAACAAAAAGAAAAAAGTGATAATTCCTTTCTATCCATCATCTCTTGCCTGTTTTAATACTTCAATTCTTATTCATTTTTTTATCTTGCCTCCCATACTCCTCTCTTAGATCTTTGTCTCTATCAGCATCTGTGTCTTCATTGTTCAGTCTGAATATTTCTACCATCTCTATCCTCCTAAGCTGCTAGGTCTCACGAGTATCCACCCAGACCCCTATCTCCCTTTTAAAAGTATCTTCCAGGTTATCCAATTCCATTTTTAAGTCTCTTGGAGTACTTTTCCCTTGGTTTATTTCATCAATCATTATTATCTTTATCGCTTTCTCCTTTCCCTCCTTTTGTTTTGTTTGCTGGTTTGTCTGTTCTATCTTTTCCTCCATTTTTCTACTGTCTTCCCTTTTTCCTGGACTCTTTCACTATCAGTTGTATATTTTCTATTTTCTCATTTATGTCTTGCATTAGGTTCTTTATCTCTGTGATTTTTTATCATAGTACCCCTACGGCTTTGAAACAACAACACCATTTCTCTTGAAATCTCACTCATTTCCCCCTGATGTTGCATTTTATCTTATTTTAATAAGTCCCGCTCTTACTCAAGCCCAAAAACAATATTATCAAATTCAACGTTACTCCTCAGAAAATCCAATAATCATAGTTCTTTATATTTCAGGATTATTAATCAGTTCCATTTAAATAGTCCAGCCAGTCTCCACAAATTAAGAGTCATTTTTCTTTATTTCTTCCTCATTCTCACTATAAAATTTCCAGTAATCATAAAGTGGATAGTTATAGAACAGTAAATATCAACACATTCCTCCAGATGAATGTTTTGTGTTTCTCTTACTAGTTTTCCTTGTTGTAGGGGTATGGTATATTTTCCATTCACCAGTAGATGGCGCCCTCAGCTTAGGTTTTAGTGTTGTTTCAATTCTGATGAATTGATTAATCCGAATTTAATCGAAGCAAAATCGGCTATTCAAGTAGATAGTTCCAACATTTTATAATGCCTTTCCAAAACAACACCTACCCAGTTTAAGAATCCAATTTTCTACGCTTTAAAAGGTCTTTGGCTTTTCTCCCCTTAGTTCCTTTCTTTCCTTTCCCCTCCTTTCTTTCCAGTCTAGGATTTTTCTCTCTGTGGTAGTTCGCCGCTTTAAAAAATAGTTCTAAGAGCCTCTTTTCCTGGATTTTCCTTTTCCTTTTTTTTTTTAAGTTAGAGTCTAAATAAAAAAAGAATCTTCTCACCCAGCTCCAATCACTGTTCATCTGCATCGCTCCTGCACGGTTCTTTCCCCCAAGAGCAACTCTAAGGGCCGACTCTAGAGCCCAGCCAGACTACATGACTGAGGGAGGCCAAGCACTCCTAGTCCCCTGGCTTTTAGGCCAGCACCTTCCCCACTGGGCCGAGCTGGTTCTCCTTCTCAGTCATGGCTGAATAGGAGATATGGCAGAAATCTGGTGCCAGTGCTTGGGAGCTGTTTGGGTCTGTGGGCACAGGTTCAATCTAGCAGGATGGTGTTGCTGCTTTAAAACACAGGCGCCCAAATGGCATGGAGCTAGAAGGAACCTAGTCTCTGGATTTGAGAAACATGAAATAACCTTGTAAGGCAACTTTTGCCCTCCAGCCCCAACAAATCAAATCCCAAATATGTTAGGAAAAGCAAAAAGTGTTTATGAAGAGGGCAGTCAAGTTTTCATATAGCATACAGAAATAAATGATACATTTCATATACGTGATGTGTCAGAAAGCAATGAATCAAACAGAAGATACTAATCAAATGTGAGAATTAAACAATAGGAATTGATTTTAGATAACAATTCACAAATGGCTAATTAATGGTTAGATCACTCCTTTTCCGGGTCAAATTTGTATCTATCTTACACAGATAAATCCTTGACTTACAGCTGGGACCAGAATTTTCGTGACTAAGCAAGGCGGTTATTAAGTAAATTGCAACCAATTTTATGACTTTTTTGCAACAGTTGTTAAGTGAATCATGTGGTTGTTAAGCAAAACTGGATTCTCCCATTGACTTTGCTTGTCAGAAAGCAGCTGGGAAAGTCACAAATGGTGATCACGTGATTCCAAGTTGTGACTGTCATGAATACATGCTGATTGCCAAGTGCCCAAATTTTGATCACGTGATCACAAGGACACTGCAACAGTTGTAGGTGTGAGAATCGGTTATAAGTCCCTTTTTTGAGTGCCAATGTAACTTCAAAGGGCCACTAAGCAAATGGTTATTAAATTGTGGACTTATTTGTACTTGCAAGCACCTTTGAGGCCTTCAGGAATAAACTCCCTGTCGTTGAGCTGCTGAAAAGATTAGTTCTTCCTTTGATGTTTATGTTGTTCTTCCCTCAACTAGTAATTTGATATTGTTTTTTGGTCACTTTTTATTTTGGGTGGTATTTTATTTTGGGTGGTACTGATTAAATAAATACATTTGTTTTCAACGTGCGTTAGAGGATGTGTTAAGAATCCTTGAACCATGATGACTCTTCAAAATCTATGTTCTATAATTTTGAATTTTTGGATGAACCATTTTATTTATACTGTATTGATACTGTAGAGGCACTGTTAGGTGTGCCTCCCTTCAAAACTCAAAAAGGAAAAACCCCAACTTCATGTTTGTAGAGAAAGTACTTTTACTGAGTATGAATTGAATGCAGCAAAAGAAAAGCAAAGTCTGAGGCAATTAGCACGAAAATTACATATTACATATTACAGTTTATGCCAAATATAAAGTCACTCGGGGGGTTGTTATACAAAGAGATAATTTTTAATGATGGGGGCAGATGGAGTTTGAAACCTTTGAATATTCTGTTGGAAGAAGGAATGGATTTAACTTGGTTGCAGTACCTTCAACTTCAAGCGAGATGGAGAGAAGATCAGAAAATTGGACTAATGTTACATGAAGAAGATTTGGTGACTCAGATAAAATGTAAAGGGCCGATGCATATTAAGCGGATGTATAATTTACTGTTAGAAAGAGATTCAGAGGGTGAATTAGTTAAAGATTGTATGGTAAAATGGGCACAGAATTTTGCAGAACCAGTAATGTTGGAAACATGGGAAAAGATTTGGGTCCAGAATGTTAAATTTACACAAGCACAGAACTTGAGGGAAAATTTTTATAAGATGTTCTATAGATGGCATTTAGATCCTAAAAAGTTATCATGTATGTATCCAAATGTTCAACCTAAATGTTGGAGGTGTGATTGTTTGGATGCAACATATTTTCATATTTGGTGGACGTGTAGAAAATTGAAAGCATTTTGGATTAAACTTTGGTGGGTAATGCAGAACATTTTGAAGAAGAAGCTTGAATTTTCTCCTCAGTTTTTTTTGCTGGGAATAGTTAAGGGCTGTTCATCAACTGAAACAAGATTAATTTTACACATGCTTACTGCAGCTAGATTACTAATTGGACAATATTGGAACAAGGATAGTGTACCTACTATAGAGGAATGGATATTGAAGATGTCTAATTTTGCAGAAATGGCTAAGATTTCTGCATACCTGAAAGATAGGACCCATGAAGCTTTTGTTAAGGAGTGGAAGAAATGGGTAGAATATATGCAGAATAAATATCAAAGTAAGAAGTTTCAAGTTGCACTTGAGTTATAATAATGTTTATTAATTATATTGTTATATAATTGAATTTATATTTTTATGATGATGTACTGTTTGAATTTGATATATTGTTATATTTTTTTTGGCTATAAATATTTTTTTGCATTTATATCACATTTTATGCTAGAATTTATATTTGTTAGATTTTTAGGAGTTTTTATAAATTCTGTATTTGATTAGGGGTCTAAAAGATGTCATGAGTTTAGTTTAATTTTTTTACTATTTAAGCTCAAAGTGGTTATCTTATTTAATGCTTTTTCTCTTACCTTGTTTGATGTTGATTGTTATATTTGACCGGTTAAGAAACACTATTAAGATTGAATATTGGGAATTATTTTAATCTAAAATTTAAGATGCTCAAAGTTATTTTATTACTCTTTTTAAAGATAAGTGTTATGTTTATGTTTATATTTAGTTTTATATTTAGTTTGCGAGATTTTTATGAGTATTTATAAATGATTTATGTTGTTATATATTTGGCTAGGGGGGTAATAGATCTTATAAGTTTGGAATATTTTTTTTTATTACTTAAGGTTAAATTTGTTATATTTTTAGCTAGATCTCACCTAAAAAGTTGTTAGTTGCTGATTGTTATATGATTGTTTAACAGTGGAAGTCGGGGGGGGGGAGGGGGAGGGAGAGGGGGTTGTTGGGGTGTGGGGTTGGGGGGGAAGGGATATTAAAAACTGTATTGTAAAACTTTTTCAATAAAAAAAAAAGAAAATTACATATTGAAAGCATCCCCAAATCTCTCCCCCCATGGATCCAAGTTGAGTGTCCAATCTACATTTCCCCAAGGTGTCATGTGGGGTGCTTCTTCAGACGGCCCCATCTATCTGGTATGCCGGAACGGTTGACCTTGACAGCTATCTGCTCTCTCTGCAGCTGCTATGAAGATTGTGAGAATTTTCCTCCTTTTTTCAAGACATTTCCACCAGCTCACTTCCCCCCCCACCCCAAATATCTGCAATACCTCCCCCCTCTCATTGCAATAGCAGCCAAAAGCAAGCAAACATCATAGAGGCTAACAGGCACCCTGTTGGCCCAGTGATTAAAATGCAGTATTGCAGGCAAACTCTACCCACAGCCTGGAGTCAGCTCAAGGCTGACTCAGCCTTCCATCCTTCTGAGATCAGTAAAATGAGGACTCAGCTTGTTGTGGACAATATGCAAATAATGTTGACATTAAACCGACCAGGGAGTGCGGTAAAGCGCTATGGTAAATGCTAAATGCTATTGCTAGCGTGTATAAACTTTACAAAAGTTTCAAGGGACCTTATTTATTCTATTACTATTGCCAGAGCATTCCGCTTGTTCTACTGAAAATTTCAATTCCTATTCAAAGCTGATAGTTCTAAAGGGTTTCTAGACAGAGCAGGATTATCTTCTTGCAACAATCAATCATGGAGGCCACTGGTTGCAGCAAGTGATGGGCCTCCCTCAAGAGCCCCGTGGCCAACTTCATTTGAGAAGGTGAGGCTAGCTTGCCCTTGGAAGCCAGCGTAGACTTGCCCAGTTGAAGAGGGGCGGGGGGGGCAGACTTGCAACCCAGTGGAGAGTGACTTCTATTGGAGAAATGTTTTCTGTTGCACCAAATTCCGGAGTTCATGTGTGGCTGAAGAAATTATAACTCAGTGTGTCCTTTCTCTTTGGCCGCCTTTTCCGGCAGGGTCTTTGTCCAGAAGGCAACGGCTTTCTCTTTCAGTTTTCTTGCCACCTTTTGCTGCAAGTCTATTTCCAGATACTGCTCACTCAGGTCATATCTGGGCCAGGTCACCAACCCAGCTCCATTAGGGTCCCTAGAGACGATGGCAAATGACCAATTAGTTCACAGAATCAGTTTGTCCTGTAAAAATCTATGTTTGGATAAATAGCAAAGGTGGGAAATTTCTTTCCTCACAATCACCAAGATAATCTCTCCCTCGCTTTCACAAATAGAGCTTTATCATTTTTCAAACAATAATAAAATATTCTAGAAACTTGAAACATTTCTCAGAGGCATCTACTGGAAGCTTACTGCAGTGCACACTTTTCTCCCCAGGCTAACAACTTCTAAAACAGTGCTGTCAAACTCGCGGCCTGCGGGCCAGATGCGTCACGCTCTGGCCACGCCCGGTTTAGCAAAGGGGGGGAAAGTCCCGATACGTCATGTGACACCGCCATGATGACATGAGTTTGACAGCCCTGCTCCAATACGACCAGCCTCACTGCTGAAGCCTGAGAGCTCTGGTGCCCGGGGAGGTGATGGGTGTCCCCTAGGAAACCATTTAGAGGGAGACATTCTTCATAGCTATTAAGGCCAATTTATACCAGTTGTATAGTCTACCTGAGTAGTAAATTTATGGACATGTGCAAACACCCTCTGACTTACCCACTACGAGCAAAATTAGCCCAGTATTTCATAATCACTTTGCTGAGCATTTTATCTTCTTCTGTTGCATTGTCTGCAGGCAAGGATATAAGGATGGCGTCAGCAAAAGAATTACAGCTTTGAATTGTTTAAAAGATAAAAAATAAAATCCAGAAGTAATATCAGCACCTTGAGAATCTCAATAAAATGCAACTGTTATGGAATGAAGTGACCAAGCAACATTCCTGGGTCAATCAGAGAGAGAGTTTATTTGCGCAAAGACTCGTAAGCCAGGTTCCAATCTTGGCTTAGAGTAAAGTCTCCATGCTTGTATGACACATTATATACTTTTCTAAACAAAGGATTCTGCTAACACAGCAACTTTTCCATATATGGTTAACATACATTTGTCATTTTTAATTGTCATTTTCCTAATTATTAAAGTTTTACATTGACTCTATCTAACACTCATAATTCTTCTTGTATTTTGGCTGAAGTACAAATTTCTTCTTGTTGAAGGACAAGTTTTAGCCCATATGGATGCCCATGACCTAACCACCTTTAGCCATCTGTCTTCTGACAAGTTAGGGATGCTCCTTTCTTCTGACAGGTTAGGGAGTTACTTAAAGTATCAAGGATACAGTTCATGCTGACATTGTATTTTCTCTAGCTGGCAGTATTTCCTGCCTTCAGAATATAGTTGCTTTTAGAATGTCTTTTTAGAATATAGTGAATAAGTATCCAGTAATCATCCAAACGGTCCCCAATCTACATTATCCCCCCCTGTGGAAGTTTGTTTATTAATATTTTTAATACATAAACTTCCATTATTTGTATACTAAGTTCCAATAAACAAATCTACCTCATATAGAGTCTAACAAGATATAATAATAAAAGTAAAGGATAAGTAGTTCTTGATTGTTATTACTTTCTCTATTCTGGAGGAGATTCTCTCCACCTTTCTATAGGTCCCATTTTCTCATATGGGTTTGTTTCAGAATCTTTATGTTCTTCGAAGGCATTAGAGCTAAACTGATGATCGATGAGAGTTTTCATTAAAACTAACTTCTTTTCAGATTGCAGTTCTTTACCCTCTAAAGGATTTATACAAGAAAATAAAAATCTAGACCTGCTTCAGCACATATTAACAAAATTTGTTTCATCCTGCCGGATCCAGGCAACCAAGAAAACCACATATCTGCTGTCTGTATTCTGTGGCTTATTTTGGAAGCCCTATCCTGCAGTTCATTAGCACCTTCCTTGACCACACCTGATTTCCTTTCTCAGCTGTCAGGAGGTCTAAGGCACATCAGTTTTGTAAAATTACTGTTGCAAAGGAATCTATCTGATCTTGGACTTTGACCAAGGTTCCAGCAATCTGGTTCAAGCTCTCTTGAAGCTCTTCCGACAACTGCTGAAATTGTATTACAGAGTGTGTCAGACCACCTACACCTGTTCCAAGTGTAGTTCCAATTCCCATGATTGCTAATAGTGGGATCAATATTGAGTCCCTCTTCTGAACATGTCCCATAAGGGGAACAGGGATAGTATGTTTTCCAGTGACAACACCTATTTTAAGAAAATGTACATGTTCTTGTTCAATTTGTTGGCAAACATAAATGTGCATCCTTTCCACACAAAAAGAACACTCCTTTTTCTTCTATGCATATTCCTATGTTCATAGAGAAAGCATGACTCTTACGATGGTCTTCATTAGTCCAGACCCCTAGAGTCCCTGCCACCTGCCAGTGGTTGCAATGGGATTTCTAATGAAGGGTCCTTTTGTTTATCTGAGAATTGGTCCTTCAAAAAGGATACATAAACCTGATTTGATCTTAAAGTTTAGCCAAACTGGAAACTGTGGAGGCTGAAATCGTTGTGGACAGCTTTCAAAGGTTATATTCCATCTTCCCCACTTTCCTTTCTTAAAGCTCATTTCTGATGGTGTTAAGCAAGTAACCTTTTGTCGAAATAGGTGGTGGGCAGAGGGAAACATATCCTTTGTTAATTTCATATCCATCAAATATATCTTAGGGCCAAGTATATTTTTGACTGACATTGTTCTTCTGTCAGGGATCCTACAGGCCTACCAAGTTTCTGGTTGGCCTTCTCTTTATACACAGAAAAGGTGTTCCTATGAGGTAGCTATTAGGCCTGCAATAGGAAAATGGCTTTTACCTAGTCTTTTGAATGCCTCATAAAAATCTCCTTGTATCGGTGAGACGGGTGCTTTATCTCTGCTATCCCCTTCAAGGATAATTGTAGCCTTTGTTCTAACCCAGAGTTGTGATTTAACAGGCATAGCATGATAAGATGCAGGGTCAGCAGATAAACATAACCAACATCTTTGACCTAGGGTAGGGTTATATTGATTAACAAGTTCTTGACTTAATTCCAGGATTCTGGATATGTAGTCTGCTTTATGCAATTGTTGTAGAGGCCCATTTTCCTTATCTATCCCCCCCTGAGCAGGGTATGTTAATATCGGAACCTTAGGTTGTGGAGTCACCTTAGGTCTAAAGTAACGACCCCGTGCATAGACAATGCGTTTTTGACGGGAGTGTAAAGTGTCTCCACTTAGGGAAGTAGTGTTCATGAAATGGTCATGTGAGAGTCCTATTGCAAACAATGTCCAAAGCCATAAACAAAGCATGATCACCTATGGTGTAAAACTCACTAGTCAGGAATAGAGTCAGTGGTACATGATGATTGGGAAGTAAAGTAGGAAGAAAATCCTAGGTGTACCACAAAACCTATCCTTATATATGTAAAACAAGAGTAAAAGTAGGGCTAGGAGAGCAGCTACCCATACAATCCACACCCACACCCAAGCTATCTCTAACATTAGCATGTGTAAGAATGCATTACATTACAGTGAATAAGATATATCTACAGTGTGAAGGTTGTCTTCATCCTTACTGATCTTCAGCCGTGCGCTGGGAACCAGCTTCCGGAGTGGTTCAGCAAGGCAGACGTTCACCACCGTGCGTAGAGAGTCCATTGCCGGTAGGACTTAGCAAGGTGTATTCTTGAATGTTAGCACCAATGGTTTGTCAGTGTTTGTTACCTGGTATGTGACTGGATCACTCTGGTCTGCAAGTGTCAATCTCGTCCAATGGATCCAAGATCTTCTTTCTAAAGTCTTAAAAGGCACTATTACAAAATCCAACACATCTGGGAGAATTTGCAATGGAATCTAATCAGTTGCAGTCCTCTGCAGTTGGGAAACAGCATAGGCAACTACTTAGTCCTAAAAAGAAAAATACAAACATAGTCCAGGTGATGAAGAACGCTATTGCCACTGGTTACTGCTTGCCAGTCAGTTGGTTCCTGTGGATCATCAATGTCAATAGATTTCCTTGGTGATATTCCACCTTCCACTCCTTTGGGGCTGGCACGGGCCCTTTCACTTGGAGTTTAACTTCCTTCCAGCTCCAGCTCAACACCCAATCATCGTGGTGGAAGTCGTGGACTGGGAACTCCAAAAGTGGCATCTGGGCTAAGAGTCCTTGTTTCCTAAGAACTTCAAAATATCTGGACAGTTTATATACATGTTGTTTCAATACTATGTTTCTGGTTTCCAGGTAATCAATGCATATGCTTCCTGACATGAAAGCTACTCCAAACAACAATACATCTGATGGTATTCTAATATTCTTTCTAGGTTGGATCTAAGTAAACTCTTGACACTTCTGTTGTTGTAGCATTACTGCAGGGAAGGCGTTAACCCCCCTTATGAGGCGGTCCACTATGACCAATAAATATTGTACTCTCCCCCTTCTTGGTAATTTTGTAAAATCCATTTGAGTACATTGAAATGATTTTAAAGCTGGTGATCTCCACCCATCTGATCACCTATTTGATGTTTTCTGACAGCTTGTTTATTCGCCTCTTTTCTTCACAAATTAAACATTTGTCTATATTTTGCTAAAGGATATATTCCAATATCACCACAGCATTTTAAAAGTTCATTTACAATAGTTTGAATCCCCCAATGATTTCACCCATAGTTTGCTAAATGTATGCATTACCCCAAATGCATGCTTGGAATCTGTTTATGTTTCCTCCCAAGATGCATAGAGATTGATTTAGTGTATACATTTCACAAGTTTGAGCAGACCAATTTTGAGGCAAACCCCTTGCTTCCAGGATCTCTAAAGTGTGTCCATTTATAATAAAAATTGCTTGTTCTTGTTCCAGGGGGTGTACCTCCAAATCTGGTCTTATTTTTATGTATTTATTTATTTTTATTTTATTTTTATTTTATTTTGTAAATCAATTACTTTAGCACAATAATATTTTAATCCAAACTGATCCATTAATCTAGTGTTGGCTAAGAACTGTGCTGGATTCAAATTGTGATCTGTAATTAAAATTAAGTCAGGCTGCTGCATTAAAATAGCTTCATATATTAGATGGGGTGCTCACAACAAGGGCTTCCCCAAAGATCAATTTCCCACTTTATTGGACCAGTAGCAGCAATTGCTTGAATACATACTGGCCATCCCCTTATTACTGGGTCCATTATGTTTGACAGGAATGCCATGGGTTTCTTTTGTCCTGTCCAGTCCTAAGCCAACACCTCTTTGTGCAAATCCATATACTGTGTTTAAAAGAGATGGAAGGGCTTTTCCAAATTTGGTAAACTTAATATAGAAGCCTTGGTTAAAGCTTGTTTCAAATTTTCAAAGCTTCCTCTTTTTTTTTTGTGCCCCTCCCATTTCAAATTCCAAAGTCCAGATTCAATTAATTTTGCATACAGGGGTTTGGTAAGATCAGTATTCCCATCAACTCAAACCTCAGTATTTCCTTAGTTCTTGCTTGATTTCAGGTAGAGGTTGTAATGCCACCTCTTCTATTCTATCAGGAATGATGTTCTATTTCCTTCACTTAATTAAGTGTATTCTAATGCTTTGTTCACTCATTTTGATTTCAGTTAATTTAAAAAAATACTACTTTCTTCTGTTGGTCCTAGTATTAAATTTATCAAGAGCTCTCTGTGTAATCCAAAAAGGAGTCACCCATCGCCACTAGTACTGACTTTCATCTTCTGCCATCAAATTGTACACTTACGCTTCCCTTCTTTGGATCGGGCACCCTTTCTTTGCCTTCCGGAGGTCCCACATGATCCCAAAAACAAATCCCAAATCTTTCTGTTTATCGGTTCCACCCTCTAATTCCCATTTCTAGCTTCCAAGTCCGCACAAGTCTATGCAAACCAACTTTAAAGACAACTTTTCTGGATTACACTAAAACCTCCTTTCTCTCTTTGTTGGAAAATATAGGAAACACAAAAGAGCAGTGAAATTCCTCAAAAAGAAATAAGCAAAAAACGCAGGCAGAGATCCAGCCCCCACCTTAAAGAAAAAAATACCCAATAAGGAAAAGAAAACAAATCAAAGTAATTAGAATTTTTAAAACAATCACACACAAATCAAAGGAATTTCAAAAGACTTTAAAGAGTCACAGAGAAAATCAAAAGACATTTTAGGATATAAAAAGGTTACTCTTGCAGTCCAAACAGGCTAGCTTCGGAAAGCTATGCTTGCATTTGTCATGTCGCCTTCCTATAAACAATAAACTACTACTGTCCCCAACCACGTTGAAGCAATTTCCTAGCCGGGAGCTTTTGAACCCCAGAAAGGAAAGGCTTTGCCTCCCTTCCCAACTTTCTTAACTTCCTATATTGTAAGGAGAATAGCTGCAAAAGTAAAACAATTTAAATGAAGTATTTTAGATCAATGCTCTGAAGCATATTTGTATCAAACTTTAGGGTCAGTCTCTGCTTTCAATAAAATGCAAGTCAGATTCAGAAAATTTTTTAAAGTCATTTCTTTTATATAGGTTTAATTAAATATTTGAAACCTCAAGAATTACCAGAAAAATAAAATCAAAATTGTTTTCAGAGCAGAAAAGAAAAGCTTTTATATGCAAATGAAACATTGAGAGAGGGGGGGGGGGTGGGAGGCTGCAGCCGATCCCCCACTAGCCCTCCCTTCTCAGACAGATTAAGAGAAAAGGAAAAAGTTTTTAAAAGCAAGCGGAGAAGCCATACTCCCTTAAAGAAACTGTATTCCGAGTCAAAAACAGTGAAGCTACAAAGGCAGGTATCAGATAGCCTTACCCCGCCTTTCTCAGGTTGGTTCAGCAGAGAGAGAAAAATGGTGAAAAGAACAAAAGCCCGCAGCCCACCCTTTTCTTGCTTTTTGCAAAGGAAGCGGGGGGGGGGGGTCCGGAATACAGGGAGAGGAAAAAAAAAATGGTTAAACTGCATAGGATTCTCATCTCCTTTCGCCTCTTCAGCATCCGTTCAACAACACACAGACATTCACAGGGCACAGAATCAATCATTCCTTATGAGCTTTTAGGATACCTCGCATACACACTCACATTTATGCTGCAATCAAATCTCTTCATGCAGAAATTTCACTTAAACCAATCATTAAAATGTGTTAAAGGAGCTCCATTTTTCTAAATATTTGTTTGGAAATGCCTACATACATACACATACACAAACATACCATTAAACATTTCCAGATCTGTGGAGGGAAGTTGTTTGTTTTAATTTTACTTCCTTGGCTAGCCTATAGTTTATTCTTAAAGGAGTGGGGGAACTCAGAGAGCAGTTAAATCATAATTATGATTGTGGGCCCAAACTACTCTCCGTTTCCCACATCTCCAAGTCAAGATGTTCAATTAATAGACATGTCACAATTAATTCAATTCTTATTCAATTCTACATACTATCATTATAAATGCACATCAACAAAACAAAATAATTTTCAACAGAAATCACATCAAAGCAATCAATTCAAATTGTTTTCCCTTTTAGACAGGCTTTACTTTTTTATTACCTGCTAAACCCCTGTGGGAAGAACAATAAAACAATTTCCTTTCGTTTCTTAGTTCCTTCAGAGCTTCTTAGCTTAAAAATGGTGATTTATCAGAATGCCTACGACACTGCGGCAGGTCCCTTCTGTTCACACATTTTTTTTAACTTCTTACTTTTCATTCTGTGTACTTTAACTTTTTCAAGTTCTCTACTACACAGTCCTAACATGAGACTCGAACTCATGACTTGAAGACTTAGGCCACTCCTTGTCTTCCAGGAAGTTGATCAAACCCCCTCATCCACTAGTTAATAGTGGGCACCCTTGTTAAAAGAAACTAAAATTCTTTGATTTATACTTACCTGCAGGCTTGCTTTTCTTTTTGAAATTTTTCTGTTGGGGTCTCTGTCTGATTGACCTTTGTGGGTCCTTGACTGGTCTGTTTCGCTGGTGGGTTTACGGCACCTCCTCACCGGAAGATTCCTGAGACTGCAATTGAGTCCTTGTAGCCGGCTTAATGGATGTTCCGCTTGGGAAGGAGCCGATCCCACTAGGGCAGCCGTCACTGTAGTCGCCTCTGCGGTGCCAGAATTGTTATGGAATGAAGTGACCAAGCAACATTCCTGGGTCAATCAGAGAGAGAGTTTATTTGCGCAAAGACTCGTAAGCCAGGTTCCAATCTTGGCTTAGAGTAAAGTCTCCATGCTTGTATGACACATTATATACTTTTCTAAACAAAGGATTCTGCTAACACAGCAACTTTTCCATATATGGTTAACATACATTTGTCATTTTTAATTGTCATTTTCCTAATTATTAAAGTTTTACATTGACTCTATCTAACACTCATAATTCTTCTTGTATTTTGGCTGAAGTACAAATTTCTTCTTGTTGAAGGACAAGTTTTAGCCCATATGGATGCCCATGACCTAACCACCTTTAGCCATCTGTCTTCTGACAAGTTAGGGATGCTCCTTTCTTCTGACAGGTTAGGGAGTTACTTAAAGTATCAAGGATACAGTTCATGCTGACATTGTATTTTCTCTAGCTGGCAGTATTTCCTGCCTTCAGAATATAGTTGCTTTTAGAATGTCTTTTTAGAATATAGTGAATAAGTATCCAGTAATCATCCAAACGGTCCCCAATCTACATTACAACTTGTTGCCAGGCATGTTTTATTATTTCATCAGACTTCTATCAAGAGATATTTTTATGAATTCAGAAAAGAACACCTGGAGTCCAGTCAAATTTCCTTACGAATTAAGAAACAAATGGCTTGGGAAAATGGCTTTTGGAGAGTGAAATTAGAGTCCCTGGCAAAGCTCCATTATCTCAGCCAGAGAGGTCCTCTATCTGCAACAAAATCTTTTCAAGAACACCGAAAAATATGAATTCCACAATCAAATCCTTTTTTTATGAGGAATAGCTGGTGAATTTTGAGTACAGTTTTCAAGCCATCATTGTACTCGTCTAATTGGCATTCTATACATCCCTACCTGTCTACAGGTAGTCCTCAACTTACAACTGTTCATTTAGTGACCATTCAAAGTTACAACAGGACTGAAAAAAGTGACTTATGACCGTTTTCCACACTTACAACCATTGCAGCATCCCCAAGGTCAGGTGATCAAAATTCAGAGAATTGGCAACTGGCTCATCTGTATGACGGCTGCAGTGTCCCGGGGTCACAAGGTCCCTTTTTGCAACCTTTTGATAAGCAAAGTCAATGGGAAGCCAGATTCACTTCACAGTTGTGTGACTAGCTGAACAACTGCAGTGATTCACTTAACAGCTGGGCCAAGAAAGGTCATAAAATGGGGCAAAATTTACTATGGAAGGCCAAAAGAACGAAGTAGTTTAATCTAGTAAAAAAGCCCATTTGTGTAAAAATACTCAATAAAAATGTTAATTGAAATTTAATGTAATCAATTTAACTACTCCCTGCATTATTTTTTCCACACTATGGTCTGCCCAGATTATATTTAGTTCTTCTGATCAAAGTTGGGCTACAGGTCCTCTATC
This sequence comes from Masticophis lateralis, assembly GCA_030761175.1. Lineage (NCBI taxonomy): Eukaryota > Metazoa > Chordata > Lepidosauria > Squamata > Colubridae > Masticophis > Masticophis lateralis. The sequence goes on from JAUDYJ010000010.1 coordinate 25,894,493, forward strand.
CTACAGGTGCACCTCCTGAGCTCACCCAGAATTTCTATTATGGCCTTCAGCTCTGGACAGCCCCGTGGAGGTTCCGTCATGCCAGAAGCTCCTGACTGAGTGGCGAGAGAATTTGCCTGCGATTCAAGAGGGAGTAGAGAAGAGAAGAGAAGAGCCACCAAAACAGTGTCTCCTTCCAAGGGAAGACATGGAGAGAGAAGTGGGTACACCCTGAGCAGCTGATGCTTGCTGAATGTGGCTTCAAGGGATCGTTCCTAGCCACCTCTTCCTCTTTGTAGAGAGAAGGAAAGAAGAAAAAAAATACTAATCACAGGTTTTACCGGGGCCTGAAAGAACAAAAGGTCTTTACAGCCATATTTTCATTAATGACTCAGATGAACGGAAGGGGATTCTGATGGCAGAAGACAAAAAACTAGGTTCTAGCTAGGAACCAGTTCCCTTGCACAGGGTGACCTGGAAGGCGGGGGGGTAAATTCCTATGGTGCGGGGGGAGGCTGAGGAATGCATGAGATCCTTCTGCCATTGGAGCAGAGATACCCATCAAGGCCAAGTTCTTGGAGCTACCAGCTGGCACAGAATATTTTCCCAAAACAAAAGTAATTAATGTGGACAATGAACTGTGGGGGCTCAGGAGTGAAAAGAGGGTTTTACCTGTTTGGTTTTCACAGAAAACCTCAGAGCTGACTTTGCGTCTGCTGGGCCTCAATGGATCTTTTAACAAAGTTTTACTGTTGGTAGTTCCTACACGCTATGAGTTTGTTTTTGGGATGTGCCAAATGTGATGGTTGTCAAGAGAACTGAGAAGGGCTGTGGTCTTCAGTCCTGGAAGACTGGCCCAGAGAAGAGAGCCTCCCCCCCACCCTTTTGGCCCTCATTGGAGGGAGCCTGGTTCTGCTTCAATCACACACACCAAAAAAACTTTCCGTAATAATGCAACAAAAGTGCTTGTGTCACCTAGGAAGGTTCCAGCAAAAGCTTGAGCATCTGCCAAGAGACTTAATTGGCGGTTCTAAGTAGCCCTTTCCAATCTATCTGCACTTCTTAGGTGATGTGGTTCTCCATGTTGCAAGTGCCCTTTGTGGGGAGACAGTTTCTAGGATGGATTCTGAGTAGCCCCTTCCTGGGGAACACTTCATCCTGTGACGAGCCCCAGCACCACAGCAAAGGCAAAGATGAGGAGGAAAAAAGCAACACCACACAACATTTCGAGCCCTGCCAGGAAGGCATAGACAAAGGGATGTCTATGTGCTAATTGTCTCCCATAAGCCCAGGCTTAGTACCACCAATACACTGGTTTCGGATAACATAAGTACACAAATTAGTGAGCTAAAGGCAGTGGGAGGCAGTGGCAAAAAAGTTTGCATTATCACCTGCTAAGCATTTCACAAATAATACAAGAAAGTATGATTACTGTCTTGCATGGTGTAGCATTTCATGAACATCTGTACTCACCGTGCCTGAAAGTATTCTTGACTCAGAATCATTGAATTGGACTGTTAATTCCATTCTTCTTCCACATTAGATAGGAATTGCCCCAGCTACAGTTTGAACACATCCAGGACCTCTCAGGTCATTCAAATTGCTCTTACAAAATTCCCATTTCCCAAATTCTGTCTTAAGACCTTTGCTTGTCCTCTGAAACCCCAGAGAACAGATCTTGGTATTCCTTCGCTCCCCACTGGGCTGTTGCAGGCACCATCAGCCCTCTCTTTTCAAGGCCAAATAACTTGCTGACAAGGACCTAGTTTCCTGATCATCATCACTCTTGGTTTCCTTCATCAACCTGGTTTCCTTTGGGCCCATCTTGACAAGGTTGGCCTGCTAACCTTGGAGCAAAAGCAGTAGGTCACTGCTGAGAATCCACAAAACATGGTGGCCCTTCTCTCAGCAGGAATGTGCCCACCACATTCAGGTTGGGCCAGTGCTGAATTCCTGGAATGCTCCAGACTCACCTGTGAAGAAGGGCTTTCCAAAGACAAAGGCAATTTCATCCCCATGATCCACTTTAACAAAGTCTGGCCTAAGGCTGCTGTGTTTACTCGAATGACGCTGCAATTCATAAACATAGGCCGGATAGCCAGCATCTGAAAAGACAAGAATGTGGCACGGAAACACCATGTCTTATTCGCCAGGATTTGCTCTACCACAGCCAGACCCCCAAAGACGCCATTCTGGGTGAGGGGGAATGAGGCTGCGGGTAGGAAGATGGCGCACACGCAGTGAGCCTATGGATGGGAATGATTGTGTGCAGCTGAACACAGCTTGAGATGCTTTTGATGCTTTATCTGCTATATATATCTGGACAAAGAAGTTCTGTTGTGACAAAAAGAAGCCTCTTCAAGCCACTTGTTACCCCCATGACCCTAATATGACTCCAGCTTAAAATTTCCACAGTTTGAGGCAAGCAGATGACCTCTCTCCTCCTCCTCCTCCTTTTCCAAGAAATTATCCCAGTGTGCAATTTCTTATCAAAGAAATAAGGCGCCCAATTCAGTGCTCAGAAGGGGCCTCTGCTCACCCTGCCCACAATCTGCCAGACACCTGGATGTGGGGAAATGGCCTGCAGGGGCTGGAGGAGCTTCCAAGTCTCTGCCCTAACTTGATTGGACCACCCTCATCCCCAGGCTCCTAATCAGCTGTTGAGGGGCTGCATGAGCTGCTTATCCAATTTTCTTGTATGAGTGATAGACAGATGCCTGTCAAAACTCACCAGCTCCCAAGCCCCAACCCTGCTTTGCTCTCCTGTATATGTCCATTTTGGGAGCTGATTTCCTGCTTGTAAACAACTGCCAGAAAATTGGAGGCTAGCAAACTCCGAAAGTCTGCACCTGAAGGCCAGACAAGGAATAATGGATGGAAACTGAACAAGGAGAGATTCAACCTGGAAATAAGGAGGAATTTTCTGACAGTGAGAACAATCAACCCATGGAAGAGAAGTTGCCTTCAGTAGTTGCGGGAGCTTCATCACTTCAGACTTTCAAGAAAAGACTGGACTGCCATTTGTCAGAAATGGTGTAGGGCAGGGGTGAAATGCTCCCGGTTTGGACTGGATTGTCTGATCCGGTAGCGATGGCGGCGGGTGGTTCGGAGAACTGGTAACAAAAATACCTGTGGCCCCCCCGCCCATGCCCAACTGAGCCGCGCGATCATCAGAGGCTTTTTTTTTACTTTTAAAAGCATTTTTTCTACAACCTCTTCGGCTGAAAAAATGCTTTTTAAAAGTAAAAAAAAAAGAAGCCTCTGATGATCGCGCAGCTCAGCTGGGATCATCAGAGGCTTTGAAAAGCATTTTTTTCTGCAACCTCTTCAGCCGAAGAGGTTGTAGAAAAAATGCTTTTAAAAGTTAAAAAAAAAAAAGTTGGCCATGCCCACCCAGTCACATTTCCCCCACCACCAAAGTGATGATGGCCTTGGAAATATGACTTGTCTTTGCACTTATGACCTTTGTAGCATGGAATAGCAATTTGGCTCCCTGGCAGCCTCCTCGCATTTACTGTTGTTTGGGCCTCTTGCAATCACCTGATCAATATTAGCAAGCTTTACAGCTGGTTTCTGGCCAGCAAGGGGAGGCTGGCTTTGCATAACGACCACAGTAAAAACGGTCATAAAATTTGGTCCAGTCACATGAGGACTCACTTTATGACTGTACTGACTTACAAAGGAAATTCCAGTACCAACTGTGGTCGCAAGTTGAGGACTACCTATAAAATGTTGCTGCTGGCCTGTTCTTCTGCCTTTGCAACTGGCTGGCTGAAGGGACAGAGGGATTTGATCGAAGAGGTTCTGGGAGGGGGAAGAAACCGGTCCTTGTCTTAGATCTCGCTAAGGCTGCTCAAACCCAGTTAGTTCCAATAGCAGCTGACCTCGGTGGTGCCTGGCAGTAAGAATGGCTGGAGCAAGGAATACGGCATCCCTCAATAAAGCCAGGAACTGATCTCTGAGTTGTATCGGGTTCTGGAGATCCCGGAGATATTCATCAGCAACCAGAGGAAGATCCTGAGGAGCCACTCTCTGTAACAGTCAAAGAAAGGTGGGCCATCAATATTGTAGCCACCCTGGCTTTCAGGTTTCCAAGAACAATTTCTTGGAAAGCAGAGTGTCTAGAGAACTTCTTTTATCAGCATTTTATAAAACCACAGAAAATAAAGAAACCTAGATAAACAAGAGAATCATAGTGAGCGTCAAGGATCAAACTCATCACCTTTTCCTGATTTTCCCTACTGGGCCTGCCTCCCACCTGCTCCCAAGTCTAGAGGTCCTCAGGAGCTGCGCCTCTCCTAGTACAGTCGGCCCCAAAGTCCCTGGAATTCCGTTGCTATGGCTGAAGTCCACAGGGGTCTGAGGGGCTGAGGCTGGTGATAAATTCAGCCGCACCGAGAAAGTGCCTCTTACTGTGAATTGCTCTGAGCCGCGTAGCAGGAGATTCACGGTCTCTTTGTCAAGTCCCTTCGTGAAGTTTGGAAACTGTAAAAGCTGGACAAAGTAAAGCCAAATGGTTAATTCTGAGTGCAGTCAAGAGAGCGAACCCAAAAAGGCAGGGGCAGAGCTTCATCAGCAAAGAGAAAAGGCCCACCTGAGGAAGAATCCACCCAAATTCATCATCATTGACCCCAAGGATGTATGGAAGATTATTGAAGTTTTTTTCTGCTAAGAGCTCTCTGGGACTCTTCGGAAAAAATCGACCATCAACTACTGAAGGGGAAAACATAACATGCTGGAGAAGAAAAAGAAATCAGTTTAACATCTTTTAAAATATTATTTTCATAGAAATCACAATAAACCCCTCCTAAGTTATGGTCAATAGAAATAGAAGAACATTATTAATTTCTGTGTATAATTACAGTTTTAAATTGCTGTAACTTGATTTCTGCATCTTACAATCCAAATACTGTATTTTTATAAATTCTCACTTTCATTTTTGGTCACTTTATATAGAACAGTCCTAAATCTGAGTTGTGCTTAGTCAGAAGTAACCTTGCGTGAGTTCAGTGGAATTCTCCTTACATTAGAAGACAACTTCAGATGACATAGTCAATTGTTCCCTCCCCATTTGTGCTCTCTGTTCTTATTGCAGTCTTTCATGTATTTCTTTCTTGGGTTGGGGTTTTTCCTTCTAATTTGTCTATTTCTTTCTATCAAATTCCTAATAAATAATTTTTTAAAATGACATTGACAGTAATAAGGCAAGGTACCTTGCAAGGTACCTCCAACAAGAAGGACATTCAGAAGTATGAATCATGCAAGTCCGAAAGTGCATCTCCCCCACCACCTTGTCCTTACAGTCCAAGAAATTAGGGAGGGTCCCTTTTGAGGCATCTGCCAGGCCCCATTCCTTCCACAGCTTTAGCTGCTCCTTGTCTGACCAGTGCCTAGTCTGCAGCTCTGCTTCCTGCCTTCCATAGTCTCCTGGACGATGAATTTGCCTTGCTGAAGCTTCAACCTTGCCCTTTCCACTAAGATCTAGGACAATCTGCTGCAGTCAACTTGCTGCAACCTATTTGCCGTGGCCAACTCGTTGCAGGACAACTCGCCACAGAACAATTAAACCTGGGATTAGTTCTTTTATTATTCATCAAAGCATTACAAAAGCTGGTAGTCATAGGAATTATTTCCTTTGATATGAGAGATAAAATAATGTTGACAAAAATGTACACAAAAATAAAGGAACTAATTGAATCCTGTGATAAGTTGGCCACAGTGAGTTGGTTGTGGCAAGTTGTCCCATTCCATTCTACTAGGCTTCACAGTTGTCTGGTGGAATTTCTCATGGCAAAGAAAATAAATCTCCAAATTGTGTGGGATTGTTTGGCTTTTTCTATACTTCTTGCTGGAAAGCGTCTTCTTCAATGAACAGACGGCAGACTGTTTCATCCTTTTATTTTTCAAAAGCCTGAAGAGACTTCTTACTGGATAGTTTTTGATTGGCTGATTGAGGGGTATTGATGTAATAACCTCAAATTTGGTAGAACAAAAAATCTCACAACATTTTCACAACATTCACGAACTAGTTTTAAGTATTTCTAGCCCAGCAGTGCTGCTATCTGTAGAGCACATGATAAATTCTGTGGTAGCCTGAAACAACATTGACTGAACATTGCTTTGTATCTTATTCTGGACATCAAATTTAAGGGACTTCCAGTTTGGCGTCGCAGTGAGACAGTCAGAGAAATAGCGGGCTCTGATGAGTCCCACGAAAACCCCAGCTGCTGAACCACTGCCAATGGGTCTTCGGACCAGAGCTGTCCTGCAGGAACGGGGTAGAAAGAGAGGCACCTCGGACGACCAAGAGGAACAGGCAAATTCCTCGGAGGTTGGAGGGAACTCTCTGTGAGTCGGCGGTGGGGGGCAGCAGCCATGGCAGCTGCCACGAAGCTGGGACAACCAAATTAAGAGATGTGCTGGAGGAGAGGGGAATGGAATGGAGCTCTTTGAAGCCGGTGAGTGACAATCAACTGAGGTTTGTAACAATGTTTAGAGCAACATTCTTTAAACTATAAGACCCCTAGCTATAAAATAGCGGCTGAGGAATACAGGGGCTTAGAAGACGTTGAAATGTAATTTTTAAAGAGACAAAGACCCGACAAAAACTGAATTTTGAATAGGATTAATTGGAAAAGTTAAACATGGAGACATGGTTAAAAGATTGGACAGAGTTTTAAATTTGAACTGGATTTTTTTTAAAAAAAGAAGAGAAGATTTTTTAAAGTTGAAAAGAAGAAAACTAATCAAGAAGGATTGTTATATAATTGAAACAAAATGGATACTTGCGTGACTAAGGATTGTAGAGAGACACCTTCTGGTTTAAAACGGAACACTGTAACTTGCTTTTTGTTTTGAAAAGTTGTGAACTCTATAGATAATCATCATGGGAATTGGCGGAGGATGGCTTTTTTCTCTGCAGGCGGCTTGACTTTTGTGAAAAGAAGGGAGAATTATAATGGAACTCCTAAAACTGGTATAATATTAACTTAAAAAAAATAAACTGACGCAGGAATCAGAGAAGGAACAAGCTGATGTATATTGCTTAGAACAGAAGCAAGGAAAAGAATTAAAATGATATATGGAGGACAAAAGTAGAGAATACTGAAACTGAAAGGAAATATACGCCTGCAAACACGAAAATGAAGAAACAAGACATATACAACTGGAAATAAAGAAGATAAAAACAATGTCATTAAAAATGATTCAGCAAAGAATAGGTGGATAGTAATAATAAAAAAGAGGTTTTTATAGATGATATTGTAAATAATAAAGGATTTTGATTTATAACATAACTATATGGGGATTAATAAGGATTAATAGAAATATGAGAAGAATATGTTATAACTATTTAAAATTGAAAAAATGGAAGCTAGAATATATGAAAAATAAATTGTTAAAAGAAATTTATTAATGCATATAAGGATGTATTTGAAATAAGATTTATGTCTGTCTCAATGTAAAATGGTTATAAAGAAGGTAACGACAATGTGATTAAAAATGAATAAGTAATATATAGATGGATGGAAGCAACAAAAAAGAGATTGTTAGGAAAACAAAGATGAATATGCAGGGATTAAAAGTGAAATTAAGATGATCACGTTAGGATTAATAGCAAAAACAAAGATGATTATGCTGGGTTTAATAGCAAAAATAACAATGATTATGCTGTGTTTAATAGTAAAAATAAGATGATTATGCTGGGATTAACAGCAAAAACAAATACGATTATGCTGGGTATAACAGTAAATATAAGGATGATTATGCTGGGTTTTACAGTAAAAATAAAATGATTATGCTGGGATTAACAGCAAAAACAAAGATGATTATGTTGAGTTTAACAGCAAAAAAACAAAGATGACAACACTGGGTTCAATGGTAAAAATAAGATGACTATGCTGGGATTAACAGCAAAAAATAAGGATGATTATGCTGGGTGTAATAGTAAATATAGTAGTAAATATGTAAATATGATTAACCAGCATGATATGATTATGCTGGTTTTAACACTAAAAAGATGATTATGCTGGGATTAACAGCAAAAACAAAGATGATTATGCTGAGATTAATGGCAAAAGCAAAGATGATTATGTTGGGTGTAATAGTAATATTATACTGTGATTAATAGTTAAAATAAGATGATTATGTTGGGATAAATAGCAAAAATGAAGATGTTATGTTGGGAGTAACAGTTAAAATATTGTTTAAACATTGAAAACAATTGTAATGATTTGAATATTTTTAAGAATACATTCATCTAGACAAAAAAAAGGAAATTGAAATGACTAGGCTAAAATGATTAGGCTAGGATCTAAAGATTTAAGTAATGGGTTTTTGGATAATGGTTTTGTCAAATAGACAGATTTTAGGGAAATAATTGTGTAAAATATTAAGTTGTATTATTTGAAAAGGTAAAATAATATGTTGGGATAAATAGCAGAAATGAAGATGTTACGTTGGGAGTTACAGTTAAAATATTGTTTAAACATAGACAATAATTGTCATGATTTGAATATTTTTATGGTAATTTGTGGAGATTTGAAAAAAGTTTCCCTTAAAAAGGTGTTAGTAATTGTACAAATTTATGAGCGGATCAATGCTTCTTTCTGAAAAGATGTATTTTATGTTTATGTTTAAAAATTTAAAAAAAATCTTTCAAAAAAAAAAGAATGATTCAAAGAAACTGCATGGTCTTTCAATCAGAGGGCTAGAAATTACATCTTACTAAAAGAGATTGGGGAATTTGGTTAGTTTAGCCATGAAGGATGAAACTGGGAGGAATGGTCAAAGAAAAACAATCTTCAAGGGAAAGGCAAATCCATGAAATGCTCCTTCAATTACTGGGGCAGCCGTGTTGAGCCAGAAAGCTAAATAAGCCAGGACTGCTTAGTTCTTGGATGGGAGTATCTGGGGTATGGGTCAGACCAGGGGTGAAATGCTCCAGTTCAGATCGGATCACCTGATCCGGTAGTGATGGAGGCAGGTGGTTTGGAGAACCGTTAGCAAAAATCCTTGCCCCACTCCATTGCCCAGCTGAGCCGCGCAATCATCAGAGGCTTTTTTAAAATTATTTTTAAAAGCATTTTTTCTACAACCTCTTTGGCTGAAAAAATGCTTTTAAAAGTAAAAAAAAAAAGCCTCTGATGATCGTGCGGCTCAGCTGGGATCATCAGAGGCTTTTAAAAGCGTTTTTTCTACAACCTCTTCAGCCGAAGAGGTTATAGAAAAAATGTTTTTAAAAGGAAAAAAAGCCTCTGCCAATCAGCTGGGATTATCAGAGGCTTTTAAAAGCATTTTTTCTACAACCTCTTCAGCCGAAGAGGTTGTAGAAAAAATGGTTTTAAAAGTAAAAAAAAAAAAGGCCACGCCCACTCAGTCATATTAACTCCCCCCACTAAGCCACGCCCACAGAACCGGTAGTAACAAATTTTACATTTCACCACTGGGTCAGACACACCTGCCTCATGTACAGCAGAAGTGTAACTGTGCAGAAGCAATGTCCTTGCCTCCTCAGAACCTCTGCATATCCTAAATCAGTGCTGACTTTCCTCAGGATCTGGTCAATGGAGTTTGATTTCAATGGGATCCTGAGATTCCCCAGAGAAAGGGGTGGGGGACAACACTGCCATCCATTTGGCTTTGCCTGAGGGGAGTTGATGCTTCTTTGGATTGCTAGACTAGGCAGGATGTACAGGAGGGGTGGGGTGGGGGCCCATGGAGCGGCTGATAAGAAAGTCCAGATATGTGAGGCGCATGAGGACCAGACCAATTCAACTGATCTTTTTCACCAGGTCCTGCGGGAGCTCCTGATCTGGACACTCCCCAATAATGATTCTCAAAAATGGGTTTAGATCTTCCAAGTGGACCTGAAAGAAAATACCACTTTGGCCACAGCCTTGGAAGAAAAGGTTGCTCAGCAACACCAAGATGTAAGAAAGACAGAGGAAAGTTTGGCAATTTAATGAAGAAGGTCACTCTGGATGGAAGAAGCTGGCCAAGAAAAAGCCAGGCCAACACCTGAACCTCTCCAGAATATGGAGGCCAATATGGGCATCTGCTTGGCTACGACCTATTTGGCCAGGCAAAATTGGGCTGCTCCTGCAAGGGAAAGCAGCTCATGCTACAGAAAAAGTTCCCCTGGATGCGGGAGGAATTTACATTATCAATGTTGCTATCTTATGGTACATCTTGAATTACCTCTCCCGTTCTGGTGAAAAGGAGTTTTCTAGGTTTGATCTACTTTGGATTGGCTCAGAGCGTTTTCCTGACGGAAAAGGTCTACCTCCTTTTGATGAGACAAGTGCTTGAACTCACCTGTTCTTCTCCACCCAGATGCAGCCGGGTAAAATCCTGTAATCACAGCAGGAAGCAGGTCAGTTGAGCATGAGCAGCTCCAGGTGAAGGTCCTGCAACAGCTTCGCGGAAAATCATAGGACAGCCTCCTCTGTCTACACTTTATGATCATTACTCTTTATACATAATCAAGCAAAAGTATGATTCGTAATTGACTGAATGACATGAAATGATCTTGAACATGATTCCACTGCCCCACCACAGCCGCTGCCATCGCAACCCCCCTGAACTGTCCTTGAAAAAGAAATGGACAGCGATGAGGTCTGCTGGGTCTTGTGCAACCCAGCTGGGTCTTCATTAAGAGGTGATCAGTGCTATCAGGAGCCTCTCTGTGAGGCCTGCAGGACCAGCTTGTGGTGATCAGCAGAAGAAGGAAGAGAGTCCTGGGGTCTTGGCGTCCAGGGTGTGTGTTCGGAGCTTCACCCAGTATACACAGGAGACGGGCGGGGCTTCTATAGCACCATTGTGACCACCATCTGCTGGCCACACCCGGGAGACCAGGTCGTATTTTGATAAGATGAGGATCAAAACCCCTCCCTCTTCCTCTCCAGAAAGGATCACAATGTATTGCAGGGGCCTCTTACCATCTTCAGAGTAGCCAGTAAGATTTCACTCTCTGTTTTCCCCCTGAGGCAGCGAACCATCTCAGCCGAACTGGAGGTAGGGCAGCTAATCGATTCAGCAATTTTCTGCAATCCAGACCAACAATTCAGTTTTAATAAATGTAACAAGAAGCAGGTCATCCTGCAATAGTTCTTCATCTGGCATTTGGAAAATTGAAGGTGCAAGAGGTCTTTTAAGGAAGAGGGAGGAAGGCTCTTCTGGCTGCCTCTCTAAATTGGGCTCAAAGCTAGTGGATAAAATTTGCAGAGCAGAATCATTTAAATCGTTCTATTTGTGTTCCAATAAGTAAGTCTGAACAAAAAATTGTGTAACTCTGGCTGAATGTGGCATCAGCCAGCTAATGGCCGTGTCCTGGAGCAGGTGCAAATACTGCGTCTCCAACTCTCCAGTGGCCCCGGGGAACAGCTATGGTGCCCCAGTTGCTTTGCTCCAGAGAATCCTCAGGAGGCCAGGGGAACCCCCTTCTCCTACAGGTCTTCCTCCACTTTTCATCTTCCCTCAGAAAAAAATTCCCAGATCCAGAGCAATTGCTGTCTCGCTTTTCCAAACCTCACCTTCGCCAGCTTTTCTGGATGAGTATGGAATAGCACGTCTGTTATGGCAACACCACTTTCTGAAATTGCTTTGTGGAACAAGCCTTTGGACAGAGGGGATAACACCTGGGAGGGAGGAAAGAAAGAGTCACTTTTTTCAATCAACCCATTGCATCACCCAATAACTGTATTGGTTTTGCTCTGACTGTATTTGACAAGAGATTATCCAATCAATTTGCTTCAAGCATTAGTGTCAAGATTGAACCACTTTGCTTCTTTTGAACCTTATCGCTATTCAACATGCCATTGAACTCTGGGGAGGGAAGGGTGGAATGGAATGCTGAGATTTTGTGCACAGATCATGAGAGCCTGGAAACCATCAAGGTCACCACTGCAGGTGCTTGAAAAGGAGGTGGATTGTTCCCATTACAAAAGGACAACCCATAACTGGACAATGTGAACACCCAAGGGAAGCTATTGTTTAACTGAGAAAACATTTGCGTGGGGAAAACCAGAGATGGTTTTGATTCTTCAATACCAAAATGGTGTATCCAATAAAATCCAATACTTTTGAGAATTCAACGCTCCTGAGAGTATTTACTTCTTTTGGGTCTATTAGTCGGACCATTAACAGTTAATTGTACAAAAGACCATGCCTCTGGAAAAGTCACCCATTCACATGTTACTTTTTAAAGTCTTGACAGTTAATTCATGCTTTGTTAATCTACCAAAAATTGCATTTTAAATTATGGTTTTAACATTGCTACATTGAATTCTTATTGTTAATACAAGCAATATAATAATTTGCAATTGTCAGTTGCCACCTTAGTCTTGCTTGGCAGACTGCCATGAACTGTGGGAAGGGGGAATGAAGGGGAAATGCTTGGGAAAACAAAAGTAAGTGCTGTATCTTCCTGAGATGCTGCTTCAAGGTCACCCAGCTGGAAGAAGGGGGCCGCATACCAAACTATGCTTGGACTGACTGTTTATTTAATTAATTAATTAATTAATTAATTAAATTTATATACCGCCCTACTCCCCAAGGAGTCAGGGTGATGAACAGTCAGATGAAGTGCATATAATACAATGTTAAAAAACATTTAGAATATAATAAATATTTTGGCCCAATAATTTAAAACACCCAATTTAGGATAGATTTGAAACAATTTAAAAAGGGAAGATTAGGCCAGGCCCGCCTGTTTAAATAAGAATGTTTTAAGGCCACGGCGGAAAGTGCGCAGATCCAGGATCCTCCGTAATTCCGGTGGGAGGTCGTTCCAGATGGGAGGTGCCCCCACAGAGAAGGCTCTCCCCCCAGGGGGCCACCAGTCAACATTGTTTGACTGACGGCACCCTGAGAAGCCCCTCTCTATGGGAGCGTACTGGTCGGTGAGAGGAAAGGAAAACATCTTGCCTGAATCTGATTGGTTGCACTGGGGTGGGCAAAAAGAGATAGTTAAGAGTGCGGGGAGGAGAATTTAGGGATTTTGGCATGCAATCTTCATTTCTCGCCTTGTACTACTGCAACACACTTGATCTCAACAAATGGAGCCAAGGATCAGTTCTATTTAGAGTTTTGTGGCAGGTCTCACAGAAACCTTGTCTCAAGCCATTACAGATAGGCCAACATTTATGGGAATTACTAGAATGAAATAGGATATGAACTTACATGGGCAGAACAGCTGAATCCACCTGCTGAATTCCCAAATATGGTAACTGATCCCGGATCACCCCCAAAATTTGCAATGTTCTCTTGGATCCACTGCAGAGCTGCCACTTGATCCAGCAGGCCCCAGTTCCCTCGAGCATGCTCATCTCCAGTGCTGGTGGGAGAAGGAGAAGCAAGGAAATATGGATCCAGAGGAGATCCAGAGTCATTCTGCAGCCAAATCATTATCCCTCTTGGCCTTCAAACAATGCCCCTGAATAACATGAGCAGATGCCCTCCCTCTTCCCGGTCTGCAGGGCTGTGACGGGGCCAAATCTGAGCCAGACGTTTGCAATCAGCCAGCACCCAGGAAGTCACCATGCCAGATTGGCCTCTCTGGATCCACCTTGTATCAAATACAATAGGTATTCATGTTCAGATGCAACCCACTTTTCAGGGGAGAAAAGAATTCCAAGAGGCACGAGGGCAGAGGTGGGATTCAGCCAGTTCAGACCATTTCAGGAAAACCAGTTATTACATTTTTGTGAAGTTCGGAGAACCGGCTAATTGCACCACTGTCACCACTGAGTGACATCGAATTGGCTATGCCCACTCACTCCCCCAGCCACACCCGCCCAACCTGTCACTAGGAAGAACCGGTTGTTAAATTACTTGAATCCCACCACTACATGAGGGCAGTGATGGGATTCAGCCAGTTCGCACCACTTCGGGAGAACCGGTTGTTAACTTTCTGAGCAATTTGGTAAATTGGTTATTGGATCGGAAGTTGGCGTTGCGGCAAGATAAGCGGGGTTTTTGGAAGCTCCTGAAACCCCGCTGAAAACTCTGCCGCTGGACGGTCCGAATCGGACCCACAGTCTCGCTTTGACTGTGGTTGTGGAGGGCATGTCCTGAGGATCCCAGGGACATCGCTATGTCCCTGGACGAGCCAGGAAAGCCCTTTTTCCAGCAGTGGAGCAGCCACCATAGGCTGCGGAGGCTGTGACAACTCCAGGAAGGCAGAGCGGAATGACAATGAACAGATCGGTGACCGGGATTGGTGACTACTGAAATTTAAGTAGAAATCTTTGATTTGAACTATCAAATCTTTGATTTTAACTTTGATTTGAACTATGGCAAGAAAAATCATAAAATGGGGCAAAACTCACTTAACCATAATAATTTCTAGATATTTTAAGTGTAGAGAATTCAAGTGTTGAGAATGACCCATTATTTTGTCTCTTTTTCCGCACTAGGTACCACTATTTGATTTTTTTTCATTTTATTCAAATAACAACAGAAAACCCAATACGGTTCAGTATGAATTGGCTTTTCAGTCCTTCCTTGATGCATTTTTTCACATTGGTTATCTAGTTTAAATACCAAAGAAAAATCAATGATATATTTTTCAGACCTTTGGAGGATAACACTGTCAATTGTTCACACTTCTCAAGCAAAATTAACAGGTGTGAATTAAGTTTTAGCTAAAAAAATGGAGCTTTAATTCCAGAAGTACATTCTTTAAATTTGGACTTCTGAAATTAAAAGGCTCTGGATTAAATGCTACTCCAGACAAAAGATGGAGAAGAGTATCTTGCTTTTAGACATGATAATAGCTGTCTAGAAAGGTCAGTTATGAGCTATTTTGACATCATCAGAAATTTTATTACCTGTTAAAAATGCAAAGACAAGGAGTACAAGGAGCAAATAAAAGACCTTCAAGTTGGGGTTGGTTCTGGACCAAATCTTACTTGTGGGACAGAAACCAGCTCTCAGCCCTCCTTGTGACTTCTTGAAAAGCACCCCCCCCCCTCCAGCTCCACTGCTGGAGGAGGCAGGGGAGGACTGCAGGTTGATCCCAAGGGGGTCTGGGAATGGGTGTGAATTCATCCCACAGCCTTCTCCATCCCCTCCTCTGTGAAATTGCTTTCTCCCATTCACTGGTGGTCAGCAAATTCAAAAGGAACCCCCAGCTGAGAATCACTGCTATAGATTGGTTGATTCAGGGGATTTCTTTAGTGTTAACTAATAGTGTTAGCTATTTTTGTTACAGGGATAGATTTATATTGCAGTAGCCTGCAGGCCTCCCAAAGGCTCTGTGCACGCTGTTTTTGCGAAAAACGGGCCTGTTTTTCACAAAAACGGGACATGCGGGGCAAGGCTTCAGGAGGCCAAAAAATGGCTGTATTCCGTGTATTTTACTGTTACTATCTTCCTTAGTGGGTCATGCAAACCGCTATTCCAAACAATGCTATTTATAGGGGGGGGGCAGTGGTGGGTTGCGCTGGTTCTCACCAGTTCTATAGAACTGGTAATAAAACCGGCAGGAGGCCCTGCCCACTGACCCTGACATCACCAAAACGCTTCTGCGCATGTGCAGAAGAGCACGTGCATGCACGAGCGAAGTGAGCACGTGTGCATGGCCCCACTGCAAACCGGTAGTAAAGGTAAGTAGAACCCACCCCCGGGTGGGGACACTGAGAATGAGTTTGTAGTACCAAGGGGGCGGTGGACTGAAAAAGTTTGGGAACCACTGCTTTAGAAGTAACTAAAGAGAAGATGATGGAAGGAATTGATGAAATTTATTGAGTTTATACTGGATATGTGATGTGTAATAAGCTTCCAAGAGAAGTACACATAAGATTTACTAAGAAATCAATCAAGACACAAATCCTTCAGGCTGTTCATGACAAGGCTTTGAAATATAAAGAGAAAGAAATAACAGTTCTGAAGTAAATTCCAAGGAAAGTGAGAGAGTTAAGAAGAAGATATCAATTTCTGACCAAAGTTTTGTTGCAAAAAGGGATTAATTACAGATGGTTGTTTCCAGAAGGAGTAGGTCTAACATGGCAATTCCAAAGATACAGGCTGAATACAATTGATAAGGCAAGAGCTTTCTATGAAGAAATTCTCAAAGAGAAAGAGGTAGATATGGAAATTGAAACTCAAGCAATATCAGCTCCAATAAAATCCGCCGAAGAGGAATTGATAGTGCTGGAAGCAACAGAAGGAGCGGTTGGCGGAGTTATGGAATATAAGAAACAATGTGAAGCCAGATCGACTATTTATAAAGTATGAATATGGAAGAAAGGAAATTAATTTCAATAAATGTAAATGGACTTAACTCGGCCAGTAAAAGAAGAATAGTATTTCATAAATTAGAAAAATTAAAATTTGATATAATTTGCTTACAGGAAGTGCATATTAAAAAGCAACACGAACAACTATTGATTCAACCAAAACTTGGAAAAACTTTTTTATCATTGTAACAAAGTAAAAAAAGAGGAGTTGCTTTGTATATTAGAAACGTATTAATGTCAGAGCAGAAATACACTGATCCAGAAAGTAGAATTTTGATGGTGGAGATAATTGACAACAATACAAAATTACTTTTAGTTGCAATTTACGCTCCTAACAATAATCAAAGTGACTTTTATAGAAAACTACATAATAAGATAATTGAAATGGAATATGAAAATGTCTGTATGATGGGAGGTTGTGGATGAAAAATTGGACTACAAAACACACAAAACAACAAAATAATAGTAGAAAGGTATTGCCGAGAACTTTCTTTAAAATGATAGAGGAAATAAGCTTGAAAGACATATGGAGGGAGAGAAATGGAAAAAATAGACAATATACTTTCTACTCTGATAGACATTTATCCTGGTCCAGATTAGATATGATATGGACAACAATGGAATTGACTTTAAACATTGAACAAGTGAAAATAGATACTAACCTATGGGCGGACCATAACCCGGTGATTACTCCATGCTGTGCATTTCTGCTCTCTTTCTGAACAGGAAGAGCAGCTGGTGAAACCCAGTATTTAAGGGAACCTGAGCTCTTTAGGGGAAGGACAGCATTAAAACAAAGATGAGAGAGGTTTGCTATCATCCAGGTGAAGATGAAGATGACAATATCAGCTTACCTGTAAAACCCGAGAATGCCCAAGCGGTATTGGATCGCCACCACCACAACATTTTCGTAAGCAGACAAAACAGACCCATCATATGTGGATGCTGCGCCCAGCGTAAGTCCTCCACCATGGATCCAGACCATCACCTGGAAGCAAAATGCAACAGGGCGATGGAAGTGATTCTCTGGAAGATGAGAACTGAATTAGAAGCCCTTCTGCAGACAATTGAGAGATTTACTGTACAAAATGGGATAAAAGTATATTTAGATGCAATATCAATAAACAATATTGAATGCTGCTTGATTTCACCTTAGGCTGCGGGACCAAATCAAACCCAGAAACAAGAAAGCCGCACTGCCTAGCAGAGTAATTGCTTACCGGTAACTGCTCTGCCTTATCAGTGTGGGCTGGCACGTAGATGTTCAGGTACAAGCAGTCCTCCGTGATGCTCAAGGAGATCCTTTGCTCTGTGTTAGCAAAGGCATCTGAGAGAGCTTGTCCCACCAGCGGATCCTGCAGGCACCTTGTAGAAACCAAGCAGAGGAGTCTTCAGGGTCTGAACCACCAGCAGAATTGGTGGCCTGCAGTTGCCTAAGAGCACTTGAGGCATCGTCTAAGCCAGTGGTCCCCAGTTTTTCCAACCTTGTGCGCCTACCACTTGCATAAATGGAGCTTCATATGTGTGTGAGAGTGCCCGCCACTTGCGCACATGGAGTTGCGTGCGGGCTCACCTGCCTCTTGCACAGCCTGGTTCTGAGTAGGCCGCAACCCAGTATTGGGTCATGGTCTGGGGGTTGGGGACTCTGTCTAAGCTTTTCTGCCTTTGAAATCATTTCTGTGATATATTTTTATTAGTTTATCAAAATATAAAATACACAGAGAAATTTTAAAAAGTTTGTTTTACTTTAAAAAGTTAAACAAGGAGGCGGGAAAGGAAGAAAAGATGGTGTAAAGAGAAAAAAGAAAGAAAAACAAAATTAAATATATACCCATCTTTGGATAAAAGAGTCAATTTGATCTCTGCTTCTCTTTGCTGTGGGGAATAGTATATGCTTCTGTTTACTGATTAATTATATTAAAAGAATTCCCTACATTATTTCAATTTTTTTAACCCTAAAGGGAGAAAACATTTTTTGTAGTTTTGATATTTTACAAACTTTAAAAATCACTCAACTATTATATATAAAGGGGAAAAACCCTTCATTTTAAACAGAAAACTATATTAAAGCTTTCATTCAATTATATATATTACACCAATAAAAATCAGTTAACTCTAATTAGCTCATTATTTAAATCTCTCCCTCAAGTTTATGGAGTAAAATCTTTTTTTTCTCTTATTTGCAAATTTTACAAACTTTAGAAGTTCAACATTACATAAAAGGACAGAAAACGTGCATTTGCATACTCATTTTATAAATATAAAACTACCTTAGAACTTTCTTTCAATACATATATCAAGCCTATAAAAATCCAAACTAACTAACTCATTAAATTTCAATTTACTCTTTTCTTGGAGAAAAGCTAAGGCGTTCTATTCTTCCAGCCCTGATTTTGTTTCTTGTTATTGTTTTTCTTTCCTGAAACTAACTTGGGCACAACTGGGATAGTCAACACATTTTTTAACAGTAATAGAGTTGGAAGGGACCTTGGAGGTCATCTAGTCCAACTCACTGCTCACACAGGAGACCTGTACTAGGGATTTGAACCGCCATCCTTTCTGATTGACAAGCTCAGTGTCTTAGCCACCTAGCCACCTAGGCAGACATCTGGAAAAGGGGATCTTTTACAAGAAAGAGATTTTGCTCAAATCGCCAGCCAAATGTTCACAAATACAAATGGATGTGTGAGAAGATTGCTGCTGAAAAGGTGGGCAAGTTATCATGAGTGGGGATAAAGGGAATGTTGTTGATTTTTCATCCTTGGCATAAAATATAGGTCACTTCAAGACGATGGCACTAGCAGGGATCTTTTAAAAAGGGTCCACTTGATTTAACATGTTTTGTAAGGTGTTCAGAAGACAAAGATTGGGATCTGAAAAACTCCTGTGCAATCATATCCCCTCCTCCAGTTTGCCACCCAGGAAACTCAAGTTTCATGAAGAAATAAAGCGAATGGACACTCTTTCCCCCCTATAATTCTTTGACAATCCTTCCTGATGATAACCTAAGAGCCACAGGCTTTTCTAGATGGTTAACCGTCATCACTCTGATCAGATGCAGAGAGGGAAGCACCTTCTCTGGCTTGGCAAAAGCTCTTGACTTACATGGGCGGGTAAGAGGTTGCGTCTCTGAGACCAGTCCAGGGTTCTGCCGGTTGCGGAGGGGAAAACCGCAAAGATCCAGTAGGGGATTTTGCATAGGGAACTCCGAGGAAAACCTCCACATCCCTCTCAGCTCCTCTCACCCTGATCCGCTGTCCTTGGAGTTCTCCGTTTTGGGTGAGGACCCGGGGAGGGCCGGGAGTTTTCCCTGTGCAAGGAAGAGGCACTTGTGAATAAGAAGGCTAGCCAGAGACCTCGCTGGCTTTCTTACACAGGAGATAAGACAGTTACACCACATATTTTCTTATAGAGTTCGTTGTGGCTGGGCTGTGTACTTTTTTCTTGGAAAGTACCACCATAGTTTTCATGTTTGTTTTTAAAAAATCAACTCCAAAATAGAATAGTTGAAAGAAACACAATGGTTGCTTTGGAGGAATGCAGAACACTGTATATGTTCAGTATTTATGAATGTAAAGAGGGAGCCATGATTCCTCTTCCACTTAAATCAGATCTATCCTAGAGCATCATCAACAGATGAAAACACCCAGTTGCCACCAGTCAGATAGGAAGAGAGCCCTGCCCTCCCCCAGAAGAAAGACTGAAGAAAGTAACCCCAAATTAGCCATCTCTTCCACAAGAGCAGGTAAGTAGAGACAAAGGGGGTAAGGGAAAGCCAGTCCTTCATTCTCTCTACCCTAATCTAATGGCATCTTTTGGTTAGGAAGTCAAGAGAGGCCAAAGTCTATATGTTGCAGACAGCAGCTAGTGTGATCCACAAAATTGCCTTGTGTGTCACCACAATTCCATGGCTTACACATGACCATCATGCCAAACTGCAGCTGGAGCCCACCTAGTTCTTTGATTGTGCAGCTCCAGATCCAAGGCAGAAGAGATGCTGGAGAACTTCATGGTCTTAACTTCACCTCCTTCAACAGCCTGAATTTTTCTCGGCTCACATAAACTGCTTGAGCTCAAGAAAATGTTAATTTCAGTTAAGGGAGTGATGAGACCATGTTGCTGCTTCCTTAACACCTCTTTAACCAGTGGTGGGATTCAGCCGGTTCGCACTAGTTCAGCCAAACTGCTAGCTAACTGCTTGTGTAGTTTGGAGAACCGGCTGAAAATAAAGAGCAAGAGAGTTTTTTTTCCTTCTCTCTCCTGTCAGTTAATAGCTCCAGGCAGATGGCCAAGAACCACTTAACAGGCTCCTTAGTTGCGATAACAAAACCACAGGAATGCAGCCGGCACTCACCTTGAATAAAGTCAATAAACAACAGACACGATTAGGGCAGGGAAACACCCAGAAAACCCATCAATCACCCATCTAGGGATGGGATTAACATCTTCCCTTCAGGAAGAAGGACAAGATTACAAACATTTTCAATTATAAAGGTTATTAATTTACACTTCTGTGATCAGCTGATACTCCTTGGAGTTCCCCAAGACCTTTTATAGCTGCTGCAGTGTTGGCTACTTCTTGTTTCTTCCTGGGGGGAAAAGATACAGGAGGAGACAATGATGTAGCTTGATCCTACAGGCCCTGAATGTAGTGCCTGCGTGGTCCAGCCAGCTTCTATTGCTTCTGCTGTGAAACACCCAAGTTAGAACATAGAGAAGAGAGAATAATAGAGTTGGAAGGGACCTCAGAGCAGTGGTGAAATCTGAACCTGTTTGCTAACGGTTCACACCAAACACGTGCTGCATACACATGCACATTACACGTTAAAAGGAGGCTTGGGAAGGTAAGTAGAACAGCAAGGGGGGGAATCAGCTGTGGCACGCTATCTTGGGAAACTTTTTAAAAACCTTTTAAAAGCATTTTTATTACTGATTTGGGTGAATAGGTAGTAAAAAATGCTTTAAAAAAGTAAAAAAAAGGTTCCAACAATTACGGCTGTACTGCGCAATCATCCAAACCTTTTTTTTACTTTTTTGAAGCATTTTTTTACTACCAGTTTGGGTGAATAGGTAGTTAAAAATGCTTTCGAAAAGTAAAAAAAAAAAAGGCTTGGATGATGACAGCTGTGCTGTGCGATCATCTAAGCCTTTTTTTTACATTTTGAAAGCATTTTTTAACTACCTATTCACCCAAACTGGTAGTAAAAAATGCTTTAAAAAGATTTTTTAAAAAGTTCCAACTATCAGCTGCAATCATCAGAACTTTTTAAAAAAACTTTTAAAAGAATGTTTAACTACCCTTTCTGGAGAACCGGTAGTAAATAAATGCTTAATAAATGCTTAAAAAAAAAAAAAGTTCCGATGATCGCACGTCGCTCAGCTGATTGTCGGAACTTTTTTTTTACATTTTTTTACTACCAGTTCAGTGAACCAGTAGCATCTTTTACTACTGGTTTAGGCGAACCAGCCCGAACCAGTAGCATTTCACCCCTGCCTCAGAGACTTTCTAGTCCAACTCCCTGCTCGAGCAGGAGACCCTACATCATGTCAGACAAATAGTTGTCCCCATTGAAAACCTCTAACGATGGAGCACCCACAACTACTGAAGGCAAGTTCTTCCATTGGTTGATTGGTCTCACCCTTAGGAAATTTCTCCTTAGTCCTAGGTTGCTTCTCTCTCTGGTTAGTTTCCATCCATTGTTTCTTGTCATGCCTTTTGGTGCTTTGGAAAATAGATGGACCCCCCCCCCCACACACATTTTTGTAGGAGCCCCTCAAATATTGGAACAGTGCTATTTTATTGTGAATTGTGAGAGCTATTTTATTGTGAGGTCGTTCCACATGTGATTACAGGAGCACCCTTGACTGAAATAGGCTGCATTTTTCTTTCTTTTTTCTTTGCTTTGTCTTATCAACTATTTGAATCTGTTAAAAAATTGTTCCGAAACCCCTGGTTGAGCAGGAAACTGTTCCACCAATAGGTGGCAGCAAAGGGAGTGGTTGTAACTCTTGAGTATCCTCCAGTGGTCAGGTAGATTGTGGAGCTATGTGCTTCTGAGAAAGGGGTTCACTATGAAGTTCAGCCAAGTCTCTTCAGTATATTTTAAATTTCACTTTTTCAGACAGGCCTGGAACAATCTGTTTCAAAGTCCACCCACTTAGAAATGGTTGTGTGGAAGTTTGGTGTTCTGGTCTTGTGGTCAAAATAGGAGAGAGGCTTGGGGATCAGTTGAAGAGCTGGTCTGACAAGAATGTTGCAGTCCGATTGCTGGTCCAGAGCATGTTGCTTCAGGCTGCCCTGATGATTCGCGCCCTCCTGCCCCACACTGCTCACTTGTCTTGAGGTGGGCATGTGGAAAGCACCACTTGCAGGGCGTGGCCTTTAAGCCACAACCTCAGGCTGTTCCAGCTGGAGCATTGCTGATAGTGGATGATGAGATTCTGGGATATAAAGATCCCAGAAAAACAATACAACAGCAAAATAGGTAACACATGATCAGGCTTGAGGATTTGAGACGTCTAAAAATATACCAACTGATAAAAATTTTAAAATCGTTATTGAAAATCCTACAAAACAAGATTAAATACATTTTTCTTTAGCATTTGGATGACATTTACACATATAGTCAGTCCTCATTTAGGAACCACAATTGAGATGAGCAACTCAACCATTAAGTGAAGCAGTCGCTAGATGAAACTTCAAGTGAGTTTATGATGTTACTTCAGCTTTCCTTTGCTTACCTTTGCTTTACAGCTGGAGTTTTAATTATTAGCCATATTATTTAATTAGTTTTAAATTGTTTTAACTTTTGTATTGATGTTTTTATCGTTGGCTGTACACCGCCCCGAGTCCCTCGGGAGAAGGGCGGTATAAAAGTTCAAAAAATAAATAAAATAAATAAATTCTGGGTCATTTCATTGTATGAAAAGTCATTCATAGAAGAATTTGCGATAAGGTTACTTCTTCATCATTATCAAAAGTGCAAATGGTAGCTAGATGTTACTGAATGAGGACAAGCAATGCAACTCAAAAGGAATACATATAGCAGTGAATTTATCAACTCGCTTTAAAAAATACAACCCAGGATGGGTGTCTGTCTGAGAACGCTTTGGATTTGGGAAAGACTTCTGCGCCAAAGCTGAAAGTGGATTTTCATAGCTCTGCAATACACTGTAAGTTCTGAGTAAGGGAACCAAAGTTTGACAGAAATAAGAGGTATAACTCATCTTCTCTGCATTAGGAGGGAGGCAATGCAAAGGAAGGCGGCTACAGCCTGACTTGGTCCAACTTTCAAAAGCTCCAGCTCCTTTAGGGAGTGTTGTTGTCAGAGAGAAGATCTTTTGTGGCTCATTCCCAGGAGCACTGACCCTCCGGGTAGGAGGTCCTGCTGGAAGGAGAGGCTGTGGAAAAGCTCCCTTCAAGGCAGAGGAAGGGAGACCGAGGCTTTTTCCATTACCCTCTGGTCTCCAAATCTAATGTTGAAAACTGTAATCAGGCTGATGCTCTTCTACACAATTCGATATTTTTCATCAGGGACTCCGGATTGACAAAAACAGGATTTAGTTTCCCAAATCAGTGCCTCAAAGACAGATTTTACTGTCGTGACTTGTTCTTCTCTGTTTTGGGCTCCTGTGAGAAGATCAATTCTTTTCAAATTTTGTAACCTTACCTCCATCTGCCAGAAACGAATCCCAAAAGACCAGGAGGGACAACCCCAAGACCAGCTTCATTTCTGCTTAGTGCTCAGAGCCTGAAATACCAGCCGAAGGGTGAGTGGGAACTTATAAACATAAATGCTTACATAACTTTTAACCTCTGAGTGTTAAATTTCAAGGAACACAGGCTGCATCTTGTTGTATCTTGCATCTTGTTTCTAAGAGGTTCTTTTTTCCCTCCCACATTACTGGGAGGGAAAAAGCAAGGAAAAGCTCAGAAGGGTGGCATTGGCTGAAACAAGTTGGTTTTAATCTCCTGTGCTTGCTGCTGGTGGAGGAACAGCTGCTTCTTCAACCAATGGGCAGCTGGCTCAGGCAGTTGCTGGCATCAGCTGTCTCAGAGGTTTTATTTAATCCTACCCACAAAGTGGCAGGGTTGTGGCATATCAAGTGTTTTGAAATATCTCAAGGGCTATATTTTCTTTATCATCTCTTCTCAGACCAACTTTCCTCAAACTCATGTCCTGGAGATGGATCAGCCTAAAACTCTCACCACCTTAGAGGTGTCAGGAGATACGACTAACAGAATAATAGAATGGTTCTCAATGGAGTTTCCATCCATTGTCCTCTCTCCTCATGCTTTGGAAAATAGGTGTCAGCATTCCAGAAAACCCCCCAGCTCCAAGTAAAGACTCTGAAGCAAGCATTTTTCAAAGTTCTATTTACTAGAATAGGTAAACTGGCACATCTGGGAAAACCCGAATTGGACAGGTCTGGGTTTTCCCCTCAGTAAATCAACCCCCCCCCAAACCATCCCCTCACTCCTGTCGATCACATGCTCCAATCACCATCAGTCCCACCTCGAGACATCACTCTGACCACTCCTTCTCCAGATGGAGGATCGCCCTGACCTTGACCGACAGGAAGAATGCTATTATGTCTACAGACAACCCCTCTACTAAATCCCCCCTCCTACTTTCCCACATAGGAGAAGGTGGCAGCATGGAAGTTTCTGGCCTAATTTGGCTTCCAAAGCTGACAGGTGTCCCCCCTGCAGAAAAAAACACACCCTGAAAAATAAAGACAAAGCACAAAAGAAGGGGTTAACACCGTGTACAGGACCCCTTAATCCCCTCTGCCCCCCCCCCACCCAGGGGGACCTTTTGGTTTCTCAGGAAATTTTTCATGAAATTGCCTCACTAGAGTATCAGCATTCACATCCCAACTTTTCACCCAAGTAGCTTCAGATGATGGGTACCCTTTCCAGTGTACCAAATATTGTAAGCAGCCCCTGTAGAGTCTAGAGTCATGGATCTTCTTCACTTCATAATGAGTCTCCCCTTGCATTACCAAAGGAGGTGGGGAGCAGCTTAAGGGCCTTAAGTTAGATTCTCTTGCTGGTTTCGATAAGCTACTGTTGAAAACGGGGTGTTCTTTCCCTAATATGCAAGGGAGGCTAAGTTGGACAGTCACTGGATTAATAATTTTCACTATAGGGAAGGGACCTATGAATTTGGGTCCAAACTTCTTGCCTGGGCCTTATATTTTTCCGCTGATTCAGCTAAAGCTTTCTTAGTATTCTCCCAACCCCTTTTTAATGAGGTCATCCATTCTGTTAGGGACATGGAAGTTGGTGGCTCTCTAGGCAACTCAGGCATCAGCACAAAATCCATGTCCATAGTTATCTGAAAAGGAGGTGTTACGTATGGACGTATGCAGGAATTTGAGTGGCCACCACGGATTGGTTGGAATTCACATCGGGAAAAATGAATAGCTGTCAGTGGACGGCTGGCAAGCTGAACGGCTTTAAAAGTCGAGCAGCAGCTGCCGAGCCAGCAGTTCTAATTCAGAGGTGACCTGATTAAATTAGATGATAGAAGTTCTGGAGTCCATCTTTTCTTTCCCGCACTTCGAATCTAACACTGGTGACAAAGGTGGGATTCAGGAGAAGAAGCAGGACAAAGAACTGACCCTCACCACGTGCACCGCGGCCATCACACAGCAGGACACTGCATTGGTCAACCAGACAATGACTGCCAACCTATCGCAAGCTGCCGCCGTCTTCGACCCACAGTCAGAAGAATGGCGCACATACATGTGCCGATTCCGCATGTACATGGAGGCTAAAAACTACCAGGATGTCCCCAACAACTGAAAACAGGCTCTGTTCCTGACCTACTGTGGGATCAAGGTATTCAAGATGGCCCAGACGCTAGTCACACCAGCCGACATAGAATCAATATCCTGGACAAAACTGCAGACCACTACGTATCAGCAGCGACACCCATGGTCAGCAGGAACGAATTCTACCGGGAACATCAGAGAGAGGGTGAGTGTCAACTTGCAAAGCTTTCAAGTTGCCATGAGCAGGAGGGAGGGAGAACTGATAGAGCTGATTGATTTCCCTAACTGAAGTGCATTCCATACATACTTCCTGACCGCAATCAGAAGGAGGGTGTTGGATTTCACAGCCAGCCAAAGTGGTTAACTGGAGAATGTGATTTATGACATGGCCAGAGAGGAGGGGAGAGACAGGATCATAAATCTACGTAAATCTACGTGTGATTATTTCTAACTGCATCCGAATATTGCCGAAATGGTGCTCCTAATAAATGACTGTATTTCTTTTCAAGTTTGGCTCATGGCTCATGAATTAATTAGGGCATCTTTCAGAAACTTCACAATGAGACCATTAATGATTTTGTGGCCAGCCTGAGAGAGATAGCGGCCAAGTATGAATTCATAAACCCCGAGGAAATGATGAGGGACCGCATCATACTGGGCATGAGGGACACCAATCTCCAAAAGAAATTGCTGGTGTGGCGGGGAGTGGATTTCAAGATTGCTGTGGAGGAAGTCCACGCAGCAGAATCCTCAGACAACTCCACCACTGACCTCCGCCAAAATAGTGGAGTCCACCATGCCCGGCGTGAGAGTGAGGACCCGACCGAGTACATGGAAGGCGAGGACCAAGACTCTGACGAGGCCGTCCATCGAGTCTACCCAAATCATTGGGTAAGCCCCCGGGACAATGACCCTGAGGCGTTTTGCTGTACTGGGTGCATGGGATTTCATCCCCCAGGTGGTGTGCAGGTTTAAAGTGACCATCTGCTGCCACTGCCAATGGAAGGGACACATAGCTGAGGCATGTAGAGTGACCCAACCAGTCCCAGCCCAACCAAGGCCTCAGTTAGACGCCCAAAAACCAGGGAAGCCCAAGGACTATTGCTGCAAAGAAAGATACTTGGAGCAGAGAGGCATCAACCAGACCACAGTAGGACACTCCAATGCGTGTGATGGGGACAAATTCCACGTAAGCCTCACCATAGAAGGAAGGTTGTGCGACATGGAATTGGACACGGGATTGTTCTTCATCATCATATCGTGGGCAACCCTGAAGTGGCTAAACCCAAAGCTTCCACAGAACGAGCTGAAGCCCCAACACATACAACTAAATAACTACTGGGAAAACTCAATCCGAGTCCTGGGAAGAGTAGAGGTCAGAGTCGTTTTCCAAGAGTTTCGCAGCCATCTTACGCTAATGGTGGTCGAAAGCGACTGGCCCACATTGCTTGGGGTAGAGTGGTTCAAACCCCTGGGACTAGGCTGTCAGCACGTCAAAATGCATTTATCCTAGTGCTGACATGAGAAGGAGAATGCAGGCGTCTGTAACAGGAGGGTGGCCTTTCCCCTAATTATTTGCTCTGGAGATAATGTCCCCTAGGAGATGGATAGGAGGGGGGAAATTCTTTGAATTGGTACAGAAGCTAAGGGGTGAATGATTGGGAAGATGGCCAATGAATGCAGAGGAAAGGGGGAAAGGAAAAGGAGGGGTTTTGGGGTCAGCAAGCCAGTCCTGGCAGCATGGAGTTGGTGTGAAAAGTGCTGTGCTTAAATAAATGGAAGCTTGATGCACAAAATACTTTCGCTTGGAACGCATTTTTATTTGAAGACAGCCTGAATACCTGACATAGGCATCAAGGGCTGCACCGGATCAAAGAGATGAACTGGACCAGCTGCTGAATGAATTTCGAGACATGAATTTTTAGTTACACTCCATGGGTAGGACTTTGAAACAAAAGACAAAATGCGAAATTTATAATTAAACAACAAGAAACCATAGAAATATGTGAATATAGCTGATTACAGAGAAACCCCAAAGACAAAGATAAGTGGATCAGATTTATGCTGTGCAGCACCAGTACTTCCCACTGCCAGTTTTACTAATCTGTTCCGTTTACAACTAACTATAAGGACCTGCCTCAGCTAGCCCCCTTGGGAAAGCATGACTCTTGAAACAGGAAGCTATCAAAAGGAACTTTTACGGAGAGACAGTGATTTCGGAGAAGTCAAGCAGAATCTGAAGTTCCCACGCAAAGCATTAAGCTGTTCTTTCCAGTTCAAAACCCAATCCCCCTTCAACAGTCCACTGGTAGCCAATGTAGTGCCACAAAGTTGTTTTGAGAACTCTGAAGTGTTAGCTTGAAAGCAGTTCATTCCCAGGACCCAGGGACCTTGAGACTAGAATCAGGTGAGAGGAAATCCATCTTGTCTCTGAGATAGCCCCCTCCCTAAATCCCACACAGTTACAGCAAAAGTGAAAGCATTGAAAGAATGTGGTTCTGACAGCCCCTTCATCTATTGCAATGGTAGTGCCCCACAGGAGAATCACTGATGGGGAGTGGGCAGTGTCCACTGATTCTGATCTAATCTAATATAATGTGGAAACTACTTCCCTTTAAAGCCTGTCGACCGGAAGTGTTGCGGCGAAACAGTCGGGGAATCAGCAGGCTCTGATGAGCTCCGCAAAAACCCAGACTGACGAACTGCTGCTGAGGGGTCTTCAGACCGGAACTGTCCTGTAGGGACGGGGAAGAAGGAGAGGCACTTTGGAAGACCAAGAGGAACAGGCAAGTTCCTTGAAGGTCAGAGGAAACTCTCTTTAAATTGGTGACAGGGTGGCAGCCATTGCGGCTGTCAAGAAGCTGGGGCAACCAGACTAAGTATTGAGCAGGAGCGGTGACTGGAATGGAGTTTTTGAAGCCAGGTGAGTGACAATCAATCCACAGGCAAAATAACATAAAAAAAAACCTTTTAAATCAGAAAAAACCCCAGCGTAAAACCAGCGGCTAATGGGCATAGGGGGAAGAAAAGGGGATGTATGAAGCTGAATTTAAAGACACAAAAACCTGAAAAGAAAATTGATTTTTGAATAAAATTATTTGGAAAACTTTAAAAACTAGAAGTAGTAACCCCAAAATTGGCTAAAGGATTGGAAAGAAAATAAATAGATCCTTTTTTTGGATGTTAAGAAAAACAAAAGAGAATTGGATAATAAACCCTGCAACAGAAGTGCTGTATAACTAAAAGATAAATAAAAGAAAAAAAAGAGGGGAAAAGTATTGTTCAATTTGGACTGGATTATAAAATTGATTTGGTATTTTCAAAGTTAAAAAGAAGAAAAAAGCAGTGAGTAAAGATTTTTAACATGGCTTGAAACAAAATAGATACTTTGTCAGACAAGTAAGAGGAATTGTGGATTGTAGAGAGACAGCTGTGAAAACTTTTGGGGAGGATTGCTTTGTCTGCAAGTGGCTTGACTTTGGAAAAAAAAAGAACACAACAAAACTTTTAAAATTGGAATAATATCAATCCAGAAAGAAGAAAATGGTGCAGGAAATTAGAGAAATGATGGAAATGATGTACTCGTCATTGAAAACGGAAATAAGAGAAATAATTACAATGTTACATAGAGAATCAAAACTTGAGTACCCAAAAATTGAAGAGCATGCTCAAGCTGACAAGGAAATATAGACGGAGAAGCAAGACACAGAGACTGAAAATAAAGAAGATAAAGACAATGGGATTATACAATTTTATTTATTTATTTATTAAATTTATATACCGCCCTTCTCCTGACTGACTCAGGGCGGTGAACAGCCGACTAAAAAACCAATACAAAAACGTTAAAATCGTACTAAAAACAAATATAAATTAGGCTGAGAATTTAAAACAGAATAAAACTCTAAATTTTTTTTTAAAAAAAAATAGAAGGGATCAGGCAACTCCGGCAAGTTGAAAGAGATAAGTGTTCAGAGCCCGACGAAAAGTCCGGAGGTCGGCAATTGTTCTCAGTTCTGGAGGAAGATCGTTCCAGAGGGTGGGGGCTACCACAGAGAAGGCTCTCCCCCTGGGGGTCGCCAGCCGGCATTGTCTGGCTGACGGCACCCTGAGGAGGCCCTCTCTGTGGGAACGAACCGGCCGGTGGGAGGCAATTGGTGGCAGAAGGCGGTCCTGTAAGTACCCTGGTCCTAAGCCATGGAGCGCTTTAAAGGTGATTACCAACACCTTGAAACACACCCGGAAGTCAACCGGCAACCAATGCAGCTCACGCAGGAGAGGTGTCACGTGGGAGCGTCCCGTCGCTCCCATAATCCCCCGCGCGGCCACATTCTGTACCAGCTGGAGCCTCCGGGTGCATCCCACGGGGAGCCCCATGTAGAGAGCATTGCAGTAGTCCAAGCGAGACGTGACGAGCGCCTGAGTGACTGTGCGTAGGGAGTCCCAATCTAGAAAGGGCCGCAACTGGCATATGAGGTGAACCTGATAGAAATTGATTGAATATGTGGATAGTAACAATAAAAAGGAGGTTTCTAGAGATTACATTGGGATTAACAATGGAAAAAACAGAAAGGGTGGAAAGAGACAAAGAAGGAAAGGAGGGTGGAATAGAGAGAACATAAAAAACGTAAATGATTACACTGGGATTAACAGTGAAAAGATAAAAAAGAGAGAAAAATGGTGGAAAACAACAGGAAATGCATGGCAAAATAGAAGAGTCCAGGACTTTGAAATACAGAATGATTACACTGGGATAAAGAGTGGGATAAAGAGTGGGGAAATAAGAAAAGGAGAAAAAAGATGGAAAACAATGGGAAATATAGGGCAAAATAGGAGCGTTCCAAGATTTTAAAGAGCAAAAGAAAAAAAGGGAAAAGAAAAAGGCAAAAATAAAAAGGGAAAGGGAGAAAAAGAGAAATAAATGAAAGAGAAATAAGCTATATATACTTAGAATTGAAATATGAATTGTAGTAAGAAATAATGGGAAATCATATGATTGCAAAATGAAATGAATAATTAGAATATTTTTATTTGCATTTTTGAAATTTAAATAATGATAAGTTTTTAGAAACATAAATAAGTTTAAACTGTAACAATTGAAATATCTTTAATGGTACATGGTGATGAAAGTAGAAATTACTAAATTGCGGCTTTGAGCAATACATGGGGAAAGCTATATGATTAGAGAATAACAGCTAGAATATTTTTAAATTTAACTAGGGAAATTGTAATAAATTGAAATATTTTTAATTGTATATTGTGGTGAAAGCAGAAATGGTTAAGTTGTGGTTTGGAGGAACATATGGGGAAAACTATTTGGTTTAGTATTATCATGTAAATGTAATTAATTGATTTGTAAGAAGTTGGATTTCATGAAAATGGAAATAATTGGAATATCTATGTGCATATTTTTGGAATTTATATAAAGAAACATATGGGGGAAAGTATTTGGTTTATGATTAATATACAAAGAAAAAAGTTATATAACTGATCTATACTAAGGAAACGTATGTTATAAAATAAGTGGGTTTATTACTCCTATAAGAATTGAACAATTGTAATAGTACATAATTGAGGATAGATATAAAAATAGATGACAATGGGAAGGGGTACAACATAAAATAGAAGGGAAAAATTGAATTTGGTTAAGATTAGAGATGAGAATGAAGGGTAATATTGGTTTTAAAAAAATAGATGAGAATAAATATCATGGCAAAAAGGAAGTATAGAAATTGTAAACTTAATTGAAATGTCTAAATACTGTTTAAATTTGTGAATCGGCCAAATACTCTGTTCAGAGAAAACACATTGTATGTTTGTATGTGTGTTTGTGTACAAAATAAAAAAAAACCTTTTTAAAAAAAGTCTGCTTCCTTGCTAAACATTTACTGCTACAGTTTACTTTACTATACATACCTTGCAATCTTCAGGAACTCCATGCTAAGACATTTATGAATATTCAGATGAAATTCTTCCACAAGGTTATATAAAGCTGCAAAGAATCTGAGTGTCGTATATATGGTGCATCGAAAGGAATGGATTTTGGATATCATGGTGTATCGTTTGATTAAAATGTCAGCTCAGGTTGTGGCTGCTGAGTGATTTTGTGTCAGGAATCATTTGGAACTGCTATCTAAGCTCTTGTATGCCCCTGTGGTTTGATTGCTATTGAAAAACAGTGTGAGGTTTTTGTCCTTCACCAGAGAAAGAGGAGATGATTGTGCAGCTGGAAGAAGGCAACCAAAATGATGAGAAAAGCGCATCAGCTGCCCCTGGGCAAAAGATGGCAGGGGAGGGAGGTTTGGAACCACGGTGGATATGATGGAAGTGGATGAGAACTTTTTGCATCAATGAGATCATGATGGCAACCAGTCACTAAGGAAAGATGGCAGGGCACAAAGGCCGTTCTGCTTCTTCAGCTGCTCACCAGCATTAACAAGGCACCAACAAACACCAGAAGTTGCGCTTCTGGCTCATCCAGTTCCAGAACTGGTCTTCCTACCTTTACAGACTGCTTGAGGTACAGCTAGCTTGGCCTCAACAACATTCCTAAAATTATTTGCCTTTTGCAATGTCATTAGGTTATCATTCAACAGAATCAGGGTTTGAAACTTGCTGGCAGATTTCTCCTTATCTTGCTGGAATTTGGAATGAAACCAAAGTTGAACAAGCAGCATTCTTTTTTTTTTCCTAAATGAAAGAAAATGAAAATACTTTAATAAACAGTGAAGCAAAGGTTGAAAGGTTATATCTTACAACAAAGCAACTGAATCATTCCTAAGGCAGCAAGTTTGTCAAACAGGAAGATTGATCAAGTACTAACGTAAACATTTTCTGGACTTTGTGGGTTGTGGTGGTTCAATAAGAACTCTGCAGCTTAGAATTGAGCAACTGGGGGTATCCCAATGCAGGACCTCTTTCCAGCTGCAGTCACCAAAACCCATCAGAAACCCTTGTTTGCCCCCCATGTTCCACATAGTTCTCTACCTTCCACAGTTTCTTGGAAACCCAAAAGTTGCACTAACGTTTTCTTAGAAAGAATATATAGCAGATTTCAGTTACCAAATCCAGATGGTGGCTAAATTGAAATTTTAATGGATAAAAAATAGATCTTTGGGCGTTCCTACTAAAAAGTTGTACTTCAATAGGAAGGGTGTGGCTTAAATTCTGTGTGAAGGGTCAGGATAGCTCTTGGATTGGTAGTTTGGAAATTCTAGAAAACCATTTCAAAAAACCATCTTGGCTTTCATTTTTGAAAGATCACAGGTTCATGTTTAATGTCTGAGGAAATTGAAAGTATTATCTGACTTTTACTATATGCAATGCCTATATGGCATTACAATATAATCAATCCATTTCTTTGTTATTGTCTTGTGGTGGCATTTCTAAACATGCCCAAAGTCCCATTAACTATTTCCACAATTAAAATGTTACTCAATACACTTGAATAACATGCAGTGTTTGAAAACACTCATATTCAAGCACTTTATTTGCAGAATCTCATTTTCTCAAGCTTTCTGAAATCCTTTTCAGCTGTTCATTTCCAGAAAACGTCACCTGTGTCATGAAGTATCCATAATCTGCATGCGTGAAACTATAAAGTAGAATTTTTTGTTTCGTTATTGACATGGCTAGATATTTGTGAGGGCTATTGTGACAAGACCAATTTATTGATCAATAGTTAGTAGCACTATAGTCCTCAGCTGCCTGGAAAGTTAAGCGGGGAGACAGAAGGTTCAATATCAGTTTCTGGTCTCCTGATCCCAGGATAAGACCTCTGTTCTACAGGGAGATGCTCCAAAACCTGGTCGCTCCTTGGAATTCAAAGATAGACCTGGAGCCACTTTTTTTTTTAATTAAGAACTTGGATGAACTCTTGTCCCAAATGTAAATTGCCCAGAGGTCAAGTCTTTTCTGATCCACTAAGAACCCTTCCTACTAAAGCTCCCCTGACCGCTTGGCCATCTCAGGAGGTTTTCTGTCTTCCAAAGGAGCCTTTTGGAACCTTCTCAATTCTTTGCAAGAGATCTTCAACTCACACTGCCAAACTTAGATTATGATTTGCCTAAGGTTCTGAAAAACATAACTAGGCTGAAGAAAGCAATCTCTGATGTTAAGAAATGGCCTTGTGTGGTGGAGAAAAAAGTGTCTTTATCCAAGCAGAAAAACAGTGTAAGCTGATCCAAGAGGGGAATGTAGGGGCATCTACAGACAACACGCTTGCAAATTTCAGACTGAGAATGGGGAGAGGATTGCTCAAGCAGCTTAATGGAGCTTCCACATGAAAAGTGATGAAGAGTGATCAAGCTGAGCCCGGGGGAGGGAGGGGAAGCACATCAGTAGCCTGGAATCCCTTTGCACCCACAAAAGATCCAAATCCGGCCCTCCTTGAATTCCACCCTCATGTTCGATAAGACACCCTCTTATCGAACATGAGGGTGAAAACACCCATTTTTTTTTGTCCTCTTAGGAAAGGGAATCGGAGAGCAAGTTTTTCCAGAGCAGTTTTATCTTTCATTCCTTATCACTTGATCATTCACTTGATCGACATCACATACATCCTCAACCTCTGAATTAGGAGCAGCTCTGATATACTCATATGACTTTGGAACATATCCAAACACACAAAACAAAAACACGTTTAAAACTAATCAGTTCAACCCAGAAGCATGATTTTTCCTTTTTTGGCTGCTTTCCATTACAAGATGTTGTTATGGGATCTGCATGTCTTCAACTGAATCATTTCTTTCCTTAGATTCCTTTTTCGATGTTCTAGGGGATTCTTCAATTGTTCTTCCTGTTTTGGGAGAAAAAGTAAGTGATCCAAAGCTGATGTTGAAAGTTCTCTAATATACCAACTGGAAGAAAAATATTATCAATAATTTAAAAAATAATTATCAATATGGAGGTCCAAAAAATGGACACTGGTGATAAGTAGACTTTGGGTTGGGATGGGCATTGAGAAAGAAAGGGAAGGAGGGGACACCTCTATGTAGAGGAGCCACTTCTGCATCTTCCCAGACTTCCCAGAGGTTGCACAGAAGACACAGGGCAGAAGTCAAATTCTTCCTGACCCACTAAGCACCCTCCATCCTCATGAAGCTCCACACTGACTTCCCACAAATTCTTTTGCTTCCATTGGATGTGCGGGGGAGGAGAAGAGGAGCCATGACACGCACACATACACACCGCCCCTACTTAACCAGGTAACCTGGGGGAAACAACCGGGCCTCCAGATCCAATGGAGAAGAGGGAGCCTGGTGGTGAGTTTATCCATTGACCAAAGGGATAAACATGGAATAGAATGGCCAGCTTCTCCCCCAGGCTCCATCCTTTGAGGGACTGTGGCGGGGAGGGGAGCACTTAGACCTAAGGAGGATCGAAACAGACGCTGCATCCCCCCCTCCCCCAGCTCTGGGCCTCTTGACATGCCAGGTAAGCCGCACCTGGTGCCCCCCCTCCCCCCGCCATGCAGCATCCGAGCCCTCCGAGTGCCCCCCCCCCCCAGAGACGGGCCCTTTGGGTGTGCAAACCCAGCTATGGGGGCGAAACGGGCGCCTCTCTTTCCACGTTCCCCAGGAAAAGGGCGGAGAACCCTTCGGCGCTTTGGGCCTGAAGAGCGGCCCTGATGTGAGGGTGGAAGCCGAGGAAAGGCGCGGCGCTGATCGCCTCCCGCCCTGGGAAACGGATTCTGGTTCCCCGGGAGAGCCAGGCGGCCCTTTCTTGGCAGAGGGCGAGGCAGAGGCAGAATCTGGGCAGATTCTGCGGCTTCCAGGTCCTCGTTGTCCCAAAGAGGCGGCTGGACTTGCTGGTCTTTCTTTGAAGAGCCGAAGAAGCTTCTTGGCTGAGAAGCGAAACGTCTTCAAAGAAAAACCAGCAAGTCCTCTAGAAAAAGCCCTTCGGGACGACGAGGAAGGCCGAGCGGTGGGGAAGGAGTGGACGCGTCAGGCCGGGAAGGCTCGGCCGAGCGAGGCTTCTTCTAGCGCAGCCTCCCAGCAACCGAGGCGACCGCTTATCGCGGCTCTAACCCAGGCGCCCTTCAAGGGACGCCCGCGGCTTCCATAGCCCCGTCGCCCCTTTGCGCAACGACCCTCCACACCTGCAGGGGCGCCGTTCGGGACATCAGGCGTCCCCGATTCCCACCAGCCAATCCCAGGCCTTATTTCCTCTTACGTGAGTCCAACGGGCGGCCTTATTTCGGGCGTGCTGAATATTCCGATGATGGGCAACGTGTCTGGCCAATGAGAAGATTTATTCTGGGACTATCGCGCCTTCTAGTCCTTCCAACCAATCGGAAGACTCCCTTCCGCCTGTGACGTTCCAATCAGAAGGCGGCTCCCCGAGCCCCTTCCCGGAAGCCTCGGGTCCAGGGAGAGACCACGCGGCTGGCGGGCGAGCGAGCGAGGGTGAGCCGCCGTTGGGCTCCGGGGCCGGCTGGGGAAGGGCCGGACGGGACTCCGACTCCCCTGCGCCGAGCAGGATCCCGCCTGCACTGCAGACCCCCCCGGTGGCTGCACGGAGTGGAATCTCCGGCCTCAAAACGGGAAGCCAATGAAAAGGAGACCTTCAGAGCAGGGAAGCGGCGCCTTCTGGGCTGAGCCGCCTCGGCGTCCCTTCGCGGGGGCTGATTGAGTGTAGCAGCTGGGCCGGAAAGCGGGAGAGGAAAATCGGAGCATTAGAATAAGCGGAGGTCTCCAACCGTGGCAACTTTAAGACTTGTGGA
The DNA here is from genome assembly GCA_030761175.1 of Masticophis lateralis. NCBI lineage: Eukaryota > Metazoa > Chordata > Lepidosauria > Squamata > Colubridae > Masticophis > Masticophis lateralis. The sequence continues at coordinate 25,931,210 of JAUDYJ010000010.1, forward strand.
CTTCAACTCCCTGAATTTCTCCCAGAACTCTGAGAGTTGAAGTCCACAGGTCTTAAAGTTGGAGACCCCCGGAATAAGCATGCAGGCTGCCTGAAGCTCAGCAAGAAAATAAAGGTGAAAGAGGGTTACCGGAGACTGCGAGCTCATTCTTGCCATTTGCTTTGCTGGGGAACCAAGCAATAGGCAAAATGCAAAATCTTTTCCCCCAAGATTTGTACAGAACAACTTTTCTTTAAACCCGGAAGCATCAGCCTCTGGCTTCTACATGAGAGAAGGAAGGATATGCTGTATTTTATAATTGTGCACATTGACTTAAATCAAAGCCCAGTCCCTGGTGTTGCTGTTACATTCTTGGAACAAAGAGACTATGTTGTTCAGGCTTTCTGATTTAAGATCCCATCATCTGTGGCTGCATATTACAACTCTAGAACTTGAGTGCTTTTTCCTCACCGGATGCATTTCTCTTTCTAACAGCTGGTGATCATGGAGGCAGAATAAGGATTGATCTGCTTTAGAACTAGGGATTTTCATTGGCTGCTTATCCAGCTCAATCATGTGTGATTTGCTGAAAGAGGAGAAGAAGAAAAAGAAGAAGACACTGATGACAACAAGCAAAGGGCTGGAATTTGCAAAGGAGCAGTTAAAGAAGCATGGATGGAAAAAAGGTGCAGGGCTTCACCTATTTTAAGTTTGCCTCTCTGCACTTAAGTAGAGCAGAAACTTTGTTTATTTTCTTTATTAATCAAATGTATATAGCTGCCCATCTCACCAAAAGCAACTCTGGGCAACACCCAACAAATGGGTCACTTGATGCTGAATGCTCTTGGCACATTTAGCACCAAGATGCTTCCGGATTGAAAGGATTAGCTGGGAACATCACCATTGCCCAGGAGACACCCAGTTGGGGGCTCCTTTCATGTTCCCATTTATGAGCCCACCTATTCAAAGGTAAAAGTTCCGCCTGTCCAGTCGTGTACAATTCTAGGCAGCAGTGCTCATCTCCATTTTTAGCCTAGAAAGCCAACGCTGACACTTTCTGTAGTCATGAATATATATGGAGGTGCACAGAATCCTGTTACCTTCCCACTGAAGTGGTACCTATTTATCTACTTGAATTTGCATGCTTTCAAACGGTTAGGTGAGCAGGAGCTGGAGGAAATGACAGACGCTCACCACGTCACACAGTAGCACTTGGGGCTTGAATACGGGCTTGCTGATTGCCAACTCAGTGTTTTAATCACATGAGCCATGTATGGCATATCATACATAGGCTAGAAATATATATTAACATTTCACCTAGGTTAGTAAACACAATAAAATATAAATGTTAAAAAGGTCTATTTTCAAATACCAATGTCTAGGCCAACTAACCATTGAAGCACGGCAGCATTTATATTAAAAAAATCAGATACTGGATGGGAAGATGCCCTCAGCTTTCAGCCAGTCACGATGTGATCTACAATTTGATGCAGTCAGACTGAGGGGAGGCTACCAGGCCCCATTTATACAAAGAGCCCCAGCAGACACCATGGGAGGTGTGAATCCCATTCAGGATTGTCCATTGTTGACATGGTAGTTCAAAGCCTGGCATCTTTTTTGTGGGGTCATTTATATGTCTTCCTATGTCTGGGTATTTGGCTTTCCATTGGGAATCGATGTTGAAGTTGCTGGGCAGATATTGTACAAGGGCTTTCTGGATTAGTTTGTATAAAAATGTATCCTTCCAAACTCTTATATGCTGCAATTAGGTCTACAAATACGGCCATGGTTTTGAGATCTCGTGTACCGTTCGTACTTCCCCAACAAATGAGTAAAACCACATTTAAAACTACAGTTATAAAAACCACATATTAAACTATAGTTATAAGAATATAAAAATTACATTAACAGAAAATATTTTTTAAAAAGATACAAACCCTAGTGAAGAGGGAATAAAAATAGCCAGCTCAGGAATGGAGCCATCTAAGCATGTCTCTTAGTAATAAACCAAATGGAATTAATAATAGTTGTTTACATGTTCATGAACTTAAAGACAGAAAATTAGAATTTTAAAAAAGTTTCTAAGTTCTGTGTTCTTTGTGGAGTATCTCTAAATTTAACAAGTGTCATACTTTGCCATGGTTTATAGATATTCTGGGCCAGATTTGCCATATAATATGGAAAAGCCTGGTACAAATGTAATAAGTAAATAAGGATCTAAGGATAAATTAAATGATTTCCTGGATTACTGCTTTCCATATAATTTACTCCTGCAAATCTTGCTGAATTGGAGACCCAAAGCCACAGGAAAGTACCAAGAACCTACTGTCTGTTGTGGCATATCAGGTGCAAATGTCTGGATTTTCATTCATTAAATATGGTTCAAACAAACCCCACTTTTTGGACCCAAGGATTAGCTCTTCCCGTCATCCAATCTGCCTGATGTTGATCATCCTAGCTAGGATAATTCTGATGCAAATAATGAAGAGAATGGACTGGAACTCCTTGAAACAACACAGGCATTATTAAAGTGGATTTATGAAGACGTATCTTGATTGATTGTAGCAAAGTATTTGACAGTTTGTTCTGAATAACAAGCCTCTTAAGTGTGCATTGGATGACATGATATTGGTAGACCTTGATTTATGACCCTTCAAACCCTTTCAGTCCTTGGTGCTGAAAATACTGGCTTCGTATCAGTCCTCACACTTCCTGCCACTGCAGAGGTCATTTGATCAGAATTCAGGCACCTGGCAACTGCTGTGTATTTATGAAGGGATCGCCATTTGTGACCTTCCCAGCCAGCTTCCAACAAGCAGTGGGGAAGCTGGTTTCACTTAGCAACCTATGATTCACTTAATAACTGCAGCAAAAAAAATCATAGAATCAGGCACAACTTGCCTCCGACAGCAATGGAAATGCCCGTCCCAATTATGGTTGAAAGTTGAGGACCACCGTCAATTGTAGGGTTAGCTCAGAAATCATACTCCAAGTTGGTTCCTTGAAGGAGGAGCTGCCGTTTTGTCCTTAGGCTAACTTCAATGCAGCATGAAATCCCCCTCCTCCCCCCCCCCCCCCCGGTTATATCCAGCTCGCTGAACCAGTAGCGCTGGTGACGGAAGGCTCCGCCCACCCACTGGGTCATCATTGTGTCCCAGTTTTTTGTCAGAAAGTTCTGTGCATGTGCTCCCGTTCCCAAACCAGTAGTGAAGGTAAGTGGATTTCACCGCTGCTTCAATGTGTTTCTTAATGAAAAGGAGAAAGGAATGTTTTTTCTTTTCTTTTAGGTAAAGGACTTGGGAAACAAGAAAACGGGATCGCTGAAGCCCTAAAAGTCAAAATAAAATGCAACACAGCTGGGGTAAGGAAAGGTCAGACTTTGAGTGGGAGGAGTGGGGATCGCCTCTTGAGCAAAGCTGATCTTTTGTCCTATGGTAGCACTCAGGGCTCACTTAGTCTATTCCTAAGCATGTTCTTGCCTGCCAGGATTACCCAAATAAGCACAGTCTAGCCTTGAGAATCACTAATTTCATATTCTTGAGTTGTAAAATGCTTCTGCACTTGCCTACCGGGCCATAGTCCAGATTTTATATGAAGTCTGCAGAGAAGTCTGGAACTCTTGGTTAGATGGGTGAGGACAAACTGGAGGCACATTTAAGAATCTGGTGGGTGGTGAACAGTTACTTTCTTGTTTTAAGGTTCTTTCCAAGCATAGGAAGTTCTTAATGACTTGGGAGCATTTGAAGCTCGTAGGCCAGATCTGTGACCCTGCCTCCTCCTGACCCAGGTGGGGCATGACTCAGCTGAGGAGTTCACCTACCACTGGTGGGACCATCTGTTCAACTCGTCTGCTGCTAACATTACAGTAGAAGCTGAGCAGGTAAGGGGGCACGGCTGGGCTTGACCTAGCGGTAGCTTTGGTTTGACAGTTTGCCACTGAAGCTGTAGATCTGAAGCCATGGAGTGATCCTGTGTCAACAAGGCTAATGTGAGAGAGGGATCAGCACCCAAAGGTTTAAGAATTTATCTATTAATGTTTTCTTTGCTGCCCATCTCTCTACAAGGTGACTCAGGGTTGCTTACAGGTTATGAAACAAGTAAAAATAGTTAAAAGATTAAGACAGCATAATGTTAAAATATTATTAAGAACTATAATAAAACCAACCTAAGAGAGCAAAGGGCTGGACGGGGATGAGGTCTTCTTATCCTGTTAGCCACCTCCAGCGATGAGTGTCCCTGTGGGGGCCCAGGTAAAGGTCAGTGAGATCAACATGAAGTCAGATACTTTGTGACTGCAGCACCCAGAAAAACCCCTGCATGGACTGCAAGCTTTGGTTATTGTGTGAAAATGGATTTATTGAGTTGAACATAACACATAGCAGTTGAACACAGCTGTCTCGTTTGTTGACCTGTGTGTACAGTTTGTTTTCTGTGCAGCAAGCCAATGTGTGTACAAAAGTCCTTGGGGTTTCCACCAGTATCATCTTTGCAGGTAAATAACCTCCAGCCCCTTTCACAAGTGACAGGATGTGAAAGGCTTGTTTGGGCGTAGCCCCCCCCCCCCAAACCTCTGAACCTCCATTCCTCCCCCAGGACGGGGTCCAAGTGAGAAAAACCTCTGAGCGAGAGGGGCCAGTTACAAGGACAAAGCCATGCCGAGCCCAGGAGGGGAACATGCTCTACGGCCGCTTTGTGAAGGTAACGGGGGCCGTGGTGGAGCAACAGGAGATCCTTGAGTTGGAGCTTTCCTGGGCAGAGTGCCAGAGACTGGCCTGATTTGCCCTCCTTGCAGGCAGCCACCCTGATATCTGGCACTGAGGAGCCCATGAACCCCGTGTCCTCCACAGACCAGGAGAAGGAGAAACCGGACCTCTCCATGGGAAGGAGGTGAGGCTGAGGAGGGGCCTGGAGAAACCCGGCTCCTGTCCCCCCACCCCCCACCCCAGCGATGCAGATGCTGACCAGGTTGGTTCCCACCCCCCTTCTGTCTTTTGCAGGCTGACTGACCAGGAGCTGTTCCAGGCCTGTGGGGGAAGAACAGTCCACAAGTGAGGAGCAAGCAGGGGTGGGTGGGTGGGTGGGGGCTAGACACAGCTTTCGGGGGAAGACCAAGTGCCAAATCCCAGTAACTGATGCTGTATGGGTTGTGGTGCAGCAAGGCAGACCCTCTGAACAGAGGGAGCAGGCCTCTCCTAGTGACAGGCTTTCTCGCTGGTGGGTTTTGCCCAGTGGGATTGACTACTTTGATTCCTGCACTGAAGTTCCCTCACAAAAGGTGCGAGAGAAGGCAGCTCAGTCCCCCAGCCCCTGTGGCTCTTCCGTGGAGATGAGCCTTCCTTAATTCTGGCCCCTCCTGTGTTGCTGCCACACAGGGCTGGTGGGCTGCGCACTCTGGCAGCTTGAGTCGCCTCACATCTCCCTTTTGCTGCTTCTCCAGGGGCGCTCGGCACGGCATCACGATGAGGGCAAAGCTCGCCCGGCTAGAAGAGCAGGAAAAGGCTTTCTTGGCTAGTTCTGTCCAGAAGGATGGACCAGGGATGGCCCCCAGCGGCTGCCCTGACCCACAGCCCTCATTGCAAGTCAAGAAACACAAAAGAAGCAAAACAGGCTGCTACAGAGAAGAGCCAGGTGGGGGAAGCTGCCTCAAGGCCAAGAAGAAGAAGGGCAAGGAGCTGAATGGGCACTAGGGAGACGGCAGCCAGAGGAGCAGAACTACTGGAGGTTTCAGCCCTGCTTGAGCCTCACTTGTGTTCCAGCCCTTGTCTTGTCCAGTGAAGGACTGGCTGATCTCCACTAAGGAGTGCTTGAGGCTGAAAAGTGTACAGATAAATATTTTTTCATAAATAGATAATGCACCTATACAGTATTGCTGAGCTTCCCATGAAGGCTTGGAAGTCAGAGGCCTCCTTTGCCTACAGATTTCATGTTCATACTGGGGGTGGGGGGTTTCTCTGACAGCATCTCTTTCCCTCAAAGATCAATGGGTGTACCAAATTTTGAAAAACAATGTAAAAATTTTAAGTGGAGGCAAGGATAGTTAAAATTTGACAGTAAAATTTAGGGAAAAGCAGGAGGGCTTTGTGGGCACTGGCCAGCCCTACGCTGCAGCTCCTCTGTGACAATCCTCCACACCAGTGAAAAGGCAGAGCCATTTATTTTCAAAAGAGCAGGTGTGGGGTGCCTCATTGTGGGGAGGGGGAATATTGTCATTGTCCCCCCATTTGCTTTGGGGTGGGACATGCTGGCCCCCCCTTACAAATTCTCCCAAACTGCTCTATGGTGGAATTCAGCCTAGAAACTCGCTATTTTGGGAAGCCCCAAGGGTCTCTCTCTAGACTGCTTTTTGGGTATGGGGAGAGGGCTTATTTAAACTGCCATTAACACTCAACACAGCCCCATCTTTTAGACACAAAAGTGGAATTGGGTGGCTTATTATGGCTGAAACTGCTTGTGCATCGCCAGTAGCAGGAGGACTGACCTACGATCCCCCCACAGGCTGCTCTAAAAAGGTGGCAAGAATTCTGCAAACTACTACACATGCAGAGGGTTCTTCATAGCAGCCCCCCAGTCCAAGCCCTCCCCGACCAGCGTTTCTGCACACCTTCCCACATCTGCTGCCCGCTTTGATCCGGCTGAGGAAGGCCTGGGCCAGGCACCACGAAGTCAATACTTGACCTGCAAACTTGAATCAATGGAGGATCTCTGTAGTTGTAAAACAGCTCAGCCCTTTTTAAAATGTGGATTATAGTTCAAAACATGACTGGGCACGCAGAATTAAGTCACACCAATGTGATTAAACAGGATTAAGTGAGTTCAGTATTGATGTTGTGCATGCCTACTTGGTCATGAATCCCACTGACCTGGACTGGCTTGGGCCGGTTTGTACGTTGTTTAGAAGACCAAAATAGTCCCTCCTCCCACTGACAGGACACAGTCCTGCTAATCGTCCTACATTCCATTCATGAACTGAGCTTATTTATTATTTTTTAATTTAATTTTATTAAATTTATATACCGCCCTACTCCCGAAGGACTCAGGGCAGTGAACAGTCAGATGAAGTGCAATGTTGAAAAACATTTAGAATATAATAAATATTTTGGCCCAATAATTTAAAACACCCAATTTAGGATAGATTTGAAACAGTTAAAAAAGGGAAGATTAGGCCAGGCCCGCCTGTTTAAATAAGAATGTTTTAAGGGCACGGTGGAAAGTGCGCAGATCCAAGATCCTCCGTAATTCTGGTGGGAGCTTGTTCCAGATGGTAGGTGCCCCCACAGAGAAGTCTCTCCCCCTGGGGCCACCAGTTGACATTGTTTGACTGACAGCACCCCAAGAAGCCCCTCTCTATGGGAGTGTACTGGTCGGTGAGAGGTTACTGGTGGCAGAAGATGGGTCTCGTAAATACCCTGGTCCTATGCCATGGAGCGCTCTAAAGGTGGTAATCAGAATCTTGAAGCGCACCCGGAAGACCACTGGGAGCCAGTGCAGCTTGCGCAAGAGCCATGTCACTCCCATAACCGCTTAGATCTCATTTAGTTTTGTTCTGCCCCGTGTATGTTTTGGAGTATGGATCTCTGGCAGATTTGGCCCTCGGTGCCCAGCCTGTCATCTGCCAATAAATTGGAGCTTCCTTTTCCCCTTACTTCAGATGGCTTAGTCTGCACTGGCCATTTGTGGGGGATAGTTGAGCATTGGCGCTCAGCCCTGCAGAGGACAGGATGGTTAAGGCCTTTCTGGCTGCTGTTTCGTTGTGTGTTTTTGAGAAGACATTGCATCAGCACATGCACACCCTCCATGGACAGTAGTAGTCAACCTCTGGACTTCATCTGCTAGGCTTCCCAAAATCTTTTTTGGGCTGGGCCTGAGCCAAATGTTCTATTTTGTGCTGCTGTGGCTTCTCAGATTTGACCAGGTCTGGCAGATCTTCACCATGCCAAGTGCTGACTTTGATCTGGTGTTGATGGCCCTCAGAGCGAGGGCCAGAGGCAAAGTCCTTGCACCATTTGGCTTCTCCAGAAGGTATCCTAACCACAAATAAATAGGAAACTGGTCCACAACCAAGTCTGTCTCCAGCATCAGGCCAAATTCCAAATCTTTGTAGCCAGTTAGGAAAAAGGTGAGGGGCTGCAGCTTAGAGTTCTGTTTGGGAAGGGACACATCTGTCCATGTTAAAGACCACTGGGCAAAACAACTGGACAGACTTGCTCAAGAGGAAGACTGCATTTTTTCATCTGGTTCTTTTGTGACTAAATTGTTTCCTTATCAAGTATTGTCTTCAGTGCTGCTCCAGCCGGGCTGTTAAGAAGCTGAGAGGTATTCAAAATAGCAATAAGGCTTCCTTTTTCCCTCCCAGCCATTCTGAAGTCTAACACCAGAATGGCTGGGGTATACATACATGTATGTATGTATGTATGTATGTATGTATGTATGTATGTGTGTTATTTTATTAAAAGATTTAAAAACAAAGATACAAACTATTATAGTATAGGAAGGATAAAAAAGGAAAAAAATCGGAGCTAAAAGCAAACAAGATACAATGAAGTAGCATCAGATATTCTCTAGAGCAGTTATAAATTTACCCTTTTTTCTAAAAGTCTCTAGATACTCTGAGTCATCCAGGTCATGTTTGTCCAAAGGTGCTTTTTCAGGAGGCATCTGGACTGTTTTTTCTTTGAAGCTATTTCGCTTGTCATCCAAGAAGCTTCTTCAGCTCTGACAGGGTAGTGGGGAATGGAACTTCCTTTTTTTTTTTTTTTTGCATAATTTATTTTTACTTCTATTTGTCTTACTATTAACACCGATACCCACCATTGTAAGAGCTTACTTTTTTGAGAAATAAGCAAGGGTAGATTTGAAAGAAGAGCCAGAAGGCTGTTCCTGCAGAGCCCGCATACTCAGGATTCACATCCCCAGATGGCCCTTTTCTCCCTCAGTTCACAAACTTCACCTAGGGACTAGGGATGTTCAGGGTCACCATCTTCAAGCAGAATTCATTGATCCAACTCATTGGTGTCGGAGAAACTGCCAACAGTTGCCATCTGCCATCCTTTTCTATGAGATCAATATGAGGCCAGCAAATGGTGCTTTTCTGTGTATTTTGGAACAGCTCCATTTGAAGTGAGGTTACCCCCAAAGTTTTGGCTTTCTGGAAATTACTGAAACGAGAGACCTTGTGGAAAGTTTGTGGCGATACAAGTTACTTAGAACAGAGAACTGCATTTTGATTCTAGAATTATGTAATTCTACCCTAATTCTCTCCTGTTTACATGGAGTCCTTGGGAGAGATCATTTCTTGGCATCATCATGTCCAGGACCAAAGCTAAGATTGTAACTGAATCAACAGACTTCCAAATACACAGCTCTTCTGTCTTTAGTCTCTTCTTCCCCACCCAGGTCCTAACAGCCTCCAGATACCCATCCAGAAACTCTTCCCCAAAGCAGAGATGCATTCCTTGGTATCAAAGATTGATGAATCCTCATCTCACGTTGGCAGATGTCAAGCACGGTGGCACCCCACGCCTGAGGAGCCCACCTCCCTCCCCAGCCACCTACTAGAATCGCCTATTCAGCAGGAGGCCACCACAGTGCACTGCTCCCCCGATCCCAACCTCCACGGATCGGGACGCTCCAAGGCTGGTGGGTGAGGAAGACGGTCCTTTCGTGGGGCCACTCCAGCTTGGAGCGTCAAAGGCAGCCAACCTAGTTTGCGTTCCATCTGGAAACGGTCCAGTATTCCCAGTTATCGCAGCCATGTTATTTCCTCAACAAGCTTGAGAAAATCAAGACGGGTGGATCGTTATCGAACGAGAAAACGGCCCGTAGGAAGGCAGCGCAGCGTCGGAAGGACATCAACGGGGCGTTTAGCGAAAGAAATCCCTTCCCTCGAGCGGGACCTGCATCCAACCTCCCCAGTGGCAAAGGCTGCTCCCTAGTTCGTTTCCACAAATCTGATGAAAGAAGACCCGACCAAAGCCTCGCGGTTCTGCCCGTAGGCAGCGCTTGAGACCCAAGAAACGACCCTCCTGCCTGGTCCCTCCAGAAAGGATCGGGCTTCCCTTGGGGAGGGTTTGGCTCCGCCAGTCGTTGCCGACCGCGGGCTTCCTAGAGAAGCGGGGCCGCTTCCTTGCTTCGGCCCTCAGGCGGCCACACGGGCCCCCTTTGACCCGGCCGCATCAGGGCCGCCGTCGGCCTCAGCATCCCCCGCCGAGACTAAGCCCGGCGCCGCCAGCAAAGCGCGACGGTAGCGCAATGAACGGCGCATGCGCGGGACGTCCAGAAGCTCCTCGAAAGGACCCGGTGACTGCGAGACTTCCGCCCGAGGAGATTAAGCCCCGCCCCTTCCGACTCCGGGAAGCTGCAGGTTCGCAGGATCCCTTCGCCCGCTCCGCTGCCATGGCGCTCCTGTGCTCCGGTGGCCGCTCGCTCCTGCCTCCCCGCGTGGCCGCTCTCGCGGTCCGAGCCAGGTAACGGCGTCGGCACCTGGGAACGCGGCCGAGAGGCGAAGCCGGGCGACCCCTTTTTGTCCTTCGGCGGACCCCGTCGCGGGATCGCGGCGAGGAGGGCGGCCGTGATTGGGCGGCTCGGGGGGCGGGAGCGCCTGGCCTGTCTCCGATTGGCGGCCTCGCGGGCGGCCTCGGTGCCCTTGGAGCGGAGACGCGCGGGGGGGGGGGGGACTGAGCGGGGTTTCTCGCCGCGCCTGTCCCAGCCTCGCCCCACGGGGGTCCCGCTGCTCCGGCCTGGCGCGTCGCGGCCTAGCCTTCTGCGGCGCCCCATGGCGGCGAGCGTCGGCCTGGTCGCCCGCGCTGTGGCTGGCCGTTCCCGCCTTAAGCGGCGCTTCCGGAGGCCGTTCTCGGCCTTCGCCCCGCCGCCCGGGCCTCCTTGCTCTTCGGGCGGCGGCGGCGGCGGCGGCGGCACTGGAGGAAGGCGGCGGGCCTCTCCCTGCAACCTGCCGGCCGAGGGCGGCTCTTCGCCCCTCTCGAGCCTGGAGGGGCGTGGGGGTGGGGGTGGGGGTGGGGGGAGCGCGGCTTCCTCTGCGGCGGCTGATCCCCCCTTCCTGGACGCTGCAGCTCCTGGTGGGCCCACGTGCAGATGGGCCCCCCCGACCCGATCCTGGGGGTGACGGAGGCCTTCAAGAGGGACGGCAGCGCCAAGAAGATGAACCTGGGAGTCGGGGCTTACCGGGACGACAACGGGAAGCCCCACGTCTTGAACTGCGTCCGCAAAGTAAGCGGCTTCCTCTCGGTTCCCCCACCTCGGGGGGGTTCAGTGGGGCGGTTGGAGCCGGTCCTGCGCAATCAGGCTGCATTTGGACGGCCTCTGCCTTGGCCCCGTTTCCCATAGACCGGCCGTCAGCACTGATGGGGCTCTGGGTGAAGTTCCAGGATTTGGAAGCAGCTGCAGCTTATCTCAGACTCTCCCTTCCTTCCTTCCTTCCTTCCTTCCTTCCTTCCCCATCCAATGGCTGAAGGTGTGCATGATGGGTGAGGATTATAGCCTTTACTGATGGAATCCAATCCAGAGACTCAGAGCGGCCCGCTCCATCTTGCCCTGGTCTTTTAGCAGCAGGAACTCTCACTGGAGAGCTGCAGAAGCCCGAATGAGATCAGAGGAATGGCTTGATTAAATGGACAATCTGCCTATTAAGAAATTGCTAAGCAGCACCAGGGTTTGGTGTTTACACGTTGCAGTAGTCAAAATGCAAATGTAAATGAGTGAACGGGATGCAGGCTTGGCATTAAATAAGTGATAGTTCAACTTTTCTGAGGGATCGTGCTCTCTCAGAAAAGATTAACAAGATTAACAAAGACAGTTCAGAGAACAAATTTGCAGATGTAAGAAGGTGGCAGGACAATCTGAATTTAGGTGTTTGCCTTTTCTGCACCAAAAATGTCAGGAAAGTAACCACAGGTAGGTAGGTATTGGCCACTTCAAGGCAAGCCTAGCCAAATGAGCAATGGCTGTAGCAAAATGCACCTGAGCTAGAAAAGTGGTTACTGTTCAAGCTCTCAACTATTTGACTAATTCTTTTTTTACACTATATTCATAATCCTACAAACTCCCTTCTTCCTGTTGAAACCCTGCATTATTTAGAATAGTGATCTAGGAACAGTATTGGGTGAATATTTCCAATTTATAGGCGGGAGAAATCGATAACTAAATTGAATGTCTTTATGGTCTAGGCAGAAGCCGAGATAGCTGCTAAGAAGATGGACAAGGAATATTTGCCCATATCTGGGCTAGCAGACTTCAACAAAGCATCAGCTGAACTGGCTTTGGGAGAAACAAATGAGGTTATACAAAGTGGCCGGGTAAGGAGCCAAATGAAATATTTATCAAGTGTATTCAGACAGAGGTTCCTATATCAGAAGCCGTCTTTGCTATGCAAGATTTGGATCGTTTGTGGATGAAGAGTTGACTTCTGGAGAGGCTTTAGCTGAGCCTTTGAAATCAGTTACCTCTAATTGCTCTGTTGGAAAAGGTGAAAGTAACTGTATAACCCACAATGCTGACAATGCATCTAATTTTGAGAATACTTGGAGGTTCTGGGTCCCAGAGAGGCAGCATTTCAGCAGGTGAACCATCTCCTTTCATCCCATTTGTTGGAAGAGGTAATATGTGGGACATGTAAATGCGGTTTTGTCTAAAAACACGGAAACTCCACATTTTCTTTATGTTTGACTTGGATGTGTCACCATGGATCAGTCCTACAGTTTAATGTGATCTCTTGATCTCTCCTCAAAACATGCTCACAGTAACTGTCCAGAAGAAGATATACGGTGGCTATCCCAAAGAAGCATAGTTAATTTAGTCACATAATGTGCAGGAAGTAGCATTAGCCCTAAATAAACAATGTCTTCCTTAGGTTAGCTGTATCTGGGAACCCAACTAAGAGATTAACTAACACTTAGCTCTCCCAAGGTCAAAAATGGGCCCCTTGGAGCTGCTTTTGTCTCAAGAGTGGTTTCAGTTTTCATATTCTCTACTGAAACCTTGCAATCCCACCCATTGCACAAATTAAATAATGCCAGGCAAGGGGCTGTCTGGCCTCAGATTTCATTGTGACTAGCTTCGCTCTGCTCAGTTGATGCTCTCAAGTATCTCAAATTATCGTTGCAGTTGAAAATTGCAATGGTTCTTTTCAGTTCGTTAAGCATGACTACTCTCACAGCAGAGGTATATAACTTGTGGCCCTGTGGATTTTTCTGGGACTTCCCCTCTCCAAATTTGTAACTGTTAACTCTGGGGGAAGGTTGATTTTGGGCTCCAATTTCCTCCTGCTTTAAAGTTTTCGGCTGCAAAATTAGAGAGCAGCTCAGTATTTGCTAAGCTACAACAATCTCTCTTTTTCCTTATTGGTATCTGGATTTCTCATGTGCCCTCTCTGTATCCTTTCAGTATGTTACCGTGCAGACAATTTCTGGAACTGGGTCTTTAAGGGTTGGCGCCAACTTCTTGGTGAGTGTTCATTTAAAATCTTTAAATGTAGAGAATAGAGCTCGTTGAGCCATCCACAAGCTCCAGCTCAGCTGCCTCCCCTTTCTTCCTGTTTAGCAACGATTCTTCAGCTCCAGCCGTGACGTGTTCCTCCCCAAGCCTTCCTGGGGGAATCACACACCCATTTTCAGAGATGCCGGAATGCAGCTACAAAGCTATCGTTACTATGATCCCAAAACGTGCGGCTTTGACTTCACTGGAGCTTTGGAAGACATTTCTGTAAGTTTACACTAATGGGTAGATATGGTAGGAGGATCACATGTGTGGAAAAATATAGCCCAGAAAGCCTCCGTGTGAGGCAAGGCTGATTGAAGCAGAAGTCCTGTAGCCACTTTTTAAAAAGCCAAGATGATGCGTGGAAGGCTGGTTCCATAGGCAGGGGCTCTTTTATCCGATGCATGAAACTACAACAATGAGAAGAGGGATTTGCCATGTGTTGTGATGGGGGAAATGACTTCTTATTTAAGGGGATTGTGATCCATGCCTTATCCCTGCATCCTCTTTTTTTAAAAAAAAGAAAATTCCAGAAAAGAGCATTATTCTATTCCATGCCTGCGCTCACAACCCCACTGGAGTGGACCCTCGTCCAGAGCAATGGAAGGAGCTGGCAGTAGCGGTGAAGGTGAGTGCTGGGCCCAGGCAGGAGTCTCCCTTCAGCCCGTGTGGGGTTTGGCTGTGCTCCTTTGGGCCTGTAGGGTGTAGGGGAAATGGATGTTTCATTTGATTTTAATTATGTTGGGATTTGGTCGTTTTAAAGATGTAGTAAGATTGGCTGGCCATATCTGTGAGAATGTAGTAACCACTCTCATTGACTGGAGGGTCACACTCAAGCGAAGTGCAAGGCGTCTTGATTTTTACGTTATAATTTAATTTTCTTTTTGTACCTAAAAATGGCTGTTCTTTTATATTTATATCTATTTTTCATATTGTTCTTAATATTTTATTTTACAAGAGGAAGTTTTTTCAAAGTACAACTTTAAAAGGATGCTTTGAACTTGAGACCAAGGTTTGCAGCTCATGCTGCTAACAATACTTGTGGGGGGGGGATAAAATGGTTATTTGGGTTTTTTTTCTATCTTATCCAAGAAATGGCAAACATTTGCCTTTTCTGAATTATTAGAGCTAATTATGAAACGTAATCCTTTTCCCCCTTCAGGAAGAGGCAGAGAAGAGGAGGTCTGTTAGTGGCTGAAGGAGGAAGCGGGTGGGTGGGGAAGGGCGCTGGTAGTTGAAAAGCCTGTGGGATGGGAGCATCCTGGACCACATGGGACTTGCCATTGACCCAGTTGTGGTCCAGAGGCCACATTTTAGCCTCTGAAAGTGTAGAAGGAAAGCTGTTGGGGGAAAACAAGCTGTTTTGTTCAATATATGGTGCTTTCAGAACAAGTTTCAAGGACCTCTGATTGGAGAACTCCGGGCTGGTTGATTGCATTGCTGAATAGCTGAGCCAGGCCAGGCGGGCCTCCTAGGCCTAGGCCTAGGGAAAGGGAAAGGGCACGGGTGAGACTGGAGGCAAGTCCTCTCTGTAGTCACTGATCCTGAGCAACTCCCTGATCTTCAGTGGAGCTACAGAAATGGTGGGAGTAAAGAGGCAGCTAGAAGAGTAACGCAGAGACACAGATATGAATGTGGTGGAGTCCAATACTTATCATTCCTCTGCATGTTGCTCAGTTTCTGGGTAGTCTCCAACTTCTGTGTTTGGAGGAAAATGACTAAAAAACGATGGGGAATCGGCTGCAGAGGAGCCTAGAGGATGCGGATTGTCTGGATCCCTTTCGATCAGGATTCAGACCAGGCTTCTTGGTCTTGTTGGGACTTCTCAGCAATGTTTGAGAATGGGATGGTCTCGGTGTCCTGGAAAGGTGGAGATGGAGTAGTTCTGCTCCTGCCTAGTTCCAGGCAGTTGTTTGGGGAAGTCGAGCACCTGGGGCTCTGGGGGTCAGAATTGCAAGTCTCGGTCCTCTCCCTTCACGGTTTAGCCTCTCATGGGAGAGATCATCAATAAGCTGATAATGCCCTGTGTCTCTACTCTGGTCTGGGTTGCTGTGGAGGTGCTGAGCTTGTAGCTGGAAGGTGTAAGGAATGAATGGGAAGAAACAAGCTCAGAGTAAGCCTGTGAGAGGCAGAGCTGTTGCGGTGGAATTTGGAAAGAAGGAGATCTTGCTGAAGCCGCAGGTGGAAGCTGTGTCCAGTGGTGGCTGGTGTGCCAGTGGCAGCCATACGGACTGCCTTCTCCAAAAGGAGTCGGCAAGAGACGAGCTGCTAGGGGGTGCTGCCCATGTGACATGGGGATGGCGGATAGCCTCAGCTTTCAAGAGCATCTTGCCCTGGAGATGGGTTTCCTTCCAGTCATGGAAGGAAACCCATGGAAATAGCAATAGCACTTAGATTTACATGTGCTCCACAGTGCTTTACAGCACCTCTAAGTTTCAGCGTATTGCCCCCAACCATCTGGCTCCTTGTTTTAGAAGGATGGAAGGCCGAGTCAACCTTGAGCCAGTCAGGATCGAACTCCTGGCAGTGAGCTGAATTAGTCTGCAATACTGCATTCTAACCACTGAGTCACCACGAAACCTTGCTTTGATACTGTGGATGAAGGTGGCCACCTTTTGTTTATGATGATGATCGTTATTATGTATTATTTATTATTTTACACACCACCCAGAGTTACTTATTCTGCTAATTAATCAGTGTAACGAAACCATGAGGACATGGCTGGCAATGCTAAAATGACCTTCAGCCTTTCTGCGTTTGGGGTTTTTTTTCAGTATTGAATTGCCTGCATCAGATGCTTGTGCGTTACACATTTCAGGGCATTTGGGGGGAGGGGGGGGATGAAAACCTCAGGTAGCTTGTGGAGCTACCCATTGTACAAATGGAGGGCCTGCAGCTGGTTGTTCTGCTTCAGCGGCCACCCTTGGAAACTCTTTTCCAGAAAAGGAACCTCTTCACCTTCTTTGACATGGCCTATCAGGGTTTTGCTAGCGGGGACATAAACCGAGATTCGTGGGCCGTCCGTCACTTCATTGAGCAAGGCATTAACATTGTACTCTCCCAGTCATATGCCAAGAACATGGGCCTCTACGGTAAGCCTTCTCTCTTCCCCCCAGGACCGTGAGGAAAGGCTAGAAAGGGGAGTTTCTGGGGTGTCCCCAGGAGAGGGTGCAAGCGGGGGGGGGTGCCTGGGTGGTGTTGCTGGAGTAGCGAGGAGGAGTCCACCCTCAACTTGGCTTCCCTCTCTAGGGGAGCGTGTGGGCGCCTTCACTGTCATTTGCAAGGACTCCGAGGAAGCCAAGAGAGTGGAGTCCCAGCTCAAGATCCTGATCCGTCCCATGTATTCCAACCCCCCCATCAATGGGGCTCGGATAGCTTCCATTATCCTAAATAGCCCCGATCTGCGAAAGGAATGGTAAGGGTCCTGGGAGGCAGAGCAGAGGCAGATTCTCTTCTGTGCTTTAGCTGTGGCTTTGCTCTGCTTTGGAGCCAGAAGCCTTTGGGAAGGTGGGACTCGGGCAAGATCCTCCCAGGACTGAATGCTGCTGTGCCCAAAGCGTCTTGGCGCAGCATCATGTGCTGGGCTGCTCCTGGCATAACTGCAAAGGTTTTTAAAGGGAGTGCCAGGATGGGCCAGTGGTGGGGGTGACCTTGTCAAGTGACATAGATGCCTTTTAAATCTCCTTTGCCCTGGGAAAGTGGAGCAGTCCGACTCTGAATTGAGGGCCAAGTATTCTGTCCTTAACGGAAATGCCGCCACTTTGAAGCGGGCCTCTTTCCAAGTCAGCGTGCTTCTCCCTCTGGGTTCCAAGATGGGGTCATGGAGAGCAAGGTGGGAAGGGCCAGGTGATAGTGGTGGATCTGCTCTCCTTGCTGCTGAGTGCCCTTTCCGGCTTCTCTGGGCAGGCTAGCAGAGGTGAAGGGAATGGCCGACCGCATTATCGGCATGCGCACCCAACTGGTGGCCAATCTGAAGAAGGAAGGTTCTTCTCATAACTGGCAGCACATCACGGATCAGATCGGCATGTTTTGCTTCACGGGACTGAAGCCGGAACAGGTAAGAAGGGGGGTGGGCTGGGTGTCCAGAGCCCTTGGTCTGCCTTGACCCCAGTTGGGCTCTGTTCACCTTTTGGCCCCTTTATTTAGCAGCCCGACCCTGGGGGCTTCCGAGAAACTTGCTTCTCCTGCTTTCAGGAGGGCCCTTATTTTCATCTCTACTCAGCCCCAGATGCTTTGATGAAGGGCTACAAAGGGGATCTTAAGCTTATAAATTAAGAGGCTGCCCAACTTTCTCTCTCTCTCTCTCTCTTTCATATCCTGCCTTTATTACTTTCACATATGTATAACTCAAAATGGCAAACATTTCCAACACTCCCTATTTTCTTCAAAACAGCCCTATGAGGTGGGTTGGGCTGAGAAAGAGTCAGTCAGTAAACTTACATGCCTCTTAAGGCTGGACTAAAGCTCACTGTCTTTTGGTGATAGGCCCAACATCACCCAGCTGGCTTTCATAGCTAAGGTGGGACTAGAATTCACAGCCCCCAGATTTTTGGGTCAGGACCTTAAGCACTACAGCAAACTGGCTCTCTTGCTCTAGAGTCTAGACTCTTTTCTTTTAAAACATTAAGATTTTAAACCTGTCCTCTCTGGTTTTCAAGACTCGATCAAGTCTATTAAGGTACAGGCTGAGGTGTGTGTGTGTATGTAGTTCAAGCCTAGAAGATAATGACACCTGTTTGTGTTTCTCACAGTTGAAATAACAGTGCAGGTTGCCTATCAGCTTCTGAGCCAGGTTCAGTCCTGTCAAATCACTGAGAACTTTGTGTCTGGTCTGCTGGCCAGAGGCTCCAGAGGACAGAGCCCCTGCCGCCCCCCCCCTTCCCGGTCATGGTCTTGCTATGCTCCTTGAAGTGCCCTCAATCTCGGGTGTTGGGAATCACCTGGGCTTTTAGTTTTGATTACGTTGTACTGAAATAACTTCTACTGTAGTGTATCATAAAAATTAGTGAAAAATTAAAATAATGAATGTAGCTGGTGATGCCCAGAAAACCGCAGAATAACTGAGGGATTTCCCATGTCGGTGCTACCTTTGTTGCAGCAAAGAAGGAAGCAGTTTGGGGTGGGGGTGGGGGGAGAGGTCTCTGCTACTTAGTCAGCCAGCCAAGTTCCTTGGGAGACACAGTTGCTGGACTTTCAGGGTGGGCCTTGGGAAAGCCTCCCCCTGAACTGAACCTTCTGTTTTCCAGGTGGAACGGTTAACCAAAGAATTCTCCGTCTACATGACCAAGGATGGCCGAATCTCGGTTGCAGGCGTCACCTCGGGCAACGTGGCTTACCTGGCTCACGCCATCCACCAGGTGTCCAAGTGAACAGGGAGGATTGTCCGGATGGCTTCATACTCTGGCTAGACTTGGGGGGAAGAGTAGGAGGAGCAGCAGCATGTAGCACAAGCATTTCCCTCGCTTTTCATCATCTGTCACTTGGCTGTGTGTCATGCCCCTCCACCCCTTTCATCACCTGAGGTGACTTCCTGTCCTGTGTGCAAACACTCCGGTATCCTCTGAACTGGGCTAGGAAACTCTTGGCCTCTGCGAGGGTAGCCTTTCCCAGGACTACAGCTCCCATAAATAGCCAGCCTAATTTCAAGTGTGCCCTGTTCAGTCTGCCTGCTTGGAGTGGACATCCTTCTCCCAAACCCAGGGATTCAACGCAAGCTCTCAAGGAAGAGTGGCTTTTTTTCTTGCTAGAAAAAGTTCTCATCATTCCTATGACAGGAATCTAAGGCTCCCCCCCCCCCCCCCAAATTTCCCAATAGAAAGCAGCACAGTATTTTAAACTATTCACTGACAGGTTTAATTCTGAATAACCCTAACACATTAAATTGCCTTTCTTTCCTTTGGGGTCTTTGAGAAACCCTGGCATGTGTCCAGGATGGGATGCTTGCGTGGAAAGCCTTCCTCCTAGGGTAAAAAGCTTTGCAAAGCTGGCCTATGCTGTGGCTCTTAAAAAAGACAACTTGCCCGTGTTAGTTTTTCTCAGTGCTCATCTCACCAAGGAAATATTCTTTCTCCTATTCAAAAATTATTTTTAGTGCTGCTTCAGTTCCGGTAAAGATAGTTGCTCTAAAGTATGTGGCAGAACATCCACAGAAATGGAACATCGTATGCATTAAGTAGGACAGAAGTTGTAAAACTGACCCCCAATTTTCGCACTGCAACCCCTCCTTTATGTAGTGAACACTTGTATGATGGAGCCCTGAATCTTCTCATGTGTGTGTCTCCCCCCATCTGAAAGCAGAGGGCAGGGGAAAGCAGCAATCGGCTGCTCAACCAATGAGCTTTAGTAGCTGCGCACCCGTCCTGTGCCTGGTTGATGCCAGAGTGCTCTGCCTCCCCAGCTGCACCGTCTGATGGTCCCTTCAGAACCCCAAGTGTGGAGAAGCATTCTGGGAAACAGGGCGACCTGCACAGCTGCAGCCATCAAATGCCTCCCACGGTCCATCCATCCTGCAATACCTCTTCTCGAATGAATCAGTGGAACAGCAAGCCACCAAAAGAGACATGGTAGTTCTGTGGCTGCTGAGAAAACTGCCTCTCCCGCTTGGGAAGCCAAGCTCAGGAGCCTCTTCCAGCCTGGCAGGGTCCGCCCTGAGAGGTTGTGGGCAACCTGCCTCTTGTGCAGCTGGGCTTCAGCCAGTCCTCTGTGAAGCCGCCGGTCTCTGCCTTCCTTCCCTCTCCCCCCCCCCCACCTTTTAATAAAGCTGCTGTACATCAGACACCTTGGTCTGGGATTCTTCAGAGTTGCCCTTAGTCGCTCGCTTGGGACCCCATTGACAGGGACGGGTTGTGGGGGTTGGTAGTGAAGTGACATCCATCTTGGACACCAAGAAAAGATGCGGGCTCTGCTGGGCCTTGGCTCCACCAGGGAGGGCTGTGAAATGCCCTGGGCAGCAAGTGAGCTGGCCTTTGGCCTCAGTTCCCTGGCCTTTGGGCGTCCTTCAGCTGAATCGCCCCTTCCCTGCAGAAAGCAGAAGGGCCCTGTGCCTGGGCTGGGTGCTCCTGGGCTACGTTAAAGGGGGCCCGACCGGAGTGGTTTGTGTGCCCCCTTCGCTCTGAAGCACTCTTGGAGTTAGAGCTCCCTCCTTTCATAAATAGCCCCAATTTCCCAAGTTTGCACAACATGTGGGCCCATAACTGCCTCCCCCCATGATGGGCCTCCATCTACAGGTGGTCTGAAGCAGGCCACGGGGTCTCCTTCCCAAGTGGGACTTCATCACAGCCGGTCGGAGTTGAAGGGCAGGAAGGGGTCATGGAGATCATCCAGGCCACCACAAGGAGGGCTCTGAAGCCCTCTTGGAGTTACAGGGCTTCCTGCTTTAATAAACTGGCAGGAAAACCCCAGAAGATGGGCTCAAGATCCAGATGGATCTTGACAGACTTGAATGCTGGGTGCTATCTAACAAAATGAAATCCAATGTAGAGAAAAGTAGTCTTACACTTAGGCAAGAAAAAACAAAAGTACACACATAGACTGGGTGGAACCAAGCTTAAGAGCAGGAACTGGGAGAGGGAATCTTAGTGGACAACCAGCTAAATATGAGCCAGCAGTGTGCAGCAGCAGCAGCCAAAAAAGCCAATGCGATCCTAAACTGCACTCAGAGGGATACAGTCAAGATCAAGTGAAATACTAATACCGCTCTAAAGCTTTAGTAAGACCACACCTAGAGTCCTGCATCCAGTTTGGTGACCACACTATAAAAAGATGTTGAGACTCTAGAAAAAGTGCAGAGAACAACAACCAGGATGATTAAGGAACTGGAGGTTAAAACATACGATGAACGATTGTAGGAACTGGACATGGCTACTCAAGTGAAGAGAAGGAACAGGGGAGGCAATAACATCTTCCAATATTTGAGGGGCTGCCACAGAGAGGAGGGGGGGGGGTTCAAGATGTTTTTCAAAGCACCTGAAGGGCAGATAAGGAATAATGGATGGAAACTGATCCAGGAGAGATTCAATCTGAAAATAAGGAGGAACTTTGTGACAGTGAGAACCATCAACCCAGGGAACAGAAGCTGCCTTTATCACTGGAGGCTTTCAAGAAGGGACTGGACAGCCATTTTTCAGAAACGGTGTAGGGTCTCCTGCTTGAGGACTAGAAGACCTCTTATTAACTCTTTTTAACTCTTGTTAATAAATTGCCCCATTTCCCAGGGTTTGCGGAACGTGCGGGCCCATAACTGCCTCCAATCCGGGACGGGCAATCCGGAGGTCTGCGGGTAGTCTGAAGCAGGCCGCGGAGTCTCCTTTTCCAAGCGGGACTTCATCTCAGCCGGCCGGAGCTGAAGGGCAGGAAGGGGTCGCGGAGATCATCCAGGCCACCCCAAGGAGGCGGGCGGGGCGGCACAAGAGGCGGGGGAGGGGGCGGGTTCCTGTTCCCGGCGTCCCGCGCGCGCCGGAGCCCCCAGGCGGGGGTCGCGGCTGAGAGCCGGCCGGGAGGGCTGCGGGTCCGCGTGCGCGTGCTCGGGCGGGCGGGGACGCGCTTGGCCGGCCCCGGGGCGGGTCCCGGACTTCGGCCCGATCTGGCAGGTCCGGCCGCGCCGCCCGGGGGTCTTGAGCCGCACTCGGGCCCACCCGCGGGGGTTCGCGCCGCCCCCCTTCGTCTCCCTCGGGGCCGCGGCGCGGTGAGAGGCGGGGCCGGCGGGCGCGTTTGGCGGGTGGGGCGGGAGGAGTCGGGGGCCGTGAAGGGGCCCCGGGACCTGCCCGGCTGCCGTGGCCCCAGAGAGCCCGCGCCGCCTGCCCGGCGATGCCCCTGCCGAGCCGCCGGTTGCGGGCCTGTCCCGAGAGCGGCGCAGGCGGGCCTCTTTCTGGCTTCCGCGCAGGGCAGGAGCCTCCCCGGGCGATGCCCGGCTCAGGACTGGGGCGGGGGGGCTGGTGCCCCAGAGGCTTGCTGGGCCTGCAGCGCCCGGGAAGGGCACCCAGGGCGGGGGGCTCCGTCCCGCCCTCCTGAAGACCGGCTCTTGCCCTGCTGCTTGCAGGTTTCCCTGCCTGCCTGAATGCTGGCAGCTGATTTGGGGGGCAGTTGGGGGGGGGGAGTGGGCAGGAGGTCTGGGGTCTAAGAAGGTGGGGGGGTGGAGGGGAGGCTGATGGTGCCCGGCTTTTCTCCCCAGAAGTGCTGCTGCTGCTCTACAGGACCCCCACCTCCTTCGTCCCAAGGGATGTGTGACTTCGCTCCCAGGATAAGCCGGACTCTGCCGCCAGGAGAAGATGACTCAGAGCCACGTGGGCATCAACAGGGACTATGGCGACTGGGAGTGGAGCGCCGATGCGGGCGAGCGGGCCAGGCTGCTGCAGAGCCCCAGCACAGAGGAGCCCCGGCCTGCCACCACCTCCATGCTGGGCGCCGTCTTCATTGTCGTGAACGCCGCGCTTGGCGCAGGCCTGCTCAACTTCCCCGCAGCCTTCCAGATGGCCGGCGGAGTGGCAGCTGGAATCACCATGCAGATGGTGAAGGGTCCTTCTTGGTGCTGCTGGGCTGGGCTCTTTGGGAGAGGCTTCTCTTCCTTGGGGCCGACGGGTGCACAAGTCAAAAGAGACTTGCCCTTGGGGAGGGGGCTCTTGTTGGACCATCCCTGTCTTTGTCAGGCAGACCCTGCAGGCTCCCGGTGGCCCAGCAACCATTGGCCCCTTGGGCTGCCATCCAGTGGCCAAACTTGGGGAGCAGAGCAAACCTCATCTGGGACCCGCAAAGAGCCAGTGCTGGCCCCGGGCCTTCCGCTACCTTCCCTTGCTGGGCAGGGCTTATTGCCAGCCTGAGTGTTCCTGAGGAGCAAGAGAAGGATGGCTCTGTAAGCCAGGCACAAACACCAGAAGGGCAAGTGCTGACTCCCTCCATGAATGCTCTTTGGGGTCCCTGCAGGGAGCACCTACTCCTAGGCCAGAGAGCTTGTCCTGCCCACCCCCCCTTGCTGCAATAGCAATAACACTTAAGACTTATATACCACTTCCCGGTGCTTTACAGCACTCTCTAAGCAGACTGCAGAGTCAGCAACTTTCCCCCAACAATCTGGGTTCTCATTTTACCCACCTCCGGAAGGATGGAAGGCTGAGTCAGCCTGGAGCCTGGTGAGATTCAAACTGCCAGCAGTCAGCAAGAAGTAGTCTGAAGTCCTGCATTCTAACTGCTGTGGCACTATGGCTGTGTGTGTGTGTGTGTGTGTGTGTCTTGCAAGGACTGTTCTGCCTGGGTTCCCCTCCCTCCCGGCTAATGCTGCCCTTCTTGGCCTCCCTTGCAGGGGCTGCTGCTCTTCATTATTGGTGGACTGGTCATCCTGGCCTACTGCTCCCAGGCCAGTAACGAACGCACCTACCAGGAAGTGGTGTGGGCTGTTTGTGGCCGAGTCCTGGGCGTGCTGTGTGAGGTGGCCATCGTGGTCTATACCTTTGGCACCTGCATTGCCTTCCTCATTATCATCGGGGATCAGCAGGACAAGAGTGAGTGGCAGTGGGCGCCATGGGGTGCTTTCCTAGACGTCTCCCAGGTCCCATCTTGGGCGACGTCTTTTTTGGGGGGCAGCCCACTTTGGACTCCAGATGTAATCAAGCAGGCGGACCCCCATTTTTCACCCATCCGGTCTGAGGCCGGTGATGACCTCCTCAGCACCTCTTGTCTTCCAAAATTAGAATTCATTCCCGGTTTCCCTAAGGGAGCGTTGCCATCCTGCAGTTCCGTGGTGTTATGCTAATAAGGACACTTTTGATGGATTGGGCCCTTGGATGCCAATTATCTCTTTCTTTGCCTCCGGAAGTAATTCCAGTGCTGATAAAGAGCTGTGCTGGAGAAGGGAGGAGCTGCTGGTTCACGGATCGCAAATGCACGATCAGCCTCACGGCCATTCTCTTCATCCTTCCACTGTCCATCCCCAAAGAAATTGGTTTCCAGAAATATGCCAGGTACCTGCCAGTTGGGGGAGCGAGGGGGGCTGCTGCTGGTGTCCATATCCCCCAAGAGGCCAACCCACATAGATGTTGTGTGTGTGGACCTTTTTTCCTGCCCCTTTGCAGCTGTGTCAGGTCCAAGAATTCTGGTTTTCCGTCTGCCTTTGGCTTGGAGGTGGCCTGTCTTCACCCCTTTCTCTCCACCCCCACCCACAAACTTGCTTTCAGTTCTGTTTCATAGGAGAAACACCAATTTGGGGGGGGCGGGGGGAGGCTCTTTTAACCCTTAACTTTCGCAGCAGCAAAAGTCTGGTTGTGTTCCTCCTGAATGCTTTCCATGGGCTTGTTCTCCATTCCTTTCACCAACTGGGTTTTTAGAGCACCCTTCCCTCTATTAAAATCATGTTCAACTTATAAGTTAAGACAGTTAAGCTAGTGGTTAAGGCACTGGGCTAGAAAGGGGGAGACTGTGGGTTCTATTCCTGTCTTAGTAGTGAAAACTAGCCGGTTTTTCTCTTAGTCCAACCCACCTCACAGGAGTTGTTGTTAGGATTGTTGTTGGACAAAGAGAAGGAGGGAAATGTGTTGGATATGTGCATCAACTTGACTTAATTGTGAAAGTAATAAAGGTGGGATATAAGGAAGTAAATAAACTTAAGGATGAGAGAAGTGGCATAAAGAAGCAGTATTATTTTTAAATATATTTTATTAAATGTTAATAAATAATATCACGTATTAACATAAATCCAAGACATTAAAAAAAAGAAACAAGAAAAAATATAGGAAATACAAAAGAGATTTACTGCAATGGGCCTAGACAGGTACTGTCATAAACATTTCCCATGTCTGAATTATAGCAGAGTATAATCTGTTGCCACTGAAATAAAACTATAAGATCTGTCCAAATTTGATAAATGTGATTCCTGTCTCTGATGTTTCATTAATTTTAACTTTGTGATCTTTTTTTGTAATGTAGCAATTAAAGACACCTAGTTCAGTGTTGGCGAACCTTTTCAACACTTGAGTGCCAAAACAGGAGTGCGCAGAAGTGCTCACGGGGGAGCACTGGAACCCAGAAGAGCAGTTCCCTGGCGTGCATGCGCAGGCCAGGAAGCTTACTTTCCAGTTTCCAGCATGCGCCCTGGTCACCTGGTCTTCCGGTTTCTGGTGCACATGCATGCATAGACAGCTGGCCAGCATGCATGTGCGTGCTGGAACCTGGAAGAGCAACAGGCAGCGGTTGGCATGCCTGGAGAGATGCCTCTGCATGCCACTTCTGGCACACGTGCCATAGGTTTGCCGTCACGGACTTAGTTAATTCACGACTCTGTTATGTTAGCTTGAATTTTCCAATGTTGGGCAATTATTTTGGCTGATGAATAAAGAATGCTCTCTTTATTTTTAAGCTTATGGTTTCGTCCTGTAAATACATTCAGTAAAGCTGGCTCTTGGGAGCATGCAATTCTTGGATTAGTAGTAACACTTCTCTCCCCAAAGATTTTACACCCAAAGAATATAATTTTATCGCATGACCATCACAAATGAAAGACTGACCCTTTTGCTTTGACAACCTCTTGAACGTTTGGAAGAATAATTTATGCCAATCTAACAGGAATCAGATGCCAACGATGTATAATCTTCTTGCACCGAAGCTGAAGTCAATCGACCCAATTTTCATAACCTTTACCAATTGATCTTCTGCATGGGATTACCAAGCTTTCTTTAAATCATTCAATCAATAGGATCTCCTGTTTCTGATTGTAATATACATTTTTGAAAATGGTGGTATTGAAATAAAGTATATATGAAATGTTTCTTGTTGATCACCACATCCCTAAATTTTGCTCTCTTTCAGTTGCTTGAGTGTGATCGGGACCTGGTATGTCACAATTGTCGTCATTATAAAGTATTTTTGGCCTGATCAAGGGATCTCCCCAGAGGAAATTACAGCCAGGTACGTGAACACTGGCTGTGCCCGGACAGGCAGAGACTGCTGAGGGCTGGCAGAAAAATAAAGGCATGACCTCCCCACTCCCCCATTTTCTGCCATCTCAGTCTTCAAATTGCACAACAAAAGCAGAAGAAAAATCTGGCCGTCTCTTACATGACAGTGTCAATTATTGCGCATTGTTGGGGTTGGCCAGATAACCCCTTCTCCCGCTCAGCAACAGGAACTGGGTCTCCTCTTCCTTGAGCAGCAGCTGCTATTCTGCCTGGAAAGGGGGCCTCCCGTGGCCTGGGCCTGGGCAGATCGGTTCATCCCTGTAAGAGCAGAGGAGAACCATAGGGTTTTTTTGGGGGGGGTGCGGGGGGGCTTGGCTGGGACATCTCCTGTACTCCCTTCTGATGAGGTGCTTGTGAGGGGAAGGGTCCAGCCGTAGCTAATGCAGCTCCCCTTCCTCCCCGCAGCCCTTCTTCCTGGGTGTCTGTCTTCAACGCCATGCCCACCATTTGCTTTGGTTTCCAGGTAATGTTCTGCCCGGTGCTTTGCCAAGAGAGACTTTGCGGAGTTGGTGCCACCACAGGGCAGAAACCTTTTCCATCCTTGAGAGCTGTAGATGGGGTAGCTTTGGCCCTTTCAATTACTGAGCTGCCCTCTCCTCTCCCCCTAGTTTGAAGGAATCCCTCTCTTCATAAGATCCTTGGGGGGCGGGGTGTCAGGGTCTGGAGGCATCTTGTAGCTCCGCTGTGTAGCAAACAAAGGCTGTCTGAAATGGGTTCTGGGTTGGTCGGGCGCACAGATAACTGGAGTGGCTTTTCAGTTGTCCTCCAAATTGGATTGGATTTTTTTTGTTCCCAAGATTGCAAATTAGTGGTGTGACGTGCCGAGTATAACAGCTGAATGAGTGCCTTTTGCAGCTACAGCACCACTTTTAAAGCTTTTTGGATCAGTGGTTTTCCAAAGGGCCAGAAGTGAGTGATGGAAGGAGTCAAAAGGGCCATTTAGTGTCAGAGAAGGTTCCCAGCTAAGCACAGAGAGGAAATGGCAAGGAGGAAATGGCCATTGTTATGGACAGACTTCTGCCTGTGAGGGATGTTTTATGGCTTACGGAGGAATAGGGGTTCTTCTTGGGTTGTGGCTCCCACGTGAGCTGAGCAGTGATTTAGGGTGGATGAAAACCAATGTGGTTGCGTCTGAAACGAAAGGGCAGTTGGAGATCCTGAGGGGGCACAGGGTGGCCTGCAGGCATCTGCCCTTCTGTGGGTTTTCTCTGGGAAGGAAGGATTCGGCTTGGGAAGAAAGGCAAAGGCCACCTATGGCAAAGAAGAGCTGCTCTCCTGACAAAAAGAGCTTGTAAAGTGGCCCTGTGCAGGATCTCAAACTCCTGGCTATTCCCAGTACGGTCTGCCCATCCTCAGGGTGAGCACTGAGAGGGTGGACTTTGGATGGGGGGTGTTTAAGTCTCCCCCACAAGCCTCTCCGCCCGCCCAGGCCGTTGGTTGGCTTGCATCTTGAACAACAGTCTCCCATTGTACAGCTGTCCTGGGGAGGCAGTCCAGGTCCCTCTCCCTACAGTGTCCAGCCCTGTGAAGGAAGCCAGGTGGGTCAGGTGGTCATAGACATAGAAAGCATGCGGCCAAATTAGCTGTGCCAGTCTCGGAGCAATTCAGATGATTGCCACCTTGCTGGGTATTGTGGAGCAAGTAAAATGCTGCTGGGGCAGGCTCCTGCCTGGGAGGCAACGCAAGACGGATCAGGCATTTGAGGGGAAGGGAGGCCTTCAAGGGTTGCCCCCACCTTGAGATTCTTTCTTCCAGGTTGCTTCTGCACCTGGAAGGGGAGGGAAAGCAGCTGCTCCGTGCCAGGATCTAAACTCTAGAGTTCTGCAACTGGGGGGGCAACCCTCTGCCATGTCAGACTTGATTATGGCACTCCTCTGGGCACACATCCCACCAGCCCAGCCCATGTCAGGGAGCAGCAGAGCTTCCCTTGAGAAGCCCCCTCTGGCTTTGGTGCCTGCGTTCCCCTGGGAGGCTCAACGGGGGGCAGGTTCCGGGGGCAACCGGATTCTCAGGGGAGACGGCCTGTTACGCTTCTCAAGTGGGTCTGCCTGAGCTTGCCTAAAAGTCAGGGAGGAGCTCCTAGGTCAGCTTTGGGCTTCTAGAGTTTCACTTGGCAGATTTGGAGGAAGAACAGCCCAAGCGACAGCATTGGGTTTCCCACTGAGAAAGTTCTCCAGCGACTGGAAAAGGCTGCAGTGGAATTTGGAGGTTTTAAGGAGATTCATATTTGATCCTGGCAAGGAATAGCTGCCAGGCTAAGTTAAAAAGGGTGATGGCAGTTAAAATTATTCTCCACTGGAATGAAATGTAGCTAGTAACTACCCCATTCTTTGGTTAAGAAGGATGTTTTCCCCAGGAATCTTGGATTCCTAATTGTGAATTTGGGTTTTTCCAAAGCAGAACCGAAATGGATGTCTGTCTGCAGTAGACATCATTAGTTACCATAATGCCTGCCTAAATGGATGAAGGAGTTGGGGACCTGGTGCAGCAGACTTCAAAGTTCTGGTTGGGGATGGGAGCCTGGCCCCTGTTGCCCCAAAGCAGCTTTGTTGCTCCCCCCCCCCCCATTCAGGACGGCCACCGAGTCTTTCCCTCCCCTTTTGTAGTGCCACGTCAGCAGCGTGCCCATCTTTAATAGCATGAAGTGCCCGCAGGTAAGGTCCTGGGGAGTCGTCGTGACAGCAGCCATGGTCATCGCCCTCTTTGTCTACATGGGCACAGGTAGGGAGCGGCTCCTCAAGCCCAGCTGCTCACTCTGTCCAGTTGCTTCTGCTTTGGCCGAGGCCCTGGCAGAAGCCGTGCCTGGTGTTGCCACAGCCTTCCTCTGTCTCTGCTAGGGGTCTGTGGCTTCCTGACCTTCGGTGAGAGTGTGCAGCAGGACGTGCTGCTCTCCTACCCCTCGGATGACATCCCAGTCGCCTTCGCGCGGGCCTTCATCATTCTCTCTGTCCTGACTTCCTACCCAATCTTACACTTCTGCGGCAGGTGAGCAGGCCTGCCGGCTGGCTGGGAAATGTGGGAAGGGGCATCTGCTGACCCTTCCGAGGTCTTCGTCCTAGAGCTGTCCTGGAAGGTCTCTGGTTGCGCTACAGAGGGGAAAGCATGGAGGAAGACGTGACTCGGGAGAGACGCCGACGCCTGTTGCAGACCTTCTGCTGGTTCCTTCTCACCCTCCTCCTGGCCTTGTTCATTCCGGACATTGGCAGAGTCATCTCGGTCATCGGGGGGCTGGCCGCCTGCTTCATCTTTGTCTTCCCAGGTAGGGAAAAGGTTTCCTGGCCGGTGGGAGGAAGGCAGGTCATCTTTGGGTTCTCCACTGCAGGACGGCCAGGGCTAGGATGGCCTGCTGGTCCAGGCTGCAGCCCATTCAACTCAACTCTGGCTTTCGGGAGAGAATTGGCGAGGAAGAGGCACCTCAGGTTCCCTGGAGCAAAAGACGAGGCCAGGGAGGGGGAGGAAGAGCCTGACAGAGGAAGGCAGGAGGTTTTCTGCCACTCTGGGGACGGGATGGGATTCCTCATCTGGCCCTCTGATGGCTGCATGGCAGCCGGCTGGTCCTGCCCTGCCCAGGGCTGACCCTTGAAGGGAGCGGACGCCTGCCTGGCTAAGAGACTCGGCCTCTGTAGCAGGCGGCCATGGAGCACAAATGGAAAAGTTCATTCTCACAGGGATCCAGTGGACTCCATCTCTGTGGCCACTGGGAGATCGTTGATAGGCTGCCAAATTCTGCTCTCTCTTTTTTCCCTTGCCAGGCCTCTGTCTCATCCACACCAAGCTTTCTGAAGTTCAGGGGGCTGGAGGAGTAAGGTAAGAGGCTTGGCCTTGACCCATCATCCCCTCCCTGCTCTTCTCCTCGCTGGCCTGACTGTGTTTTTGTCTCCTCACCTCAGCTGGTGGATGGTGGTTGGCTATGGGATATTCATGGTTGTCCTTGGCACTTTCATCTTTGGACAGACAACGGCTAATGCCATCTCCGTGGATCTCAGGAAGTGATCCACCTGCTCTACTTCACTGGATCTAGACAGTCCCCCGTGGACTTTTAAGTAGCCAAATTGGCATTGACAAGACATTGTTTTTCTGGTCAGCTCCCTTCTCTGGTTTCCAGTTGCCATTGGGAGGGAGGCTGTTGGCTTTCACCTGTTGCCCTCCCCTCCCCCCAAAACACCCAGAGTTCCCCTGGACTTCAGCAGCTGAGGAGGATGCCTCTTCATTTAGCCAAGGAGCTCAGCTTGTCTGTTTGGACCAAGGATGGAATAAAGTGAATGTATTTGATTGTAATTATTGTGACACCAAAGGGTTGCTTGCAAGTCAGCATGTGAAAAGCACACCGAGCACTTTTAGTGGGGAAAAGGTTCCTTCTTCACATAAGCTGCTTTCGCCTTTTATATCTGAAACTGAATCTTGCAGAACAAAGGGAGAAGAGAGAGAGAGAGAAAACCATGACTAGAAATGCATAATTTTTCTATCCAGAGAGTTGGAATTTATTTGGATTCACATATTTATAACCTTCTTTTCCTCCTCTGACCCAGTTTCTATCAAGACGGTTGCTGCTTTGGGCAAAATACTGTATGTGGCTTGTGAGGTGGGGGGAGGGGCAGGGTATTCTACTCTCCCCATTTGCTTCTGCAGCTGAAGCCTCTGAGAAGTTGCTCAGGGGCATCAGTTGGTGACAGATCCCACAGGCCTGGCTTTTTGCGAGAAATAGTTTGTTCTGGCAGGAGAAAAAGGGAATTTGCGGTATCATGGCTGGTACAACCCGGGCCAAATTTTATTGAACCCCCTTTTCTGGCCTGCCTGTTGCTAACCCGGGGCTTTGCCCAAATTGCATTTCTGGGATTTTGCAGCTTGAGTGGGCGTGGTACAACTTTATGGGGAGTGGAAACAAGGGGCCTTTCCCAAGTCCAGCACCTTGTGCTGCTCCGCTCACTCATGAGTTTATTAATATTCCCCAGCAATTCCCTTCACCAAAACCCAGAACTGTCCCACTTAAGCCCAGCCACGCGCAGACTGAGGTTAATCCACAGAGCAATGGCCAAAGAGTCCACAAAGCACTTGAAAGTTTCTAAAAGATAATAACTCCACCAGGCCAACCAAAATCCACACACGAGAGAGAAAGGAAGCAAAGTCCAGCGTTTCCGAGGCACAACTGAACACCAAACACGGTGTCAGTCCAGAGTGAGGCAGGAATCATGAGCAGAAAACACACAGCTAGGGAACAGAGACATTCCCAGCAACGCCTCCGTCTGTCTGAGGAGATAAATAGCCTCTTCTGGTGCAGCCCATCAAGAGGAAGGAGAGGCTTTCTCCTCCTGAGTACAGATAGTCCTCGACCTGTCACCACAATTGAGGCCAAAACTTCTGTTGTTAAGTGAACTTTACCCCATTTTACGACCTTATCTTTGTAACACTGAATGGTTACTAAATGAACTGTTGCAGGTCAAGGACTAGCTGTAGTCTGGCGGACTTTCTCTGTTCCTGCCTTTTCTCTGCTCTACACGTTCTTGGATTTCGGCAGATGATGCTGTCAGTATGGTCTGCACTACATCCTACAACAGCTTGAATCTCCAATGAGCTATGCAAGGATCCTTTTTGTAGACTTCAGCTCGGCATCCAATGCAATCATTCCAGACATTCTTCTAGCCCAGCTAAATCAGTTAGCTGTGCCTGACCACACTTGTAAGTGGCTCATAAACTTTGTAACAGACAGGAAACAGCAGGTGAAGCTAGGCAGACTCACATCAGATACCTGTACAATTGGCACAGCCCTTCCCCAGGGCTGTGTGCTCTCTCCACTTCTCTATACCAATGACTGCATCTCAAAGGATCCCTCTGTTAAAATATTGAAGTTTGCAGATGATATAGCAGTGATTGGTCTCATTCAAGACAACGACGAATTTGCAAATGGGAGGTTGAACAATTAGCCCTGTGGTGCAGCTGGAACAGTTTTGAACTGAACACACTTAAAACTAGAAATGATAGTAGATTTTAGAGAAGCCCTCCTACACTACCACCACGCACAATACTAGATAACACATAGCAATAGTAGAGACCTTCAAGTTTCTAGGTTCTAGAATATCTCAAGACTTAAAATGGATACCTAACATCAAATATATCATCTAAAAAGCACAAGAAAGAATGTTCTTTCTACACCAACTCAAAAAACTCAGACTGCCCAAGGAGCTGCCGATACAGTTCTACAAAGGAAGTATTGAGTCTGTCATCTGCACCTCTATAACTATCTGGTCTGGTTCTGCAACCCAACAAGACAGACACAGACTTCAGAGGATCATTAGAACTGCAGAAAAAACAATGGCTACCAACCTGCCTTCCACTGAGGACCTGTACACTGCACGAGTCAAAAAGAGAGCTGTGAAAATATCTACAGACCACTCGCATCCTGGACATCAACTCCTACCCTCGAAACGACACTATAGAGCACTGCACATCAGAGCAACTAGACACAAGAACAGTTTTTCCCTGAACGCCATCACTCTGCTAAACAAATAATTCCCTCAACACTGTCAAACTATCTAGAAAGGCAGTATTACCATCATCATTCTCACCTTCCCTATTCCCTATCTCCTTATCTTCTTATGACTATAATTTAGTTGCTTGTATCTTACAATTTATATTATTTACTTAGTATCCTAGTATGATTTATGTTGATTGCTTATTTACTGTTGTATTTAATGTTTCATGGGGGTAGGAGGGGCTTTCCTTGCTCATGGCACTGATGTCACAAGGGTCCTTTCCATAGCTTCCATTTTGTGATTTGGGGCAGGGAATTCCTGCACTGGGCAGAAGGGTTGAACTAGATGATCACGAAGCTCCTTTCACAGCTTACACTGTATGATTTCAATGCCTCTTGGGGGAATTGGGATTAGGCTTGGCCATCTGCAGCCAAGACCAGGACTAGTGGGACCCCCCCCCCCAGTCCCCTTTGTAGGACCCCTGCAGAACCCCTGCAGGGGGAATACCCCAAGGTGGTTGATGCTTCTGGGTGCCCTGCAGAACTGAGTTGAGTGAGCCAAACTCCATTAACCATCATGGAAGTGAGTGGTCTCCTTAGACTAGGAACCCTCTTTCCTGGGCTGTGTGGACTCATCAACTGACAGCTGATGTTGAAGGGCATCCAGGCTTTTTTCAGTATTTCTCTAGTGAGTTCAGAAACTGGCTGCATCTCAGTCTGGCACTGCCCACTGGTGGTCTTGAATCTTTTCTGGGGGTGCAAAGGAGTTGGGCTTCAGAGGGATCCAGTTTGAAAGCGGCTCTTTTCTCCTTCCAAAAGGAAACAGCATTGGTCGCTGATCTCTGGAGGGCTCGGGACAAGAGGTGTTTCTCTGTCCTAGCCCTATTGAATCTCCCAGTGGCTTTTGATACCATCGACCATGGTATCATGCTGTGCCGACTGGAGGGGCTGGGAGTGGGGGGCACCGTGTTGCGGTGGTTCTCCTCCTTCCTCTCTGATCAGATGCAGTCTGTGTTGGCAGGGGGTCAGAGATCGAACTCGAGGCACCTCATTTGTGGGGTGCCGCAAGGGTTGGTCCTCTCACCCCTTCTGTTCAACATTTATGTGAAGCCGCTGGGGAAGATCATCCGTGGTTTTGGGGTGAAGTGTCATCTGTACATTGATGATATTCAGCTGTACATCTCCACCCCAGACCACCCCAATGATGCCCTTGACGTGATGTCCCGATGTCTGGAGGCTGTGCGGATCTGGAAACAGACTCAGACTCAACCCCTCCAAGACTGAGTGGCTATGGCTCCCGGCGTCCTGGTATAGCCAGCTGGTACCGTCATTGGCTATCGGGGGTGAAACTCTGGCCCCCTCAGAGAGGGCTCGCAGTCTGGGTATCCTCCTGGATGCACGGCTATCTTTAGATGACCATATGACTGTGGCCAGGGGGGCTTTTTATTAGATTTGCCTGATTTACCAGCTGCACCCCTTTCTGGACCGGGACACCCTGCGCATGGTCGCTCACGCCCTCGTCACATCCCGTCTGAACTACTGTAACACTCTCTAAATGGGACTCCCCTTGAAGAGCACTTAGAGGTTCCAACTGGTCCAGAATGCGGCCGTGCAGGTGATTATGGGTGCGACCCGACACACCCACGTGACACCTCTCCTGCGCGAGCTGCACTGGCTCCCAGTGGTCTTCCGGGTGCGGTGTTAGTGACTATCTTTAAAGCGCTCCATGGCTTAGGACCTGATTATCTACGGGACCGCCTTCTGCCACCGATAGCCTCCCACCGACCAATACGCTCCCACAGAGAGGGACTCCTCAGGGTGCCATCAGTTAAACAATGTAGACTGGTGATCCCCAGGGGGAGAGCTTTCTCTATGGAGGCACCCGCCCTCTGGAATGAACTGCCCACCGGGATACATGATTCCCGACCTGCGTACCTTTCGCCGTGCCCTTAAGACTCTACTATTTCAACAGGCTGGATTGGTGTAACAAGAAATTGGAATGGGGTGTTTTAAATTTGTGGGTTTTAATTTAACGGCCGAAATATTTAATCTGCTTTTAAATTGTTTTAAATTTTGTATTTTTACATTGTTTTATGATGGCTGTACACCGCCCTGAGTCCTTCGGGAGAAGGGCAGTATAGAAATTTAATAAACCTAAACCTAAACCTAAACCAAAAGGCCCTCTAAGGAGCAGGGGTGTCATCCTTGGGTTGGCCATGAAGCCCCTGAAAATATTGACTGAGATTTTAAAACATGTTTACCCCATTTTACACATTCTGGGAGGTGGGAATATTCCCCTTTGTCAATGTGGGAAGCAGGTCATCATGCTAAACCAACATTTGGATTACCGGTATATATTTTGACATGACACATTAGGCCATCATAGCAGTTCTCTTTCATTAACCTGGTTGAGCATGTTTTATGAACTCAGCTAGTTTTACCACTAATCAGCTACCTATGTGCTGGCCAATGCAGTCTGTTTGCAAACAGGATTTTAAAAATTTATAGGATCTACTTTTGAATTTTGGGTTAATCCATCATGGCAACATTCAAGACAACAGCTAAACCTCATTTCTGATCCTGGCTTGTGAAGGAAGGAGCATCTCAGGTTTTGCTAGGTTGTCAAATTTGAAAGACGTTCTGTCGGTAGGATGATGAATATGCCAAAAGAAATTTTCCTGTATCTCTGCCAGAACTTAAAATGAATCCACATATTCTTTTGTGCTTTACTCTTTGTTCTTTATATTTTTTTTCACATGAGCATGTTTATTTTTGCTTACCTTGTCATATCATGGATCATTTTCAAGCTGCCTTATGTTTGCACGAACACATTTCTTGACGCCCCTGCCGTAGAGATTCTGTCTACACAGAAGTGAATCGTCTTCAAAGAAAAAAACAAGAAAGTCCAGTTGCCTCCTGGAAAAGCCCCTTTGGGACAAAAGAACAGCAGTGTCTTTGTTCCTTTTCCTTTTAACATCATGTTTATCCTTGATAAGTTCTGGCTCTAATCCTTGTAGGACTGATGGTTCTGCCTCTATGCCTTAACAAGGGCCCTTCGTTGCCAAAGCCAAACTCATTTCGTAGTACACTGATTCATTTTTATCCTTGAGCTCCAAGGTGAGTCTGTCCACTTCTGCACAATTGAGGATTTTGATTAGCACTTCTTCCGAGGGGATTGCTTTGCTCTTCCATTTCTGGGCAAAAGCTATTCTTGCTGCTGCTAATATGTCTAATATTAGGTAGGTTGTGTTCCTGTTATATTTGCCCTCTATAATACCTAATAGCATCCCTGGGCTACAGAGCTCTCCAGCCTGGAAGGAGCCACATGAATCTGGGATCATACGGATTAAAGGAAACTTCTTATTCATCTGCACTGTGGAAAATCTGTTGGAGACTGACTGAATATGACTGATGATTCTTATTTGATTGCTTTGAATGCCATTAGCCTCAAATACTACTTATGAAATGTATATAATTGTTACAAATTACACTCATTTCTGGACTGTCTGAACAATGTTTGTTTAATAAGCTTTCCTATCCAGTCCAGACAAGACTGGTGCTATACAACAGTCGATCCTGCTGCAAGAGAAATAAAAAACAGCATTTTACAGCTCTGGGTGTGTTTTCTCTTCTTCAATTATCACTTTCATTTTTTCAGGCAGACCCTTTAACCAAAAGTCCACGTGGCTGTTTCTCAGTTTCTTCGATTTCCTTTGTTCCAAGTCTAATTCAAGATACTCTTCATGCAGACCATAAGATGGCCATTCCACCAGGCCTTCCCCATTTGGATTCCTGGAAATAGTAGAGCCAAGAATTCAGTTTGCCTTTAGCATACTGCCTTCACTTAACTCAGCCATCAAAATTCAATATTTCAAAATAGCCAAACTCTCACCCATTACGGGCAAAGTTGCTCCAGTATTTCATGATTATTCTGCTAAGCTGTTTCTCATCCTCTGTAGCTTCACCTGTGCAGAGCACACAAGAGAAAATACTTAGTCATACTATGCATAATCTAATTTAAAGGCTTTAAAATGATTTCCACCTACTTATGAAGAAAGTTTACCAGCAATTCCCATCTATCTGCAATTATAGCTAAACTGATTTCCCATAAAATGAACCCGAGATTTTAGATGTCAGATTCTAGGGACGCTGACAAGTCATCTGAGTTAGGAAGTGCTTGGCAGGATGGGATACAGCACTTGGCCTGATCAGCCGATGGGATATTATTTTTGGGCTGACAGCCTTGTCATACAAAAGTAGAATCTTCAGGCTCCACCAGTATGTCTTCAGTTTGTGAATGATTGATTTGAGCCATCTGAACAGTTAAGACAAAAACTTGCTAAATCAATGCAAGGTTCTCCTAATTCTTTTTCAAGCATGCCAGCAAACATCTCGGGCTAAATGACTTATTAACAAGCTACAGTTAAACTGTAAATCACTGATCTGAACAGAATCAAACTAAAGCTAATCTGCAAACCCCTTGTAGATGGCCTGGTCTGGGCACGATTTTTGGATAAGTTTTCCGTTCAATCATTTTAGGGCTTACTAAGTTTGACTGAGCTGCTTCTCAGGAATGGTCCTCCAAATACAAAGCCAAGTTCATCGCCATGGTCTGCCTTTACAAAATCTGGCTTTGTATCTTTGAATGCTGTGGGACGATGCTGGAACTCATAAAAGTAGACCGGAGCAGCAGAATCTATCAAAAATATGAGAAACAGAGAAAGCATTATGGCCGTGTAGAAATAGGAACCGTGAGACGTGTTCAGTGGGAGACAAGGAACATGACAGCTGTGCTCCTGAATTAACTGGTATGATGGTAGCTTTATATCAGGTTATATAAATTAAATTAAAACGTTGTATATAAACATAGGCAATCAGTGTTTCCTTGGAAGAATTTTCCAGCAGTCAAAAGGACTGACCAGAAAGGATTTTAGAAAGCCCACGTTTGAACATGCTGCTATGCCAACTTCACTGGGCAGAGTGAAAGTGACACTGCACTGATCTATATGATCATCATGGATTTCTACTGTGTGATGATGCTCAGTGAAAGGTCTTCTTTCCTAGTTTGAGCAGTCCTTCTAAATCTTCATGTCTACAGTCCATAGGTGTCAAACTCACCTGATATTTTTCCCATTCACGGAGCTCGGGTGGGCATGACCTGTATGTGATGCATCAGGTCCACAGGCCGCCAGTTTAACACCCCTGCTCTAAACTAAGCAAGAGAAGTCCTCCCTTGATCTATTCTGGACTATTTAGGCTTCCAAATTAGTCAGAAGCAATTCAGGTGGATCTGGCTAAGGTGGAATCGATTCTCTTTCCCACTTTTCCACATTGTCTCCACACAAAGTGCTTTAGAATTTTGGCTTTCCTGGACTTCCGATGGTGACATCAGAGCGGTGTGGGTGAGGGTGAGATTTAAAGCTCCTGAAAGCCCAATTAATTCCTGAAAAGGAGCCCTTTAAGGGCATTTCCGAACCCGGAGGGCTCAGAAAACTAAAGGAGAAGGTTTTAAGGCTTCTGATGATACACTAGTGTCCTGGAGAATTAAACCGAACTCCTTAAATCTGGTGCGGAAAAAACTGTCTTTAGGGCAGATCGAGAGCAATGGCGGCCGCATAGAGAGGAAGCAAAAAGTGGATTCAGCATTGGTGAAACAAACATAACCAGAACATGGTCAGAAGCATTAATCATGCTCATACATAAGGAAGGTTCAGACAAGCAATCAGTACAAAATTACAGGCCTATCTCTTTGTTATAATTCAGATTATGTCAATTATAGCTGAGAGATTAAAAATAATTTTAGATAAACACATACATTCGGATCAAAATGGTTTTCTCCCAGATTGACAAATTAAAAACAACACACGGACCATAATAGATAGAGTTTTATGAAGTACACTCAGAGAAACAAGTTTCATTGGTTTTCCTTGATGCCCAAAAAGACATTCATGATACAACTATTGAAAAAAATGGAATTTGGGACAAAATTTAAAAAAATGATTGAGAAAATATATTCAAAACAAACTGCAAGGGTAATTATAAATCAAGATATGACTGATATATTCGAGATCACAAAAGGTGTGAGACAAGGCCCACTTTCCCCACTTCTCTTTATATTGTCATTGGAACCACTCTTTTAAAAAAAAATTAGAGAAGACCAAGAGATAAAAGGATTGAAGATAAAAAATGAAGAATATAAATTACAAGCCTTTGCAGACGACATGATTTTATAATAGAGGAACCTTTAAAATCAGGCCCTAAATTGATAAAAAAAAATAGAAGAAGTTGGTGCACTGGCTGGATTAAAAATTAATGAAAATAAATCTAAATTGCTAACTAAAAACCTTACAAAAAAACAGAATTAGAAAACAGTATGAATATTCAAATAATTAAAAAAATAAAATACCTTAGGGATTTGGCTAACTGCAAGAGGTTCCTCAATCAAAAAGGATAATATGATAATACTGCAAATTGGAAAAGATTGGAAAATTGGAAAAATCTACAAATTTCATTAATGGGAAGAGTCGCTGCAATAAAAATAAACATCCTGCCCAAAATTCAATACCTCTTCCAGGTTATACCAATAAGATTAGAAAAAAGCTTTTTTGATTTAATAAACAGATTGATCTCAAAATTTATATGGCAAGGGAGAAAACCGAGAATTAGATTAAAAATTTTACAAGATACCAGGGACAGAGGAGGAGTAGCCCTTCTGGAATGGGAGATGTATTATCAAGCAACATGCCTAACATGGTTAAGGGAATGGATGGAGTTGGGAAATAAAAGAATATTAACAATTGAAGGACACGATCTACAGGTAGGATGGCATGCATTCCTATGGGGTGAAAAACAAAACTCACGGATGTTTTAGAAGGCATATAATTAGAAATGCATTATTATCAATTTGGATTAAAATCAAAAAGCAACATTACATGAAAATACCTATCTGGATTTCACCTAATGAAACACATCCAAATTTAATAGACTGGACCAAGGGATATTTTAAATGATTTGGGAAAATTAAAAACGAAGCAAGAATTGGAACAGGATTTGAATAGGGAAGTTGAATGGTGGATGTATTTACAAGTAAGATCAAAATATATAGAAGATGTAAAGACAAACAAAGTACAATTGGAGCAAAACGAAATAAAATTGTATATGGGAGGAACAGATACTAATTAGTAAAATATATAAATTCTTATTACGGTAGAAAATGGAAGAGGAAATAGTGAAAGATACTATGATTAAATGGGCAAGGAACTTCAATCACACAGTAGAGAAGTGGGAAAAGATGAGGCAAATAAACATGAAATTAACATTATCAACGGCATACAAGGAAAACCAGTTGAAAATGTTCCATAGATGGCATTTGCCTCCAGCCAGAATAGCAAAGATGTTCCCCAGCAACTCACCGAAATGCTGGAAGTGTAAAAGTAACTATGGAACATATTACCATCTCTGGTGGACTTGCCCGGTGGCAAAGAAAGTTTGGGCCAAAGTCAAAAAGTGGCTAGAGAAAATAACACAGAAATCAATAAAGGGAGAACCAGAAACATTCTTGCTAGGGATTTTCATAGAAAATTGCACAAAGGAAACAAAATATTTAATACTACACATACTAACAGCAGCCTGCATAGTCTATGCGCAAAATTGGAAAAAGGAAAATTCACCAACAGAAGAAGAGTTAATTAAAAAAAATTTAGAATGTGCAGAGATGGACAAACTGACAAAAGAATTAAAGGAGAAAGAGGATACAGAATATTATAAAATTTGGCATAGATGGTATGAATGGTTGGGAGATAGGAAAAATTAGAAAGAGGAATAAAGGAGAGAGAAAGAAATGTTTAAATTAAGGGGGAAAATTGGTAAATCATAAT
The DNA here is from genome assembly GCA_030761175.1 of Masticophis lateralis. Classification (NCBI taxonomy): domain Eukaryota; kingdom Metazoa; phylum Chordata; class Lepidosauria; order Squamata; family Colubridae; genus Masticophis; species Masticophis lateralis. The sequence goes on from JAUDYJ010000010.1 coordinate 25,971,964, forward strand.
ATGAATGATGGAAATGTAAAGATGAAGCAAAGTGGAGATGAAATAAAAAATATAGATAGCAATATGGAATAAGATAAAGTTAAAATATGTATAAATAGTCAATATTAAGAAAGGATCACTATGAAAAAGCTGTAAAAAATTGTTTATGTATATAAATGTTGTATGTCTTTTTTGTTTTAATGTGTTTACAATAAAAACCTTTTTTTAAAAAAAAGAATTTTGGCTTTCCTTTGATTTATTCAACTATTTTTGTTTGTTTGCTTCTTTATTTATTTGTTATATCAAGCATGTATAAGATAACTATGTAAGTATAAACATGACTATGAATACATGAAATGGATTCAAATAAATGGGGACATTAGGACAGGGACAGTAGGCACATAGGTGCACTTATGCACACCCCTCTTAGGAATGGGGTGAGATCGACAGTAGACAGTCTAAGATTAAAAGTTTTGGGGGTTTGGGGAAGAAACCACAAAGTCAGGTAGTGCATTCCAGGCATTGACCACTCTGTTGCTGAAGTTGTATTTTCTGCAATTGAGTTTGGAGCAGTTTACCTTAAGTTTATATCTATTATGTGCTCATTTATTGTTGTGGTTGAAGATGAAGTAGTCATTGACAGGTAGGACGTTGTAGCAGATAATTTTATGTACTATGCTTAGGTCAGACCGATGGCGGCATAGTTCTAAATTGTCTAAGCCCAAAATTTCAAGTCTGGTGGCATAAGGTATTCTGTTGCGAGCAGAGGAGTGGAGAACTCTTCTTGTGAAATATTTCTGGACACTCTCAATTGCATTAATGTCCGATATGCAATGTGGGATCCAGACAGATGAGCTGTATTCGAGAATTGATCTAGCAAATGTTTTGAATGCTCTAGTTAGCAGTACAATATTACCAGAGAAGAAGCTATGCAAGATTAGGTTAACAATTCTTAATGCCTTTTTGGTAATGTTGTTACAGTGGGCTCTGGCACTTAGATCATTAGAGATGAGTACTCCAAGATCCTTGACAGAGTGAGGGTTGTCTATGAGGTCGTGTATGCCCAGCTTGTGTTTTGTGTTCTGATTTTTTTTTTGCCAATGTTTAAGACAGAGCATTTGTTGGTTGAGATTTGCAGTTGCCAATTGTTTGACCATTCTGACACATAGCCAAGATCTTTTTGAAGGGCAGCAGCATTGTCGGTGGTGTTGAATAGTTTTACATCATCAGTGAAGAGAACACAGTTGCTTATAATATGATCGCAAAGGTCATTTATGTAAAGTATAAAGAGTGTGGGTCCTAAAACACTGCCTTGGTGGACACCACTGTTAACAGGTGCAGGATTTGATAGGGTGTTCCCTATTTTGACCACTTGTTGCCTGTTTGACAGGAACGCAGCTATCCACTTATGCAGGGATCCGGAAATGCCATAAGATTTTAGTTTCAGAAGTTGTTTGTCGTGCACCACTGAATTAAAGAATCATAGAAGTCTATGTAAATTCTGTCTATTGCTTTGTCCTGGTCAAATTGTGTAGTCCATATGTGTTTGCAATGTAGGAGTTGCAGATTAGAGAATAATTTTTTTCTGAAACCAAATTGTTTGTTAGAGAGTAGATTGTCTCTAAGTGGGGGGTAATGGATTGGTTTATGATTGATTCCATGACTTTGACAACATGAAGAGATTGGTCTGTAATTTTCAACTAGGCTAGGGTCACCCTTTTTGAAGCTAGGGATGACTGTGGCTAGTGACCATAGTTTGGGCAAGGAGCTGATCCTGAAAGATCTGCTACGGCAGTGGAAAGTTTTTTTAAGAAGTAGGCACATAATCCACCAGGCCCAATAGATAGAGATGGTTTTAGGCTGCGTAGTGCAGTCGTGAAATCCAAATTTTTTTACCACAGGTTCTGTGGACATGGCTTGGTGGGCGTAATTTGTTGGCTTTGGCAACTGAGTTTATTGTATAAATGAATTTACGTTTGCTGGACTCATTCATGCAAACGACTCTGCAAAAGTGTTGGGCCACTGAGTCATCGTTATCCTTGAATTCAGGGCCATCTCTGGAAATTTCAATGATTTCATTGGGGGAGATGGTTGATGTATGAAAGTTGCTGATAATGTTGCGAACCTTACTGATATCATCAGATTTGTTGGTGTCATCTAGACCAAATAAAATAGTGTTTGGACCTTCACGTTCGATATGAGTATGGAGATATTATTTGGTGGGCTGGTGGTTATTTGTGGTTGTGGTTGTGGTTGTGGTAGTGGTTAACTATGACCAGGATTGATTCATCTTATTAAAAAGAATATTTGTTTTAAGCGGTATTTTATGGCCAAAGTGTTTTTCTGCAACTGAGAGAGGCATTCACTGCCAGAAGTGCATAGTTCTAGTTGATTTTTTCCAGATCTGCAAAAGCAGATTAGTTTATCAAGGACTAAGTGCCCATTGTGCCTCCTTGATTTGGAATTTCTTCTGCTCTGAGGAAGAATGCCGAGCACCAAAGTTTCCTTCCTACCTCAGCTCATCTCACTTCAGGTGCAGAATAGTCTTTTTTCCCCTCCTGATTTATTGCAACAGAAAAAATACTACCAAAAATTGACACCTGAAAAGGATCATGCTCCAATCTGCTTCTAATCTCTGGTTCTACTGGTTCTAGCTGAAATAGTAAAATGCTTCTCATAAGATGGCTAAAATGACAAAAATGACAAGGATAATCTATTTTTTGTAACCCTCAAGTTAGTTAGGAATTGTATTTTTAAGTTATTTTTGCCACAAAAAGCAGAAAGTAATTCTGAATTAAGTCTCCTGGTTACCAGTTGCAATCACAGGGGGAAAAACGTAATTAGGAGTACAGGTAAAAACTGTAAAACAGAAAGAGAGGCCTCCACCCTTCCAAAATATCTTGATTGGTTGACACCAATTCCTGCAGCCCTCGCTGTGACCATAGCTGATTCCTCTTCAGTAATTCCAACAAACTAGGCTTTGTCAATGATGCCTATTTATTAAAAAGGCTCCATTATCAACTTGGGAAACCATTATTCCATTCGTTTGTTGCATATAATCAGCAAATTATACCTGAGCACTTTGGGACTGACCGGAGACCAAAATGTTCTGACCGAGGCTTCCTGATACAGTAAAAGCACACAATGAGTCCCCAAAACCCTCTCTTTATTTCAACGGCTGTGAATTCTGCTCACTCAGAGCCTGTTCATTCTCAATCTGTTCATTCACAGATGAGTCCCAAATAGTTGTAAAGAGTCTGACAAAAGTCTGCCACAGTTCTTCTGATAAGGCTGATAAGCACCTTTATCTCTCTTGACATGCTGCCAAGACTTAATTAGCAATTAACTTTGCAAGGCCACACGGAACACAGTTTCAACATGGAGCTACAGTCTTGAAAACGGCCAGCATGAACAACAGTTGCTTCCTGCAAAGGCCCACGTGCCTTTGCTCCTCCTTTATGTCTTATGAGAGGGGCCAATCTTCTCCAAGCCCTACTCCCGAGTCATCCCTTTAGTTTTAACTGTTCTTGCCTTCTGGCAGCTCTGCACATGCATGACTGGGAACAGGCTCCCCCTGTTCCTCTGCCTTGCTGATGTCCGACTCTGGAGGCTCTGGAGTCCACACCTAATTCCCAGATTGCCCTGGCTCATCTCTGCCTCCGACGCAGAGCCCTCTTACGAGCCTTCCCCAGACTCCAGGATTGGCCCATGTTCCTCCTCAGCCTCCTCACTGTCCGACTCTGCTGCCAGCTCCGCAGGCCGCGGGCGGACCACAACATAAAAATATCTTCACAGATGAAGAGGCTGATTTAATAACTGCAGACCAAGAACTGACCATTGCTTGGTTTTCCAATATCAGGTGGAAAAATGTAGTCCCAGGCCCAATGGGGCTTTATACAAATCCTTTTTTGACATTAAATTCACCTTTGCTCTATTTCTGCTCTATTTCTATTCTAGGAAAAACCTATGGCTTTGTACATGAACTTGCCTCTATGGTATCTTGCTGTTTGAAGAGAAGGTATGACAAAGATGGCATCTTCCATCATTTTTTGAAACTGACTGCGGAACTCTATAGGGTCTTCAGTGGCTTCCAAATACTTATCCAATATCATCTGCATAATCTCAGGAGGATAATTCTGCCAAGAAATAAATACATATGTTGAGACGCTGACCATTGTTTTGCGTTTTGACACTTCATTAACACTAATTAACCTTCAGTAGCAAATCTCATTCCTCATGTAGTTTCTTTGACTCTCTTTCATCCTATGTGAACCTGGCCATCCTAACCTAATCAATAAGGGCTAAGGAAAGTATGTCTTTAAAAAACTCCTGCTATGTAAGATCCTGGGCCTAGGTTCTGTTGCAGAAAGCAATGCAGCAGCAATTTCCAATGAAAACGACCTTTCAGCTCACAACTAACAAGTAGAAGATGCTGGAAGAAGATTTTAAGTCAAATATATTTAACTATGTTAGGAAGAATATATGGTGTAGAAAAGAGCAACAAATATTAGGGGGCTGGAGGCTAAAATATATGAAGAACGGTTGCAGGAAGTGGGTATGTCTAGTGAAAAGGAGGACCAGGGATGACAGGATGGCAGTCTTCCAATATTTGAGGGGCTGCTGCAAAGAAGAGGAGGTCAACTGATTCTCCAAAGCCTCTGAAGGCAGGGCAAGAAGCAAAAGATGGAAACTAATCAAGGAGAGAAAAAACCTAGGAGAAATTTCATGACAGTGTGAACTATCAACAATCAACTTGCCTCTGGAAGTTGTGGGTGCTCCACAAGTGGGCAGCCATTTATATAGAATGGTCTAGGGTAAAATTCAAAAATTTTCCCTACCGGTTCAGTGGGCGTGGCTTGGTGGGAGTGGCAGGGGAAGGATATTGCAAAATCCCCATTCCCTCCCCACTCTGGGGCCAGCCAGAGGTGGTATTTGCCGGTTCTCAGAACTACTCAAAATTTCCGCTATCGGTTCTTCAAAACCTGTTAGAACCTGCTGGGTGTCACCCCTGGTCTAAGGTGTCCTACTTGAGCAGGGAATTGACTAGAAGACCTCCAAGTCCCCTGGTCACCAGGCAGCTGCTTCCACAGGCAGAGCTAATGAGGAAAGTGAAGATCAAACCACGTCACAGTCACTGCTGTCTCACACGGCAGTCAAATGGTGAGGCGCCTCAGAAGCCTTTTGCCATCACATGAATTGCCACCCAGCTTAGAGATTAGTCACAGCCTTCGTGGCCATGTGGCAATATCACAGTGTCATTTTATTTTGATATCTGATTTTTATTCTTAAAGCTAAACATTTCGCAAGCTCCAGTTAAAAGGAATGGAAATTGCTGAAGTTTCTTTGAATTTTTGTAGCTTCTTATGAGCAGCCTGTGCCATTCTCCCAATTGTCTGCCTTTTTAGACCAAATTATTTTAATAGATATTTAATGTAGTCTGCTTCTAATTTAAACTGTGCTAACAGCTCTGTCATCTTATAAGTCATCTTATAATTATAATTAATTGGACTTTCATGGCTTCCCAGCTTGCCAAGCCATTCTGTTTAACCCAGCTTCAAAAGAAGTAATAAATAACAAAACTAACAACAGGAAAGCAGAAGAATGGTGACCAGGATAAATCTGTCAGCAATGGTTGGAAAAGGGCTGGCTGGGCCCTCCCAGCTGTCTGAAAGGTCAGCAGGTCCAGCTTTCTAATCAAGCCATTTGCAACCCACCAACTAACATTCCACACAAAGTAAACTTTATGAAAGAGGTAGAAAGTGGTTTATCTGATACCCAGATTGGCTGCAATGCTGCTGCAATCCTTTCCCGATCCATGCCTTCTACGGTATCTGAAGAATTATTTACCAACGAAGACTGAAATCCAAAAAAGACATTTCAGAATCTGAACTGAACTTAAGGAGGCACAAATTATGAAAACTATAAAAACTGAGCTACTACCATATTTGGTAAAACTTTAAGTAGACATTAATGAATTAAAACATATTTTGTCACAGTGCAATAAGCACTTAAAACCATTCAGATAAAAACAGTTTATTCCCTCCCTATTCCTGTGGAAAGGATATTACAAAATCCCTACCCCACTCTGGGGTCAGCCAGAGGTGATATTTGCCAGTTCTCCAAACTGCTCAAAATTTCTGCTACCGGTTCTCCAGAACCTGTCAGAGCCTGCTGGATTTCACCCCTGATTTAGCTACACCAGCATCTTGGTAGTTTTCAATATTTTTCAGCACTTATTACTTCCTTTCATGACTTTTTTCCTGGGCACCAACATTTATAGCATTTCTTTCAATTCCCCTATCTGACATACCATTTTCACACTTGGGGTTAGAGTGGATGACCTCTGAGGTCCCATCCAAGTCTATAATTCTATGCTTGAGTCATTAAAAATCTCTGAAGTTCCTTCACCCATTCCAGGCACCTTCCTAGTCCATCTGGTCTGGCTCATTAGAGTTAAAACTGAAATGTGTTTGAATATTAGTAGAGTTAAAACTCTTTTCTGATCTTGTCAAGGGAAACCAGAACAAATAATTTTTGAATAGCATCTGCAAGTACTCTGGGAAAATAGGCATCTGAGGCTTTGCAATTATTGTATTGGTAATATTAGGATTAAAGCACCTAATAAAGAATTCCCCCATTATACATTTTATCTATTTTGGCTTATTTCTAGGTATATATGCTCTGCTCTGAGACAAGTGTCTAATAACCTAATAAGTGAATGCTTATTAAATATGCTGCAGATATCAATAGCCTACAGGAGTGATCATGGAGATCTTTTCTGAGTTAAAGGGACATTTCATTACTCCAACAAAACCCATTGTGACTTAATCTTCCCACAGTGCATTGGAAAGAGTCCAGAAGAGAGGAACATCTCAGCAAAATTCACAAAATGCAGGCCGCAGTCAGGCTGCAGCCAATAGCCTTTACTTCACCCTGGCAGCTTCACCCTCATTCTTGTCCCATCAGGGAGATCACATTCTCCTTTTTTCATAGGGGGATGCATTAAACAAACACACACACACACACAGTCTCTCTCCTTCTCAATCAAGACGTATTTAAGAAGACCTGGAAGTGCTGAAAGTAGGAAGGACAAGATTGCTAGGCTATTTCCAAAATATTCCCAAGATGATCTCTCTTAGCGAGGAGTAAAGTATTTTGTGAATCACAAAAAACTTACTCCATAGAGGAGCCATCCATATTCATTATTATTCACCCCAATTAAATATGGGACAGCATGAAACTCCTTGGAGGCCAATAATTCCTCTGGTGCTTTCAGAATGAATTCTCCATCAATGACTGCAGGGATAAGGTGAAGTTCCTGGGGGAGGGAAAGTTACAATAATGCAAAATTGGAAAGGTACAGAAATGTTCATTTTGAGGCTGAACAAAAATTAAGAAAGTGTAAACTTCTGCAATCTCTGAAGGAGATGGGCGGTTAGGAAATAGGAAAAATCAATCAATCAATCTATGTCTGCCTGCATGCCTGCCTCTGTACAGGTTAAAAGCTAGAGTTGTGATCTGAGCCCAAAGACCCATCCCAGGTATTATGTTGCCTTTGAGCTCTGCATCTCTCCTGCTCTCTCAAGGGATCACCATTTCATCCCTCTGATTGTTGCTTGACCTCATTATAGGCAGGAGGGGGAGGCAGAGACATGGTGCACAAGCTGATCTTCTAGGACCCAAAATTCATCTTAAAAGAAAGGGCTATTCTTTCTTCAGCTCTCCAGCAATAGCCAGTTCCAGCCTGTTACTCAAGGCTGACCTGTTATCACTAGCCCACCTCGGAGTTCTCATAACACCTTTGTGGCATCATATTGGCTACTGGTGGACATGGGGCTCTGGGTGGGGGTTGAACAGGGGAAATTAGCTTAATGCTTTGCACGGGAATTTTCAGACTCCGCCTGACTTCTCTGCAATCACGTCTCTCAGTAAAAGCTCCTTTTGAAATACCATCTGTTCCTGAGAAGATAGCTGAGGCAGAGCCTTACATTTGCACTCAATGATCTTGATGGCTGCTTTCTATTTGTTTCTGACTTTTAGTGGATGAGCATCCTGTCAGTAGAATGGAGAATTGTATACCTTCCATTTCTTACCGGAAGCAACCTGGAAATCAGTGAATTAAGTTCTCCTTCAGTCTTGTTCCGTAAGCAGAGCAGCATGGCAGGACTGGTAGTCTCACAGTTGGCAGCAGATGCCACTTTCTTCAAAGTGGAAAAAATATGCAATTTAAATGAAGTACAATTTATGGAGGGATACAAAGCTGTGGCCCTGCTTGCAGAATTTAATCCTGATTTTGCCTTTTCTGAACTTCCACATCCAGTAGCTTGGACTTCCTACAAAAGCAGGACCTGACCTCCTTGACTGTATACAAGGAGGGTATACCTGGGGAAGGGGGTGTTCAAAAAAAGTGACAACACCCCCCCCTTTCCCATACGTACCCCTAGAGCTGCCCCAGGTGCCTGCAGTCACTGGTGGGTCTCATGTGAGCAGGATATGTTTCTCTGCTTCTAGAGGCTGAGGCCCCCATAGCGCCTGGCAGCTGGGCAGCAATCAAAATGCAGGAGATTTATAGGCACAGGCTCTGCTGGATGTAGTTGGGATTTGTCCTTTCCTACTGCTTTTGGACCAATTTACTCCTTGAACCCAAACCATTTTGATAGCTATTTGGCATATACCTGATCTGTTATCTCTTTCCCAGTTTTAACAGTTCCATGGCTCGCTTTTATTTACAGTAAAAAAAAAAAAAGCCAGGTGAATATTGGGGTACCAGCGTGCAGTTCTCAGACAATGGTTACTTACCTGAGCAAGGACTTCTGGATGTTGGATGAAGAACCCGGGGAGCTGGACAGTTCCACTCTCAGAGATCGCTCTGTGAAACAAACCCTTGGACAAGGGAGATAAAATCTACCCGGAAAGACAGTCAGAAAAGGACATAATATTCCATCACCTTTTGAAAGGGCCTTAATAATAATATATCAAACTTCTCTTGAACAAGGAACTTGGAGAACATTAAAGATGCAGATCACCTCTGGAGCTGTGGTGCCAATGGAATTGGGCACAGAAGTTTGGTGTGCTTTTGAAAAATGCTCTGTTATTATCCAGAGTAAAGCCAGTTAAAGGAGGTAGAAAAGTTTTCCTAAACTTTAATCCTGAGGTTTGGCCAGAGTTGGTTTAAACAGCAGAGTTGCTTAGATAAAATGAGGCACATTACAAGAGTCTTGTCATTCAAGAGCATTTCAATATCTGCTTCAATTTTGAGATTTTTGAAAAAGCAGTTTGCCAATTCAGGGACTGGGTTGTTGCCAGCTGATCAGAAACCTTATTTATACCCTCCAGTCTCTCTCCAGAGTTTTGCAGCCAGAATTTTCTCTGATGGTTCTAATTTGCATAATGGTCTTAATCAACAAAGCCGCAGCTGTGTCCTCAACATCCTGCACTTGTTTAGTTGTAACCCTGCTTAGGGTTTTTGTGGTTTAGCCAGAACATGGAGTTCTGTGTCCTGCAGGAGTCAGGCTAGTTTCCCACTCAAGTCACTTATCTTGTGCAAACCCAGCCAGTTATGAAGCAATCCTGAGTACAGGAACTTATTGGTGTTTATTCACTCATGTACTAGAACAAGTGGTGGGTTGCCCCAAGTTCAGATCGGTTTGCAAGAACCGGTAGTAAAACTGACGGGAGGCTCCACCTACTGACCCAGATGTCATCATAGGTGATCTGAGCACAGGCGTGATGCAAACCAGTAGTAAAGGTAAGTAGAACCCACCCCGACTAGAACCCATCTCATAGGGTGGAGGCATAAATAAGTACAACTGGTAAAATCTTAAAATCAACTTAATAGAACAGAATAACAGAGTTGGAAGGACCTTCAGAGATCTTCTAGTCCAACCCCCTGCACAAGCAGGACACCCTGCACCATTCTGGACAAATAGTCTCTTCTTAAAATCCTCCAGTGATGGAGTACCCACAACATCTGAAGGCAACTTCTGTTCCATGGGTTGATTGTTCTCACTGTCAGAAAGTTTCTCCTTAGTTCCAGGTTGGATCTTTCTTTAATGATCTTCCACCCGTTACTTCTTGTACTGATTTGGAGAACAGGTTGACTCTCTGATCTTTGTGGCAACTTCTCAAATTTTTGACTGATAGCCTGGCTCCCCTGGTCCTCCCTTTCACCATGCCCAATTCCTGCAACCGTTCTTCATATGTTTTAGCCTCCAGCCCCCTAATCATCTTTGAGGCTCTTTTTTGCACTCTCTCCAGTCTCAACATCTTTTTTATAATATGGTGACCAGAACTGGATGCAGTATTGAAAGAGTGGCCTTACTAAGGCTTTATTAAATGGTACTAATACTTCATGTGATCTTGATTCTCTCCCTCTATTAATGCAACCTAGGATTGCATTGGCTTTTTTGGCTACTGCCTCACACTGTTGGCTCATATTTAAGTGATTCTCCACTAGGATTCCAAGATCCCTCTCACAGTTACTGCTAATGAGCCAGATTCCACCTAATTTGTACCTGTACATATTATTAATCTGATTATTATTAATAATCTGTATCTGTACAGATTATTGATCTGAATAGAAAGCACCCAAGAGCTTTCTTTTGTACCCAAGAGATACAAAAAGCTGTTACTGGATCTGTAACCCCCCCTAAATTGCAATAAAGCTTTCAAAGTAACTTTGAATGTCCATGACCCAAAACAAGGGATTGAATGGGATGTGCTCTGTCAAAGGTCTTGCAACTGCTTATACATACCCACCTGAGCCCCTACACTGAATCCTCCAGCAGACTCTCCAAAGATGGTCACACAGGAGGGGTCTCCTCCGAAAGCCTCAATGTTTTCCTGAACCCATTGGAGGGCTGCTACTTGGTCCAGGAGCCCCCAGTTTCCCGGGGCTTCTTGGGAGCCAGTGCTGAAAGAAGAACAGCTCAGAGTAGCCAGTCAAGAAAAGGATCCTTTTTTGTTCTGGGCATTTCTCAACCAGTTATAATATTGAGGAAGAGATGGAGGGGGAACAACTCTTAATGCCTAATTGAATTATTATTATTATAATAAACGTTTATTCATTAAACATGAAACTCAGTCAACTGAACATTTAAAGATATTATTGTTGTTGTTACTGATTTAATCTTCAACTCGATTCACAGTTTGGGCCTGGTAAAAACTTAACAATTCAAGTCCAACCAAGGGCCTAAGAGCTGTTAAGGTAACATCTGAGGATATAGGCAGGTCTGAGTAAGGTGGGGTTTTTTTTTTTTTGCAAAGTCAGGATATTCAGGTCTGAGAAGTTCAGAATTTCCATGTATCTAGGCAACCCTTTGGGTGTTGGTCCAAGGGCTCCTATTACTATTGGTACACCCATGGGTTTCTTCCTTCACAATCACTCAACTTCAATTTTCAGATCACAGTATTTTGTTAGTGCTGCGGTTGTTGCTATTATTATTATTATTTTCTGGATGGATGATCTAGAGGAGCAATGTCAGCATGCATCTCTGCTTGCTTACCAGCTTGCTGCCAACAGCCATGGAAATGGGGGTGAGAGGGTGATCCATGAGCACTTGGGCGGGAAGCGTGCAGGAGGAGAGAGTAGAAATTTTTTGTAAAGCTTTGCAACTGCCAGTCTGGACTTTGCTTATCATCTTCAAGGCCAGTTCTTCTAGCTTTGGCATGCAGAAGGGAGCAACAATGCAGCTGAATCAGAGACTTTCCCAAAACAAATTCTGGCCAATGATTGAGCTCTGGTTGACTAGCCACGGGGAGGAGGCAGCCCTGACAAGCACCTTTTCTAACTATTTTATTAAAAAGCATGAAATATCATGAGCAGTAAAAAAGCTCAGGCTTTTCAATAAAATATGTTAATTGAAAAAGACGCTACCAGAAATTCTGAATGTTGAGGAACCTTTTCTACAGAAATATATGATTCTGAATATATCTGAATGCCTTCAGAACAAAGCTGTCTTCCCCTTTTCTTGGTAACAGCCTGCAGTTTGTCATGTTCCAAAATTTAATCCTCATTCTATCCTACTGCTTTCCCTTCTGATCTCTTCAAATCATGACTAGGATGACTTAAATAAGAATGACTAAAATATTACAGACAGACCACAAAATCATTCATGCAGTTAATTTCATTTCATGTAGTAAATCCACAATGATATGAAAAATGCATCAAAATAAAACAGGTAAATGGGATATGACAATGTTCTAAATTCCACATAGCTGTTTTCCGAGCTCTAAACCACCACGCTGCTTTTGGCAGTTTTCAGATAAGTTCCCAGGTGCCAATCATGGGATGTTTTTTGGAAAGCTGCCTTTGTTATACGTAGATTAATGGTGGAATAGACAGCTGCTTTAGAATTACTTGTATGGGCTTTATTCTGCAGATATTTGCAAACCATAAAAGTCAGCTAAGCCGTCTGTGCCCGAGTACAAGAAATGGCTGATTGGATGCAATTTGGGATGTTTTCTTAGGTCTTACAACTTATTTTACCTGAGGAATCCAAGAATCCCCAGCCGGTACTGAACCACAACTACCACCACTTCTCCATAAGCGGACAAAGCTGATCCGTCATAGAGTGAAGCCCCGCCAATGACCAGGCCACCTCCAGGAAGCCAAACCATCACCTAGAAAATAGAACAGAAAATGGATCATTGCTGAAGTTAATGATTTGGCAAAATTTTAATTGTTTCATCTCTGTGCCAACATTCAATTGATTAATGGATTAATTATTTAACTAGAAACCTATGTTTAATGGGAACAGAATATGATAGTTGGAAAGGGAGCCAGACATGGCCTATGAACTGTAAGAGCTCTGATCAAGCCCAACTTGGTTTGCCTAGCCAGCAGAGCAAGGTGGGGAGAAACCTCCTTTCCCTTCTCTTCTCTTTTCCTCCCTCCCCTAAAAAATAGGAAAAGAATTCTGTTATGAAAAATAAAAAACATGGGTTCTACTCTGATAAATCTTGCACATGTATATAATACAAAAGGGGGAATTGTGAAAAAATTGTAACAGATCAGATTTCCCCCTTAAGTTGATTCAGCTCCTTTCAAATAGGAACTCAGACTTTTCCAACTCAGCAGCCCTCTGCTTCACGGAAATGTGACTGAACAATTCAATTAATGACAGCTGCTTGCTAATCACAGAATTTCAGATTCAAAGAGCAGATAACATTGCAGAAACTTCCAGTAAAAAGAAAGCAGGAGGTATCTGCTTTTATATTAACAACCAATGGCATAAAAATGTCGCTACACTAAAGAAATTTTATGATGTGGACTTAGAAATACTATTATTTAAATTGCATATCCTACTACAGCCTCCCACCCTCTGGAGAGTTTTCTTCATTCATCCTGGCTGGGGACTACATACAAGCTTGCATAATCAAGGCATTGCAAACCTTAACCTGATACAATGAGTAGGGAGTCTGGATATTTTGTCAGGTTTTGTTTTGTTTTGTTTTGTTTAAATTTAATTTATATGCCGCCCTTCTCCAGAGACTCAGGCAGCTTACAATTGCTTAACGCATTGTAAGCTGCCCTGAGTCTCCGGAGAAGGGCGGCATATAAATTAAATAAAAACAAAATATGACCAAATCTTGGCCTGAACAGAGATATCCAGACTCCCTATTCATTGTATCAGGTGATTTCAGCAGTGCTAACCTAAGCCAGGAGCTGCCAAGGTGCGCTCAGCATGTCAGCTGCCTCACTAGAGGCACAAATGTTTTAGACCACTGCTGCTCAACACGATGCCTATCGCTCCCTACCAAGAGCAGCTGTGGGCCATTCTGATCACGGCATGATTCACCTTGTACCTGTTTACAGGCACCTGTTTACTTATAATCACAAAACAGTGATTGACAGTGAAATTTTGGACTAAAGAGGCAAATTAAAGCTACAGGCTTGGCTCGACTGCACAGACTGGAACATTTTTGAAGCTGCCTCAGCAGACTTGAATGAACTCACTGACACCGGGACATCCTATGTTAGCTTTTAAGAGGACTTGTGTGTGCAGACCAAAACTTTACGGATCTACATAATTCTTGAGTAGGTAGATTGAAGAGACTGGGAACAGGCTTCAGACAATAGCTCTTTATTTGGCAACTCTATACAATCCAGCAGCCTGCCTCTCTGACAGCTAGCCCTTTTATAGGGAGCTGTCAAGGATTTCAGCCAATCACGTTTTAGTATTCTTCCCGCTCAAACAACAAACCAGAGGGAAAACCTGAGTTGTCAATATCTAACAATAATAATAAATCTTGATTCACAGCTAAGCTCAAACATCCACGCTATGCCAAAGCCTACAGGAAAAGAGATAGAATGCTGTGCAAATAAGACCAGGAGTGTATTAACAAGGGAGATCACGGCCAAGAGAAACTCCTCTGAAAAGCTGAGGAATCAGCTCTCCACAAATAAACCACAAGTGTGGAAAAGCCTGAAAAATATCACTGGCTGCAGCAGATCTCCCTCCCTTGAGGAAGAGAATTGACAACCGGCAGATGACCTGAATGTGTTCTACTGCAGGTTTGAGAGGAGACCACTGTCAACTATTGCTACCTTCTCCACCTCAGATACGCCAACAACAGCTAAGTCTCCTACACTCGACTCTATCCCTCTGAGACCACCACCTCTGGTGTATCCCAGAAAATGATGTGTGAGATCTGTTTCACAGACAAAAAGGTGTAAAGCACCAGGGCCAGGCAGGGTAATTCCCTCTTGCTTGAAAGTCTGTGCTGATCAACTGGCCCCCATCTTCACCTGCATCTTTAATCAATCACTGGAGACATGTTATGTCCCTTCTTACTTCAAACACTCTACTATCATTCCGGTGTCCAAGAAACCCTCCATCAAGGAGTTGAATGATTGCAGACTGGTGGCTCTGACATCCATAGTTATGAAAACCTTCGAAAGGCTAGTGCTGACCCACCTAAAAGCCATCATGAATCTGCTACTAGACCCTTTGCAATCTGTCTACCATGCAAATAGATTGGCAGATAATCGGCTGCAGAGATACTGCACTGCATCTTACAATATCTTGAATCCCCAAAGACCTATGCAGGGGTTCTTTTTGTAGAGAATTCTACAAAACTTTACTAGAGAACCCACTGTAATAGCCAGTGAGCCAAACAACTGGAGAGCAGGTACCTACATTAACAATTTAAGGAGAATGGATACCCACAATCATTTGTCACAACATGTCTGCACAACATAGTGGGGAAAGAAAGGAAGAAACAAGGTACAAGACCAACCATATGATATGCCCTGCCATAATCAAAAACATTTTGGAAGCTACAGAATGCAGCTTCCGTGATCTGCAAGTGGGCATCACACATTGCCCACAGGCTACCATAGGGGAACAAATTATGCATTGTAAAGATTGCTTGGAGGTGAGAGATGCTTCCAAAGTAATCTATTGAATCCCCTGAGTGGATTGCCCTATGACAGGGGTGAAATCCAGCAGGTTCTGGCAGGTTCTGGAGAACCAGTAGCAGAAATTTTGAGCAATTCAGAGAACCGGTAGTGGAAATTTTGAGTAGTTTGGACAACCGGCAAATACCACCTCTGGCTGGCCCCAGAGTGGGGTGGGAATGGAGATTTTGCAATATCCTTCCCCCAGGAGTGGGGAGGAAATGGAGATCTTGCAGTATCCTTCCCCTGCCATGCCCACCAAGCCACGCCCACCAAGTCATATCACGCCCACCAAGCCATGCCCACAGAACTGGTAGCAAAAAAAATTTTTGATTTCACCACTGCCCTATGACTATGTAGGACAGACAGGAAGCTAACCACCAGATTGCAAGAACACAAGGGAGCAGTCAGACGAGGAGACCTGAACTCATTGCTAGCCTCTCACTGCAATGAACAAGGACATACATTCAATTTTGCAGCTACTGAAATCGTTGGATCAGCAGGCACAAAAACAGCCAGGGAAATGATTGAAGCCTGAGAAACAAGCCCCTTATCAGTCAACAAGAATGTTGATTTACCACTAACCTGTCAAGTACTTAAAAGGCAAGGGCTGGGGAGCACAAGCAAATGACTGTTAATGATTTAAACTCCAGCCATCAACACACCCCAATCATTATCTAAAAAGCCGAATACAACAGGCACTAAAAATACTACACAGAGAAAAGCACAGTCTGCTAGAGAGAAATTGGCTCCAGCATGAGTCTGAAAGTTCGGAAGACAAAATCTCTGATTCTGGCGACCAACCTAGATTGAATCTTCCAATTTAGTTGGAGTTAGATGCCTCAAGGAATGTGTGGCATGCAAGAAAAGCTAAGAGAAAGAGAGAGAAAGGAAACTGATTTTACAATTATACCTACAGGCAATTTAGCCTCCATGTCTGGAGTGAAAATGTTCAGGTAGAGGCAATCTTCAGAGGCCGTCAGGTTGGGTAGCGTTATATTCATGATCTTCTTTAAAGCATCCAGCCATCCCAGGTCTTGCAGACACCTTGAGCATACACAATACAAAAATGTGCCTGTCAGCATCAGGAGCGCTTTGGGATCTCAAGGGTTAACCTGGGCAAAGGGACTCTGGCAGGCAATTGTCACCCTTCCTCCCCCCCAGCAGCACTTCTGAGGGGAGAACACTTTGCTGGCAAGAAGCAGGCATCTCTGCAGGTAGGCCAGTGTCTCCACAATATAACCCACTCCTCGAGGCCCTGGTGCTACTCCCAGTGACTGAACTGGAAAAGCTGGTTCTGGATGGCAGCCCCCACCCCAGCCAGGCAATTGCTCAATTCATAGCTTTGCCATTCTTTCCATCCCAAGCCATTCTCTCTCTTTTTTTTTTGGATCCTTCCAGCCCCACCCAGCCCTTTTTTGAGAGATGCAGAGGAATGCATTTATGCCCAAAAGAGCAGAGGCCACTGCCTGCCTGGATGGTATCTCAGCGTGAACCATCGATAATGCAATACATCCCTTGTAAGACATCAAGGGCCTGACCGCTGTAGAAGGCTTGGCTGGCTTTCTTAGGAACCAGTAGAACTAGAGCAGCTACTGCATACTTCTTTTCACATGCTGTCATCACAGTCATTTTTCCATTCAGTGTGCAGTATTTGAAACACACTATGATTTTTTTTTACACCCACCCATCCCCCGCCATCCAATTTCCTTACCACTTGTCAGGATAGATTAACTTTGATGGAAATGTCAAGAGAGCAACTTGGGTGTACCACCTTCTTTTCCCACCTGCCTAGCAACTTGTCTTTTGCTGTTGTTAATATTATTATTATTATTATTATTATTATTATTATTATTATTATTATTATTATTTTAATTTAATTTCTCCCAAAGAACTCAGGGCGGTGCACAGCCAACAATAAAACAAACCCAATACAAAATTTAAAAGCAATTTTAAAAACATATTGTGAATTAAAGGTCGGATCATGCATAAGATTGCTTTCTCTTAAGACCTCTTACCATCGGCATCCAGTCAGGCACACCTTTCTTCTCCGGTGGCCTCATGATGTCCATCTCATCCCGCCCACCCCTGGAGCAGTTTAAAGTCATCCTTCCTTGTCTCAAGGATGAAGTCGCATTTTCTGCCCAAAGCGGCAGTTTAGTACAATTTGATGCGGTTTTACTGGATGAAAGGTTGGTGGGTCGCATTTGAACATGCCAATGAGGAGGAATCAGTACACAAAGCTTCTTCCAGCCCCTTCTTTTTGACAACTTTGTGCAGCCAATGATTATTTTTAAGCAAGGTGGCTGGGAAAAATCTCAGTTTACCTTATGCTTTATTGCACTCAATTTTATATTGTGGTGACCAAAACTACATCCAGTTTTGGTCACCACATTATAAAAAAGATGTTGAGACTCTGGAAAGAGTTCAGGGAAGAGCAGCAAAAATGATTAGTGGAGTGGAAGCTAAAACATACAAAGAACGATTGCAAGAATTGGGTATGTGTAGTCTAGTGAAAAGAAGGATTAGGGGTGACATGTTCCAGTATTTGAGGGGCTGCCACAAAGGGGGTGTCAGTGTTCCAATACTGACATAGAAGCAACGAGGAAAAAAGTTTGACATTTCACCTAGAAAAGCATTTCGGTGAATTCAGTCTCCTGGGAGATGTATGGGAGGGGTGACATTCCTGTGTGCTGAAGAGACAGATAAGAGACCGTGATCTGGAAGACAGCCAATGGGGAGCAGTGAATGGGAAAGGAATAGGAGGGGTTTTGGATAGAGGGGCCAGTACTGTCTGCATGGTTGTCGGGCACGGCTGCATCGCTCAATAAAGAGAATATTTCCTAAAGTTTGATGCTTGGAAATTAACTTTATTTTAGAGGATGAAACCGAAACCTTGACGGGGGGGGGGGGGGAAATCAACCTGTTTTTCAAACCAGCAGAAGTCAGGATAAGAAGCAATGGATGGAAATTAACCAAGGAGAGAAGCAACCTAGAAGCAAGAAGAATTTTCCTGACAGTGAGAACAATTAACCAGTGACTGGCTTCCCTCCAAAGTTGTGGGTGCTCCATCCCTGGAGCTTTTAAAGAAGAGACAGGACAGCCATTTGTCCAGAATAGTATAGAGTCTCCTGCTTGTGCAGGGGTTGGACTAGAAGACCTCCAAGGTCCCTTCCAACTCTATTATTCTGCTATTCTGTTATTCAATTGAAACATTCTTATAAACAGATATTTTTTGAAATATGCACATTCTGTTTTCCATTGCTTCAGCTCCAGATGCTCCAGACTTGCCACATCCCCGTTCTTACCTTGGAGAAAGGCCTGCCTCAGAGCCTGGGGAAGTTGAAGGAGAAATACAGGGATGGACTTCATCCTTCAGTGGCATCCGCTCTGCATCCTTGGAGGAGAAACTGAATTACATGTTTCCCCCTTGTTTTTAATTAAACATAAGGGGAAAAGTTGAAGAAAGAGTAAGAGTAAACTCTGAGCGAATAATGAAGTGTCATGGAGGTTGTATCTTTCCAATGTCTCATTGTAAATAACTGAATGTATTCTATTGTTGAAAAGATTAAGAATCACCACTTAAAACTGAGAGAAACATAACTGATCCAGGAACATTTCTATCATGGATTGCCACCATGATGTACATCAAATATTCCTGATTTGCCCACTGGCCTAAATAACTTAAATTAGTTTAAAACATTTGTGTTAAAATATGAAATGCAGTGCAATCTATCTAAAGTAAAGTTAAAGCAATTCTAATTCATTTCACCATTCAAGCTTTGAAGGAAGACCTTACAGTGGGGGGTGGGATGTGGCATCTCTCACATGGCTCCAGGGTTCAGCTGCTTGTGGTGGGGAAAATCTCAGGGATCCAGTTGGGGGTTTGGCAAATGGGACCCCAAAAAAGCTCTTCACAGGCTCATCCATGCCCTCCACACCAGCCAGTTTGCCTCTCAGACGTCCATATTTGATAACCACTTCCAGGTGATCCTGTCTTTCACCTAAAAATTCAAGCCTAGATATAAGGACAACAAGCAATAGACACCAATGGATGACCCTCCTAGTTCCTTCTGTGTTCTAATTTGCTCAGCAATAAGCTGAGCTGCAAGAGCAAGAGCAACTTCCTCTCTCAGCATCATTTTACTACGGCTATTGCAACGAGGGCTTCTACCTCTAGCCTTCTTTTCCTCCAGATTGGAGAACTGTTGGTGGCCAGGGCTGCCCTTCAAGTGGGGATAGACTGGGAGATGAAGTGGAGATGCAAGCTGGCAAGGCAGACAGGGACAGGCACCAAGAATGGCTTTTTGCTGCTGGAGTTTCTTAGTTTTCAAATGTGTGACATCGCCTCCAAAGCACTTGAAGGCAGGCAAGAAGCAATGGATGGAAACTAATCAAGGAGAGAAGCAAACTAGAACTAAGGAGAAATTTCCTGACAGTGAGAACAATTAATCAGTAGAACAACTTGCCTTCAGAAGTTGTGAGTGCTCCATTGCTGTTTTCAGGAAGAGCTTGGACAACCATTTGTCTGAAATGGTACAGGGTTTCCTGCTTAAGAAGGAGGTTGGACTAGAAGACCTCCAAGGTCTCTTCCAACTCTGTTTGTGAAGTTTCCAAAAGATGCCCTAATTAATTCATGAGCCATGAGCCAAACTTCAAAAGAAATACAGTCATTTATTAGGAGCACCATTTCGGCAATATTCGGATGCAGTTAGAACTAATCCCACGTAGATTTACGTTCCCCTATGACCCTGTCTCTCCCCTCCTCCCTGGCCATGTCATAAATCACATTCTCCAATTAACCACTTTTAACACCCTCCTTCTGAGCGTGGTCAGGAACCATGTATGGAATATAACTTCAGTTAGGGAAATCAATCAGCTCTATCAGTTCTTCCTCCCTCCTGCTCATGGTAACTTGAAAGCTTTGCAAGTTGACATTCGGCTCCCCTCACTTCCTGAGGGTGACCTGCACAAAGCAAAACAATTTGAGTACAGATGCAGAGTTTAGGGACCTGGCTTGTTTGGATTTTCTGCCTGAAATTTGACTAAAGGCGATCAGCCTGGATGTTTCGACTCTTTATCCAAGATGGCTCTGATAAGGGGTAACCCTTCCACTTGATTAAATATTGGAACCTCAAATTGAGGATTTACTGCACCTCGTAGTGGGTCTGGCCTCCTATGACCACAGGGTCTGGAGGCTCATGGGGTAGTGGCCTCAGGGTCGATCCGACCACGGGTTTTAAGAGGCTACTATGGAACACCGGGTGTATCTTTTCCCTAGCAGTCGGGGCAACTTCAATTGCATTGTGACTGGGTTGATTATCTTTACTATGGGGAATGGTCCCATAAACTTTGGTCCCAATTTCTTGCTAGGAAGTTTTAACCTCAAATATTTTATGGAGAGGTAAACTTTCTCCCCCAATTGAAATGGCCTTTGGGGAGCTCGGTGTTTGTCTGCCTGTTTCTTGTAGGTTTCTGCTGCTTTAGCAAGTGCTTTCTTGACATTCTTCCAGATTGCTTTCAGTTGGTCAAGCTGACTGAGGAGGGAGGGTCCCCTGGGTACTCAGGCATTGAGACGAAGTCCATGCCGCTCACTACCTTAAACGGGTTAGCCCCGTGCTACTGTAAACAGCATTATTACACGCGACCTCAGCGAAAGACAGGAAGTCCCTCCACTTGGACTGCTGATAGTTCACGTAGCACCTCAGGTACTGCTCTACCATGGCATTCAGTCTCTCTGCCTCCCCCCCCCCCATTGGTGCTTGTATGAAAGGCTGAGCTAAGGCCCTGGGATGACCCAATGGACCGTAGGAACTCCCTCCAGAACTTAGCCGTGAACTGGACCCCTGTTAGAGATAATTCTTCATGGTATTCCATGGAGGCAGTATATGTGTTTCAGGAACAGTTTGGCCAACTGGTCCACTGCAGGGTATGAAGTGTACCTGTTTGGAAAATAAATCTATTACAGTCCAGATCACCATATTTCCCCCACTTTTTGGCAACTCCACTATAAAGTCCATTGCAATCTCTTCCCATGTTCTTGTAGGCTCTGCTACTGATTGTAGCAGTCCGGGGGTTTTTCCTGGTCACTTCTTCATCATGGCGCAGATGGTGCAACTTTTCAGATAACTGTCCACGTCTTTTTTTATGCTGGGCCACCAGAACTGCCTCCGTGCTAAGTATAAAGTCTTTAGGAATCCGAAGTGGCCTGCCGGTTTAACGTCATGGCTCCTCTGGAGGATCAGGGTACGTAGGGATTCCGGGACATAGAGCTTTGTCCCCTTCCATGCGAGGTCATCCCTTTTTGTCAGAATGTGTTGATTGTCTTGGAACCAGGAGTCTGCCAGCAGTTCAGTTTTGAGTTTTGCTGTTAGATCGTTTGTTGGTCAGTCATGCCGGTTGTGGCATTGTCGTCTGGTGGTTACTTGGCCCACTATTTGGGTAAGGGGAATGGTGGCGTCCACTATCTGCTCCTGCTCACATTTGTACTGGGGCATGCAGGAGAGGGCATTGGCTAGAAAGTTCCTCCTCCCTGAAATGTGCTTTAGCACAAAGTTGAAGCGATTGAAGTATTGAACCCAATGGATTTGTGTGAGCAATAGTTTTTGCGGGATCCTGAGGGCCTCCAAGTTTTTGTGATCAGTCCAGACTTCGAACAGTTTCTGGCCCCCTTCCAGCAGGTGTCACCAGGTTAACAGTGCCCATCTCACTGCAAATGCCTCCTTTTCCCATGCTGCCCATCGTCTCTCTGTGTCTGTGAGCTTGCGGGAGGTGTAGGAGCAGGGTTGTAGATTTCCTTGACTATTTCTTTGGAGTAGCACTGCTCCAACTGCCACGTTGCTGGCATCTGCTTGGATGACAAAGGGTTGTTCGGGGTCAGGATGCTTCAACACCGGTTCCTTCGCAAACATTTCTTTTAGTGTTTCAAATGCCTCTTGGCAGGTTAGGTCCCAGTGTAGAGGTTGTCCCGGGTGGGATTTTGTTCCTGGGCTCCCTGTCTTTAGGAGGTTCATCATGGGTTTGGCAATCTTCGCAAAAGAGGAGATGAATTGCCTGTAGAAGTTCATGAACCCTAGGAAGCTTTGTAGCGGTCTATGGGTGCAAGGAGGTTGTCAGGACTGTTTGCACTTTGGCTGGATCCATCTCTATTCCCTCATTTGACACTCAATAATCCAGGTAGTCCAGCCGTGTGCGGTGGAACTCACATTTTGACAGCTTGACATACAGGTTGGCTGCCAGAAGTTTTTCCAGTACCTGGCAGACAAGGGGTATGTGGTCGTCCATGGTCTCAGTGTAAATGAGGATGTCATCTAGGTAGACGAGAACCCCCTTGTAGAGGTGCTCATGCAGCACCTCATTTATTAATTGCATGAACACCGCTGCATCACTTTGAATTGGAAGCTCCCTAGGGAGCAGTTGAATGCTGTTTTCCACTCGTCTCCCTCCCTGGTGCGTACTCAGTAGTACGCTTCTCTGAGATTTAGTTTGGTGAAGACTTTTCCTTTGGCCAGGTGAGATAGCATGTCCTTCATGAGGGGGAGGGGATATAGGTTGTGTACACACACTGCATTGATACCTCAAAAGTCAATACACAATCTCATAGTCCCATCTTTTTTTTCTTTGAAGAGGACTGGCGGTGCGATCCGTGGTTTGGCTGGTTCGATGAACCCCCTTTCTAGGTTTTTGTCTATGTAGTTGCGCATTTCTTGCATTTCCCAAGGTGTCAGGGCATACAGCTTGGGCTTGGGTAGTTTTGCCCCAGGGATGATTTTGATGATGCAATCTGCCTCGCGGTGGGGAGGCAGGACGTTGCACTCTGCCTCACTGAATAC
Source organism: Masticophis lateralis (assembly GCA_030761175.1). Classification (NCBI taxonomy): domain Eukaryota; kingdom Metazoa; phylum Chordata; class Lepidosauria; order Squamata; family Colubridae; genus Masticophis; species Masticophis lateralis. Next base: position 25,995,175 of record JAUDYJ010000010.1, read on the forward strand.
TTCTGCAAGGTCCTGATATTCCCTTGGGATGTTCAGTCTCTGGGGTTTTGTTGGATGTGGCTGCCAGTTGTTCTGGTGTGCTCTTTTGGAGGGTTCCCTGCATGGGCGGTATTTCTGCTCACTGGTGTGGGAGGGGTTGGGGCCCCCTTGCTATTCTCAGTCTGTAGGTACCCCCTTGCCACTAGATGGTCGGTCCCCACTTGTCTAGACAGGAGAGTCCCAGTATGACTGGATCTGTCATTTTGGGGGCTATTACGAATCGAATTACTTCCCAGTGATCCGCTAGCTCTAGCCTCACTGGTTCGGTCAGGTGAGTGGCATAGGCTCCCCCCATTAGGGACCCATCAACCTGTTCGAACCAGATTGGGTGAGTCAGTCTTTTTGCTCTGATCCCGAGTTTCAGGACTGCGGTTAGGTTGATCAAGCATCTAGTGCAGCCTAAGTCTATCAGGGTTTGAAAGGCCCCCTGGGTCCCTGTTTTTGGGGCTGTGAGGCATATTGGGAAAATGAAAGGGTGGACTGGTCCCCTCACCTTTGGGTCGTTTTCACCCTCGTCCTCGCTATCAAAGGATTCTAGCTACTGGTCATCGTTGCCTGGTGTTCCCCCCCCCCCCTTTGGCTGGGTGGGAAGGGACGTCTTCAGCCTGGAGGGCCCTCCAGGACATGTTGGTGGCTCATTTGGGGCCTCGTTCCAGCTGTGCCCTGGGTGATGGCTCTGGCCTAGGCCTTGGGGCTGGGGTCGTGCACACAGATACCGTGTGGCCCTTCCCCCCCCCATCCTGTAGCACTTCAGAAGGTTTCAAGGGAGGGCTGGTTTCAGGTCAGGTTGCCCCCTTTCATGTCTGGTTGCTCTCTCATGTTGTTGGCGCGCAATCCAGTCAACTTTTATTGCTACTCTAAACCACTCAGAGAGCTGGTTTGGGATGTCCAAGTAAGCGGTTACCTGGGCAATTTGATTGTCCAGGCTTGTTCTGAAAAAGTACACTAGCAACTGCTAGGGCAGAGGGGGTAGCCTCCCAATGACTCTCCTAAATTCACAGATGTGCTCTTTAATGGGACAGCCCCTCTGCTTTAGATAGCTGAGTTCATCCTCTGCATACAGGTCTTCCTCTGCCTCCTCGCATCTGGCCTCTAGCAGTCGTAGGAAGTTATCTACATCTTGCAATTGGGGGGCTCTCCTCTTGTGGAGAGCTGCTAGCCATTCCCTTGCTTCTCCCTCTAGCCCCTCTGCGATGGTATTCACCATGGCTCTGGTGTCCATAACATTCTAGGTTGATCTCAGCTGAGTCAAGGAATAGAGCTAGCTGGTCTGAGTCTTCATCAAATTTTCCTCTGAACTGGGGCGGTTCATTCAGCACTGATCCTCTCTCCCTCTGATGGCTCTGTATGCTTGCATTTGATGTAGCTGGCCCTCTTCCTCTGATGTAGTTGGAGGGAGAGGAGTTTGTCTGCCCTGGGCAGCTTGCCTGCTGTGTGGGAAAGACACTGGTTGTGGCCTCCTTCTGATGGGTGGAGAAGGGGGACTGTGCTCCTGTCTGCTTCTCCTCACTTCAAAGGGATCCACTGCTCCTCTAATCTCCTTTGGTCTGCATGACGGCCCCTCATCGGGAAGAGTGGCTTGGTCAAATTCCTCCCTTGGCTGCTCTCTGGAACTCCCCAGGGGCTTTGGGAGCCTGGCTTGTTTCCAGTCCAACCTCCACTCCACTCTTCCCAGGTCGCTCAGGGGCTTCCCATTTTCCCAGGCACTGAGGTAGGGGAACTTGACCTCAAACTGGTGGGATTAACTCCCACCAATACTCATCTTTTCTGGCTTCCACCGCTGGAACAGGCATTCCAGCTTTGATGTCTGAGGGAGGCTGCACTCTGGCTGCAATTAGGCTCTCTTCAGACAGCCCATCTTCGGTCTGGTTGCCTGATTTTCCCTCCCAGCACCTCAGACATTGGGGAGCGATTGGAAAGTCCAGGATTCAGGAAACCTGGTAATCTTTACAGATTTTAAAAGTAGTTCTAACTGTCTATGAAGTTTCCGAAAGATGCCCTAATTAATTCATGAGCCATGAGCCAAACTTCAAAAGAAATACAGTCATTTATTAGGAGCACCATTTCAGCAATATTCGGATGCAGTTAGAACTAATCCCACACAGATTTATGTTCCCCTATGACCCTGTCTCTCCCCTCCTCCCTGGCCATGTCATAAATCACATTCTCCAATTAACCACTTTTAACACCCTCCTTCTGAGCGTGGTCAGGAAGCATGTATGGAATATAACTTCAGTTAGGGAAATCAATCAGCTCTATCAGTTCTTCCTCCCTCCTGCTCATGGCAACTTGAAAGCTTTGCAAGTTGACATCTGTTATTCTGTTAAACAGGCTCAAGCAACGGTTTGATCGTCTGTTCTGCCGGACATTTATCAATGACATCTTGAAATGGCAAATGTGTCTGCAAGCAACCTCAAAGCTCCCACTGACCATCCACTATGGTTTGGTGGCTCCATAGCTACAACACTTCAAACAAGGGTAACATGGTGCAATTTTATTTATTTCCTTGGGGGGGGATAACTTTTAGCTTGAATCAAATTCAAAGTCACACCATTTTGTATTATATACATAATGCCCAGTCAGGTGCACTCAGACACTCGTAAGGATGAGTAGGGCAGGAGTCTGCCAGATCACTCCCCTGTATCTTGCCCCAAGGTAATCTAGGGCAGGGTGGATATAAATAGCCATTTGACAGCCAGTTCTCCATGCATTTGTCCTTCTCAAAGTGACATCTAAGCAGTTATCACAGTTCTCTAAACTTCCTTTTGTTATTTTCAATACTTTTTGAAGCTCTTCAATATCTTCATAAATGACTCAGATAGAAAGGGAACTCATCAAATTTGCAGATGACACTAAACTGGCAGGAATAGCCAACACCGAAGAAGACAAGCTAAGATTCAAAAAGATCTTGACAAACTTGAACAATAGGCCCTATCCAACAACATGAAATTTAATGTGGAGAAAAGCAAGGTTTTACATTGAGGCAGGAAAGCCAAAGGTACAAGTACAAATTAGGCAAAACATAGCTCAAAAATAGTAACTATGAGAGGGATCTTGGTGTCCTAGTGGGCGATCACTTAAATATGAGTCAGCAGTGTGTGATAGCAGCCAAAAAAGCTAATACAATCTTTGGTTGTATAAACAAAAGCATAGAATTAAAATCATGTGAAACATTAGTACTGCTTTGTAAGTCCTTAGTAAGGCCACACCTGGAATCCTGCATTCACTTTTGGTCACCACATTCCAAAAAAGATGTTGAGACTTTGGAAAAAGTGCAAAGAAGAGCAACTAAGATGATCAAAGGCCTGGAGACAAAACATGAAAAATGGTTGCAGGATTTGGGTTTGGCTAGTCTAGAGAAAAGAAGGATTAGGGGTGACCTGATAGTATTATTCCAGTATCTGAGAGGCTGCCACAAAAGAGGAGGGGGTCAATTTATTTTCCAAAGCACCAGAGGAAGACAAGAAACAATGGATAAAAACTAATCAAGGAGAGAAGCAATCTGGAATTAAGGAGAAACTTCCTAACAGGGAGGACAATTAACCAGTGGAACAGCTTGCCACCAGAAGTTGCAGGTACTTCAGGTTTTTAAAAAGAGACCGGATAGTCACTTGTCTGAAATGGGATAGGGTCTCCTGCTTGAGCAGGGGGTTGAACTAGAAGACCCGAGGTCCATTCCAGCTCTGATTGATTTCCCATTCCGCAGTCACATTTATATATACTGTAATAGTAAGATAAAATATCTGTCCTGAACATTCTAGTTAAATGTTCCAGCCTGCTACCAGCCAAATCTCTATCAAAACTATGTCATTCTGTGGTTTGTTTAAGAAACTAGATCCCTGGTTTGCATGTGATGACAACCAGATATCTGCGGAAGGGGAAGGGTTTTTTTCATCCTCCTGGTGCATAGAAAGAAGGGTGAATCATTCTAGGTATATAAGGGCCCATTTTGAAACCTGTGTATCAACCTCAAACTGTACTTCATTTCTTCATGCACACACAGCTGTAGTCCTCTCAGCTGGAATGATGCTTCTGTTAGCAGTGGAACAAGAGTTACTGAAAAGATGAGCATATTTTTCTGGTCCCTTACTGCAACACTGCAATGAAACGATCTACACAACAGACACTCCTATTTCCCTAAAATCGCAGGAGGTGCTCTGGGGTTTGGGGGACTCTGTCCTGTAATTATGTTGTTCATCATGCCTGGCTGAAAATAAATCCTTCTTCAAGCTGGATGAAAGTAATCCATGCACACCGCTTGGATTAGCCAGGTTGCCAAGTGCTTTTCACTATCAGCAGGTAGTAACTTCAATTTGGTGTTCCAGATCATTCAAATTCCAAAGAACTCTCGGTTTGTGTCTGGTCAAAACCAGAAGCCAGGCTATGGCGAGCCCAAAGCCCTGCAATCTTTGATTTGCTGCGAACACCCACTTTTTGTTCAGTCAGATAAATGCCCTTGGCCCTTTCCATCACATATTCATATTGTAAACATGAATATGCACTTTTCCACTTGTCTCAGAAATGTTGCTCCTGTTTCAGATAATCTACCTGTAAGGTGATGTTTCTGAACTTAAAACAAAGAGAGAATTAACTCAAATTCATAGAAGGAAAAATGATCAATTGTAATAACAAGGGAAAAACAGAACCTTCAGAAAGGCTGTAGGTTCAGAAAGTCTGTCCCCCTTCTCCCAAGAAATAGTAACAACAAAGAGTGCCTTACAGGCTTTCCCTACCTTAGTTGATCCTGGAAATACAATTCTACACTTGTAATACAATGTACCAAAATACTTTGATAAGAGTCAGATAGACTATAAATTTGCTTTATAAGCAAATTTCATACCCTTTGTCTTTCAAAAGGTTCCCAACAAGAATAAATATCTACTAATGGAAAAAGGTGCCTATTAATCTTGTTTAACATTTATTTAATGAGTTTGGTTATTATTAGCAAACATGCATAAATTCAGAAGATGGACTAAAGCTGTACAGGAAGCAAATGCTGCATTAAAATCACATTATTTAGAGAAGGCATGTCTTAAAATGAAAGCTAGAAACAGAGGACTCTTTTCAGTACAAAGGTGCGATCAGGAAAGCCACAACTAATAGTTAGATACACCATGACAGAAGTTTCAAAAGAGAAAAAGAGTAAAGTCATGAGACCAAACACCTTGTGCTCCTTTACATTCCCTGAAAGGGACTTTTCTAAATGTATTCATAGTCAGCAAAAGAAGCTCCATTTACCCTCAGTTGTTATTCCAGCAACCAACAAGCTCTCAATCACAATCCCAAACAGCCAGCACTTCATCTCTGCTGAAATCCACTCGCTTCTCTCTTCCAAAAGCACAAAGGTCTCTGGAGAGAATGCCAGCAAAGGGAGTGCAGGCTAAACAAAGGGTGTGTTTAAAAAGAAAAAAAGCCTGAGACCCACTTTCCCAACATGAAAAAAAAAAAACATCACAAAGCTGCCCAGTTCTGCAAAGCTAAGCAAGAATTCAGAGCTCATTTTTTATTCAACTGGATTGATGCTGCTGCTCTGACATAATTTAAAGATATTGAAGCCACAACAACTGATACACCTGGCTGAACTGATAATTTCCAATTTGCTCCTGAATGTTGTACCAATCCTTCCTTCCTCCCTTGTATTCTTTAAAAGTGGGCTTAAATGGAATACTTTTATTTTCAGTAGCTATCCTAGATTCAGTCAGTGAGACAACCCGCCCCAGTTAGGTTGAGGTTTCATCCATTTCTATTTAAAATCACTCATTGCACCTGTTTATCATGTAATGTTATTGTCAGATCTGCTCCCTTCGGCTTCTATGCTTTGCTGGCATCCTGTCATAAAATGCGGGGGGGGGGGGGGGGGGGAGAAGGGGGCAATGGAATGTAGAGAGTAGAGATGAGAGAGGGAACGTAAAGACAAAAGGTGGGAAAGGGGAGTGACAGCCTTGATAGAAACCAGAGAGGCCAGAACCGGATTACACCAGTCTTCAGGGACACCTGGCTTGAGACCGGAATGGGAAATAGCATCAACATCCAAGCCTTTCCCAAAACACCTAAATGGCATGCCATTGGACAGTGATGAATTGGTCAAGGGAAGAGAGCCAGGGAAGGGGGAAAGTGTAATCTTTTGTGTGGGAAACTTCAGATCTAACTTTTCTTTCACTGCAACCACTTAACATTAGTAAAAGAACTTATCATTTCAAGCAAATGGAATCAAGGGTTTTTCTTTCCTAAGGACTGAGCTGGGACAAGCCTAACAAAGAGCCTGGATAGCTCAGCAGACTAAGCATTGTAATTAAAACCCAGCTGTCTGCAATTACTGCTAGTTCGAATCCCCAGGCTCAAGGTTGACTCAGCCTTCCATCCTTTCTAAGGTAGGTAAATTGAGGACCCAGTTTGTGGGGGCAATAAGCTGACTTTGTATAAATATTCAAAAGTATGAAGGCTATTGCTTAATGCATTGTAAGCCGCCCTGAGTCTCCGGAGAAGGGCGGCATATAAATCAAATTTTTTAAAAAAGTGCCATCAAACTGGTATCATCAACTGTTAGCAATCACATCTATTTGTTCCAGGAGGATGTGTCACCAAATCTTCCAAAAGTAAACTCCATCACTCCTATACTGTAATCAAATTCATTTCCAGTGTTGTTGACCATCCGCTCCATCTCTTTCCTTCCACCTTTCCCACCATTAGAGGCCCCTAAGAGAGCTGAATTTTCTGTCTGAAATATGTTAGAGCCTGGTCATTTGTGTGTCAAGCTTCAGGGTCAACATTGTGCCTCAACTGAGAACTCCAAAATGATTTGTTCTATGATCCGTCAGTTGCTGTTGTTTTTTTGGCTATCCAGGGCATTCTCAGAAATTTTCCTCCAACATCAAAAGCATCAATACTCTTCTTATCTTGCTTCTTCAAAGTTTAACTTTCATAAAGTATCACAGGAAATACCACAGCTTGCCCTATTCTGACATCTAATATTTATTCCTTCATAGCCTATTGCTAGTTTGTTGTTTATTTCTTGACTGCTTATTTCTCTATTGTTTTTTTATTGAAAAGTTTTTAAAATTTTACACATATTTTTCCCTCCCTCCTCCCCACTCCTGCCCTAACCCTCCCCCCCACCCCTGGACTTCCTAGAGCAAATACAGGATATAGCATTTAACAAACATAAAAAATCATACACTAATTATCTATAGCTTTATCTCCCTCTTGCACTTTAACTCCCCTTGCTCGTATCTAAATATAACTATTTAAACCACTTATTGCTTGAAAGTAATCCATCCAACTTCATTCTTGTCCACTCTTCAATGATAAACAAATCTTCTTTCTTCCAGTATTAGACAATCTAAGCCCAATTACAATTAACCATCACATCTCCAACCCTTACATATATTAACATATTAACAAAATATTTTAACCAATCTCAAATAAAATGTATTGTAAAAACCTTATTTTTACTTTTTACCCCACTTATATTGATTCTTCCTGGAAACATTCCTTACGTAATAACTTTACATAAATATTTCTCTTATTCTCTACAAATCCACTACGTATAATCAAATACCATCTTCACTATTTAATTTCTATAAAAATATTATAAAAACCTTCCCTCCACCCTTGCACTACTTATATTTTCCTTATAACCCACAAATTTATATTTATTCTTCAACGAAACATTCTTTAATATAACATTAATGTGATTTAAAACAAAGTATAAAGGTTTAAGTAATATCCTTCTTCTAACCTATAAACTTATATTAAATGATCTACACTGTCCATAACTTTTAAGACCATATTTTTCTTTTAATCCATCAGTTTATTAAATTCTTTAACAAAGCATTGCTTAAAATATACTTCAAAACGAAAGTGAAAGTTTGGTCAGTGGCCCATATCAATTCAAACATAACATGATGCCCTCGGAGTGATGTCCTGGTGCCTGGAGGCCGTATGGATCTGGATGGGGAGGAACAGACTCAAGCTCAACCCTTCCAAGACCGAGTGGCTGTGGTTTCCAATATCCCGATATAGTCAGCTGGCGCCATCTCTATTGGGGGCAAGTCATTAGCCCCCACGGATGGGGTTCGCAACTTGGGCGTCCTCCTGGACTCACGGCTGTCTTTAGAAGGGCATATGACGGCCGTGGCCGGGAGGAGTTTCTATCAGGTTCACCTGATCCGCCAGTTGCGTCCCTTTCTAGATCGGGATTCATTACGCACGGTCATTCATGCCCTCGTCACCTCATGCCTGGACTATTGTAATGCTCTCTATATGGGGCTCCCCTTGAGGAGCACCCGGAGGCTCCAACTGGTCCAGAATGCGGCCGCGCGGGTGGTGATGGGAGCGACGTGGCGCTCCCATGTGACCCTCCCTCCTGCGCGAGCTGCACTGGCTCCCGGTGGTCTTCCGGGTGCGCTTCAAGGTTTTGGTTATCATCTTCAAAGCGCTCCATGGCTTAGGACCAGGGTATCTTCAGGACCGCCTTCTGCCACAAACAGCCTCTCACCGACCAGTCCACTCCCATAGAGAGGGGCTCCTCAGGGTGCCGTCAAACAGTGTCAACTGGCGGCCCCCAGGGGGAGAGCCTTCTCTGTGGGGGCACCTACCATCTGGAACAAGCTCCCCCCTGAGATAAGGAGGTTACAGGACCTACATACTTTTCGACGTGCCTTAAAAACATTTTTATTTGAACAAGCTGGTCTGGCTTAACCTCCTTTTTATACTGGGTCTTAAATATTTTATACAATTGGATTTTTAAATTGTTCGAGCCAAATTATTTAATTTGTTTTAACTGATTTTTAACTTTTGTATTCTATTGTATCTTATCTTGGCTGTTCACCGCCCTGAGTTCCATCTGGGAGTAGGGCGGTATACAAATTTGAATAAATAAATAAATAAATAAATAAATAAATAAACATTAGTTAATATAACTTTTCAAAACAAATCATATCCCTAATTATAAGTAAATCCTTGATTTTGCTATAACTTTTCAGAACAAAATCAATCATATCCCTAAATACAGATACAATCAATGATTTTCACTATTGCTATTACTATCCTCCCCAACAAGGATTGTCATTTTTCCATCTCCATTTTTTCCTTTTTTGCGAACCTTCTTTAGTCTTATTCCTCCGCCTTCTTTTATTTTTATAGATTCTTGAATTTTCAACTGAAGTTGCTGTATCTTACAATCTTGTTCTCTTCGCAAAGTAGTTCCTTTCAGTAAACACGCCTCTCTAACTGCAATTGAAAATCCATTTTTATAAAAAAATTGTAAAGTTCCATTTCGAATCCTCCTTCTTATGTCAGAAATCCCAACACCTCCTGACAACTTCCCAGTTAGCTGAATCAAAGCCTTTGGAGAAACCTCTCCCAGTATTTCTTGGTTACGCTCCTTCAGACCTCTTAGCCTTTCCTTCTTAATTTGAAAGGCATCCATTCCATTTTCCAAAGTCACATTAAACTGGATTGCTTCTCCCACCTCTTCATTCAGCAGCTCACTGTTACTTGGCATCTGAAATACCGATACAATATCTTCACTTGTATTTTTGTTGCAAATTTGAGTAAAATGCTTCTTGATTCCTTCCACTAACGCGGAGGTAAATGATTCTAAAATTTCTTTAAAGAGATCCACAGTCAGTATTTTTGTATTTACTGATGTATATGATAGTAAACCTTGATCACTTTCAAAAAAGCCAGCCATTTTTTTTCCTTCCCAATAAAACTTTTCTTTTATACTTTTCCAGCAACTAAATCAATTATTCCAATCCTTAGGTGGTTTTTTTTTAAAATAATTTTTAAAATCCGTGTCCTTTTAAAATATCCTCTTCTTTTAAACAGGGGCTTTCAACACAACATAATACTTTGTATCTAACTTTCATTTCTTCATGCCCCGTTAGAATCAAACGCCATCTTACTTTCCCTTTCTCCCATAAAAATTCAGAGGGAGGTAATAGGCTTTTCGGAGTTAAAGTTTAATACTTGCAATTTTAGTTTCTCCTGTGTTTGCTCTGCCAGCTTTCAAGTCAAAAACCTCGTTTTTTAAAATTGAGTTGCTGGGGTGGTCGCTGTGTCTAGTTCTGCTTAAAGCAAAAATATCCTGGGTCAGGAGCAATGACAGGCTTTCTGGGGAGCTCTCACCCTTTAATCCCCAGGTTAAAAAGAAACCTGGGACTCTTGGGGAGCTCTACCCACACCCATCGGCTCTCTTTCCCACCTTCTCCCAGTGGGAAAGTTTTCAAGCCTCTAGACAGCTGATTTTCACTGTTCTAGCGGCTCTAATGGAGTCCCGGAGCTGGCGCTCACAAAGGGGCATCCTTCGGCGCTGGCGGAGCTACCAGAAGTTTCTTTTCTCTATTGTTTTTGATGATTGATCCTAAAAGGCAGAAACTATTCACCACACTGATATCCTCATTGTCAATTCTAAGGTTGGTTGTAGTATTGGTTATTTAATGTTATATTCTCCCTAAAATGTTTACTCACATATAGTATCTTTGTAGATAAATCACAACTGGTGGTTATTCTAGATGAGAAGCTTTGGGAACTCTCTCATCCAGAATGGGTGAAAAGGTACCCCAGGATTAAATTTCCTTCAAAATTAAAGTGGTCAATTGAAGAAAATGTTTCAAGAGTACCATACTGTGTATACATAGGATTCTGAAGCATAAAACATAAGCTTGATATCGCACAGGTATTAAACTCCAGATCTAGAGAAGCAGAAGTCCTCCACACTAGACAGGACCCAAGGGCAGACTATGCAGAGAGGCCTCAGAAACAGCCCAGCTGTGGCAGGGTGTACGATGCAGGAAAGAACAGCAGACACTGAAAGGCACAACCAAGTAACTGGCCTTGTGTACAGAAACCTCTGCACAGAATACGGGCTAGACCAATGGTTCCCAACATGGGGCCCACGCCCCACAGGGAGGCAATTTGATTTTTAATGGGGGCAATTCGAAAATAAGCTATTAACTGAATTTTTAAAAGCCTGCTAATTGTTCTTATATATTTGTGTTGAAACAGCTGTGTTTCATTTACCTATTGTTGTCTTTGTTAAAGTGCATTTCCTAGGGCCTGGTCTGAAAAGGATATCCCAGCTGGGGTGGGGGGAGCAACTGCCAGCCAATCAGATGTGTTCTAGAGGTGGGTTCTACTTATCTTTACTACCGGTTTGCAACAGGGCTGCTCACACACACGCTCTTCTACACGTGCACAGAAGTGTTCTAATGACATCGGGGTTGGTGGGCGGAGCCTCCAGCCGGTTTTACTACTGATTCTATAGAACTGGTGTGAATCAGGGGCAACCCACCACTGACGTGTTCTAAGGATCATGGGACTTGCAGAGTCACTCTGTCGCTTTCCTGTGGGTTTTGCTGCTGGGTGGTTGCAGGGAGAGCTGCTCTGTGGGGAGACAGAATGGATGGCTGCTGGGGGAAGCCCAAAAGTGAGGATACAGGACCAGGACCCAAATTTAAATAAGAAATTGTTACTTAATTTACAGTTATTTTTAGTCTGTGTTTTCCCAGACTTTTCCTCAGAGCAATCTGGGGCTGGCCCATCCATGCATGGCCCTTGCCAGCCAGTGTGATTCACCTCCACCTACTGAACTACTAAAGCATTTCCCCACTAAGCTGCAGATTCAAACCGAGTGGGCGAGTAGGGGGGTTATTAGTTACAAGACGCATTTCGTTCATGAAAATCTTATAATTCATAAATTAAGCTAAGAATGTTTTTTAAAATTTCCCTCTTTCTGCGCCATCTTCTTTTAATAGTTATTTCTTTTAATAATTTGCATCATTTCTTAAGTTTTTGTTACATTTATTTCTTTTAGTCACAAACCCTATGCATAAAATGAGTAGTGAAAGCAAGAAAAAAATATTACAGGGTCAAAGTATTACAGAAAAAGCTTTCATTAAAATTATTTTATATTTATGCATTTTAATTCTCTTATATATTTTGAAACTTTGTTGTTTTTTTATATCCCTTCATATTATTATTTTTTAAGTTCCTCAACACTTCTACTATCTTTCGTTCTTTTATTTTTTTCTCTTTCGTGGATGCCATGTTCTTTGGAGCCTTGTTTAAACCAAGTTAATGGCCTTTTAGGTTTCCTCCGCGTGAGTAGGAGTTCACTTTTTGAATAGTAAGAATTATATGTCACGGGGGGGGGGGGGCATCAGGATTGTAGAGACGCTTAATTGGGGCATGGCCAAAAAAAGGTTGGGAACCACTAGGCTAGACATTTCCGGGTTTAAATGGAAGGTCCCATTTACCGTTGTGGAAAACCAAGAGGGCTAAGGACCTGTGGGACTGGTACCAGATCCAGTGGGCAGTTACCGGCCAGCCAACCCTACATCGTGGCAGCAGACAAGGACCAGAAGACAGCAGCGGTTGCGAACATCAAGGAGCAGCAGTGCAGGATAAGAAATTGGAGGAACCGGGGAGGATGTGGGACGTCAAGACCAAAAGGGCCCCCGGAGCTCCTGCGGTGCGACTCCCAAGCTGAGCCAGTGGATTCCACCGGTCCCAGGAGGGACTCCCCACTTCCGCCCCGAACGGGCAGCCTTAGGAACAGCTGCGCAGAGCCCCCAAACCCCGAGAATGTCCTTGACTGACGGCTGGCTGGCTGACTGGTGGTTTGTATGAGAGAAGGGAAGGAAGGTCCGCCCACCGACGGCCTCCAGTTCCTTCGGAAGCCCGCCGGGCTCGGCTCCAACCGCCTAATGCGGCTGATGGGGGAAGAGGAGGCCGGGGCATCGGGCATGTCCGCCACCGGGAAGGAGAAAAACCGGGTCCTGCGGCTCTTGTTGATTTGTGTTTCTGACCCGAGGGAAGGAAGGGCCGGAAAAGAGGAGCCGAAGCCGCGGTGTAAAATGTCCCACAAGACCCGCCGCTCTGCGGCCAAGAGAGGGAAGCGGCCGAGGAGGACGCGCCTTAAAGGGGGCATCCGACGGGGAGTTTCACCGGGAAGCATCCCGGAACCCAACCACGAGACCTGTTTCCTCCCGGCCCAGCGAGGCGCGCGGAACTCCGAGCGGAGTTTTCTGTTTCCGTTCCCTCATCGGTCCTTCCCTTCCGGACGGGCGGCCAATGGCCCACGGGAGAACTGCTGCGCAAGCGCACGGGAGAAGGGCGCTTACGTCCTCTGACCTCACCCGGAAGCGGTGTGTCGGCACGAGCTCGCCTTCGCCGGAAGTAGGCCGCACCGCAGCGGGGCCTTCCGTTGTCGGCCCCCGGCCTGCAGTCTTCATGATGGGCCCACTCGGCGGCGGCGGCGGCGGCGGTTTGGAGAACGCCAACCCGCTGGTTTACCGGCGCCAGAGCGAGCGGCCCACCACGGCCCGCGAGCAGGATGAGGGGCTGCCCGACGCCATTGACGACCGCGAGATCTTCGATATCCTTTGGCGAAGGCCGGGGAGGGGCGGTCGGGGTTCCTGGCGCGCCCAACCTTCCTTGACGGAGCACATCTCATCCGCGGCATCCACGACCCCGAACACCCGCTGACCCTGGAGGAGCTGAACGTGGTGGAGCAGCTCCGCGTGCAGGTGGGAGGCCGAGCGCGTGAGGGGCCCGCGACTCCCCGCCCGGCGCCGCCTCTGAGCCCCATTGTGCCCCCTCGCAGGTGAGCGACCCCGAGAGCGCCGTGTCGGTGGAGTTCACGCCCACCATCCCGCACTGCAGCATGGCGACCCTCATCGGCCTCTCCATCAAAGTGAAGCTGATCCGGTCCCTCCCAGAGAGGTTCAAGGTGAGCGGCCGGAGGGCGGACAGGACAGTAGACTAAGATCTGAAACCTCCTGCTCAGCGCAGGACCTTCATGGGACCTATGATCATCCAGCAAAAGAAGAAAACATCACGCAGTAGCCTATTCTGCCAATGCGTGGTGTGTATAAATCAGAAAGTTTCTAAAGGTGCAAGTCACGTTCGCTTCTGCAGCCATTTTCTCCCTTGGGGTGAGGATGTGTGCCACTTTGAAGTTGCAGCAAAAAAGGATAAAAATTTGTTGAAGTTCTGTTAGCAGATTAGATTTCATACAGTTGTCAAGGTGGTTACAGCCCTCCATTATTACTGTTGCATATTCCATTGAAAAACTGGTCATCTTGTGTATACGGTTGCTAAATATATGTGTGTTGTGTATATGTATACACAAACACATATGCCTTGGGGTGGCTTACAGATAATAAAATATCACAATCATTAAAAAAACATATAGCATGTTAAAAAATCATAAAATTCATAACTTCATTACTGACATTACTTTGTCAGTAATTAGTACAATTTCTGTGCCAGTTTTGCCACATTTCCCCATTCCCATTGGCAAAACCATGTTTTCAAGATCTTTTCAAAGGCCAGCAGAGTCGGACCAATTCTAATCCCTAGGGCCATGATGGCGAACCTATTACACAGGTGGCACACGGAGCCATATTGGTGGGCACATGAGCATTGTCCTAGCTCAGCTCCACACCAGCTGATTTTTGGGCCTTCTGGGCCCACCAGAAGTTAGCAAATGGGCTGTTTCCAGCCTCGGGGGGAGGGGAGGGAGGCTGTTTTTGCCCTCCCAGGACTCCTAGAAAGCCTCTGGAGCCTGGAGGGCAAAAAACAGGTCTACTGGGCCACCGGGCCATCACATGCCAAAAGCAAGGGGAGCATGGGGGTGTGTGTGCATGCGTGGGGGAGCAGGGCACATAGAATTATGGGTGAGGGCACGAACGTGCGCAACCACCCCACACTCCCCCAGCTTTTGGCATGTGATGGCAAAAAGGTTAGCCATCACTGCCCTAGGGGAGTTATGTTCCAAAGAGTGGGCAAATTGAACCTGGATGCAAATTGGCTACCAGTGCAGCTTGTGGAGCAGATGTAGAGATTGTGGAGTGCACATAACTGCCCAAACAGCATTTTGAAGTTGAAGCTCTCAAATCCTTTTCAGAGGTAACCCCATTGTAGAATGACTAAAACATGACTACCATGAGCAGGTCGAGGAATGAACAGAATTGGCACACAACACACAGTTGTGTAAAGGTCATGGCTGCTGCCACCTATTCTTTGACCAGGACCTCCAGGTTGTGCCCATATCATATTTGGGGTAGTGCAACTCCATCTGGAACAAGAGATGGAAAGTCCCAAGAACCAGGGGGTCCAACACTCAGCCTCTTGAGCTGAGCCGAGCCTGTCATTCCCCATCCAAACCCTGACAGCCTCCAGGCACTGAGACAGAACCTCCAAGCATCACTTAACTGTATATCATCAGCATAGTGATGATAACTTACTCCATGCCATTGGATAACCACCCAGCAGCTTTATGCAGCTGTTAAACAAGAGGAGAAAGCACTGGGTCCTTGCAGAAGCAGAGGCGGAGAGCAGAACCTTCCCTGGAACCAGTTCAGGAAGAAGGAAGAGAACCAGCACAAGACAGTACTCCTAACTCCTGGAACTAGTCCAGGATACCAAGGCTAATGCTATTGAAGGCTACTGAAGGTTAAGAAAAGCAAGGAGGGACACACTACCCCCATCCCCGATGCAGTGTCCCTCCTTTCTTTCCTTTTGAATAAACTCTAACTTCCATTGCAATTTCCCAACTGAAAGTACCTTCCCACCAAATTTCAGTGATGCCCATCAAATCTTGGTCATCTTCATGGATTGGGATCCTTAACTCTCCCTGCTTGTTTTCCATATTCATTTCATTGGAATAGCCAAGATTTTAAGTGACACCATCTCTAGGCTTCTCTGTTCCCTGATTTCAGTTTCATACTTTTGAGGTGGGGGGGGGGGCATAGTTTCTCTTTTTGTCCTAAGTCTTTGATGGCCACTCTCAATTTTGCCATCTCCACACCCCCCCCCACACCCCCGCTTTTGTTCTCGTTTTAAGGCCTTCCTGCCAAGATACAACCCAAACCCACCCTTTCCAGTTTTTTTTAAGACATGTCCCATCTTCCCCCTGGAGTTTTTCACCATGAGAACATGGGCCATTGTGTAGAATCCATTTCTTAAATTCCAGGATCCTGCTTCCTTGCACCAAACCCTCAACTGGAACAATTAATGAACAAATTCCTTCCCAGCCCCTTATAATCTTAGTAGATTCTTTTAAGATACCTTTTGGCTATGTTATTTGTCTTGCAGTGGATCATGAGAAAAAGAAGGTTATTGATGGCTTTGAATAGTTTTGGTAATCACGTTGCCATGTGCCACTTAAGGGCACCTGCAAGACAGTCCCATGATGTCACCTTTGGTTTCCACACAGCCCCTCAGTTCATTTCAGTTGGAAATCATCCATTGCTATGATTTGCCCTTTTTCTCAGGGTGGCTGTTAGGCTTTTTAAATCCCTGGGAGTTCAAGCATCTTCTATAATGTTATATGCAATGATGTTCCGGTGGCTGCAACCAGAGAGGCTGATAGCAGTTCTTAGTTTCTGTTGACACTGATCTTGTTATTTGGCAAAAAGAAGGGGCTCCCAGAATGAGTTGGGAAATAAACATGCTAAATGCATGCTTACAATCTAAAAGACAAGAGAAGCAGACAGATTTGAGGGGGGAAGAAAAGTAATCCAGTTGCTCCAATAATTAAAATATATACATTCTAATTTGATTACATTTAGGTTTGCAATATCTGTCTTCAGATTTGGCCAACTTATTCTATTTTGCTTTCTGTTCAAAAAGTCAACTTTAATTGGCATCTTGTGTGCAAAGGGAAAACTGCTTGATTTTTCCATAAAGGCCCATCAGGTCACTGGGAGAAATAGGTTCTTTGTGGTAGTGCTTTTTCCATCTTCCCTATACTATTTCCTCTCGCCCTTGCCTCTGCCCCCCATCCAAGGAGAAGTGAATAAAGTTGAGCCCTGGGTAGTACATGACCTGAAAAAATCAGAATCGTTTTCTTTTTTTCCCTGAAAATTAGAACAAAGAGAGTTATTGCAATGAAAGGATTGTTGCATCCCTTTCAGGGGGCTACGCAAACTGAGTGAGGGGTTCTTTGGCGCTCTCTGGGCTTGGTTGTTTCCTTGCAGGCATTTCAGGACCCAAAGCAGGTGCCATCAGCGCTCTGGGTAACTTGAACTGCTGCCTCCTTTTCAGGTGGATGTCCACATAACCCCTGGGACACACGCTTCTGAACACGCAGGTAACGTTTTTATGTTCCATGTTCAGCACACATTTAGACAAGGTTGTGTTGAGGATGTTCAGCTACTCAGATGCAAAGCAGAAAAGGTGCTTCAGAGGGTTCAGATGCTTTTACTGCCCATTTAAAAAAAGTGCCTTTTCTCCTACAGCCCCCCCCCCCCCCCCCCGTGTCACCCTCTGCTGACAGGGCAGATTCATTTCCAAGAGATGTTTTGGATTATTGGTTCTTTAGAAATGGCCATTTAATTATCTTTATGAATGTGTTTTAACTTATGTTTAACTTATGAAATATAACACTTTAATATGAATGTGTTTTAATTTATGTTCTACCTTCATTTTTTTTTTCAAAAATAAGTGTTATATATTTGAGTCTCTCAGAGGCAAAATGCACACATTTCTACTGTTCATATGTTAAATATAAATTGGTAAACATAATTTTGCTGATTTTGGGGAGAAATGTGGAGCTGATAAACTGTTTGTTTGTCAGTTGTCTCTTAACCTGGGCAACAATCTAACTAAAACTATATCTGGACTGCTTTTCCACAGTAAACAAGCAACTTGCTGACAAAGAGAGAGTAGCGGCCGCCTTAGAGAACATGCACTTGCTCCAGGTGGTGAACCAGTGCTTGTCGGGACGATCTTAGTGTCTGTGTGTGTGTCTCAGAGAGCATCTTGAAGGTCTGGTGGAGGCCGGCTTCATGGTGGAAAAAGGTCTTTTACTTATCCTCTGTCTATGTCGGAGTAAAAAAAATGTAGTTCCTTAGCAAAAAGGCCATTTACATTCTTTCAAGAATTGGTAATAAATGTGGTTTTGAAATATTCTATTTGAACAGGGAAAGGTGCTTGTAGTAAGTAACAGAAGCGTTACACCTTCCTAGTCAAAGAGGTCTATTTTTGAAAACCTCCAGTGATGGAGCCCCCACAACCCTGGGAGACAAGCTATTCCATTCTGTCAGTAAATTTCTCCTAGGTTGGATCTCCCTTTAACAAGGTTCCACCTATTACTACTTGTCCTGCCCTCAGGTGCTTTGGAGATCCCCTCTTCTCTGAGACAGCCCCTGAAGTGACAGTTATCATCCCCCTGCAATCATTATGATGTTTGGTAGGCTAGACCTACCTATCTCCCTCAACCATTCATCATACAATCTATCCTGCTACCAAATTAAAGGTTTAAAGTGGCTTGAATATGTTTCTTATTCACAAGGCTTGTCATGTCCTTGGGGGCTTTCAGCCTTTTGGGGCTGACAGGCCAATCGGGATTCTGCTAAATGCCCTGGTGCTGCCAGGTCTGAAGGCCGGCTTGCCCAAATGGGCAGCCCAATAAATCTGAGCATTGAGCAGAACTGGGGGAAAAGTTCTGAAAACTGCTCCTTAGCCACCCTGTGGCCAAATTCACACACTTCGTAAAACACAGGCACTATATAATAGGCTCTGGGTAAAGAAATCTGGTGCAGCTTCACACAATAGTCTGGCTCTCCCAATGTGCTAAAACATCCACCATTCTGCCTTCTAGTCTCGTTCATCTGCACACCCAGCGCTTGCTTTGGCCTCCTTTTTTCTCGGGATCAGCTCCTTCCTTCTGCCTTCTTCCCTGCTTACTTGCTTCCCCATAAGGTTCCCATGGCTTCCTGTTGCTCTTTGCAGCATCCCTCCCCCAACCTCTCCTTTCTCCTCCTCCCACTCAGGGGGCCCCATTGTTCCTTCCTGGGGTCTGGAATAACTCAGCCCATCTGGATTCTGTTCCAGAGCACCAATTTAAGAGGGTGGAGCACCCTAGAAAAGTGTGGGGCTAGTGCAATAAAGGCAAACAGCACATGCTCAGAGACCATCTACATATTTGCAAAATGTGTCACATATATATTTATACCCACAGAGAACACAAATTATATCTCTACAAAATGTAAACTAACTGAAAAACTTGAAACAATTGAAGATCTAGAGAAAAAAGCAAAGGGCCTAGAGACAGGTATGGCTACTTTGAATTCAAACAACAAAATAAGAAACCCCAATTAAAGGAAGAAACTTGCAACAAAACTGAACACAGTAAGGAACAATTAACCTAACAAGAAAATGAACCCATAGAGACAGACAGATGGCAAACTTGTCACTGATTTGGGGGGGGGGGGGGGGCGGGGGGGGCGGACCTAGTTCAGTCTAGTCCAGTCCAAGCCTGCTTGGAGTGAAACATCAATTTCATTACCTCCCCTTGGAAGAAAGAGAGCAAACACCTAGAGAAGGGATATCATTGAGTGTACCAATAATAGAAAAAAGAGGTAAGACTTTGTTAAGAAAAAATAAGGCATGTGTTGGTGATAGGAGACTCAGTGCTCAGGGAAACTGAAGCAGACCAATCAATTGAACTAGGGAAGTTTGCTGTCACCCGGGAACCAAGATCCATGATGCAAGTGAGAGGCTTATTAAAATAACTAAATCCACAAATTATTATCCTTTTCTCTTTCATGTGTGGATGAATGATAGAACCAAGTGCCTGGAAACAATATCAAGAGAGTAGGAGCACCTAGGCCTGAAAGCCAAAGAGATGGGGACAATGCTGTTGTCTTCTTCTGTGCTCCCAATGAAACATAAGCATCCAGTGAGGAAAGGCAGAACTTTTGAAGTAAACAGCTGGCTTAAGAGATGGTATTGATGTGAGAACTTTCAATTCTTAGTTCATGATCTACCACACCTACATAAAGAGCTTTTGGCAGGGGTTGTGCTACACCTCACAATTAGCGAGAACATCATCTTTGGAAACCAACTGACCTGCCTTATCCCAAGGGTTTGAAACTAAAACTGGAAGAGAAGGGAGACAAACTTATAGAAGCTAATTCCAAGCATAAAACGCAGGACAATCAGCCAAGTGGCATGACAAAGGGGGAACTCAAATACAAAACAGGAGATGTTGGAAGCAAACACACTGGGTCAAAATGCAGCAGTACTGCTTAATTCATTCTTTTCATCAGGTTCTGACATAAGAAAAAAGTAGCCCAATCTATCAAAAGCAGAACTGTAAAAAGTATACTAGGAATCCAAGTCAAAATAGGCAAGAATTAAGACAGCACTCATCCATACTAGACAAATTCAAATCACCAGGACCAAATGGATTACATCCCAGAATTCTGAAGAAGCTGACAAGACATGATCTCAGAACCACTGAAATGTATTTTTCACAGATCCTGGAGCACTGGGGAACTACCAGAGAACTCAAAAAATGCTGATGTGGTTCCCATCTTCAAAAGAAAAAAGAAAAGAAAAACCGATCCAGGAAACTACAGACCAATCAGCCTGACTTCAGTCCCTGTGAAGATTCTGGAAAAGAATCAAGCAATGGATCTGTGAACACCTAGAAGTAAGCAAAGCTATTACTAGAAGCCAACATGGGTTTGTCAAAACATCATGCCAAATAAATCTCATTTCACTCTTTGACAAAGTGACTAAATTAGCGGACCAACAAAATGCTGTGGGCATAATGTACTTGGACTTCAGTAAGGCATTTGATAAAAGTAGGCCACAACCCATTTCTTGGTAAGAGAAAAATGTGGAACGGACAGTATCACAAGATGGATTAACTGGTTGACAAACCATACTTAACATAACCTCAATGTAACATCCTTCTGTATGGAAGGATGTATGCTATGGGGTACCTCAAGATTTTGTATTAAGTCCAGTATTCTTCGACATCTTCATAAATGTTTAGATGAGGGACTAGAAAGGGAACTTATCAAATTTGTACATGACACAAATGTGGGGGGGATAGCCAACACTTTAGAATATAGGCTTAAGGTCCAGAAAGATGTTGAGAGACATAAACACTGGGCTCTAGCCAACAAAATGCAATTCAGTGATTTTGCAAAACAAAACAAAAAATGAAAACCCAACGAAGTGCACAGGTATATAATAGGTAGTACCTGGCTCAACAACAGAAACTCTGAAGGATGTTGAAGTCCTAGTGGATGACTACTAAAGAATAAGTCAGCAGTGTGCCGCCATTGCCAAGAAAGCCAGTGCAAGTCCTAGGCTGCATCAACAGGGATCAAAGTCATGTGAAGTGTTAATACCTCTATATACTGGCTTGGTAAGACCACACTTGGAATACTGCATCTACTTCTGGCCACCAGAATATAAAAAAGATGTTGAGACTTTAAAAACAGTGCAGAAAAGAGCAACAAAGATGATTGGGGTCTGGAGACAAACATGAACAGTTGTAATAAATGGTTATGTCTAGTTTAACAAAGGATTAGGGCTGACATAGCTTCAATATTTCAATATTGTTTCAATATTTGAGGGGCTGTCACAAAGATGAGGGAGGCAAAGTATTCACCAAGACAAGTAATGGGTGGAAGATTCTCTAGAACTAGAGAAATTTCCTAACAATGAGAACAATTAAGTCAGTGAAGGGCTACCCTCCAGAAGTGGATGCTCTATCCCTGGAAGGTTTTAAGGAGCCATTGGTCCGAAATGGTCCAGGGTCTCCTGTATTCTGTACATTTCAGAAGGATAAGCTACCAGCAAGGAAGCGTTCAGAAACTAAGAAACCTTTTTGAAAGGGGTTCAGTTAAATCTCATTTAATACATGGCTACAAGTCCTTCATTTCCTGTGTTTGAAAATAGAACACCTCTGCCAATAAACTTTCTTTGGATAATTGTATGATAGTTTATGGTGTTAATATTGCTTAATTAAGCTACAGTGTTATTAGTGGAGGGATGCTACAGTTGGTTCCGTTGGCCATTGCCTGCCAAGGAAGTTTTATATCGACTTATGGTTGTAAACTTTTCAGCTCCCTGGACGATTCAGCCTGTTCAGATGGAATAAACAAAATGCAATGAAGTCATGCAAGTGGCTGCCTTCGAAAGCCTTTCCGAAAGCTGCTGTCAAAAATGTTGTTGGGTTTTTTTGGGTCCTGTCTGACTCTTTTATCTATTTACATTTGATGTGATCTCAGGACAAAAAGGCCAAGTCTAGTCCTTTCATTCTGCAAGATGCATTAGATGTGACAGCCTGGGAGTTTGCCATTTTAGTCCCAACTCATCTATGGGGTATCAGACCAAAAAAGCTGAGGAAAAGCATAGTTTGAAACTAGCAAAGATAAGCAAAGTTTGAAACAGCAAAAAGCCACCTGGCAGGTCTGCCCTTTGACCTGAGAATGGAGAGACTATTACACTCAAGAACAGGCCTGACAAGTCCCAGCTGCCCCATTATAGTCCTTGCCGGGCATAGGATCATCAGGCTATTGAAGGCTGCTAGGGAAGGGAAGGGCAGACCATTTTCTCCATCCTTAATAGAAAGAAGAGGCAGAAAAAATACCCCACCCACCCACCCTCAGGTAGCAAAATGAAAGAAGATCTTACTCCTAAGAAGCCCAGCAAGACAGACACGGGCATCAAAATCCTTTTCTGTACCAGAGAATCTCAAAACTGTTCCTCTGTTAAAGCCAAGAGTTTGCCTTAAAAGATAGGAAGCTTTTAAGGGACTCCATTGGTTTTATTATAATGGCTCAATTCTAGGGATAGCCCCTGCCATTTTCCCACCAGTCTCCCCACCATGAGTGATCACTTGCTGAATGGCTTATCAGTCTGACTGCAGCCCAATCTCCTGTATTCTTAGACCCAAATATGTTTGTCTTTTCTTAAAAGATTTAGCTTAAACTAGCAGAAGAATAAGAACAGCTATTCAGTGTCTTACATTTGGGAGAAAGGCCAGGGCGAGTTGGTTAGTTGTGGTTTGGAAGGCATGATAGTTTTTGCTATTGAGATACTGTCCAGCCCAGACACCAAGGCCTTTGACCTAAAAACCTGGCTGGAAACCAGCCCCGGGCAGACTTCAGTTCTGCATGTTCTTCCATGCATTTTCTAGAGTCCACAGCCCACCAAGGACAAACATCTGCTATCAGGTGGCGGTAGGACAGGTGTGCTGTGGATTAAGGTGCAAGTGTGGAGGTGAACAGGCGAGGGAGGAAAGCTTTTTGTTGCCCTTGTAAAACCATTTGGCGTCTGAAATTCTTGGGATCTGCTGTGATTTTCTCAGAAATTAACCAGCGTCTTTCCAGGCTCCCTTTAGCCACCTGTGGCCTTTGTCAAGCACAACCAGGCCAGATTGAAAGTTCACTCAATTACAGATATAATTTCAAACACTATTAGAGAGTAAGGACTACCAAACTCATGCTGAAGAACTGCACCTGCCCTTGAGCAGCATTTTTAAAAATCTTTTCTGGCCCTCTGGAGATCACTCTCCGTTGGCTCAATTGGAGAACCCCGGAAATATTGCCTAAGGATATTTTAGCAGGTTCCAAACCATCTAGACTAACCTGTCCGCAGAAGAAAGGCATAATCCAGACACTGATCTTTGTCAATCTGCTTAAGAACATCTCTGGCTGAGAACAAAGTTCCAGGAGAGGTAGCTGAATTCTCTCTTAGGACGCTTGTTTAAAAGGTGTGGCCTTGCTCTGATTGCCTTACTTCACAGTCAAAACCAGACAACCCCAATAAATAGAATAAATAGAACACGTGAGCCATTGGTTTGTTTTCAGCAGGCCAAAGTCCAACAAAATTCTCCTTTGGGACTTCAGGCATCTTAATTAGAGCACTGCCTATCCAGCAGTAGCGCAGAGGGGCAGGCAGCAAGTTCACTCCGGCATCAGCAGCTGCAGCTCTTCATCACTGAGACAATTGGTGGCAACTATGTGGTTGAGCTGTTGCATATACCGTTCAAGGTCCTGCATGAAGTGGGGGATTCGGGCCTTCTCCAGCACCCCGTATTTCTTCAGGTGGTCCACATCTTCATAAGAGACCTGAACGGAGGATATTTGCATGTTAGCTCATTGACGTGATTTAAATCTCTTCGTGATGGCAGCACACGCAACAGCCCGTGTTTCGTAGCTGGCTACCTAGAGCAGTGGAAAGAGCAGGGCCAAACACTGGCTGTGCCCAACCAAGCCATGGGACTCCCCCAAAGCCATTCACTGGAGAAAAATGCATAAATGTAAAAACCTAGGTGTGAGTTTTCCTGGATTTTAAGCATGATGCCTTCCATTCACACTTACTTTTGCTTCAAACCTGGTAACTCGTGTGATCCTTTGGGCCAGCCTTTAGAAAAACTACGGCTGCTAAAGTTAGGGGGACTTTATGAGCAGTTTGTTAAAGTTAGGTCCCCTGCAAATATTGTTTTCCAAGGTGTGAATAATTTATTTATTTTATTATTTATTTATTTGTTTAGATTTGTATACCGCCCTTCTCCTTGCGGACTCAGGGCGGTGAACAGCCAAATAAAAATAGTACACAAAAGTTAAATAATTTCTTAAAAAAGCATATAACTTTGGCTAAAAATTAAAACCATTAACCATTAAATATTTAAAATACCCAACCCTATAATACAGATCTTAAAAATTCAGCGGGGTCAGGCTAGACCAGCAAGCTGAAAGAGATGAGTTTTCAGGGCCCGACGAAAAGTCCGGAGGTCAGCAATTGTTCTCAGTTTTGGAGGAAGATCGTTCCAGAGGGTAGGGGCTGCCACAGAGAAGGCCCTCCCCCTGGGGGTCGCCAGCCGGCATTGTCTGGCTGACGGCACCCTGAGGAGACCCTCTCTGTGGGAACGCACCGGCCGGTGGGAGGCTATTGGCGGCAGAAGGCGGTCCCGTAAGTACCATGGTCCTAAGCCATGGAGCGCTTTAAAGGTGGTCACCAACACCTTGAAACGCACCCGGAAGTCCACCGGTAGCCAATGCAGCTCGTGCAGGAGAGGTGTCACATGGGAGCGTCCCGTCGCTCCCATAATCCCCCGCGCGGCCGCATTCCGCACTAGTTGGAGCCTCCGGGTGCACCCCAAGGGGAGCCCCATGTAGAGAGCATTGCAGTAGTCCAGGCGAGAGGTGACAAGTGCCTGAGTGACTGTGCGTAGGGAGTCCCGATCTAGAAAGGGCCGCAACTGGCGTATCAGGCGAACCTGATAGAAAGCTCCCCTGGCCACAGCTGTCGTGTGATCCTCCAAAGACAGCCATGGGTCCAGGAGGATGCCCAAGTTGCGCACCCTTTCCGTGGGGGCCAATGATTCGCCCCTAATAACCAGCGATGGTGTCAGCTGGCTATATCGGGATTCTAATAAATAATAATAATTATAAATAATAATAATTCATAATAAATGAAGGAGTGATAAAAACAGACCCCTGGGTCTATTAGAGAAATATTTCTCAGAGAATGTTAATCTTTGCTCAGTCAGTGTGAACATCACTTAGGTCCAAGCTTGCACTAGGCAACATAGTTTTCAGGGGGGAAAGTGGCCCCTTTCCACTCAAAAGCAAAGGTCTCAGCAAGATTTCCCTCCTTGCCCTCCATCTGCCTCTGCTGGGAGGGCTCTGCCAGAGAGAAAAGCAAGTGGGCTCCACGTACCTTCCCCAGTGCAGCCAGCAACCGGAAATCAATCTTTTGTCGATGCCGAAGGATCTGGAGGATTCCTTCCAGGTACACCTGATCTTTGCTGAAGCAGCCTGCAAATGAAGAAGAACCAGCCAATACTATGCGTATGATCCAAACCCCTGCTTTCAGTTCAGAGCCCCCTCCCACCTTGCCTGGCAACACACAGATCCCACCAAGGGGAGCTTTTTGTAACAGGCTCTGTGCCTGCTGCCTCTGGAAAAGGTTACCGAGGAATCCTTTT
This sequence comes from Masticophis lateralis, assembly GCA_030761175.1. Lineage (NCBI taxonomy): Eukaryota > Metazoa > Chordata > Lepidosauria > Squamata > Colubridae > Masticophis > Masticophis lateralis. The sequence continues at coordinate 26,020,964 of JAUDYJ010000010.1, forward strand.
GGACTTGGAAAGAGGCTGGGAGGGAAGACATTTGCTTGCTCTGTAACTGGCTGCTTCTTTCTGCCTCCATGCTTTTGAAAATTTTTGAGGGGAGAAGAGAGGTGGCCTTGAGGGGGTGGCTGCTGCTGAAGCTCCCCAAACCACCTGCATGTCAATTAGGTTTCTAAAAAGCCTCCACAGGGACAAATACTTTAAAAGACAAATGGCTCCAGGGACTGTTGCGAGGAGGATCAGAAATTGTGATGGTGACAGTCACATAGGCCTTTCACCCCAGAATGGAGGTCGGGCGGGCAGGCAGGCAGGCAGGTGGACAGGCACTTCCCTGCATTCTCTCCCAGGGACCAACTAGCTGGAAAGGCAGAAGAGAAGGCACAGGGTAGGCCAGCCGGCCCCTGGCAGTCAGGAGGCCCAGAAAGGTTCAAAGATGGCCGAACAATAGGTGTACCCCCCTACCTGGCAATGAGGTGTTGGCCTGACCTCGCTTGGCTCGCACGCAGTACTCCCACCGCACCCCGGCATCCTGCACGTAGCGCCCCAAGTCCTGGAAGAGTTCGCAGAAGGACATGCGCCCAGCCTGGCAGACGGTGTAGTAGAGGAGGGCGGCCCTCCAGAGAAAAGGCTGCTTGCGGAAGAGGACACTGTGCAGGCTGGCTAATCCTTCCTCCGTGGGATTAGCAGGCTTTAGGCTGTATTGCTTGCGGCCTTCTGAGCTGTGCCATGGCTGGGAGGCATTGTTGACTCCGCGGATGTAGTGGGTGCCTAGGAAAGAGTATGCGGCTTATTATAGCCACATTTTGAAAATTGGCTTTCCTTCTATTGAACATCCCTTCATTTAGTTCAAGAAATCAGCACCTGCTGATCGGCTGAGGAGAAGTCCTTTAAATAACCTAACCGGAAGCCATATAGGGCTTTGAAGGTAATAACCAGCATCTTGAATTGCACCCAGAATCAAATCAGTAACAAACATAGCTCTAGTAAAAAAGGTGACCGACACACAAATTGAAATTTCAAACTGTATGGGCCACTACCTTTTCAACTAGCTGAAGCTTCCATGTGCTCTTCTGGGGCAGCCCACGTAGAGTGTGTTACAGGTTGATCCAGATAAGGGCATAAGTGGCACACAATCAGCAATTCTCTATTTGGCTCATGCAATTACCAATGGAATTTTTTAATCAATAATTAAAAAGCAATTTGGGAACTTGCCATGGCCAATCTGATTACAGGCCTAATAAGGATGGATCCATGAGATTAAACAAATTTGCTTAACTGATTTTGAGGGCAAAATGTTGTTGCACTAGCATTTTTTTCCAATGATTATCAACTCTACCTCAATGTGTAGAAGTGATACAGTTATACAGTAAATATTATGGGAATACAATAAATATAATCCCAATTGGTTAGAAGGTTCTAAAGATGTATTAAAAAGTTAATATTTGTATATTGTCATATTAACATTTCGTGCAAAGATGGGCATGATAAAGGACCAAAATGGCAGGGGCCTAACAGAGGCAGAAGAGACTAAGGTGGCAAAATTACACAGAAGAACTATACAAGAACAAGCTTAATCTCCACAATAATCACAATGGGGTGGCCACTGACCTTGAGCCAGACATCCTAGAATGGGCCTTAGGAAGTCTGAGCAACAACAAAGCTAGTAGAGGAGACAGTATTCCAGCTGAGCTATTCAAAATCTTAAAAGAGGATGCAGGATGCAGAAAAGTGCTACACTCAATTTGCCAGCAAATTGAGTGTAGCAACAGTCTAGCAACAGTGAGTGTAGCAACAGTGGCCACAGGATTGGAAAAGGTCAGTTTACATTCCAATTCCAAAGAAAGGCAATGCCAAAGAATGTTCAAACTATCGCACCATTGCCCTCATTTCACATGCTAGTAAGGTTATGCTTAAAATCTTACAAGCTAGGCTCCAGCAGTATGTGGATCGAGAACTACCAGAAGTACAGGCAGGATTTTGAAGAGGCAGAGAAACTAGAGATCAAATTGCCAACATACCCTGGATCATGGAGAAAGCTAGGGAGTTCTGCTTCATTGACTATGCTAAAGCCTTGATTGTGTGGATCACAACAAATTGTAGCACGTTCTTAAAGAAATGGGAGTACCAGACCATCTTACTTGTCTCTTGAGAAGCTTATATGCGGGTCAAGAAGCAACAGTGAGAAATGGACACGGAACCACTGACTGGTTCAAAATTGGGAAAGAAGTCTGACAAGGCTGTATACTGTCGCCCTGCCTATTTAATTTATATGCATAGCACATTATGAGAAAGGCGGGGCTAGATGAATCAAAAGTCGGAATTAAGATCGCCGGGAGAAATATCGACAATCACAGATATGCAGACGATACCACTCTAATGGCAGAAAGCAAAGAGGAACTAAAGAGCCTCTTGATACGGGTGAAGAAGGAGAGTGCAATAGTTCGCTTGAAACTCAACATTAAGAAAACTAAGATCATGGCATCCAGCCCTCTCAATTCCTGACAAATAGATGGGGAAGAAATGGAGGTAGTAACAGATTTTATTTTCCTGGGCTCCAAGATCACTGCAAATGGGAACTGCAGCCAAGAAATTAAAAGATGCTTGCTCCTGGGAAGGAAAGCTATGGCAAATCTAGACAGCATACTAAAAAGCAGAGACATCACCCTGCCAACAAAAGTGCTTATAGTCAACAGTTTCCCAGTTGCAATGTATGGCTGTGAAAGTTGGACCATAAGAAAGGCTGAGCACCAGACTTCCGTTGGCACTGCCGGTGCCGCAGCAGCTCTTTTGGGAGCTCTGACTTCCGTGATCTGTAAAGCCGCCAAAACAGCGAAAATCAGCTGTTCTGACAGCTCAGAACTTTCCCCTTGGGCGAAGAGAGGGAACCGAGTGCACAGGCGTGGATAGAGCTCCCCAAACAGAGGGCGAGGGCTCCCCAAGCGCCTGAAGCAGCTCCAGATCCAGGATGTTTCTGTCAATGACAGAACAAGGCGTCGCGACCACCCCTGCAAACTAACTGATTCCAAGGAGTGACTTTAAAGCAGGCAGAGCAAAACAGGAGAATTGTTGCAAGTATTTTACTTATATTTTAACTCCAATAAATACTACTTCCTTACAGAGGCGAGAGAAAGTTTTTAAAAGAAACAAGATGGCGCTGATTTGCTAGGAGTGAAAATGAAAGTTAAAGAAGAAAGTGATCGTTAATGCTTGTTAGCGCTCGTTAAAGTTGTTAAAGCTGTCAGTATTTTAAGGTTTGGCTGAATGAAGTTGAAACTAAGGTTTGCAGCTCAAGAAAATAGGATTTATTTACTATTATATGGTAATACCTGTTGGAGACTGAGAATAAGAATTTTACTGACTTTGTTGTGAGGCTGCTGGAAAGTGTTTCTTGGAAATGACGGTTAAACAAGTAAAAACAGCAGTGGTCAAGATTTCTGAAAGGGATGAAGGTTATTATCACACACACCAGCAAATGTACAAATACTGACAATGGATCTCTTTGAAGAAAGGCTAGAATCATTTACCTCCTCATTAATGGAAAGATTGGAAGGGCGTTTAGAGAAGATTTTTACTCAAATTTCTAACAAAGATATAAGGGGAGACACTGTATTGGTATCCCAGATGCCAAATAATATTGAAATGCTGAACGAAGAGGAGGAAGAAGTAACCCAGTTCAAAGCGCCTGAGGAAAATGGAGTGGATGTTCTACAAATTAAGAATGGAAAGCTGACAGGCTTGAAGGAGATTAATCAGGAGATATGGAGAAAGATCTTCCCAGAGGTTTTGACACAGTCAAATGGAAAAGTGACAGGAGGCACTGGGATTTTTAAAATAAGAAGGATTCGAAATGGAACATTACAATTTCTTTATAAAAATGGACTTTCAATTCTAGTTAAAGAGGTGTGCTTATTAAAAGGAATTATTTTGCGAAGTGTTCAAGATTGCAAGATTCAAAAATTACAGCTGAAAATTCAAGAGTTTGTAAAAATAAAAAAGATGGAGGAATAAGACTAAAGAAGGCGGCTCGTAAAAAAGCCAGGAAAAAATGGAGATGGAAGAATTATACACCTCTTTGTTGGGGAGGATAATGGTGAAAAAGAATTACGATACTTGTATTAAGGGATATGATTTGTTTTGTTTTGAAAAGTTATATTAGAGTGAAAATGAATGATTTACTTATATTTAGGGACATAATTTACTTTGGAAAGTTAATTTAAGAAATGTTATGTTTGAATTGTTATAGGTTAACTGGCTAAATTTTTACTTGTGTTTGGAAGTACATTTTGAACAGTGTTTTTTTAAAAAAAAAACTATAAAAGCTGATGGACTAAAAGGAAAATATTGTGGATGTTAAAATTAAAGTCAGTATAGAACTCTCAATACAAATTCAAGGGTTCCAAGAAGGATATCATTACAATTTTTATATTTTGTTTTAAGTTACATTAATGTTATCTAGTGGGTTTGTAGAAAATAAGTTGAATAAGTTTATGTTTAATATAAGTTTATAGGATGGGAAATATAAGGTTTTTTACAATATATTTTACTGGAGACTAGCTGAAGCATTTTCTCACTGTGGTAATATATGTAAGGGTTGGAGATGTGATGGCTAATTGTCACTAGGTTTTGATTGGAATGAAGAAGATCTGCTTATTGTTGAAGAATGGACAAGAATGAAGTGGGACTAACTACCTTCAAGCAAGAACAGTTATATTTAGATATGAACAAGGCGAGTTAAAGTGCAAGAGGGAGATAAATCTATAGATAGATAGTGTGTGTGGTTTTTTCTTTGTATTTATCAAATGTTTTACCCTGTATTTGCTTTGGGAAGTTGGGGGGGGGGGCGGTTGGGATAGGAGGGGGGAGGCGGGGGAAAAAAATTTTAAAACTTTTTCAAGCTTTGATGTATTAGATGCTATATTTTGATGACTGACTATGTTTTGTTTATATGCCTATATGTTTGCATGTTGATTATGAAATAAAATTTGTTAATATAAGAAAGGCTGAGCACCAAAGAATTGAGACCTTTGAACTATGATGCTGGAGAAGACTTCTGCAAGTCCCTTGGACTCCAAGGTGAACAAACCAGTCAGTCCTAGAGATCAATCCTGACTACTTCTTAGAAGGTCAGATCCTGAAGATGAAACTGAAATACTTTGGCCACTTAATGAGAAGGAAGGACTCACTGAAGAAGAGGCTAATGCTGGGAAAGATTGAGGGCAAAAGAAGAAGAGGACGACAGAGAACAAGGTGGCTAGATGGAGTCACTGAAGCAGTAGGCGTGAGCTTAAATGGACTCCAGAGGATGGTGGAAGACGGGAAGGCCTGGAGGAACATTGTCCATGGAGTCGCGATGGGTTGGACACAACTTCGCAAGTAACAACAATCAAGAGCTAAGAATTCTGGGAAACCCCCAGACTGCACACCACTCTTGAATGGGAAATGCTACCCCATCCATGATGAAGGGTGGAATGTGGCCAATCCTGGAAGCACCCAGGATTGAGTTGGAGTTGTTCCCATCCACAGCTGTGCAGCCTCCAAGCCCTGGGACAGAGTCTTGATTGGCCAAGCCCAGGATTGAAAGATATAATAAGGTGTCATCAGCATATTGTTTCATGTAGTTGTGTAATATGAGGGGAAAGAGGATAGAAGCTGCAGTACCCTACAATGAAGGGGCTGAGGGAGCCACCTCTCTGCCCCAACAACTGAAACTGGTCCTGGAGAAAGGAACAAAACTCCCATAAAACAGTGCTGTCCCCACTCCCCCTCAGCTCAGGTAGGAGGGATATCAATGCTGAAGGTATTAAAAATCACCAAGAGATCAAGGAGAACACTGATAAGATGCACCAAAGGTTACCTACAAGCTCCACCAAAGCTATCTCACTACTTCATCATGGTCTGAAACATGACTGAAATGTCTCATCCAGTTTCCAGGGCCAGCCACAAGATGGACCGTGAAAGCAGGATCACCACTCCAGGGGTGGGTTCTACCTACCTTTACTACCGGTTCGCAACGGGGCCATGTGCGCACTCTTCTGCACATGTGCAGAAGCATTCTGATGACATTGGGGTTGGTGGATGGAGCCTCCTGCCAGTTTTACTACCAGTTCTATAGAACCGGTCTGAACTGGGGGCAACCCACCACTGCACCACTCTTGACTTCCTCATGAAGCCACTGCCCCTCCCAGAGCTGGCCAGGGGCCATTCATCAGCTGCCTTTTATTTTTAAAATAATTTTTAATTCATTCAAATATTTGATTTGATTTCTCTTCATTTCTTCTTTGTCCCATCACAGAGTTTTTCAAGTCTTTAATAAGGCTCTTTTGTAAAATTATCCAGGTCATTCTCCTGGTTGGTCATTTGTGTTTTTCTTTTACTTTTTGAAACCTCCACCAGTTTCTTTTGTGGATTCAGCGAAACATCCTTTTCTATATTGTACTTTTGGCTTGTCAGTTGTAAACCCACCTATGATACCATCTCTATCTTGTCAGATAAAATTTATTCTACACCTGCCCTTTCCTTAATTATATCTTTTGGACACAATCTATCCATAGAAAGAGATATAAGATGTACCTACATTGTTGATATTGCGGCTATTATTTTCTGATTCCATTCTTCAATAGTCTCCCTCAGTATTTTAATTGTGGAAACGTTTTTTGCATATGCTTCCTCTGCCTAAAATTTTTAGTCCCATCTAGTGTCCAGTTTTTGAAATTATAAAATTGCTTATCTTTGTTTTGTCTTGTAAAAACCAAAACAGGATCTATTTCCCACAAGAAGCTGTTTGTTCTATATAACTAATTCCAAAATTCCGAAACAAAAGTTTCAAAATTCCAATTTTATCTGGACCCTTAGATGGTGAAGGTGGCTGAACATCACCCCAGAGGCAAAGTTACTCGCATCCGTGGCAATCCTTAAGTCACGCGTACCTCCTGGGTGGTGCTAAATGAGTAACAGACGGACTGGTAGCCAGACATCCGCGAGGATCTCCTGGCTTCACACACAACCCCACGGTCCTTTTAAGGACTTTTTAAGTACCAAAAAAAAAAAAAAAATAGCAGAAACAACAGAAATAACAGGAATAACAAATACCAATGCTAAAATGACTCGGAATATTGGAAGTTCAATATGCATATGCCAAATTAACATCGAAGGCAGTAGTAGATCAAAATGTGAACATCTCTCTAAACTACTATTTGAAAACTGTGTTGATTTGGCTGTGATCCAGGAAACACGCATTGAGAATGAACAGCAGCTTAAAAGCAGAGGAAGAATACCTGGATATGATGTCTCAGGCACTATTTTTCATCAAACTTATGGCCTGATAACATATGTGCGTAATAACATTGAAAACGCATATCTATTAGAAACAAGCAGTGACCTAAGTTCACTTTTAAGATATCTGGCAAAAATGGGAGACATCTTTCAGGGCTGACCTATCTCATGGCGCAGCATACCCTCCAGCCAGTTCTGACGCGCTCCAGAGAGGTTGATAGCTAAAGTTGGGCGGCTATTTTCCACCATCATGACCGCCTGGGAAAGGAGGTCTTCTGTGAGCTGAACCACCACCTGGAGAAAAGAAGCAGAAGGAAGACAATGGAGACAGGATATCTCAGGATGGTTCCCTTTGGAGCAGAACCCCAGAACTCACCTCTCCAGAGCAGCCTTCCTTCTGCATATACTTCCTGGTGACGGACCAGATTTGGCATTTGGTAAGTAGCTTTCCACCATTGGAGGCCTCAAAGCTCTCATAAGTACCATATTTTTGAAGGACAGCATTGATTATTCCAGTAGCCTGCAAGAGATACACAAAGTGGATATCAAAAGCTCTAAGTTTTGCTCTGGTCTGGGGTGGGATCAATTAAGGTTGCACTGAACATCCAGGTAGCTGACCTGAAGACTGGATTCACAAATCTCACTAGACTAGATAAATATTGAAATGATTCAGGTGGTTATGGAATCATTCCTTATATTAGCATGTTAGCTGAATCAGATCATTACACCGAGTAACTCTGGTTGATTATTGGGGGGGGGGGGCTTTTCATGTTCTGTGAACACAAAAATGTTGTTTTGCTAGTCCAGGTTTAGGGTTTGGGGTGTCATATGAAACCAGTTGCCATTTTGCAGCATAACAATACCAGGGGACAGAACTGGAGAAGGTCATAAAGTATCAACATCTGAAAATCAAATTGGCAAATACCGGCCATGGTAGCCCCAAGGGGTTATCAACACACCAGGCCCGTTCTAGAAACTCCTTGGAAGCAATTTGGTTTGCAGTTGCTTAGCCTTACTGCAGTTGCAAATGTGATGGCACAGAAATGCTGGTATGGTGGCACAAGATCCTCCCATTTATCATATTCTTTGAGCCTGCCATTTTTTAAGGAAGGAAACCTATTGGGAGATATCCTGGGGCTAATGGTCAATTTGTAATTGATTGTGAATTAAGGATCCAGTTTGGGGAAGCTGCCACTACCAAAATGCTGGTGTAAAATAACCATCTGTGGTGTTGTGCGATCATGACAAAACCAGGAAAACCAGGGGTCAAACAATCAAGCGTCTTGCTGAAAGATTTTCAAGTATGAAAGCAACAGATGGCATGCTGCCAGAACAGAAAGTCTGAGAATTTGGGAAATCAGCTCAACATCTTGGCATGAGCCAAGGAGCTGCAAAACAAGATCCAGGAATGAACAGACTCTGCTCTCCCATCCCCGCCCTCCTGGCAGGTATGCAGGCACCCAGGAGGGCCCTGGGAGGGAGGCTTGGCTTGCCACTGCTGCTCTGTGTTGTGGCTCGCCAGAGGCCAGCAGAGCTGGCAGCAGATTCAAACAGTGAGGATGTTGGGGCGGAACCTGGGCCAGCCCTGGAGTCTGGGGAAGGCTCTGATGAGGGCTCTGCATCCGAGGTAGAGGTGGTTACCAGGGCCATATGATAGGTATCGGCTGCCTTCGGAGTCAGACATCAGTGAGGCAGATGAACAGCTGGAGCCTGTTCCCAGTGTGTGCATGCACAGAGTTGCCAGATGAAGGGAACAGCTAAGGAACAAGGGTCAACTTGGGAGTAAGGCCACAGGTGGATGATGAAGGGCCCCTCCCATAGGGAATAAAAAAGGCACGAAAGGGGAGGGGTGTTTGCAGGACTTCATTCCTGCATTCTTGCCAAGTATTGCGGCGTCTGAAAGATATCGGCCTGGCCATTCTCCAAGCCTGATACAGGTCGGTAATTGTGAACTATCTTGAAAGACTGGGGGAGGAACGACTTTGCTGGAGAGGAATTCACTGTCAACTAAATAAAAGGGGCTTATTGGGACGAGGACTTGGCTTCGTGCCGCTGGGGAAGCCTAGGTCAGAACACTCTGCTCCCAGCAGCAACTGGAGGGAAGTTTTATATGGCCTGGCCAGGGGACAGTGCCACTGCTTCTCCTGTGGCACTGATCCTGGGCTCCCTTCCAAGGCTTTGGGAAGGGCGTGGCATGGGGCCTGCAAGGGTGCAAATGCTAAGTCGGGCTCCTCCCGGGCATTCTTTCAGCAGTGATGGCACAGGGAATTCTGCTGCCTGCAGGCGGATGGACTCGAGAACCTCTTTGGCCCCCTCCAGTGGTCCTCATCCAACCAAGGCAGCTTCCCTTTGGGAAAGAGTCACAAGAGCTGCATGAGCCAGCCAGAGGGAAGGCTACCTGCACCAGGAACTGCCCAGAGGCTTCTCGGTATTTTTCCAGCACGGCTTCAGGGACGGACTCCCCATATTCAAACTGAGGGTTGTAGGCAAACGAAGACCGGAAGAATCGCTCTCGCTCTGCCTCCAAGTTGGCTGGCCGTAGGGCCACCAGTAAACAGGGACTTCTCTTCCTGGCTGGGCATGCCCCCTCCTCGGCTCTGGGCCTGGGCAGGTGAGGGAGGGAGGCAGCACTGCGGATCCGGCCCCGTGCCCAGTTCTTCTGGTTCACCAGGCAGCTGCTGTCGCTCCGGTGCATCCAGCTGCAAGGGCCCTGCAAGGCGAGGCAGGGACGCAAGGCAGGGGGACCTTCCAAGCCCCGGAGGAGGTTTGGTTGCTTGGTCCTTCTTCCAAGCCCTGAAGAATCCGACTCCGGAGATGGAGGAGAGGACAGGAAGGGGCCCGGCTGCCCTCTGACACATGGAGGGCTCTCTTTCTTCCTCCCACCTTTCCCAGATTGTGGGTCTGCATGGAAAACCCCCGGATGCAATGGCGGATGATAGGCCGGAGAGTCAAGCACCATCTTGTGATTGTGTAGCCGCCGGAGGCCTCATGAAGCCAAGCCTGGGATTGGGAGAACGCTGCAAACAAGAGGAAAAAGGACCGTCTTCAGGCAACTGGTTGTATTTAGTTCACACCTCATCAGAAACTCAAGCCCCATTAGATGCTTCCTCCCATTTTCTCAACAACACTCCCGTGAGGTAGGCTGGGCTGAGAGAGACTGGCCCAAAATGTCTGGGGCTTCATCACTAAACTAGACTGGCTCCTGGGCTGGTTCCCCAGAGAGGGAGGGAGGGTCACTGGGGGCCTGCCTGGTCCCCAGGGAGCCTCTGAGGAAGATGTGAGGTGACAATCTGCTCCCCAGTCCAATGCCCCAACCTCATCTCAGCGCTAGCAGAAGAGTTGCACTCAGAAAAGCCCGTCAGCCTGTGAGCCAGGGAAGGCCCAGTCCCAGGCTACAGCCTCTCTCGTCCTGGAGACTGGGGCGCCCAGTGAAAAAGAGGAGCTGCTTGAAGGGTTTCCCTTGTGCCAGTCTGAAATCCTCCTCAGCTCCAGTTGAAATGTGCACAGGGCTAACCTTCCAGGGACTGAAAGGGCAGCTACAGCATCACTTGTGCCACCAAGGGTGGAAATCAGAATTGAGAATCATCCGCATCCTGGTGATCCCTCCACCCATGGTGATCCCACTCAGTGGCTTCAAGTAGGTGTTAAAAGAGGAGTGGAGAACAAGGAGCAGCTGTCACTTGATCTCTCGCTCCCTATCAGACACTGATGGAACCATCCTTGTAGAAAGGAGCCAAACCATTTTTGGCTGGCAGAGCGTTGCTGGAGGCCAGGGAGGCTGAAAACAGGCAGCCTGGGGGCCTCATGAGGTCTCCGCGTGGCCTGTTTTAACCAGCAGAGGCATTGCAGACCAGTCCTTTGATGTTCCAGGCTGGCCCCGTGGGCTAGATTTAAGCACCCCACGGGCCCGTGGGTCTTGAGTTTATTTATTTATTGGTTCAATTTATATGCCGCCCTTCTCTGGAGACTCAGGGCGGCTTACAATGCATTAAGCAATAGCCTTCATATTTTTGTATATACCTGCTTAGTAGGGCTTTCGCGCCCCCCCCCCCCCCCGGGTGTTCTTTTTTATACAAAGTCAGCTTATTGCCCTCACAATCCGGGTCCTCATTTTACCTACCTCGAAAGGATGGAAGGCTGAGTCAACCTTGAGCCTGGTGAGATTCGAACTTGCAGTAATTGCAGGCAGCTGGTGCTATTTAACAGCACTTTAGTCTGCTGCGCCACCCAGGCTCTTACCCTTGTGCTAGACAAACTTTATTGCCTTCTTTGACAAAGTGACTAAATTAGGGGATTAGCAAAATGCCGTGAACAGAGTTTATTTAGACTTCAGTAAGACATTTGATAAAGTAGATCCCAGCCTACTTCTTGGTAGGATAGAACAATGTGTGATAGACACTGCCAGATGGACTCACAACTGGTTGACCAACTACACTCACTGGTATTCCTCAATGAAACTACGCTACTGTAGAAGATTAAAGAGAGAACCAGCCTAGAACTAAAGAGAAATTTCCTGACACTGAGAACAATTAATTGCCTCATGAAGCTGTGGGTGCTCCATCACTGGAGGTTTTTAAGAAGAGACTGAACAGCCATTTGTCTGGACTGGCATAGGGCCATGATGGGGAACCTGTGGCATGCCTGCCACCTGACACGCGAGCTGTCACCCTAGGACAGCTCCACTGCACATGCGTGCCTCCCACCAGCCAGCTGATTGTTTGGTCTCTGCCGTGCATGCAGATGTACATGCATGCCCATGCCGCCCCTCTCCTCCTGTGAGTCTCCACGTGGCCCATTTTGAATGCCAGGAAAATACAGGGCTCACGCAGAGACTCTGGGAGGGTGAAAAACGGGCCTACTGGAAGTCCAGAAATGGGTAGTTTCCAGCCTCTGGAGGCTTAAGGGAAGTCTGCTAGGCCCAAAACAGGGTACAGGGGTGGGGGAACGTGGGGGGTTGCATGGCCGTGCATTGGGGGTGGGGCAGTGTGGGGAGTTGTGCACGCATGCACGGGGGTGAGGTGTGCGTGGGGGTCATTGCATTATTGCTGTGGGCACGCATGCACTTTTGGCACCCAAGGAAAAAAAAGTTTAGCCATCACTGGCATAGGGTCTTCTACTAGCAAGTGGTTGCACTAGAATACCTCCAATGCCTCTCCCAACCCTACTGTTCTCTGTTCTAATCTAAACCTTAAAAGTAAATTGAGGCTTGCAAGTAACGGGAGCCCAGGATCAGTGAGTGAGCTGTTCCCCAGTCTTCCAGACCCTTCTCCAGGACTGCCCCAAGTTGACTGGGACAGGTTCTGCCACCGCCTTCCTGAGCAACTGCATGGGAGACAATCCCTCTGCCTTGGAGATCCAAACCTGGTTCCTATAGTGAAGTTTTATCTGCCCCCCGCCCACCCGGTCCATCTTCAGCAGCCGGCTCTCCCCCTCCCCCCCGCCCAGTGGCACAACGACAACCAGCCACAGCTTCATTTTCCTCACTGGAAAAAACAGGTGCCGAATCTCTGGGTTCTGCCTTCTCAACATCACCTCTTTCCACTTCCACTTTCTAACCTACGGAAGGTCATTTTAATATATATGTGTGTATATATAGTATATAAATATGGGGAAGGGCCTGGAAGACTGGGGAACCTCACCCCCATCCTCAAAAAGCAGATGAAGGGAGGACCTGGGAAACTACAGAGCCACAACTTGGTTTCTGTCCTCCGCAAAGGTCTTCAAGCAGTCCATCGACACCAGGTTTGTGAGCACTCAGATAAGCATGTTGGAATCGATAGGAGCCAGCATGGACACCTCACAAACAAATTGTGCCCGAATATCCTTATCTATTTTGACAGCGGATCAAGCTTAGAAGACGGAAGGGATGTCTGCACCCAAAGAGGGCCTGCTTCACCTTGACCAGGGGACATGGCCCTGGAAAGATTCCTACAGAATGTCTGCCAAAATTTTGCAACAGTGTCAGTTGATAAAGACACAAATACTTGCTATAACACCTAAAAGAAACTTCATTGCTTGTGTCGGTCTGCTTAATTGAAGATGATCTGCCCTGCCTTTATAAAACATCCTTTTCAGCACATCTCACCACGCCCCAGAAGAAAAATGGGGGAAACCAAGATCTCAGGGGCTTGAACAGCCTCTGAAAAACCAGGATCAACCCCTCTGCCCTCTCCATGCCCAGGAGGGGGGAGGGGGGAGAGGGCAGGCAGATCCTGGCTAGGCTTGGCTGCCCACCTGCTTGGTGCTGCGCCTGGCCCCACTGGCTGGCCTTGGGAGCTTTGGGGCTGTGCTTATGCCATCACAATGGCTGGGGGTTGGAGGGAGTAGATGCAGCACCAGGACTACAGCAGCTCTGCAGCCCCCAAAGCCCTCGCTGCACTACCAGCCTTGCCCAGCAGGCTCACTCCAACCCCAGCCACACCAAGGCTTGCCTGCCCCAAGTCCCTGCTTCTTGGAGGCTGAGGAGACCCACATATGCAGCCCACAATGCTGTGCGAAGCCTTTGGAGGTTGGACTTGGTAACAGGGAGTCCAGGTTCAAGTTCCCCACTATGTGCCAGGGAAGCTCACCTGGGAACTGGGACGAGGCACCCTTTTGGCCTCTCTTCCCTCACTTAGGGGATTGTTGGTGGGAAATTAGAGGAGGGAGATGAAAATCTAGCAAGCAGCAACACAGCAACAACAGCCAACAAAACTCATTGAATTCAATAGAGAAGATTCAAAACTTGGTCAATCCATATTCTGTCTCATACAATTCACTGCCAGGTTAACTTTAATCTGATATATCAAGTACTGCAATTTATATGCTTCTCCATTTCCAGAGATTCTGAACACCTTGTAATGCTACCACCAAAACCAGTTAGTGCCATTATGACTAGATGGGTGTGATGCATTCTTAAGGTGGTACATACAGGTGAGTGGCTGAGGGCAGCCCATGTTTGAATCCGAAAACGAGTATGGGGATAATTAAGCATATCTCGATTAAGTTAAGGGAGGAGAAGTGGGTTGCATGAAAGCTTCCAACGCTCTGGACTCCAGCGAGATCCACCCGACTCTGGAGGCCAACTTGGCTGTGCATTTTTATGCGACTCGGAAAAGGCGCAATTTAACCTCTTCGCTGCCGTCTCCCCCGCTAGGCTAGAGGAAAAGGTTTCATGCCAGGTTCTCACTTGAGGCGGAGGCTTTTTCTGGGGAAGTCCGTTCCCTCAAGCCAGGAGCTAAATCCACCGCGACGGTCTTCGGGCGATCCCTGAAGCGAAGCCCCTTCTCCCAACTCATTGCCAGCCCTCTTCTCCTTCCGGGACTGAGGGAGGCGAGAGGAGCCCCCACCCGAGGCCCAAAAGGCGTCAGCGCCGGCCTCCTCCGGGGACCCCCGCGGCCCCAGCCAGGCCTCTCCCGCCCACGTACTTCGGGTGCTCAGCCGGCCTCCTTTCCGCAGCTCCGCCGCCGCCGTTTCCACCCAGCCTTTCCGCGAAGCCCGCAGGGCGGAGGCCGAGCGCTTGACCTCCGCGCAGCAACCCCGGCAGCCACCGACCGCCGCCTGCCTCGCCGTCGGGCTCGAAGGGGGCAGCTACACGGTCCCGCCGGCACGGAGCGCCAAGGCCTGGGCTTCGCATGGCAGACTGCAAGCCGCCCACTGCCCGACCCCCGAGCTCCCCAGGGCGGCCCGGCTGCAGCGTCGCTCCCGCTGCGGAGCCCGACACGTGGGGGGAGGGAGGGACACCGCCCACTCCCACCTCTGGCCGCACCCCCCGCCCGCGCCCCGAACTGGCTTCCTTCGGCGGTCTCTCTCCTCCTGCCGGCTTTTCTGCCCCCGTCCCGGGTCCGGCTGGAAGTCGCGCCGCCCAGCACAGGCGACGGGCTGAGCCGAGCATCACCCACCTGCCCCGCCACCGCGTGGCTTCAGTCCCCCCGGGCGGTCCCGGCGCAGTGAGGGGCGCAGTCCTGCGGGCTCCGCGGGGGCTCCTGCCGGCCACGCCCGCGCTCCGCAGTGGCTCTCGCCCGCTTGGCCAGCGCCGGGCCGGCCGCCCTCGCGCCGCGCCTCCCGCCCGCGGAGCATGCTCAGTCGCGCCACCGCGCCTCGCCAGCCCGTCCCGCTGCCCAGCCGCTCGGCGGCCCCGGCAGGAGTCCGGGCGAGGAGGGAGGCGGGGCAGCTGGGCTGGACGGCGACTTCGGGGGGCGACGCTGGGGCCGGCCGAGAAAAGCTGCGGGAACCCCCTTGGAGGGAGCGCTCGCGCAGGCTGGTCCGGCCAGGCACGGCTCCGAGAGGGAAGGGAAGCCGCCACTGCGCGGTTGCCCCCTCCGAAGCATCCCCTGCGCAGCCCGCCGAGGCGGCCGTGGTCGCAGCCCGGCCTGGGCTGCGGTGTCGTTCCGGCCGCACGAATGGCACCTGGCTGCCGGCGCTCGAGGGTGACGGCGTCCCTGGCGGCCCCTCCGGCTGGAAAACGGCCCGCGGGCTCCTCTGGGTACAAGCCGCCCCAGTGCCCCCCCCCCCCGCGTAGGGCCGTGGACGGGCAGGAGGAAGCAGCAGGTGCCCCCTCCCCACCTGAGAAGGGACGCATGAACTGACAAATCTCCTCAGATTTCCGATAACTTCTTTTGGTGGCAGGTTCTACTTTTGATTTTGTCTCTTTGCAAATAGGGCGATCCAAATAATGGTCACAATCTTTTACATTCAAGCCAGGCCAGGCAATACTTTAAAACTTGCAGGACCCAGTCTTCTGTGTAATAAAGGTGCACCTGCATTATGCTTTGGTTCATTAGAAAACATTGTTTGCAAACTACTCCCAGTTTCCTTGTGGTTCAAAGCATAAATTGTTTAGTTTCAGTGTGCCTATTCTTTTTTTTTTAATTTTAAAAACAAACCTTTATTAAGACTTTAAAAACAAACATTTAAAATACACAAATTTCTTAGTCAAACGAAAGAAAAAAAACAAAAGACAAATATACTTATACTATCCTCAACTTCACATATTGACTAATTTCTATATTTTTTTATATACATATACATATATACATACACCCAATAATTTATTCCAACTATATCCATCTGACAGTGCTGTTTCTAATTGTGTTAATTTCTTCTAGATTCCATCTTTACTCATTTTTTCTCATCCTCTGATTTGTCCACTGCTACCATTTATTCCATATAATATAATAATTTGAGTCCTTATGTTTTAGTTGTAAAGTTAATTTGTCCATTTCTGTGCATGAAAATATTTTCTGTATTACTTCCTGTTCTGTTGGCAAGCGATCACTTTTCCACAATTGCGCTAACGATAACCTAGCCGCCGTGATTATATGTAAAATTAAATACTTAATATCTTTTCTAATATTCCCTTTAATCATGCCTAATAGGAAAACCTCAGGTTCTAATTCAATTTCGTATTTTGTTATTTCTGTTATCCATGTTTTTATTTTACTCCAAAATTTCTTAACTACTGGGCAGAGCCACCAAAGTCCCCTGTGTTTTTTTACATTTCCAACAAGTTGGATTTACATTTGGGAACATTTTGGCTAGTCTTACAGAGCCAGATATCACCGATACCACATTTTATAATGATTTTCTTTATAGGCTACCGATTTTGTCATCTTATCATTGCTTTCCCATACCCTTTCCCATTCCTCTAATTGTAGCTTGGCCAGCTTGACGTCACTCGTGTTGGGGACATCTATGATGGCCTGAGTGCTTTGCCAGCGAAAACGGGCTCCCAAGCTCCATTTCAGCTGTAACGACCTCCTGCAACCCTCTGCCAGCAAAAATGACCGCACGTAGCCCTCCTGTACAATATGAGAAAATTCAAAAATAAAATAGTATGTAGGTTTATAGGTTAGAAATGCATATAAGTGAAGATTCGATTTTGCTCAGGCAGAACAGGGGGTTAGACTGGATGACCTGCAGGGTCCCTTCCAGCTCTGCTACTCTGTTAAATTTGTTAAACGTTATTCTGCTTTAAGATAGTTGGAGAAAAGACATGCTGAAAGCATACCAGTATGTAACAATGTTGTGTTAGAATAGATCTTTTGTTTGAGGCCCCTTAGAAAGAGGCCCACTTTAATGCCAAGGCAATAGAGATAGGGAAGAGCCATGCATGCAAAATATTTTATGGGTAGTTATAGGGAGGTGTTGATGAACATATAATTAGAGAAAGAGATGATGTTCTCTCTAAAAGGCGCTTTGGATTAGCCATGATCGGTCACCGGATGAGATGTAGGAGGGGCATGGGGGGGGCATGGGGATAGGGAACTATAAAACGTAATGCTTTTGAAACCTTAGGTGTGGCTTCCTGGCTCAAACTCCTTGTTGAGATCTGCTGGGATACCACCCTATTTTGCAAAATTGTTTTTATTATTTTCTTTTAATAAAGTCTCTTTGTTTTCATCGACCCATGCTTGTTGGTTGAATTCCTTTCCAACACTCCCAAGCTCCATTTTTGCTTGGAGAGGCACTGCAGGCCAGTCCTCTGTTTCCAGGGAGCCCCCGTGGGCCAGATCTAAGCACCCTGTGGGACAGACCTGGCTCCCAGGCCTTGAGTTTGACACCCCTGCTCTATACCTTATCTGTTGTGTGTCAGCTTCCTCTTATGTAACTTAGTGAAAGCAAAGAAATGTATAAATATCTGCCTTACACTGTGTTCGGGGTTCCTCTGCCTTTAGGGAGGATCAGTCTTTATTCAGCTGAATAAACCCGTTTGGCATATCAAAACAAATCCAGATTACATCTTTTGTTTTTTACCGAATCACACCTGAACACCTGCATAACATTTCTGGCACTCCAGATGGGACAGGTACTTGATCCTGTGAACCCTTGGGGAGGGGAACGCACCAAACGTGCTCTGGGGTTTCCTGGAGGTGCCTCTCTTCTCGATTTTTCGTCAGGTTTTAAAAGATACTTGGAGTAGTGGATTTACACTATATATCTTTCTTCTGTCTCTTTCTGCTCTGGAGGACCAAAGACAAGGTAAGGCAATCCTTTTTTCCAATTTGTAATGTGTATTTGGGGTATGCAAGTGGCTTGGGCATATGTGAATGGGGTGTTTGTCTCCCCTGAGCGCATAACCCACTGTTGACCAGACCAGGGCAGAATGGTTGACTTTAGCCACACTAATCCTCCACTAGTTTCATGGCTGGAATTGGAGGTGTTTAAAAAGCAAGGGAGGCCAACACTGTACTTTTGTGCTCCAAGGGATTGCAAGCGCTTGCTGGTGTTCATATGTTCCTCTATAAATCTCCCACTGTTGAGCAGGCCTAGATGTGAAACTGATCTCAGCTGCCTGTAACCCCGCTAGGTATTCACACTGTTGACTGGGGGTGTTTATATTGCTGGGGGATCGGGGGATCTCTAGTGGCCCTACAGGCTGTGAAAGAGGTGTGACTGACTCAGTGTGAGACATATGGGCTCGGCCCAAGGAAAATCTAGATTCGAGTCAGACTAAGGCACGTGCCCTCAGCCCTCCCGAGTGTGTCAAAAGGAATATTGATAAGCTCAAAACCCGGCAAAATATGAAAATTGAAACTTTGGTTAAATACAGGCATCTGGTAGAGACTGCTGCCAAACAACTTCCTGACCCCAATCCCATGTGGTCTATTAACAGCCCAGATTATAAATGCTTGAAAGAATTTCAGGACCTAGTTGGTACTGTTTTCTAAACCGCCGTTCCTAAACAGAAAAATGGTTTATGATTTCTGTTGCAAATGATTCCACACAAAAAAATTGGATCGGTAAGAGAAGAAGTTTAAAATAAATTTAAAAAGGCAGTTTGCAAAGTGCGGTGGGTCTTGGTGGGAAACTTCAACAGGAAGTTCTAAACCAAAAGCCACACCCCTGAATTCAAAAGCAAGAGATTTTATACACCCTTACGCGACACCCCATTCCCTTCCCTTTGGTCCCACTGGACAGGTCCTCTGGGGTTACAATTAATCCAAGGCGCCTATTAAGAATACATTAACCCCCTTCCCGCCCTTTAGTTATAGCCCACTCGTCTTTCCCTCTTATATACAGAAGGTCCCACACTCTGATGCACCCCCACCTTGCTTTGTTCTGTCGGTCATGGTAACAGGCAGGGGTGCATCTAGAGACCAAACAGACATGAAATCCAGCTGCTGTCCAAGAGTGAAGCCACTACACCTGCACACACACTCTTCCTCCTTCTCTAACAAAAGATCTCGTGTTCTGGTAAAAACCACCATATTCTTCAGACTTGTTAGTCTTTCTATGGTTAGGAAATGTGCTTCTGTGCTTACAGAGGAAGCAAGATTCAGCTGTGATTGGGAAAAGGGTCCTCTCACTCACACACATTTATTTATTTATTTATTTATTTATTTATTTATTTATTTGTTAGATTTCTATACCGCCCTTCTCCTGCCAGACTCAGGGTGGTGAACAGCCAATTAAAAACCAATACAAAAAAGTTAAAAACGTACTAAAACCAATATAAATTAGGCTGAGAGTATAAAACAGAATAAAACTCTAAAAAATTTAAAAAGTAGAAGGGATCAGGCAAGTCCGGCAAGTTGGAAGAGATAAGTCTTCAGAGCCCGACGAAAAGTCCAGAGGTCAGCAATTGTTCTCAGTTCTGGAGGAAGATCGTTCCAGAGGGTAGGGGCTACCACAGAGAACGCTCTCCCCCTGGGGGTCGCCAGCTGGCATTGCATGCATACACCTATTTCCCATGCTTTCCCATGCTTTAAAATTAAAATGTAGAGGTACTCACCTTCTTTCCAAGCAGTCTTTGAGTTCAACACTCAAAACCCCTTTAAAACCTAGTTCCAAATGGCTAAGGCCCAAGAAAACTTATCCACAGACTCAATGGGTCTGCTGCTAGCAAGGGAGGCTTACCTGGGCAAGGTCCATTGTTTAGGTTAGCTTGGAGTCCCATCTCTGGGGTGCCAAACTGTTGGAAGAAATATCCTTCTGTGTTCAATTCCAAGTGGGGAAAAAGTCAATGGAACATGGAGACTGCTTGGAAAGATGGTTTAATGGTGACCAGGATCACATGGCTTGAGTTCCCGAATAGAAAAAGGGGATGAGATGCTGAGAGTGCCTTGGTTTTATACCCTCTGTTGGGCCCCACCTCAGTGTGTCTGGTTCCTGTGTAAGAAATGCATCCAGATTGCTTGTCAAACTCCCAGGGGGTGGGGGTCTTAGCTAACTATGTAGGTTGTCTCCCAGGCTTGCTTGAGCCTTGCCATATGGTGAGTTTCTGTTGTTAAATGGGTCCTAATATGTCTTTTGTGTTGCAGATGATGCCCATTGACAAAGGTGGGGGGACAGGGAGCTGCAGGGAGCTGCTTTGTCTTTAAAACATGTTTCTCCATTTCTCTTTTTTTTTTAATGAATATTTTATTGAATTTTTATAAATACAAAAAGTTTTCATTTCTATTTACATCAGATTTGCAGTGTTTATACATATATACAAATAAGTATTTGGTGTCACCTTTACCATTTATTATTATTTATTTAACACACCTTTTACTCCTGTTTTTGCTTTTCTTTCGTTCATCCATTCGTACCACCTTTCCCACACATTATAGTAGTCTGAGTTTTCGTCATTATTTAATTCGTAAGTTAATTTGCTCATCTCTGCACACTCTAATACCTTCCTAACTATAAGTTCTTCTGGTGGCAGGGTTTTTTCCTTCCAATATTGGGCATAAGCCAACCTAGCAGCTGTAATTATGTGTATTATTAAGTGGTTCTTTGTTTTCCCAAATCTCTTCTTCACCATTCCCAAGAGAAATAATTCTGGTATCCCCTCTACTTCTTCTCTAATTATCTCTTGTAACCATCTCCCAATTATGGTCCAATATTTTTTTCGCTTCGGGGCATGTCCACCACATATGAAAAAAGGTGCCCTGACCGTTGCCACATTTCCAACAATTTGGGGATATATTTGGGAACATTTTCAATAATCTAGCAGGCGCTAAATACCATCTATGAAACATTTTATAGTGATTTTCCTTATAAGATGCAGCTCTAGTCAAGTTATAATTTTTATTCCATGATTCTTCCCATTCATCGAAGTTTAAGTTATGTCCAATATTTTTTTCCCAAGCGCTTAATTGGTTTTGGGCTATGACCTCGGGTCTATCTTGATCTAATAAATAATTATAGAGTTTGGCTAGGGCTTTTTTTCCGCTTCCCATCAAAATTTTATCCAACCCATTGTATCTTAATTCTAAACCAAATTTATCCTTATCCTGCTGATATCTTGATTTTATTTGTAAATATGTCCACCAGTCTAAGTTTATGCCTTGGTCTCTCAGATCTTCATTAGATTTAAGGTTTCCTCCTCCATCTAAAATATCACTGTATCTGCATATTTTCTCCATGCCCCATCTGTTTGGGTGGATCAAAGCCTCCATCGTAGAGAGCCATTTTGGCACTTTATTGTAGCATCTCTGTCTAATTTCGGTCCATGTTTGTAATAATGAGTCTCTAATTTTATGTCTGCGGAAATGTGTTCTTTTTTGTGTGTCTACGTCCCATATATATGAGTGCCACCCTTTCTGTAGGTCATGACCTTCTAACGTTAAAATTCTTTTATTTTCCAAAGTGACCCACATGTTTCTCCATTTCTCATCCAGGAAAATATAATATTCTGCCTTTTTAATATTTCCTAAAATATTTCATTTTCTAGGAGAGGGGTGAGTTTATTTCCTACATGTCCATCAGCCAGCGTCTTAAAGATCCAAGTGACTTCCTTGAGAGCAGGGGTGAAATGCTCCCGGTTCGGACTGGATCATCTGATCTGGTAGTGATGGCAATGGGTGGTTCGGAGAACCTGTAGCAAAAATCCCTCCCCCCGCCCATGCCCAGCTGAGCCGCGAGATCATCAGAGGTTTTTTTTTACTTTTAAAAGCATTTTTTCTAAAACCTCTTCGGCCAAAGAGGTTGTAGAAAAAATGCTTTTAAAAGTAAAAAAAAAAAAGGCTCCGCCCACCCAGTCACATTACTCTCTACCAAGCCACGCCCACAGAACCTGTAGTAACAAATTTTACATTTCACCACTGCTTGAGAGTCTTTATCCGGAGGCCCCAGAGAACCACTGCCTGGTGAACGTGCTTTTACTGGTCAAAGTGCTCTTGATATCAGATGCAAGATGCAAAAATTGGATGGCACTTCCTCCGACACGATGCAAAAACTCTTGGAAGTGGCTTACAAGGTGTATGTGGCTAGACCTGAGACTGAAGCAAGAGGTGCCAAGAAGGAAGAAAAATGCAATGTCATCCTTCTAGCCCAAGCTCTTCAGCAGGCCCCCTTAGGAAGATGGGGAGGAAATGGTTATTGCAGAAGAGGAGGATGAGAAGGGCCCTCTAGAGATAGTGACATGATCCCCAGGTTTCAGGTCACTCAGGGACATCAGCTACAACTCTGGAAACCCTGGAAACAGGATCAATGCTGCATATGTAAGAAGTTTGGTCACTAGAGCAGGTCATGCCCTCTTTGTCCCCAATCCACTGTGCGACCCATTGGTCGTGCTGCCTTATCCCGAGTATTAAGGGAGTCAGGGACCTGGGGACCTTTGTCTTCCAGCCCACTCTGAAACATCTCCCTTCTCCCCCCCCTAATAAAACTCCAAGTCAGAGGGAGACCCGGGCCTTTTTTGATTGACACAGGAACATCACGCTCAGTACTCAACCAACCATTGGGCTATCCCTCTTCAGAAACTATGGAGGTAGTAGGGACTGGTGGTAAATCGTTGTTAGCCACTATTCTTGACCCCTTCAAATGCTCCATTGATGACTCTCGCCTTACTCATCCATTTTTGTACCTTCCTGATTGCCCAATGCCCCTCTTGGGTCAAGATTTGCTCATTAAATTGCAAGCCACTATCTCTTTCTGGGGGCATGGAGTAGAACTCACCGTTCCCCTAGAACAAGCCTGGCACCTGTGTTTAATACAGTGTGACAATATTTGCATCCTTCATGTCCTGTGGAACTCCACCCTCCCTCCAACAAAGACAAAGACAGGAGATTCCATGCAATTCAGTGGAGATGTTCTCTTTGCAGCACTGCAGAACTTTGGCAGGGGTATTATCTTTCCCAGGTGCCTTGGCAGAGGCCAGGGAGTCCAGGGCCACTTTTAGTTCTTCTAAAGTTGGTTCACTATAAAGCTCCTCCAAAACCGGCAGGCACTCAATGTCATTTAATGCTTCTTCAGTTACCACGTTTTCTCTATAGAGTATAACTCAAGAGTCATTTTGCACCCAGCATGCCATCTGCTGTGTTCAGTCCTGGATAACCTCACCTGTAGCAGACTTTAGAAGGGAAGATTTCTTCTGTGTTGGACCCAAGGCTGCTTCATCCCATCATACATCCCCTTGATGTTGCCTGTATCAGCTGCAGTGGTGAGTTGCTCCCGGTTCGCCCCGGTTCTACCGAATAGGTAGTAACTTTAGAAAGTAGTTCTCTGAACCTCTAGTCACGGCAGCCAGGCCACGCCCCGGAACCAGTTTCCCAGTTGCTGCTTGGTCGCCTACCTGAAACTGACCTTTGGGTGGAAGCCTCTCAGCCTCCTGGCTGCAGGGTGCCGAAAAGTCCTTCAGTTGGTGAGAAGAAAGCTGTGCATGCCCGAAGATGGCGGCAGCAACCGGAGGTCTTTCCGGCACTGTGCTCCAGAGGCTGGGTGGAAAAGAAGCCTCTCGGCTTCCAAGTTCAGCAACAGACTCAGTCTCTTCACACAGGGTCATTTTTCTCCGCACCCGAGAAAGATCAAAAGCCGCGGAGCAGCCTTTAATGACAAAGTTGCCTTGATGAGGTAAAAGAAAACAAACCACTCAGGGAAAGAGCCCACCGAAGCTGCCAGCATTGCAGCTGCCCCTCTCCACTCCCTGCAGTTTGGAGCTCCAAGCAGAAGAAGTCCTCAGCTGTTGCGAAGAAGCGGCAGCTCTGGGTGCACCATGCCCGCCTCTTTCTGTTTGAGAGCCGCTTTGCAAACAAGGTTCAAAGAGAACGAAGCGGGCCTGACGCACCCAGAGCTGCTGCTTCTTTGCGACAGCCGAGTATGGAAGAGTTCGCTCAGGAGCAACGCCAGCAAGGAAGGTGGCTGGGTCGGAGGGAGATGTAGCTCGAGCTCTCTGGGACGGGTAAACAAGTGTGGGGAGGTGAAGGGGAGTGGACTTAACTCTCTGTATGTTGCAGCCCCCTCCCAACCTTTGCCCGCGCCTCTGTGCCACCAGCATCTCCTGAAGCCACCACCGTTGGAGCCACGATAGGGACTGGGGCAGCCTGGTAGCAGCCATGAGCCATGCTTTCCTCTAAGTGCTGTGGGCGGCAGAGGGAAACAGGTGCTTCTCTCTGTGAGAGTTGGAGGAAAGCGCAGCTCATGGCTGCTAAAGCACCTCAATCAGCTACAGCCCAGATGAGCTGAGGAACTGTGGGGAGCCTCCCGTGTGTTGCATCCCACTCCCAGCCTTCGTCTGCGCCTCTGTGCCGCCAGAGTCTCCTGAAGCCGCCACCATTGGAGCCGCAACACGGATGGGGGCAGCCCAGTAAGCTGGGTTCCCAAAAATGATGCGGAGGTGCGAGGGAAAGGCTGGGAGGGATCTGTAGGTTGTGCTCACTGGAACAGGCTTCATATGCAATTAGAGTTCTCCTTTTTTTCCTTGATGGCTGGCATCAGCTTCTCCAAGTGGGCTTCAAACCAATCTGAATCTGTACCATATACAGACAAGACTGTTATAAACAGCATTCTTGAAATATTCCCATTGTTCAGTTGCATTTGCTTCAGCCGGGCCTGGGAGAGTTTCCTTGAGTGCTATGCAAATTCTTCCACTTTGCCCTGATTGTGGATCTTGGTCCACAATCCGCCCAATTAGACTGTTGGTAGTCAACGTAGCATCTTAGGTATTGCTCTATCATGGCATTCAGTCTCTCTGCCCCCCCCATTGGTGCTCGGGTGAAACGCTGAGCTGAAGCCTTGGGATGACCCTATGGACCGTAGGAATTCCCTCCAGAATTTTGCTGTGAACTGGACACCTCGATCAGAGATGATTCTTCTGGGTACTCCATGCAGGCGGTAGATGTGTTTCAGGAACAGTTTGGACAACTGGCGGGCTGAGGGTAACCCATTGCAGGGTATGAAATGTGCCTGTTTGGAGAATAAGTCTATTACAGTCCAGTGTCTGTGTTTCCACCATTCCTCGGCAGTTCTACTATGAAGTCCATTGCAATCTCGTCCCATGGTCTTGTCGGTTCAGCTACTGGCTGCAGCAGCCTGGGAGGTCTTCCTGGTTGGTTTTTCATCGTGGCACAGATGGTACAACTTTTTACATAACTGTCTACGTCTTTTCTCATGTGGGGCCACCAGAACTGTCTTCGTACTAAGTGCAGAGTCTTTAGGAAGCCAAAATGCCCCGCAGGTTTAACATCGTGGCTCCTCTTGAGGACCAGGGTACGTAGAGTCTCTGGGACATAGAATTTTGTCCTCTTCCATGCTAGGTCATCCCTTTTGGTCAAGAGATGTTGATTGTCTCAGAACCAGGGGTCTGCCAATATTTCCGTTTTGAGTCTTGTCGTTAAGTCATTTAAGACATGCTGGTCGCGATGTTGCCATCTGGTGACTACTTGACCCACTCCTTGGACAGAGGGGATGATGGCATTCACCACCTGCTCCTGCTCACTGTTGTATTGGGGCATTCGGGAGAGGGCATCGGCCAGAAAGTTTTCCCCCCTGCCATCCCATCTCCAAGGGGATATCATCTCCAGGGAAAATAAGTAGGTGAAAAGTCAAATGTCCCTTGCCAGATGCCTCTTCTTCTCCTTCTTATGTCAGCACTAGAGTAAATGCAGCTTGAAGTGCTGACATATATATTATCTAATACGTACATGACAAAATAAAATAAATAAATAAGTTAAAATGCCGGCACACAACACTGCAGGAACTCAAGTGTTCATTCCTGACAAATGCCCCTCTCTGCGGTGTCTCCTTAAGTCTCATTCCCCAGATGCTCTTGATGAAGCTGGGCAGGGCACTCTCCTAACATGTGGCCTTCTCTGCCTGCAATGATCCCACCTTCTCTGCACTCTCCTAACCCTTGCATCAGGAGGGGGTGGTTCTTGCTCCTCGTCTGAGCTCTGTGTCTCCTCCCTGCCTGCAGGCCTTGACTGGACTGACTCTGCCCTTCCCCAGTTTCTTTGAGGGTATGACAAAGATATTATTATTCATGATTGTGTCCAAATCATTGCTGAAGTGTTTTCTGGCTGTCCAGATCCAGATGACCGGCCACTTGAGGATGCAGATAGGGACTTGTCTACAGATGGCAGCAGCTTCATGTACCAAGGAGAAAGGCTAGCTGGATTTGCTGTGATCACTTTGGACCAAGTATTGAAAGCAGCAGCCCTCCCTGAGGGAACTTCAGCCCAAAAGGCTGCGTCATGGCCTTGACAAGAGACGTAGACTTATCAGAAGGCATTGTTGTTAATATTTTCACAGATAGTAAATTTGCTTTTGTAAATGTCCATGTTTTGCCTTGTACAAGTACATGGTGCCTTGTGGAAGGAGCTTGGGTTGCTGACCATCCAAGGTACCGTTAAATTTGGTCCTGAAATATTGAGATTATTGGATGCTGCTTTGCTTCCCAGAAAGGTAGCTATTATGCATTTATTTATTTATTTATTTAGACTTATATACCGCCCTTCTTCTTACGGACTCAGGGCGGTGACTTAAGGGCCCACAGTAAGGATGACAGTAAACATGGCCAGGGAAATGCCCTGGCTGACCATGCCACCAAGTCAGCTGCCTCAGGTCCCCCTTCCCCTTGGGCACTCATTCCTTCTCACCTGCCTGCTGGCTCCTTCATATATCTTGCAGGATAGGCACAGGGCGTATAATATGGGTGCTGTTTATCAAGGGAATTGGTTGGAGAAGGATGGGAAAAGACTTCTCCCAGTATACGATTTATGGGCCCTCTTGAGAAAATTATATACAAGTAAACATTGGGGTTCCAAGGCTGTAGCCGAATCTCTCCTAAAGAACAATATTTGTCCAGGAATCTTTGATAAGGCTCTCAAATGTGTTGGTCAGGCAATGTGTTGTTTGTCAAAGAAACAATCCAGCAAAAATCCACAAGTTCCACTTGGGCAAGCTTAGGCAAGGCCATGCTCCTGCCAATTTTTAGGAAATTGATTTTACTGAATTGCTGAGGAAACAGGGCTTTCAATACTTGCTGGTTTTTGTGGATGCTTTCTGTGGGTGGATTGAGGCCTTCCCTTGCTGCACCAACAAGACACGTGAAGTAGTCAAGGCCCTTTTGGAGGAAATCATCCCATGTTTTCCTCTTTGTCTCCACCATCACCCAGCAAGTAGCCCATGCCTTGGGCATTGATTGGCAGCTTCATTTTCCTTATTGGCCAAGACCAAAAGGTTGGCAAATACTTACAGGTAAAACATTCACACAAAAACCACCAGTTGGGATCCCAAATGTGCTTTTTCAAGAGGCAACCAGATTTTCTGGTTTTTCCTTGAAGACGTTTCGCTTCTGGTTTTTCCTTGAAGACGTTTCGCTTGAAGACGTTTCGCTGCTGAGCCACCAGGAGCTCTGGTGGCTCAGCAGACTACAAGCATTGTAATTAAACACCAGCAGTCTGCAATTACTGTGTTCAAATCTCCACAGATTAATGTGATACTGAGGCTTATCGGAGCACTAAGCACTTACCTTAAGCAGTGCTGCTGCCTGAGGAGGCCCTCCCCTGGGTGACCCTCCTACCTTATGGAGGAAAGAGGGTCTCCTGTTGGCCTTTTCAGTCTGAAGAGGGAGAGTCTCTGGAGAGAGGGAGATGTCAACTCACTCCCCTTTCCTTCCCTCCTCAGATGACGTTGGCAAGTTCTTGGGCAGAAGAGATCCTCCCCAAGGATGGCTGAATACAACTGAGGGCAAGAGGAGAAAAGTGTATTTCTGTCAGCCTCACTAGGTTGGCCAGAGAGGAAATATGACCAGATAAGCAAGTTCCACTTTATGGTAAAGATGTATAATAATAGACAAGAACAAAACAGAATATAATAAAATATATGTATAAAATATAGAATAGACTAGAATATTGACAAGACTCATGTAACTCTGAAGGTAGAATTCTCCCACGGTCACCTTTGCAGCCTAAGAACTTAGGGAGAGGCCCCTTGGAGGGTCTTTCCCTACTCATATCCAACTGCAGGCTTATCTGCCCCTTCCCCTGGCAGAGCTCTTTGACCCTGTTTCCCAGGGTCTTTCTTGCATCCCATTACATCACCCCTCCTGAACTCCCAGGGAAAATCAGAATTAAATGTAGTTGTGTCAGTCCCCTTTTCTGGTAATAACTCCCTGAGCTCACAAAAGGCATCCTGTAACTCAGCTGTGCGTGTAGGTCTCCCCCCACATCCTGTGTGTCAGGTGTGAAAGGAGCTGGGTCATTTGCTCTTCCTGAGGCACCTCCACATTTAAGCATCATTTGTCTCAGAACTTCCTCAATTTTGTACTGAGGTCTAGTCAGTATTTGTGTCCTTCTTAGGGGTAGACACTTTTCAAGTTTAGTTTTGTGAAGATACATGTCTTTTGTAGCCAGTGTAGTGAATCTAAGATAAATGAGAATGGATCATGGTTTTGTTGTCCCTCTGTTCCGGTCTTTGTAGTCACGTTCCCCACTTCCCTCCAGAGTGGCTGTTTTCTAGAGCACAATTCAGGGGCACAATTCTAGAGCACAATTCAGGCCCCACCAAGCCACACCCACAGAACCAGTAGTAATAAATGTTACATTTCACCACTGGCACAATTGTCGATGCCAATATTGGGGAGTTGGAAGAGTGAATGAATTCTTTCTCAATGTTAATATTCCAATCTTCCTTGAGAATGACTAATTCGTGAGTAGATAAGGGATCTCCACAGTCTCCCTTTAAATTCACACATGAAGTCCTGATAGTTGTCCAGCACTGAATCGTTTCCCTCAATGGCCGGTGTTGCCCACTTTGCTGCTCTTTCGTTCAGCAGACAGTCATTTTGGTGCAATCGATGGCAAACCCCATTGGCCTTCCATTTCACACGGAGTGAGTGAATAACCGGAACTGATCCCACCCCCCCTGAACTTTTCCAGTAAGCTACCTTAGGAATACAGGAGCGATTTGTGTTGCCTCAGGTACGACATATACTGTTGTGTTGTACCATGGCTTTCTGCAAATTGGTCATTGTGCATCCACTTGTTGGTCATGTTAGCAACAATAATGCTACTGCCAGACGCTCAGCAGATAGCAGAGTTCCTTGAGGACCAGAGGCCATTCCTAAAATTCTTCTCTTTGGAAGAGCATCAGAGACTTGCAAGATTAATATCAGCTTTACTAAATAGACCAGATAAGAAACAAGACCAGATGTACTAATTCTACTTTATTGTAAAATTATATTAACAGAAGCTTGCAGGTCTGCAGGTACAAATCTCCCACTGTCTCCTTTACAGCCTGAGAAACTAGAAAGGGTCTCTTCTGAGTCTCTTGCTTCACCCACCATACAGCTGCAGGCTATGCCATCTCTTATCTGACCACTCCTTTGGCAGCATCTCTAGGCCATTTTACAAGATCTTTGCCACATATCATCATCATTTCTGAAAAGTCGCTGCTGCTCTACAGAAACCTGTAAACAGTAATTATGCTCTGAGCTTCTTGTCTCTTGAAAATATGGTGGAGAAATGGGAACTATCATATTTAAACCAAACACCAGGGGGTGTGGGGCAGCCAACCCTTGAGTCTCTCCAGCACAGGGAAGGCTTCAGTGCTGTGGCCGTGTGAGCATTCATGTTCCCTCTCCACACTAGCAGAACAAAAAGCAGCCAGTTTCTCGGTGGGGAGGGCTTTCCTTTCCCTGGGGATTCAGTGGGCTCTTCCCCCCAGGTCTTGTGCAGCAGTCACATTCTCCAGGTTCCCGAACAGGATTTCACTGATGTATTGTAGAGTACGGTTGTCAAAGATCATGTTGAGATGCTCAGCTCCAGGCAGCTCCAGGACATGGACCTTCTCATACTGCTGGTTGCGCCACTGCTTGCACAGCTCTATGCTGCGCCAGCTAACCATCTCATCCCCGTCCCCATAGATAATATCCACTGGGTCCTCGTAGGGAAAGCGGTCGTTGTAAATGTAGGTCTCTGGAGTGAGGTATCCAGTGCCAAACAGGCAATAGACCTCCACGCCTGGGGCTGGCAGCTCTGCCAGCAGCTCCTTGCTGTCATTCCACATGAACCAGCCGTCTTCAAAGTTGATATCGTTGAAGAATTGCTGGTAGTCCCGGTAGGTGTAATTGTAGAAAGGGGTAGAGACGAAGATATGCGTCTCGGGCCAGGCTGTGTGGGTGGGGAACACCCAGGGAGTGTTTGTGGATATTCGCTTTTCTTCACGCAATTTAATATTGGACATAATAGGAATGCCCTGATGGTCACCTGCAAAGGACACCAATGGAATTGCATTATTCTACTCCCACTTTCAGGTTTGCTAATTTGTAATAAAAAAATTGCATTACAATGTTATTCAGCCAGAGAGGACAGTTGGTGAATAAAGTGAACAAGATCAAATCTTCCCTCTTCTTAAAGATAAACTGGGTACAAAGACAGAAACAGATCACTGCCTCTCCGTTTTCTCCTCAGAAGGGATGGGCACTGTGGGCAAGATACACCCAGGATAAAGATCTAAAGAGTGGGTAGAATGGGGAAAGCTGGAGACCAGGAAGAGCAGCTGGTGCAGGCCCCAGGGAGACACGGCTGCAGTGCCTGGGCAGCTACTCACCCGAAGCCATGATCCGCATGGGTTTCACTGCTCCCCCCCAGGGGGCCCCCAGGGAAATGAAGCCCTGAACAAAACGGTCCTTCCAGGCCTGCGGCTGCTGGACCAAGAAGTAGAGGATGTGGAGGTTGCCAAGGCTGTGGCCAATCAGGAAAACCGGCTTCTGGTAAGCTTCAAACATCTCTTCAATGAGACCCCGCAGCTTGGAATAGTAGACCTCTTGCTCGTCTGTGGAAAGAGGAGGAGTATGAGAGGGAAACTGCACCCTCCCCCACACCCGCAGGGATCCAGAGGGAATGTTCCCATGCCCTGTCCAGAGTGCCGGAGGGCTCCTTTCACCCCTGCCTCCCCCCCACCAGGCTGCAGGCAAACCATCTCCAGTCCCTTTGAGAAGGGCAGGTGAGGGGCATACCATGAGGGGAATTGGGGTGGGATGCTCCTGGAGAAGAGAGGTGACCCTTGACCCCACTCTCCCCCGCCATGGCTCAGCCCTGATGCTGAGGCTCTGGGTCCTTGGTGGCTTCCAGCTGCCCCCAAGTGCTGGCTTGGGCTGTAATGAAGGATGCCCAAAGCTGCGCTGCTGAATTTCATACCCCCCTCCACCTCAGATCCCTCCCGTCACTCATTTAATGGCACATTTTATTTGTGTGTTTGCCATGTCAGGGTTTCAAAAACAGATAAGCCAGGGATAGGTGGGAAATATTAAATCCTTCTGATGATGTGTTACATTATGAGGCAGATCTGGCCCATTTTCTTCATTCTTCTTAACCCGGATTTGTGAAAGGAAAATCCTTAACTGGGAAAAAGTTAATACCAATTTTGTTCAATGGGGAGCAGAAAATGGTTTCCTTTGCACCATATCCTGATCCTGCGATTGTTTGCTTGGGCCTCTTAAAAAATGGAAAGCCTGAAATTAATGATCAGGTTTTAGTGATCGTTTGATTGACTGATGGATATTAAAAGACTTATATAGCCGCTTATAACAACAGCCTTGGGCAGAACAGAAAACAGTAAAACAATGCTGAAAAAAGGGGCTGCCCTGCTGCAGGGTCTGAACTGGAGATGGCTGATACAGAGGCAGGACCTGCCTTACACTTTGGAGTGGGTTTGGCCTATGCTCCCGGCTGAGAGCCCTTGGAGAGGGGGGCTCCCCTGCCTCTGCTCAGGCATACTCACTGGGGCCAAGCCTCCAATCATAGGGAGCCGCTCTCACGCTCTCATCACGCACATAGCCGTTGTTGACCAGGTGCTGTACCAGGGTGTGCATGTAGCCTAGAGCAAGGAAGAGAAGGAAGGTTAGTGGAGGGCAGAGGACAGGGAACAGTTCCAGGGAACAGACTACAGGCATGGCTTTCCCCTGGCAAGGGGTTTCAAGACCTCCCTAGAATTTCATGCTCCAGGCATCTGCCCATGTCCTCCTCCCCAAACCATTCTTTACTCCCTCGGAAGAAGCCAAGCAGTTTTTAGAAAAACCACCAAGATCAAAGTGATTCCAAAGAGAGTCATGCAGATCATTCCAAAGAGAGTCATGCTCAAAGATGTCCCATCTTTCCAATGCCTCCAAGAAAGCAGGAGTAATTATTATCCTCCCTAAACCTCTCTCTACTTGAAGGGAAATGCTCTGGCCACTGACTGACCCACGAAGGGCTGTGGTTGCTGTGCCACATGGGCAAAAAAGCTGCCTGTGAAGCTATCTGGCCAGGAGCTACCCTCCCTCCGGTCATCACAACTGTATATTGGACCCGCACAGAGGGAGGATGCTTGTGCAGGTAGCCCCCCAACAAAGACCAGCAATAGGCAGCCTATTGCCCAAACTCTCTGCCGTTGTTTCATGCAAGAAATTCCAGGAACCCAGAGGAACCCAAGACTCAGAAGAAGACATCTGGGGCTGCATTTTACCCTGTTGGGTTTCTCTCCAGCTCCCCCTCCCGCCTCATTCTTCTCACCAGCCAATTTGCCACCATCCAGGTATTCCACGGAAAAGGTCTGGCCAAACCCAGGAACTCTGATGTGGACTCCAGGGGCGTTGGTTATGCTCCGGGTGCTTTTATTGAAAACCACTCTGTCACCCAAGGGCCGGTCAAGAGAAAACACAATCATTATTTTAGGAGGGCCACTTCCAACAAAGGCCATCTTACCAGAGGACTTTAAGGGCTAGATATCACACTCAGGATCACTAGCAGCTTTGATCTAAAAACTCCAAGCTTTAATCCTTTAGATCTACTGTCCAGGTTGAGACCTCAAATCCTGTGGACTGGAGGCCTCCTGGTTGCCTCCTGTGTTTGTGGTCTCTGCCAACAGGCCCTGAAAAAGAAGGCTCTCACTGAGCCACCAAATGCCACTGTGGGGCCTCAGGAGCCTCCCTTCTGTCAAAATCTACCTCCCACCAGGAAGAGGGCATAGGGGCTACTAGGGGAGGGAGACTCCTGTCACATTGGGGCAATCCATGCCACGTTTGTCTAGCTATCTTAAAATAGGAGTTTCCCATTTTTTCAGGGATGCTAAAGCCATGATGAAAACTAACTCCTGAAACAGCAGATGGAGTTGTGGGCTTGCATCATGAAGCCCTTCTTGATGCCTGCCAGCTGTTCAGGGGGGCTACCAGGGCTGATCTTCTTCTAAGGCAGTCCTGAACTCAGCCTGCCTAACAGTTGATGAGGTGTTGGGGAGGCAGGAAGTGAGAGCCCCAGCCCAGCCTGGGTGTCTCAGCTGAAAGCAACCAGAGTCCATCAGGATCAGTGACCCCAACAGAGACCAGGCAGTCTATAATAATGAAGTCAGCAAGTCTCTGAGGTTCACTGAAGGATGGAGGTGGGGGGGGGGGCTGTTTCCAGAATAAATTAACATCGAGAGGTTCTATTGGAAAGTTGTGGGCTCATATTTTCACTCAGAACTGAGGTGAAATGAATGAGAGAAGCACTAAGCGACTGCAACAAGTCCCAAAATGCTTTGCTTCGTTTTGGCTTGGCATGCTCTTGAATTGGCCATTCTTCATAAATCATGGTTTATAGTTTAGCAGAGCTTGTGCAAGTCACAAGTATAAAACAAATTGTATAAAACAAACAATGGCTTAGCACAATATCTTGTGTGTTTGGGAGAGGCTTCTCAGCTTGCTGCTCATTGCGTCTTCGGGGTCTCCTCTCCCTCTGCAACACCCCCTCTTCTCCTTGGACTGGGAGCCAGGGGCACTCTAGGGCCTGGGCCTGCAAGGACCCCCATCCCAACAGGCAGAGGAGAGGCCAAGAGTGGAGTTGATGTGCAGGGGATGGTATGGTGCTTCTGTCTGGGCAGAGAGGGGGGCTCCCCCACAGACATGCCTTGTGTTGTCGATCCAACAGTCAACTCCAAAAGGCAGGAACATGTTGAGGTTCAGCCAGATGGTAAAGTAATCATCGGTCTTGCGATAACACATCCAGTTCACCACGTCTGGCTTGTCCAACTTAGCCTCCAGCTGATTCCCAAGGTACCCGGGCACTGCAGGGATGGAGAAAGAGAGAGAGCAGCTGCCTTCCCATCTCCGAACTAAATGGCCTGCAGAGATGGGGGTTCCCGTGTGCCCTCCTCCTGTACTTGCCCAGTATACCTGGGCCCTTCCTTTCTTCTGGCTGCAACCCTGTCTTGGAGGGAAGTGGCAGATTTACCTCTCTACTTTCCTGTCCATCCTCTGCAAACAGCTGCACGTGGCGAGGCAGCTCCTGCCCTCCAGAAGAGGTTTGTCCCAGAGATTTCCTCGTAAGAGGAAAACCCCATTATTCTTCTTGACCTGTAGATAGGGTTGGGGGTGATGGCATTTGGTTTGTTTGCTCTTTCTGGATGCACATCATCTGTCCTTTTGTATTGTTCTGGTTTATTAATTACAGAAAGGCCTCAGAGTAACTGGAATTGGACATGTTTTAAGCCATGCTTCACTTTCTCGCTTCTGCTCCTCCTCAGGACTTTTCCCTCTAACAAGCAGGGAGGCTCCCTGCCCATTCTTGGGGCAAAGCTGCTGCAGCAGCTGCCATCCCACTCCACCCCCAGCGATCCTTGGCCTGCAGGGCTGCCAAATGCTGCTGCCCCGGCCGTGATGCACAGAGCACAACAGACAAAGCACCCATGGAGTCTCCCTGCTCTCTTCAGCACCTCACAAGCTAGTAGGAAAGACAAGGATGCTCCCAGCCCTGCTCGAGAACAAGTTGAGTTGGACATCATATATCCAGCAAACCTGTAGGTGCCCACGCTCTGATGTCATGTTAGCATTAATAAAGCATTAAAAATAAAACAGGTAAAAGTCAGAAAGAGAACTAAATTACTTTCAACCTTTCCTCAAACCGATGCTTGGTCCTGTCAAGTCACAATTGTAATGAGGAAGCAAGTGCTGGGGAAAGTCTCCTCGGGATGAGAGGTTTCCAGACCTGATCCTAGAGAAGAACGCAGAGCAAGGCAGCCGAAGAGGCGCTAAGGGAGTCGGCCTGAAGCAGCAGCAGAGATAAGAAAGGATCGGGCCCAGGACATCTGAGGGAAGACGTCATGAGTCCCTGCTGGCCAAGGAGAAGAAAGAGACGGGGAGACTCCTTTACAGACTCTGTTCTATCTGCATGGTGCTCCTTTCTTCACAGTCACCCTTTTATCACCTGTACAGCATAGCATGTATACGCCTGTCTATGCCTGCATGTGCTGCTGGAACAACTGCAATTAGTAAAAGATTTGTGTGTTAGCAGAGATTCCCTGCTTGCTGCAGATGAAATTAAACAATTCATAAGACTACTATTCCAACAGGCTGGGCTGGCTCCATAAGGAATTGTAATGGGGTTTTAATTGTGAGGTTTTTTTTAATTTGGGGCCAAATTGTTTAATACTTTTTAAATTGTTCTTAAATTTTGTATTATATGTGGTTTTATTATGGCTGTACATCTCCCTGAGTCCCTCATGAGAAGGGCGGTATAAAAATCTAAAAAATAAATAAATAAATCAGGCAAGGAGTTAAATGCTGCTTTCATTAACAGAGAAGCACAGAATCTCAGAAGCAGCAGCTGTCAGTTCTGAATTCTGGTCTGCAAAAATCCAGACAGTCATCAGATGGCAGCAGAGTTTTCTGCATTTTGCCGCCATCCACGTTTGCCTGGATTAGTAGCCCTAAACAACCAGCAGGCAGCCAGGCTATAATTGCTAAGTCCCAAATGCCTGAGGAAAATCCAGCTTTGCTTGGTGCTGAAATGCCAACTAGGCTGGTGCTGGACCATCGGTCTGCCACAATTTTCGCCCCTCTTCTACCAACCAAGAGCAGGGAGAGCCTGTCCTCCAGATGGCCATTATGCCCAGGGAGGCCTTAAATATTTGGCTTAAATTGTGAAAACTTTAAATATCTTTATTAAGATCTTGACCTTAGGTCAAGAGGCCTAAGGACCACAGAGCAACAGGTAGGAAGATAAACACCAAACAGGTAGGAAGAGAGGAGGTGGAGGAGGAGGAGGAGGAGGAGGAGGAGGAGGAGGAGGAGGAGGAGGAGGAGGAGGAGGAGAAAAAGAGAGAGAAACAGATTTTACAATTAAGTTGTGTAATTTTGTCAGAATGTTCGTGACTGGGAAGACATGATAACAAGATCAGTTTGGAGTCTGGGCGTGGTTCAGCTATGAGAGTGCAAAAGGGAAACTAAAACTAGTCTACTGAACTCTGCTTGTGTTTTGCTTGTAACTGCCACGTTAGAAGAATCTGCTATTGGTATTGTACATTTACCTTTATGTGTTATATTATATACAAAGAGAAGCTAATGAATCCTGCTGAATTACTCTGTGTATGCTTTCTGGATGTTTGATTTCTGCAACAAACTCTGACAAATTTGGAGTGGTGTCTTCAATATATGTCTATTTCGTCTTTGATCTGTGACCTTCTCTAATATTAGAAAAACCGATTTATCACTGTTGCTTATTCCTATCTAAAAAACAGAGAAAAGTAACATAGCACTACATATCTAATGAAAAGGAAGAGGAGGGAAGAGTGGGGTAGAGAAACAAAATGGAAAACTATGAGATGCTAACATTGTTATGAAATAAAAGATTTTCTAACAGCTCCCTCTGGAATCTCAATTAAGAACTCTCCAAGAAAGAACCCAGCTCAGGGCTCGGGTCTCATTCTGGCTCTTCATCTAAGGAAACCCTGTCCAAAACACGTGATGGAAATCGTAGGTCCCCAAGCAGGGCTTACTGTGCCCAAGCCATCTTGCAGGAAGAGTTCCCATCTTTAAAAAGGAGGGGGGGTATCCAGGGAGCTACAGACCTATCAGCCTGACCTCAATATCTAGGAAGATTCTAGAAAGATAACGAATCAGAGAACACCTAGAGCAAACAAAGTCATAACCAAAAATCATCGTGGGTTTGTTATGCCAGACAAATCTCATTGCATTTTTTGATAAAATGACAAAAGTACTGGACCAGAGGAATGCTGTGGATATAATTTACCTGGACTTTGGTAAGGAATTTGATAAAATTGACTACTGGGTACTACTACTGGATAAGATAGAAAAATGTGGGTTAGACAGCATCACCACCAGATGGATTTGTAACTGGCTGACCAACCACACTCAACATGTAGTCCTTAATTTGTCTGAAATGATAGAGGGTTCCATGCCTGAATCTTGAAAGGTCCCTTCCAATTCTGTTCTGTTATATCCTTTGGCAGGTAACTTTTTCGCTCCATGACCTGTGCAGTTGCTTAACTCTTAAGGATTGCAATGAGAACAGCTAGGATTGTGGTTGTTTAGCAAATCAATCATCTTGCTTAACAACTACAATGACTCACAAACTAAATTCTGCACTCAGTTGGTCTTAAGCCAACTCGTATTGCATCTGCATTTCCTCTCCTTACAGCCATTTTTTCCTGCCTTTTCTTCCCTGTCCATTTTTCCTAAACTCCAGTTAGATTTTGGGCTTCACTAATTTTTCTCAACCTTCCTTTTAAATGTATATTAATTACTTCCCCAGGGGGATGCGTTCACAGGCCCCTGATGCAATCACATTTTTCAAAGCAGAGTATTTACTAATGCATCTTACCCCATTCTGGGTTATCAGTCGCTTTTTCTGGGACTCTTCCAGCAGCACAGAAGGCATTGATTTGGAGGGTGGTGGTTCCCCCTCCCTCCATATCTCATCTTGGGGTCTCCCAAAGCAGCCTTCCCCTCCTAAGAGGGACAGGTGCTTTGAACGCCCCTGACTTCCTTGACTCCCCATCAGTCATGCAGGGCCAGGAAAGAGCCCACTTCAGGGAGAGGGACCTTATGAAGGAGATTGTTCTGCAGCTCCCCTCCCCCTCCCCATTTCTTCAGTACCTCTGTTTAGGATTAATGGACCCGGCTTTCTCTTTCCTTCCCCTGCTCTGCCCCGAGGAGCTGCTCCCCCGTAACAGCCAGTTGACTGAGAGAAGGCTTGTCAAGAGAGGTTGTACTCTCCTGTTGCCTCTTTCTCTCCGCAATAGTTTCCTCTTCTCTCTCGTCCTTTATCTCTTGTTCCTCTCCCTCCCTGCTTTCCAAATCTTATCAAAGTTGGGAGCCATTCACATAAATGTCTGCTTTTTGATACAGGACATCACAAGATGGGAAGGAAAGGACCCTAGGGGGAGATAAATTAACAACAACCGTCAGGGTTGTCCCACTGGAAAAACTTCAGCAGCAATTAAGCAGCAGCAGCAACTCCATCTACTCAGAAGGCAGTTTCATGCCTGAACTCCACCTCCTGCAGCCTTCAAGCAACTGGCAGTTCTCACATCCCAGGGATGGGGGTGTGGGCAGAGGGCCCTCTCCCAGCAAAGGGTCAAAGGCAGTGGTGGGATTCAATTTTTTTAACCGGTGCTGTGGGCATAGTTTAGCTGGGGGTGTGGCTTGGTGGTCATGTGACTGGGTGGGCGTGGCTAGCTGGTCATGTGACTGGGTGGGCGTGGCTAGCTGGTCATGTGACTGGGTGGGCGTGGCTTTGTGCATAGGGACTACTCAGAGGGCTGCAAAAAGTCATTTCTGACTGGTCCTCGCACTTTTGACCACTCCTTGCACTTATGACCATCCTCACATTTATGCCCATTGCGGCATTCTTAACAACCGTGTCAGTCATTTCATCACTATGTCTCTTCACCATGGTGACAAAATACGGCACAGAACGTAAAATGTGAGGACAGTCATAAGTTCAAAGATTGGTCAGAAATGCAAGGACCGGTCAAAAGTAACTTTTTCAGCCCTCTGAGTAGTCCATATGCACATAGGGACTATTCAGAGGACTGAAAAAAGTGATTTCTGACAGGTCCTCACACTTTTGACCTGTCATCATTTATGCCCACTGCAGCATTCTTAATTAAATTAATTAAATAAAAATGACTTGCTGGAGCAGTCGGAGGCAGTCCGAGGTGGGCGTTTGGGCCAGCTGCAGGGCAAGGTGATACAACCAGGGTAGGGAGGCCGCTGCTGCCCAGGTGGGAGACAGGCGCAGGCCTACAGGGCTGGCTGTAGGGTGAAGCAATTGGATGGGGTAGGTCAGGGGTCTGCAACTTTAAATACTCAACCTTAAACCTGGGTGGGCATTGCCAACTCCAAATCACTTACTCCCACCCAGGTTTTATATTTTCTTTTAAACAGGTATCTCTGGGGGTCTCATCTCTCTCATCTTTCTTTCTCCCCCTCATCTCTCTTTCTCCCTTTCTCTCCTTCATTTCTCTTTCTCTCCATCTCTTTCTCCCTCCCCCTTTCTCCCCTTTATCTCTTTCCTCCCTTCTCTCCTTCATTTCTCTTTCTCCCCCCATTTCTCTGCAGCCTGGGCAGCCAGTGTTCAAGGCTGAGAAAAGTCACGCGTCTCCCCCAGCGACTGGATGGGCTAGGGAAGGGGTGGGCAATTGTGGCTCTTTTACAACCTGTGGACTTCAACTTCCAGAATTCCAGGTTGTAAAAGAGCCACAACGGCCCACCCCGGGCTAGGGTAGGCTGGCGCCACGTGGGTGGGAGGCGGGGTGGGGCGAGAGGCGGGCGAGCCAGCAATTTAACAGTTTGGTGGGTTGCGAGGCCAATAAAATTACAAAAAAACACCAAACCGTTAAATTGCTGGCTCGCCCCCCCCCCCTTGCCCACCACTATTTATAGCAATACATAGTGGTGTAGAGGGGCAGGGCAAGCCAGCAATTTAACAAACGGTTTGGCCGAACTGCCTAGAACTGGCAGAAGCCACCACTGGTCAAGGGGGAAAAGGGTGTCTGTTGGTGCTAAAGAGGGAGACCGGCTGAGGCAGGCCCCCTCTGGTCCGGGTAGCCCTGATTTGCCAAGAGCTGGGGGAAGCACCTGCTGGACATGTCCCCAAAGTAGCAAGTGGCCTTGAGGGCCAAGAATTGCCCTATTTAAAATCAGGGGTACACAGGATACCAGCCTCTGTATGGTGCCTCACAGCCACGTGAGTCATCTGTCTGTTCCTGGGCCACTTCCAATGTCAAAACAGCTGCAGAGATTTGAGGCCCCTGGGGTTTTCCTTCCTCCTCCTCATTTTTGGTATTTTCTCAGAGAATCCACCAGGTGTGGTCTGTGGAGTGTGGCCATTATGCCCATCACAGAAAATGTGGACAAAGTTTTGACTGCACCATCGTGGTTGCCATCTTGACTTTTTTGACCATACCCTGCAGATACCTGTTACTTCATTTGATTGCCTTGTACTCATGTTACAGACTTGCAATTATACATTGATAATTACACACTTCAGGACTGTACAGTTTGAAAGGTATGTCTGCTTAATGAACATGATGAGCTCTCCTGTCACAGCCATTTAGAAATGCCTCTGCAGGGGCCATGCTGGAATGTCTGCTTCCCCTGTCACCTTTGGGCGAGGGAAGGGGCTGGATGGCTTCTGAGCTCCAGAAGTGGCCCTCCCTCTGGGGATCTTTAGGAGACACCTCCCGCCCCCCAAAGCCCTCCTGGTTTTTTCCATGGCCCTGCTGTCCCTGCAATCCTGATGGGAACTTGGTCTGGCTGTTCCCTCCAGGCAAACAGCGTCATGAAAACAAGGCGAAGTCCAGCAAGTGCCATTCGGGACTCAGTACTCTGTGCAAAAACTTAATCTCAGAGATCAAAGGGGAGGCAGGCTGGCTGCAGGGTCACTGTAGGGCAGAGTGCTTGCTCCCTTTCACTGCCACAGAAAGGGGGATGTGGGAGGGGGGCCTTTCCCCTTTCTGTTGCAGCAGCAGCAGCAGAGCAAAGAGGGCCCTTCTTCCCACTGCTGGGAGCCCCCAGGATCTCCTCTGGCTCCCCACCTGCAGCTGGGCCTTGGAGCAAGAGCAGCCTCAGCTCCTGCTTCTCTTCTTCTTCATCCTCCTGAAAATAATATTCTGAGAAAGGTCCTCAGCAACTTGGAGAAGAATTCAAGGC
The DNA here is from genome assembly GCA_030761175.1 of Masticophis lateralis. NCBI lineage: Eukaryota > Metazoa > Chordata > Lepidosauria > Squamata > Colubridae > Masticophis > Masticophis lateralis. The sequence continues at coordinate 26,062,323 of JAUDYJ010000010.1, forward strand.
AGATTCTTAGAAATTCCTAACCGGTTTAGGTCTAAATCAATTTAAAGAACTAAGGAGAAGCAAACTGCAAGTTACCTGCTTAAAAGTGGTGGCTGTGCGGTTGGTAAAGTTAGCTTCCAGATCTGATTTGACTTCATTCTGCATTTTGATGGGCCACCACATGGAGACACCACCGTCTGGATTGTGAATGGAAGGAGAGTCAGGCCTCCCTCCACCTCCAAACTCAGCATGCAAAACGGACATTCCTCCCTCTCTTTCCAACATTGGCAGCTGCCAGCCATTTGGGAGCTTCTTGTGTGTGGCGATGCTCCCGGTCCAAAGCTTTGCAGACTGGTTCTCCCTTCCCAGTCATTTTTGTCCTTCAGATGCCCGGCAGGTCAGCAATGGCAAGATGCCCCACTGCCTGCAGCCCTGTGGGTGAAGCTGGGTGGTTGTTGGGAAGCTCCCCGGGGGGCCTGAAGCAGAAGGCCTCTCCCAGGGGACCCTCTCGGAGCAAGGGAAGAGGCCGGCCCCTCCCCTCAAGGCTAGGAGAGCTTCTTCCGAGGCTGGCAAAAGGAACCTGGCGCTGCCACGTTTCCACGGGAGACCTGCCATCCGAAGGCCGCAGAGCGATTCGGTTGCCTGCCAGCTTCGACAACCAAAGCCCCGGCCCTCCTGCCGCCTCGGGCTCTGAAGCGGCCGTCGAGAGCCGGCTCTGGGCTCAGCCCTCCCGTCTCCTGCAGGGAAGTCTTAGCCGCAGCCCCCCCCCCCGCCCCTCGGGTCTTGGGAAGAATCGAATGGCACCGCAGCGCCCCCGGCCTTGCCCCCCCCAGACCGTCCCCAACGCCTCCCCTCCCGCCCCCCGGGCCAACTCACCCAGCACCACGGGGGGCGTCCTGTTGGAGGCGGCGGCTTCTGGGGTGGTGCTGGGCGGGAAGAGCACGTTGAGGAGCCAGAAGGCCCGGCCAGGCTGAAGGAGCGCCAGGAGGACCAGGGCAGCGCTCCATCCGGCCAGGCTCCGCATCCTGGGCTGCCGAGAAGCCTTTCTGGCCCGCCCAGCCTGGGCTGGCCAAGGCCGCTCCGCTCTCTTCCCGCGGACTGTTGGGGAAGGGGAGGAGCGGAAGGGGGGAACCCACCAGCCCAGGCAGAGCGGCCGGCGGGGCTGGACTGGAGGGGGCCTCGGGGGGGGGGAGGCATTCCCAAAGTTGAAGGTCTGCTTCCAGAGGCCCCGCCGAGGGATCAGGCAACGCGCGCGCGGGGGAATTCTTGGCCGGGAGCGCCAGCGAAGCAGCTGCCAGCCAGAGTCCTTCCTCTCCCCGAGAGGGCCGGGCCTCTTCCTGACCTTTCCCGGTGCTTATGCTGAGGCCGAGGAAAGACTGCAAAGCAAAGGCCTGACAAGAGACGCCCTCCTTCCTTCCTTCCTTCCTTCCTTCCTTCAGCTGCCGCGGAGAACAGCCTTCGCGGAGCGCCCGAGTTGTTCGTTGGCATCTCTGGATAAACTGACGTTTTGTTACAAATAAAGTAGCACATAAGCCCAACTTCTTTCTAAAGGGGGATCCAGGATTGTCTAAATCAGCTTGATTGTAACATTTCATTATTACATTTCCAGTTTCAGTGTTGCATGGAGCAGCTGATAACGGGATCCAGGATGAACTGTTGGGGGCGGGGGGGGGGTTCTAGCCCCCAAGGGCAACCACGTTTGCTGAGGCGGCTCCAGTGCTTAGATCTTAGAGCCTGGAAGCGGCTGGAATGAACCGCTCCAGCTGGCCCATCTCCTCGCACAGCTGGTGGAGCAGATCCAGCAGCTGCCACCTGCAGCACAGTCTCCCACAGGGGTTGTTCAGACGGCACCTTCCTTGCTGAGTAAGTGTGGCAGAATTTCACTCATGCTTCAGATTCCTATCGCTCAATTGGAAATGGACAATTTATCATTATAAATGAGCAATCCCTTGCCTGGGAAATAAACAATCCTGTTTATGCTGTCAGAGTAGAAGCTGCTTTTATGATCCACTGGGACCATTGGATTCAAAGACTGAGGCAAGATGGAGAACAGGTATATGGGTCTGGCTTTCAACCTTCCCTCAGAATATGGTCTGAATGAGAGGTTGATTGACCAGTTGAAGGCCTATTAATTATGGGGTTGATTAATTTGATTGAGATTTCTTGAAATCATGGAAGTATTATTCCAGATTAGTACTCCTAAATGGATCCTACCCACTTTATTCCATGACTCTAGCTATTTTAAAAATGAGAAGCATCCTCTGAATTATCTAAGCTATCATCTGATACCTTTATAAAATGTTGAAGCTAATCTGGTACAAAATTACAGAAGGCATTGCCTTCAATAAATTATCAGCACAGCCTAGTTTCATAAATTGCCATCAAATCTGTCAATATCAGATTATTTGAATGCTGTAATATGTTTTTATTTCAATATGATGCAAGCATTTTTATTTGGAATTAGTTACAAAAGATTTTAATATAATTTCTTGGATAAAACAATATTGTTTTAATCCTTTGAGAGGCTAATAAGATTGTCTCTTATGTAAACACAGGAAACATGAAACACACCAGTGTTCCCTCTCTTGCTCAATATTTAATTTAGCATTAGAACCTTTAGCATGTTTAATGACACTGGGGATATTTGTTGAACTGGTGCAGCAATACTGTTTGCTTTTCTATTCTATTTGCTTTTCAAAAACTCCAGTCATTTTTATTTTCAAAAGTGAAGTTTTTGGAATCTCTTCAGCACTGTGGAGTTCTGATCGCCACATTCTGTAACACAAGTAAAGGCCTCTTTCTCAGCCTTCCATTGGTGGCATCTTTAGCAGGAGAATGTCTCTTCCTATCCATTAGTCCTGCTAAAGATTTTGGGTACATATTTAAGCTTTCACTTATCTAGGCCTCAAACCTTTGGAACAACAAGCTTCCCAGGATTTTCCGGGTCTACAAGCGGGAGTGAAGTCCAGCAGGTTCTGGACAACCAGCAGTGGAAATTTTGAGTAGTTTGGAGAACCGGCAAATACCACCTCTGGCTGGCCCCCGAGTGGGGTGGGAATGAAGATTTTGCAATATCCTTCCCCCAGGAGTGGGGAGGGATTGGGGATTTTGAGGCATCCTTCCCCTACCACGCCCATCAAGCCACACCCACAGAACCAGTAGTAAAAAAATTGGTTTTCACCACCATCTACAAGAGCCAGTTTGGTGTAGCGGTTGAGGCCGTGAGTTTGAGTCACACAAAGGCACAAAGCCAGTCGCGTACCCCTGGGCCAGTCACTTTCTCTCGGCCCCAGGGAGGAGGTAGTGGCAAACCTCTTCTGAAGAACCTTGTGAGGGAAACTCCAGGCGGGCACCAAATCAGCACAAAATGAACAACAAACAAAAACCCAAAGTGCTTTAGACTTCTGTGATGTTTGTCCTTTATAAAATAGCCTGGCAGGAATCTTTGTTAAACAGCAATCCTGTATCAGAGTGTTTCTTCATAAGGGAATTGCTCAACTACAGCAAGTTTTGTTTGCTCTTTTTGAAAATTAATTCAGTTCTGTAATATTGTTCTTTTTTAAACTAATTATTAAACCAAAGTTGTGCAGTATGCTCAAGTTTATATAAATCTGCTATGACATTCAGAGTTTATTCTTACCTGCCTTTGACGTGACAGGCACCCAAATATTGCACTAAAACAGCCAATGACGACATGTATTTTCAGCATTCTGTAGCAGGGAGGAAAGCAAGATGCCAAGCCAATTCTTTACCAGCAGAACCTGCTATGACTGATGGTTTGTCTGTAATATTTCTCCTTAGGCTACCTTGAAGTAAGCAGCTTAACTGGGCTGCAGTTTTCTACATAAAAGCCTTGGTGGTGCAGTGGACTAAGTGCTGTTATGTAGCACTTAGCTGCCAGCTGCCTGCAATTAATGCGAGTTCAAATCTCACCAGGCTCAAGGTTGACTCAGCCTTCCATCCTTCCGAGGTAGGTAAATTGAGGACCTGGATTGTGGGGGCAATAAGTTGACTTTGTAGAAACACCGCTTATAAGGGGCCAAAAGCCCTACTAAGCAGGTATATACAAAAGAATGAAGGCTATTGCTATAAATCGCTGAGTCTTCGGAGGAGGGCTGCATACAAATTGAACTAATAAATAAATAATAAATAAAATAAATACATAGCTGCTATTGTTCCCTGGTGAGGAAACCAATCTAAGGTCATGGTATTTTCACAAGCAATTCTATACACACTTGCAAAATGCCAGATGGTAGTTGATCGGATACCACAATGTCTTTGTAACCCCGGCATCTTTGTCTCTGGGATCTTTGGTGCTCTATGAGCTGGGCTGTTTGCCTGCAGACCTTTCATAACCCAGCCAAGTAGCATCTTCAGTGGAAGGGTGTGCAGGGTTGCTCCTGTTTATGTAGTTTGCCAACTGCCAGGGTTGGTGAGGATATAGTTTTCTCCTTGGTAGTTAAATGATTGAGATATTGTTTCCTACTTGATTGTGGCTTGGTGTGAATTCCTGCTTACCTGGGTCTAGGCTGCTTGAGAGGATGTGTTCTGGATTTGTTTCCTTTTGGGCTTTTTTATTGCCTCTTTTGAAGGAGTATAAATGTAGCTTCTCTCTTTCTCTTTCTTTTTCTCTTTCTCTTTCTCTTTCTCTCTCTCTCTCTCTCTCTCTCTCTGTCTATTGTGATTGATTTGTCTGTGTCAAGTTTCCAGGTATTCCCTAGCATTTTTTTGGATTTAGCTTGGTCTAGGTTGCTGACACTTTCCCAGCTGAAACCCAGCTGAGTCTGTCTGCATGTGGTGAGATTAAGGACTTCTCATCCTGACCTCTAGTTGGTGTTCATGGATGGCTCTGCCAGTCTTCTGCTTGTCTGTCCTACGTAGTGGCTGTTGCAGTCTTTACATGGCAGGTTGTAGATGACTCATCCATGTGTCATGGGGTGACAGGGAGCCCAAGAAAAATTATTGGGTTTGGATTGCTTCCTGGTATATTATGATTTATCAATCCTTTTATCTTATGATTTATGATTGAATTTTATGATTTATGATCTGTGACTTATCACTTTGTTGTTTGTATGTACACTGAGAGCTTATGCACTGGAGAAAAATTCCTTGTGTGTCCAATCACACTTGACCAATAAAGAATTCTATTATATCCTACGATGCTTTGAGTTTTTATAATAGATAAGCATGCTATGAATAACTAATGCCCAGGATAAAGGCTAAAAAGAGCCTTCATGGGAAAAAGCAATCAAAGTCTAAATGTATGTGATAACTCCTTAATCTTCTCACACACGGACAGACTCAACCATAGTTTCAACTGGGAAACTGTCAGCATCCTAGACCAAGCTACATATAGTGCTGGGCAAGAACCAGAGAGCCATGGAGATTCATCCAGGTCATGGTTGTCCCAAAAGTGCTTTTTAAAGAGACAACTGGGCTTTTTGGTTTTGCATTGAAGATGTTTCGCTTCTCATCCAAGAAGCTTCTGTCTCTTAAAAAAGCACGTTGGGACAGAAAGGAGTGGATTTTCCCCCACTGGTGGGCTTCCCAGGAGCTTCTGACCCTATAAGAATCAGGCAGGCTGGCTGGAGGCACTTCTCAGTCCTTTTGGTCCCCTCAAGAGTCCTCAGTGGTCAACCAGAAGCATTGCGGTGAGACAGTCAGGGAATTAGTGGGCTCTGATGAGCTCCACAAAAACCCGGACTGACAAACCCTTGCCGAGTGGTCTTTAGACCAGAACCGTCCTGTAGGGACGGGGAAGAAGGAGAGGCACCTCGGAAGATCAAGAGGAACAGGCAAATTCCTCAAAGGTTAGAGGAATCTCTCTCTGATTCAGCAGCGGAGGCAGCAGCCATTGTGGCTATCAAAAAGCTAGGGCAACCAGACTAAGTATTGAGCAGGAACAGTGAATGCAACTGAGTTTTTGAAGCCGGGTGAGTGACAGCCAACCCACAGGCGAAATTACAACAACAACAACAAAAATATTTTAAAACCTGAAACCCCCAACATAAAACTAGCAGCTAACGGGCATGGGGGAAGAAAAGAGAAAAGAGCGGAATTTAAAGGGACAAAAACCCGAAAAGAAAATTGATTTTTGAATAAAATTAACTGGAAAATTTTAAGAATTAGAAGAAATAACCCCAAAATTGACTAAAGGATTGGAAAGAAAATAAATAGATCCTTTCTTGTTGAAGACTAAGAAAAATAAAAGACAATTGGATATTAAGCCTGCAACACAGGTGCTCTATACCTAAGGAGAAAATAAAGGAGAAAAAAGAAAGAGGGGGAAAGTATTGTTTAATTTGGATTGGACTATAAAACTGATTTGATATTTTTAAAGTTAAAAAGAAGAAAAAAGTTAGATTGTTAACAAAGATTGATACAAAACGGACACTCTGTTAAACAATTAAGAGAAGTGGATTCTAGAGAGACACCTTCAGGAGAAAAAAGAGCACTGCAATTTGGAATCTTTGCTTTGGAAAACTTAGAACTTGTGAGAACTTTCAGGGAGGCTTCCTTTGTCCGCAAGCGGCTTGACTTTGGGGGGGAAAGGGAAAACAAAGGAACTTTTAAATCTGGAACAATACTAATACAGAAGGAATAAAACAGCGCAGGAAATTAGAGAAATGATGGAAATGATGTACTCGTCGTGGAAAGCGAAATAAGAGGAATAATTCGATTTGATGGAGAATTGAAACTTGAGGATTCAAAAACTAAGAGAGAATGTTCAAGCTGACAAGGAAACAAAGATGGAGAAGCAAGACACAGAGACTGAAAATGAAGAAGATAAAATAATGAGATTAATTTTGGAAAATTAATTGAATATAAGGATAGTAATAATAAAAAGGAGGTTTTTAGAGATTACATTGGGATTAACAATGAAAAAAACAAAGGGCAGTAAGAGACAAAGGAGAGAAAGGTGGAATAGAAAGAACACAAAAAAATTAAAGGATTACACTGGGATTAACAGTGAAAAGAAAAAAAAAGAGAAAGGAAAAGGATGGGAAAACAGGAAATGCAGGGCAAAATAGAAGAGTCCAGATTTGTGAAACACAGAACAACTACACTAGGATAAACAGTGGGATAAATAATGGGGACATAAGAAAAGGAGAAAAGAGATGGGAAACAATGGGAAATTTAGGGCAAAAGAGGAGAGCTCAAGATTTCAAAGTAATCTTTGAAAAGGGGAAAGAAAAAGGTAAAAATAAAAAGGGAAAGGGAGAAAAAGAAAAAAATGAAAGAGAAAGATGCTATATGTATTTAGAATTGAAATATGAATTGTAAAAAAAATGGGAAACTATATGATTGTAAAAATGAAATGAATAATAATTGGAATATTTGTATTGTATCTTTGAAATTTAGATAATGATAAACTTTGGGATTTTTTTACTTTTTTTTCAAGAAAGATGAATAAGCTTAAATTGTAGCAATTGAAATAACTTTAATGGTATATGGTGGAAAGTAGAAAGGATTAAGTTGTGGCTTGGATAACAGCTAGAATATTTTTAAAGTTAACTAGGGAAACTAACGGTTGAAATATTTTTAATTCTTTAATTCTATAATGTGATGAAAGTAGAAATGATTAATTGTAATAATTGAAATTGTAATAACTTCCAATTGTATATTATGTTGAAAGCAGAAATGGCTATAATTGATTGATTTGTAAGGAATTGGACTGCATGGAAATATTCATGTTCATATTGATTAATATATACATATATATATATAAAGATAGTTATATAATTAACTGATTTATACTAAAATGTTGGATTTGTATTATCAAAGGAAATGTATGTTATAAAATAAGCGGATTATTATTATTATTAGAATTAAACATACCTAACCATAACTAACCAATGTGAAGATAGATAAACAAATAGATGACAATGGGAAGGGGTATAATATAGAAAGAAGGGAAAAACTGAATTTGATTAAGATTAGAGATGAGAATGACGGGTAATATTGGTTCTTAAAAAATAGATGAGAAATGAATATGGCAAAAAGGAAATATAGAAATTGCAAATTTAATTGAGATGACTAAACACTGTTTAAATTTGTGAACCAGCAAAATACTCTGTTCAAAGAAAATATACTGTATGTTTGTATGTGTGTTTGTCTAACAAATAAAAAAAACTTGATAAAAAAAGAGAGTCCTCAGTGTGCATCCAACCCCAGGGTCCACATCAGTCCCGGGATTCAAACATCTGATGGATATGGCAGATCTCCCCAGAGCCCAGGATGCTAGAAAGTATGACCAGCTGACGGCCAAGGGAAGACAGATATTCCCCAGGTTTCAGCCTTCCTGTGGAGCAACAGGCACGGTTTCAAATGAATCCACTCAGCTTAAGATAGCCCCCTTCCCACAATCAAAACCTCCCACCAGAAGAAACCCACAGGACAATTCAGTCAAAAGGTTGACTGGTAGAGAACAGGCTAACAACGTATTTCCATTGTTGGCTCTCCCTGTATTGGTTTTTCCTCCCAATGCAGCTGTCCTCCAAAGGACAATTTATCATCAGAATGAGTGGCTTTCAATACAGCAGGCACTGCAGCAAGTTCAAAGCTTCTTCACTCAGCTGCCAAACAAAACACATTTAGAACAGGGAGGCCTTTTGCTCTTCTGTTCTCAGAGAAACCACAAAAGGCCTCTAGTATGTGGCTCCCTCCACAAGGAAAAGTATAGTCAGAAAAGCCCTCCGCAGCTTGAGATGGAAGATTTCCCTTGAAAAGCTCCTCTGAGGTTGCAGGTGGGAAAGACAGAGACCCCTGAAGCTACCTGGCTCTGGCAGATCCAATGAAGGCCTAGGGAGGTGAATGGTAGCCTGGGTTCCCCACCCCCCTTGTAGTTGTTTGGCTGGCCTGCAGAGAGAGAGCCGAGGTGCCTGCAAAGCCAGGTTCAGTGGTATCAACCCGAGTAAAATCCTCAGCTTTTTCTTGACAAGGAGCCACAAGCTGCTTTGGGATTCAGAGTGATCATTTTATTGGGTTGGCCTTGCTTTCCCTTCGATCCCATCAGTGCACATGACACAGAACTCCAAGAGCTCAGTCCCTTCCCCTCCCCCACATCCATTCCTTGCCAGCAAGAAAAGAGGATAAATACAGAGAGGGAGAGCTGCTTTTCCCCAGAAGCCTCTGGGAGAGGATGGGAGTTTGGGCACAGGTCACAGGATGGGGGGCCTGGCAGGAGAGGGGAGAAACACAGAGCCTCGGGAGACTGAGTGGGGGCAAATGCCCTCTTCTGTCCTCTCTGCCCAGCCAGGGCATTCCGAGCTCCTCTTCCAGCCTGCAGGCAAAGGAGGGCAACCCAATAGCTTGGTTCATGCTGGGAAGAAGGTATGTTGGCCACCTAGGGCCAACCCAGGCTAGGAGATAAACCTTAAAATATGCTAAAATTCCTCAGTTGCTATAAAAAGCTGCCCATCTCCTAGGGTTAAGAGAGCCCCAATGCTTTGGGAAGAGCCACACGCTCCTTGGCAGCCGGGACAGAGAGTTCGGGATGGAAGAAGCGGCAGCAACAGAGGCCTGGCCGAAAGGCTTATCGTCCTCTTCAGACTGGGGGCAGGAAGGAGGGCAGGAACCAACCAAGCCTAATGGCAAATCCAAATGTAAGGACCTAGCAATGAACACCTGCCTGCCCTTCTCACACCTGCACTGCACAAAGGTCCCCAATCTGACTCTGTCACGCTTACACTTTTCCCCCAGCCCGGTCCTGGGTCCAGGTGTGAGCTGGACTTTGAAGTGGCAACCACAGCAGCGCACGCTCCCAAAACTGAAGCTGGGGGAGTGAGAGAGAGTGGGTCCAGAAGGGGAGGAAGCCCACTGCTCTGCCAGGGTGGAGAGTGGGCAACCAGAAAGAAAAAGGATCAAGGCCCACCACAGCTGCCAGCTCATCAACAGCTGCTGATGGAGACGTTGGGTGGGTGCATGACCTCCCCTGGCCTGGAGGCACCACAAGGGGGAGATGGCCAAGACCACTTTCAAGCAGGTGGCTCTGCCAGGAAAAATCAAGCCCACCACCTGCTTGATATAAATAACCCTCCAGGTGTAGTAGGCCGATTACCTTAAGTTAAACCCTAGTTTACCCTGGAGAGGCATGGAGAGATCCTGCACTTCCTAGAAAGACTTCTCCAAGACCTCCAGGGTCGGTGGACATCCCAAGTTCACTTTCGACTCTGAGGAGTGCAGCCTTGGCTTCCTTCTCATTTCCAAGTTCTCCAAAGCTTCCAGTTGCACCAGAGCAAGCTGAAGACTTCCTCCATCACTGACCAGGAAGAGGGTTTGTGTGAGAAGTTGTGAATGCAGTGGGACATAAGGGGAAACAGCCCGGCCACAGGTGCCATGTGGATTCTGGGAGCTGCTTGGTTCTCACACAGGAAGCCCCTCCCGAGGGAGGATGTAGACAGCAAAGCATGGACCTTGGCAACTAGACACTGCCGCTGCCCTGCTCTCCCCCGGAGGTCTGTCTCGGCTCTCCTTGCTCTTCTCTCTTGCATGCCTAGATGACGTGGCAACAGTTGAACTGCCCCAAGGACAGCAGGCTCTCTCTGGAGCTGGGCTGCATCCGGAAGGCCAGGGCCTTTTCGCAGAGCGGAAACTGCAGGAGCCGATCCTTCAAGTTAGCGTTCTTGCCTTTGGCCGGGTCCAGCTTGATGATGCTGTCCGCGAGGCTTTCATGGCCACTGCCATGGCTCTGGCCATCGCAGCAGGCTTTGGCCCCATAGGTCAGCTCTGGGCCTTTGCCCTCTGCTCCCGGCACCAGGTCGGCTCCAGTGGTTCCTGGGGCACAGCCACCCTGCAGATGAGCTGTGCTGCTCTGGGGCTGGGGGCTCTGCCTCCCAACCTCCAACAGTTCCTCCTGGACAGGATCACTTCCTCTCGATGGGAGGAGGTCACTCTGGTCTTCTTCCTTTGCCAGGAGGGGCTCAATTCCGCCAGGTTCCCTCTCTGGTCTGATAGGGCTGCCTAGCAGGGTGGCTTCCTCTGGGGGTCTCCCCCCTCCTTGCAAGCTGAGGCTGCTGCCCGGCTCCTCCATCTGTGGGTCTCGGCCTGTCCCTAACTGGCTGCTCGGGGATGCTTGCTCTGGTGGAGCTGCTGGAGCCATCCCAGACCCTTGTTCTGGGCAGGAGGATTTGGCGTGTACAGGGAGGAGGCTCTTCCCTGCTTTGTAGTGGGCCGCAAGGGCCCGGCAGAAGAGCAGGGATGACGCAGTGCTCTGGAAGCGGCTCATCTGCTCTTGGTTCAAGGAGGAGGTCCGCCTTCGAGAGAGGCCTGGCTTCCCTTCTGTCTCCTCCTCTTCTTCCTCCTCCTCCTCCGAAATCTGCTGCAAGGCGAGGGTGCTCTTGGCGATGCCCGTCTCCATGAGGGAGGGCTGGATGAGGGCCCCCAGAGGCTGCCCGCATCCACGGAAGCTGGAAGACGACCTGCCCTCGCCTGAGGCTGAGCGGCAAAGGAGAGGCTTCCCAGCGTACTCCGCAGCAACAGTCTCCAGAGTGCCCTTGGTGGCTGGGGGCAGCTCTGTGGGCAGAGGGGAACGGGACTCATCTGCTGGGCTCCTGTGGAAGAAGGAGCAAAGAGAGGAGGTGAGCAGCTGCGAATCCCCCTGGCTGAGACCAATACTCGAAGGGCCGAGGGGAACTTGCCTGCTCTGGAGCTGCTCAGCCAGGGTCTGCTTCTCCTGCTTCTCACGCAGAATCCGTTCGGCCAGCAGAAAGTAGGTGGCAGTGACGTGGTTGTAGCGCTTGGCCTCCAGGGCTCTGCAGGGAGATGTCAGGTGGAAAGAGTCAGGCATGGACACAGGAAGAGACTTCCGAGGCTCTGCTCGCTTTCAGGGCTGCCCAGTAACTGACTGATTGCCCTCCGTTCTAGACTGTAAACTCTATCAGTTGTGTACCAGAATGCCCTTGCGCTCAGTTCATTAACAACACAAACTAAGATAATAGTTTGGGAATAAAAGTCTGTTTCTACATACAGCTTGGTACATAAAGTCCAGCTGCCTTAATTATGGATTTCTCCTTGGACTTGAAACACATCTGGAACACCAGCCTCACCTTGGGTACAGGTGTGTGGTTTGATGACAGATAACTAGAGGGCATGGGGGAGACTTATTCTGTGGCTCTGTCCAACTTATTCACTGTTGGATTCTCTTCAGGAACCTGACACTTTGGGACTGGTTCTCCTGTTGCAGGCCACAGTTATGGGATCACAGGTTTGAGCAAGCTGTGTGCCATGATTTAAGCCAGGAATGGAGAACCCACGGCTGTCCGGAAGCTGCTGAGCTGAAATCCGCAGCATGCCATACCATTAGCCAGGGAGGTTGGGCTCCTGGCTCCTATAGTGCACCAATACTTTACATGGCTGTAGATTCACTTTTTCCTCTACTGGCAAATAGAAATGTAAACCAGGTAGTCCTTGCTTAACAACAACGTGGACTGGAATTTCGATCACCAAGCAATTCGTTGTAAAACATGATGTCATGTGCCCATATTACTTAAGCAAAGGCAATCCTGTAGTCTCTGTTGTTGCCGTTAAGTAAGGATCATGGCTGGTATGAATGTGTGTTGACGCCAGGGGGGGGGTTATTATTTTTATTGTTTATTATTTTTATATATTTTATATTTTTAAGCCACCTTGAGTGACCATTTGCGAGTAGGCAGCAATATAAATTGTCTAAATAAATAAAAATCATGGGTTGTTAAGTGAGAGCCTCATGTGACCACTGAGGACTTGCAACTTCCAGCCGACTTTCCACAAGCGAAGTCATTGGGGAAGCCTGTGTGGAGTTACAAGTCATGGTGGCTTGCAAGCATGCTGGAGGTTGAGTGAATATTGTGGAGTGAGGCGGGATGATACGGTCGCAATGCATGCAGTTTGAGGAGAGGTTCCACTGCAAAAGTATGTGCATGAATTCTCCAGGATCTTGAACTCTGTGGCACGGCTCCTCAAGGGAAAAAGCAGTGGGAGCAACTTGCGAGTTTCTCTGCCAGCTTCCCCATTGATTTTTCTTGCAGGAGGCTGGCAGAGAATGTCACAAATGGCAATCATATGAATGCAGGGATGATGGGACAGCTAGAATTTCTAGGACTGCTCTTAAGCGCCACTTGTTCAGCACCATTGTAACTTCAAATAATCTTTGAATGAGTGGTCATTCATCAAGGATTATCTTTGTCTCCATTTATGTCCATTTCAAAACTATGATGGACGTTTAACAGTCAGAAGTTCATGGGCATTGTCAGAAGTCATTTTTGACCTTCGAGCATTAAGGAAGTCCCAAAATATCTACCTGATCATTTCAGCTAGTGAAGCTGTCCCAACCAACTGAAGGTCAGCTCAAATTCCTGTCCGGTGGCCGTGATACCTGTGCCCAAATCACATTCCCTTTGCACAATCTTCCTTAATCAACTGGAGTGATTTGTGCCAACGCCCACCCTGGGACCCTCACTCACTCCTGGATGGTTTCTCGGTCTGCAATGTGGCCACACATCATGGTCTGGATGATGATCTCGTGCTCCTCCTCCAAAACCCTCCGGTGTGATGTTAGCGGCAGAAGAGAATGGCTGGCTGGGGAGGGGTCCACCCCCTGGAGCCACGGGTGGTTTTCAATTAGCTCCAAAGAGGCCCTTTGCTTGGGATCCCGCTGCAGCATCTGGACAATAAGGCTGGGCAAAGAAGAGCGAGAGTGACTGAGCCGCTGCCCCCAAGGCCCTGCTCCCTCCCTCCCAGTCTGTTCAGAACCCCCAAGGTAGAAGGTAGAGCCGAGGTGAAATGGGACCTTGGAAAGGCATCACGGTGCCAAATGGGGAGAGCCTGCTCCTTATTCCTGGGCCATCAATGTTTCTTTGCTCAGCAGAAAGCCTGCATGGCTCGAAAGTCTCCCAGGGAAGGCAGAAGAGCCCCCGGCAGAGCACTCAGCCAGGCGATCTGTTTCCCTCAACCATCGAGCAGTTAGACCAGAACAATAATCCAAACAGGCCTTGTGCACCCAAACCCCAGACTCTGCAGCTGAGCTTTCACCTCGTGAGTTCTGCTCCAACTTGAGAGGACCTCCCTCCCACGGAGGAAGAGGGGTCAGAGGGGAGGACAAAGAAAGATAGATAAGGCGCTATATTCCCAGACAATCCTTCCCTCCAAGTGCTCAAGGATGAAAACAAAGGGTGCCAACTGCATCCTTTTCTACATCGAGGGGCCCTTTGGACACACTAGCCACCTCCCAGCTTGACTACTGCAACACGCTCTATGTAAGGCTGCCCCTGAAGACCGCCTGGAAGCTTCAACAGGTCCAGTATGCAGCAGCACAGGCATACCTCAGTTTTGTTATTTATTTATGTCCTTACTTATTGGATATGTGCCACCCACTTCATCTAGACCTATGCCTACATAACACCTTTCCTGTGAAGCTGCACCATTGGCGAGTTTGTTTCTAGGCGCAATTTGAGATGCTAGTCGTTACCCACAAAGCCCTACCTGGCAAAGGGCCTGGTTACTGCCCATCTCCCATAGTATCTTCCCGGCTGACTTGAGCTTGCAGAGTGGGCACATACCAGGTTCCTTCGTATCACCCCTTGGGACTCTGGGAATGTCCCTTTCTGCTGCAGTGCCTGCCCTCCGTGATGAGTCCTACCACCCGTGATCCAGATGGCCCCTGTCTGCTCTAGTTATGAGGAACCACAAAGACCCACCTCTTCCCCAAGTCCCCCCGGCCTCATCCCATTTGGTCTGCCATGCTTGCCATCTTTTTTTCCTGCCTTTTAATGGGATTTATTGTAACTTCTTTGATGGTTGTGAATCATCCAAAGCGGTTGGGAGGCATAGAAATAAATAAATGGCACCGTCTGGGCGTTTCCTGCTGACACTTGCCCACATGCCTCTGTGCTATGAACACAATAGGCAGGGAGGTTAAGGCCGCTTCCTAAAGAACAAGGCAGTGACAAAGAGGGAGGAAATGAGGGGCCGCCTACTCCGCACACAGGAGGGAGATGCCCGATGGTATCACATAGCGACAGTCCAGGATCATGGTCAGGGTCTCGCTGTCGTTGGCCTCCTGGAAAGGGGGATGTCCACAGACCAGCATGTAAAGGATGACACCCAAGCTCCAGATATCTAAGAGAGAAGAAAAAGAGGAAAGTGGGCTGACCAGGAGCCCTCCCTGTTCTCTGGGCTCAGCCCTCCAACACGCCTCTCTTCTTCCCCTCCACAGCTCCTGCCGCAAAAGGACCCTGCTGCCCTAAGTAATCCAATCCAATCCACTTATTCCCATGACTTCCCATGCAAACTCTGTTCTGCAGGGGACTCAAGGCCGATGTCCTATTTATATGCCAGTCAAATCCTCCAAACTACCAATATTACGAAGGGCTTAACAGCCTGGGATAAAAACATGGAACGAACTATCGAGGGGCTAAAGAAAGCCTTGAGATTAGGAACCTGTAATTCAGAAGCTGGGCATCTTTTTGAAATATCAAGAGAAGCAGATTTTATAAACCCTTCCTCTTGGCAGAGAAAGCTAATGTGGAAAAGAGGTCAAAAGGAATGAGAATTCCTAAAAAGAATTTAGGAATCATTTTCAGTTGTAAGAATGTAACAATGAGAGAAAATGGAAGAATGGGAAATCAACAAAGAAAAAAAGATGTGCAGTTGTCTAGAAACAGCATCAAGAAAACAAAGGTGTAGAATGAAATGAGATTTAGTATGAAATCATACTAAAAATAACAAAGAGGTATCCTTTAGATACCCTCAAAAGAAATAAGAATCCATATATCAGCTGTTCAGTGAAAAGACAAAATGCTAGCAAGTAATGGAAGCGGAGCTACTCAAAAAAACAAATTCTATTTTGATTCGGTTTTCAGGATATTGTAAGCAGCAGCTGGAGGTCACGGCTGAAGCTTGAACTGATGGAAATATGTATTTCAGGTCAGGAGATATTTCTTTCCTTTGAAATAATTTAAACCTCCACAGCAACATTGAAACAAAAGTCAATTGCAGAGGTGTAAGATGGGGATAATGAAAAAAATGTATGGCTGGATTGCAAATGGAACACAGCCATTTTTGTGATGTAGATAAAAAACAACGATATCATTTTGGGCTGCTGCATTAATATAATTTCCAAATCACAGTTTTGGTTTTAATCAGACTCACCTGAATAAATAGAATAAATGGTACCTGGCTGAACAATAGCAACTCTGAGAGGGATCTAGGAGATCTAGTGGACTCCTGATTACCTAAGTAGGAGCCAGCCGTGTGCTGCAACTGCCAAACAGGCAAATGCAGTCCTGGGCTGCATCAACAGAGGGGTAGCACCAAGATCACATGAGCTGTTAGTATTTCTTTACACTGCACTAGTGAGGCCATAGTTCTGGTCACCACAATGCAAAAAAGGACATGAGACCCTAGAAAGAATGCAGAGAAGAGCAACAAAGATGATGAGGGATCTGGAGGCTAAACCGTAGGATGAATGGTTGAGGGAGCTAGGTATGTCCAAGCATATCTAAGAGAAGGATTAGGGCAGTGATGGCTAATCTTTTTGCCGTCGCGTGCCAAAAGCGGGGGTAGTGCAGGGGGGTGAGTTGTGTGTGCAAGTGCCCACATCCATAATTCAATGTGCCCCTCCCCCTGCTCATGCACACATGACCCCCCCCCCGCTGCTCCCCCACCTTTGGCACGCGATGGCACCGTGGGCCTGGAAGGCCTGTTTTTCACTCTCCCCAGGCTCCAGAGGCTTTCTTGGAGCCTGGGGAAGGCGAAAACAGTCTTCCCCACTCCCGCAGAGGCCCTCCGGAGGCCGGAACCAGCCCATTTCCCGACTTCCGGTGGGCCTGAAAGGCCTGAAAATCAGTTGGCGGCACGCACATGCACGCTGGAGCTAAGCTAGGGCAACACTCGATATGGCTCACACAAGCCATATGTTCGCCATCATGGGATTAGGGCGATATGATAAAAATATCTGAGGAACTGTCACGGAGAAGAAGGAGTCAATTTGTTCTCCAAAGCACCTGAAGGTGGGACAAGAAGTGACAGGTGAAAGATCATTAAAGAAAGATCCAACCTGGAAGTAAGGAGAAGTTTTCTGGCTGTGAGAATGGAATTGCTTGTCTCCTGGAGTTGTGGGTACTTCAACACGGGAAGTTTTAAGAAGGGATTGGACTGCCATTTGTCTGAAATGGTATAAGGTCTCCTGCTTGAGCAGGGGATTGGATTAGAAGTCCTCCAAGGTCCCTTCCAGCCCTGTGATTCTATGGCCTGGCATGCTAAGCTCAGCTTCAAGCACCCCACTCAAGAGTATCTAGCGAGTATTCAGCAGAAGGGCCAGTCCTTAGTTTCAACATCTTCTCATGAAAAGAGCTGATTTTCCTAAAGCCCAACAACCAAAGACTCAGGAAGGTTTTGACACTGGAATGAAGTGTCCTGCAGAGGAGTTCTAGACCGGAGTCATGTGGTAGCCTCTCAATTTCAGTAAGGAATCAAATAGATCCATCCATTTGACTGATCTGGGTGAGGATTCCAATTTGTTCCAATTTTAAACCAAAGCATACATCAAAAAATTTACCAGAAGCAGATACAGGATGGCTAAAGATGACACTTTATAAAATTTTCTAGAATATGCATTTTAAAAAATGGGATTAACACAGGAAATTCCTACATAGATTTATCACCTTATCTAAAAAAGATAACAAATTATCTCCTCTTCCAGTATCTGATTTCTGATTTATAAACAAATCCATAAAGCATCATCATTTCAGTTCTGCTGGTTCATTAAAGATTACTAGAAATAACAATATATCTACGTCAACCTTGATCAAATAAACCAATGTTATATTCCTTCCTTCTGCTTCTAACAATCTTTAGTCCATTAAACTAATATTGTAGAACTTGATTTCTTTTCTCTTTATTTTTTGTGCCGTCTCACAAAATTCTTCAAAGCTTTAACAATCCTCTTTCCAATGCAGGAAAATTATCCAGGTCACTTTCTCAGTTTATTTATATATCCATTTTAATTATTAAGTCATCAACCTGTTTCTTCTGTATGTTCAGTGTAACATTTTTTCCATGTCACATTAAAGGATATTTTTGAACAATGGATTCATAAATTAATTGTAATAGTGTCAACAGAGCCATCTGCTTCTATGGAGAGACTGTATCTAAAAGATGTTACAGAAAAGGAACAGGTTCTGCCTGACAAGATTGAGACAGCGTTAAAAGGGGATTTACAAGCAACAGGCTACAAGAATGACATGGGAAAGGTCTGCTGAGGAATTGTAAGCCTTTCTCTTTCGGCTTGGTTCCAGCTTGGAAAAAAGTCATCTAGAATAATATTTGTTCTCAGGTTAATCCCTCAACTATCCAGATTGATTGATCTGCTGCCAAATCCTTCAAGGCTCCCAACATCTCACGGGGACAATATCCATGGTAAATTCTAACAACCCCCCCTCCCAATATGGGAACTAAACTAAGTAATACAGCAGAATTTTTAGTGGCAACTTCCCCACCCCTGGATACTCCTTTTCACCATTGCCAGCAGCTCCTCAGGCAACAGGCCAGTCTCTCCCCTGTCTAAAATAGGGATGGTGTGGATATTACGGGATTTTCTTGCACCCGGGGAGTTTTTAAAACATCTGTGTGAAGTCTCTATTCTCCCATTTTTTTCTCTGGATCTCTAGAGAAGAAAATCTGCTGGAATCTGCCAACAGATCCTGAGAGCAAGGACTGATGAAAGGGATCACTGACATAAAGGTTATGAAGCATCTCCTAAACGGGAAAGGGAGACATGGGGGTGATGGGCCACTATGAAGGAGCTGGGGAAGATGAAGTTATAAACTGATCTTAGCAATTAGAAAAGGGAGGAGAAACTTCTAGTCATCTTAAAACGTTTAGAAAGAAAGGCTAGCTCTGCCCTGCTTCTTCCTATGTTTTCCCCACTGAACAGCTGCAACCCGAAGAAAATCCTGGATCCCATCAGGGCCCAGATAGATACTGCTCAACCCCCATTGCCGAGGCAGGGGCACCAGGGCTATCCCTCCATCAGGCAGCCCTCCTGCACAAGGGTCAAAGCCAGCTGTAGGCCTTGGGAACTTCTCTGCCTGGCTCTCAATGTTGCTTGTGCCTCACAGAAGCCAAGAGCCGAAAGAGAAAGGCTTACAAGCCAGCCCCCCCCCCCCCGACTCCCCTCATGCCAGGAGATGCCTCGCCGGCCCAAGGCCAAGACGGGCCCCGCAGCCCGGTCCACCCAGCACCCCCTTCCTCCCCCCGGACTTGGACATCCTGCCGAGGCCTCGGCCGGGCCGGGCCTCCAGGCTTCGCGCTGCCTCTCCTCCTTGGCGCAGCCGAGAGGCCTCGGGGCCCGAAGCCGCTCGGGGCGGGCCGGCTCTTACCCACGGCGGGGGCGTCGTACTCCTCGCCCAGCAGGATCTCGGGGGCCGAGTAGGCGAGGGAGCCGCAGCTGGTGGCCAGCATGGTGCCCGGCTGGAAGCAGCTGCTGAAGCCGAAGTCGGTGAGCTTGACCACCCCTTGCTGCTGGAAGAAGAGCACGTTCTCGGGCTTGAGGTCGCGGTGCACGACGTGCAGCCGGTGGCAGTAGGAGATGGCGTGCACCACCTGGGCGAAGTAGTCCTTGGCCCGCGCCTCGTCCAGCCCGCCCGGCCGCCGCGTCAGCAGGTCGAAGAGGTCCCCGCCGTCGCCCAGCTCCAGCACCAGGTAGAGCCGGGCCGGCGTCTCCAGCACCTGGTAGAGGCGCACCACGTTGGGGTGCTGCACCAGCTTCATGCAACCCACCTCGCGCCGCAGCCGCGCCGCCGCCGCGCCGCCCAGCCGGCCCTTCTCGATCACCTTGACGGCCACGCGCTCGCCCGTGAAGACGTGCCGGGCCAGCCGCACCTCGGCGAAGTGGCCCCTGCCCAGCCGGCGGCCCAGGTCGTACAGCCCCGCCATCTGCCCCTCCATCGCCGGGGCCCGCCGCCCGCTCGCCCGCTTCGGCGCTGGCCTACCGGCTGGGTAGCGCTACTCCGGCGGCCGGCGACTCGGGCTCGGGCGGCGGCGAGGCCGGAGCGGGCGGCGCTTCTCCCGGGGCAGGACGGAAGGCGGGCGCGGGATCGGCTCCGCCGGAAAATCTCCCCCGCGAGCGCGGAGCTGCTTCTCGTGACACGGAGCGCTCCCGGGCATTTAAAGAAACATTTGCCACTGTCTCCTCCGCGCCGCTCTGAGCAAGGAGACCGAGGCGCTCGCTTTGGCCGAGGACTCCTTGCCTTACAAACGGAGCCGTTCCCCGAACTGCTTGAACCTGTCCTCTTTCAATGCGGCTAGACAAACTTTCATCTTAGTGGAGAAACGGAGGCTCTTCAGGCTGTGGGTTGTGCAACTTGGCCTGTATCTTTCACATTCTTGCTGTGTCTGACGGCTCCTTTTACCTATTTTTGAAAATTTTAATAAGGTGCCCAAGCGGGGTCCCAACCACCGCATCCTAGGGTCCTGATTTTTGGCCTCCAGAGACCCGCAGGGCTCTCCTCCTGCAGTCTAGAGGGAATTGCAAAGTCAGACTGAAGACTGTCAAGTGTGGCGCCACAACCCTCCCAACTCTTCAGTGACTTGAACAAAAATGCAGGGGTGATACTCACAAAATCTTCAGGATATAAAAAATGGAAAAAGTTAATTCCCTAGAAGAAATACAATTCTGAATGATCAAGATTGGATGGAGAAATGGGCTGAAAACCCCACAGAATGAAATTTAATACACTGCAAATCACCTCACTCAACAAACAAATGTCAAATATACAGTGGGAAATGTCTGGCTCCCTAGTGGTATTTGGGGGAAATATGCCAGTTGATGGTAAATTGAAGCGAGCTGTGGTTGTAAAAACAGAAACGATGCAATTTTAGGCTGCCACAACAGAAATATAAACTCCAAAATCACTAGAAGTAAGTCTTTCACTCAAAGGACTCACCTTATCTCTAGTGAATCAATTTGGGAAACTTTAAGAAGCATTCAAGGAGCTGGAGTACTAGGTTTATTAAAAAGCAAAAAGAGATCAGGAGACTTGAAATTAAATTTGGTAATGAGAGGTGGAAGGAATTGGGAATATTTTCCTTGCAGACTGGGAGGGGTATGATAGCTCTTTTCAGACACTCACAAGAATTCATGTACTTGAGGTCCAGTCTCATTCCAGGGCAGAGGCATAGCTGAGTAGATTTAAGGTACAGTGAGGCAGATTCCAACACATCCGTTTTTTATATGTTTTCGCCTCCAGTCCCCTAATCATTTTTGTTGCTCTTCTCTCCATACTTTCTAGACAACTTTTTCACATTGTGGCGATCAAACTGGATGCAATATTCCAAGTGTGCTCTTATCAAGGCATTATAAAGTGGTATTAATACTTTAGGCTGTTAATACTTTAGACTGTTAATGCAGCCTAAAACTGTGTTGGCTTTTTTGGCAGCTGCAGCACACGGCTGGCTCATATTTAAGGGTTTGGCCAGTAGGACTCCAAGATCCCTCTCACAATTACTACTGTTAAGCCAGGTACCATCTATACTATACCTGTGCATTTGGTTTTTCTTGCCTAAAGGTAGAATCTTACAGTTTTCCCCACTGAATTTCATTTTGTTAGATAGCATCCAATGTCCAAGTTCAAATCCAAGAAGCTTCTTCATCTCTGACTGGATGATGGAGAATGGATGGTTTTCTATTCCTTGCAAACAGCTGGTCATCTGCATTCTTTTAGAGAGTTGTTGAGACATTTGGAGGTTTATCTGTTCCATTTTGTTAGATAGCGGCCAATGTTCAAGTTTGTCAAGATCCTTCTATATATTAAGCCTATCTTCTGAAATGCTGGCCATTCCTGCCAGCTTGTTGTCATCTACAACAAATTTGATGAGTTCCCTATCTTTCCCCTCATCCAAATAATTAAAACAGAGCCTTGGAGTATCCCACTGTATGCTTCCCTCCATGTAGATGCAGTTCCATTAAGGACTACATGTTGAGTGCAGCTGATGAACCAGTTATGAATCCATCTGGTGGTGATGGTTTTAATCCACATTTTTCTACCTTATCATGTGGTAAGTTGTGGTCTACTTGTCAAATGCCTTACTGAAGTCCAAGTAAATTATATCCACAGCATTCTTCACTAATTTTGTCAGTTTGTCAAAGAATTAAATAAGACTTGTCTGGCATGATCTGTTTTTAACAAGCCCATGTTGGATTTTAGTTATGGCTTTGTTTGCCTCTAGGTCAGGGGTGGCAAACTGGTGGCATGTGAGTTGGATGTGTCACATGCAGGCCATGCCCACCCCAGCTCTGAAGGGAAACACATCATGAAACATCACCTGATGACAATGTGAGGCCGTGAGTTTGACACCCATGCTCTAGGTGTTTGCTGATTTGTTGCTTATTTTTTCCAGAATCTTCCCTGGTATTAAGGTCAGGCTGATAGATTTGTAGTTTCCTGGATCTTCTCCCCCCCCCCCTCGCTTTTTTTTTTTTGAAGATGGGAACTACATCAGCACTTTTCCAGTCCTCTGGTAGTTCCCCAGTGCTCCAGGATCTTTGAAAGATATAGTTCAGTGATTCTGAGATCATGTCTGCCATTTCCTTCAGAACCTTGGGGTGTAACCTATCTGGTCCTGATGATTTGAACTCATCTAGGGTGGACAGGTGCTCACGTACCATTTTCTTCCCTATTTTAATGAATGGACATAATAATAATAATAATAGACCATGTAGAATTGGTGGGAAATAATAGCGGAGTCAGTAGAATTGGTTTGACTTGCTGTTTTGCTTCTGTAAGACTGCTTTGCTAAGAATGAGAACTGCCTCTGCCAGTTGTTTCTACCAGTGATCTCACTTTTATGTTATGTTTTTCGGTATCACTCTGTACCTGGTGGATAGCTCAAGAAGTGGGGTTGCTAAGCACCCATCCGCCCCCCCTTCCTTGCTGCACTGCCAAACGAAGGGATGGGCCAGGGGCCAGATTTGGGTACTAAACTAATGCCTCTGAGGTAGGGGTGAAATGTAAAATTTGTTACTACCGGTTCTGTGGGCGTGGCTTGGTGGGTGGGGTAATGTGACTGGGTGGGCATGGCCAACTTTTTTTTTTTAAACTTTTTGAAGAATTTTTTCTGCAAATGCAAAAAAAGGCTTTGAAAAGCCTCTGCCGATCAGGAACACAGCTGGGATCGTCAGAGCCTTTTCAAAGCATTTTTAAAACCACCTTTTGCGCTGAAGAGATTGCAGAAAAAAATGCTTTGAAAAGCCTCTGAGATCCCAGCTGAGCCATCGGAGGCTTTTTTTTTAACTTTTAAAAGCATTTTTTCGATAGAAGTTGTAGAAAAAATGCTTTTAAAAGTAAAAAAAAAAGCCTCTGATCATCGTGTGGCTCAGCTGGGCATGGTGTGGGGCGGGCAGGGATTTTTGCTACCGGTCCTCCGAACCACCTGCCACCATCTCTACTGGATCGGGTGATCCGGTCCGAACTGGGAGCATTTCACCCCTGCTCTGAGGATATAAAAAGGACGCCATACCTTCCCCAAGGTCTGGCTATCTCCTCACATGCATTGTATCTGTATGCTCTGGATATAGTCCCACCCAGTATTTTGTTTTTGGCCATAAATAAAATCTGCTTCTTTTTGCAAGCCTCGTCTTGAGTCTCTCTCTTTGGCATTCTGGTGACTTAAGTATATTTTCTTGATTTTTTTCTTGTGTTTTACATGTTGAAAGCAGCTTTGTTGTTGTTGTTATTTTTGACTTTTCTCACAAGACTTAGTTCATTTTGAACCTTAGGTTTCCTCCCTTTATCTTTGCAGACCCAGATTATTTGCTGATATTCTGCCTTAGTTATGTCCTCTTTCCACTTTTTATACTTGTTTGTTTTGTCTCTTTTATCAGAGAGTTCTTTATACAGCCGGGCTGGTTTCTTTTGAGAGATGTTATTTTTCTTCTTCATTGGATAGGGGGTGGGGTTTTCTGATTCTAGGGACAGAGATGTTAAGCTAAAGAAAATGGATTTAATTCCCCCCCTCCCCCAACCAATTTACAATGCTCCAAGGGTTGTAAAAGGCCCTTGTAACCACAGCCAAGCAGAGATAAACCTTGAAGTCTCTCCTTGGAGCAGGAAGGTGATGCAGCAGCAGCAGCTGCTGGAAGGCAGACCGTTGGGGATGAATAAACGGAGAGAATTGCTGGACACAGCACCTTCTCTCATCGGAAGGAAACTTTTGATCAGGGTTAACAACATTAGTTTTATTTCTGGCGTCAGATTCACATCCCTGCATTAGTTTTTTTTTTTTTTGGAGGGGGGGGAGCCGCATGTTGACCGTGCATTTTAATGGCTGTTTGGGAGTTTATGGTTTCCTGGAAGCGCGTTTTCATGTTGCCCTTTATTGAATGTCAGGGCCAGAACATCCGTGCGAGGCTTCGCTTGCAGATTAAAAAGCTTTCAACGCAAAGGCAGCGCGTGGGCGGCAGCCGCCTTCTCTTTGCGGCGGTACTAATGGCTTCCCTTCCGCTGAGTTGAGCGGCCCTGTTTACCGGCTGGAGCTTTTGCAGCAAACAAGCGCAGGCTTCGCGCTCTCAGGCTGCAGACCGAAGCCCGTCACCGCTCAACCCCGGTTCCCATTGGCAACCGCCCCCGTCCCGTTCCCCTCTCCCCAGCCCCCAAATCCCTCTAGGGCAGTGTTTCTCAACCTTGGAAGCTTGAAGATGGGTGGACTTCAACTCCCAGAATCCCCCAGCCAGCTGCTGGGAGTTGAAGTCCACCCATCTTCAAGCTTCCAAGGTTGAGAAGCACTGCCCTAGGGCTGAAGGCGCCGTTTCTCAGCCTCGGGGAGACTTCAACTCCCAGAATTCTCCAGCCAAGCGGCCCGCCTTTCTTAAGGTTCCCGAGTCGAAGGGCCCGGCCGGGCTCTTCGGGAGCCTCCCCACCCTGGGGAGTCCCAGGGAGCGAAGGGGCGGCCTTCCGCGCTGCCTCCGTCTGGCTCGCGGTGCCAAGGCCAGCCAGGCCGCCTCGGGCCTTTTGTGTGTGTGTGTGTGTGGGGGGGGGGTCCATCTTCCGCGCGCTGCCCAGCCGAAGACCCCGCGTGGATGAGGCACAACCGCAGCGGCAGCTCCTTCCCCGCCGGGCCCGGAAGCTCAGCGCAGCCCAGGCCCCCGGTCAGCGGGGGATGCCATCTGCTGCCCCGGCTTCCGCTCCCTTGGGGGCTTCTTTCCCCCTCCACGTCGCCCGCCACCCCCGCCCGCCAGCAGGCCGCTTCGGCTCCGGGGCTCTTTCGGGCGCGGCGTTTTCCCGGAAAGGCCCCGCGGCGCCCATTAGCGCCTTGATTGGCCGAGGCGGGGGCGGCGAGCAGGCCCTTCCCAGAATGGCTCCTCCGGCCCGGCTGCCTCCGAGCGAGCGCGGCGGGCGCTTCTGGCGGGAGGCCGCCAAGGAAGAGCCGGTGCGGGGCTCGGCTGGGGCGGCCAGATGGGCTCCCCCCTCGGCCCGGCCAAGCCTCCCCCGGCCCGCCGTTCGGCTAAAAGTTGAAATCCCGTCCATCTCCTGGCTGCCCGGGAGCCCCTTCGGTGCGTGGCTGCCCAGGCCGGCCTTTCCCGGCCCCGAAGAGCTCCGGGGAGAAAGGAGCTCGGGCAGCGACGTGTAAGTGTGACTCAGGCAGGCCGAGAGGGCAGCTGCCTCTGCCCAAGTGGGAGCAAAGCAGGGCACCGTCTGAACCCAAAGCGAAGTTCCCCCAATTCTTGTTGGTTTGTGAACTTCGTTGTATGGCTTTTCATTTAAGCGAAATCATCTCAAAAGCCTGGGCGAACCTTTAGGTTGGTTCTACTGACCGCCCAGGAGGGAAGCGCCACTGGGTGCAGCTCAGACGCCCGCAAGGGGCCAAAGCTTCCCTGCACATCCAGCCCCCAGGGCCCTTGTGCCCAAGGCAGTCGATGCCCCTTGGCTGCCTTCCCTGCACCAAGTGAGATTCCCCCTTCGCATAACAGCTGGGCCACCTGGGTGGATCTGTATTTGCAGGTGTGTGTGGCCTTCAGGGTCTCCTTGGGGGGCCCTCCATCTCCCCCCCTGACAAATTTCACCAGAGTAGCACCTCCAGAATCTGAGGCCCAGATCAGGCACTGGAAACCTCTTTTTTTAAGACATAGGACCACAGTTCCCAGGACAGGGTGGTCCTGTGAGCAAAAGCAAAAGCCCCTAAGCCAGAAGGGGCCAGGCCCAGCAGAGAGGTCTGCCTGCCATAGTCTTAGGTGGCCAAAGAGAGGCTCCTGCAAAGACATCCTCATGGCCAGCAGCCTCCCGGATATGCTGAGATGTGAGTCAGGATGAGAGAAACCACCGTGTCAAGCAGGGCTGTGGAGTCGGGAGAATTGGGACATTTAAACTTGCTTTTTTAAAAAATTCCAATCTAAATTTAGTAGGAGTCGGAGTCAGTGCATTGTTTGCCAACTCCGACTCCGACTCCAGGTACCCAAAATTTCCTCCGACTCCGGCTCCGACTCCGACTCCACAGCCCTGGTGTCAAGAAGGGGGCGTCTGAGTTACGTTTGCCCCACAGGCCTCCCCAATGGAGCCCCCTTAAAACAGCCTTTATGAGGTTCCTTTGTTGCAATAAGCAAGATGGGCAGCAAAGGATGGAGACTCGTTTCTGAATTCTGGCACAGAATAACTTCCATGTTTCTTCCTCTTCCGCTGGGCTTCCTCCTTTGTTTGATTGCCTTAAGGAGGATGTTCTCAGAAATGCTAAATTCCCCCTTCCTCACCAGCTGGACTGTCATCATCACTAATCCCGTAATGGCTTCTTGATGCCTTTGCTACAAATACATGCCAGGTTCTTCTTGAGCAGGAACAGTAATACAGGTAGTCCTCGACTTACAACCACAATTGAATCCAAAATTTCTCTTGTTAGGTGAAACATTTGTTAAGTGAGTTTTGCCCCATTTTACAACCTTTCTTGCCACAGTTGTTAAGTGAATCACTGCAATTGATAAATTAGTAGCCTGGTTGTTAAATGAATCTCTCTTTCCCATTGACTTTGCTTGTGAGAAGACTGCTAAATATGATCACATGACCTTGGGCCACAGCAACGGTCATAAATATGAATCTGCTGCCAAGCATCTGAATTTTGATCACATGGTCATGGAGATGCTGTAAAGGTGGTAACTGAAAAATGGACATAAGTCACATTTTTCAGTGCCATTGTAACTGAATGGTCTCTAAATGATCTCTTGTAAGTCGAGGACTACCTGTATACCACAAATATTGCAGGATATGACTGCTGATTCCTACTAGTTCACGTCCATTTCCCTAGGTGTCCCCAGAAGAAAGGCTTGCATTTTCTCTCTTTTTTAAAGCATAGATTTGCTTGGTTGTCTAAATAAATCTCTTGATTTAAAAGTACATTGTCTCCAAATTTTACTGGTAAATTGTGACAGTGCTCTGTGTTTTCTCCTCAATTGGTCTCTAGGAATCTGACTGCCTGCTACGGTCTCTGCTTAGTTAGCAAAGAGCAGCCAGTCACCCAGTGGTCAGCAGCTCAGGAGGAGATGAGCAAGAGCTATGGTGGTCGACATCTGTCATCTTGCCTGGGGAGGGGAGGGGAGGGGTGGGGTGGGGATCTAAAAACCAGAGAGATCAGGGATCAAGCTCCAGTTAATTTGAGGGACAAGTAGACAAAGGATTGGCGTCTTCCTCACAGTTATCATTAAACAACCAGATGGACATTTGAGACTTAATGCGAAGAATCCTTCTTATTATCACTGTTTGCAGAAATCTAATAAACTATCCTGGTTTTCAAACAGTTTGAAAATAAGCCTCTCTGATGGTTTAGTTTTATGCTATTTTTTTTTCATTTAATGGCATCCCATGCTTTCTCCCCATGCGGTACATAAAGTGCTCTTCAGGCAGCCTCTATGCTGAAGGAACTTCTTTATCCTAAACGGCTGGGGATTTGGTAGGACCCTCGATCTCCCAGGAGGAGACGTGTGATATTCCTCCAGGTGCTGATAAGGAGACCACGGGAGGAGCATCAACATTATGTTTGTTCAGAATCCCTCCCACCCATTAGATCGCCACCATGTGCTCCAGTCAACTGATTCCGAGCGATGGATATAAAGCTGTGGTCAATCAGCTTCTCTGCAGAGCTTCAACCTTTTGACGAGAGGCTGGCAACCACTTCCAGGTACGGTGAACTTCCATCTCTCGTGGTAAGGAGTCTGGATTGTGGCTGCATCCTGGTCCATGGATGGGAGCCAGAGCCTGGGAACAGACTAGACTTTCTGGCGGTGGGTCAGTTCTCTCCTTTCCCTTTGGGAGAATGTCTGAAAGAGGAGCTCCAGAAGAAGGCAGGGATGGGCAGAAGGATTATTATGACAGGGAGATGAAGGCAGGCTCCTGCTCCCCAGCTTCATCATCACCTACCTTCGAATTATCTGGAGGGCTCTCAACTTTTTGCAAGGGGCTAGAACAAGAGCACCTTGAGTGATCTTTGTGATCTGAAATGCTGTGGGTCAGAAAGTCCTCGCCAGATTGGAAAGACCCCATAGATCAGAGAGCTCTCCTGTATCATCCTGTACAAGATTTGCTAGCGCATTGTCAGTCCCTGCTCTGGTTCTCTTGCATCTCTTCTGGGTCATCATTAAAAGGTGTCCTGACTGATGAGAGTGGGGAGAGGGAAGGGAGGAAAGGAAGAGGGAGGAAGAAAGAAAAAATTCTACAGTGCTATTGCTCTTGTCACTAGCCAGCTAGGAAATCATCCCTGAGTCAGGCATGGCATGGCAGCAGGAATGGAGACCAACTTCTCTTAAGCTGACTGAATTTTCCACTCGGGCATCCCTACCTGCACCCCCAAGATGGAAGTTGGCCTTGCCACCACCTGCTGAGCCTCTGGTGAATAAGAAGTCAGCAGGGTTTGAAACAAAGGCAAGGAAGCATGAGCATGTCCTTCTCTCCCAGATGAAGATGCTGGGTTGAAAGGAAGAACCCTAACCCTAACCCTTCGAACTGTGCAAAACTTAAAGTGTTTAATCCTTAAATGTGGGAGGTTGGGGGAGGGGGAGGGATAGGAACTAAACACCGCCCCTCTTGTAGTAGCAGAAGAGCCAGCTCTCTCAACCCCAGAGATGCCACAGGAGAGAAAACAGAGCCTCTGTAAGATGCCTCTCCTGGCATAGGTGCCCTCCAGAACTGGCCTGATGGGGTTGAGGCTGCCACAACTTTGGTGGGAACCCCAATGTGGGACAGAGAAAGAGGCTGCCCCAGGAACAATTGAGCAGCTGAATCTTGCAGAGATAAAGCCATGGAAAGACTTGCCCAGTTCTAGCCTAACAAAGAATAGCTGAATTAGACCTTAAAGGTAAGTAAAGGTTCCCCTCACACATATGTGCTAGTCGTTCCCGATGCTCATTCCCATTTCAAAGCCGAAGAGCCAGTGCTGTCTGAAGACGTCTCCGTCTCCGTGGTCATGTGACTGGCATGACTCAACGCCAAAAGCGCACAGAATGCTGTTACCTTCCCACCAAAGGTGGTCCCTATTTTTTTACTTGCATTTTTACATGCTTTCGAATTGCTAGGTTGGCAGAAACTGGGAGAAGTAACGGGAGCTCACCCTGTTATGCGGCACTTCAGATTTGAACCGCTAAACTGCCAACCTTTCAATCAACAAACT
Organism: Masticophis lateralis; assembly: GCA_030761175.1. Classification (NCBI taxonomy): domain Eukaryota; kingdom Metazoa; phylum Chordata; class Lepidosauria; order Squamata; family Colubridae; genus Masticophis; species Masticophis lateralis. Next base: position 26,091,924 of record JAUDYJ010000010.1, read on the forward strand.
CAGCGTCTTAGCCACTGCATCCCTTGAATTAGAGCCAGGAACAAAATTCAACTTTGGAAAGAAGGTAAAACCAATCTCTAGTTCTAGATGGAAACAGGCTATCGGGCAAAGTTGGTGAGAACAGGAGGCTGTGTTAATTGAGGGGAGGAGGGAGGGAGAGAGAGAGTATTGGGACACCGTAGGAACAAGACATCCTCAGGGGCAGGAAGGGCAGATTTGGATAGGCAGAGGGGTTATTAACTAGCATAACATAGTCCTCCCCCATCACTGCTAATTTGCTTGAAATCGGAGCAAAGAAGCCAGGTTCCCTTCTATTAGACCTGGCAGAGGCATCCTGGAGCTGAGTAGATCTGAATTTGCAAGCCCCCACTAGAGACCCTGCCCCAGAATGGGAGGGGGCTCTGCATATGCTCTCCATGGTTTAGGACCTGGATACTTACAGGATTGCCTTCTGCCACCGATGGCCTCCCACCGACCAACATGCTCCCACAGAGAGGGACTCCTCAGGGTGCTGTTGGTCAAACAATGTTGACTGGCGACCCCCGGGGGAGGAGCCTTCTCTGTGGAGGCACCCGCCCTCTGGAATGAACTGCCCCCGGGGATACGTATGATTCCCGACCTGCGTACCTTTCGCCGTGCCCTTAAGACTCTACTATTCCAATAGGCTGGACTGGCTTGATAAGAATTTGGATTGGATGTTTTAATTTTTGGGTTTTTAACTGGGGGCCAAAATATTTAATTTGTTTTTAAATTGCTTTTAAATTTTGTCTTTCATATTGTTTTATTGTGGCTGTACACTGCCCTGAGTCCTTCGGGAGAAGGGTGATATAAACATTTAATAAATAAATAAATAAATAAATAAATAAATAAATAAATAAATAAATAAATAAATAAATAAGTAAGTAAGTAAGTAAGTAAGTAAGTAAGTAAGTAAGTAAAAGTAAGTAAGTAAGTAAGTAAGTAAGTAAGTAAGTAAAAGTAAGTAAATAAGTAAGTAAGTAAGTAAGTAAGTCTGATCTGCAGGAGGTAAGAAGGGGCCATGTTCTTGCCACTGAAAGAGAGAGCAAGTGATCCAGCCATATGTTGATAGCAAAATGTTTTCTGCCTGAGTTACCTATCAAGTAATAAAACCAGGATAAAAATTAATTGAATGAATGAATAAATAAATAAATAAAATTTGCACCTCCTAGAATATCGAATTTGATCCTCAGTCCTTTATTTAATCAAATTAAATTACTTATTTATCTAAACCATCTTTTCATAGAACATAGAATATAAAATCATGGGGCTGGAAGGGACTTCGGAGGCCTTCTAGTCCAGCCCCCTGCTCAAGACAGGAGATCTTATATCATCCTGGTCAAATGGTTGTCCAGTCTAGCTTTGATATCGTCCAGTGATGAAGCCCCCACAGCTCTGGGTGGCTCTTTCTCCTGTCCTTCAAAGCCCCATAACTGCTTTGCTTAGTTTTCTGGATGGGGAAAGGTCCAAATGGACTCAAGCAGAACTGTCACCCAAAATAAGGAGAACATCCAAAAGAACTCCCTTCTTAAGTAAAAGGAGAGACACCGCAAATAAAGAGAAATAAATGGTTAGGAAATAAATGATTCCCATGAAGGAGCTTAAACCTCTAGGACCAGATCTATTCTGCCCGAGAACCCCTTTTTAGGATCCTTAGGAGCCTGGAGGCAGAAATGGTGCCGGAGGACAAGAGGAAGCCAAATGTTCTGGACTTCAAAAAAGAGAAAATATCTATATCTATGTCATTTCAGACTAGCTAGCCAAACACCTAACTAATGAGCGTGTACCAGTATATTGATCCATACAGTGGGGCTGTAGTATTATTTATCCTTTTTATTATCTTCTTTACTTCCCCTTTTTCAATAATGGTATTATTATCTCTTTTATTCATTAACATGAAACTCATTCAACTGAACATTTAAAAATGTGTCACAAATACCATTGACTGGTGCTAAGGGTTGTTGTTGTTGTTGTTGTTGTTGTTGTTGTTGTTGTTGTTATTATTATTATTATTATTATTATTATTATTATTATTGAGTCACAGTTTGGGCCTGGTAAAAATTTAACAATTCAAGTCCAAACCAAGGGCCTAAGAGCTGTTAAGGTAATGTCTGAGTATATAGGCAGGTCAGAGTAAGGTGGGGTTTTTTTGCAAAGTCAGGATATTCAGGTCTGAGAAGTTCAGAATTTCCACATACCCTTTGGGTGTTGCTCCAAGGGCTCCTATTACTATTGGTGCACCCATGGGTTTCTTCCTCCACAATCGCTCAACTTCAATTTTGCAGATCGTGGTATTTTGTTATTTTTTTCTAATTGTTTCTCTTTAATTTGTGCATCACCTGGTATTGAATACCAATGAACCAGACTTTTTTCTTTTCCACAAAAGTGATGTCAGGTGTGTTGTGGGCCTGTTTGTTTGGATTCAAAAGTCCCACATTGTTACTATTTTCTCCAATGCTTTGCAAGTACACTGAGTGCTTCTGGATCAGGGGCAAATTCCTTGGGTGTCTAATTACATTTGGCCAAATAAAGTATTCAATTCAATTCAGTTCAATTCAACTCAAATGGAGTTAAACTCTGGAACAGTTTAACAAGCAGTCACTTTGTGAGCATTTAGAAAAGAATTACTTGCTTGGTAGGAGAAGAATGGATTCATCAAGGTCAAGCATTCTCTTTTTTTGGCAAAGTGGCCAACTTATTACTTGCATTATTGGCAGGCAACAACAACAGCCTGACAAACTGACCAGTAAAAGCTGTTTGAGAGTGTGGCTGTCTCTCTCGTGCTGGGGTTGTTTAACTAAGGCCTGAGGCTGCAGTCCTTGATGCCTGCGCTGGGCAAGGAGGAATTACAGCATCTCCAGTCTTTGCTTCTATCATTCAGAGCCAGTTCGATGCATCAAAATGCGGATTCTTCCTCTTTCGCTATGAAGCAATGGCAAGATGGTCCCATGGCTTGCCATGGTGGGGGGGGGGCTGGATTACAGGGCTCCCATGTCTCTCACTTGAACCCCATGGTGCTCCTGTTATGCAATCCCTCAACAGCCAAATAGGGAGCATGAAGTAGAATACATCACACCAATCCTTGAAGCTTTAAGGCATCCCTGTGACTGTCTGACCCATCGATTCAGTTGAAATGGCGCTCATCAATCTCTCAAACCCTAAATGGCTTGAGATACAGCACTTAAGAATGGTCTCCCTTCCGAGACAGCCTGTGAATTGTGATCTGCTACCCAAAGCATGCTTGGGTTCTATCTGTGGGCCTGATGCATGTGGGAGTGAGCTTGGGGGGCAGGGGAAGAGCTGCAGCCAGAGCAGAGCAGAGGCAGCTCAGCCTGGAAAGTGGGTGTGGAATGAGGGTGTTGTCCTCACCCCCACCCCCCCATTCTTGGACTATAAAGATGGCGGGGAAAAGATGAACTTTCAGACTTGCAAGGTTCTGTTAATGTAATGTAACCTTATAATAGAATAGAACCGGTTAATCTAGCTGTGCCTCTTTTCAAGACTACCTTGCAAAGGTGACATCAGTCTTGCAAGCTTGAAAGAACATTTCCCCCCTGTCGCCTCTGCAGCCCACCACCCTCACTCCCCACTTTAGTGGAGAACCCTGGAGAGTTGCAACCAATCCCCAGGCAGTCTCGCTTCAAATGTAAGATATTGTTATTTGCTGACTAAAATAACTCTGCGGCCAGAATGTCAATGAAGGTACTGTTTTAATGGGAACATCTTATTTAATTAGTTTCTATTATCTTTTATGGGATATAGATGTAGATACAGATATTTTTCTGCACTGCTGTTCACATCCTTTGGGAGGCACACCTGCTCTTCTAATAGATCAATCAGCTTGCATTAGTCCCAGCTATGACGCACACGGGCTCTTTTGAAGGAAAACAAGCATCCCCCCCCCTCCAAGTTTCTGCATTTAATTTGGGGGCAGGCGATGTATGCCCTCCAATGGAGATGTGCACAGACATCTGAGCAGCATAGTGAAGTGAATATGTTGTCCTTGGAACTGAATAATATCATGCCTGTATCTCACAATAAGGCCCTGAGTGTGTCAGAAATTACAGAAAAAGTAGACTGATCATAGAATCCCAGAATTATAGACCTGGAAAGCACTTTGAAGATTTCCTGTTCAATCCCCCCCACAGAGCAGGAATCTCAGACGAAGGCTTGTCTGGTCTCCTGGCAAGTCTGAATAGGTACAGCCTGCCACTCCCAGGGCTGCAGGTAGCCAGACTTCGCTTGGACTGTTGCATGATGCAGGTTGGCGAAATGTTCTTTTTAAAGTGAAAATAATATGGAGCATCCATTTCTGTACTTTGAGTAATTGAAAATCACCTGCTGTGACAGAGTAATGAAGAGGGAGATGGGTAGAAGGATGATGTTGGGAAGGGTCTCAAATGTGTGTTTGTGCAGTGATGGATGGAGACCATGAAGTGGCAAGCTCAGCTTTCTGCTTGACCGTCACTTGGTGGCTCTGGGTGGGTCTCCCACAACCCCTGAACTCTTCCCCATCCACTTGGCCTGCAGGTGACTTGCAGGTATCATGTTGAGGCAACTGCTGCTGTCCTTGGGAGTCCTACAGGTGACCCTTGCCTTCCTGGCTTCTGGCCATGGCCATCTGGACGAGAGGGGACCCGTCCTGGAAGAGACAGTCAGGCCCAGTTCCCCAGGCCTTGAGATGGTCAAGGAGGTCCACATCCCAGGTAAGTGTTTCCATGTCTTTTCCATGCAGCTTCCAGATGTTCCCATGTTTGGTTGTTGGTCAATAGAAAAAGTTGATAAAAATGACAGGATTCATTCTTAGAAAGAAGAGAATTTCCTGTATACTCCCACACTTTCCCATACCGGATAGTTTTCTCTTGGTGGCTGTTTTGATTTTGTTAGCCAAAAATTGTTGTGTTTGTGTGACTGAATGGTTATCGAATAGCTTACAGTAGATTGTAAAATACATCTACTCCATCCCAAATGAACAGCACCCAACTGCCCTTGGTCTTCTAGCTAACAGAGCAGAGTCTTCCTGTTGATCAGCAGAGAAGCACATCTTTGATGGGCCTGGAGAGATTCCCGTCCTTGTACACACGCACACATGCCACACATGTACACACGTACACACTGCCGTGCAAGCTCACTGGAGGAGCTGTGGCTGGGTCTTTCTTTTTCAGATCAGCCTTTACTGGATCATTGTTGTATGGATTCCTGGAGGAAAGATGGGATATAAATCTAACAAACAAAAGTAAGTTTATGAGTACAGACTTAAACTATGAAAGGAACATCATTTACAAAGTCCAGGGCAATTTGATGGGGTTGTATTTGTCACCTCAATTTGTTGCCTAAACCATTAATGGTTGCCTCAATTATTTGTGGGCAATCTTACCGGTGCAATTTCCCTGCTGTTGCTGCACATTGTGTTCCAGCTCCACCAATGAATGAGAGAAAAGGACCCAAGTATATAACCAATGAGATATATAAACAACCTCATTATTTCCAATAGTGGAAAGACACAGAGATTTAAAAACAAGACTGTATTAAAGTTTCAGGCTAAAGCATCAGAACCACACATTAAGTTCCATTTAAGAAGATTTATTGCTCACCTCTGTGTACAAGAATCCATTATTTATTATTTATCAATGGAATTCAAGGGAGAAGGGGGGGGGCTGGACTTTGTTTATGGTAACTTAACAACTTCAGACTGATTCCTCTCTTTACTCCCCCCCCCCCCCCGGTTCTGCCTCTTCTTCTCCTCCAAAGTGCAGTCATGCCTATACATTAAGATGATGCAGCACATGAAATTCCAAAGAAGGAATAAAAATAACCATCCAAAGAAATGAAAGACATAAGATAAGAGATAAAGGAAATGTCCCTTTTACCACAGAATTCGCTATACTTCTTCATGTCTTTCCACCTTTGCAAATAATTCTTGCTTCCTTGGAAGATTGAATGGATCAATAGGAAAACCAAAAATGTGGTGACTGCATGACATTGATGAGATTTCCAATAAGTGAAAATAGATAAATCAGTATAAGAATTGATGGAAGCAAGAATTATTTGCAAAGGGAGGAATGTCCTGTTTATTTATTTTTTTTTATTGAAAAAGTTTTACAATACAAAATTTTTCCCCCTTTTTCACCCCTCCCCCACCCCCACCCTCCCATCCCCCCCCAATCTCCCTCTAACCACCCCCAATCTCCCCCCAACCCCACCCCCTCCCTCCCCATCCCACCCCTGACTTCCGCTACACATTTAAAAAAAAAACCAGCAAGAATTTGTATCGATAAGAAAAGCAAATACTATTATATATTCAATTCTAAATTGAGAGGAAGAGAAAAGAAAGAAAGAAAAGAATTAAGAAAATAAAAATAAAAAAAAAATAAAAAAAGCCCATAAACATAGATATTTATCTAAAATTAACAATATTATAATAAAAAGACACCCAGAAAAAATAACCATTATAATATTTACCGTATTTTCTCACTGGGCCTATATAAGACGACTGGGCCTATAAGACAACCCCCGACTTTTCCTGTTAAAATATACGGTTTGGGCTATACTCGCCGTATAAGACTACCCTCTTCCAACGCACACCAAATAAAATTTAAAAACATCAGATTTGATTTCAATATGGTAATTTTAATTCAAATGCTTATGACATGCAGGTACTTAGCAGGAAAACCGTCACTTATAAACATAAGGCTGTTTGTCATCAAACATGTAAACATAAAACAGTACAATTGGATTAAACTTTTCCTAATTCACTCTGAAGCTGAAAGGAAGGATAAGACAATAAACCCATGGGAGCTGCCATACTGTTTGTTTTCTAAGCTGTCAACCAAACTGGAACTGATGATGATAGGTGGAAGATAACAAACAATAGAGATGGCCCCTGCAACAAGCAGGAACCTCGCACAGCCACAAAAAGTCTCAAAACCCAACTTTCACACTTTACACACACAAAATTTCACATGCAGCTTTGTGAGATTTTGTGTGTTTGTGTAGTTAGAGTGAAACACTACAGAAACACACTAAATCTCAGAAAGCTGCACAAATATTATTTTATTTTATTTTTATTTTTATATGAAAGCAGCTAAATTTAAAACTTCCTAAACTTTAAATAGCTAGGTCTAAAAAAAGAACAACTAAAAAAAAACCCAATTAACTTTTTTTTAAAGCTCCCAAAGGGGAAAAAAACTTACACAATAGAACAGGGGTCTCCAACCTTGGCAACTTTAAGACTTGTAGACTTCAACTCCCAGAATTCCTCAGCCAGCTTTGCTTTGCTGACTGAGGAATTCTGGGAGTGGAAGTCCACAACTCCCTGCCTGCTTGATTGCAGGCAGGGAGATTCAGTTGCTTGTTGATGCAATGAATTGCAGGCAAGCAAAGGAAGGCAAGCATTGCGACTAGCAGCTAAGGTAAGCAAGCTGGAGGAGGGGATTTTTGCTACCGATTAGCAGGCAACTCAGCTGGGATCATCAGAGCTTGGATCGTCAGAGCCTTTTGGGCTGGTCTGCCTGGTTATAGGAGAATGACATTGGGTGTATAAGACGACCCCCAACTTTTGAGAAGATTTTCATGTGTTAAAAAGTTGTCTTATATGCCGAAAATATGGTATAGGGCTGTCCATCTCACAAGAAGTGACTCTAGGCCATGTTTAGCAAAAAAGTAAACAAAACCATAAACATGTCATGACAGTCTAATTAAAAAAAAAGAACAGATCCACTGATTGAAGAGTGGATCAGCAATGGAGCCATCTCTAGATCTTAGCAGTGGCCCAAGCCCTCCCACCAGGCCGGATGACAAAGCCAGGCATTGGGGGATTTTGGTAATTGAGGGATTGAGCTGAGCTCACTTCAGAGAAGAGAGGGAAGAGGGCCTGCCCAGAGATGGGACCTTCTGGATGTCTCACTTGCTCAATGTCATGGGATGAGATGTAATCAGGAAGAGGCATCCTTCAAATAACCCGTCCCCATGCCATTAAAGGTCAAAGCATGCCCCTTGACCCAGTGTGGCAACCGGTGTAGCTGATGGAGCAGAGTTGTACTGTGCTAACTGAGGAACACACATCCAGTCTCTGTCCAGGCTGCTGCATTGTGACCAGCTGAAGTTCCTGGAAATTCTTCATCCCATGCAGAGCACATTACAGTCACCCAATTGGGAGGTGATTAGGGCATGAGTGACAGTGAGCAGAACCTTCCAACCTAGGACAAGTTGCAACTGGTGCATATGAAGCTGTGCAAAGGTGCTCCGAACCACAGTTCCCCCCTGCTCTATGAGTCATGAGTCCAGGAGGAACTCCAAATTGTACACTGGGGCTATCTGGGGCAGTGCAACTCCATCTAGCACCACAGATAGGATAGTCCTAGAACCCTTAATCATCTTTGTCCTCTATTATCTTCTAATAGTCAAATTTCAGTCACATGGAAAAAGCAACCAAACATGACCAGAAATAATCATCAGCATTTAGTCCTGTTTTTTTAAAAAAAACTATTAAATATCCTCCCCCAAATATATATCTAACATCTGTCTTCTCATACTGATTCCTCTATTCCTCGTTCATCTACTAACATTTTAAAGAAAATATATTGTAGCAACCGAACAGGATCCAGAACTGATTCTACTGCAGAAATGGTGTCAGAGACAATCTTAAATGCCAGCAGTAGCAGAAACAACTAAGTCCAAAACTGCTCTGAAAGCCTAAATTATGGTCCATATCTTAGTCATTTAGGTGTCAGGAGATTAGTTGGGCTCCACCATAGGATTAGAGCACCATGGCATCTCTTGCCTGCTCATTCTTTGCTCCACTCTTCACATATAGGCAGAAAACTCTCCACTGCTATGAAAAACTGGTTTATTTTTATGTTTATCCACATGGAGGGAAGCATGTAGTGAGGTACTCCAAAGGACTTGTTTGGGGGCCAGTGCTCTTCAACATCTTCATAAATGATCTAGATGAGGGGATAGGAGGAGGATAGATTCAAGATTCAGAAGGACCTTGTCAGACTCAAACAACGAGCTCTCTCCAAAAAGAAGTGGTTCAGTGGTGATAGAAGTAAGGTCATAGGCAGGGGTGAAATCCAGCAGGTTCTGGAGAACCGGTAGCAGAAATTTTGAGCTGTTCAGAGAACTGGCAAATATCACCTCTGGCTGGTCCCAGAGTGGGGTGGGAATGGGGATGTTGCAATATCCTTTCCCTGCCATGCCCACCAAGCCACACCCACCAAGAACAGATAGTAAAAAAATTGGATTTCACCACTGGTCATGGGCAAGAAAAAAAACAAATGCAGAATAGGCATTACCTGGTTCCATGCGAGCACAAGTGAGGCAGATCTAGGTGTCCTAGTAGACCACCACTTAAGTATGAGCCCTGTGCTGTGTGCTACAGCTAATGCAGAAAAGCTAATGCAGTCCAAGGCTGCATCAGCGGAGGGATAGTTTCAAGATCATGTAAAGTGACAGTAGCACTTTATATTGCACTGGTAAGATCACACTTGGAATACCCTGTGTACTTCTGGTCACCACAATAAAAAAAGATGGTGATTCTCTAGAAAGAGTGCAAAGAAAAGCAACGAAGGTGATTAGGGGTCTGAAATATAACCATATCATGAGTAATTGTGGGAACTGAGAAAGTCTAGTCTAACACTAGGGGTGATAAGATAGTCTGAGTCAGAGACTCTCTGATAGTCAGAGAGAAGAGGAGGGCGGCTTATTTTCCATAGCACCTGAGGGCATGACAAGAAGTATCGGTAATAGATCGAAATCTATCAAGGAATGAGCCAAACTAGAACTAAGGAAAAGTTTTCAATCACTGAGAACAATTAATCAGTGGAATGGCTTCCCATTAGAAGTTGTGGGTACTCCATCACTGGAGGTTTTCAAGAACAGACTGGACAGGTAAAGGGTCTCTTGACACAGGGGATGAACTAGAAGACCTCCAAGGTCCCTTCCAACCCTAATATTCTACGTTCTATTTAGCGAGAACTAATTCTCATGAGCAATGCCTTCTCTTGCTTAGAACTACTGTTGGAGGTTTGCCAAGAGGGTTATCATCTCTCTCCCAATTTCCTTACATTTAATACCCAATGGACCCTCATGAAGCTCAACAGATAGAACAGAGTTGCCTACATTACCTGGGTGGTACTTGTTCTCATTGAACTTCTCCCACCCCTACCTGGATCTCTGCTGGAATTGCTTTCTGATCAACCTCTGATGGGAAGGATGCAGATGATTTCTTAAGCATTTGAAGCTAGAGACTTTAATAGTGTATTGGTTTGATGGAGAATTATTTGTTAGCTTTATTGATACTGTGGGATTCGTTGTCTAGGTTTTGAAATGAGTACAAGCCAAAATTTATAAAAGAAAACAATAATAATTTTTATTTTACTACTTTGCAAAGAGGGTGTATCACATACTCGTAGGTACAGTGGACATACCCTAAGCCATCAATATACTTTGTTTATATTCTTTATATTCACCGTTGCAAGTTTACCTCCCACCTTTTCCTTATTAGCTGAGCACTCAGGCTGTCACAGTCTATCCCAGGCGCCTAAAATGAATACATTATTCCCTGGCCCTTATTTACAATTTATCTTTAATAGCTATTGGTTTCTGGGGGTTGTCTCTGATCCAATTACCATGCCAGCAAATTCTAGCTAAAACTAGTTTTGAATATACCTCTCATCCCCTTGTTCCTACTTGCAGCTTTAGGCTTGAGCAACATTTATGAGATTAGGTAAGTACACAATGTATTCATTTCAAAGGCTAGTATGCTCTTCTATAATTTTTGTAAAAACAATAAATTCCTTTCTCCATTCCCACAATACTATGGGGCTCTGAAATAGGCCTTAGTCCAGTTTAGTTTCTCAAACCCCTTCAGCTCTTGGAATCTAATTTCATTTTCTTACTTTCTTTCACAGATTTTAAACAAGTGGCTCTGGAAACACCAAGAGTCCAAGATGATCTTGCGCCAGAAGCCAGCATGATGGTAACCTAAATCATTTTTGACTCATTCTTTCTGCTCCTGCAAAAAGCCGATCTCCAAAAAATAACTGCTTTGATGGATAGGAACTCTGCAGACTCTTCTGTAGATGCAAGGGGAGGGTCCTTCCTTTCCAGCCCTGAAAGCTTTTAACCTATAGAAATGTTTGCTATTCCATAACCCATGATTTGCATGCAGAAGGCCCCATTTTCTCAGGTGTAGCTGAGAAAGAGCTTTCCTTACACTCTGGTGTGACTTGGCCAGCTGGGTCCACGGACTGATGGTGTAATCTGCCCACTTCTTATCTTTATAAACTGGATTTCTTGCACATGTTTTGCTAATCCATCAGTTAGCAAAGTGATCAACTGTACAGAATGCCTTTCTGTAAAGTTGGAATATCAATTTTTATACAAAGCAATTCTCACAGTTTAGACCAGAGTATGCCATGTTTGGAGGGTCCCCATTGTCTTACAGCAGAAGAAACTTCTTGATAACCAGATTAGTTTGCTGACTGTCCATCTGGAAGAACCCTTATGCAACTTTAGATATAGAAGCTCCTTAACAATTGTGTCAAACTATCTGGAAATAGGCTTCAAGAAAGTATCTTGACAGCTTCCAAGTGAAATTCCATCCACAAGTCGTCCCAGTTGAACTTGTCCACACCAGTTCTCCTTTTTCTCTGTGCTTTAAGGCATGTGGAACCGCACAGCAACAGTGTTTTAAGCAACTGAATCCTCAAAATGGTTGTCCAATCTTTTCTTGAAAACCTCCAGTAATGGAGCACCCACAGCTCTGGGATGCAAATTGTTTCATTGGTTACATTCACCGTCAGGAAGCTTTTCCTTAGTTCCAGGTTGGATTTCTCTTTAACAAGCTTCCACCTATTGCTTCTTGTTCTGCCCTGGGGTGCTTTGGAGAATAAGTCAACCCCACCTCTCTGTGGTCTCTCATGTACCAGAGATGGCTATCATTTCACCCCTTTTTCTTCTATTCATTAGACTAGACCTACCTAGTTCCCTTAACCAGTCCTCATACAATTTAACCTGCAGCCTTTTATCATCCTAGTTGTTCTTCTCTGCACTCTTTCTAGGGTCTCAGCATCTTTTTTGTATCATGGTGATGAGAATAGGATGCAGTATTCCAAGTGTGGCTTCGCTGCTACAGCAATAAACAATACTATCACTTCTTGTGATCTTGATACTATCCCTCTTTTTTTTAAAAAAATTATTTTTATTTCTCATAAACATATTTAAATGTACAGTCTCTTCTCCATTGTTAATCATTCATCTCGTCTTTTAACTATTATTCATTATTTTTTGGGGCTGCCCTTTTATCATTTCCTCTTTTTTATTTACCACAATGTCTCCCTCTTCTTCTTCCCTTCTTTCTTCTTCTGACCCTTTCTACTTTCTTCATTCCTCTCTTTCCCTTTCCTACTTCCCCTTCCCTTCCCCATTCCTCTTCTTCCTTTTCTAACCCTCTCTCCTACTCTTCTTTTCCCTCCCCTTTCTTCCTCTCCTTTTCCCTCTTTTCTATCCCACTCTCTCCTTTCCTCCCTTCTTTTTCCACTCCCTTGTTGTTTCCATTTTCAATTCAATCTAGAATGGTATCTGAGCAGCCCTGATTTCCTGTTCATATACATCTTCAGTTAAATTTATTTGTTTAATAACTGCAACTATTTCATTATTCATGTACACTTTTTATAGCAACATTTTTTCCCTTCCCCCTTCCCCCTTTTTCATTTACCTAGGCATCATCTGGGTTTCTATTCTTATTATCTTTTCTCTTATTTATCTTTTCCCTATCCTTCCCTATCCCTATTTTATCTCTATACTTTTATTCATATTTCTTTTCTAACCAATCATAAATTTTTCCCCATGTCTTGAAATACATCGATTCCTCTTTATCTTTTATTCTCAATAATTAATCTGTTCATTTCTGCACATTCTAAAATTCTCTTTATTATCTTACCTTTCGATGGGATTTTATCAGCTTTCCAATTTTTTGCAAATACTATTCTAGCCGCAGTTATTATATGAATAATCAAATATGTATCTTCTTTACTATTCTTCTCTTATTGGTAATATTCCCAATAAAAATGTCTCTGGTCTTAGCTCTATATTATCCATCTGTTGATGCAGCCCAGGACTATATTGGCCTGTTTGGCAGTTGCAGCACATTGTTGGCTCATATTTAATGGTGGCCCATTAGGACTCCTAGATCCCTCTCAGAGTTGCTATTGTTCCACCATGCTTATCCTGTCCCAGTGCATGTTTTTTCTTACCTAAGTGCAGGACCTTTTCTCTCCACTGAATTACATTTTAACAGAATAACATACGGTAGATGGAAGCGAGCTTGGAGGTCTTCTAGTTCATGTCCTGCTCAAGTCGGAGAGTCTATACCTTTCAAACAAAACCTTCTTCTTCAAAACCTCCAGTGGTGCAGCAACCGCAACTTCTGAAGGCAACTGATTTATTATTCTGTCAGGACATTTCTCCATTGTTTCTTGTCCTGCCTTCAGATGTTCCGTAGAACTACATAGGGCATAGGCCCTATGCCAGCGGTGAAATCCACTTATCTTCGCTATGGTTCGGGAATGGGAGCATGCACGTACCTCTTCTGCGCATGCGCAGAGGGTAAAAGAGTGATGACGTGTCGGTGGCCTCCCACCATCAGCGCTACTGGTTCTACTGGTTTAGATCCAGCCAGACTTCACCACTGCCCTATGCTCAAGTCTGGCAAAATCCTTCTGAATCTTGAATCTATCCTCCTCCTATCCCCTTGTCTAGATCATTTATGAAGATGTTGACGAGCACTGGCCCCCAGACAGAACCTTGGGTTACCTCACTGCATGCTTCCCTCCATGTGTATAAACATAAACATAAACTACATTGGTATATTTTTATTCAAGTTTTGCATACCAGTTAAGAATTTTTCTGCCTATATGTGAAGAGTGGAGCGAAGAATGAGCAGGCAAGAGATGCCATGGTGCTCTAACCCTACGGTGGAGCCCAACTAATCTCCTGGCACCTAAATGACTAAGATATGGACCATAATTTAGGCTTTCAGAGCAGTTTTAGACTTAGTTGTTTCTGCTACTGCTGGCATTTAAGATTAATGTCTCTGACACCATTTCTGCAGTAGAAACAATTCTGGATCCTGTTTGGTTGCTGCAGTATATTTTCTTTAAAATGTTAATAGATGAATTTAAGGCTTACTTTTAGCTTTGTTTATGGCTGTCTTATTCAAAACATTAATAGGTTGGTAAAAATATGGGCTGATCAATTCTCCTCCTGGAAGCTGCATTCTCAGCTCCTCCTGGTGGCAGCTGAGAAACTTGGGTTTGCCCACTGGTGGCTAACCAGGCCATGCGCCCCTTTTAGAGACCCATTCATAATCTATAAACAAGACTTGGAGATTCAGTAATACACCCTGATTCAAAAAAGCCCCCGACTATTTTTCTACTTTATGCCTTCACTTGTTTTAAAACATACATATTAAACTGCCATACATACAAGCATTGTTTTCTCTCCTTGGCAAAAAGCAACTTTGCATTTTTAATGTATTTTCCAGGTACTTTCATTTTAGAACTCCTCAGACCTGTGTTAAATGTTGCCCCACTGTGACCCTCTTTGTGGTGTCCTTGCAGATGATGTCAGCAGCACTGCAGGCCCAGGAGCGGGAAGGGCGTTCCCCACGGAGATGTGTCCGTGTCCAGGAATCCTGCCTTGGGCACAAATTGCCATGCTGTGACCCGTGTGCCACTTGCTACTGCCGTTTTTTCAACGCTAACTGCTTCTGCAAGAAATTCAGCAGCACTTTCCCCTGTGGCAGGAACTAGCTTGCATTATGCAGGCTGCCATTTACTAATCTTGAATAGATGTGGGGTCCATATATATTCCTTTTACATTCCAATAAATTGCCTATGAGAAAGAATCCATGAAATGTGACCTTTTTTTTCATTAATTATGTTATGTAAAACCAGAAAGCCAAAAGCACTTTAGCCTTAGCTTCAACCATTTAGGTTCTCTAAGCTTTCATGCAACCTCAATCGAAACAGGAGTGTAGCAGGGTCCCCAGTTTCTCATCTTATTTCCACCATTGCCATAAACTGACTTTTACCTTATTGCTCAAACCTATCTCTACTTTCCATGGATTTCTCTTTTTCAGATATGGTGTTCAGAATCTTTTATTTACAAAAATATCCTTTTGCCTCAACTCAGGAGGCAGGAGCCAAACTATCTCTGGTCTCTTCTAATGGGAGCACTATTCCCTATTCTCCAAACCAGAAGTAAAAAATATAGAGAGGTGACTCAAAAACAGAGCTCATACATGTGAAAATAGTACAAAGTACATGGCGAATAGTACAAAGAAAATAAAAAACAAATGTAAACATTACTCAAAGAGTGTCTCTGGAGAACTTGTCCAAGGTATACTATAGGTAGTCCTTGACTTATGATAATTGAGGCAAATATGTTGCTAAGTGAGAAATTTGTGGTGAGTTTTGCCCTGTTTTATAGCATTTCTTGCCACATTTATTAAGTAAATCACTGCAGTTGTTAAATCAGTAACAGCATTGTTAAGTGACTCTGGCTTTCCCATTGACTTTGCTTGCCAGGTCACAAAAAGTGATTCCAAGACACTGCAACCATCATCTGAACCAGTTGTCAGGCATCTGAATGTAAATCACATGACCCTGGGGATGCTGCAATGGTCATAAGTGTGAAAAATGATCATAAGTCACTTTTTGCAGTGTCATTGTAACTTTGAACAGTCACTAAATGAACTGTATTTGCCAGCCCAGGATTCTCCAGAATCTGCTTTGTCTTTTGTTATTTTTCAGGTTGTAGAAATATGGGATTTGGGAGGAAAGAACGAACAGGAAACAGGAATAGTAGAGTCTGGTGCTGCAAAAAATGTTTTAGAACACATTCTATGAAAAGATCAGCGGGGTATTTGTCTGTCTTGTAACATCTAGTGATAGCAAAAGGTGCCCAATGTATCTCCTCCAAGAACCTAAAGAAGGTGCTGCCTTTGTCCCCTCAAAATACCTGTTGGAAGAAATTTCCCTGGTTCGTTCCCAACTGGGACACATCACAGATATTGAGAAGAAATGGATGCAGAAGCCAGCTGCCAGAAAGTAGAATTCTTTTAATGTAGGAAGGCAAGAAGCAAAAAGTAACACATCTGGAGTCTTCCTGGCTTGCAAGCAGATTGGGGAGGCAAACCCATGCTTTATGTTGGTTTTCCTTTGAAGCTCCTACAGTTTGATGGGTTTTGATGTATGCCTTTGGTTGAAGTGATTGCCCTGGATCTTCCTGACTTAATGCATTAATCCTGTCCCAGGACCTTTGTCTTTCCTATCCTGGGGGTTAATCCTATCAGGGGGCAGGAAAATGGGAGTTCTGGTTTTGCCTTGGTGAGTTATTTTTAGGCTGATTCCTTAAGAATCTGCTTTATTTTTAGTAATAGCTTTTGGCAGTCTGCCCAGACTTGCAATCATCTCCCCAGCACTTGTCTCCAGGTTTTTTTTTACTCTGCTGAGGAAAAAGGCTGTTTTTCTTTCCTGCACTGTTTCAGGGGTTCCTGGCACTGTCTTCTTTGCGGGTGCCCTTCCCACACGCCGTTTCCCCAAATGGTTAAAGACCCCTCGGCAATTAGGGTGGCTTTCCAACAAGGGAAATAACACTTGCCCTCTGAAGAAGAGGAAGGCAGGGCAAACGCCAGGGACTTTATAGCCAGACCCAGAAAGGGAGTCACCCCTACACAAAGACCCGAGGGCGCCTCACGAGGCCCCTGCGGGCTCCGGCATCTTCCGAGGCTTTTGGTTCTGTGCCTCCGTCCGCTCTAAAGGAGGGGCTCCCTCCCCATTTCGCAGCTCTTGGAAGCAGACGAGGCAGGCGCCGGTGCCGCCGCCGCTTTGGGCCCAGGAGCCCCTTTCCCCGGCCTGGCTGGGGTCTGCTGCCGGCCTCGTTTCCCAGCCGCTGCCGGGGATGGCTCCTTCGGGGCGCTTGGCCACCATCCCGGCAGCGGCTGGGAAGCAAGGCCGGCAGCTGAAAGGGCGCTTCAGTGGCAAAGAGCGCCGGGGGCGGAAGGGCCCAGGCTCTCCTGCCCGAGCGGGGCTCGCACTTCCCGGCTCCCTTCCCGCTGTCTGACTCCCTCAGCGCCTAAATCCCGCTCCAACAACCGAACCTTCCGACGACACTCCCTCCCCGCCCCCCCACACTCCGGCGGAGGTTTCCCGGGCCGGTCCAGGCAGAGGCGCCCCACCGCTGCTCCCGCGCAGACGGGCGCTCTAGCGGCGCCGGAAGCCGCTCCTCCGTCCGTCTCTATGGCCGCTGCTGCGGCGGCGGAAGTGCTGGGCGTCACGGGACAGACCGGGCTCCGCCGCCGCCGTCGCCGCCGTCATGCTGCTCTCCTGCTTCCCGGAGCTCTACTTCAACGTGGACAGCGGCTACCTGGAGGGCCTGGTGCGCGGCTTCAAGGCCGGGGTGCTCAGCCAGGCCGACTACCTCAACCTGGTCCAGTGCGAGAGCCTGGAAGGTCGGTGGCGCCTCCCTCCCTCCCTCCCGCCCGCCCTCGGAGATGCGCCGCTCCACCCTCGGCCCTCCGATCCCGGGGAGAGCCCCCGCGGCCGCCTCTCCGCTTTCTGCCGGCGCCCGCTCTGGGGCGGGCCCCTCGAGGGCTAAACGCCGGGCTGCCCCGGGCTTCGGAGTCGATGCGGGCCTGGCGGTGGGTCTGCGGTGCTCTGGCGCCGGGCCGGAAAAAGGGGAAGCGGCGGCCTCTCCGCCTTCTTCTTTGGCGTGGCTGCTTTGCTTGCAGTTTCCACTGGGGAAGGTGCCTGGTTTGCTTTCGTGTCTTCTTAATGACTGAAAATACGAAATATAAGCTTTCTTGTTTAATTATTTCTGAATGTATATCCCGTCGTTCAGTTTATTTCAACACTCAAAGCAGCTTATAAGCTTTAAAAACACAGAACAAATTAAAATTTGGGGAAAATTAAAGTCTTTAAAAGTATTAAAAGGGAAGCGCTTTTACCATTTTGTGAAGTTGTGGGAACGAAATGGGTTTCTGCGCAGGAGTAGCCCTTTCTTGCATCCCCAATGGGGCAGCAGGGCCTTTGCAGGCTCCCCATCCACTGGTTCCTCATGGGGCCCTGCAGATTGTCAGCTCATCCTTTTTTTAAAAAAACAAAAACCTTAAATTGTGCAAGGAGATGGTCCCGCTATCTTGTATCAGTGGCCTGGCTGTTCCTTTCATTCTGCGCCTGTTGTAATTGTTGCCTTCAGAAGTTGAGGGAGCTTCATCACTGGAAGCTTTCAGGAAGAGACTGGACTGCCATCGGTCAGAAATGGTGTAGGTAGGGACTCCTGCTTGGACTAGATGACCTACAAGGTCCCCTCCAACTCTGTTAATCTGTTAATTTCTGGATACTTCTTAAGAGTGAAGTGCAAAGGGCCTTGCAAGACTTGTAACCAAGGCAGAGGGAACCCTTGCTAAATTGACTTTTGGCATTCTGGCTGCAATTGTTTCAACTCTTTCAAATCTAGCAACAGCTGAGTGATCCCAAACAGCAACCAGGGGCATACCCTGTTTCCCTGAAAATAAGACATCCTCTGCCCTTGGCCGGGGAGACATCTGAGCTGGTGCGGGAGTTCATGGCCTCCATGGCGGCCATGGACCTGACTTAGATTCTACAGGCCCCAACTCATAATGGAGGAAACACACTCGACCTGATTTTTCTCTCTGGGCAGTGGATAAATGATCGGGGGGTGGGGTCTTTGTCTGTTAACCCCTGTTATGGACCTATCATTCCCTCCTTAGGCTAGACTTTCCTATCACCTTACCCCGTCTCTGGGTGGCGGAACTGGTGCGCTGGTTCCGCCCCAGGCGCCTGATGGAACCTGAAAGGTTCCTGAAGGAGCTTGGGTCATTTCCTGTCTCCTTAACCCACGATTCATCCGAGACCCTAGTGGCAGCCTGGGAGCAGGCTGCGATGGGGGCCCTGGATCGAATCGCGCCTATGCGGCCTCTGATCCAGTGCAGATCCCGAGTGGTTCCATGGTTTCATGGAGCTCAGGGAAATGAAGCGTCGGAAAAGACGTCTGGAGGGTGGTTGGAGGTCCTCTCAGGCTGAATCCGACCGAACACAGTTAAGAACCTTTATTAGGTCTTACCTTGTGGCGATAGAAGCAGCGAAACGCCAATATTTCACTGCTCTTATTGCATCTGCAGAAAAACTCCCAGCTTAGGGTAACTCGCTCCCTTCTAAACCAGGGAGTGAGGGAAGACCCCTTGCAGGGTCGTGCTGAGGATTTTGCACAGTTTCTGCAAGATAAAATTGCTCGGATCCGGACCGAGTTGGACTCCGACTGGACAGAATCCACTGAGGAGACTGGGGCTAGTCTTGGTGAAATTTTCTGGGATGAGTTTGAGCCTGTTTTGTTGGATGAAGTGGACAGGATTATGGGTCAGCTGGGGGCCTCCACGTGTGTTCTTGATCCGTGTCCCTCCTGGTTTGTTTCTGCAGCCAGAGAGGTGACTGGAGACTGGATCCAGGCAGTTGTCAGCGCTTCGTTGAGGGAGGGTTTTGCCCCTGCCTCGTTAAAAGAGGCGGTGATACGACCTCTCCTTAAGAAGCCTAACCTGGATCCGGACTCACTTAACAACTATCATCCTGTCTCCAACCTTCGCTTTTTAGCGAAGGTTGTTGGGACCGTGGTGACACAGCAATTCCCTCATTTCCTGGAGGAAACGGACTACCTTGATCCTTACCAGTCTGGCTTCAGGCGCGGCCACAGCACGGAAATGGCATTGGTTGCCCTAGTTAATGATCTCTGGCGGGCCCGTGATGAGGGTTGTTCCTCCATCCTGGTCCTTCTTGACCTCTCGGCGGCTTTCAATACCATCGACCATGGTATCCTACTGCAGCGACTCAGGGGGTTGGGGATAGGAGGCACTGTGTTGCAGTGGTTCTCCTCCTACCTCTCGGGCCGCTCGCAGTATGTATTGGCAGGGGGTCAGGGATCCTCCCAGAGGCCTCTCACTTGTGGGGTGCCTCAGGGATCGGTTCTCTCCCCCTTGCTCTTTAACATCTATATGAAGCCGCTGGGTGAGATCATTCGTGGCTTCGGGGTAAGGTATCACTAATATGCGGATGATACCCAGCTTTACATCTCTACCCCGGGCCACCCTGGGGATGCCCTTTCTGTGATGTCCCGCTGCTTGGAGGCGGTGCGGGACATCACGGATGGGTAAGAACAGGCTCAGACTGTATCCCTCCAAGGGGATTCAGTCGGGTAGTTACGGGGGCTTCTCCTTACCCTCGTGTTACACCTCTCCTGTGCGGGCTGCACTGGATACTGGTTGTTCTCCGGGTTCGTTTCAAGGTGCTGGTTTTAACCTATAGAGCCCTACATGGCTTAGGCCCGGGGTACTTACAGGACCACCTCCTGCCTTCCTCCCACCATCCAGTGCGCTCCCATAGAGCGGGCCTCCTCCGGGTGCCGTCAGCCAAGCAATGTTGGCTGGCGGCCCCCAGGGGGAGGGCTTTCTCTGTCGGAGCCCTGACCCTCTGGAATAGTCTTCCCACCGACCTCAGGACGGCCCCCGACCTCCTCTCCTTCCGCCGGGGATTAAAGACGTGGCTGTTTAAAGAACATTATGATCGTGGGGTTATATAGCCTTTTTTAGAATGATTTTAATGGGTTTTAATGTGTTTTAATTGTGTTTATTGTGATTTGTATTTATGATTGTTTTTGTAAGCCGCCCTAAGTCCTTGGGGAGAATGGCGGCATATAAATCACATAAATAAAATAAATAAATAAGAAGCTCAATTGGGCTTTTGAGCGCAGGCGCTAAAATAAGCCTCCCCCAAAAAATAAGCCTTCCCCAAAAATATTTAAACGCAGAGCTAGAAATCAGGTAACACGACAAGAGGATCTCCATCTTGCTCCACGCGCCCCAAAATAATAAGACCTCTCTGAAAATAAGGCCAAGTGCTTATTTTGGGGTTCAAAAAATATAAGACAGGGTCTTATTTTGGGGGAAACACGGTAGACGAACCCCATCCAGACCAAGTCAAGAGCATCTCATCCTTTTTAGCCTCTTGAGCCACAGACCAGAACCTCAAGCAGGCTGCCCTTTCATTCCTGGGAGCTGTTTTCTGTTGCTGCATCAGGAATTCTGTTTGCAGTTCCACTCATTGTGTGCCAGGCCCTTTCCCCATGTTGGTACAAGATAAAAGCCAGTATGTTTGTTTTTTCCTCATCATTGATGTTATCCCAGGTATCGGGGTAACGAGTCAAATGTTAAATCCTTTTTTAAAATATATGCTTTTTGTAAACAGACTGTAAATCCTGTTTCAATTTTTTAAATAGTGAAACAATTTTCTTCTTTTTTGAGGATCACTTGTCCCATTAATATTCCACATTAGGCATTTATATTCCATATTTATACCAAAAACTTAGGATTTCTAATGCCCAATATGGCAATCTCTCCCTCAGATTTTTGTTGTAGCTGTTCAGAATCCAAAGTGGTAAGGCTCTTTGTCATTTTCAGTGCAGTTCACCTTTAAACATTTCTAATAATTCTCTCATTTTTTGGACCAAGTTCAATCTGAACCTCTATTGTTTAAAAATGAAGATCACTCTTTTTCATACATGATTTCATTTCATGTATCAATATAATACATTTTTTAGGTTTAAGTTTGTTGATCAAAAAAACAATACTTCTCCCTTTTGTGCAGTGTTCTAATTGGAAGTGATTTCAGTACAATTGCTTTTTGTAATTTGGAAGAAAAGCTGACTGTCCGAGAAGTTTATTTTGTGCTCTTGTTTTCAACTGTAAATTGATTATATCTCAAACTGATTTAAGAAGTAAAGGGTTGAACTCAGTGTCCTTTAAAAGTTGGGCATGACAAGTGCAAGCAAGCTGTTTTTCCTGTGACCGCCACCCGCTCTATTCATGAGAAGACCACAAGACTTCCATCCTGCAATCTCCTTGCTGTCTGGGGCACAGATGGGTGATCTGTCCTTTGCCCAGAAAGATTTTAACTGGCCAGGAATCATCACTGGCCATTGTTCATTTCATTTACTTTTTCTACTATTTTGGACACATCTAATATGCCGTAAAACCTCACCCAGAAGCTGAAAGTCAGCATTTTCTAGACTGTGCTTCATACATGGCTGCACTCATGTTTGGACTACCTCCATTCCATCTCTGTGCAACTCACTAAGAAAGTGGTGCTCTGGGTCCTTTAAAAGTTCGGCATGACAAGTGCTCTGGGTCTCCTGATTTAGCATGTAATCCCTCACCTTCTCTGTTCTGCCTTTTTGAAATTGAACTGAAAAGTAATTATGTAATTCATGGATTCCCTGAAGGCAGAGAGTGCCTTGAACTCTTCCAGAGTCCCAAAATCTGAGAAGTCTTTGGAAGCATGTCAATTCCATCTGGTTCCAATCACTTTCTCTCTCACATTTCCCCCCCTCTGTCCCCTCATCTCTACCCCAAGACTTGAGGCTTTTAGCTGGCTAAAACATGTCAAACTGAACCACTGAAAAGGTCAGAGGGAGATTAAGGCTCCCAGTTGCTCTGTGAGGAGCTCAACTAGTGTTTATTCTAGCTGGCTTAGCTCAGTCTGTTGGGGCTGGCGTTGGACTTGAACAGCAAGAAAAGACTGTTCTTCTTATGGAACATTTGCTATGTGAAAAACATTTGCATGAGGTGGGAGATATGGGGAAGCAGTCCGGCAGGAGGAGTCGTTGGGATACTGAGAAGCTGCAAGGACAAGTCCCTCACAAAGTAGGGACTTTCTTTCAAGGATGCTTAATTTGGGTCTTGTATGGAGTAGGAGTGGATTGAAGGCATATCAGTTGCCCACTTCTATATTCCTAGTGCTTTGCACTTCATTTCTTTGGCTAAAAAGACTTTGATGATTATTGTTCGTTGTATAGGAAAGCAGATGTTCAGACTGGATTTGGCATTTTTATCCATCTGTCGAGTCCTTCCCAAAGACCTCAGATAGGCAAATGTTGATGCTTGATGGTGTTAAAGGTTCTGTTGCAGGATATCAGTTATTCTGAGTCAAGCTGCCTTTTGCAATTGACTGATCAAAGGTGAATTTGTCAATGCCCATGCTGTTCAAGAGGTGCTCCAGCTGTTTTGGGATTGCACTCAAGGAGCCTATGACTATTGATGCTATCTTTGCTTTCTTTTGCTGAAGTCGTTCCATTTCTGTTTAAGGTCTTTGTGTTTTGTTATCTTCTCTATTCTGCTGTCTCCGGGTATTGGCAAGTCCACTGTTCAGATGGGTTGTGTCTTTCTTACTGACAGTTGTAGAATCTGGGCAAGTGCCTGTCTGTTTGAATTCTAAAGTTCCAGACCATTTTAGCATCTACATTTTCTATTACTTTGTCTATTTGTGGTCTGACCAGTTCTTGCTTGCAGGCAAATGGTATTTCTTGTGGATCTTCCAATGCACTGTTTGTTACTTTGTCATGCCGTTGTTTGTCGTCAGTCTATGCGATCTTCTTGCAGAATACCTTCTGGGTTCTCAAGTGCGACTCAGTAGTGACCTGGATTTGAAGCATGCAGGGCCACTCAAGTCTCCCTAGCAGCTATGCCTTCCAGAAGCTGGCTTAGCTACTAGATAGGAAAAGGCACCGGAAAGAGGTGTCTGGTTTGTCAGAGATTTGTCCCAAGGGACTGATGCTTCTAGATCCCTAGAAAGACAGTTGGTATACCTTGTCAGACCTTTCACAAACTTCTAATTAAAAACGATCCTTGGCTCCATTTCTTGAGAAAGGTATAGTTTATTAGAAATCAAGTGTACTGCAGTAGTGCAAAGCCAAAACTGAAAATCGTGCGCCAAAATCCCTAAATTCTACTTTTCCTTCCCTTAACTGTCTCTCATTGCTTCCCCCAGTGTAACCAATCCGGTTCAGGCAAGATGTTTTCCTAAAGGACTGTCCAAGCATAGTTTGGTATGCCCCCCCCCCCTTTCAGCTGGGTGACCTTGAGGCAACGGATACAGCGCTTACTTTAGTTTCCCAAGGCACTCCCCCCTTCATTCCCCCCCCCCCACAGTTCATGGAAATCTTTCTCTGCCTAGTAGTGAAGCAGAAGCAAGCCTAAGGTGGCAGCTGACATACCTTATATGTTAGGCAAGTAAAAATGCTAAGCTCCAGCCTAGAGGGGGAAAACTATTGTCAGTGATTGCCAGGTCTGTCTTCCTGCCTGAAATTTGTTTTTAATTTTTCAGATCTGAAGCTTCATCTCCAGAGTACGGACTATGGGAACTTCCTGGCAAATGAGGCCTCTCCTCTCACTGTCTCTGTCATTGATGACAAGCTTAAGGAGAAGATGGTTGTAGAGTTCCGCCACATGCGGAATCACGCTTACGAGCCTTTGGCCAGCTTCCTGGATTTCATCACGTACGTACTGGATCTGCAGGGCCAAAAATCCTTGGGAATCTGGCTGGCACAAGTCCACCAGGAGGGTACTATGTGGAAACACAACACTCTTTGCTTTCATTTATATAGAGAAAACTTTGAGCTTCTAGAGTCAAAACTTTGAGCTTCTTGAGCTTCATGCTTATGAATTGTTCACTAAGATCACAACCCCTTATTCTAGCCTTGAATTTCTGTGTTGAATTCATTAGAAGCTGAAGAGAATTTAACTTAAAGAGGGGAATTTTGTGACAATCCCAGATTAAGGGGGGCTTAAACTGCCCAAAACAGAGAATTTGGCAATAAATGTTCTGCAAAGTAAGAAATGAACGAAAGAACGTTGGGATGATGAGACCAGATACTAAATCTTGTGGACAGGAATTGAAAATGCTGTTTTTTTGTTGTTGTTAGTTGCAAAGTCATGTCCGACCCATTGCGACTCCATGGACAACATTCTCCAGGCTTCCTTGTCCTTTACCATCCTCTGGAGTCCATTTAAGATCATGCCTACTGCTTCAGTGACCCATTCAGCCACCTCATTCTCTGCCGTCCCGTTCTTCTTTTGCCCTCAATTTTTCCCAGCATTAGCCTCTTCTCCAGTGAATCCTTCCTCCTCATTAGGTGGCCAAAGTATTTGAGTTTCCTCTTCAGGATCTGGCCTTCTAAAGAGCAGTCAGGATTGATCTCTAGGACTGCCCGGTTGGATGGCCTTGCAGTCCAAGGGACCCGTAGGAGTCTTCTCCAGCATCAGAGTTCAAAGGCCTCCATTCTTTGGCGCTCAGCCTTTCTTATGGTCCAACTTTCACAGCCATACAGTGCAACTGGGAAAACCATAGCCTTGACTTTACGCCCTTTGTTGGCAGGGTGATGTCTCTGCTTTTTAGTATGCTGTCTAGATTTGTTATAGTTTTCCTCCCCAGGAGCAAGCATCTTTTAAAAGTATGAAAATGTCTAATCTTGTCTCTTTGCATCCACTGTTGCAATCATGTGATTTCCCAGTTAGTGACCACTTTATTTAATGGCAAAGTTGCCCATCCCAGTTACAATAATTAAGTGTGGACTACCTTATTATTTAAAAGAGTTTAATAATAACATTCAATTGTTAAATTAATTTCAGTCTATTGGTCCTTGTTCTGTCTCCTGTTTAATTAGACAGTAAGTATATTCCCTTGTGGAAATTGTAATTTTTTTTTTTAGATTTAGAAGTGTGCAGACTTTTATTTTAAATCTCCCCTATTTGAATGATAAACATGCCCAGCCAGTTTAATCATTCTTCCTTATCAGTTTGCTTTCCAGGCCTGTTACTATCCAGCTTCTCCAGGTCCTGTTGGCTTGCTGGGCCCCACAACTGGACACAGCTTAACTGGCACCAGTCTTTCCTGGGTGCAATGCATTGGCCTATCTGGCTGCCATGCCAGCTCTCTTGCACCTGCAGTCACACTCTTCAGGGAGACCATGGTCTCTTTTTGTTATTCAGTGCAAGACAGAGAATAATGTTGACTGTTGGGTGGGAAGGGAAAACCAACTTTCTGGAGTAATTCAGCGATAGAAACATTGACACAAAGAATTCATGAGTTTCATTGAAGGTAGAACAGTGCATCTCAGTGAATTTAAATTGTATGGATTTGAACTCTGAGAATTCCCAAGCCGGCATGCTGGGAATCCAAGTCCCTGCAGCTTAAAGTCGCCAAGGTTGAAGTGGAAGCTAGAGAACCATCTCTTGGCTAATATGATTCCTGCACTGAGCAAGGATTCAACTTGAGAGCTGCTGTAACCCCCTTGTGCTGCAAAAGTCCCGTCCTTACTTGAGTGTGGAAAGTTAAAACAGCCACAGGGAACTGAGTGCCATCATCTCTCATCCCCAGTCCACACTCACATGCAGAGGGAAAGGTTGGTTCCCTTGGTGGTATCTTCCGCTAGAGGGCCTGGGAGCTGCTTTGAATGGCGATCTGCTGTCTGAGAAGTTGGCTTCTTTTATGCATCTCTTAAGGAAGCCTCTGGGCACTGGAGTTTGAGGTCCCCCGGGGAAGCTGAGAAGTGCAAAATGGCCACTGGCTCCAGGCAGAGAAATGTTGGGCTGATTTTTCTGCAGCAACAACCAGATAATATTGGGCGATCTTCAAGATAGTAATTGAATGACTTGCATTGGTGATATATGTTTTTCTATCATACCATCTGCAAAAATCAGGAATATACTTTCTACTTTCTAGCTTGTAAAACCTGAGGAGTTCCTGGTGGGGGCAGTCCAGCCAAAGCCTATTAATAAACTGCCAATGTGAACAGCAGCTGATCCTTCCTTGTTCTTAGGAAGAAGCTTTCTAAGAACAGAACAGAACAGCAGTCATGTATAATAACTTTTAAAAAATGGACTACCTTTCAAATGAAGCTCCGCTCCTGATGATTGCATTCCTGCAATTGTCTTGGCAGTGTTCCAGGTGCTTTCTTCCCGGGTGGTGGTTTAACTGGCTTGTCTGGCCAAGAGTTTTCACAACTGGGGCTGTCCCTGCTTGGTTCCAGATGTCAGGTCGAGTCCTCTAGAGGTCACACCATGTGCTAAGTCATCTAAATCAATTCAGACAGATTTTCTTTTGAAGCCACTTATCTACTGTGCAGAATCATGGACCAGAAGAAAACCTAGCAGGCTTGTCATGACAAGAGTAAGAAATCCCATGTTTACGTTGTTTTTTCTTTTGTGGTTGGGTAGTGCCCGTTTGGTGTAGTGATTAAGGCACCAGGCTAGAAATGGGCAGGCTGTGAGTTCCAAGCTCAAAGTCAGCCGGATGGCCTTGGCCCATTTCCTCTCTCTCAGTCCTAGGGAGGAGACAGTGGCAAACCACTTCTGAAATCTTGCTGAAAAAACTGCAGGAGTCCCCAGGAGACAACACTGAAGCATAGACAGAGCCATAAACCCCTCCTGAAGCATATATGACCCCACATTCTCCCTGCTTTCCCCCCTGCCCGCTCTCCCCATTTTGAAGGGCTGCACCACCCACCCGTCTCCTTGTAAAGGATGCTTGGCAGAAGGAGACGATGGGAGGGGGCTCCTAATATCAAGACATCCGTGGGGCTTGGTTAGCACTGCTGTGCTCACACTGGGGCTTCCAGATTCCTGGCTGAGGAATAGAAAAATCCCTGGGAAGCTCTGCTGGAGAGATTCATATTCACGTAGCTGATCTTTGACTGATTATGTCAGCCTGTCCCACTAGTTTGGCAGAGGAGGCGGCTGCTAATTCCATCTGCCAATGTCAGGCGCAAAAGACGAGACCCACACGTGAAGGCCCAATTAAACTGATTTTATTGCTAATCATGCATGTGCACAGGAATCTACTCAACTAATGGTTAGCACTATTTTATCACTAGAGAAGGGTCAACAGAATTCAATAAGGGCCTGACTCAGTCCATTTGTGGCTATGTAGAGATACTAGGCTGATTCCTTTTTTGACTCCGTCCCAGGTCCTGCCACTCCTACAGCCAGGGACTTAGATTTGGTGGGTCCAAGGTTGTGGGCCTACTCTGCCACAGCACCCATCTTGCGGAGGGTTCTGCCCCCAAACATTGGATCAGTTCCTTTCTCCTTTTCAGAGTTCCAGAAGTCCCTCAAGATCTGGTTATGCTGTCCGGTCTGGGGGTCAGGAAACTGGATACAAAAATAATGGGCGATTATCGTATACCACCAGAGTAATTTCTTGTGAGATTGGCAGCCAGATAAATTTGATAAATACATGCATACATACATAGATATTGTTTACAGTTAAATTCCAGAATATTATATCACTGTGGTTCAGCAATGTCATTTTGTGTGACACCAAGGTGGCAAAAAACTGTAGGAAAGTAGCAGTGTGCTGGTTTCCTACCTCTAGTGTAGCAAATCTGGATTGAAAATCTGATATCTAAACATCTGGATGATTTGAGATTATTGATGGATGATGGAAGAGCTCCTTCAAAATGGCATTCAGTCTTGGAATGGACAATGACTTTCTAAAAAAAAATTGTGGGACTGTCATGGCTCAAGGAAATTCAGTTCGTGGTGTAAGTGAATTGGTGAGATCCATAAAGTCCTTTCTCAAAGTCCTCTTTTGGCCTTGTCTGCCTACAAGAATCCTTCCATTGTCCTTCTGAAACTGAGGAGACAGCTGCTGGATCTGCTGCTTTGGATCTGAAATGCAGAAGAATGGGTGGAATTAGGATGCACGGAAGAAGCAGGAAGGTGCCTAGGATGGTAAAGTCTATTTTAAGCATCCCTGGCTTCCTGGATGGATGGTTAAAAAGTCATTTACTGAGGAACTGTACAGAAAGGATATGATGATAGAATTATATAGACAAGTGAGAAAGGGAAGACAAAGAAATGTGACTGCCAGTGCTTTTAATCACTAACTCCTGATTTTGTAATGAGAGTTAAAGGCCAAAAATGTAAAGAGGTCACATGAGAACGGACTCTGCGGGTGTGATGAAATCTTGAGCACTGGCAGGCAATGGAAACTTTGATTGTCCTGATCAGAAGCTGGGTCTGTTTGCTTTCAGGACTGCGTGGGATACAGCAGAGAACTCAAACTCCTTTCCTGGTCCCCCAAATCTTTTGGGTCCATGCCCTCTTGCTTTTCAGAACACCGAGTGCTCTGGCAGCTTTGCTGTTCTGCCCAGATGAGGGTTTCAAGAGCCTGTGGGTACACTGCCTTCCCTTGCCCTGAGCTGTGGGGCTGAGAGCATCTGGGGCAGGCTTGATCAGTTCTGCTTTTCAGCCTTTCCGAGCCTGTTCTGCTCGGGAGAGGAGCCTTCTTACCTTTTCACTAAGAAAGATCTGTAGTAAAACAGGCATCACCTGAAGCAAACGGGTTTTGCAGCTTTTTGAGAAGCTTCTCAGAGTAAAGCAGTCTTGCTCTACTTCCACCTCTCTGGCAGGGCTTTCAGACTCCTGCTTCGGCTTGCTTCTGAGCAAGAAGGGGCTGCCCTCCCTGGAGAAGACCTGTGATTTTCTTGTGTTTGCTGTGGCCAGGCTGAAAGGGACTGACCCAGTGCCACATGGCAAACCTCTTTGGCCGAGGACAGACTTGGAACTGGGTTGTAGTTCTAATCCAATGCTTTTGCCACAATGCCACACTGACTCTCTGTTCATCAGGTCCTCCCCATCAGCTGAGATTTTGAGGAGGAGCTTAAACTTGTTTCTTGCAAGGTAGCAGGTTTGAAGTTGTAACTTTCCCAAATAGCCGAAGCCCCAGTCCAGGGTCTACTCCATACTTGTGTGGTGTGGCTGTTGCGAACGCCCTTGAAGCCTTTTGGGAATGTACAGTTGTGCTCATAAATTTACATACCCTGGCAGAATTTATGATTTCTTGGCCATTTTTCAGAGAATATGAATGATAACATGAAAACTTTCCTTTCACTCATGGTTAGTGTTTGGCTGAAGCCATTTATTATCAGTCAACTATGTTTACTCTTTTTCAATCATAATGACAACAGAAACGACCCAAATGACCCTGATCACAAGTTTACATACCCCAGTTCTTAATACGGTGTATTGCCCCCTTTAACATCAATGACAGCTTGAAGTCTTTTGTGGTATGTGTGGATGAGGCTCTTTTTCTTCTCAGATGGTAAAGCTGCCCATTCTTCCTGGCAAAAAGCCTCCAGGTCCTGTAAATTCTTGGGCTGTCTTGCATGAAATGCATGTTTGAGATCTCCCCAGAGTGGCTCAATGATATTGAGGTCAGGAGACTGAGATGGCCACTCCAAAACCTTCACTTTATTCTGCTGTAGCCAATGACAGGTTGACTTGGCCTTGTGTTTTGTGGGTTTTTCTTTGTATCCCAAACAATTTTCCTGGCAGTTGTGGCTAAAGGTTAGTTGGTCTACCTGACCGTGGTTTGATTTCAACAGAACCCATCATTTTCCACTTCCTGATTAGAGTTTGAACGCTGCTGATTGGCATTCTCAATTCCTTGTATATTTTTTATATCCCTTTCCTGTTTTATACAGTTCAACTACCTTTTCCCACAGATCCTTTGACAATTCTTTTGCTTTCCCCATGACTCAGAATCCAGAAATGTCAGTGCAGCACTGGATGAAGGATGCAAGGGTCTGTCAGGAAGTCAGAAACTCATTGATCTTTTATACACACACATGCTAATTACATGCAAACAGTTCACAGGTGAGGATGGTTACCTTTACTAGCCATTCAGAACCCCTTTGTGTCAATCTATGTGCATGTTATCAGTCCACAATCACCAGGGTATGTAAACTTGTGATCAGGGTCATTTGGGTCATTTCTGTTGTCATTATGATTGAAAAAGAGTAAACACAGTTGATTGATAATAAATGGCTTCAGCCAAACACTAACCATGAGTGAAAGAAAGGTTTTCGTGTTATCCTTCATATTCTCTGAAAAATGGCCAAGAAAGCCAGGGTATGTAAACTTATAAGCACAACTGCATATGTGAATGATGAGGCTCTGCAGATGGCGACAGGACCTCCAGTGGAGAGAGGGTGGGATGGGATGTTTGCTTACTAGCCCTGCTGTTGCTGCTTCCTTTCAGCTACAGCTACATGATCGATAATGTCATCCTGCTGATTACCGGGACACTCCATCAACGCTCCATTGCAGAACTGGTACCCAAGTGCCATCCCTTGGGCAGCTTTGAGCAGATGGAGGCTGTGAATATTGCCCAGACCCCAGCTGAGCTATACAATGCCATCCTGGTGGACACGCCTCTCGGTAAGATTAAGAGGGTAGCTATCAAATGGGGCTCAGTCCTGGGTGGATGGAAAAACTGCTGGTCTTGCCAAGCTTGAGTCTTTGTGGAACACCTCAGGGCCTGCTAGGTGAGGGGTCTCCTCCTCTTCTTCTACAAAGCAGTGATAGCTGCACGCCTGAGCAGGGGGGCTGAAGGGCCTCTCTTCTCCTGCTCACCCCTTTTCTTCTCTTTCAGCCGCCTTTTTCCAGGATTGCATATCTGAGCAGGACCTGGATGAGATGAACATAGAAATTATACGAAACACTTTGTATAAGGTTAGTGCTTGGAGACGAATAAATGCGCTGCCACAAAGCTTCTCCCATTTGTGCAATGTTGCTGGGTCTGCAGGACGAACTGAAGTGAGAAGGGCCAGGGCAAGGCCCCCTCTTCCTCCATAGTGGGGTGGGGGGCAGGAGCCATGTTGGCTAGGCATCAGCCTCCTGCACCCTGGAGCCTTCCTTTTGCTCTCCTTCAGTTCCTCATAGGAACTGCAGAGTAAACAAACAACTTCTATAGAAGTCCTGCTTTTGTAAGGATGTGTTAGGTCAGGGGCTCTCAACCTGACTTGGATCTATCATCACAGGGGTTCCGCAAAGGCTTGAAGAAATGTTACGATTTCAATCTTGAGTCTTGGTGGTAGCCACAAACGGTATTTTGGGGGGGGGGGGCTTGTCCGTGGTGAAGAAAAGGTTGAGAACCCCCGGGTTTGGCTCTTATCTTTGGATAGCAGCCAGAGGGAGAGTTAATATGATAGACTTACTTGTTTAAGAGAACTTTTGGAATTAATTTAACACACCTGTTATATTTGAGAAGTAAATATGGGGGATGAGCATCCATTTGGATTTGAAGGGCAAAAGGTGAGTGGGACCACTTGT
Organism: Masticophis lateralis; assembly: GCA_030761175.1. Lineage (NCBI taxonomy): Eukaryota > Metazoa > Chordata > Lepidosauria > Squamata > Colubridae > Masticophis > Masticophis lateralis. The sequence continues at coordinate 26,123,968 of JAUDYJ010000010.1, forward strand.
AGCACTTGATGGAAGACCTGAGTGTTTGCCCTGTAGGAGTTCAGTGTAATAATTTTTTGCCATGATATAAAAACTGGCAGTGCTGCTGAAAGAGTGTGTTGGCACTTTGTGAGATGAGAGAGGGTGAGGAGGTGCGAATGCCAGGTGTACTGTGGGAAGCTGCTGCCACTCCCTCGGCCTCCAAGCATGGAGGTCAAGGACTAGCTTGGTTGCCCCAGGTTCCTGGTTCATTTCATGCCTGGCAAAGCCCAGGATGCTGCTTCTGCCTAGTTCGCTTGATCAAACAGATTCCCACGAGCCAGAGGTCATAAGCATGTGGCTCCCAGTGGACATCAAATCGAAAAAGGAATGTGGGAAGTGGTGGGGAGGGGTCTGCCAAGCTCCCTGGGCAGAGAATTGAGCAAAGGGGCTGCTGGAAGGTTTGGCCGAGGATGCCTGCTTCCTTGAAGAAGCCCTTGTGTGCCTTCATAGTCCAGCCTGGCTGGCTGAATCTTCTGAAAAGAAAAGGCCAGTCCATCTGCCTTCAGAGATTTCAGGAGATGTTAAGTGCTAATGCCCAAAGTAGCCTGCAAATTGCCTACCAGTTACATTGTCTGCTTTTATTGCTTTTGTATGTTCTCAAACATACGTAGAGACTGTCTCGCCTGGGGATTTGGTTTCAAGATTCTCCCCTGTCCCAAAGCTTCTCACTGTTCTGCCAAACTGGGTGCCCCCCCCCAACCTTCTTGGAGGGCAGTGCCCCCGCCAGGCTGTCAGCTCCAAACTCTCTGGGCCATTCTGTAGCTTGCATGGGTTACTCTTGTCAGCCTTGCTGGGACAGGTCTTCACTATTGGCTGATTTCTTCCCAGGCTTACCTGGAGTCCTTCTACAAGTTCTGCAAGAGCCTGGGAGGCACAACAGCAGATGCGATGTGTCCGATTTTGGAGGTAGGAGCCAACTTAGCACCTGCTCTGTAGGGGTCCAGCTTCCTGCTTGCTTGGCAGGAGAGGAGGAGCCTTGGGTGTCTCTGCCTGTGCTGGGTCCCAGCTGTTTTACGACCTGTAAGAAGGCAGCTCTGCTCCTTTTGATCTTTGCTCAAGTCTGGAAAAATTTAATATGGCACAAGGTATTGGACATTGGTTTCTTTTCTTCTTTTTTTTTTGCATGTAAGAACAGTTTCCCTCAGGCTAAAAAAATATACAGGTAATTCACCCTATTCTTCCCCTCCCCCTGCTCCCCACAATTCCCTCCCCCTCCCTTCCTGCCCCGCCAGACTCATCTTGCAAAGATCTGTGTCCTCTGCCGTGGTTTCTTTGCCTTTGAGGGAGAGGAGAGGAGAGTCGATGGAAACTCCTGGGTGCCATAATATCGTGCAAGTTCAGGCACCTATCCTCTTTTTCAGGGACTAGGTGCCTGAACTCTCACAAGATCATGGACCCCAGAAACTTTTATTCTGGGCGTGAAAAATGTTTGTGGTGCCTTTCTCCTGCTCCTCCCTCCCCCAATTCCTTTCTGCTACCACCCGGACACTTTTCATCTAGCAAGTGAAGCCATTCGCTCCGTTTCTAAGCATCCCATAGGCGTCCAAACACTCTTCACCTGAATGGAGAACTGATGCTGTAAAAAGAACGCTTAAGAACGGAGCGGATGGTGAAAGAGCAGCGCATGTGCTCTCCAGTGCTGATAGCAGAGAGGCATTATTTCATGCACACGCAGGAAGCACAGGACAACCCTATAGTCCCTGCTGCTGTCCGATGTCAGCCCTGCTACAACGCACAGGGTTGGCTGGTTCTGCGCAGCAACACTTAAAGTTCATTGGATGGTGACCTTTGCCAGAAAGTAGACTGTATCAGAATACAAGTCATTCGATAGATGCAATCTTCACATACTACGTTTTATGCTTTTCTCTACCTGTCTAATGCTCTTACCCTTCTTTTTAGATAATGTGTTTTCACTAAATAGTTCAAAACTAATACAAACTAATATAAAGAAGAGAAAAAGAAAGCAAGAAAAAAGGTTAAAAGAAAAATAGAAAGGAATGAAAAAATATACTACACAGTGACTTCCAATCTTATTCACAGCAGTTATAAGTGCAACTATATTTTAAACACTCTTTCTAATGTGACATGATAATTATCTTTCCATAACCTAACCTTTCTAATCATCAAAACCTTAAATCACAAAATTCATTTTTTTCCTTTTCTATGCAAAAAATCCATCGGGTTTCCAATCATATCAATCAATCGATCAGAAGAGAACTGGAAGGGACCTTGGAGGTCTTCTAGTCCAACCCCCTGCTCAAGCAGGAGACCCTAGACCAAATCAGACAAGTGACTGTGCAATCTCTTCTTAAAATCCCCAGTGATGAAGACCCCATGATTTCTGGAGGCCAGCCGTTCCACTGGTTAATGATCCTCGCTGTTAGGAAGTTTCTCCTTAGTTCTGGGTTGCTTCTCTCTTTGATCAGTTTCCATCCATGGTTTCTTGTCCTGCCCTCGGGGGCTTTGGAAAAGAAAGGCTCCTCTTTGTAGCAGCCCCTCAAATACTGGAATAATGCTATCAGGTCACCCCTAATCCTTCTTTTCTCTAGACTAGCCAAACCCAAATCCTGCAGCCATTTTGCATGTTTTAGTCTCCAAGCCTTTAATCATCTTAGTTGCTCTTCTTCGCACTTTTTCCAAAGCCTCAACATCTTTTTTGTAATGTGGTGATCAAAACTGGATGCAGGATTCCAGGTGTGGCCTTTATTAAGGCTTTCTAAAGCAGTACTAATACTTCATGTGATTTTGATTCTGTGCTTCTGTTTATACCACCAAGGATTGTATTAGCATTTTTTTTGGCTGCTGCCACTCGCTGCTGGCTCATGTTTAAGTGATTGTCTACTAGGACTCCAAGGTCCCTCTCACAGTTACTGTTTTTGAGCCAGGTTTCACCTAATCTGTACTTGTATCTTTGTTTTTTTCTTGCTCAGATGTAAAACCTTGCTTTTCCCCACATTAAAATCCATGTTGTTGGATAGGGCCCAGTGTTCAAGTCTGTCAAGATCTTTCTGGATCCTGAGATTATCTCTGGAGTGTTGGCTATTCCTACCAGTTTAGTATCATCCACAAATTTGATAAGTTTCCCTTCTATTCCCTCATCTGAGTCATTTATGAAGATATTGAAGAGTCCTGGGTCTAAGACAGAACCCTGTGGTACCCCACTGTTTACTTCCCTCCATGTAGATGTAGTACTATTAAGGACAACTTGTTGAGTATGGTTTGTCATCCAGTTACAAATCCATCTGGTGGATGATGCTGTCTATCCCGCTTTTTTCTAGTTTAACCAAGAAGTTAAGCTAGAAAAAAGTGGTCTACTTTTTTGAATGCCTTGCTGAAGTCTAAATATACTGCACTATGTCCACAACATTCTGCTGGTCCGCTAATTTAGTCACTTTGTCAAAGAATGAAATAAGATTGGTTTGGCATGATCTGTTTTTAAAAAACTGTGCTGGTTGCTCGTTTTCCTTTCTTGAAGATGGGAACCACATCGGCCCTTTTCCAATCCTCAGGTAGTTCCCTAGTCCTCCAGGATTTTTGAAAGATATGGTACAATGGTTTTGAGACAACATCTGCCAGTTCCTTCAGAACTCTGGGATGTAATCCGTCTGATCTTGTACCATCATTTTCTTGTTTATTTTAATATTTATTTCTTGTCTTTTATACTTAGGTTTTTGGTAGGTTTTGCTATAGTTTCTTTTTGCGTAAAGACTGATATAAAGAATGAGTTAAGCCGCCTGCTTTTTCTCTGCTGCCTGTGTGTTTTTTATTTATTTATTTATTTATTTATTTATTTATTTATTTATTTATTTATTTATTTATTATTTAAATTATATGCTGCCCTTCTCCGGAGACTCGGCAGCTTACAATGCCGTCTTCTCTCTTTAGTGGACCTACTGTTTCCTTTACTTTTTTCTTGTTATTTACATGTTGAAAGAAACTGTTTTTTAAAATTGTCTTTGACTTTTGTTGGAAGTCTTTGTTCAATTCTGTTCATTCTTTTTTTTTTTGCATAAAATTTTAATTTTTATTTCTCATAAACATATTTAAGTGTAGTCTCTTATCCATCATTAATCATAGATCATCTTATCCTTTAACTTTATTTTTTATTTGTTCGGAATCCCTTTCTTTGTTTTACCACGACCTTTCCTCTTCTTCTTCCCTCCTCTTCCTTCTTCTGTCCCTTTTCCCTCTTTTCTATCCCTCTCTCTTCTTTACTCTCTTCTCCCCTCCTTCCCTCTCTCTATCCCTCTCTCCTTTCCAGTGGTGGGATTCAATTTTTTTAACAACCGGTTCTGTGGGCGTGGCTTATTTGGGTGGGTGTGGCTTGGAAGTCATGTGACTGGGTGGGCGTGGCTAGCTGGTCATGTGACCGGGTGGCCGTGGCTATGTGTATAGGGACATATATAGGCTGAAAAATGTTATTTCTGACCGGTCCTCGCACTTTTGACTGGTCTTCACACTTATGACAATCCTTATGGATGGTCACAGGACCATTCTTAACAACCATGTCACTCATTTCACAACTGCTTCTCTTCACCATGGTGACAAGATAGGGCAAAAAATGTAAAATATGAGGACAATCATAAGTGCGAGGACCGGTCAAAAATAACTTTTTCAGCCCTCTGAGTAGTCCATATGCAGATAGGGACTACCCAGAGGGCTGAAAAAAGTGATTTCTGACAGTTCCTCGCACTTTTGACTGGTCATCATTTATGCCCATTGCAGCATTCTTAACAACCGTGTCACTCATTTCACAACTGCAGTGCTTCATGTGACTGGGTGGGTGTGGCCAAGTGGTCATGTGGCATTGCTTCTTTGCCCTAATGACAGTTTGCTGCAATGCTCATAAGTATGAAAAATGGTCATAAATCACTTTTTCCACTGCCATTTTAACTGTTGTAAATCAAGGATTACCTGTACAAAAATACAAAAAACTTCTTTGCTTGCAAAAAGCTGCCCTAAATACAAATCATTAAATTAGAAATACCTGCAAATTGGAGTTACAAATCAGGGAGGGTGCCACAGCACCTTGAGGAATTAAAATAGTTAAAAATTATCAGCAGCCAACTCTTGCTCATTAAAGTGAAACCCTTTAGCAGAGAGGTCATTTAAGCTCTCCAGAATGAAGCAAAGGAGCAAACAGAGTATCTGTTGCTTGTTAAACCAATTATCAGAACAAATAGACACAGAACTAGTCAGATTTCCAAAGCTGCTTCTTTTCAGGAACAGAGATTAACATTTTTCCTTCCAAACAAAGCTGAATAGGGAAAATTATTCCATCACTAAACACAGGATTACACATCACCAAACACAGAATTAAACTTCACCAAAAACCAATCAGAAAGGGTATGTAAACTCACTTTGGAATGTCAATCTTTCTAGCTAGCCAAGAAGCCTTGCTGAATGTCACTCATCTTGGTTCCTTGTCATTAAAAGCTTCTGTTTTGTTATTCAATTATTTCTTCAAAGTGCTGATCATTGCATCCTGGCTGGAAGAACTCCAAGCCAGGATGCAATGGGGAGGGGAGTATTTCCTCCTAACAGTGGTGTAAAAAGCTTAAAACAACCCTTCCCCTTTAAGAAAGTCAAGCAAAAAAACACCTCCGAGAACCTCTGGAACCGGAAGTGACAGTAAGTTTAGGCATACTGCCGGAGAGGCAGTTTCTGTAATAAAGATTAGGCTAGGAAACAACACCAAACGTTGTAATTCCTTACAAGATTAATCCTGTAAAGTGGAAAAAAACAAAAGGAGATTTCTTTTAACAATTGGTTCTCCTAACTGCTTAACTGCTTAACTACTTAACAAGTAGTTGCGAACCCGTAGAATCCCACCACTGCTTCTTTCCCACTCCTTTGTTGTATCCATTTTCAAGTTAATCTAGAATGGTATTCGAGCAGCCCCGATTTTCTATTTACATATATCTTTATTTCAAATTCTTTTTTGTTTAATAATTACATCTGTTTTATCATTCATGCACACTTTTATAGTAGCTTTTTCTCTTTCCCCCCTTTCCCCCTTTTCCATTTACCGAGGCGTCATCTGAATTTCTATTCTTTTTATTGTCTTTTCTCTTATTGGTCTTTTCCCTATCCACTTCCTCTCTCTCTATCTTTATTTATATTTCTTTTCTAACCAATCATAAAAACTTTCCCATGTCTTAAAATACATTCCTCTTTATCTTTATCTTTTATTCTCAATGCTATTCATTTCTGCACATTCTAAAATTTTCTTTATTATCTCTCCTTCCGACGGGATTTTGTCTGCTTTCCAGTTTTTTGCAAATACTATTCTAGCTGCTGTTATTATGTGAATTATCAAATACATATCTTCTTTGCTATATTTCTCCGGTAGTATTCCCAATATCTCTAATCCTAGCACTGTTCGTTGCTGTAGCATTTCCTCTAACCATAGCTGTATTTTAACCCAATAGTTAATTTGCTTCTTTACATGTCCACCACATAGGGTAACATGATCCCGGCAGTTGCTGACATTTCCAACATTTAGCTGATTTATCTTTGAACATTTTAGCTAATCTCTCTGGTGGCATATGCCATCTATAAAACATCTAATACAAATTTTCTTTATATGCTGTTGGCATTGTTAATTTATAATTTCTCTCCCATAATTGTTGCCATTTCTCCAATTCAGTAGTATAACCAAAGTTTTTTGCCCATGCTATCATTGTTTCTTTTACTTCTTCATCTTCTAATTCAATTCGCAATAAATAATTATATAATTTCTTAATCATTTTTTCATCTGTTCCTGTCAGAATCTCATCCAATTCTGATTTCCCAAATTAAAACCATCTGCTTCAAATCTTGATTGTATTTGCAATCTTGTATACCAGTCTGTCTCAGTCCCTTGCTTTTCCAACTCTTGCTTTTGTTTCTTCTTCTTCAATACTTTAGTACTTTTTCTTCAATGTTTTTGGTATCATTTGAAAGAGAAATAACAGTCTTGGTAATATGTTCATCTTTATTAATGCTGTTCTTCCTATTAATGATAGTTGCAGATTCCTCCATTTCTCCAAGTCTGTTTCGATTTGTTTTTTCAATTTATAATTATCTTCCTTGATAGTTACACATCTTGACATTAACTTTCTTCACTATTTGAATGTCCAGTTTCTCCATTATTTTTTTTTATTTTCTGTCATTTTTTTATTAATATTTTTGTCTTATCTTTATTAATTTTCAGTCCTGCTACTTCTCTGTATTCTTCTATTTGCTCAAGTAGCTTTGGAGCCGTCTCTGTTGGATCTTCCATAATAAACACCAAATCCTCCACAAATGCTTGCAATTTATATTCCTCTTTTTAAATTTTCATTCCTTTTATATCCTTGTCCTGGTTTATTTTCATTTTCAAAAAAATTTTGCTTTGTAGATTTTATTTTGTTTGCCAACTCTTCATTTTCCATTAAATTCAACTTGTGTTTTTTCAAATCCATCAGATTCTTAATTTTTTTATCTTGGGGATTTTTCTGTAGCTCCATCTCTAACTTCTAATTTTTTAATGCATTTGTTTATTTTGCTTATTCCATTTTCCTAAATAAGTCATTGTCAATCCTCTAATATATGCTTTGCTATTGTCCCACACATTTTGTAGTGATATATCTTCTTTCCTGTTCTCTTTAAAGAAAAAAGTCAATTCTTTTTCCGTGTATTGTTGAAAGCTCTTTTCACTCAATAATTTTTGATTAAATATCCATCTCATTTTTTTCTTGTGTCCCTTCCATGTCATTGTTATTGGATTGTGGTCTGTCCATGTACTTGTTTCTATATCAGTCTTTTGTATTTTAGATATTAATTCTGTTAACATCCATATCATATCTATTCTTGACCACGACAAGCGTCTATTTGAATAAAATGTATACTGCTTGCAAACTTAATTCATCTATCATTGTAAAAAATGTTTTTGGAAGAGTCTTTCTAAATTTCTTATTCACTTTTGTTGGTTTGTAATCCAATTCATTATCTACAATTGCATTGAAATCCCCCCGTTATACATATCTTCATATTCTATTATTTTTTTATGCAATTTCGCATAGAATTCTTTTTGGTTATCATTTGGGGCATATATTGCCACTAACAATATTTTATTTTGGTTCATTCTTATTTCGACCATTAACACCCTTCCTTCCTCATCATCAAAGATTTGCTTAGATTGGATTGTCTTTTTAATGTATAGTGCTACCCCTTTTTTACTTTGATTAGCAAGCGTTGTATATAATATTCCCAATTTTGTCTGTTCCAACAGCTGTTTATGTTGTTTCCTAATGGGAACTTCTTGTAAGCATATAATCTCTATAATTAGTTTTTCTAATTTGTTAAATATTCTTCTTTTATTGCTGAATTTAATCCATTTATGTTTATTGATATTATTTTTAATTCTTCTTCCATATTTTACTTGCTTGCTTAGTTGATCTAGTCACTTTTATTTCCCTTTGTTCTTTTGCCTCCTTTGCTCTTGCTCCTCTCTTTTTTTTTAATTGAAAAGTTTTAATAAATTTTATAAATGTTTCCCCATCCCCCTCTCTCCTCCCCTTCCCCCCCTCCCCCCTCCAACCCCCTCCCCCACTTACTTCCCAGAGCAAAATACAGGGTATAGCATTTAACAATCATAAACTATCATAAGCTAACTAACTATAGCATCCCATTTCCCTCTTGCACTTTTAACTCCGCTTTTACTGAACTAAGTTTAGCTACTTTATAACATCTCTTAATTCATTCATAAGCTATTTGAAATTTTTTAGTTCGATATTTGTTTTGAATGTAGTCAATCCATCATCTCCATTCCAACATATATTTCTCATTTGAATGGTCCTTCAGACATGCTGAAATTTTAGCCATCTCTGCTAAATTTACTACTTTTAATGTCCATTCTTGAATAGTAGGCAAATCTTCCTTCTTCCAGTACTGCGCCACCAACAATCTTGCTGCAGTTATTAAGTTCAAAATCAAATTAGTCTCTATAGCCGTACAATCTATAATTATACCTAACAAAAACAGCTGTGGAGTGAACTCTATCCTCTTTTTAAGAATATTTTGAATAATCCACCGTATTTTTATCCAAAATGCTTAAACTTTTTTGCAAGTCCACCATACATGAAAATACGTAGATGAACATCACATCTCCAACATTTGGGTTGTAAATTCGGATACATACATGCTAGCTTGTTGGGATCTAGATGCCATCTATAAAACATTTTATAAAATTTTTCTCTCAGGTTTTGAGCTTGTGTGAATTTTACATTTCTTACCCAAATTTTTTCCCATGTTTCCATCATTATTGGTTTTTCAAAATTCTGTGCCCATTTTATCATACAATCTTTGACTAAGTCTACTTCCGAGTCTATTTCTATCAATATGTTATACAATCTTTTTATATGCATTTGACTCTGGTCTCTAATTTGTTTTACCAAGTTTTCCTCATCTTGTGTAATACCAATTTTCTGGTCTTTTTTCCATCTAGCTTGTAACTGTCCATACTGAAACCAAGTTTGAATTACCCTTTCTTCTTTTAATACATTCAAAGGCTTTAACTGTAATACACCTCTTTCTATATTAAGAATCTCTTTATATGTAGTTACATCCTGTTTTTGTTCTACACTTATATTCTCTATCGCGTGTCTGGGTGCTACTCATATGGGTATCCTATCATTTAATTTATATTGATATTTTTTCCAGACACGCAATAAGGCATTCCTTAGTATATGACTTTTAAAAGTCCTATCCACCTTCTTATCATACACTAAGTAAGTATGCCAACCGTATACCAAATCATATCCCTCAATATTCAGTATTCTTTCATCTGTTAGATTAATCCAGTCACTAATAGCTGATAAAACAGCAACTTCATAATATAATTTTAAATTGGGCATTTTCAGACCTTCTCTTTCTTGCATTATTTTTAATTTTATTCTTGGTTTCTTCCCTGCCCAAACAAAGTTATTAATACCCTTCTGCCATTCCTCCATTGGCATCATTTGAAAAAGAAATAAAAACTTAGGTAAAAAATTCACTTTTACTACAGCTATTCTTCCCAACAAAGACAATTGTAATTTTTTCCAGTTATCCATCTCTATCTGTACTTTATGCCATAATAATTCATAATTATACTTATATAATGTCCCATTTGAGGTTGTAATATAAACTCCTAAATATTTAACCTTTTTCACTATCTCACATCCTGTTACTCTTTCTAATTCTTCCTTTTGATTTATAGTCATATTTTTATAGTCATTTTTAATAGTCATATTTTTAATTATCATCTTTGTTTTCCCTATATTTATTTTAAACCCAGATACTTGACCATATTGATTGATTATGTCCATTAAACCTGTAGCTGATTTTACTGGTTGGGTTAAAGTTACAACCAAGTCATCTGCAAATGCTCGTAATAATTATCATATTGCCTAATCTTAATACCCTGTATGTTATCTGAGTTACGTATTCTATTCAACAATAATTCCAGAGTTAAAATAAACAATAATGGAGACAGGAGACACCCCTGTCTTGTTCCTTTTTCAATTTTGAAAGTTTCTGTTAAGCTACCATTAACTATTATTTGTGCTATTTGTTTCTTGTATATTGCCTTGATAGATTGTATAAAATACTCTCCCAACTGCATCTTTTGTACTATTTTCACTAAAAACTGCCAATTCAATCGATCAAATGCTTTCTCCGCGTCCAAAAACATAAGCACTGCGGGGACCTGGTTATTCTTTCCCAAATACTCCAGTATATTAACTATTTGTCTTACGTTACTTTTCATTTGTCTCCCTTGTATAAAACCAGTTTGATGATTGTGAATCACTTGTTGCATAACTGACATTAATCTATTTGCTAGGATTTTAACAAAAATCTTATAATCTATATTAAGCAATGATATAGGTCTGTAGTTTTTTGGCTGACTATGATCTTGGTCTTCTTTTGGAATCAAAGAAATAAAAGCAGTTCTCCAAGATGATGGTGCCACTCCTCCAAGTTGTATTTTCGCAAATAATTCCTTAAGAGGTTCTACCATTTCTAGTTGAAAATTTTTGTAATACGTTGCTGTCAATCCATCTGTGCTGGGAGCCTTCCCAGTTTTTAACTGTTTAATTGCCAGGAGAATTTCCTCAGTAGTTATCAATAAGTTTAAATTCATCTGTAACTGTAGGAATATTCTCTTTCTGCAAGCATCTATCTATATCTGTACCTTGTATTTTGTCACCAGCATACAGCCTCGTATAGAATTCTAGAAATGCTTTTTTAATCATGTTCTGTTGGTACACCTCTTTACCTTTGTACTCTGTTTTCTCTATTGTGCGAGATTTTTGTTTTTTCCTTAAAATATATGCTAGCCACCTGCCTGGTTTATTTGCATTGCAAAAAGTATTGTGTTTAGCATATTGCAAATTCGTTGCAACTTGATCTGACATCAGCATATTAAACTGTCCTCACAGTAATATAATAACTTCTTTTATATTTTTATCATCTGGTTTGAGTATTAACGCCTGTTGTTTCTTTTTTATTTCCTCTTCCAATTCCCTCCATTTTTTCCCCTGTCTATGTCTATATGCATTATTCAGGTTTATTAAAACTCCTCTCATATATGCTTTGCTTGCATCCCAAACCATTTCCATTGATGTACCCTTATGCATATTTAAAACAAAAAATTCTTTCATTAACTTTTTACATTCTATCACATTTCCCTCATATCTAAATAAATTTTCATTTAATCGCCAAGACCTCCTGGACCCCTCTCCAGATTCTAATTCCATCCATACCGGATTGTGATCTGTTAAAGTTCTTGGACATATCTTCATTTTCTTTACCCTGAAAAGAAAATCATTCGTGATTAATATAAAATCAATTCTAGAAAAGGATTGGTGCCTATCAGAAAAAAATGTAAAATCTTGTTCTTTAAAATTCCGTTCACGCCAAATATCTCTCAACTCCATATCATCCATCATATCAAAAAAAGATTTAGGTAATTTAGCCCGTGTTTGAGTGTTTTGTAAAAGTCTCTTTTTATCCTTTTTAGTGTCCAGTACTCCATTCCAATCACCGATCAGCATGCATGATTTGTAATTCCATTGTATTAATTTTGTATGCAAAAGTTTATAAAATTTTTCTTGTTGTTGATTGGGTGCATATACTCCCATTAAAAGTATTTTCTTCCCTTCTATTAATATTTCAATTGCTATATATCTTCCTTGAGGATCTGCTTCAATTAATTTAGCCATTAAATCTGTTCTTAAGTATATAACTATTACATTTTTCTTCTCAGGAGCTGATGCAACAAAATGTGTTCCCAATCTTGCATTTATCAAGTATTTTTGGTCATTTGTTCTAATATGTGTTTCTTGCAAACAAATTATGTCATTTTTAAACTGTTTCAAGTAGTGAAATATTTTCTTCCTTTTTTGTGGTGAATTTAAGCCATTAACGTTCCATGTCAAAAAATTATTTGCCATCCTTGGCTCCTGAAAGCTTCTGGAGCACCAACTGGAAATCCTCCTGGAATTTCCTCTTCGGTCTTGCCCCTCCCACAGTTTCTGTGTTTGTAGTTGTAGTTTCTTGAGTTATTATCTGACTTTGTTGCTTATTTAATTCTTGTTCTTTACGTTTGGTTGCTGCTCGAGTTTGTCTTTGCTCTTGCTCCTCTCTTATTGCCTTTTGTTCTTGTTCCTTGGTTGTCTCTTTTAGTTGTTCTCTTTTCTCTTCCTAGTAGCCTGCCCCTCCTTATTCTCTCAATCTCTCTTCTTCTTAGTGTTCTATATATAGTTGATAAAATAATTCTGCCTTTTCTACTGAATCTAATCTGTGTCTTTGTTCTTGCCAGTTCACCAAAATTCCTTCTGGTACCAACCATCTAAAACTCACTCCTTTTTTATTCAAGCATTTCGTCAAGAATTGATATTCTTTTTTTAGATCTCTAGCCCTCCTTGGGACTTGTTTCAACACTGTTATCTTTCTACCTTTATATTTTATCGCCGTGTTTCTCATAAACTGCAAAATCTCTGTTCTCAGTGGGGTTTTTTTGGTAAATCTGACATGTATTTCTCTGGGTAGATTATTTCTCATTGCGTATCTTGTATGTATTCTAAAAGTTTCATTTATCCCATTTAATATTTTTTCTGCATTCTCTTCCATTGCTTCTGCTAGTATTCCGGCATTTTTGGGGGGCAAATTCTCCCCTTTTTCTTCTTCTATATTTTGGAATCTTAAATAAAATTCAGCCTTATCCATTTCCAGAGATATAATTGTTCTTTCCTGATTTTTGTCTATTGTTGTGAGTCTATAGTCCATCTCCTCCACCTTTTTCTCTGTTGATTCTGCTCTCTTCCACTACTTGCAATTGTCATTCATTTTTCCCCATCATCTCTTTCACCCCTTTTACTTCTACTTTGTTTATTCATTCCTTAAAATCTTCATGAATTGGCTGTACAATACTTTTTAGTTCTGTTCATTCTGAGCCTTTGTTTTCCTGACTTCATCTTTATAAGATTTCGGTTATCTGCTGATAACTCTGCCTTAGTTAGTCCCTCTTTCCATTTTTATACTTTTCCTTTTTGTCTTTCAGTTTATCAGAGTGATCTTTGTGTAGCCATGCTGGTTTCTTGTTGGATTTCTTGTTTTTCTTTTTCAGTGGTTTTGTGATGGACTGGGCTTTTATGATCAGATTTGTCAGAGTTTCGCATACTCTGAGTTGTTTTCCCCTTTAGGATTTTCATCCATGGAATTTTTTTAGGCTCTCTCTGAGTTTGTGGAAATCAGCTTTTTTAAAATTTAAGACACTGGCTGGATTATGTTCTATTGCTTGTGTTTGCATTATATTGAATTCCAATATGACATGATCACTCTCACCCAAGATTCTGGCAACTTCAACTCCCTCTATCACTTGTTCTTTATTAGTAAGAATTAGGTCCAGTAAATGCAGATAGTCTTTTCTCTAATCAAATGTTAATTTGACCATCTCAGTGAGATCTGTCAATTTCACCAACCATCCCTCCACAGTGGGTGGTGTCCTTTTTCCATCTCTGTGCATATAATCATTTCATTGTAGTAATTGTATCTTTAAATAAACTTTTGTGGCTTTTTGCTAACTGTTTACCATTAGTCCTAAAAGGAAATGTGCTGGCTTTAATTAAATATTAACCTTTAAAATCCTCTGTATCAAACTATGTATTTAAATCCATTTTTTCAGCCTTTTTATATCCAAATGTGATTAAAATGTCCCTTCATGTTGTTTGTTTTTCCAACTAACATTTGAAGTGTCTTTATACATATGATATAATTACTTCTGACAAGCAAAATCAGTGGGCGAAGCCAGATTCATTTAACTACGATTCACTTAATGACCACAGTTTTGCACAATGACCGTAGCAAAAAAGGTAGCAAAATTGCCTTTCATCACCTTGCTTAGTGATGAAGTTCCAATCGCAGTTGAGGACTACCTGTCAGCACTAGAGTGAATGCATTGCAACCAAAAAGCCCACTTTATCGTTATTGTTAACCTGTTCCTCTTCTCTTTAAAATCTCAACAAAAGTTTACACATTTTAGCAATTTCATGCTCATCATCAAGTTTAGATTCTTTTGGACTCTTGTTTTTTTATATCTACTTAATAGTTTAATATATTTTTGTGTTTTCTAGCTTTTCACAATTTTTATCTTTGGTCTCTTCTATGCTTTTGAATAGACTGTACCCCATCCTCCTGTCTCTGACGCTGCCTTGGTTCCACCCACCTATGACTGCTTCCCTTGCTGACCTGGCTCTCTTTCCCTCTAGTTCGAAGCGGATCGCAGAGCCTTCATCATCACCATCAATTCCTTTGGCACCGAGCTGTCCAAGGAGGACCGCGCCAAGCTCTTCCCCCACTGCGGCAAACTCCACCCCGAGGGCCTGTCTCAGCTCGCTCGGGCAGATGACTACGAGCAAGTCAAAACCGTGGCCAATTACTACCCGGTAAGGGCTCTAGGGCACCCATGCGTTGTGGAGCTGGTCAGTGCGAGGGAACCACAGAGCCCAGTTCACAAGGGCAGTCCAGCTTGAACAGTGGGCAGTGCTGCCTGCATTGGTGTCCTTCTGAACTTTGAGTTTTACATTAGAGCCGGTGTCTTTTTTGTGACTCTCCTTCTCAGGATAGGTATCGCCCAGCCTGGCCTCCTCTGGATCTTTGGGCTGGAGTTCTGGATGTGGTGCTGTTCCCAGCACAGGTGGTAGCATTTGCTGAGAGACGTTAGGATATTTCTTCTCGCTTTCATCTTGTACTGGTCCAATGAAAATGAGACTGGGTTGATGTTTACCCTTCTTTTATTTTTGATTAACCAAGGCAGCTCAAGTTTTCTCCTCCTGTGAGCTGGGCAGGGAGAGGACTGGCCCAGGTCACCCAGCCGCTTTTCAGGCCTGAAGCAGAATCACGCCTTAGAGTCTTTTGGTCTTGAGATCAGCAGCCCCTTAGCCACCAACCCAAATTGGCTCTCCCCTGTCTCGGAGAGGATGTTCTGGCACATGTCCATAAAGGGAGCCTGAGTGGTGCCTTTTTTTGCTCTTCTGATTCTTTTACAACCTCTCAACCAAAGTGTATTCCATTTACTGCTTGAGGAAAAGTGCCTCACGGGTGTGTGGGATGCCAGCTTCTCCTCTTGTTTCTCTCTCTCCTGCAGGAATATAAATTGCTCTTTGAAGGAGCAGGTAGCAACCCTGGTGACAAAACTCTCGAAGACCGATTCTTTGAGCACGAGGTGAGCAGGTGGGAGCTCCCCATACCGATGTTGTTCTTTAACTCTAGGACAAAGAGGGAAGCCCCCCCTCCCCGGCCTGCGGTAGCCTCAGGAAGGGAGAAGGAGGGGCAGCAGCCAGAGGGGCCTTCCCTCCTGTGCTGTGGCTCTTCTGGGGACCCTTTTCTAAGGCTGCCCTCTGTGGGTTGTGAGGATGATGAGCATCAGAAGATGGCAGTGGAGAAATGCAAAGCCATCCTTTGCTGTCTTCTGCGGTTTTCACTCCATGCAATCAGGTTTGCTGAAGGCCTTTGGACAAAGAACCTGTGGTTCGGCCTTGTCGCCCTCCATACCTTTATGCCATCGCTAAAGTTGCATTTGAAGAGAGGAGAGTCTAGCTATAAATATGGGCACAGCATAGAGTCCGTTCTGCTGCTTCCGCCCAGGGGGCTCCCTTGGTCCAGAGCCGGGCAGTGGTGAGCTACGCCCTCAAGAGCAGCTGCCTGACTTCAGCAGAGGGATAGCCATCCTTTGAAGGCCAATGTTCAGCAGCGACCTCTGCATGGGGGGGTGGGAGGTGGCCGTCACAGCAGAGGTCACGTGGGAGCCCTCCATATGCGGTGCTGTCTGCCAGTACTGCAAAAATCTCCCCTGCCAATCCCATTGAAGAAGGTGGTTTTTCCCCGGGGTGGTTGGGGCTTCCCAGGATAGCAGGACACCTTCTCAGGTGTGTCTCTTCCCGGCAGGTGAAGCTGAACAAGCTGGCCTTCCTGAACCAGTTCCATTTTGGTGTGTTTTACGCTTTTGTGAAACTGAAGGAGCAAGAATGTCGCAACATCGTTTGGATCGCGGAGTGCATTGCGCAGCGTCACCGAGCAAAGATTGACAACTACATTCCCATCTTCTGAGTGTTTCCCTTTATCTGACAAAGCTCGTAGATGTCCTGGATGGCTTCTTCAGCCCCAGCTGGGGAAACAGGCAGGAGGATTTCCACACGCATCCCCCTTTCCTGTTGGACTCCTTGTGCCTGCCAGAATCGGACAGGCTAAATTGTGCTGTATCTGTACCAAGTTGTTGTGCTGTTGAGAAGGCATCTTGTTGGGCGCATCAGAAGGTTTCACATCCACAGCCATCCTGGGGGGCCCATTTGGGGCCCACCGAGTGACCAATTTGTTTCATGACTACTCTTCGCATCTGCTGCCTGTTGCCACCATCATCGGGGGCTTTTCAGCCTAGGTCAGGGTGGCCCTTCTGAGGCACCTTGGAAGTGGCTGCTTAGCAAATGATCCTGTGCTTGGAGTGCTGCTAGAACGGCATTGCCCTCCCCCTGGCCCGTCCCCCCAATTCCACCCTCCTATGGGCCTGCCTGTTCCTCCCTCCCTCCCTGGGTGGTCTCTGGGTCCCCAAACAGGCCCAGCATTGGCTGGGCTCCATCCTGTCTTCCCCAGATGGTGGCTCTGACCTTAAGCAGCAGCTCCAGCCCTCCCTGTCCTCCTGCCAATATGGTCAGCGGTAGGTCTTTCCAAGGGCCCCGAGAGTCTCGACCCCGAGTTTAGGCAAGGATCTCCCTGCCTGGGATGGTTCTGAGCTCTTCCCACTCCTTGTTTTGGGTGCTCGTAAGGCCTGGCTGGGCACCTGCATCAGCCTGTTTACCCGAGTCAGGGAGGCTGGTGCTTTTGACCTCAGAGGCAGCTTTTCTCCCACCAATAGCAATTGAAAAAGCTTCCCTCTGAACAGACCCAAAGCTCTTGTTGAAAGTCCCATGTTTTCATTGAGAGTATGCAGTGTGGCTCCTAGGGAATTGGGGGGGGGGGGGGGGGCTGTCTTTGTTGCCAGGCCTCCTACACTTGAGTAGCAAAAAATGATAGATGTCCGTCCCTTTGCACCACTCTTCAGAAAATGGGCTTGGCCTGCCCCATCCAGCTTCCTGAGACCTGGATCTCCTCCCCTGTGGGTGCAGTCAAATGCTGCCTTTTCCTGGCTTTTGTGGGTGAGAGAAGTCAGTCCAGTCAGCCTCTGTGTGTGCTCAGTGATTGTGCTGTTCCCAGTGTTTGTGTATCTTCCTCTTAAACTATGTAATGAACCACTGAATCGCTGTTTCTGTCTTCTGGCCTCTTGTACTTGACCGCAAAGATTGGGCTTCTTGGGAGTTTGGTCTGATCACAAGCAGCTTTTCCCTAAACGGTGAATGGAAGGATCATCCCATGACTTCCATTTGATTCTTGCAAGTGGGCGGTTCTAATGCCTACTCTATTTACTAAATTTTTTGTTGGTTTAATTTCTATGGCCACCCATTTCAGTCAGTGACTCTGAGCGGCTTACAGTTCATAAAATATATTACAATTAAGTTTGAAAAAAACTTTTAAAACAATAAAGTAAAAAAGCATTAGAACATCCAACTCAAGATACACAGAGCAAGATACTTGGCCTGTTAACAATACAGTCAGGAAACACATAGTATCCCAGGCTCAGAAGCAAAGCCAGGTCTTCAAAGCTTTATGAAAGACTAGTCTGGAAGGGAGGATGTTCCACAGAGCAGGAACCACTACAGAAAATGCTGCCTTCTGGTTCCTGCCAGCTGACACTCTTTGGCGGATGGGATCCATAGCAATTCTGAGATGGGTAGAGACTCTGGGAAAAAGCCGATCCCTCAGGTCCCCCAGTCCCAAGCGAGGTTGGGCTTTATAGGTAACCACCAGCACTTTGAATTGCACCCAGAAACACACTGGTGGCCGATGCAGCTCACACAGGAAATAGTATTACGTGTGCTGCATAGGTGGCACCAGCTACTACCCATGCGGCTGCATTGAAGTTTCCTAGTCTTCTTCAAGGTCAGTCCCATGTAGAATGTATAACAGTAGTCTAACCTGTAGGTTACAGGGGCATGAGTTACTGTGAGTAGGGCCCCCCAGTACAAGTATGGATTCAACTGGTGCATCAC
This sequence comes from Masticophis lateralis, assembly GCA_030761175.1. NCBI lineage: Eukaryota > Metazoa > Chordata > Lepidosauria > Squamata > Colubridae > Masticophis > Masticophis lateralis. The sequence goes on from JAUDYJ010000010.1 coordinate 26,142,636, forward strand.
CTAGTGGTGTGCAAAGGCCTTCCTAACCATAGGTGTCACCTGCTCTGAGCAGGAGTCCAGGGGACGCCCCCCCCCCCCAGATTGTGCACTGGGTCTGTTTGGAGCAGTGCAAACCCCTTCAGAACTAGACATGGAAGTCTTGTCTCCAGGGGTCCCACAGGCTCTCTGTCTTGCTAGGGTTGAGTCGGAGCCTGTTTTGCAACCTTCAATCCCCAACAGTCCCTAGACACTGGGATAGGATATCCACGGCATCACTCAAGGGAACGGGACGTAGAGACTTAAAGCTGGGTGTCTGCGTACAGATGATGTCTCACCCCAAACAATGGATCACCTCACCCACAGCCTCATGTAAATGCTAAAGAGCAGTGGGGAGAGAGAACAGGCACCCCACAAAATAGGGGCCACAACCTGGCGTTCTCCCACCTATCAACAATGACTGGAACTGGCCCTGGAGGAAGGAGAACCAGCACAATGAAGTGCTGCCATCCCCAACTTACCAAGCCTGCCCAGAAGAGTTTCATAATTGGTGGTATCAAGTGCCACTCCTGCCACAGGTCCTCCATGGTGCAATCAATGCTGTCTCTGTCCCCAACCCTGCTCTGAATCCCCAACTGAAAGGGGACTAGATAATGTTCACCCAGAGTTCTCTGAAGCTGCCACGCAACCACTCTTCACCTGGACCTTCCCTGGAAAGAGGAGCTTGGAGACCAGGTGGAAACTGCTCAAGCTAACTGATCCTTTGATTGATCCTGCTTTCTGGGGCTGGACTGGACCTACCAGAAGGTTTTGGGCTCTAGGTTCCAGCAATCCTAGCCAACAGGGCCAGTTGTAGTTCAGCCTCTGGGTCTTCCTGTTCTGGAGAAATGGCTAATACACCCGATTTCTTTACAGCCCTTCAAATATTTGAATGTGGCTATTCCATCGTCTTGCAATTGCCTTGCTTCTCAGGCCAAGTAGGTCCTGCTTGGTTTCTCTTCATCAAAATAGCCCTTGTTCCTCTGCATGTGTCTCTGTATCCCCCGAGCCCTGGTCTCGGCTCCCCTCTCCAACCAGAGGTCTGTTCCAGGAGGAGAGCTGCCTGACTTGGCGGGTGCCGGGCAGAGGGAACTTGCTGATGGGGTTTGAGAAACCCCAGCAGGTTTGCTTGCATGAACATAAAGTGATTTATACTGGACTTAATCCTTGCTAACTCTGCTTGCTACCTTAATAGGGGTGCTCCATCACTGGAGGCTTTCAAGAAGAGGTTGGACAGCCATTTGTCCAGAATGGGGTCTCCTGTTTGGGCAGGGGTTGGACTGGAAGGCCTCCACGGTCCTTTCCAACTCTTATTTCCCAGTTAATCTGAAATTGTTTGACCTATGAAAAACATGAAAACTTCTTCAATTTGCTCTACCATGTCACAGAATACAACTTAAAGCAACTGTATAGCAAGTAAGAAAAGCTGAACAAGTGTGTGGCAAATGATAGTCCCATCCTAGATGTCCAATAGTAGAACAAGCAAAGGCCAGTGCTAAGGAGCTGTCCTTTGAGGACAGCTTGAGAAGCCTCTAGAACAGGGCTCTCCAACCTTGGCAACCTTAAGCCTGGAGGACTTCAACTCCCAGAGATACGGGGTGGCTTTGCCCACTGTGGAATTCTGGGAGTTGAAGTCTGCCAGGTTTAAAGTTGCCAAGGTTGGAGACCCCTGCCCTAGAAAGCTCTTCGGTTCTTTCCATGATTGTCCTGCCCTTTTAGTCTAGAAGGGGGCCGCCTTATTCTGAGGAGCCAGCTAATGAGGGTGGGGGGGGGGGCACCATTTCTCTGGCTGCACAGCCTTTTTAAGGGGGGGTCACAGCCATGAGCTCCTAGCCTGAACCCAACAGTATCTGGATGGTTCCCAGTAAAACATAATCCAATAATGTTTTTTTTTTATTTAACTAAGTAACAATACAGTTGTGCTCCTTTTGAAAAAACATGGCAGGTCATTGGCTCAACAGTGAGGTCCCCTTGATGCTGTCCCTGCAGAATGATGAGGGCTGCAGTGAACTGGCCCAAGCCAGAGGAGGTTGGCTCACCAAGAAGCCAAAGGCCACGACTTTGAGGTCAGTACCTGCCCAGCAAGTGGCAAGAGAAGGTAGTTTAGTTTGCTTGAGGCAACTTTTAAGGAGGTATATGGTAGACTAGAGGTGTCCAGAAGCTCTTTGTTTCAGCTAGCAGCAGCTTCTGACCTCTCCTTTGGCACATTTTGGGGACATGGGGGGTGGGGGAGAGGAAGTCCAGATAGACTTTGTTTAGAAAGGATGCGGCTTCTATCCCCACCCAGTGTCTTTGGCCTTGTCTATAGGACCAGAGCATTTGTGCTTCCCATCTCCCATCATCGTGGGAGACAACCCAGGACTGACAGAATTGCCCTGGCTTGTTTCTATAGGAACAAATTCCTCTTCTAGCTAGCTGGAAATGGGTGGAATAAAAAGGAAACATTCTCCAGAGATTCTCTGGCGATGGTGCCAAAGAATCCGAGCAGCTCTCACAACAGCTTTTGTGTGTGGCAGGCCTTGGGACACAATCCCTGTGGCAGTTTTGGATTGATAAAAAAGGTTTTTAGGAAAAGGTCCCGGACTGTGTGAGGGAGGTAATGGTGGATGAAGTACATGAGCCACAGGCCTCTTCCTGGGTAATATTTTAGTAGAGGCTTGGTGGAAAGGAGGCCGTCAGTGATGCTGTCCACCACCGAGCTGAGGTCCTCCACAGCCATCTTCATGAAATCCACAAACTGCCTGTTGATCTCCTCAAGATACTCCTCTCCGTAGGCTTCCAGAAGGTCGTCAGGTAAAGCTGCAAGGAGCTGATCCTTCCTTTCCTTCCAGTACTCGGGATTACAGCTGCCACCTGTTGTAAGCCAGGGAAAGGGAGAGAGGAGGAGAGCTTTACTTTTCATAAGGCTCCAGAGAAGGCTGGTGTTTGTAAAACTCGGACGGTTGCTAATGTAAAGCCTGGTCTTCCAAGAATCTCGGTTTGAATTTTTAAATGAGAGCAGAGGAATGTTTGACTACTCTACACAGCATGCAACATTCTCACCATCATTTTAGACATTCAAAGTCCTTGCTGCAGGTTCCACCCCAATGAGGGTCACCCGTCTCCTGTTTGATTGAGCTCAGTTGTAGGCCTTCTGGAATACCCACTCATGAAGGAAGGGTAGCAAGGTGAGCTTCCCCGGGAGTGCCTAAGTCATGCAACATGCAGAGAAACATCCACTGATAAGGACCTCTTGGCATGACCAATTCCTGAGATGCATTTATTTTCCAGGGAAATTGCTGAGCTCAGAAGATCGCAGTGAAAAATCTCATTGGAAAGCAGCAGAGATCTTAAAAGTATATGTCGAGTTTCTGTATGTGGGAGAAATGCACATATCCATACATAGCACAGCTGTGCCATACACAAGGTGTATGACAAGGTGATACAATATCACCTATTTTTCTTGGCCTGCCTTGAAGAAGTATTTTGCAAACTAGACTGGGCAAAAGATGGAATAAAAATCAATGGCTTTTACTTAAATCACTTAAGATTTGCAGATGATGTTGTTCTTCTCACAAGACCCAGAAGAGCTACAAGGACACATATAAGAGCTGCACGAAGCAGAACCATTCGGCTTAAAAATAAACCTGAAAAGGAGCCAGGTCCTGTTTAATAAATTCACCAAAGAAAGAAAAAAAATTATATCTGGAGAAGAACTAGATATAGTAGACCACTACATGCTGTATACTTTGGCCAACAGATCTCAATGGAAAGTGGTGCAATAAAGGAGATTGTAAAATGTGGTTGGGAGGCATTTGGCAAGCTTAGCCTAATTTTGAAGAACAATTTCCCCTTATGCCTGAAAAGTTTTCAATCAGTGTGTGCTACCTGCTCTAACGTATGTCAGTGAAACATGGACATGAACCTCACAATCGATACAGAAGCTATGAGTGGCGCAAAGAGCCATGGAAAGATACATACTGGGCATCACAAGACAAGACAGAAAGCCTGCACATGGATTAGAGAACAAATGAAAATATATAATTCCATCAAGAGTCAAAGAATTGAAATGGAAATGGGCTGGTCACATAGCAAGAAGAACTGAGGGTAGTGGACCAAGGCAGTCATAGAATGGATCCCACTTGATAAAGTGTCCACAAAAGAGACCTTAAACAAGACAGACGGACAACATCAGCAAATATTGCAGGTCCAACTGGCAAAGGAAAACTCAAGACTGTATTGGTTGGAAACATGCAAAACAGGCCTTCATCCTGCAGTGGTTACAGGAGTGGGTTCTACTTACTTTTACTACCGGCTTGCAGTGGGGCCATGTGCGCGTGCTTGCTTTGCTTGCATGCGCAGAAGCGTTTTGATGACGTCGGGGTCAGTGGGCAGAGCCTCCCGCCAGTTTTACTACCGGTTCTATAGAACCAGTGCGAACCAGGGGTAACCCACCACTGAGTGGATAGACCATGGCTAGAATGAGGAGGAGGATACAGCACAGCATTATCCAAGTATTTTCAGCCTTACCTGTTTTGAAGTACCCAGGAAAAATCACGCTCACTCTGATTCCCCAGGGTGCGAGTTCACAGTGGAAGGTGTCCATCAGAAGGCTGAGAGCCGCTTTGGAGGTCCCATAGCTGGCCAAGCAGGGGTAGGGCATATTGCCTGAGGGAACACAAATACGCCTTGCTAGGCCTCTCATTGGCCATCCCAAAGGCTTCAAGGGCCTCCTCCCCAGAGATCTCCACAGGTCACTATTATTGGTGAGCAGGATAACAGCCAGCAACTTTAACTGCAATTGCATAGAGCACAATGCTTGGCACAAGAGCCTCGGTTCACACAATGCACCAAGTTGCTGTGGCAATCTGTCGTAGTCCAGGGAGGGGGAGGACACACCAGAGGTGGGTTTCAGCAGGTTCTGACCAGTTCTGGAGAACCGGTAGCAGAAATTTTGAGCAGTTCGGAGAACCGGTAGTAAAAATTCTGGCTGGCCCCGCCCCATCTATTCTCTGCCTCCCGAGTCCCAGCTGATCGGGAGGAAATGGGGATTTTACGGTATCCTTCCCCTGGAGTGGGGAGGGAATGGAGATTTTACAGTATCCTTCCCCTGCCACACCCACCAAGCTATGCCCACAGAACCGGTAGAAAAAAAAAATTGAAACCCACCACTGGGACACACCTATTTCTAGTGAGTAAAGTTGCAGATAAAGCCCTCAGAAGGATCTGCTAAAGTAACAGAACCAGAAAACTACATTTGTTTTCCAGGTGAGTCAACTGAGTGGTCATTCGTCTCTCCTGTGGGCTCAGCCTGAGCAAGCCCAGGTTTCTGAAGGGGTTCCTTACCAGCCGGGCTGCTGACTGTGACGATCCTGCCACGGGATGAGCGGAGCAGAGGCAGCAGCCCTTTGGTTAGCTCCAAGGGCCCAAAGAAGTTCACCTCCATGCAGGTGCGGAAGTGGGGCAGCGGTGTCAGCTCCGCATTGGCGATGGTGTCGTTGAACCCAGCATTATTCACGAGGCCCCAAAGACCTGCCCATTGAAACAAAACAGTGAAGTCTGGAAATGCTCACTGCAGCCTTAGAGAGGGCACAAAAGGAGGAGATGGAGGTGGGGGGCACGAATTAAGCCAAACATGAAGTCTAGCCCATGAAAACCATTAATCCCTGGCAGTGGCTATTTTCTGATTACTACTTCTATGGGCAGAACAGCTGTCCTCAGTACAAAAGTGCCTGCAGAACATCTCAGATCAACTCCCTCCACAGGATGACACGCTGGCTAGGACCTGGGTGGAGACAGCAAAAGATGTGGCCAAGAGCAAAGAGGGGCAGAGACCTTGGAAATCAGCACATTGGGGGAGGGAGGTCAGGTCACATTAGGTCAGTGGACACAGGAAATTCTGAAAACAGGATGGGGGCACACTCCTTTGGCATTTATAGGCCAGTGGCTGGACACCATTTCAAGGCCAGTTGTAGTCTTCCCACTTGGAGAAGTCTCCATGATCCTCATCCCCTCGGTCAGATGATCCCTGGGGATCAGCATCTTAGGAAAGAGGGATAGCTACTTCTGAATAGACAGAGACGGCATCTTCTATGGGACTGAGAGCTGCTGAGGGCAGATTACCTGTCCTTCCAGTCTGTGCCTTGATGAACTGCAGGGCTCGCTGAATGTCCTCTGCTTTAGTAAGGTCCATTTCCAGGAGGGTCAGCCGTGGGGAGCACGTCTGCCGAAGCTCTTCTGCCCCAGAGCTCTTCAGGTCCAGCACACTGGCATAGACGGTAAGCCCCAGCCTGTCCAAATGCTGGGCAGCTGCCTTCCCAAAACCTGAATCGCATCCTGGGGGGCATAAGGAGAGAGGAGGGAGAGCTGGACAAGAGACCTCCTGCCCCACCTTTCATGGTTATTTTGAAGATGAAAGCCCAAAGGTGGGCCATATTGGAATATGTGGAAAGGAGGGGGCCAGGAATCAACTGATTATGGGACGATTATGCTTTACCCTTAAGGCTTCCAAGAATCTGTTGTTTTTCACGATTTTTAAACAAAGAATAATCACAAGTCAAATGGAGACATTTAAATGCACTGAATAGGTCATCACAATAAAAATCTTGTTAAGAATTAATTTCAACTGAATTAACTGTATGCTTAACTTTCTCACAGAGAATGATGGGAATTTAAAAACACTATTTGGGCCAGGTACCGGGTCCCCCCATGGAAAGTATAGTATCACTAAATGCCAGAGGTCTTGCTTTTTGGGCCCTGGCGAACACAAGGAGAAAGGAACATGCAGAACCCAGAAATAACCCAAATTTTCAAAATAGTCTGGACTCTGTGGTTGACTTCTCCCCAGTAAGAACTTTGCTGTAAACAGTGGCACAAAGGGAGGGAAGGGGGAGAAAAATTTAAATGAGCACCTCAATCTTGGAAGTGAAAGTATGACAAGAGACCTTACAATATCAAACAGGTTCTCTATTTGACAACTTTTTGATTTTTCAGTTTTAATGATTTTTTGCAACTATTTTGGATTTTTGGAGTCCCCAAAGCATCGCAAAGCTCTGAATTGACCAATGCCAGGAGGCCATCATTTTATCAGCCTCAAGTTTACATCCTTGATTGAGCCAAATAATTTAATAACAAAAAGTAAAAAAATCATCAAAAAAATGTTAACATCAAGAAACAGGTACCAGGAAGGTGGTGGGACCCGCAGGGAGGTCAATCTGTTGCCAGTAAAGGCTGAGCCAAGTTGCTTCATCTTCAAGAACAGCACTTCAAAGATAGGCTGATATCACAAGGGGGCTGGTGTTGTGTTGTGTGTCCACAAATGAGCAATCAACAACTTTCAGGTGATGAGTAGAAGGCATTGTGGGACCCTATCAAAGGTCTCAAATTCATTATGGAACAGCCCCTGTAACTCAGTTGCCAGAGAGACCCTTCTTCCTGTCTGAGCTTTCCAGACCCACTTCAGAATTTGGCATTTCAGGGTATGGGGAAATAGGAGAGGTGGACTTTGATAGCAGCCCCAAAGCCAGAGGCCCTGGTATTCTGTGTGCCCAGAAGGCCCTATTCCCAATTCGGGCTGAACTGGGATTATGGAAATGATGGAAAGGCCAACCAGGCCCCACTTGACCAGTTTGCTCGGCTGAAAGCAGTTCTGGTTGTAGCACAAAATAGTTGCCATCTTCATGCACAGCTAAATGAACTCTACTCATCAGTTGCCTAGAAGGGAGAATCCATTCAAGAACTTTCATTACCATCATCCACAGCTGTTCCCTACGTTCCTGCACTTTTCTCTTCCTGAGGAGGTACCTTCTCCCCAGTAACATTTTATGTCAATTCAGGGCAGAGGGGACCCTAAGCCAGGACAGGAACGGCCCATGGAACTGGGATACTTCTCAGAAGGTCTAAAGGGGACATTAATCAGACCCTGCAGAATGCTGCAGGGCAGGAGAGGCCCTCACCCCCCAACACATCAACACACACACACAGAGAGAGAGAGAGAGAGAGAGAGCAACTTCAAGAACTTTTGGAGCAGCCTAGAAATATGCATTTGATGTTAAAAACAAAAGATTAAGGACAAAAATATAAAATAAGCAAAGGAAACATTAAAATGACAGGAAATAAAATGAGCATTAAAAATCACAAGTTTCCAAAGGATCTTCAAGAGCCGCCTCAAAGGAAGTGCCCAGCCACGGCTGATGAGGAAGCCTCCATTCCCGCTCAGCCAAGCTGGTGAAAGGCACCAAAGCCCTCATGCCTGTTGGTTGGGCCTTGTGGTCCCTGCACACCCCTCACCCAGGCCAGCTGCACCCACCTCTCACCTATGCTGGGAGCCTGAGTGGTTTGCAGTCCCCACTGACTGCAGGGGACTTTGGGCCTTGGCCTGCCTTTCCCCTCGTTCAGAGCTTGGCAGCTTTTATGGCCCATGGCAGCAGATCAAACACGGAACTGCGGTTTCTCACCAACCATTGAGTGGAAGAAGAGCTTGTGTATCGGTCCAAAGCTGAGGGGGTGGGGAAGTTGTCACAATTTGTTAACCCCATCTAATCAGTGAGCTAATATTATATCACTATTACAGTTTGCTTGGAAGGTGCAAGCATGAATTAGTTGTACAATACAGAGTATTATTGAGCATGCCCAGGAAATCAGTCACTTCATAAAACCAGTGTGTGGCATACAGCAACCAGTGTCTGAAGGGGGCCACGCAGAGGCCCATCCAGTGGCCCAGGGTTGCCTCTTTCTGGATTCAGCCACCAAGGGGGGGGGGGGGGGGAGAGGCAGAGCACCCATCACACTTTCTTGCTTAAATTACAACCAGCCCCATTTCAGAAAGGAAGAGGGGGGGGGAGAAAAAAAGCAGATGGGGCTGGGTTGCAGGTCAGGAAACCCCGAGTGGTGCGTCCTGCAAACTGTAATGTATCAGTGGAAGGGGGAGCCCCAGGATGCTTTCCTTGTGGGTGGGGGGAGAGGGAGGCTCCATTCCTGTAACCTGCAACACTGAGAGCAGCCTGTCCTTTCGCCTGGGCTCCAAGCAGCTGCTCTTGGCCTCCAACCCTGCAGCGCAGAGGAGAGCCAAGGCTGCCTCACACAAATGGAGAAAATGGCGGAGGGGAGAAGGGGGACTCCTCCCCCAGGAGGGTGAGAAGGGGTGGACTTGACTTTCTCACGCCAAGCAGGAGAGAAGGGGGGAGGAATGAAAACAATCTGGGGCAAGCAAAGAACAGGATGTTCTTTCCCCCTCTGATAGGTATGGTGATAGAACTTCCCTCTCCAGCAGATTTATGGCAACATTAACCATTAACAGCTGCCGGCTAGCTGCCAGAGCGTCAAGCGGTGGCTGCTGTGGGCTTGTGTGCACACCGGCTGCCACTCCCTTGGCCCGACATTTCCACCCAAAGGGCACAAAACCAGCCCGGCCAGCCCAGGGTACCTTTTCTCTCCTTGGCCAAACAGCGGTCACCCTTAAACTCAAGACTAAAGGAAAGCAATGCTTTGTCCTTTGCAATAATTTGCCCCCAAAGCAGCCAGTGACTGGGAAGCAAACCAATATTATCAATAAATCTGCATGCCTAAACGGATGTTTGTTTTCTAGCAGGATCCCTCTCTGGCTGGATTTCTGCACAGGTGATGCCTTCTACCTCCAGACTTTCTTCATCCAATCTTTGTAGATTGTAGTACTACACTACTTTGTAGTAGTGTCAGAGCTTACCGGCCCCCATACTGAACCTGGAGCAAGAGGCCATCTCATCCCTGAACTCATCTCTGCATTTTAACTGGTTTTTCTCTGAAAGGTCAGTCTGATGGTCTTGCCCAAACCCCGTGAGGCCACCCAGCTGATGGTGGACGTTAGCCAGGCCCCAAGGCTGCTCCTTCAACTGCTCCAGATGCTTCTGAGGAGGTGGGTTACCCCAGGGCAGCCTTCGAATGCCAAAGGATTTCTCTGCTGTTGCGGCATTTCTAAAAAGGCTGTTAGACAGGCAAATGCTTTAGATTCCTGCATATCTGTCAACACCAAACCTGAGTCATTCTTTCTCTGACAAAAGAGATGATCTTAAAGGTAATTTGATCATTGTTCTTTCTGGAGCTACTTCACTTGGGATAGATGTTTCTAGGCACTTTTCTATTAAATTTTAATGTTGCATCACATTTCTAGTACATGTATACGCATATATTAATTGTTCTGTTATTTTGTTGGAATGAAAGAGGTTGTAAAATAATGCTTCTACTGCAGTTTCAGGCTTCACATCACAAATCATCTAGTTCCAACTGTTTGGTGCAGATCTGCAGGAGCCTTTTGGATACTCAGCCTGTGTTTTAAGACTTCCAGTGATGGGGACGGGCCTTTTCCCGAGGCCAAGTCCATTCCCTCCCATACATCAACCATGACACATCCGAAGCCTTCACCTTCCATTTTCTCTTCCTTCCACCAAACAAATCCAGCCTTTTCGTTGTTCCTTGTGAGACTTGGCCTTCAGGCCCCTCACTGTCTTGTTCCCCTTCTCTGCCTTGACAGCCGTTGGTTGCTGTTGTTTTACACCGCAGTGCCCGTAATTGAACTGTCATCCTGAGGCGGCCCTGCTCAGAGCAGCAGAGGGGGACAAGGCCTTCCCTTGAACTGTGCCTGATGCCCCCGTTTATGCATCCCAAAGTATTTTGCCTTTCTAGTACCTGCATCTCACTATTGATCCATGTCCTACTTGTGATTGCCTAGAACACCCAGATCTTTTTCACAGGTATTACACCTGGGCCAGTGTCGTCCTCCCTCCCCCTCCTTCTTTTATGCCTTTAATGGATTTCCCAGATGCCTTCCATCCACTTAACTTTCTTCTTGCTCATTTCAGCTCATTGTTCAAGCATGTCCAGATCTGAATCTTCTCATTTTCTCCTATATACTTAATCACTTCTCTACAGTATATGTGTCACTGACAAATCTGAGCACCATCCCTTCCTCCTGGTCACCTTCGGAAATTCAGAATCACGGAGGAGCCAGGGCCCGCACAGCCTCCAGTGCCCCGCTCAGCTTCTCTTTGGGTGGCTGGAGGACCCCCTGTGGGCCCTCTGCCCATCCAACAGTCGTGTGCTTGACCCGACTGAAATGTGCCTGGCAACTTTTGACTCAGCATGTTATAGAAACACAGCCTTTGTCTTGGCCAATACCATGTGTGGTTGCTTTGTTTGGGAATGACCCGGAATGTGAAGTCAGCAGTTGTATTTTGTTCACCTGGGTGTAATTTACCATATTCTGTGAATCCAGTCTATGTATCCAGAAGAAAAAGTGTGCCGTAGGATTTTCTAATGAGGCACAAATCGCACAATGGTTCTACATAGACGACCATGCTGTTTTCTAACAGCAACTTCTTGCATTTCCCTCACAGCTTTGTCCATCTTTTTTCCTATCTGTCATGGAGGAAAAGGTGAAACTGCCACACGACACCTTTGACACAGGCACACTGAGTTCTTCAGTGCTTCAGCATCTCCTGAGCCCATCCAGAAGGATGCCAGGACTGATGGGATCAAAAGTTGCTGAGATTCTGTAGCTCATCCTAAACCTGCTGGAAACCTTCTGCAAGGTGATCAATGGCCTAAACTCCTGATTGAAAAGGCTTCATATCTGGGGCTGCAGGCTGACCAGTCCCTCTGCAACCTTCCCTAAAAAGGCAAGTTGGAGACTGGACAAAAAGTGTGCAATCTCATGGGTCCAGCATGGATTGTTCGGTATCCAATTGGGGGAGGGGGGAAGAACAGGAGAAATTGGTTTAAGTCCAGTCTCTCATGAGGTTCTTTCCCCTCTCCTATTTTGTGTTTCCATGAAGCCATGAGGAGGACTCATCCAAAGGTCAAGACTTCAATATCAGTATGCTGACGCTACCAGTTCCCTTCACCAGTCCAGGTCAGACTGGTTTTGAAGCCCAGTCCCAGTGCCTGGTGGCCATGAGGAAGAAAAAAAGGCCAGCTGGCTGCTGTTGACCCACTGGATTCTCTGCCTACTCAGGGTGTCTCTTGACAAGCGGCATTATCTTGGAAGGGCAGGTTCGTATCTCGGAGGGCTACTTGCAGCCAACTCGGAGCAGGGAGCTCTTGCCACAGTAACTGCTGCCCTCATCCCCACCCAGCTAGACCACTGTCATGTGCTTTTCAAGGGGCTACCTTTGAAGATCGCTCTGAATTTAGCATCTGCCAGTAAGAACAGCACATTAGGTCCTGAGGGCCCGCTCCCAAGCCATCTCAAACACCAGTGTTCAACTGTAGAGCCTGGAAGTTTTGCAGGAAGCTCTCCCCAATGGAACCAGCCAGAGCAGTTCGACCTCGCCGAGATAAACTGTTAGAGGCCCTCACTTCGAGCAGTGGGGGCAGGTGTGGGAGGCACTGCCTTTCAGTAGCTCCCCTGGTCTTTATGCAGTCTCTCCCATCCTGGTGGAATCTGCTTAGCCCTCCCAGAGATGGCTGGTCTTGATTCTAACCTGCTCAGCATTTCAAGATTTGTTAAACTCTCATGTTTACTTAAGGATCTTTCATTTGTGCACTTTTATTGCATGCTGTTTCTGAGTGTAGTTTGTCTTGTGGCCTGCTAAGAGTCTTTATGAATTTTGCCAACAATCAATGTAAAATAATAATTAAAACCAAAGCAATCTTCATCACTGTCAACCTCTAAGATCATGTATTTTGGCAATTTTGGCCAATCTGTATATTACTTCTAAATTGGAAAAGGTGGGTGGGATAGTGCACAGCCACACATGTGCCCAGGGCTTGGGGCACCAGAGTCTCCTAGCCAAATGTGGGATAAGGCTGTGATGTAGTTCCAAAAAAGGCAAATGTGATCCTTAACAGAGCCTCGGGTTCAACAGAATCACCTTTCCTCTCTGGTCACCAGTCAGGTGGACCTTTGGTATCTAGTTCTGGGCTCGCATTTTAAGAAGGGGAGACCCCATAGAAACAAGGATGGGAGAACAAGAAAATGGGTGTCAACCACTTTATGGGCAGCAGCCTTGCTCATTTTCTCTCTGGAAATATTGTGCATCTCGGGGGGGGGGGGGTGTATGGCAATCTTAACAAACACCAGCTGCATAGATGGACCAGGATGAGGGCAGAGGGGCTTCCTGACAGACCCTTCTTCAGCCATATTACTGTTTCCATGAAAATAAGACCTATCCCAGAAATAAGACCTACCATGTTTTTGCACCTGCACCCAATATAAGCCCAGCCCCAAAACAAGCCCTACTTAAGCACCTGCGCAGCTGCCCAACCACCCACTCCATCTGGTTGCTTGTGGTACCACGTTCACAAAGTGAAGTGGGATGGAGTTGCCCCATGTGCCCCGCACTGGCTTACCTCAGGGCTCCCACAGCCAGGCCATCCTCGCTCCAACACCTGCCTCACCTCGAGGTGGCGGCTCCAGCAGCCCTGTCCAGCAGGACCTTGTGTGGCTGCCAGCCCACTTCTGCTTGTTCGCATGGCTACAATGGAGCAGGAGACTAAGTGAGGTGATGGTGCCATGGCCGCAAGGCATGTATCAGTGCTTGGATGGCCGGCTGTGGGGGCCCTGAGGTAAGCCGGTGCAGGGCATGTGGGACAACTCTATCCCCACTTGCCTCACAGCCGTGGCACCAGCACATCACTCAGCCTCTGTCTGCTCTGTTGCGGCCACATAAGCAAGCAGAAGTGGGCTGGCTGCCACACGAGGTTGTGCTGGATGAGGCTGCTGGAGCTGCTGACGCGAGGCAGGTGTTGGGGCATGGATGGCCTGGCTGTAGGGGCTCTGAGGTAAGCGGGTGTAGGGCACAGGGTGGTGCCACTGGTGCGTCCCACGGCCTCCTGACCCGCCCCAAGCAAGCAGAAGCAGAGGGCCTCCCATGTACTCTTAAAATACATGGGGGGGGGATAAGACATCCCCCCCCCCGAAAATAAGCTCTTAGTGCTTATTTTGGAGCCCAAAAGAAAATAAAACCAGTCTTGTTTTCGGAGAAACACGGTAGGAGGGGACCTGAGATGTTCTCCCATTCGAGACTCCTCTCCCAGGAACCATGTGATTACACCCTAAGCTGCCGTCCCAACTCAAAATGCGTTTTATATTGTTTTGACATTTGGCAATTCTGTTTTGTCTGGAAATTGCAGGAAAAAAGTTAGATAAATTCTACAAGGATTCATTCAGAAATCAGAATCTTTTGCGGGAGAAGACATAATTAGGAGTGTTTTACATACATACTATTTCAGTTAATGGAGCCACCAGGCTCCATCTTCCCAAAGCTGCAAGGCTTCTCTGCTTCAGCTTCAACTGATTTAGTGAAGATGTGGTTAGGAACTGAGTAGGGAAGCCTCACAGCTGAAAGGATTTCCACCCGGTAAATCTCTGCTACATCCAAGTTGCTGCCTGAGGAAAGTCTCAGGGACTTGGACTCCTGGCCATAGACGGAGGAGTGGGGGTCACCCCAAATAGGGCAAGGAACCTGTGGAAACCACATCTAATGAAGTGAACTTCTCAGCTCAGCCAAGGGGCGTCCCTGTCCTGCTCCATTACCTGCTGCTCAGTAGACACGCACGCACACACCCAGGAAGAATGAACCTTGATCCTAGGTGGGGACTGTGGTGCCCAGAAGGGATCCCCGAAGGCTCTGCCTCGGCCCCCTCCCTCTGCTGGAGCAGGCTCTCCCCCTGCAGCTCTCCTTGGTGCTGAAAGGAACATCTGTTTCTCCAGGCCCTCCTTGTCAAGGGAGGGCAGAGAACTCCCTTCCTGCCCACCAGAAGGGCAGCAGGACTTCCCGAGGGAGGGCTGAATTCATGGCACAGGCATTCCTGCTTCTCTTGATTTGCATCTGGAACACCTCTCCTCTGGAACAAGGGAAGGCAGGGCAACTGGCACACAAAGTGACTCAGCAGTCAGACAACTACCAGACCTTTAGTTGCGTGTTTTAACAAGCCACTTTGGAGGGTGACGTTTGATCACACAACTAAAATCCTACAAAATCCTGAGACTCCTCTGCCATTTTTCAAGCAAGGCATCTACGATGGGCTTGAGTCAGAGAGCCCTGGGGTGGCTGGGGGTGCTCTCCGCTAAAATTTCCCGTATGGCACAGGAGGGAAGAGCTCCTGCCCCAGACCCTGATAACCAATGTCCTCACTTAAAACTAAGAGTGTGAAATCTCACTTTAGAAGGAACGTTAAAGATAAAATGAAAGAAGGACAATCTCAGTAGCTAATATAATTTAATCTAAGGATGACTGAAGTCATTCCTGATCTCCCCATACTGAGACTAGAAAGTGATGTAGAAATTAAGTGATTGCCATCTGTAGTGAGGTTGTTAGTCTCTTGCAACTCTTTGCGACTAGACGGACAACATTTTGCCAAGATTGTCTGTCTACAATTATTTCTCTAAGTTCTTGTAAAATCCTGCTTGTGTCATCAGTGGCAGGAGGTATCTAGCCAGCCTGGATGTTGATTTGCTTCAGAGCTTTCTCCAAGACTCTTGCTTTGCATTATGCGTTCAGAATAGTTAACTTTAGCTGCATTATAAAGTGCTTCCAGTGAGCAAACTAGTTTTATTTATAGAATTGAACTGCTTTTTTCTTCCAGTCAAAGTATTCTAGAATAATTTTATCTGATATCAGCTGCCCAAAAGGCTAATGCAGTCTTGGGCTGCATCGACAAAGGGACAACATCAAGATCACGGGAAGTGATAGCCCTGCTCTACATTACTCCAGTGAGGCCACATTTGGAATACTGATCCAGTTTTGGTTATCACGATACAAAAAAGAGGGCAGAGAAGAGCAACAAAGATGATTAGGGGGCTGGAGGCTTAAAACATATGAAGAATGGTTAAGGGAACTGGGCATGTCTAGTCTAACAAAGAGAAGGATTAGGGCAGAGTTCCTCAACCTTGGTGACCTGAAGAAGTATGAACTTCAATTCCCAGAATTCCCCAGTCTGCCATGCCAACTGGGGAATTCTGGGAGTTCAAGTCCACACTTCTTCAAGTGGTAGAGGTTGAGAAACACTGGATTAGGATGACATGACAGCTGTCTTCCAATACTTGGGGCTGTCACCAAAAACTCTATTGTCCAAAGCATCCGAGAGCAAGACAAGAAGTAATACCGTGTTTCCCCAAAAATAGGATATGACCCAAAAATCAGGCCAAGCCTGATTTCTGGGGTGGGCCTAAATATACGCCCTCCCCTGAAAATAAACCCCTTCTCTCTCACTCACACACAGGTCCCTCACCCCCGCCAACCCTCCCAAGGCAGCCACATCCCTGCGAACTCCTGTGCCCCCCACCCCTTTCAACACCCGTGGCACCAACCGTAGACCTCGAGTGCCATGGTGGCGGCTCACCTGCTCTCGCCTCCACACCCAGGCACCGCATCTGCATAGCCCGCGTTACTTAGCGTCCGCCATAGCAGCCCCAGTGCAAGCATCACCACCCCGGGGCTTCCTTTACAGGGCAGCCACAGAGAGGCCTCCCTGCGCAGCAGGCAGTTGCAGAGGACTACAACAGCAGGCCTGGCACATCCCATAGCTGGGCATGGATCTCAGTGGGGATGGCTGAGGTGCTGCAGATGTTGCTGCTGCCACCGCCACCTGCGAAGGCCCAGTGGCCCCCTGCAGCCAAGCTCAGCCGTGGGCGAGGAATGTTGGCCATGGCTGGGCCGACTGAGCTGTGTCTGTCGAGGCTGCCTTCAGCACGGCTGCCCAGCACCTGTAAGAGTAAACTGGACCTGCAGGAGGAAGGGAGGGTGGGCAAGGATCCTGTGAGGCTCCCTTCCCCAGGAAGAGTTTGGCCTGATCGCCATCCAGTCCGGTGACTCCCGATGTGGAGGGGCTCCAGTCAGTCAGCGCTCAGGCGATCGGTACAGAAAGGAGCAGGGGGGAAGGGGAGGTCTCCGGCGACCGTTACCATAGAGTGGGAAGCATGCTCCCAGAGCGGCCACTGCCCTGGCTAGGATTTGGAAGCCGCAGAGGCAGAGTTTGGGGGAGAGAAAGAAAGACTTCTGCTGCTTCTGCTTTTGGCTGCATGCAAAAAGCAGAAGTCTTCTTTCTCTCCTCCAAAAGTCTTCTTTCTTTCCCCCAGACTCTGCCTCTGCAGCTTCCAAACCCCAGCCAGGGCAGCAGCTGCTCTGGGAGTGTGCTTCCCACTCTATGGTGATGGCTGGAGCTGGACCCTGCAGGGAGAGCTGGCCCATGTCATAGCTTCTGCATGGGTGCTGGTGGTGGGTGCTGGCAGCACTGGCTAAGAGCTCCTCAAGGACCTGGTGCTCACCAGCTTCGCCCATATCGACATGGTGGGGCCTGGGAGGTGCGCGACCGAGGGGGTGGGGACAGGCACTTGTGTGGCTTGGTGCTTTTGGGCCGACTCCCGGCTGTGAGTGCACCCCCGAAATAATAAGATAATATTTGATCTGTAATAATACTATTACGATATTAAGGCCAAGCTTTTTTCAGGGTTGAAAAGAAAATAAGACCCTATCTGATTTTCGGGGAAACATGGTAGATGGAAACTTATCAAGGAGGGAACCAACTTAGAACTAAGGAGAAATTTCATAACACTGAGAACCATGAACCAATAGAAGAGACTGCTTCTGGGAGTTGTAGGTGTGCCCTCTTTGGAGGTCTTCAAGAAAAGATTGGGCAACCATTTGTCTGGGATGGAATAAGGACTCCTGCCTTGGGTTGGAGGTTCAACTAGAAGACCTCCAAAATCCCTTCCAGGCCTGTGATTTTATGATTTTAAGCTTGGTTCTGTTCCCCACAAGGACATGGGCAATCCTTCAGTCTTGATCATGTCTCTTAAACTGTGAAAGCTCACAGTTTAAGAAACAATTCCAAATTCTCCTCCAAACAGCAAGAACAGAAAGCATTCCTAAGTAATATGTAACATCTCCTGATGCAGGGATTGCTATGCCCATTTTCTAATCCCATGGCCAGCAGCAATAATAATCTGTAGATTATTGGTACATTATTGGTAATCTTTTGGAGCAACAATAATAATTATAATCTGTAAGTCACCCAGAGTCTCCCTATAGGGAAGATGGGTGGCATAAAAACGTAATAAAATAAATTCTTTAAAAGTTCACCAAAACTGGCAGTCGAGGAGTCATCTGCAGCTCTGACAAAGCATGATTCAGAGGCCTTCAATAACTGTCTTGCCAGTTAAGCAGATACAATTGGAGGGCAGCCTTTCAACTGGAAGTAACCAATGTTCACTGAAGAGAGGCTGAATTTCTCTACTAGACAGATCATAATATTTGTGAATGTCATCTTGGAATTATAGTTAATTGCTGAAAATAGGGATGTGATTTTTTTTAAAAAAATACAATTTTAGGCTACATGAGCAGAAGTGTAATTTCTAAATCACAGGAACTAATTGCAGTAAGTAGTCCTCAACCTAAGACTATCATAGAGCCCAGAATTTTCATCGTATGTCATGGCAGTTATAAATCGAGGTACCCAGACGACTGACCTGATTTGATGACATCTTTTGCAGTGGTTGTTAAGCAAATCCTGCAGTTGTAAAGCAAACACTGCAGTTGTTAAGCAAACCCATTGGTCACAATGGATGTGTCTGCCTGGAAGCCAGAAGCAAAAGCCAGTTTCCAGCAAAAACCATAGTAAATCATGGTCACATGACCATGGGATGTAGCAAACCACCATAAATGTGAGCCGGATGCCGAGCACCAAAATGCCATCATGCAACCATGGGGAGGGGCCCTTAGCCTTTGGATCCAAGTTGTAAGTACTTTTAGGGGACCTGTCACAATTCTGAACTGTCCCTAAGTGACCAGTCATAATCTGAGGACTACCTGCATTCTGCTTTGGTCACATCCCATCTTGAGCTCTATCCACAGAAGGATATTGAGAAATTAGGACTCAGAGGAAGGCACTGTAAACTATCCTGGGGCCTAGAAAGCCCTATGAAGAGAAGCTGGGCTGCATATTCCTGAGAAATATGACTGAGGGGGGAAGATAATACTATAACATTGCTGAAGTATTGGAAAGGTCAGGTGAAGGCCAGGACCTGTTCACTCACACTCCAGAATGGACAGAGAATAGTAGCATCTAACTTACAAGAAGGCTGATTCTGCATGAATCCTAGAAAAACTTCCTTTGGCAGGGAACTAATGACCCAGAGAGGAGCTTCTCTTGGCTCAAGCAAGGCTAAGCAGCCATTTATCTGGAAGACTTCAATTAGCTGAGAGGCTGTTGAACTTAAATCCAGGATTCACTTAATTGAATGATTCTTTTTCAAGCAGGACCCCAATTTCTGTGACTGAATTTCTGGAACCATCACAGCCTTGTATCCTACTGCAGTAACCAACAAAACAGTCCAGAGAATGTAGTGAAAGAATTGAGAGATCAAAGCACACATAACAGATTACACTAGCCCAATCATTTCCTTATTAACCAAAGGAATCCACTCTATTCCCCCCTCCAACAATCACATTAGAATCTGATCTAAGTAGAGACTAGCTAATGGTTGCAAAACCGAGGCATACAGATTTCTATTCTTAATTAAAACCAAATGCATTCATCTTATTGGCCAGCGTTATGATTTAGAGCAGCACAGCTGAAGCAACAGCCCCAAGCAAATGGGCTTCACCCAGTTGGCCAGAAGCTATTTGAAACTTCTCTTCCTAGAGATGAAGAAGCTGCCAGAATCACTAAACGAGTCTGCAGTAGCACTTTGGCATTTTTGGAGTCTGTGTCGTTTGACCTAGGAACAGACTGTGCAATAGAGTGTATCAGATGCAGCTAATGCACCGCATGGCCAGATGTGTCTAATTAGAGTTCAAATTCACTTTTTTCATGGTGGCTGTAAAAAGTGGAGAGCAGCAAATGACCCCCTCTGAGCATCTCTCCCAGTTGAGAAATGATCTGGCTTGAGCGGAGCCTCTCCTGAACCCAGTCCCAAACAGCACCAGATTAGTGTCCTTTGGATGCTCCCTGTGGCTCCAACTGACCGCTGACCCAAGGCTTTCAAACCAAGCAAGCTTATAAGCATCCAGACTAATACACTGCTCTGAGTTACAGTTCAATAAACCCCAAATGACCCCATCAGAAAACACAGGAAGTGTTGTACGTAGAGTTGGCTGGTAGCACATTGCCTTGAAAAGCATTCAATATTTTCCTTTTGAAGGTCTTTGCACCAGAAACTTCTCACTCTAAATGCAGCAGAAAAATAGGAATAGAATAGAATAGTTGGAAGGGACCTTGGAGGTCCTCTAGTAAGGTACCACCTATGCTATACCTGCGTGTTTGGTTTTTCTTGCCTAAATGTAGAACCTTATTTTTATACCCATTTAATTTCAATGTTCAAGTCTGTCAAGATCCTTCTGGATCTTAATCCCATCTTCTGGAGTTCCCTCATCCAAATCATTGATGAAGATATTGAAGAGTACTGGGCCTAAGATGGAGTTTTGGGCTTCCATGTAGATGCAGTTCCATTGAGTACCATTTCTGGTCAGCCAGTTATGAATCTTTCTGATGGTGATGCTGTCTAACTCACATTTTTGGCAGAGTTAGTAGTCATAATTTTTACAGTTACAGAGTTAGTAACTGTAATTTTGCCACCAACCAAACTGTTCCTCAGTTTGGTCACCACCCCAGACTTATTCTCATTCAGAAAGGCTGCACCTGATGTCACCACCAAAACCACCTGCAGCCCAGGGAGAAGAGATTTATAAAAATAGCTGGTCTGCAAATTATCCTGGAGAAAGCAGGTGTCCTTACTCAAGTGGGGCCTTTTCTCTTTCAGACCGGTCTCCTGGGAGAGGCTCATTTGAGGGAGCAAAGCAGGAGCAACACTGGGCATGGCACTGGGCACAGAGAAAAAGGCTGCACCAAGCCTGACCCCTCAGCGCCCACCGGTCCCTCCCATCCAAGGTGTGGGGGCACTCACAGGTGGAGGCAAGGCAGCCTCAGGAGCGGCCCTCCCTCCCTTTCTCTCCTCTGCTTTAATGGCCAGATCCCTGCACCTCCGGGCCTTGTTTTTCACCGAGACCGGGCTGGGCCGCCCTCCTGGAAAGGTCGCCTTTGACTAGGACTCGGCCTGCCCGCGGCTTCCGCCAGCCCCAGCTCCTCGCGCGCCTCCGCCACCGGGGCTGCGCCTCCTCCAGCCGGCTTGCGGGGCGTCGTGGCGCCGGCATCAGGGCTCTCCGGTCCCGCGTTCTTCCAGCCTGGCCCCGGCCACGGCTGACCTTTCCCCGAAGGAGCCGCGCAGGATCCGGCTTCCACCGGCACGTCCCGGCTGCTGCCGCCGCGGCGCCTGAGCCAATCTAAGACCCCGCCAGACTCTCATCGCGCGGCCGGGGCCTTAAGGAGGGGACGCCGACCTCTGGCCTCGTCTCCGCCGTCCGCCCAGGACAAGGCTCGCAAGCGCCGTCTCTCCGCGGGCGGGAGGAGCCGGGGCAGGACGGCCGCGTCTGGGCAGGCGTCGGGGGGACGCAATCCCGCCGCTTGTGCCGGGGAAAAGGCGCGAGCTAGTGGGGGGGGGGGGGGCGCGGCCGGTCTCTCGGTCGGAAGAGGCGCTGGGTCCGCTTTGCCTGCAGCCCCAGCTGCTCTCGCGGCCCCGCACGGTCCCCCGCGGCGGAGGGGCCCCTTCTGGGCCGACGTGAGATAAGCGCGCATTTCTGAGCAGCGAGCACGCCTTGCCGGCGCCAGCATCTTCCTTCCGTTCCGGAGAGCGCGGAGACCAGGCTCGGTCCTGATGCGGCCGGCCCCGAGAGGGAAGGATGGAGAGCGCCGGGGGCCCCTTGCTCGCCAGGACCCCGCCCAGGCCGGCCGCCCCCTCGGAACAGACGCGGGCGCCCCTAACCCTAGCCCCGTCTCGCGCGGCTCCACCGGCTCGGCGGGAGCGACTGTGGGCCAGCGAGCGCCGGGTGGCTCTTCCCCCGAAGGCTCCGCCGCGGCCCGCCGGACTCACCTGTCACCACCACCGCTTTGCCCCCGGTGGGGATCCGCTTCCGCCGGGCGCTGCTGGCCGAGACGAGCCAGCAGGCAGCCCCCGTGAGGGCGGCACTGAGCGGCAGCGGCAGGACGGCCTGGCCCAGCGCCTGCAGGACGGCCAGCAGCCCGACCCGCAGCAGCAGCAGCCGGCTCAGCAACAGGTCCGCGCGCAGGAGGCGCAGCGCCAGGCTGCCCAGGAAGAGCAGCCACACCGAGAGGCTGCACGCCCAGCCCAGCTCCATGCGGGGCAGGGCGGGAAGCCGGCCGGGAGGAGGGACCGGGAGGCCGGGACTGCGCGAGAGGCAAGCGGCCACTCGGGCGGCGGCGAACAAAAGGCAGGCTGCGGCCGCGCCGGGGTGTCCCGAGCGCGCCTCGGCCGACAGAGTGAGGAGGGAAGCGGCACAGGAGTTGTAAAAAAGAGGCGGAGGGCGGAGCTGCCCTGCCTTGCTGCCAATGGGAGAAGTTGAAGGCCTCTCCGGGTGGGGGACGCAGAAGGGCCCGGGCCCCGCCGAGGGCGCAGGGGTTCGGCGGCTGTCCTCCGGGGCTCCTCGCCACCCGGGAAGCGCTGCGCCTTAGGAGCTGCAAGAAGGCCCGGCGCAGCGGGAGGGCCAGTCGGGCCTTCGCCTCATCTGCGACGGGCGAGGAGGCCGGCTTCGCCTTTGCGGTTCTTGTATGCGCGGGTGGAATTGCGAAAAGTGCCCCCCCCCCAAAGGCCGAGCGGCCCTCAAGTGAGTCGCAGGCGGGGAATGGTCCCTTTCGCTCGTCCCTTGTGAAGGAGGCTCCCTGGGGAAGCACAAGCATTTCCCGGGCTGAGCAGGCGGGAGCCCAAAGGCAGCAGCCCCTCTTCCCTACCTTAATGGAGGGAGGGGGGAAGCTGTAGCCAAGGGGCTGATGGGTTAGTTGTACCAGACACAACCCCCTCCAAAAGCCCACTCGAGGATGCCTTCCTTGCATTCCCACTGGTGTCTTGGTGATGGGGCCCCAGCCTTAGCAGAGGGCCTTCATGGGGAAGGGCAGCTGGGTGTCACTCAGTGGGCTGTGCTGCCAAAAGGAAGACCAAGTCTTTTCCCCCTCCAGCATTTTCGGTCCGATCTGAGCAGTGTTCAAGCCCTGCTCTCCTCCTTCCCTTCTGCCTGTGGGTGGCCTGAGGGACCCCTAACAGCAGCTGGCCTAAGGAGGCCTTTGTCCAGCAGCTGCACTATTTGCCCCTCCTGCACACGGGAATGGCAGCTGCTGCCTTCCCACAACCAGGGCTCGGGCCTCCCAAGAGACAGGCAGCTCAGCCCCCAGGGAAGCGATCCTTGCTGGCCTCCGTGCTGTGACTGAAGCTGCCAGAAGCTGCCAGAAGAGGGTGAAACCGCAGCTATTCTCTGATTTCCATTTAGATCTGTCTGTCCAAAGAAGAACATCCTGGGACAGTAATTAACAGGTAAATATTAAAATATTGCAGAAAGATCCAGTGACAATTACAGAACGCCACATCTGAGATCACCATTGGCTCCTGCGCTGCCCTCACCAACTGGATCTTGGATCCACAGGTTCAGCCTTCATGGATCTGGTTCCTCTTGATAGCAAAGAGTGGAAAGAATCACTTGCGCCTTGTCAGGCTGATCAACTTCTATGCTTTCTCTAGGTCCCTCCCCACACAGCCACTTGATAGTAATCCTTGCGCTTCCTGCCTGGTAGTATCTGGCATTGATAGATCCTGGGCAGCTGCCCAGCCCAACCTGAGTATTTCACCCCTCTGGCCGAAAATGCCACAACTGTATTGGAGGTTTCAGAAAGAGGGTGCTGCTTATGAGATGTTCTATCTCCCGCTACCGATACCGGGCACAAATGCAAACAATTTTCTGCTAGGAAATGTTCCCTAATTTCGCCCATGGTTTGAGGCGGAGTCTGAGTCTAATTACTCCTGGAGCAAGCTCTCCAGCTGCCTTTGTGCAGAATGGCCCAAAGGGAAGATCTTAGCATCATGTCATCACTGATGTCTATTCTTTCCTTACAGGTAATGCTTAAAATCAACATTCCATAAATAAAAGTGTTGGCCTGTTGTCAGTTGTAAGGACCAAACAACTTGCATGGGGAGGCTCCTACCTGAAGGACACTCCAGGCAAAAGTGGGCAGCGAGACAGGCTTCTCTAAGTCTCACTAATTGCACATCACATCAGAGAGAAGGGTTTCTCCAGAAAATCTAGCACTTGCAGGAAGTGGGGGCTCTTCTGCTCATGGATCCCCCAAACTGTTTTCTACTTTGTAGGTCCAAACCAACACTTGAAAGTTTACCTTGAAACCAGCCAGTAATGGTCATAATGGGGGTTTGCAGCTTCAACCCTTTGAAGGCTGAGTAGCAGCTGTCTGAGATAACCAGATCTCTCCAGTGGTTTCTTGTAACAAACAATGTGGGAGATGAAACAATGAACGCTCTGAAATGCCAGAGGACAACAACCGAGATGTTGAGTCTTCCTGTTGGAATGGCCACAGAACAGGACCATCTGCGCACCTCATGGCCAGATGGTCCAGAATAGTGCCATGATAACAGTGCCATGCACTAAAAAGGGGCTCAGAGGCCTGGCAGAAACAAGCAGAATACAACCCTTTGGGCCAGTTGCCAACCAAAACAATTCTGGGCAAATAGCACCATTTCCACCTCAGAACTAAGCATTAAAGCAGGCAGATGCAGATGCAGATGCAGAATTTAGGCAGATGACTGTCATCTTGGTGGGAAAGTGGATTGATGTGCTTCTACTTAAGAAGAGAACATGGCTCAGTGCAATCTGCATGTTATCCATTCAGTCATGTCCGACTCTTGGCAATTCTATGGGTCTGATCTCTGCACATCTTCCGATCTTGCATTGCTTCTTTGTTGTTCTGTGCTCTGGCTGGTGTCAGCTTTGATAGTGTCCAGCCACCGTGTTCTTGGTGGCCTGATTTCCTTTTACCGCTAACTCTTCCAAATCTACATAATACAGTTCTTTAAAGTCAATCTTATCATTCTCATTGCAGCCTGTTCTAGGAAGAGCCACGGAAACCCTCGGGAGCTTAGAGAACTTTGGGAGCAGAAGGCTCCACCACCCAAATCTTGCCCCTCCAAAGATTATCACATGCCACTGACTATAGAAGTCAAATTTGAGCCTTTTTCAAAAGGCTGAAACATGATCCAAGGTGCCTCAGTCTAGAATCCAAGTCAGAATAAACAAAGGGTTCACCCAAACTGCCTCCAGATAAAGGCAGTTCCTGACTACCCGAAGAAGGTCCACCACTAATGGTGAAGGCTTAAGCCCACAAGCAAAATTATGGAGACTCACCCAAAATGTAGGACACAACTTCTTACTAATTTACTATGTAAGAACAGGAAATATGTATAGGTGGAAGCCCTGGAGCTAACACATAAATGGGATGAGATTAGTGTATTCTGCAGTAGCTGATCCTTATCATAAGCTGATTTACATCTGCACTAAAAGCAACTCATTGGTGCCTCCCCCTTGAGTCACACGATGTGTGTTTTGTGTTCCTAGAATGATTTATTGCTGTACCCAGGGACGCTCTGACCTGCCTGCTGAGAAAAATGGCTCCTCCACCACTCTTGCCATGAAATTAGGACCTTAAAATGGACCACAGTATGCCACCACATTAGTTCAATTGTTTTCCCAGCCAAATGTCTAGTCTTACAAAGAGAAGGACCAGGGCTGACTTGATAGTAGAGCTCTAATACCTGAGGGGCTGCCACAAAGAGGAAGGGAGGTTGACCTCTTCTCCAAAGCACCCCCCCCCCCACAGGGCAGGAAAAGAAGTAACAGATGGAAACTTACCCGTGAGAGATCCAACCTAGAACTAAGGAGAAATTTTCTAACGGGGAGAACAATTAATCAGTGGAACAATTTGCCTCCAGAAGTTGTGGATGTCCATCACTAGAGGCTTGCAAGAAGAGAGTTGCCTGAAATGATCCGGTCAGACTAGAAGACCTCCAACTCTGTTTTTCTATGTTATTTTATGTAATTTTAGAATTCAACATATTGTAAGCAGTGAGAATTGAAGGTAATCAAGTTAGTATTCCAATTTTCAAGAGAGAATTTCAGTAAGTAAATGAAAAACAGAGGAAGGATTTCAAAGATGGAAATTACAAAGTGATAAATAGTTCAGCAGGGTTGGAATTTTTTAAAAATAAGATAATTAAGATCCAAATATCAGAGAGGAAAAAATGGGAGACAGCTGATGAAACTGGCATTATTGTATAAAGAATTCACTGAGAAACAAAGGAATAAGTTTAAAAAATGGAGAGCAGAGAGCAGATTAGCAAAAGCAGATAATCAAAAGATATCTTGAATCTGAAAAGATGGCATTATCATGAACTGGGGCAGTGGGTTGCAAAAGAGAAATGCAAATCAACATGGTTGAGGAAATGGTGAGGGAAACACTTAGCTGCCCTGAATCAAATTGTCAGGACCAGATGGAGTTTAACCCCAGAGTTAAAGGAACTGGCAGATGTCATTAGGGTATTAGAATTCTTTATATATATATTCTTCATCTTGATAAAGTGGAATAATATGGTATGAACACTCTCACTACCAGATGAATTTACAGTTGGGCTGAACAACTGTAAATGAACTGAATATGTGGTCCTTTACGGGTCTACGTCCACATGGAGAAAAGTACGTCCTGGCATTCTGTGGATTTTTGTACTGGGCCCTGTGTGTGGCAGAAAATTCTGGATGCCCAGATAACAAAAACAATTGAGACCTGCCTTGGGAGTATTACTTGTGAGAGAACCCTGGGTGTCCTAACAGAGCAGAGGTGTGTTATAGTGGCCAAAAGAACTGATGCAGTTTTACATGCAGCAACAGAGATAATAGTGTCAAGTTCACAGAAGTTGGTAACTGTTGGATGTTGTGTCCAGTTTTGATTGTACTGTATAGGAAGGATGCTGAGGAACTGGAACAAGTGCTGAGAACAGCAACAAAGATGGGTGACCAGCTTGGAGTCGAAATCCCAAGAAGAGGAATTGGATGCCAGCAGAGCGGAAGCACAAAGGCATCCTGGAAGACTGGAAGGGCTGTTGCAGGGAAGAGGAAATGGACTTTTCTCCAG
The DNA here is from genome assembly GCA_030761175.1 of Masticophis lateralis. Lineage (NCBI taxonomy): Eukaryota > Metazoa > Chordata > Lepidosauria > Squamata > Colubridae > Masticophis > Masticophis lateralis. The sequence continues at coordinate 26,169,639 of JAUDYJ010000010.1, forward strand.
GGCAGGTAAGGACAGCAAGTCTCTGCTATGCGCTGGGTAGTGGCATGGCTCAGCCACTGCAGCCAACCGAGGCTTCAGAGATGGGTTGGCCACGAGTTCTGTTGAGAACCAGCCTGCTTGTGTATGGAGGTTCTCAATCCTCCAGGATTGGCCCAAAGATGCTTTTTCCCAAAGTCAACTGGACTTTCTTGGTTTTTTTCTTTGAAAACATAGCTTCCCATCCAAGAAGCTTCTTCAGTTCGGAAGGGAAACATTTTCAAAGAAAAAACCAAGAAAGTCCAGTTGACTTTTGGAAAAAGTATTTTTGGCACAACACATCTGCTTTTTTCCGGCCTCTTCCTCTCCCACTTGAGCTGGCCCGGTTGGCTGGCTAGGACTTTCCTGCAGCAGCAGGCCTACTGGGATGGAGTTCTTTGTCTCCTGTAGATGGTGGGGGCTTCTTGGAGGAAACCTCTCCCATCTGGTGTTCCCACAGAACAGTCCCCTGCTCTTTGACCCAGATCAGTGTGTTATGTGTGAAGAGGGGCACTGCCATTCATCACTCCACAATGCACACAGCCTTGCCCACAATTATCACTTGGGAATTTACCTTTGGCCTCCCCGCCATCCCCAGCCAGATTGCAATCTTTCTGTATTTAATGGCAACAGGAAACAACTATTTACTTTTTTATTAGCAATAAAAGAAAACTGTAAAATGTAGTTTTGTACGGAACAAATGCCAATTGCACAGACAAGGAAATAAACTTTATAGGTTGCAAAAAGCTCTTTTGAGATGGAACAGCTCAAGGCCCCCCAAATGATATCAAAGCCGCCAGGCAGGGAGGGGAATGAGGGAAAGGGGAGAGTCAGACCGTGCCTTGGATGAATGCAGGGAAATTTGGGCAGCAGGTCAAGGCTAGAAATCTGAAGGGAACAAGCCAGGAGAGGAGAATGTGAAAGCAAAAGGCTGAAAGTGCCACCTCAAGGCCACCTTGTGAGGAGGAGCAAAAGGCTGAGTGTGCAGCTGATAGGGAGGAGGCCAAGTTGGAGTCTTGGCGTCTTGGAGGGCTAAGGAGCAGGGAACCCAAAGCCCAGCATGGCTCAGGTGGAAGGAAAGGAAAGACCCGAGAAGGGTATGGTTACTCCTCAGATGGCTGAGAAAAAGGAGGCAGCCCAGATCACGACTGATAAGGTTGGAGCCAGAGCCCACATCACCGCCTGGCATGGATTGTGCTCTACAAGGTCAGCAGAAGTCTGTCTCGTGGCACTTGAAGGAGCTGGCAAAAGAAGGTGCCTGCAGGGGGGAGAAGAAGGGAACCCCAATATTCAGAAAGGAGAGGTGATGGTTTCCTGTCTGTACTGGGCAAGGCACTGCCTGGGACATTTAGAGAAGAAAGCTTCCGTTACCAGCAGTTTGAAATTTTCTCTTTTGATAGCTGGCAGGATGACTTGCTTATAGATCAGGAGAGAGCTATGGATGTAGCATATCTTCAACTCTGTATAAACCAAACCTCACAATATCCAGACCAATAAACTTAGGCTGGGCAGTAGCACAATGCGGTGGATTTGCAACTGCACCCAAATGGTTTTACATCAACCCAAGGAAAGTTCCAAGTAGGGCTTCCCAGAGTTGCAATTTGGCATGTTTTAAACACCTTTTTTGATAGAGTTACTAGCTCAGGAGCTCCCATGAACTAAGCGTCTCTGAATCTTGCAAAGTCCATGACCTCAAATATTCTTCATAAAATAGTGAATATAAGATAAATTATCCTACTGTTAAATGAACTCACAGTTGGCTTAATGACTGAACTCAGGAGGGTTCATTAATGGCTTATAGGAAAGCCTTAGATGCCAGAAGGCTGGGTGAGGGCCTCTCAAGCCATGACTGCCATCGGCTTACCATCAGAAGTTGTACAAAAGATTCCCAAATCATGGACATGCTCCTTCATGGGGAGGAATTCTTTTAGAACCAGTGCAGAGAAGGTTTTTGAATGAACAGTAATTTGGTCTTACTGGGATTCAGCTTCCATTTGTTTTTTCCTTCCAAATCTGCAAAGCATCCAGGATTGGGCAAGAACCAGCTAAATCTGGAGTAGAGGTAAATATAATTCATGATAGCAATAGCACTTAGACTTATATACTGATTCTCTAAGCTGTTTTACAGAGTCAGTATATTGCCCCAAACAATCTGGATTCATCATCAACACATTGATGTTACCCACATGACCCTTCTTGCTGGATATAGAGAGCGGATCTTGTGGTACCCCATATTGGATCAACCAACAGATAGATTTTTCCTCTCTCTGTAACTGAAGCACAGCTACAATCACACGGTATCTGCAAATGCGAACCCTGCAAGTGATCTACAAAGTTGCAGAATACAGAATAATAGGGTTGGAAAGGACCTTGGAGATCTTTCTAATCCAGCCCCCTGTTCAAGCAGGATGCCTTATAGCAGAGGTGTAAAACTCGGTTTCAGTGAGGGCCGCATCAGGGTTGAGTTTGATCGGGGAGGGCTGGGGGGCATGGCCACCTCAACATCACTTCTGTCGGGGCACCTGGGGTGGCCCGGGTGAGGCTAGGGGGATACATTGTCTCCAGTGGAGGAAGGTGAGACCAGGGAGAGTGTCAAATCCTTGTCCTCCAGAAGAGCCTGGCTGTCTGCTGGTGGCCAAGTGCTAAGGCAGGATTTTCCTTCCTTCCTTCCTTTTCCTTCCCTCTTCATTCTCCTTTCTTCCCATCTTTCTTTCCTTCTTTTTCTTTTTCTTCCCTCTTTCCTGTCCCTTCTTGGATGCTCAAATGCAAAAGGGGAAACATTTCTCCTTTTGTTTTGTTTTGCTTCTGCTTTAGTTTGCTAGCCCTCTACCAGCAATAATGGAGACTCAATAACCCCACCCCCCACCCCCACCCCGAGCTCCATTTTTGCTGGCAGAGGGCTGCAGGAGGCTGTCCAGGCTGAAAATGGGGCCTGGAAGGGCCAGCTCCATTTTTGCTGGCAGATGCACTGCAGGCTAGTCCTTTGCTGTTTCCAGGGCAGCCTTGTGGGTTGGATGCAGCCCGTGGGCCTTGAGTTTGACACCCCTGCCCTATCCCATTTCAAACAAATGGCTGCCCAGTCTCTTCTTAAACGCCTCCAGTGATGGAGCACCTACAGCTTCTGGAGGCAAGCGTTTCCATTAGTTAATTGTCATGAAATTTCTCCCTAGTTCCAGGTTGCTTCTCTCCTTGATTAGTTTCCATCCATGGCTTCTTGTCCTGCCTCAGGTGCTTTGGAGAATAGGTCGACCCCCCCTCTTGTTTATGGCAGCCCCTCAAATATTGGAACATTGCTATCATGTCACCCCTAGTTCTCCTTTTCACTAGACTAGACATACCCAATTCTTACAACGGTTCTTCATAGGTTATGTTTTACTTCCAGCCCCTAATCATCGTTGTTGCTCTTCTCTGTACTCTTTCCAGAGTCTTAACAGCTTTTTATATTGTGGCAATCAAAACTGTATGCAATATTCTAACTGTGGTCTTAACCAAGGCATTATAAGATAGTACTATCACTTCACATGATCTTCATTCTATCTCTCTATTAATGCAGCCTAGGATTGCATTGGTTTTTTGACAGCTGCTGCATACTGCTGGCTCATATTTAAGCCACTAGGACTCCAGGATCCCTTTCAGCCAGGTACCACCAATTCTATACCTGTGCAAGGTAAGAGCCTTGGTGGCGCAGCAGACTAAGTACTGTTAGCACTGTTAAGTAAAACCAGCTGCCTACAATTACCGCAAGTTCGAATCTCACCAGGCTCAAGGTTGACTCAGCCTTCCATCCTTTTGAGGTAGGTAAAATGAGGACCCGGATTGTGGGGGCAATAAGTTGACTTTGTATAAAAAAAGAACACCACTTGGGGCGACAAAAGCCCTAGTAAGCAGGTGTATACAAGAGTATGAAGGCTATTGCTTAACGCATTGTAAGCCGCCCTGAGTCTCCGGAGAAGGGCGGCATATAAATTGAACTAATAAATAAATAAATAAATAAAATTTGATTTTTCTTGCCTAAATGTAAAACCTTACTTTTCTCTACATTGAAGTTCATTTTGTTAGATAAGGTCCAGTGTCAAGTCTGTCAAGATCTTTCTGTATCTTGAACCTATCTTCTGGAATCTTGGCTATTCCTGCCAGTTTGGTGTTGTCTGCAGATTTGATGAGTTCCCCTTATATTCTCTCATCTAAATTGTTCATGAAATTGAAGAGTACTGGGCCTAAGGCAGAGCTTTGAGGTACCCCACCGCATACTTCCCTCCATGTAGATGCAGTTCCATTGAGGACTACATGTTGGGTGCAATTGGTTAGCCAGTTCAAATCCATCTGGTGGTGATGCTGTCTAAATCACATTTTTCTCTTATCAAATAAATAGGTTGTGGTTAATTTTATCAAATGCCTTACCAAAGTCCAAATAAATTCTATCCACAGTATTTCTCTGGTCTACTAATTTAGTCACTTTGTCAACAAATGCAATAAGATTTATCTGGCGAGATTTGTTTTTGACAAAATCCATATTGGCTTCTAGTTATGACTTTGTTTGTCTCAAGATGTTCGAGATTCAATGCTTTTCCAGGATCTTCCCAGGTATTGATGTCAGGTTGATTGATCTGTGGTTTCCTGGATCCACTTTTTCCCTTTTTTGAAGATATGAACTACATCAATTCTTTTCCAGTCCTCTGGCAGTTCCCAGTGCTCCAGGATCTTTGAAAGACATGGTTCAGTGGTTCTGAGATTACGTCTGCCAGTTTCTTCAGAACGTTGGAGTGTGATCCATTTGGTCCTGGTGATCTGAACTCTTAAACCTTCCAGCAGCTCTTAAAATGATCCAGGTATTTATAAAACAATGATTGGCCTTGAGGCAGAGCAGCTGTTACCGAAAGAGTTATTAGCCAGACAATAAACAGTTAACAAGTTGCACTGAAGCTGGAACTGAAAGGAATGCATTGCAAAGCTGTATCAAGATGTAAGATGTTTTGAGGTAAGATATGAAGGGTAGGAGAATTTTTGAGAACATTTCTCTGATAAGATTCCTGTAAGCTCTACAGTAATGGAAGGGTCATAGAAATGAACTTTTTGATCAGAGGGATGGCTGCCCTGATCTATGACCCTGAAGTGATCCAACAATCAATCTGAGGGAATGCAGTCTTGTCTATAAAAGGGCAGTGGGGGGAAGTAAGTTGAAGCCTCATCATTTTTTGCTCCACATTCCCCAAGATAATTTCACTGCCTGAGCGAGTCAAGGTAGGGCGCTTATATTACAAAAATAAAGCTTTTAAAATCAACCAGTAGTGTTCTGGTTCAGAGCTTCTCAGCCCGTGACCCACTACCGGGGGCCCCCCTTGCCCAGAACCATCCTCTCCCCCCCCCCCCCAGCCTACAAAGCCAGAAAGGTTGGGAAACACTCACTTTGCTCTGGCCTCTCCATTAAGAGATTGCCAATTCTATAGCTGAGGACCAGCCTCTGTCCTGCCCCACCACCCTGAGACCCTCGAGTCACCTGCAGTACAAGCAGAATTGGGCTGATGTTCAAGTAAGGCTTGCATTTGACAAAGATCCTCCTCAGCTTTTACAGACATTTCTTCCTAAAAGAGCCAATATTCTTGGTTAGTCAATGCTTGGGCTTCTTAATTTACTAGAATGGCTGGAACTTACATGAATGGTTGGATAAGTATGGGTTCTCAAGACCAATCATTTCTTTAGAAATTGTTATAGCAAGAATTGATTTGTAATTCAAAAGGATAAGAACATAGAATCCTGGGGCTGGAAGGAACCTCAAACGTCTTCCAGTCTAAACTCCTGTCCAACGTAGGAGACCTTATACTAGCCTTGTCCAATGGTTGTCCAGTCTATTTTTGAAAACCTCCAGTGATGGAGGATTCACAACTCTGGCCAACAAACTGTTCCATTGGTTAATTGTTCTCACTATCAGGAAATTTCTCCTTAGTTGTAGGTTGGTTCTCTCCTTGAATAGTTTGCATCCATTGCTTCTTGTCTTGCCTTCTGGTACTTCGGAGAATTAGTTGCCTCCCTCTTCTCTGTGACATCCCCTCAAGTACTGTAAGAGAATTATCCTAGTCCTTCTCTCCATTAGACTAAATATACCTAGTTACCTCAACCATTCATCATATGGTTTAGCCTTCGTCTTTGTTGCTTTTCTCTGCACACTTTGTAGAGTCTCAGAGTCTTTTTTATATCATGGTGACCATATCTGGATACATTATTGAAGTGTTGTTTCACCAGTGTGGTAAAAGCAGTACTATCACTTCTTGTTGTCTCAACACTATCCCTCTGTTGAAGCAGCCCAATATTACAATTGCAATACATTTCTGGCTCATACTTCAATGGTTCTCCAGGCTTCCCCTCACAGTCACTACTGTTGAGCCAGCTACCTCTTGCACCTGTGTATTGGATTTTTCCTGCCTAAGTGCAGGATCTGACTTTTCTCACCACTGAACTGCATCTTCTTGAATAGGACCCCATGCTCCAATCTGTCAAGATCCTTCTGTATCTTGAGTCTATCTTCCAAAGTGTTAGCTACTCCCCCAAGCTTGGTGACATTGCAAATTTCCTGAGTTCCCCTTCCCTCCTCTACATTATTTATGATGTTGAAGAGTCCTGGGCCCAAGGCCAAACCTTGTGCCATCCCATGGCATGCTTCCCTCCATGTAGATGGAGTTCCATATAAAAACCGTAGAATAATGAAAAGGTATTTGCATTGGTATGGCAGGTTGAAATTGGATCCCCAGATTAGTAAACCTTTAGCTGTTCATGCCATCTATAAATCTTGCCAAACATTTACAATAAAATTGCAGGCTATGCCCACAGAAGTGACTGAGGGTAGATGTAAGTGAATCCTTGTTGAACATGCACTCTGTCCTTCTAGTTATTCTCAGATTGAGGATTTTCCACATTGTCTTTATTCTGTCCTTTTTAATTGTCAGTTCATGAGAAACACATTGAAAAAAGATGGACAACCCTCAGCTCAATTTAAATGAAAAAATATATGATTTTCAGGAAGTCATGTCCTCCTGAAAATCATATATTATATGATTTTCAAATCATATATTATATATAGAGCGGGGAGGCTGGTTAGCATTCCTCGGACAAAAGATCCATTTGACCCATGTACAAATGGCAGAAGGTGTGCTGATGATGAATTGTGGTCATTTGTGTTAACTGTATTTTGCTTTATTTTTAAATTGTTGTATTTGTTAATGTTAATGTCACCATAGTCCATTGCAAAATAGGTGTCTGGATATTGTTCCCTATCGAACTCTGGATATGCCAGAAGAGGCCTATGACTGTCATGGAGGCCAGAACCTCTTGAGCCATCTCAGACCCAACCTTTGGTGGAAGCAGATTGAAATTCCTCAAGACCATAAGCCTGGGCAACTCTGCCGCCAACCAGAAATAGAGCTGAGCAACTCAGATAGGGAGGTTGCTCTGCAGCAGGGAGGCTGATACAGTATCCAGAGCCTCAGCTGATTGCCAGAGCCTAATTTAAGGGACAGGGTTTTACATCCAGCAACTGTGGGGCAGGCTCCTGAAAGCTCCCAGATGACATCTGCCACACCCTCACCCCTGCCCTGGAGACGCAGCTGCTGCCACGCACCCAAAGCCCGAAGCAGGAATAGCAGAATAAGGACCCCGGGCCTTCTTTTCTGAAAGCAGCCCACCCTCAGTCTCCCATCACCCATCCTCCACCACCAAGATGTTTCTGCTCCTCTCCCCTGAGACCCTTCAGCCCCATGCTTGCAGCTGCCAATCCAACCCAGATCTTGCATCATCTGCAAGGGGGCTCTTACACATTGAGACTGGGCCGCCATAAGATTTTCGTACACATTAGAAACGTATTTATAACAGCAAGAATCATTCTAGATTTCATCAGATGCACAGAGAGAGAACCATTATCCAACCAACATACAAAGGGTGTGTATAAAGAGAAACAAAATGCAGGAGTAGAGCCGGACAGAAATACTTCACAAGCAGTGCCCGTTCACCCAAGAGTTACTGGCTGGAACAAGCATTCTTGCACTTATGAGCCAATGAAGACAGGCGAGGAAGTGAAAATCTTGTCTTTGATCAACCAGAAACGCCATCAAATGCACTGGTGAATTCTACTTTTACAGTGACAATAGATTTGGCAATTTCGTTTCCAAAGAATGGCTCCCTTGAAGTCTTTCAACATGGTCATTTCTAATATCAGACTGATTTCATTTTTCATACTGCATTGTCCAGTGTGGAGGGCAGACCCTCCTTTAAACTGCAGTTGCTTTGGGGACGCCCCACCTAGAGAATAGGTCTCTGTGCCAAGAGGGGAGCTGGAATGGAATCCTTGCCTGGCACAGGAACTGCTACGGGTCGTGCAAATTCCTCTGGCCTGGGTCATTACTGAACAGGATTGGTTTTTTTCCTGAGCTCTGAGTGAAATCGAAACTCATTGTTTTGTGTCCGGTCTTCCCAAACCAGTGTAAACAATTCTGCCCTGTCTGGCGCAGGATTGCCCTTCAGAGGCCTGGGAACAACAAACACCTCTCTCTGAGTAAACAGGCCCAGCACTTTCCACCTTTCCTCTTAAGTTTCTCCTTTCCAGACTCCTTCTCATCTTGGTTGCTTTCCTTTGGGCACATTCCAGGTGATCAATGTCTTTCCTAAAAGGTGGTGCCCAAAACAGGACATGACAACCTAGGGGTGGCCTCATCAAAGTAGAGTTTTGATTTGAACACTTTACTTGTGTTGATGCAGCCCAAAATTGCATTTGCTTTTTTTTTTTTTTTTGCAGCTGCATCAGATTTTTGGCCCAGGTTTCTCTTACAATCCATCAATTGCCCCAGATATTTTCCCAGGTAGAGCAGCTTTGCACTTGTTCCCCCACATCCTGTCCACATTCCACTTGAATTTATCCTCACTGAAGTTTGTGTTGCTGGTTTCTAATATTGATTCAACATTGAAACTCTCATCTTAGGAGTGCACTATCACCACCCATATATGAAAGATTGATAATTGTATTTCCCAATTCCTTGTTCAGGTCATTTATAACAACGTGAAACAGCACAAGGCATATAGTGGACATCTGCACTAACACTTCCCTCTAACTTCAAGTGGGATTATCAAGTATTCAACCAGCTCCATGTCAATCTAATGGTAGTTCAATTCAGTTCATGTATTGCCATTTTTGCCTTGAATTTCAAGGGTGACTCTGCTGAATGAAGAATCAACCTGATCTTTTTCGTTCAACAGAGACACCCTTGAAATTCAAGGTAAAGATGCCAATACATGAATTGAATTGAACTACCATTAGAATCGGTATCTTGAGAACCCCTGCTGGATCCTTGGTTCTTGCCAAGCAATTCATTATTTTTTAACTGATCCCTCAAACTGACTTAGCACCCACTTTTTGGGGGGGCTGTTCTCCAGTGTTATGACATGATGCCTAATTTCTGAAACTACCATGAAAAGGGCTTCAGTATAACATTTGCAGGCTCCTGGAAAACCCTTAGATGTGGTTTGGGTTCCTCCTGACAACATCATCAACTTCCCCTCCTCCTCCTCCTCCTGTTCCAACTGGGGTTCAGTCTTCAACCCAAGGGAGAAAGTGTCATGAAGAATCTCAAAGGGGCAGGGCTTAAACGTGTATGAGAGAAAAGTAGGCAGGGAATAGCTCTTTACTATGAATGTGCTCAAATATCCAGAGCAAAATCACATGCAAACCAAAAGAAACAAGAAGTGGTCAAGGCATGCATTGAAAAATCCTGGGAAATGGGAGAAGTGGCAGTTGACTGAAGCAGAGGTTTAAAGTCTGAAGATTTGAAAAGGGGGGAAAGGAGGATATTAAGCTGAGCTCCATCAAGCAACCTAAGAAGAAGAGTCTAGAGCAGATTGTCAAGAGATCAGCCTGTGAGCACAAGAAGTCAGTGTGGGTTTGTCAAGAGCAAGTCTTGCCAGATTAATTGTTTGACTGGATTACTTCCTAGATGGGTTGTGGAGAAGTTGTAGTCATAAGATTTAGCTTATTTAGTAAAGCATTTGACAAAAGTTCTTCATAATTTTCTGATTAGCTAGCAGGATGAGTGAGGATTAAGTGGATATTTTGTTGGCTTGAAAGACGCCCTTATAGCAACTTATCAAAAATTGCAAATCAAGTTGGAGGAAGCTATTGAGGAGGTAGCACCAGTTCAGTCCTTAGCCTAAGGATGTTGCTAAAGTAATGAAGGGAACACTTCACCCTAGAGAAAAGGGTGACCACAGCCTCCGGAAGAGGAGGGTGCCATCTTGTGCCCTGGAGCGGAGGAAGCTGTATTTGAGAATTGGTCTGGCAAGGTTTTGTATGCCCTAGTTAGCAGTACAATGTTACCAGACAAGAAGCTTCACAAGATTAGGTTAACAATTCTTAGTGCCTTTTTGGCAATGCTGTTACAGTGAGCTCTGGGGCTTAGATCGTTTGACATGAGTACTCCTAGAGGGTCTTCTACGGAGTTATTTCCGCCCAACTTGTATTTTGTGCTCTGATTTTTATTGCCAATGTGTGGGATAGAGCATTTATTAGTTGAGATTTGGAGTTGCCAAATGCACGACCATTCTGACACATGGTCAAGGTTGCTTTGTAGGGCAGCAGCATTGTCAGTGGTGTTAAATAATTTTACGTCATCAGTGAAGGACGCAGCTGCTTTTAATATAATCACATAGGTCGTTGATGTAAAGCAAAAAGAGTGTGGGCCCTAGAACGCTGCCTTGGGCGACACTGCTGTTAACTGGTGCTGGATTTGATCGGGCCCTCCCTATTTTAACTATTTGTTGCCTGTTTGACAGAAACGTGGCTATCCATTTGTGCAGGGATCCAGAAATGCATAAGAACTTAGTTTTAACAGTAGTTTGTTGTGCACCACTGAATCAAAGGCTTTGCAGAAGTCTATGTAAATTGCGTCTATTGCTTTATCCTGGTCAAGATGTTTGGTCCAAATGTTTCTGCAGTGTAGGAGTTGCAGATTACAGGACAAATTTTTCCTGAAACCAAACTGCCTGTTAGAATGACATGCAGGTAGGCAGAAACCAAAGGAAAGAGATGGACCCTCATCTATTTAAGAAAATTTATATAGTCGCCTAACTCACTCTCAGTGAGTCTGGGATAAAGGATAAAATCCCATTACAAAAAACAATAACCCTCCATCCCTCTGGTGACAACAATCAAACAAGTCACTCGTTCTGGGGTCCCCAGCCCTGTTGGCAGAACCAGGTCTTCAGGGCCTTGCAAAAGAGAGACAAAGTGTGGGTCCCCTCCATGGGGATTATGTTCCTGAGGGAGGGTGCCACCACAGAGAAGGCTCTTCTTGGTCCCACCTTGGACCTCCTTAGGAGAAGAAATCCATAGCATTCCCTGCCTCCCCTCTCTGGTGGACCAGGTAGGTCTGATTGGGAAAAGAGGGTCCCTCAAATATCCTGGTCCTTAGCCATGTAGGGCTTTGAATCTTGAATTGGACCCTAAAGCCAATGCAGATTGCATAGCAGTGGTACCCCTAGGCCACAACAAAGAGCACCCATTACCACTCACAGTGCTGCAGTGATAGTATGAGCATTAATAGGCTGATACAAATACCAGACAAAGTTATGAGAAAGATGATTAAACAATTGGTTTGTGGACCTTGACAGGACCCAGGAGGGGATTATCAAGAGGGGGTCATGTCAAACCAACCTGATCTATTTTCTTGATATAGAGACCAGTTTGATTGACCACAGAAATGCCTTGGACATAAAGTACTTTTACTTCAGCATTTAATAAAGCTTCCCCCGAGATCCTAGGCCAGAACTGGACTCTGTACCATTAGATAAACACAGGGTTGGCTGAACCCCTGTACCCACCACCAAGTGTACATGAATGGCTCTGCTATTGAATGAAGTCCAAGTCCTCTCAGTGTGAGTTCCTGTGCAGTTCGTGCGATCATTCCTCTCCATTATGCAATGGGGGAACCCTGCATAAGATATTACACCACATTTCAAGAAGGATAATTGGCAAAATGGAGCTTGTCCAGAGGAGAGAGACCAAATTGACAAGGGACCTAGAGGGAAATTCATATGAAGAACAGCTGGAGATATTGCATGTGCTTTGCTATAGTTTAGATGAAGGGGAAACTGTCTTTCTGTGCCTGAAGGGTTGTCAGAAGATAGGGAAGGAATGTTTAAAGTTGGTTCAACAATCGGGGCAAGGAATGGCAGCCTTAACAATCAGGTCTCTTCAGCAATAGAACCGCTGCCTCAGGAGATGGTGGCCACCTGCTGAAGAAGCTACCCAGGACAGAGGGTTGATCTCAGTTGCCTTTAAGATCTCCTTTCAGCTTTAGCATTTTATGATTCTGGATCACACGGAAGTTCATTATTTCAGAGGGCACAACACAGCAACAGCTTTAAATCACAGAGAGGCAAATATTGACTGAATGTAATGGAAACAGCCAACTGGCAAAATGATGGTGGACTATTCCTCCTTGGGTAAGGTCAAGCAGAGCCTTGATAGCTACTCATTAAAAGGGTGTCATGTACAGGGGAGAGCCTTCATGGCCTCAGTGACTCTTCTAGGATTCTAAGGGTTGGCATACACACACGTTTCAGAAAACTATCTGGGGCCAATGAGAGAATCTTTGGTCCAACAGCAGGTGAGAAGCAGGTATGTTGGCAGAACGTTATGTTGCCCACTTAAGCTGAATGCCCCTCATGCTCCAAGCAAAGCTGTCATATCTGAGGCCTCAAGGGCTGCGAGGAGCTCCTGGGATAGCAGCCAGGCTGGTCACCTTCAGATGCCCTTCTGTTCCAGGTGGCTGGCTTGTTCCAGCCGGCCACTGTGCTCCCTTAAGAAGCTGTTGACAAAACATGGGGGAGGGGTGGGGTGGAGGGAGAGAACAACTCAAAACCAGTTAGTCTTAGTAAAACACTTAAGGGGAAACTACCAGTTCAAGCCATTCCTCTTTCAAGGTCAGCGTCTTCCATGTCCTCAGGTGCTGCGTATACAATAGTATATAGTGTATAACAGTATACAACAGACCCTGCCAGGGACCAAGAACCCTGCCAGGCCAAAGAAGGGAAACTGCCAGGATTCTCTTTACACACAAGTCGGGAAGAGACTTCAGGCAAAGGGGGAGGGAAGCTTTAGTGCAACAGAGAGGACGCCATGAGTCTCGGTGGCAGAGCTGATCTAATTGCCCTCAGGTTCCTCCTTGGCTTTTTCCAATTCCTTCCTTATCCAAAAGCTCCTTGAGAAAGGGCTGAGCCTCGTTGCCAGTCAGATTCCTCCTTGGGTGCTTCTGGCACTGTGACTGCACCCTGTTTTTTGCTCCCCCACTTTTATATTCCTGTAAGGTCAGCCATGCATGCAGTCAGCAACTAAGCCAAGCAAGGCAGGGCCAACAGACTTTTGCAATCACATGACAGATGAAGTTCACTTCCCATTTACCTGCATTTTTCTTTTTTGATGCTTTAGTTCCCTGGCATACGGCCTTGGAGCTTTGGTCCTCTGGCCCTGTTGAGCCAAGTCAGTGACACCCCTGGGGAGAAACGGTGGGAAGATACAGAGAGCTTCTTGCATGGAAAGAACCACATCAACTACGCCTTGCAATCAGGGAGCAGGAAGACCTCAACCACCTTGGATGGAAGGCCTCAGCCATCCTTCAGCCTGGGTGCTTCAGTCAGCCTTAGATTCCTCCAGGGCAAGTTTCTGGCCACTGGCCTGAGGACGAAGGATGCAGTGGCCAGTCCTGGGCTCTTTCTGCTTTTCCATTTCTTGGGGGAGCCCCTCCCATGCCATTGGTGGGCCATTTGCTCTTGCAGCCTACCCTGAAGACGTGGTGACTGAGGGGCCATCCTCCCCTGCTGGCCTCGTGCAAAAGGTGCGTGCAACCTATCTGGGAGCAAGAGGGGAAATGGAAGGACCTGGAGGAGATGGCCTGGGCCTCTGCTTTTCTTCTGCCCAGCACCAAAGCAAGAGTAGGGGATGAAGGCGAAGGCGAAGGCTCGGCAGGAGCATGGCTACGGAATACTTTGCCAGTCCGGAAGCCAAGAGTGCAATAAACAGATCACCTCCACACCCACATAAACCATCACGGAGTGGGACCAGCCATCCCTGGGAAGCTGAAGCCCAGCAGAACAGCGTGCAGAAATTCAGGTGCATCAAATCTTGGGACTTTCTGACAAAAGATGTGGCCCTCTAATACTAAGTTGCATCAGTTCCATCAGATTCCCAGAGCTTTTTCAACTGTTCCCACCTCATACAAGGAAGATCATGTTGAATTATGGACTTTCTCAGGAAAAGATTTGAAGGCTGGTTGCTGAATATAGCAATAGTGGTTCGCCGTGATATAAAGCATCATATGAATCCAATGAATGCTTAATGAACAGTTCGGATTTCAGCTGGAATGCGTGGTGCCTTTTTGGTGTGTGTGTGTGTGTGTATGTTTTTGTATTTTTGGATGCAGACAAACTCTGTTGTCAACTAACAATTCACATATCAGACAAATTATATGGTGCAGCAAGGAATATGGATCTAACAACTAATTATTAACAACCAAGGTAGCTTTATTTAATAGACAGAAAGGAATGAACAATTTCTACATAAATGGTGAAAAACAAGATGAATGTGTATATCCCTGAAGGACGTTTATTGAAGACAGGAAGACAGATGGAGGAGTTGAGACCTGAGACCTTGGCAAAGATGGTGAGCAGCAGAAGGAACATTGGCCAGAAGGTGCAAAAATGGCTCCATACCCATCTGTCCTTCTGCTTACTTTATTATACTACAGGGAGGTGGAAGTTAAGAAATGAATAATGAATTTATAATGAAATGTCTTCTCTTGCTAACAATGTTGTTGAATGGGGATGGAATGAGTCCTTACAAGTGTGTGTGTGCGCATGCAGAAGAGATTGCAGACTGAAGGCGGGACGAATGCAAAGCCCCAGTACAATAGGGGCCCTTTGGTCACCCAGAGAGAACCACGTGAGAATCCAGTTGCAAAACCAACGTGCAGAGAGAGAACAAGACAGGAGAGAGAGGCAGAAAGTGGTATTTCATTGAGAGTTTTCAGAAACAGAACATGAGAAGTTTGAAGAACAAAAGGCAGCCAGCCCAGCCCAAGAACAAGAGGAGTAAAAAGGGAGAGAGTGGATACCCTTCCAATCTTATTGCAAGTTTTTTACTTTCTTTGACTGCTTTCCACTCCTCTTTCCACCCACGGAGCCGTATGTGTGGTGTGGAGAATCTCTCTTTCTGAACCTCTCCAAAATGCCAATGGTTCAAGAGCAGAGTCTGTGCCGCATTGGCTCCTCTGCCTGGCCTGAGGTACCCTAAAGACCACTGGAGAAAGGGACCCCCAGCAGCAGGCTCTTGCTGCCTCTTCTTCTCTGGAGTCTGCTCAAGGGCTGCTGGGCCCCAAAGCTCAGATGTGGAGGGAGGGGGAGAGAAATGCTGTTGGGGAAGAGGCAGGGGGGAGGGCTGGGGGGGTTTGCCAACAATCGCTTTCTGTTCTGGGTGGGGAGAGGAATTCCACACAGCTCAGTTTTCAAACCACTTAATGAAGAGCAACTGAAAACGTAACAGACGAGATAGGAAAAGAGGAACACGGTTGCTTGGCCAGATTCGCAAGAACAGCTTTTACTTCTTGTTTCTAACACTGAATTCCAGGAAGGGCCAAGCAGGCCTCGGAGGTTCGTCCTTGGATGGAGGCAGCAGCGGCAGCAGGGGGGCTGGGCAGGGAGAGCTGTTCCTTTGGCCTGTTCTCCATTAAGCCTGCCCTTCCCCATTGCAAGACATGGGCGGGGAGGGGGGGGGGCTGTTGCCCACCCCCTCTGAAACAGAGGCCTCAGCTCCCCAGCCCTGAGCGGGAGCAGCCACACAAGCTCACAGGCCAACACGCTGGCCAAGCAAAGCTTGCTCCTCAAGGCAGAAGGGGCCAAGCGCCCCCCCCCCCAGTCCCTCTCGGCAAAAGGAGGCAACCTCCCAAAGGTAAAAGCCTCTCCAGTTCCCCCTCCTGCTTCTTCCAGCTCAGGCACAGCCTTGTGGGGCTCCTCACACGGTCACGCTGGCTGACTGTGCCAGGCCCAGGGCCTGCACCAGCTCCTCGCTCAGGCCGCTCTTCAGGGTCCGCCTCACTGCAAGGAAAGAGTGGGGGGGTCAGGGAGATGCAGGGGCCCTTGGAGAAGGCGGGGCTTGCTTTCGGAGGGGACCCGGAGCCAGCGGGGGGGGAGAGACCTCTCCTCCCACTCCTTTATTCCACATCAGTCGCCCACTCCAAGAAAGAAGCCACGTCTGGGCTCCACCAAAGTGACAGCGCAGGCAGCACTTACAGGACTTCCTGTTCCCGCGTGATCGCCGGCGCTCTTTGGCCGGGCCTGAGCGTGCAGGAGACCTCTGGGTCACGGACTTGACCAGGCGGTTCATGATTTCCTCAGAAGCATCCTCGAGAGAGCCAGCAGCTTCCTCCTGGGGGGTGGACCCTTCGGCGGGACTCTGCTTCCCAGCACCTAAATGGAAAAACTCCTGAGGGGTGGAGGTAGTTGCTGACATGCTTCTGCGAGGGTGTGTGTGTGATATGTGAGTCCGTGTGTGTCAAGAGGGTTGAGCCAGCTCACATCTTCTCTCCACGTAACTGCAGTGCACCTTTCAGTCCCCCCTAATTAACTTCAAACTTTCCCAGAACCCTAAGTGGGTCTCTTTGGCCCCATCCTTCAGCAGATGAGGCTTCGTCTGCCCTGGGAATGCCTCCTCCTTCTGTCCTGCTGACCCCCATTCCCAGGATGTGCTATCATCTAAAGATAACCCAGGTAAAACCTGCAGCAACCAATTGGGAGAAGGGTTCGAGCAATCCTCCTGAGCCCGATTCTGTTGTGAGAAAGAGGCTCCCTTTAAATAAGAGCCCAACATCTGGAAACAGAGAAAGCACACTTGTATGGGCACGCCCAGGGGTCAGTGGGTTCCTCTCAATAGATCTGCAGAATGTCACTGGCCAAAGAAAGGCCTCAGAAGGCTACAAGCGCACACTTGGATTGCTGCTCTGCAGAAAGCCAGGTAAGGAGTGGGAATGACTCCTTTGGTGGTGGCCCTTTGCACCAAGAGGCTTCTCTGCATTCTGATAAAGCCACCACAAGCCTTGTGGTCTTGTGCATCGTCTCTTTTCACGCCGTCCAATTTGCCTCTGCAGGAAGGCCTGGCGCCACTGCCTGTCACCACTCCAGGGTCAGAGCACTGAGCACTTACTAATTCAGCTAACAGGACTTAAGATCTGCCTGGATCAGACCCCCATAGAAGATGGAGGGCAGCAGGTGAATACAGGAGGGCCTTTAGCAATGCTGGGAGCTATGGAGGGAGAGAGAGAGGGGAAAACCGGAGGCGTCCAGAAGGACCTGAAAGGGGGACGGGATGGGGACTGCTATAAGCTGCCAGAGAGCCCGAAAAGGGAGCCCTGCTCAGGAGGAGGCCCAGGCCAAATCCTATACCAGCTGCCCCAGGGCTACCCTGTTTCCCCCAAAATAAGACATCCCCTGATAATAAGCCCAATCGGGCTTTTGAGCGCATGGCAGTAAGGCCAAGCGCTTATTTCAAACTTCAAAAAAAATATAAGACAGGGTCTTATTTTTGGGGAAATACAATAGTTCCTACCTCTGCTGGTGCGAGAGCGGTGGCCAGGGCCTTCTGCTGGGGAGACAAGCAAACTGGTCATATCTTTATGGCTGGCTTCGTCCTTTTGCTCTGGACTGGCTGATAGCACAGCATGAGTGGTACAGCTGTCTTCAGTCTTGCTAGCTGCAGCAAACTTCTCCATCTGCAAAGAGAGAAAATACCCATGGATGTAATCCCCATGGTGGTTCTTCCTCCTTCCTCTGTTCTTGGCAACCGTAAAGCCTCCCAAAGGAGGGAAGAGGACGCAGATGTATCGCCTCTTTTTGGGTGGCCCGCTGGACTCAAAACGTTTTGAGCAACCTTGGATGGCTCACCTCAGTAATCATCCTGCCCCGTGTCTTGTTCCTCTCCCGATAGGCTGCCCGCTTCTTTTGCTGCTGCAGGACACGCTCTCGGCACGTGTGGTACTCCAGGGCAAACTCCCGCAGGAGCCGGCAGAAGCTGGTAACCTTCATGTTCTGCGCTGAGTGTGTGTCGTAACCCAGGAACAGGAGAAAGGCGCAGAACCTTGAGAGAGAGAAAGCATGAGCCTCGGTGGCGCAGTGGTTAGAGTGCAGTACTGCAGGCTACTTCTGCTGATTGCTGGCAGTTCGGCAGTTCAAGTCTCACCAGCTCAAGGCTGAATCAGCTTTCCATCCTTCCAATGTGGGTAAAATGAGGACCCAGATTGTTGGGGGCAAGAGGCTGACTCTGTAAACCGCTTAGGGCAGTAAAGCACTATGAAGCTACAAATTGTAGTTGGCACTGCAGGAATCTGCTCAAATGTGTCCACTCACCCTCTTCCCTTGGAAGGATCTCCGGGGACCCTGAAAAGATTGAATGATGCCAAACCTGGACTGGGCCCTAACCCCTCCAGAGTGGGCTAAAGGATGCATGGAGCAGCAGAAAAGCAAAAATGCTGCCCTCCCCCTTGGAGAGGAAGACTGCAGCACTTGGGCAGAAAATTCCTCCAGGGACAGCCTGGTTGGTCTCTCATCATTCCAGACTAAATTCCCATCTCATTTTTCAGCTTCCAAGCATGATAAAGGTCTTTTTAAAATTAGATATTCATCAACTGTACATTAAACAAGCTATTACTACAGAATAAGCAAATCTTCAAATTGAACAAACACACCAAGAAAAGGAGAGGGGAGGGTGTGACAACAGTTTGTCCCGATGAGGCACCTGAGAAGGGAGAGCAAGCAGCATAGTTGTCTTCGTAAGGCCACAGCTCCTTCACGCATTCTCCCCACGCATTCTCAAGGCAATGTCCTTGGCTTCCCTGGCTTTCCTCTGGGGGTGCCCCAGCTTCCATCCAGATACAGTGTGGAAGGGACTCTCAAATTGGCCTTTTTAGTCACACTAGATGCTGTTTTAGGACCTCTTTACAAAGCACGATACCATAGTCTCTTGAGACTGAAGGATGCCAATGTGACAACACGGTATCGATGAGTTGTATAGGGTGCATTCTAATTATGCATAATTATGCAGGGCAGAATAAATTGTCACAGGAGGTACATATACGATTTACTAAAGAACAATTAGAGATGAAATCTATAGAAGAACCCGAGATACAACATTGACATATAAGGGGAAAGAGATCCTGACTCTTAAACAAATACCCAGGAGGATAAGGGAGCAAAGATGGAGTTACCACTTTCTCTCCTCCCAATATAAGATTATGTTTCGGTGCCTTAGCCCGGAAGTCCTGCTAGTGACCTGGCAAGATAAAAAAATTAGATTGGATACAATAGACAAGGCCTGGGAGTTTTATGAACAGTGTATAATAACAGATGAAGAGAGGGAAAGTGGGGAGGAGATAGACGTTAAGAGTCAGGAAGAAGGAAAGGAGTCAGAAAAGGAGTTAAAGGAGAGGACTGAAAAAGAATAGCAGAACAGAATAGGGACAAGGTCAAGGACACAAAAAGAACCGAACTTAAGGAAAAGAAATTAGGATCATCAGTAGAAGGTAAATGGACAAAGAAATTAAATTAATTTCTATTAACATCAATGGTCTTAAGTTCTCCAGCCAAAAGGAGACAAACTCTTAACTAAATTACAAAAGCACAACACAGATATCATATGCCTACAAGAAACGCACATCAAAAGACAACAAGGACATCTGTTGGAAGCCCCTAAATTAGGAAACCTTTACTCAACTCTTGCATCACAAAAAAAAGAGAGGAGGAGTTATATATATTAAAGACTAGCTACAACTGAAACAAATTTATGCAGATGTTGAAGGTAGAATTTTATTAATTGAGATAACAATAAGGGAAAAAAGGTGATATTGGTGGCTATTTATGCTCCAAACACTAGACAAAGGGAGTTTTATTACAAATTACATAAAAAGATAGCGTAATTGGAGAGTGAAAATATTTGCTTATTGGGGGATTTTAATTCGGTCGTAGATCCAAAACTAGATTATAAATTGGGGAAGAAAAATAAAATACAGAGGAAGATACTGCCATCTACTTTTTTTTTTGATATGGTGCAAAAGCTGAATCCAAAAGATACCTGGAGAGAACAAAATCCACAAAAAAAAAACAATATACTTTTTATTCTAACCCACATGATTCACGGTCCAGAATAGATATGATTTGAACGGTTTTGGAATTAATTAAAAATATAGATGGAGTAGAAATAGCAACTAATATATTGGCAGATCATAACCCATTGATACTAAAATAGAAAGCAAGGCTGGAAGATGGACCATGAATAAAAGAAAAAAAGTATATAGAATGGATGGGAAAAGAACTGGATTTCTTCTTGAAGGAGAATCTAAATGAGGAAACGACCTTACAGAACCTTTGGGATACAACCAAGGATTATGTCAGAGGCCTAACGATTGCATACGGGATAAGGAGAAATAGAGAAAAAAAGAAACAACAATTGGATCTACAAGAGAAATTGGAAGAATTAGAATGTAAAATGCAGACATCCCCGGATAAGAGAACCTGAGAGGAAAGGGATTTGACCAAACATAAAATACATTTGCTCTCCCAGGAGGAAATGCCCCAAAAGCTTGAAATAGCAAAGCAAATACACTTTGAACATGCTAATAAGCCAGGGAAATGGTTGGCCTACAAATTAAAAAAGGATAAGGAAAAGAGATTAATAACACAACTACAGGACAAAGAGAGGAACATCCAACACCAGTTAGAGGAAAAAAAGAGAATAGCCCATAATTATTTTGAAACATTCTGTAGACAGGAGAAGTAGAGGAAGAGGATATAAAGAAATATTTGAAATATAGAGACCTTCCGATGGTACCAGAGGAAAAGAAAGAAATGTTAAATAATAGAATTACTATGGAAATGAAGGAGGCTATTCAGAAACAAAAAAATAATAAAACACCAGGACCTGATGGCATCCCCTCCGAGGTTTATAAGGAATTACAGGGCCCACTGGAAGTATTACTGTTGAATTTATATAACGAAGCACTGGAAAAATCTAAACTACCACAGACATGGAAGGAGGCACTAATATCACTTATCCCAAAAGGCGGCACAAACACACAACAAATCAAGAACTACCGGCCAATCTCGCTGCTTAATGTGGATTTTAAAATTTTTATAACAATAATAGCTGAAAGGGCCAAAAATTTTTTAAAGGAAATTATTAATTTGGATCAGAATGGATTTTTTGCCAAACAGATATATAAGAAATAATATAAGGATGATCATGGATATATTTGAATATTATGAGGCCCACCCGGATAAGCAGCTGGCATTAATGACTGTAGACACTCAGAAGGTGTTTGACAATCTGAACTGGAACTTTCTTATTAACCAATTGGAAATTATGAAATTTGGGGAGAAATTTACATATTTAATTAGAACAATTTATTCGAAACAATCGCCCAGAATAATAATGAATGGAGAAATGACAGAGAAGATTAATAAGGGGTAAGACAGGGATGCCTCCTGTCACCTCTATTATTTATATTATCTTTGGAAATATTGTTAATACAAATTAGGAAAAACCAAACAATAAAGGGTTTGAAAGTCAAACAGGAGGAATACAAGGTCCAAGCATTCGCAGATGATCTAGTTTTTATTACGGAAGATCCTCTGGAGATGGGAACCATCTTGATATATGAAGTTGAAGAATTTGATGAAGTAGCGCGGTTTAAAATAAATAAGGAAAAAATTAAAATGTTAACGAAGAATTGTACAAAAAGACAACAGGAAGAATTGGAAAAGAAATTGGGGATTCAAACTGTTAAAAAGGTGAAATATTTAGGAATTTGGCTTACGGTGAAATGTTCTACAATAAAAGAAGACAAGTATGATAAATTAATACAATAAATTCAAAAAGACTTAAATATTTGGGCCAAATTACAGTTATCCTTAATAGGTAGAATAGCCATGATAAAGATGAATGTATTACCTAAATTATTATATTTTTTTCAATCGATACCAATTAGACTAGGGAAACCGTTTTTTGAATATTTAAATAGAATGATAGGTAAATAGGCTGGGGAAAAAAGCCCAAATAAAACATAAACTTCTGCAGGATTCCAGAACCAAAGGAGGATTCGGCGTACCCAATTGGAAATTATATTATCAGGCAGCTGCAATAACTTGATTAAAAGATTGGATCCAATTAAGAAATAAGAGAATATTAATATTGAAAGGCCATGACCTCCAATTAGGATGGCATGCATTCCTCTGGGAAGGGAAAATTAAGACACATACATACTTCCAGAGACATCTAGTGTGAAATGCTTTGATTGATATTTGGAATATTATAAAGAAAAATCATTATATGAAAGTTCCAGTTTGGATATCAACGATGGAGGCCATAATCTATCCCAATGTATTGAATTTAAATAAAATACTAAGATATTTGAACCTATTAGATGAAATTGGAAATTTAAAGTCAGAAAAGGATCTAATAAAACAAGGAATAAAAATTGATTGGTGGCCATACTTACAGATCAAAACAAAATATAAAAAAGATAAGGAACAATTTGGCATATACAGAGAGCAATTGGAACTTGATATTATTAGGATCTGGGGGGAAAATGATCACAAAAATGTATAATTTTTTGTTGAAATTTAAAATGGAAGACGAAACGGTGAAAGAAACAATGATTAGTTGGGCAAAAAAATTTGGACATAATATTCATTTGGATCAATGGGATAGATTATGGGAGAGAAATTACAAATTAACGATGTCAACTGCTTATAAAGAAAACCTTTACAAAATGTTCTACCGATGGCATTTGCCACCAGCGAGATTGGCCAGGATGTTCTTGAATAGGTCTCCGAATTGTTGGAGGTGTGGACACAAACAAGGGACATTCTACCACATGTGGTGGGCTTGTCCTAAGATTAGGAAATTTTGGGACAAGATTAAAAATGGCTGGATGAAATAACAGGGCAGAAGATAGAAAGAAAGCTGGAATTGTTTCTTCTGGGTATTCTTGAAGGGAAAATGCAGAAAAGTATACAATATATCATATTACACATACTAACGGCAAGTAGAATTGTGATCGCACAATATTGGAAACAATCAGACACCTCTCCAGATCAAATCATAATAAAAAAAATATACGAATGTGCAGAGATGGACAGATTATCTGTGGAAATGAAGGAGAGGGAGGACACCGAGTACTATTTAATATGGAATAAATGGTATTCCTGGTTGGAGAGTAAACATAAAATTTAAGGGATGGCAGCAGTCAGACCATCTAGAGACACTGACCTGTTCAACACCCGCCGGTGGACGATCTTAAGGAGACCTATCTTCTCTGTGCTGGCCTGCAAAAAATCCAGCAGCTTGCTCTTGAGTGCGGGCTTGCACTCGTGTTTTGCAATGGCCTTCAGGTGCTCCCAGGAGGCTTTGCACCGCTGCTCCAGCTGCAGGAGACTTTCTGCCAGCTCTTCAAAGTCCACCTGAGGAGATAAGACGAGAGCTGTAGATGTGCCACCCTTGTGGGTTTTGGGCTGAACCTCAACACCCAACCTCAGCCTCCCTTCACCTTGGCACAGCGAGTGAGGGCAGCGATTTCCGAGTAGAGGTCTGTGGTGGCTGGGAACTCCACTACCACAAAATGGCACAGATGGTGCAGGAGGCTCTGCCGGTGGACGGTGTCTTTTACCTCCGACACTTTGGCCAAGTAGCTGAGCTCAAACCCTCGACTCTGAAATGCAGAACCTTGTAAATGCCAGGAAGAGAAGAGGTTCTTTCCTCCTGTGGTGGAGGGAAAGCCGGTCCAGAGACAGTCCACAAAGAGCAGAAGTTCTGTCCTGGGTGACCCTCAGACGGTCCTACTTTGAGCCTTGATGTGTTAAAAGGACTTTAAAAAGGACTCTAAGGAGCAGGCTGTAGGAGGGACATCTGGGCAGGCTTTGACCTAGTGTCCCATTTTAGAAACCAGCCCCCAATCTCAGAGACTTCACTAGAGCAGATCAGGGAAAAAGGAGGGAAAAGGTGTGCTTTGGTCATCTCCAGGTACATTCTGATCCAATGCTGATCCTGCCTTGGGCAGGACCAGGTGTCACATCCACCACCTTCAGCTTGGTGCCTTGCTGGCGTTCTGCCATCTATCGGAGAAGGGAGGGGGGAACAAGTGGGCAATAAAGCTGTATACCTTTATAATGGGAAATTGGGAGGGGGAATTGACATGTGAGGAAGAACAGAGAGGTTTGGAATCCGGTTCATGTTAGTGCTGACGTCTTCAAGGCTGTATACCCTGAGAGTGGAATTTCACCAGCACAAAAAACCTCAGTGTTTCCCAAAAAAGGAGCCTGAGTAGCGTAGGGGAGTAATGCCTCCTACAAAGGCAGCATTTAAGATCCAGCTGCTGCAATTACTTTCGAGTTCAATCCCAGGCAGGCTCAAGGTCGACTCAGCCTTCCATCCTTTCTAAGGTGGGTAAATTGAGGACCCAGTTTGTTGGGGGCAATTAGCTGACTTTGTATAAATATAAATATACAAAAGTATGAAGGCTATTGCTTAACGCACTGTAAGCTGCCCTGAGTCTCTGGAGAAGGGCAGCATATAAATCAAATTTTAAAAAAAACACATTTCAGCAGTGCCGGACTGGCTACACATGGGCAGATAATGGGGGGGGGGGGGGTACTAGGGGAAGCTAGGGGTTTACATTTTAGATTCCACTTGACTTTACTGCAATCAGTGTCTCTTAGTAAAAGTGCCTTTCCACTTCAATTAAATGGAGCCTAGAGTTTTACTTTCCTAGGTGATCAGACTGAGCCAGGTCTGACACCAGGCATGAGACTTTCCTAAAAGGCAGCCATGTCCTTCTTCACCTGGGAGCCGTTCAGGAGATTGCCCATGGCTAGAAGGGTGGCCAGAATACACCTGAAGGTCTGATTTTTGGCTAGTTGCTCCATGCCCAGCTTCAGATCGAACAGAGGCTCTACAATTTCCTGAAGAGAAGAAAATAAAGAGGGGTTCCAATTCAGTCTCCTGAATCTCAGGATGGGCAACAAATACATATAATCAATAAAATAAATAAGGTAACAAAACCCTCCCGGAAGGGGAAACCCTGAAAGGAAGGAGAAGGAAGATTCAGAAGAGACCCATCTGGTCCAGGGGTGGGTTCTACTTACCTTTATACTGGTTTTTAACAGGGCTGCGCGCGCGCTCTGCTTCTAAGCATGCGCAGAAGCTTTTTGGTGACATCGGGGTTGGTGGGCAGAGCCTCCCGCCAGTTTTACTACCAGTTCTATAGAATTGGTGCGAACAGGGGCAACCCACCACTGATCTGGTCAGACACCCAAGGCGTGGAGTGACATCCCCGTCTCCAAACCTACCAATTACAGCAATGCCACACGAATGCCTCGTATTAATAGGGATGCTCAGTTGCCAGATTGATACCTGGACTTGCCCTTCCTTACTAACCAGCAGATTCTTCATGCAACCTAGCAGAGAGGGTCGCCCTGAAATCCAGCTGTGCACCCCTTTCCTCCTGGACAATCTAGGACCTGCACAACTACCTTCTCCAGGGCTTCGTAGTCCAACTTGAAAGCCCACAACTGGAGGCGAGCGGGGAGCTCTGTGATGGAAGAGAGCGTGAGCAGGAATTGCTCAGCTGATCCCAGAGGAAGATTCGGGTTTGCCAGTTGGGCCTCCTGGATCTTCTGCTTCTCCTCCTCTGTGGGAACCATTGTCAATATTTTCTAGTTAAATAAAAACGCCAGAGGGACTAAGGTTAGTCAAAACCTCCTTCAGATCCATCAGAGGCTCCTGATATTCTCCTGCATAGAAGGTTTCTGAAGCACTGAGGACACCCATCCAAAGGTAGCCCAGAAAATCCCTTCTCACCTCAATCCCTTCCTTATTGATTGCAAACTCATCAAAGTTGAGAATGGCCGTCTTGATGACATGGATGGGAGGCAACACTGTCAAGCCAATATTGATGGCATTGCTCCTCTTGGGATCCAGGATCACAATCAGCTTCTTTCCGTCCACAGCTTTCTAAAAGGGGAACAGCAGGATTGGAATAGATGAAACACAGGATCCAGGGGCATCTTTGTCCATATTTGTTTTGATAAGTCCCCTGTAAGAAAGAGAACCCAGATAAGTTTTTGCAAACTCCGCCATTATAAGCCAAGAAACTCAGAGGCTCCTGAAGATGCAGAGCTGAGCCCAGGACAAACGAGGCCCTGAAGTCTAAAAGGGAAACATCTGCCAGGCTGTGGCACACGTCACCCTGTACTACAGCTGCTCTACTTCTTTATCAACACCACCATTTCTGCCCAAATGCCCAGAGCAGAAGAAAGAAACCTTTCATGACCCGACCCAAACAAGCACCACCAAGATCAGAAGAGGTCTGGTCTATCGGCAGCTCAAAAGCACAGCAGCCCAAAGATCTGCAGAGATCTCTACACAGAACCCCTGTGGGCAGTGAGCCCAAGGACTGGTGGGAAGCTGCTGTGCCAGGCATGGAAGGGAGGGGGGAAGAGCAGTTTCTTTTGCTCTTGCGTTCTCAGCCCATGGAATGGCCATAGGAGAAGGCTGAAGATGAGGAGCAGCTCACATCTCCAAGATGGGAAGAGATGTCAGGACAGCTGCTGTTCTCAAGATTCTGTCTTAGCCCCAGTACTCTTCAACCTTTTCATAAATGATCTAGATTAGGGGAGGGGAGGGGACGGGAACTCACCCAATTTGCAGATGACACCAAGGTAGGGGGAATAGCCGATGCTTTAAAAGACAGGATCAAGATCCAGAAGGATCTTGATACATATGAGCATTGGGCTCTATCCAACAAGATAGACCTAGTCTAAGAAAGAGAAAGATTGCGGTAACACGGTATAATCTTCTAATATTTGAGGGACTGCCACAGGGGAGGTCAACCAATTTTCTAAAGCACCAGAAGGCAAGACAAGCAATGAATGGAAAATTATCAAGGAGAGATCCAACCTAGATCTAAGGCGAGATTTCCTGATGATGAGAACAACCAGTGGTTCAGCGGTTGTAGGTGCTCCATCACTGGAAGTTTTCAAGATGAGGTTGGACAACCATTTGTCCAGAATGGTATAGGGTCTCCTGCTTGAGCAAGGGTTTGGACTGGAAGACCTCCAAGATCCCTTCTAACTCTGTTATTTTATGTTCTATGTTCTCTTCCAGCCAGAGGAAAGCTTTGATATGCTAAGCTTGAACCTCATGCAGCAACTTACCTTGGAACTCGGAGCCTCCTTTGCCCTGGACTCAAAGAGATGTTCCAGCTTAGTGGAGTCAACCTCGACCTTCTCCAGGGATGCCCACAGAGTAACCTTCCCAAACCGACTTTCCCAGGCAGGGCCATCTATGTCTTTCAGCTCCCTCCAGAAGAGCTTGACAGTCTTCTTTTTCTTGGCAGGGGAGCTGGCTTCTCCAACAAGGGGGCTGCCGAATGGAGGGGGAGGTGGTGGACCAGGTATGCCAACCGGGGGAGGAGGAGCTGGAGGAGGTGGAGCACAACCGGGAATCAGAGGAGGAGCCAGGTCCTCACCTGCTCCCGAAGCCATGTGGGGCAAGGCCGTCTTGGCCACCTTTGCTTCTTGTACATCAAAATCTTCCTCCTCACACAGGTCTGAGAAGTCCAGATCCTGGATCTTCAGAGGTCGAGAACCAAGCACCAGTGGACCTCTCATTCCCTGGGCCCTGTCCAGACTCTTCAGACTGATTTCAGCTTCAACACTGAACTGGCTTTGCAAGGGGCGAGCCCAAGATTCTGTCTGTTGCCCCATCCTCTCCTGGCTCTCCTCTTCCTGGTGCCCCATCTTCCTCGTTTCTTCCATGCATTGATCTGTGAGCAGCTTCGTCTCCGTGCCTGGTGGGCTCTTATTAGCGAACAGCATGTCAAGCATACGTTTTCTCTTCACAGAAGCATTGCTGCTCTCGAGAGCCCCACTGATGCCACCCGGAGCACATTCTGTGTCCAGGCCCAAGACGCAGGAGGTGTCAAAGAGGTGGCTTAGAGAGGCATCATTGGGGGACACGTTCTCCCTGCTCTCCTCATGATCCAACCCAGGCTCTGAGCTGGGCTCTTTCCAGTTGGCGTTTCCGTTTTGTCCTTCACTCTGCCTCCCTGTGGCAGAAAGAGGCACTTAAAGGGGAAAAGGCCAAGCAGAAGAGAATTGAACCAAGGAAGGGATAAGCTGTGCCACAAATGAGGCTCCCCCTGCACCCCACCAC
The DNA here is from genome assembly GCA_030761175.1 of Masticophis lateralis. NCBI lineage: Eukaryota > Metazoa > Chordata > Lepidosauria > Squamata > Colubridae > Masticophis > Masticophis lateralis. The sequence goes on from JAUDYJ010000010.1 coordinate 26,197,939, forward strand.
GCTACCTGGGGCCACTTGCTCAGTGCTTGAAACAGCTTCAGCAAGAACTTCTGCTCGTCCACGGGTGATGGCACTGATCTTCTCTTTCTGAGAGGCAGCCAGGTTTTCTAAAAAACGGGCTCTGCAAGAGAAGAGGACACTCCACACCACTGCATTGGTCACCATTGTGTCCAGTAGACAGTGCCAACCATGAGCTCTCTTACCAGTCATACATGCAGTCGCTGAGCGAGAGAGGGCCAGGCCAATCCTGCCAGCCCCTCTTGACTTCCTATGAAAATTTACAAAGGAACATCCTCCAAAATCAGATGCTACAAACAGGCCTGTTTTGAGGAGCAAGACTTCCCTGTTTTTCCAAGGGATGACCAACTCAAGGCCAACCTATTCTATAGCCACTTATACTCATACAGGTTTAAAGGAAGTCTGTGACCCCTGGAGTTATGCCACAGCATCGAAGGAGCCTTCATTCATGGCCTCTGCTGGGAAGGAATCATTGCCCAGCACATCACAGGGCTCTGGTTATCAAGGACTTGGATGAGAGAGTCAAGGAGACTTCAAAGTCTGCCCAGGATACAAAGCAGGGTGGATGGGTAACTCTGTAGACAGAGAGATGCTTAAGGGTTCAAAAAGATCCGCTCCAGTCTGGCTTCAGGCCTGGGCACAGCACAGAAACGGCATTGGTCGCAATGGTGGATAATCTCTGGAGGGCTCGGGATAGGGTTTGCTCCTCTATCCTGGTCCTTTTAGATCTCTCAGCGGCTTTTGATACCATTGACCATGGTATCATGTTGTGCCGGTTGGAGGGGTTGGGGGTGGGGGGCACCGTTTTGCGGTGGTTCTCCCCCTATCTCTCTGACCGGTCGCAATCTGTGTTGGCAGGGGGGCAGCAGTCAACCCTCAGGCGCCTTGTTTGTGGGGTGCCACAAGGGTCAGTCCTCTCGCCCCTTCTGTTCAACATTTATATAAAGCCACCGGGTGAGAACATCCATGGCTTTGGGGTGGAGTTCAATCAGTACGCTGATGACACCCAGCTGTACTTCCCCACCCCAGACCACCCCAACAATGCCCTTGAAGTGATGTCCCAGTGCCTGGAGGCCATGCGGGCCTGGATGGGGAGAAACAGGCTCCGTCTCAACCCTTCCAAAACCGAGTGGCTGTGGCTTCCGGCATCCCGATATAACCAGCTGGAGCCATCGCTGGTTATTGGGGGTGAGTCATTGGCCCCCACGGAGAGGGTTCACAACTTGGGCGTCCTCCTGGATGCATGACTGTCTTTAGAAAAGCACATGATGGCCGTGGCCAGGGAGGCTTTTTATCAGGTTTGCCTGATACACCAGCTGTGTCCCCTTCTGGATCGGGACTCCCTACGCACGGTCACTCAAGCACTCATCACTTCCCTCCTGGACTACTGCAATGCTCTCTACATGGGGCTCCTCTCGGGGTGCACCTGGAGGCTCCAACTGGTCCAGAATGCGGCCACGCGGGGGATTATGGGAGCGACGGGGTGCTCCCATGTGACACTTCTTCTGCATGAGCTGCACCGGCTCCTGGTGGTCTTCTGGGTGCGCTTCAAGGTGTTGGTGACCACCTTTAAAGCACTCCATGGCTTAGGGCCTGGGTATCTACGAGACCCAGGCCAATAGCCTCCCATCAGCCAGTACGCTTGCACAGAGAGGACCTTCTCAGGGTGCCGTCAGCCAGACAAAGTCGGCTGGCGGCCCCCAGGGGGAGAGCCTTCTCTGTGGCGGCACCCGCCCTCTGGAATGACCTACCCCCAGAGATACGCACGATACCGGACCTCCGGACTTTTCATTGGGCCCTTAAAACTCACTTATTTCATCTAGCCAGGCTGGGTGGATCCCATCTTTTGGTTTTAATTGTAATTGATTTTAATTGGGCTGTTTTAAATTGTGGGCTGAAATTATTTAATATCTTTTAAACTGTTTTAAATTTTGTATGTAATGTTTTACCTTGGCTGTTCACCGCCCTGAGTTCTGCTGGAGAAGGGCGGTATAAAAATCAAATAATAAATAAAATAAGATCCAGAGGCTTCAGTAGGATGAAGTTGATAGGATGGAATTTAATGGGAAAAATATAAAATTCTCCATCTGGGAAGGAGAAACGTAAGGCACAAGACCAGGAGAGACCTGCCTTAAGAGAAGTACAGATAAAAGGGGCCTGGGTGTCTCTGGTGACCCCATGTTAAACAGGCCAGCAGCACCTCGTAGGTGCGATAGAGGCAAATGCCAGCCAAGGATCATGATCAGGAGGGCTATGTCCAGTTGTGGGCATAAGGACAATGACGAGTGAAGTGAGCCCAGAAGAGGCCACCATGATGCTAATACAGAGAAAATAGCAGGGAAGAGATAGTAGGAGCCCTTTGTGGCACCAAAGGGAGAGTGAGTGTATTTTCTCTTGCCCCAGAGAACAGGACCAGAGCCACAAGGTGAAAGCTGCGAGGAATGAGGTCCATCCTGGACATCAGGAGAACTTCCTGAATTCACAAGTTGTCTTGCAGTGGAACATACGGCCACATGATACGGTGGGCTCTCCTGAAACATTCATTTTCAAACAAAGGCCGGATGGTTATCTGTTAAGAATTGGTGCAGTATATCTTGTATTCAGCCAGAAGCTGGACTGGATAACCTTTGAATAACCTTTGTGGTCTGGACTGGACTGGACAACCTTTGTGGTCCCTTATAACTTCATGATAATATGAAAACACATATACAAACTCAGCTGGCCTCAATAAAATAAACGTTACCCATAAAGGTTAGCATAACAGTTAAGCTGTAAGCTAAAATACAGAAAAGAGTATCAAGGATTTGACAGATTCTCTGTTTCGGATGTAATTCCTGTCTTACGGAATCCAGTTGTCCTGCTCGCCCTCATGTAAGGACACCTGAGTGTCCTCCCACAGGTGAGGCAGCCAAAGGAGGATGCAAGGTGCTGCACTCCGAAAGCTGGGCTGTTCCAATGTCCCACTTGAAGACATGCAGGTGGGCCATGGGAGGTGATGTGCAGCTTCCACTGGGGCTGACTTGGCCATTGGGTGGCTCCAGCTGATTTTCGGGTTTGCTGTGGGGCTGACCTGTCCTGTCCAGATCTCTTCACCCGCCCTCCATCCTCTCCCGGCTGCAATGGGGACTGTCAGCCTTTCCTTCCTTTGTAAAGAGGACCAATCCAACCAACTGCCCCCAAGTATTGAATTCCCCTTCCCCAGGGCTTCTGGCCTCAAAGATGCTCGGTGACCTCTCAGAGATGGGTGGAAGGTCCAGCACTGCCAAGAGGCTCAGTGTGACTGAGGCCAAAAGAGCTTCTGGGTCTAAAGCCAGTGGGGAGCCCCACCCGGGCCCTCCTGGCCCCTCTGCCTCCATCCTGCACAAAGGACGGACACCCACAGACTTACTGAAGGGGATGCCCCTTGGCAAGGCTGCTCAGAAGAGGCTCTTGGCATTCCTCCCAGCCAGGGGTGGGGGAAGGGGTCCGTTGAAGGGGGGGGGTCTTCCTTAAAGGCCTTCCTCCTTCTTGAGACACAGAGGCTGGCACCTGCCCCACACTGAATGCCACAGAACCAATGGGGAGACCAAGAGTAGCAAGTGAGACCCACAATCTTGTTCACATAAGCTTTTTTCACTCTTTCCTTGGCAGCTTTACAGGATCCCCTTGCCAAGTGCAGCCCTTCTCTCCACCAATTCTGCCTGAAGCAGAAAGAAGGAAGCTCAGAGGCCTCCTAATGTTCAGCGACCCTTCCGTTTGGGCAGGGTCTCTCGCCTCAGGCCATTTGCCTTCTGACCTGTGTTTGTCTTGGTCACCTCAGACTGGCGCCTGGCCCTTCGCATGGCAACTCTACCCGAAGCCCACCTGCTCATCACTCAGCCTCACCCATCATGCGCTATCCGTGGTCTGGGTTCCTAAAGGGAAGAGGGACTGGGAGGGAGCCCATGGCTGTGTGCATGCAAGGCCGCCCGAGCACGGGTGTTACTCCAAACACCCTCCTCACAGCCCTTCCACAGCCTTGACTACCTGCTCTACTGCCTGGGAGCCTCATTGAGGGCCGTTTCATGCTCCGGTTCTGAAACGCACCTGCTGAATCTCTCCATCCCCCTCAGAGCTTTGCACCAGAATAACGATCGCCAAGCCATCCGGATGGGAGTCAAGGTTCAAATCTAGGAGCCTCAGATCCCCAAGACTGACTGAAAGAGGAGATCCAGGCTGCTTCCCTTCCCCCGAGATAGACTAGGCCTAGCAACTGACTTCTTCCTCCAGAAATGCCTGGTTTGCTTATTTGTTCATCAACTGTATGTGGCCTTGTACCATACATATAGCTGCGCCAGAAGCCCTGTAGGGCCATGCTGGGCCTCGCCCACCCCATTCCCTCCTCTGGTGACACTGCCTGGGGTAGAACAAGCCGTACATTAAACAGTCACCTCTCATTCCAGAGACTGATCCCCACATCCCCAGCTTGCTCTATGATAAATTAAAGTGTGCACAACACACAATGCCCGGAGTTTTAGTATCAGCACCACTGTATGACCTTGAAAAAACAACTCTTTATAGCCCATGGCTTAGCGGCAGGGAATCTATTTTATCCACAGGTCCCAACTTCCCTGAAATCCAGAAAAAAGATCCTTTGAGACTGAGCCCATCTTCTGGCTCAGGACTTAAAAGGAGGCTAAACCCATGGGGGGGGGGGGTTACCACCTGTGACCCTGGGCACTAAGGGGGGCTTGTCAAGCTCTTGGCAGCTAAGTACACCAAAGCAAAATGCTCTCAGTTTTCTTCAACTGAGATTCATGAAAAGGTTTGCAAGAAAATCTGCCTCGGACTGCTTGCTTTCATTTCTGAAATGAGTTTCAATTCTGGTTTGTCAAGGCACTATTTTTTAGAGTTTTTTTAATTAAGAGTTTCCCTGTGAACAGGCAAGGGACATTTACCAGATAGTTGAGGAGTTTGCAGGTGGACAGGAGGGAAGATGCTGGGCAAACGGCCCATGCGCAGGCCATATGCAGGAGGAAAGGAGAGGAGGAGCATTATGCACCAGCCTGGCCCCAATGGCTCTGTAACAGCACTCCAGATTCCAAATAAAATGCAACAGTGGGTCTCAGAATCAGTTCAAAGTTTTCCATTTTATACACATCTGTGTCTTATCAGGTCATCCTGCCTACGGAAGCACTGGCTGACCAGCAACCTTTCACATGTCCGGCCAGTGGCCTGTTTGCACAGCCCTCCATGTAAGGCCATGGGCAAGGAATAGCAATCTGGCCCAAACGGTTTTGGCTTCAAGCTCTTGCTGCCAGCTGGAAAGAAGTCGGTTTTCTAGGCATGCCTCAAGCTGGCTTCAAGACAAGTGGCAGAAACTGGCCAGGTCTCCCAGGAGGGGGGGGGGGGGGGCGGCTCAGACTGGTGAGTGGCAACATTAACAAAATGTGAACTGGAAATGGATCCCAGCCAAGCCACTCTTCCTGGACCCAGGACATGGGGGGGAACAGGAGCCTCTGGCTGGGCAGGCCAGCTCCAGCTCCATCCAGACCCTCAGCCTGGCTAGGGGTGCACATGCCATTCCGTACTTACTCAAAGTGCCTCAGAATGGGCTTGTCCCCACATACCGGGGGGGCTTCCTCTCGCCTGGGAGAAAAAGGGAGTTAGTGCCAGTGGGCCTCCACACCGTGCCACAAGCTTGGCCAAGCCAGCCTCAAAGGCAAGAGAGACATGCAAGGGGAGGGAGGCACTTTCTAGAAGGAATCGCAGTCCAAATGCCAAGATACCCACCGCTTGGATTCTCCAACAAAGGTGACCCAAAGCAGGAATGGAGGTCTCCCCGGATAAAAGTAGAGGTGCCCCCTTGTGGAACGGCCCCTTTCCCATCTAATTCTGAGGGATGGAAGCTGATGGCCTCAAGACACCAGCCCAGCCAAGCAACTGCCTCGGGCTCCTGGCAGCCAGAGAGGGCAGCTGAGACACAAACGTCCCCAAAGGCCAACCAGGGAATTTTTTGCCAAGAAACTGGCACTGCTGGCAAGGAGGGCGGCTCAATGCCGCCCACCCACCCACCACACACAGGCCATCTTTTATCGAGCAGAGGCAGCCATGACACGCAAGCCCTCACTGACTTACACCACTGCACACCACACACAGGCCATCACTTACCAAGCAGAGGCTGTTTCGTGAAGTCTGGAAGAGGAAATAGCATTTAAGCCGGGCAGGTGCTGGAGAGAGCAAGAGAGCTGAGAGAAGCTCAGAGCAGCTAGAAAGAGAACAGACCCACCCACCACCAGCTTCTCAACCCACCCTGGAGGTCTTCTGCACACGGTCCTCTGGCGCGCGCCAACCCAGTGAAGAGGGAAGCAGCCCAAAAGACAGAGAAGGTGCCTGGGAAGGAAGTGGCTGACTCTGGGGCCGCCTCTGTGCATCATACGCCATCCTCCTCGACCCTAGGAGCCTTGTCCCTTGTCCATGGCCGGGTGGGTAGAACCCTCTCCATCCACAAGGGGCAGAAAGGGCCAGATTAGCCACCGGTGGCCATGCTCTGCCAGTTGCAAGAGCTGAGCCTCTTCTTCTCCCGTCTGGGCTGTGCCACCAACCTGCAGCTGGAGGCCAAGGCTGCCACAGCACCATCTGCTTAAGAACAGCAAACCCAGGGAGAGAGGCTCCATGTGTCCCCTACACAGAGAGGCACCCTGAACCTTCCGTCTGCTGACAAGGACTAATTGCAGAGATCAGTCCCTGCCCAGGAAAGACACAGGAAGACCTCTGGGCAAACCTCCCACACCTGCAAGTCCCCTGCCCACCCTCCCCCCACTCACAGAGGCTCCTCCAGTCCTCTTGTCTGCCCAACCGGGACCTACTTGAAAATGCTCCTCTCGCCAAGGCCAGCCAGCTGCTCTCCTTCCACGGGGGCCAGCGGCGCAGAGAGTTGCATGCAGGAGGTGTTGCTGTAGGAGCCCTTCGAGCTGGGCCTGGAAGGGAGGGAGGGGAAGAGCTGCAGCAGATTGGTCACTTGCCGGGTAGGCCCAGTGGGGGCTTTGTGGGCCCGGACGAAAGCCAGATTAGTGGTTCCACCGGCCAGCATGGCAGCCTTAGGACATGCGGGACGGGAGTCCAGTAGCCAAGACAGATGGAGTGGGGCCCCCATCCATACCCCACACCCAACTCACAGCTGCTCACAGCTCTCTCCCTCCAGGCCCGGAGTCTGCAAAGGGCTGGGAAAGGCATCTGCAGCAGCAGGGACACTTCTGTCCTCCTCTTGGCCCACAGCACTGAGGAAGGAGCGCCGGGCCCCCTGCCGGCCCTCATCCCCTCTCCGCCGCTCCTTGGCACGGGTGCCCAGCAGAGGCTCTTCTGCCCCATCCTCCTCCTTTAGGGCATTCTGCAGATCAGAGAGCTGGTCAGCAAGCAAGCAGGCACAGGCAGGCAGCGGGGTTGCCAGGGGCGACCTGCTGAGGGCCTCCCTCCATGGGCCCTCACCTCATAGAGGGCAAATTGCTGCCTCAGGTCTGGGTCCATGCACTTGCTGGCCAGGTGTGCCTGGATGAGCCGCTCCATTCCCTGCTGCTCCAGACAATCTGTCACGTCGTAGAAGGAGTCTTGGTCAGGGAGGGCAGCCAATGTCTGCAAGCCCCAACAGGACACAACCATTAGCCGGGCACAGCCGCCCACCCCAGGAGGTGCTGCCTGCCCGTCCTGCCCCCCCTCACCTTGTTGATGAGTGTCATTGCAAACACCTGGAGCTCAGTGTCAGCCCCGCTCTTCTGCTCCAGGATGGCCACAAGACGAGACCACGGAAAGCCACCTGAAAGGCAGCAAGTAAGGAACAGAGGAAGATCCCCCTGCTGCTTTCATTGCCACTTAAGGCAGAACGTCTTCGGTTCCAAGGGATATGCAAGGCCCCTCTTCTTTCTCCCACAGAGAGATGGCCTGCATCTTGCAGTTCTTGCGAGATGCAGGCCATCCAAAAATGGTTTGCTTGATGAGACTAGAGGGTGGCCCTTTCCAAGGAGAAACCAGGAAGCACCAGGCTCGATTCGACTCAGCCACCTGCCGAGTCAGCAGCTCTGCTCTGTGCTCACCTCTGATCTGCTCTACAGTCCCCACAGCCTGGATCAGCAGCTGGGCATTGGACTCGGTGAACTCCACAAAGACCAGGAGCAGCTTCAGGGCCGTCTTCACCACGAGGCGGTACTAGGGGAAGGAGAGGGAGACCGCGTATGCCTAACGAGCCAGCCTTCATTGGCAAATAGTACGAGGGGTGTAGAGAGGGGCACCTTCAAGCATGTCAACCACGCCCATTGCTGGGGTGAGCAGGAGAGATACATGCCCAGCGCTTCAAGCAGGTGAAGAGACCTTTCCCTGATGTCTTCTTTGAGCTCACTCCTCTGACCCTCCTCTCCTGACTGCCCCAGGAGCTGGGATTCTGCCTGGAGGCTCTGAAGGCCCAAGGTCTGAATGATCCCGAGGGCCACCCAGTTCAGGGATGCTCTTGGTGGAGGTGACGTGGAGATGTCCTTGCTCCTAGGACAATGTCCTTGGAGGTGCCAGCTGAAGGGCCGGCCACGGACGTGCAGGTGCTCTTGGCTCTCCAGCCGCTCAGATAGCAGGCAGGATGAGCTGAGCCTCCCTTCTCTCTTTGTCCAGTTCACCTCCCAGAGCTGCTGGGGAGGGGATCACATGAGGAGATCCTGAGAGAAGGATTGGAAGCCAGTAGTAAGCAAGGGCATTCACGAGACAGCTAAGGAGAACCCGAGCATCCTCTGCCAGCATCTTCACTCACCAGGCTGCCCGTCAGGGTGTAGAGCCACTGCACCGTCTCTGGGTGCTGGATCACCCCCATCATTCCGTCCACAAACAGCATGATCTGGCTGAGAGCTGCAATGGGGGGTGGGGAGAAGAGTGGTACTTGGGGGATGAGGGGGAAGGGGATGGACCAGGCTGCTCAACTGCTGGGCATTGCCTGCTTGTGGAGGGCAGACTTATGCAGAACACATAGCCCGAAGCCCTCCTTTGGAAAGCCCACCCCCATCCACTTCCTGCTTCCTCTTTATATCCCCAGGCGGACAGGGGCATCCAAGTGAAAAAAGGGCTAATTTCCAAAACAATTTGTGTTTTGTTTTGCAAAGACCTCAGGGTCTTTGGCTCTGTGAGGCAGAGATTCCCCATGGGCCTTGGCCCCTCACTGGCCATTGAGTACAGCCCCGTCTTCTGCAAGTGCATAGCTTGCTGGAGGGGCGGGGGGGGGGGGGTGACCAAGGAAGCCACTGTGGATGCTTGCAGAGAAGCGCAGAACTTCCCACACTTGGGGACCATGTGGGGGGGGGGGGTGGATCGGACAGTCCCTCCTGCTGCTCAATCAGGCTCCTAAAGTCTACGCTGGCTCTTCCTGCTTTGTTACTGCACAGCAGGAGGGGGCACACGCCCTGGAAACATTGAAAGCTGGAGAGATCCAGTAGCCTTTCTCAGAAATAGCAGAGGGTCCTCCCCACTGGACTGAGGCTCTTTCCACCCCCACCCCCCCCGCACTTCAAGTGGCTGGTTATTCATTCAGTTCTCCACCAGGGGGCAACCGAGAGACATTGCTGGAAGAGACCCACAGGGACAACCCTTCCTCTCTCCCAGGGGCTTCTGACCCTTCCCCTAATTTAGCCAGGATCCTGCCTCCCCAAGAGCATCTGCTCCTCCTTCTATGGGCGGCAGTGAAGTAGAAAGAGGGGCGAGGGATGCCCGGGGCTTGCAGGGAAGCGCTCTCTTTCCTCTGGCCGCCCCCTGGGCCAGTTCAGCTGCTTGGCCAGACTCACCCCGCAAGATGTAGTTCTGGTAGTTCTGGTCAGCTTCGGCTCCCACTGAGATGAGACACGTCAGCCCTTCGGAGTTCACAAACTCGGGCACCAGGTCCTTGTCATCCTGCAGTCGAAATGCAGAACCTGAAAGAGTCCCGAGGCCCCAGAAGCACTCCCTCCACTGGGCTGGGCTGCCTCATCCCTTGGCATCTCCCACCAAGAGTCCAGCCAGGCAGGGATGTTGGCAGGGCCGGGTGGGCGGGTGGCAGAGCCTCACCTGGAAAAGCTGCTTGAGGGAGAAGAGGGAACGCCTCAGCTCCGGACCCTTGGAACGGTACAGCTTCTCTGGGGAAGACAAAGGGGTCAGCCTCTGGAATGGGGCTCATCTCACTCACACACCCCCAATGTCCCAGGGATCCCTGGCCAGGGGGACAAGCTCTCCTCCTTGCGGATGCTTTTCAGGACCTTCCTCTGAAGAGTCAGCTGGTAGTCTAGCATTTTCTCCAACCGGGAGGCCCAGCTTGTCTTCAGCTGGTTTCTGCAAGGCTCCCCTTGAAAATACAGGGAGACCTGGGGGCAAAAACTAGAGCTGACTTTAAGTTAACATAGACACAGCCAGCACAATTCGGCCATTCTGGAGAATTGGGACCCTTGGTTTCTACCCAAGACAAGCCAACCAAGATCCAAGTTGAATTGTTTGCGTGTGGATGATTTGGAAGCCGAGCCGATGCCCTGGAAGCTCCTTCCTTCAGGGCTGGTGGACAGACGGGCCCCATTATTGTTCCTTGGGGGTAACTTGAGTCAAGGAGGTCATTAAAGAGGGATTTGGTAACTTACCTGAGCAAAGCACCTTCTAATGATCTGCCCAAAGATAAGTCACCATTTTCTCTTTAAAAGATAAAGATGTACAGGGAGCCTTCGACTTGTGATCACAATTGGGCCCAGAATGTCTGTCACTAAGTGTGGTGCACCCCATTTTATGATCCAGTTCCCCTCACTGACTCTGCTTGCTGGAAGCCTCCTGAGGAGATTGTAAACGGGGACCCCGTAACCCCAGGACATGACCATCGCCATTAGGTGCAGCTACATGAGGGGCATAAGTGACTGGGGGTCTATTATGCTGAGATTGGGGTGAAACATATGGGCATGGGATCCCCCGTTGCCCCAGAGTTAGGGGGCAGCAAAACCACTGGAGGGCTTAGGGCAAGCAGTTACCTTGGGAGGGGAGAAACTGCCACTCAGGCCCAACTGCTCTCAGCCCAGGCTGGAAGGACCACTGGGTGATCTTCCTGGTATCGTTCTGAACCAACCCCTCCCCACCCCCAAACCCTAAGACTTGGAGGGGACACTAAGGCCTGGCATCCCAACCAACAAGGTCTGTTCCTTGACTTTGCGCAACCTACTTATTAAGGCTTCTTCAACAACTTGTCTACCTCATACATACACTGTTCACAGCAATACATAAAACACAAGTTAAAACACAAGTTAAAACCACTCAGGTGCCAGACCAAGCAGCCCCCCCCTCCCCCCTGCAGCTCAACTCCCTCCTGGCCCACTATGGGTGGGAAGAGTCAGGTCTTTGGAAGGCTAACAGGAGGGAGGGTCCCCTCAATCTTCAGTGGCAGGCTGCTCCAAAGGGCTGAGCTGGCCACAAGAAGGGGGGCAACATTTATGGGAGGGGGCTGGGAGGGCAGGCAGGTGCCCTCAGGGAGAGGCAGTCCTAGAAACAGCCTGCTGTGGGCCAGGTGGGGCTTCACAGATGATAACCAGCATCTTGAGGAGCAATCCGGAGAGCAACTGGTGCAGCTCAGGCTGCAGTGGGGTTTCTGGGGTGAGCCAAAATTGGGGTGCTGCCACTGGGCCAGTTGCAGCTTCAGGATGGTCTCCAAGGGCAACTCCACCTCAGGCATGTCGCATAACCCAAACAGGAGATGATGCAGCACAAACAACCAGATGCTCCTTCTGGGCGGAGAGGGGGAGGACGCTGGAACTCCCTTTTTCCTGCCAGAAAAGGAGGAGAGGCCCGTCATGGGACCATTTCTCTCCCAGAAACTCAGCAGCCAAACTGGGCTGCAAAAGACGAGCACGAGTGTTTCCGCTGTTGGCAGTAAATAGCTAAAATGCCGGACCTGCTTTGATCCTCACAGTTTTGTGTTGCCACCCCCCCACTGGCGTCTGAGGCAGGGAGATGCACTGTCCCCTTGGAGCAGGAAAAGCATCTGCCTGTCCCCTGACCACAGCATCGAGTCCTAGCCTTGCACAAGCACAGCAGCCCAGGTGAAGCCACACCCTTCCCAGGTGCAGGAGAGTCCCAGATGTGGGATGGAGGGAGGCAGCAGGCCCTCAAGGATCGCCTCTCCCCCCAAAAGCTGCAGGACTCCAGGAATCCCTCGGCACACAGGCAGCTTGGCTCCATTCACCCAAGGCAGACCCCAAAGAACAGGCCAAATGGATACAGCACAGTTGAGTCCGGAGCGCCATCCGCAGCTGAAGGATCCCAGAAAGAAATCACGGAGTGGATTTCCATTCCCTGGTGCAGTGCTAGCAGTCCACGTGTGAACTGATTGTGGCCCTGGCCCCCAAGGAGCTGCTTTTGAGGGACTCCTGCCCAAAGAAGAATGGCCCAGTCTTTTCCTGCTCACACAACACCCGCCTGGCTTGGCCTCTCCAGGAGCCCTGGGCCAGGCCGGTGCAGCCAGAAGGCCTGTGGGGCTCCCTGCTCACCGCAGGCCGCAAAGGCAGACAACTGCTGCCACCCTTTGACCCTCGGTGCACCCCCTTTCCTGATCCCAATAGCCAGGGACCCCCCAGCCCCACCCCAAAGCTGAGGAATTAAAAGACTAGCAAGGAGGAGATCAGGGCAAAGGTCCAAAGAGGAGCAAGGGGAGCCCAGCTCTCCCTTTCACACCCTCAATGCGTGCACAACACACAAACACACACCTTCGAGTGGCTCTCCAGGTGGATGCCCTGGTTGGCTCAAGGGGGTGAGGGGTCTAGAAGGCCTGCAGTTGTGCAGGGGCAGCATAAACTCTCTTGAAGGAATTGCACACACGAACACACACATATACACAGAATTTCAGAAGCTTTTATGAGCTAAGATTCCTTCTATCAAGGTGTGAAAACAAAGAACCCAGCATTTTGCTGCCATTGAACCCCAAAATTTGCACTGGGCTCCCCACTTTTCTTCTTCCTGCAGCCCCCTTTTCCCAAAGTGAGTTGGGACCCAAATCCACAAATGCTGCCAGAGGGGCTCGCTTGTGGGGTAGCTCCCCAGAGTGTGGGGCCCAGCCGCTCTGCTCCCTCCGGCTCTCTGGGCACAGCCTGCCCAGAGCGCAGACCGAGAGTGCGGCCCCACCTGAAGGAGCCCAGGGAAGACCCTGACTAGGCAGAGCAAGTCGGAGCTGAGTATGGCTCCTCTGGGTAGGGGAAAGCAGCCCGTTAAGCCTCTCTTGTCTCCTCCAGCAACCCCTTTCCTGGAGGTTATTAATTTTCCCTATCTAAATTCTTTATTTAGTTATACGTCTGCTTCCTTCTTCAAATGTGGCTCCAGATAGTGCATTCCAAAGCTAATAAGCTAAAAATAGCCTCAGCTGCCCAGTGCTGAGAGATTAGCCAGCAGCCACCGCTGCCTTGGTGCTTCCCAGCCACTGGGCCCCACGTCCTCGGGGAGGGGTGGTCCCAGTCCAGACTGCAGACCTCAAAGCCTCCCCCAGCTGTTTCAGCCAGTCCTCCCAACTGTGAGGTCAGCTCAGGAAGTCCCCTTCTGTGGCTTCCTTTCCTCCCTGTGCTGGGCCATCCGCTCTCCTGCTGGGACCAGCAAGGCTGGCGTGGCCCTCGGGATGCAGGGCTCAGCATTTCTGCTGCTCTGCACCTGACCCTCAGCAACCCCGCTCTTAGGAAATTTACTTAAAAAGTTGCCATGTGGGTCCATGCCCCCAAACAGGATGCAGCAGAAGGCCAGGCCTGCATAGGGTGACTCATGAGGAAGTAGCCAAGAAAGACACCCTCAGCCTGGCTAGAGGGTGGGATGGAGGAGCTGCTCCATAGGAGCCCTCAGATCAAGGGTTGTGGCAAGGATGTGGCTCTGCTGACAGCTGCACTTTGTCTGAAGATTCCCCCACCCCCTTTTCAGGGACAAAAACCACAGGGCAAACCCAGAGCAAGAGCAAGAGCTCTTGGAAGGGATCCAAAGCAGCAGGAAGACGGCTTCCCTTTCATCAAGCATTTATTGATGAAACCATAGAATAACAATAGATACTTAAAACCAAAAAAACCCCCACCTGAATCATCAATCTGCCCATCCCAGGAGCTCCCTCACATAATCCAGCACCTAACCCAGGTATCCAGACTCTACAACCTGCTGAGTGGGCCTCCACCCCATCTCCACACTGCAGGGCAGGGATGGGTTTCATCTCCACACTGACTGGTAGATCCTCTTAAGCATTTATGCTACCATTAATTATCAGCTGTTGCTGTAGCTCCGTTCAGCTGGGAAAAAAGGTGGGCTTAGAAATTATTCTGTCTCATACTACAGTGGGCAGAAAGAATTTCCCCAAGGAAAGGCCACCTCCGGCACTGGCCAGACAAACGGGGCTTTAGCTGGTCCAAGCAACCAGTTTGAGAAGACAACTGAGGTCCCTCCCTCATTCACATAAAGATAAAGGAGGGGGAGCACATTCAGACTTGCAAAAGGCTGCTCTTATAGCTTCACAATGAAAGGAGTTCTGACCTCTGCAGCTTGGCTTCCTTAGCCTGGTCTGCCTCGTGGACTGACACCCACAATTTACCAACCAGAGATACCAGGGAAACTCCTAAACCAGAAATATCTTCCTCCTGCAGCTGATGCTGTAGAAGGAAACAAGCAGCCCACCAGCGAGAAGCTCCAGAAGCCCAAATTTCCTGAGGCTGCCTGGTCTCCTCAACACCTTCCCAGGTGGCCTCATCACCACTGAGGGCAGACTACCTGGTGCAAAGAGGCCCTTTTTTGGTGCTCCTGGATTGTCCATGAAGGAATCCAAATCCAAACCCAAGTGAGGGAGGGATGGAGGGGAGTTCCATTTTGCTGCCTCTCTCATTACTTTTCCCTCACCCACCACATCTCCCCACCCCCGTGGTACAGTCCTGTTGCTCGCTCACCCTCCAGGTTGTTTCCTCCTCCCATTCTGCCCCGCCACCATTTCTCACCCCAGATTCATACCAGTTCTTCCTGCACCACTTTTTGCTAATTCCTTCCCTGTTAATTCCAAGCCGGAGATCGGTCTTTCATACAGCAGCCGTTCACAGGGTGCACATTTCCACTGAGATCACCACATGACTGAAAGGTGGCCGCAACCACTGGTTACCAGGGCCTGGGGAGCCCTCCAGAGCAGCCCTTCCACAGCCCAGACCCAGGCAGGACTCACCGATGATGGCATGCACTCGGACCGAGAGCTGCGTGCGCAGAAGCAGGATTGGCCGCCTCCCTTTGCTGCAACAAGAGGAGACCAAGTGAGGAAGCCAGTCAGGACCAAAAACCCCCGCTGCTTCAAGATCAGCCCGCCACACACAAGCAGGGCTTGCCATCTGCTGACACAAAAGGCAGCATCCAGAAAACAATGCATGTAACTCCTCTGCTGTGTGGGTGCCGGTCTGCATCGGGGTCCAATTCCAGGGGTTGGTTGTGACCTATATAGCCCCAGATCGTATGGGGCCAGGCTACCTATAGAACCGGCTTCATCTCATCACATCAGTACATCTCACCTGGTCAGGTAGGAAAGGCATTTTGCAGGTCCCGTCAGCCAAAGGATTTGGACTGAGGGTCCAGGAAGAGGGCCATCTTGGCCATTTGCTCCCATCTGGTGGGATATCCTGTCCCCCAGATGTGAGGCAGCCACGTGGCTCTGAGGCCTGGAGCCCACAGGAGCACACAGCTGTGAGGCTGGTTAGCCCATTGAAAAGCCCTTCTCTCCTTTTAATTAATTTTTAACATGATTTTTAATTCATTCTTGCCTCTTCTTCAATTTCTAAACACTGTTTTTATATTTTAATATTCTATTTGTGCATTACCCAAAGTCCCTCAGTGAGGAAGATAGGCAGTTTAAAAATTTGATCAACAAACCACCAAAGTAAAAATAGAAGAGTGTCCAGCAAGGCCTTCCCCTGCAGCCAGCAACTGGGGCCAGGGAGGAGAAGGGAGCTGCAGGTGTGGGCACCCTGCATAATGAACCAAGCCTCCTCATGAATAGGTAAGCACATCACGTTTGGGTCTGCCTGGTTGCACTTGCACACATGTTGCACTTGTACACATCAAGTGCAACATCTGACACTCCCAAATTGAGATGTGCTTCTCCTTCCAGATTAAAAGCGCCAGATGTGCTAGCATGAGGCACACAGGAGAGAGGTTTGCAAGTGGAAAAGGCAGTAAAATCCCCCAGTAGGGATTCACCTGATGTCTTCGTAGAATGCTTCCAGATCATCCTTCTGCTCCAGCAACGAAAGCTCCAGGTCCAAGTAGTATCCGGAAGACAGCACTTGCAAGGCGCAGTCCTCCAGCTGGCAAAAGAAGTACATCTGGATGTTAGCCTAGCAGGGAGCATCTGCTCTGGGATTCTTCCTGGCTCCTTGCCCAGCACGGGCAAAGGCGGTGCCTGCATTGGCCCCCAACACTGGCTCCTTTGGAGGCAGGGCCAGATCCTGCCCTCAACTCCACCTCTTCAGGTGCTGAACCATCCCTGGGCCATCAGATGTGCTTTAAGGTGGGTGAGAGCCTCCTGCCCATCCAGTTGGAGCTGCTCAGAAGGGAGGAGACAGGAGACCCGCACCTCAGTGCCCAGCCTGGCTCCCACCTGCTTCCCTTCTTTTGTGTCCATTTCAGGATTTGAAGGAGAATTTCTTCCCAGCACTGAAGAAAAAAGAATCGGGGCCTGCAAGCAGGGAGGCGGGAGTTTGCAGGCACCCTTCCGGGAGAAGAAGGGAAATAGAGATCAAATGGAAATTTACAACCAAAGGAAGAATTCTCGAGGGTGAACACAGAAGAGCCAAAAAAGGTTAAAGTTAAAGTTGGAAAGACTACTCTGAAATCTTTTCCATCTGTAGAAAGAGAACGTGACAGCGGTGGAAAGGGAGGAAAAGAGATAACAGACAACCTGCTAAATAGGAAAGCATTAATTAGCACCAGTGCTCTCCCACTTAGCAATCTGCAATCTGTTACCTCTTTTCCTCCTGCTGAGATCCAGTGGCATCTCAGAATCCTGGTTCTGCACTGTATACATTTATTAGTTGAGCAGTTTAGTAGTCTAGCTTTTAAGTACTTTAGAGGATCTGTAGCATTTTTAATATTCCCATTTATTCCATATTTTTGTTTAACTAGTTCTAGTTCTCTGGGGTAAGATGGGCAGCCAATAAATTTGATAAATATGTGATTCATTTAGAAATATTTTGTTCAGTTTTTTCTGAAGTTTGTATTTCTGATATGAATATATAAATGTTTGATATAATAAGTGATATAATAAACTGAACTGGATGGTGAGGATGAGGCAGTTAAAGTGCTAACAGATCTACGTTAACAAGTCTGGAGAAGTCTGGCCTAGGGAAATTTTTACTGAGAAGTGCAAGTTGAGATAGAGCTGACAATTCATCTTTGTCTCAATGAAAGCACACAAAACTTTTGGTGTGCAAATCATGACAGAATGTGAAATACATTGGAATGAGCTGGTATAACCAGACGCCTCGATTGCTCTTCTGAAAACCTTTGCAGAGAGCAAACCTGCTTACTGTAACAAATTTAGAGACAAGGTCAGCAGAAGAGAAGGACAGCGGAACATAAATGGGTGCTCCCCCCCCCCCCGTCTCATATACCATAAATATGTTACCATGTAATAACTCTGAACTGGAGATGATGATGTCAGGAAGCTAAAAACTGAACACTTGGAGATATGCAGCCACTTCCACTTGGTTGACAGAAAGGAAATAAGACTTGTGAAAGTAAAAAATAGGAAGTAGAACAAGTCAAGTTAACGTAAAATATTTTAAAAATAGAGGTAAATATCAACAGGCATATTTAGTTAAAGTTATGGAAGAGATGGAAATGGCACACAACTTGAACAAAAAGGAATGGAAAAATAAATAGAGGTAGAAAAACAAAGGAGATTAATTTTAGGGGGAAAAGTATACAGAATCATGGATGTTTTATTCATACATTCAGTTTTGATTATATAAAATATTTCGTCCCAGTTTCAATAAAGACCTGCCTCTGAAAGCCCAACTATGAAAATGGGGCACTAAGAATGACCAAAAGGAAGGCAATAAGATGCTTCCAAATTATTCATTTTGTGGAAGCTACTAAGAACCTGGGATCTGCAAGCAGTCTGTTGGTCCTCCACCATATGCCCTGGCTGCTCTCCAAGAGGACCAAGCATGCAAAAGATCACACATGTCGAGGAGTGGACCATGGACTAGGGCAAAAACTTGCCAAAACACTTGGCAAGATTGAGGAAAGTTGGAAGGGATGTCAATGAATAAGTCCAGATGGACAGCATCCAAAATTAATGGAAGGGCTCAAGTTTGACTGAAGAGGTAGAACAGTTGACCATGTGGCCACAAGGAGCTCAGCCCAACTCTAACCAAGCCTGCCTGCTACGCTCTTCTTATGTGTAGGCTAACCTTTTGCGGGTAGGTTAAACCTGAAACAAGTAAATGCAACTAACAGGTGTGTACCACAGCCTTGTGAGATACTATTTGGCCGGGCCTCCCCAAATCTCGCCCCCTTTCACAGACGCTCCGGGAGGGCGGTTGGGGCTCTGTCCGCGTCTCAGCCCAACATTTCTTCCGCCGGCAGCGCTTCGAAGCGCTTCGGCCGGCCATTCCGCGTCCCAAAGCCAGCGGGCAGCGATAAGAGCCGCCCCGTGGGCCCCGCGGCGAAAAGGCCTTTCCTGTTTGTTCCCGGCTGTTTTTAGCAACAGGCGCAAAAGAGCGCGTCACCCGAGCCGCTCCGAATAGAAGCTGCCCAAGCCAGCCCGGGGCCGCTGCCCGGCTCAGCTGACGCGGCTCCTTTGAGGCGAAGGCCGCCGAGAGCGCCCGGGCATCGCCCAAGCCAGGCCGGGGCTCCACGACTAGCCTCCCTCCCTTCGACCTGCTCCGCTTGGGGTCGCTCGGCGTAGGGACCCCGGGAAGCAGCTGCGCGGGGCCGGCGGAGGCGCCGGGCAGCGTCTGCCAGAGGGAGCCCCGGGCTGCTTCCTACGCGCGGAGGCTCCCCCCCCACCCCCCAGGCGCTCACCCGCAGCGGCGCGCCCAGCAGGCGGAGGAAGGCGGGCACTTGGGCGGCCAGCGGCAGCGCCTCGGCTACGGGCGAGCTGGGCGGGCGGCGCGGCTCGGGGAAGGCGGCGCAGCAGAAGGGGTCCGCGTCCTCCAGGTACTGCAGGCGACACTGCACGGCGCCTGGCGCCTCCGGGGACGCGTCCGGCTCGGCCATGGTGCGGCGGCGGCGGCGGATCTGCGGCGCCCTCCCCGGGCGGCCAGGGCTGCGCCGGTCGGAGATTGGCGAGGCGGAGCTTCCAGGGCGGGGACCCGCGGAGACCCCCAGCGGCCGCCGCTCCGCCCCTCCGCCGTCCCCGCCTGCCTCTGTCGGTGTCCCCGGCGCGCGTCCGGCGCTGAGCGGAGCGAGGGGAGGGGGCGGCTGTCCTGCGCCGAGGCTCCAGCGCCAGGCGAGAGGCGGCCGCCGGTCCCTCGGCTGAGCCCGGCGAGAAAGGAGCGTTTGCCCTGCGCCCCTCAGCCCTTGGCCGAAGCTGTTTTGGAAGCGGGGCTTCCGGGCAGGGCTGAGGAAAAGGGCAGCTCTGCGCGCGGATCTCGCTCCGGCTTAAGCCGCGCGTTGCTCAGAAAGCCGAGCGGCCGGGCGACGCTCCCCCTCGAGGAAAGCCGAAGCTCTGCGCAGCGGCCCCGGGAAGGCGAGCCCAGGCTGTCGAAGGCTGCGCAACGTTAGGGGTCGGCCGGCTCACCGGTGTCCTCTCCCCACAGCTCTGCCTGCGCCGATCCGTCCGGGTTGAGCAGGCGGAGGAAACG
Organism: Masticophis lateralis; assembly: GCA_030761175.1. Lineage (NCBI taxonomy): Eukaryota > Metazoa > Chordata > Lepidosauria > Squamata > Colubridae > Masticophis > Masticophis lateralis. Next base: position 26,217,744 of record JAUDYJ010000010.1, read on the forward strand.
TTGTCCGCGCCCCCCCCCCCGGCTCCTCCGTTGATGCCATGCGCGCTTCCTTCCTTTAAGGCCTGGAAGGGGCTTGGGCTGTGGAAGCGGCCGGGGCTCTGGTTTGCCCCTTCCAGCCCTGCAGAGGAAGCCGCCCTCCGAAACCGGGAGCGGGAAGGCCAACGTGGCCTCTCTGCTCTTGGGGCTCTTGCTAGGGGTGGCACTGACCCGGAAGCCGGGGTAAGGGGGGTGGGGAGGCGAGGGGAGTGAGAAGAGCTCAGCTTAGTCCACGAACGGAGGGCCTTTTTGCCAAGCGGGTATCAATCCGTTTTTCAGCTTCCGGTTCCTCAGATGGGCAGCTTCAGCTGGTGGTTTATTTTTGTAAGAGACATCAGAAAGTGTCAGTTTTAGCAGAAGCTAAAAAGAGTTAAAAGGAAAAAATGATAACTTGGCATTTGATACTCCCTTTAGGCCATGTTTTGTATCTTTTTTTTCTACTCCACATTACCCCAATACATTAGGGGTGGCTATTTTTTTCAAAAAAATATTTTGAAATTAAAAGTTCTTCAAGACAGTACAAGAATAAAACCAGCTTCAGAGGAAGCAGCCCGGTCTAGGGGTTAAGACACTGTGTTCCCAATTCGGCTCTGAGCCTGGTGCCAAAGGTGCAGCTTTTCTTTCCTTTTCTTGAAGCTCCCCAAGAAAAGGGTCCTGGCCAAAAACGCCAAGGATCTCAAACAGTAGAATTAAGAAAGCTTTATGTATTTTCACTGAAGTGGAAGGCAGGCTATATGAAACAAATAATCTAATAAACATTTTAGTAATGATCTAACAATTGACTAATAGGATAGTCTCTAGCAATCCTATTCCTAAACCTTGGCTAATGAATGTTCCAGGAGTATTCTATTTGCTCCAGGCCATCCCTATTTCTAACTTCTAGCTGAGCTATACAGGATGTCTTTGTTACCGTTATCAATCCTCTAACCACCTACAATTGGTACCATTGCTACACCGTGCATATTCTCTGTGAATAAACATTCTTTGTTCTTGCCAGACAGACTCCACAATTACAGGCATCCCAGTTTTCTTTCAAGGGCATATGCCACAGTTTTGCTTTGTTTTAGCAGCCCATCAGACCAAGTTAGAAACCAGGAGACTGAGTTCGAGTCCAGCCCTGGGCATAAAACTTGGCTGAGTGTCTTTGGGCTCTCTCAGGCCAGCCCAGATAGGAGGAGGAAGGAATGTTAGGTACATTCAGTGCCTTGAGTTATTTATAAAAATAATAAAGGATAGGGTAAAAATAAAATAATAAAAATAAAAAGTACCAAGTATTTAAAACATGAATTTGTTGCTCACTCAGTCAGGGTGTGAAATCTACCGGAAAGATGCAGGGCAGGTTGGACTCAGTTGCATGAAAGGAAACCAGGTGCTCCTCTGGGGAGTAGAGTTGGGGGGGGGGTGCATAGATGTTGTGCTCTTCAGAGACACACACCCTCCAGTCGCTACCAAGCAGAACAAGCTGCTTTCCTCCTCACAGTGATGCTGATCTCGCAGATTTACACGTTCTCGTACCACTCCAAGGTGTTCCTGGCTTCAAGACTCCACATCAGTTGGAATCAGATCTGGGGGTTCAGCTTCCCTTTGGTGCCCCAGGATCCGTCAGTCATTGGGCAAGTCGAGCTGCCTGGCCAGAAGTGGAGGTACTTCTGAGAGGGGCTGTGTGAGGGCCCCAGGACCTTGGCCCCAGTCCCTGCAGATGCATCCTGAAGAAGGCTTTCGGGAAATAGATGGATCCCTCTTGTAGCACGGCAGAATCTGAGCTCCAGAGGGTTCAGGGGCCACCATTTCCACTTGGACAGCCAGAGAACTTCTGTGGACACTTCCATGCTGTATAGTGTACAATGATTACACCAACTTGACCAGACGTGCTTGTAGCCCCAGGTCTTGTAGGGCATCTCATGATCAACACAATTGAAGGCTTTCATGAAGGTAATTCATGTGTAAATGATCATTTTCCATGACCAGCAAAGATTTGCAAATTTGCAGGTGCCATGAGCCCTTCAGAAGCCAGCTTGGACATCTGGTAATTCCCTTTCGATAGTTGGTGCTAGATGTTGTATAATTTTAAGCAGAACCTTGCTGATGTGCGAGGAATGAGAGCAATTGTGCGATATCTGGAGCAATCTTTACCCTTTTTTGGCAGTGGAATGAACACTGGGCATTTCCAATCCTGTGCCACGTTCTGGCATAGATCTCTAATGACTGTGAGTGGTACAATAATTCTGCAGCAGCGGTGTCAATACTTGGAGTCTTGTCGTTTGGCAGTCCGTTCATCTCCCATATGATCTCTTCCTCAAGGATGGCTGCTTTCTAGGTCTCTAATTCTACAGGGAGGCAGCAGAAGGGGAGGGGGGAATGGGTTCCAGCCTCCTCCCAGCCTCAGAGGGCAGAGCAGGACCGGGTGTTCCTGTCTGCTGGGAAGAACCTTCTGCCTGCTGGAACTGGGTGTGTTTGTTGTTGCTGTGGAAACATTGCCCTGTGGACTCCAGACTGCTGCTGACTCTGTTTGGACTCTGGGAGCCGTGAGCTGTCTGCTCCTCTCCCTTCTTTGGTTCTGGCCTTTGGAGCCCCCCCGAGGATGGGACTTTGATGCTCTCCGAGTGCTTTTGCACACATGCCCTGCCTGCCCCTGATAACACACATCTCTCTCTCTCCCTCCCTCCCTCTCTCTCTCTCTCTCACACACACACATACCACACACTGAACAACACTGATGAACCAGCCTAGAGAAAGGAGCACCACCAACCCTCTATGCCTTTCCTTCCAGTCCCCTAAACTGGTCCAGAAGATTGGTGGTGTCAATAGTCACAGAAATGGAAAACGGCCATGAACTGGGGGGAGCCTGCCATGAGTCACCCAGAAGTGTGACCATGGTATAAATGCCACATTATAATGAACTTATATAAATCAATTATGCAACTATACATGTGGATTATTGTGTGCAATTTGAGATCAAATCTCAAAAGGATGGAAAATTGCTAGGGAAGATTCAGAGGAAGGCAAGTAAAATGGTTAAGGGGCTGGAAAGGTTTAGGGCAAGGGTGTCAAACTCGCATCATCACAGCTTCATCGTGATGTATCGTGACTTCCACCCCCTTTGCTAAACCAGGTGTGGGCGTGGCCAGTGAATGATGCATCCGGCCCACAGGCCATGAGTTTGACATCCCTGGTTTAGGGAATGAGGTTACATTGTTAGGTGTTGAGGGCTTTTTAGTGTGGAAAGGATGTGGCTAAGGGATATGATTGAGGTATACAACATTATGCACAGAATGGATAAAGTAGACCAGGATAAATTATTTTCCCTTCCCAAAATACTAGACACACAAATTAACCAAAGAAACTGAAACATGAAGGAATCTGAACAAAGGGGTGGTTTTTAACACAACGTTAATTCTATTTTGGGATTCACTGCTGTCTGAAACGTGGTGCTGGCTACCAGCTTGGCTGGCTGTGAAAAGGGACTGGAGCAGCCATGAAAGTTCTGGGGAAGAAGGACTGTTGGCTGGCTGGGAGACTGGAGGGTTTCCTGGGGCAGCTGGCTGGCTACTGGCAGAAGAGCACAGCTTCGGTTCCTTTTGGTGCCTTGGCCCCTGTTCCCCAGAGAGGGAGGAGAGTATATGAATAATTACAATGTCAACAAAAGTTGCAGCCTAGAATTTGGCCTTCAAATGACTTTCCCCAAAACATGGAATGAAACAATCTACCCTTGCAGCTGGTGGAGCTCTGGCAGTTTTAGTCCTTCTTTCCTCCCTTCTTGCCTATTTTTAGGGGCTTGGAAGCTGATGGGACCTGGCTGCATCTCCATGGGCAGTAGGGTCCTCATGCTGCACCGGGGCTTCTCCTGGCATTCCTCTTTGGGACAATTTGGCATGAGACTTTGGGCATCTATTTGCAGCTGGACAATGCACAGCAAGCACTGTCAGATGCCACACAGGTCTTCAGATTGGTTAAGGAGTACCTTTGCTGCCACAGCTGGAAGCTCTCCTGGGACCTGTGAGTCATCCTCTGAATTGCCAGCTGCACTTTGAATTGGTTTTCCTTGGAAAAAAATTATTTCAACATGATGAGGAAAACCCCAGTGCAGATGTGTATGGTTTCCATGGTTCCTTAGTAGTCATAGGAAGCCAGACTATAATCACAGAATTCCTTGTCAACATTTCCAGCACAACTGAAGGAGGAAATGACACAGTGCTCGTCCAGCCTTTTGAAAAATCTGGGGTGGGGGTGCGGGTCATTGGATCATGGCTGATTTTCCAAGCATGGCAGAGGCTCTTTTGGAAGCATCTTGGGCTCTGCAAGAATGGCCTGCCAGGGGATTTGCATCCTGGAGCCTGGAGGCTCTTTCATCAGCAGCCTTCCAATCAAACCCATTCATCCTGCAGCCGTAAGGGAGGAAAGTGCAACTTGGGTGGGGTTCCTGGGGTTCTGTTACAGATTATCCCTCTGGTACCCATCCTAGCCTTGGTAAGCCTCGATTTGTTTCTGCATAAAACAGAAACTGCTTCAAAATCAGGAAGAATCATCCCTGCTTCCTTTGTATTTGATCCTATGTTGCATTATTTCCAATTTCTATTAGTCCTTCAAGTCCTAAAGCAATGTTCCTCCTTCCCTCCCTCCCTCCATCTCTGCCTGCCTGCCTGCTGCGAAGTGCAGGATCCAGTCAAAGGATTCTGACCCTATTGCTCTATAGCCTTGCTAAATGCACCCACCATATCTCTGGTTGAGTCCCTGGTTGAACTGCTACTTCACAGATGGGTGGGAAGTTTATCCTGAACTTCCACTGGAATTGGCTCTCAGCCCTTCCTGGGTTTTCTGCACAGGCTGGCAGCCTCTGCAACTGCTCTTGCTGTCTGCAGCTTCTTTCATCATTTTTTTCTCTTACCATAAAATATCAACCAAACAGGAGGTAGCAGGTGCCACAAGGCTTCTTGGGGAATGCCCCTCATGCTCTATCCCGGGGGAGCCCTTTTTGGGATGCTGGTGGGGCTGGTAAGTGGGAGGCTCTCTTCCTCCTTTCCCTATTGCTGCTGGGTAAGGTGACCAATCGTCCTCCTTTAGGGAGGACAGCCCTTATTTTGTAAGTTCTGTCCTCTCTCAAAAAGTGTCCTCCTACATGTTTTGATATTTTATTTTTATTTATTTATTATATTTCTATACCGCCTTTCTCCCGCAGGACTCAAGGCGGTGTACAGTCAAGAAAAAATAAAAGATACATAAACATCATAAAATTGATAATTAAAATTATAGCATAGTTTAGCCCAAATAAATAAAACCCAGAATTATATAATATTTTAATCATTCCCAGTTAACGTGCTTAGCCCTGCCTGATTGAACATCAGGGTCTTGAGGGCACAGCGGAAAGCACGGAGATTAGGGATGTTTTGTATATCAGGGGCAGTTCATTCCAAAGGGTTGGAGCCCTTACAGAGAAGGCCCTCCCCCTGGGAGTCGCCAGTCGGCACAATTTGACTGACGGTACCCAGAGTAGTCCCTCCCTGTGAGAACGAACTGGTCAGTGGGAGGCTATTGGTGGCAAAAGACAGTCTCGTAAGTACCCAGGCCCTAAGCCATGGAGCGCTTTAAAGGTGATAACTAACACCTTGAATCGCACCCGGAAGACCACCGGGAGCCAGTGCAGCTCGCGTAGGAGAGGTGTTACATGGGTGCGACGAGATGCACCCATAATCACCCACGCGGCTACATTCTGGACCAGTTGGAGCCTTCGGGTGTTTTTCAAGGGGAGCCCCATGTAGAGAGCATTGCAGTAGTCCATACGGGAGGTGACTAAGGCATGAGTGACTGTGCGCAAGGCATCCCGATCCAGAAAGGGACGCAACTGGCGGATCAGGCGAACCTGATAAAAGGCCCCCCTGGCCACAGCTGTCAAATGGTCTTCTAAAGATAGCCGTGAGTCCAGGAGGAAACCCAAATTGCGGGCCCTCTCTGTGGGGAGCAAGGTCTCATCCCCAATTGTCAGTGATGGTAGCAGCTGACTATACCGGGATGCTGGAAGCCACAGCCACTCAGTCTTGGAGGGGTTGAGTCTGAGTTTGTTTCTCCCCATCCAGATCCGTACGGCCTCCAGGCAACGGGACATCACAGCAAGGGCATCGTTGGGGTGGTCTGGAGTGGAGATGTATAGCTGAGTGTCATCAGCATACTGATGAACATTCACCCCGAAACCACGGATGATCTCGCCTAGCGGTTTTATATAAATGTTGAACAGAAGGGGCAAGAGGACCGACCCTTGCGGCACCCCACAAATAAGGTGCCTCGAGGTCGACCTCTGCCCCCCTGCCAACACAAACTGCGAACGGTCAGAGAGAAAGGAGGAGAACCACCGAAGCACGGTGCCCTCTATTCCTAACCTCTCCAGCCAGTGCAGTAGGATACCATGGTCGATGGTATCAAAAGCCGCTGAGAGATCTAATAGGTCCAGGATAGAGGAGCAACCTCTGTCCCGGGCCCTCCAGAGATCATCAACCAACGTGACCAATGTCGTTTCTGTGCTGTATCGTGACCTGAAGCCTGACTGGAACGGATCCAGATAGACATCTTCATCCAGGTATCGAGGTAGTTGTCGCGCCACCACACTCTCAACAACCTTCGCAACGAAGCGAAGATTGGAGACTGGACGATAGTTTGATAATAAAGCCGGATCCAGGGAAGGCCTCTTGAGGAGGGGCTTCACAACCGCCTCTTTCAAGTCAGCGGGAAAGAAACCTTCACTCAGAGAAGCATTTATAATCCCCTGGAGCCAGCCTCGTGTAACCTCCCGGGAAGCCAGTACCAACCAGGAGGGACACGGGCCCAATAAACATGTGGCAGCGTTAAGCTTTCCCAGAATCCTGTCCACGTCCTCAGGAGCTACAGAGTCAAACTCCTCCCAGATAATGCTCTCAAGACCTACCCCCGTCTCCTCCCCTGGATCTACCCAATCGGAGTCCAGGCCATCCCGAATCTGAGCAACTTTATCATGCAAGAATTGCACAAAATCTTCAGCTCGTCCCTGTAAGGGATCTTCCCGCGTTCCCACCTGAAGTAGGGAACGGGTCACCCTAAACAGCGCAGCTGGGCGGTTCTCTGCAGATGCAATAAGAGCGGAGAAGTAGTTAGACTTCGCCGCTTTTATCGCCACTAGGTAGGTCTTAATATAGGATCTCACTTGTGTTCGGTCAGATTCAGATCGGCTTGTCCTCCAATCGCTCTCCAGGCGTCTTTTCCGACACTTCATCTTTCTCAGCTCCTCGGAAAAACAAGGAGCTAGTCGAGATCGGCATTGGGTCAGAGGCCGCAAAGGCACGATGCGGTCCAAGGCCCCAGTAGCCGTCCTGTCCCAGGCAACCACTAGGTCCTCAGTCGAGTCGTGAGCCAGAGTCTCAGGAAATGGCCCAAGCTCCGTCAGGAACCTCTCGGGGTCCATCAGGCGCCTGGGACGGAACCATTTGGTTGGTTCCGTCTCCCTGCAGTGGGTAGAAGTGACTTGAAAGTCCATGTGAAGGAGAGAATGATCAGATCATGACAAGGGCTTGATGTCTATATCCCCTAATTTAAGATCATTCAGCCACTGGTCCGAGACAAAAATCAAGTCCAGAGTGTGATTCCCCAAGTGAGTGGGGCCTTTAACTACCTGGGTCAGGTCCATGGCTGCCATGGAAGCCATGAACTCCCGAGCTGACTCCGACATTTCACCAGCAGATGGAAGGTTAAAATCCCCCATAACAATAAGTCTGGGGGTTTCCACCATTTGATTTCCACCTTCCATTTGAAGACTAATCTGTAAATCTCCGTATTCGATCGATGCTGATCCGATCCGTTGCATGTGATGTGACATATTTGTATTTGACATGATGATTCGTCAAGGCTCGGTACAGTCCGGCAAGATGCCGTTATGAGACGCATGCGCTCTGCACAGGAGAACTGTTTTGAGAGAGTGCACCACACACAAGTGCGCCGCGTGCAAGTGGCTTTGTTTACTTCTTACCGAAACACAACACGGCACACATGCATGCTGTCCGGCTAGATTGTCTTAAGAAATAAAATGCCTCTCACTTCTTTCTCAGTGAATATTCAATCATACACAGGTGAGCACAATAGAGTAGAATAGAATAGAAGAGTTGGAAGGGACCTTGGAGGTCTTCTAGTCCAACCCCCTGCCCAGGCAGGAAACCCTACACCACTTCAGACAAATAGTTATCCAACATCTTCTTAAAAACTTCCAGTGTTGGAGCATTCACAACTTCTGCCGGCAAGTTGTTCCACTTATTAATTGTTCTAACTGTCAGGAAATTTCTCCTTAGTTCTAAGTTGCTTCTCTCCTTGAATAGTTTCCACCCGTTGCTTCTTTTCCTGCCCTCCAGTGCTTTGAAGAATAAACTATTCTTTGACTCCTTCTTCTTTGTGGCAACCCCTGAGATACTGGACCAATGCTATCATGTCTCCCCTAGTCCTTCTCTTCATCAGACTAGACATACCCAGTTCCTGCAACCGTTCTTCATATGTTTTAGCCTCCAGTCCCCTAATCAACTTTGTTGCTCTTCTCTGCACTCTTTCTAGAGTCTCCACATCTTTTTTACATCATGGCAACCAAAACTGAATGCAATATTCCAAGTGTGGCCTTACCAAGATATTATAAGGTGGTATTAACATTTCACATGATCTTGATTCTGTTCCCCTGTTTATGCAGCCCAGAACTGTGTTGGCTTTTTTGGCAGCTGCTGTACACTGTTGGCTCATATCTAAATGGTTGTACACTAGGACTTCAAGATCCCTCTCACAGTTACTACTATTGAGCAAGGTACCACATATACCTGTGCATTTTGTTTTTCTTCCCTAAATGTAGAACCTTGCTTTTTTCACTGTTGAATTTCATTTTGTTAGATAGAGCCCAATGTTCAAGTCTGTCAAGATCCTTCTGTATCTTGAGCCTATCTTCTGGAGCGTTGGCTATTCCTGCCAGCTTGGTGTCATCTGCAAATTTGATGAGTTCCCCATCCATCCCCTCGTCCAACTCATTGATGAAGATGTTGAAGAGCACTGAGCCTAAAACAGAGCCCTGGGGTACTCCACTGCATACTTCTCTCCATGTAGATGCAGTTCCATTGAGAACTACATGTTGAGTGCGGTTGGTCAGCCAGTTACGAATCCATCTCGTGGTCATACTGTCTAGCCCATTTTTCTATTTTATCTAGTAGTAGGTTATGGTCTAATAACCTAATAATTTACATTTTATTAATTTATTATCTATTTAATAATTTCCAAATATGTATAATTTTATTTACAAGTATATTCGCTTGTTATTGTTTCAGTTTTAATAATTAATTTTATTCATAATGAATGCCCTTGCATCGTTCGTGTATCTCTATATTTTATTTTTAATTTTAAATTTCATTTAGGGATGGAAAAATCAAAAAAGAGGAAATTACATTTTAACGATAAATTGAATAAGGAATTTCCATTCCTCATATCAAAGAAGGATAACATTGTTTTCTGCAATATTTGCAGTGGAGAATTTTGTATTGCAGTTGGGGGCAGAGCAGCTATTACGAAACACTTGACCACCAAGAAACATAAGCAATCATCAGATGCATCTGCTTCCAGTTGTAACATAACAAGTTTTTTTAAAACTTCAAATTATTCTGAAGATGAAAAACAGTTAGCTGCAATGGAGGGAAATTTGCATTTCATACTATAATTCACAATCAAAATTTTCGTAGTATGGATTGTACAACGAAATTATTAAAAAAGTTTCACGATGCTAAATTTTCATGCACAAAATGCGAGGCTGTTATTAAATCAGTATTTAGAAATTACTGTGACAAAATATTTACAGAAGACTTGGAAACTGCAGCATTTATAACAGTTTGATCTGATGCATCCAATCATAATGAAATGAAATTGTATCCAATATTAGTAAGATATTTTAATATTACCAAGGGCATTCAAGTAAATATTTTAAATTTAGAATCCATTGAGGGCAAAACTGCTGAAATTTTGTCAAACCATCTATATAGAGTAATAAATGAAAACAATTTGAAATCCAAAGTTGTTGCACTAACAGCTGATAATACAAACACAAATTTTGGTAGGTGAAGACGCAAAGGGGTGAATAATGTGTATGTAAAATTATAAGATTTACTCTAAAAGGAAAAACTAGGAATAGGTTGTAATGCACATATTTTGTCAAATGCAATCAACACGGCTTCATGTGCCATGCCAATGGATATAGAAGTAATAATAACTACAATTTATTTGTATTTTAGTCATTTTACCGTTTGTGTGGCTACTTTAAAACAATTTTGTGAAGAAGCGAATGTTCAGTACAAAAAACTTTTAGGATATTCAAAAGTTAGATGATTTGCTTTAACACCTGCTATAGAGCATGTTTTACAATTATTTGAGCCTCTCCGTTCATATTTTTTAAGTTTAGACAAATGTCCTAAAATCCTGGAATTGTTTTTCAATCATGAAATATCTGAGATATTAATGTATTTTGTACATAATCAAGCATCTATTTTTCACAAAACGATTCAAAAGATTAAAGGTGAACACATTTCAGCTACAGAAGTTAGTCTTATTTTGAATGACTTTATCCTTCAATATAAAACTTGATTTGAAGAAAAATTTCTTCCTTTAGTTATAAAAAGAAAATTGTCACGCTTAGAGGAATCAAATCTGGGCATAATGGAAATGTTTATCAAAGAAGTGCAGAATTTTTACCAAACATGTTTTCAATATATTGAAGAATAGTCTGAAACAAACATCACAGAAAATAATAGTTTTCAATGGTGTTTTTTGACTTCCTCGCAAGTATATTGGACATGTCTTTAGCTGAGTGGCCAGTGGTACACAAGGCACAGGATGAAGCTCAGAAAATGTACAAAAAATATGTGGACAAAAAGAGTTTGTCACAGAAAATCTACATCAGAGAGGAAGTTTACTTTTCCACCAAATACCTACAATACCTTCAAAAAAGCTACAGGTGAAATATATAGGTTCTTTTCCCATAATTAAGAGTTATTTGTCCTGGGGAGGGCTCAGAAGGATGGCCCCCTCTATATCCTCCAGTGAATGCTCCGCGTCGAGACAGTCCTCCGCTAATTAGCGGAGCCAGACGCTGGAAGCAACACCACAGCTGAAGCGTTTATTGAGCAAGCTGAGAAAGAAAGAAGAAAAGTCGAAGCAAGTATGGATTTTTTTACTGATTTTTTATTGATTTTCTGGAAGAGGAAAGAGGGGAAGGGGGAAGGAGAGGAAGAGAAGTTCTTTAAGATGGCGACTGGTCTTATTTGAAGAAATTCCAGAGCGATTGAAAATGGAGGTTTTGAAATAAATACTCTGCTATGGGAAAGGCACTTAAAGTAAGAAGAATTTTTTTGGATATTTTTTTTTTCTCTTTTCTTTTTTTAATTAAAGTAAAGTAAAGTAAGATAAAGTAAAGCAAAGTAAGGCAATTTAAAGTAAAGTAAAGATGACTAAAGGAAGGGGGGGCTCCCCCATGAGCCAGCTGAAGAAGAAAGCTGAAATGATGCAATTGTGTGGATTGGCAGAAGGGGACTTAAAAGATCTTATAACAACTTCCCTACCGAGCGTAGTTGACAAAATCAAAAATTCACAGAAGAATCTTGTGGACTTGATTGCTGGAAAGCATGACCAATTAAGTCAAAATATTATTAAAGTAATTTCAGATCTTTCAAATGTGGTGATTGAAATGGAGGAGAAAGTAACTGAAATTAGCAGTAAATTTGATTCTCAGATTCAAGAAATACAAGAAACGTTTGTGGAAGCTGAGATTCGAAATCAGGCTACACAGAATGACATTATCATGCTTCAAATCAAAACTATGGCATCAGCTATTAGGGTAAGAGGTATTAAAGAAAACCAGAGAGATTTAAAAGCAACTTCTGCAAAGGTCTTTGCTGAATTACTAGAGCTAGAAGATGAGATAATTCTTGGTTGTATAGAGAAAATTTATAGAGTCAACTCACGAATAGCCAAACAAAGGAATTTGCCTAGAGATGTTGTTGTTTACTTTACTGATAAAAGGCTGAGAGATGACATCTTACAAAAGTCCTATTCTGCCAGAATGCAAGTAGAAGGTGCACAAATTAATATCTTTAAAGAGTTACCATGGAAGGTTCTAAAGGATAGGAAAGAATTTGCCTTTTTAACTAAGGAATTGAAGAGAAATAATATCCCATTTAGATGGGACTTACCAGCTGGCATAATTTTTAGATATCATGGTGTGAGATATTGTTTGAATACTATTGGAAAGGCGGAACATTTTTATAAAAATATTTTTAAGGGAGCTTCGGAATATCTTAAGAATAAGAAACAAGAAAGAGAGTTTGCAAAAGGTAAACAGAAGGATGAGATTCAAAGCATGAATCAAAGAATGTTAAAAGTACAAGGAGTACAATCTGGTTTCTCGGAGGACTTTACTATGGATTTTTCAGATGGAAAAATTGAGCATACCAGTGAACCTAGACTAGGAGCACCGGACCTTGAACTGCTGGAGCAAGATTTAAAAAATATTATAATTCAAGATGAGCAGCAGAGGTCCAACGCTCCGCAAGGAAAGGGTGGTGATGTCGAACAGGAACCAGAATTTAATGAGGAAATTCAAGCGGTCACTAATGAGTGTCGTGAAGTCCTCCACCAGTTACAGTTGTTATCAGAAAGTATGGAAAATTTCGGAAAATGGTTATAAAATTCTCAAAGTTTATACTGAATTGGACTTATGGACTATAAAGTCTTCATCCTGAATTGGAGATTTATAAAACTTTTATTACTTTGAATTGGATTCAACATCCTGAGCAAGTTTAACAGATCGCTGCAATAGTAGCAGCGTTCTGTGATTACCCTATTATAAGTTTTTTTTTTTTGGAATTTATCATCTAAGAGGAAAGAATGGAAATGAAAACATCTTACAACCAGAAGGAGTGAACAACAAAGGGTGGCAGGATTTGAAACAGCTTCATAAGAACATCTGGGAATGCAGTTTCTAGGATTTTTTTCTTTTTTTTTCTTTTTTTGTTCTCAAGGCTTGGCGGAGCTGCATTGGGTTTCTTCTTGTTGAAATGGAATACGTTAGTCTGAATGACTCTACCTAGAGAATCATCCAATATCTTCGTGGTTGGATGCTATCTATATAAAGTCACACGGGGGGTTTATACGGAATGCTTTATTTTATTGATGGGGGCAGATAGAAGATGAAACTTATTGGAATTGGACATATGTGAAGAAAGAAGATTTAACTTCAATCAGGATGAAAAGATTGAAATTCGAGTTATGGAAAATTATAACAATATATGTATAATTATATTGTACTGTATGTTTTATGTTCTTTTCTTTGGGGGGGGGTTTGTGTTCTTGAACTAAGGGGAGTAGTTGGGACTAAACTATTTGATATTACTTAATATGAATAAGTAGGTTATATAATTTTTGGGGGATTGTGTATGGCATATGATTAGTAATGTTAGTAATGTTTCTTTTTCTTTTTTTTGTTTTTAAATTGGGTTAAATATTATAATGGTTATTTTTTCTGGGTGTTTTTTTTATTACAATATTGTTAATTTTAGATAAATATCTATGTTTATGGGCTTTTTTTATTTTTTTATTTTTATTTTTATTTTCTTAATTTTTTCTTTCTTTCTTTTCTCTTCCTCTCAATTTAGAATTGAATATATAATAGTATTTGCTTTTCTTATCGATACAAATTCTTGTTGGTTTTTTTTAAATGTGTAGCGGAAGTCAGGGGTGGGATGGGGAGGGAGGGGGTGGGGTTGGGGGGAGATTGGGGGGGATGGGAGGGTGGGGGTGGGGGAGGGGTGAAAAAGGGGGGAAATTTTTGTATTGTAAAACTTTTTCAATAAAAAAAAAAGAGTTATTAACCCAGTTACTGTCAAACTAAAACTACCAAAGAACCTTAGGAAAATTCATTCCATTTTTCACTGAAGTCTCCTTAAACCTGCCGAAACCTGCATCAGCTCAAACTTTTAAATAAGAACAGTTCTTGACCCCATTTAGTGAAAATATAAGTTTTACTAAAGATCAAGCAGAATTCAGTAAAGCAAAGCAGAACTGGAGCTCATGTGCCAAAATTTCAAATAAAAACTTTTCCCCACTTAGGCACTTCCCATTGCTGGTCCCCCACTGTCCAATCAATTTCAAATAAGATGCTTTGGAAATGGCCACTTTGAATGTAGATTGGCTTGCAGGTGCATTCTTCTCATTGTAGGATGACCTTGAGACGCAGGCTTGGCCAGGCATCTCTCACTCTCTTAAGATTCACTTTCCCCCCAGGTGCTCTCCCTCTCCCTCTCCCCAGGGTTCATAGCAGACTGATACCAAATGATTGCAGAAAGCAGGCATGAGGTGGCAGTTCTGACATTCTGCCCTCCTTAGAAAAAGGATTAGATCTGGAGAAGAGAAAAGAAAAGAAAGAATTATTAGAGAGGAGCTTAATCAGTGGGGTTTATGAGGGTATCTACTATGAAATTTACATAATAGCATTGGGCTCGCACATGTTGGGCAGCCACCCATTCAGTTTCAGAAGGGGAGAAGTCTTTCCAGAGGACTAAGTATTGGAGCTTGCCCCTATGAAGGCGTGAATCAAGTTTTTTTTTTTTACTTCAAAGTGTTGTTCACCTTCAATGAGAATGGAGGAAGGACGGGGTTCTGCCGATGGTCACACAGGTGAAGTCACTGCAGGTTTCAGTATGGATTCTTCTGAGAGTTTTAGGCAGTTTTAGTTTGACTTACTGAGTTGATAACTCAGGCTATAGGGAAAGGGCCTATATATTTTGGCTCTAGCTTTTTCAAAGATTGCCTAGATTGCAGGTATTTGGTGGAAAGGTACACTTTGTCTCTCAAGTAATTTTTCTGTGGGGATCTTTTCTTGGCATATTTTTTGTCAGTATCCATAGCATCGTCCAGTGTTGTACAGACTACCGGCCAAGTAGTTTGCAATATGTTTACCCATTCAGCCAGAAATGTACATTGGGGTAATTGTTGTGGCAATTCTGGCATAGCGACAAAGTTCTGGCCAGTGGCCACGTGAAATACTGCTGTATATTGAATTGTTATAAACTACCTCTGCTGGTGATTAAATAGCACCAGAGATATTGCTCCAATATGCCATTGATGCATTCACAGGACCCATTCATTTGGAAGTGATGCAAGGAGCTGAGCCCATGAGAATTCCCCAGCTTTAAGAACTCTAGACAAAATTGGGAGGTAAACTGCATCCATCTGTTGGAGATTATTTTTTCGTAGGTTCCATGGAGGTGATAAATGTGCTGAACGAAGAGTTTTGCAAGACTCCGTGCAGAACGGATTTTGGGGCATGCCACAAAGTGCACTTGTCAAGGTTGAACCACCTTTGAAATGTTTGAGTCTTATCGCTATTCAACGTGCCAAAGAATTGAGGGGAGGTGAGAAAGAATGCAGATGCTCCAGAGACAGACCATGAGAGCCAAGATACCACTAAGGCCACTGAGGCAGGTGTCTGACAAAAAAATGAACTGTACTCAAAACAAAATGATTCATAATTGGACATTGTGACCAACCAGGGATGGAGAAAAGAAGAAGCTATTATTTAACTATACAAGCACTGTATGGGAAAAATCAGAGTAGGTTTTGATTCTTCAGTACTGAAATGGTGTATCCAATAAAGTTTTGCTTTTAGGATTACAAAGTTTCCTAGAGCCTGCTTTTTGGGGGGGTTGCTAGTCGGACCATTGACATTAAACCAATTCTCATTTATCCAAACCCAGCACAGGCTACTCAGTCACCTCTGAGAGTGCTATGAGAGAAAAAGAAGGATGATGTCTGGTGTGGAGTGGAAAGCAGAGATGGCAGAGAAGATTGGAATGGCCCCTTAAAAAGATGGGGACTCTGATGGACTCTGGAGCACAAGTGGTTGTGACCCGATCCAAGGGGCAAGCAGAGAGACCAGACCAGCTGCCAGCGCAAAAGGAAGGAGCTGCAACTGAGGGACCCCTCCTCAAACTGAAGGAATCATGGTGGGGTAAAGGCAGAAAAACCAGTAGTAAAAAATGCTTTAAAAAACTTTTTTAAAAGGTTCCCAAAATCGTGCACCATGGCTGATTTCCCCCCCCCCCCCCGCTGTTCTACTTACCTTCCCAAGCCTCCTTATGGTGCAAACTGCCAGTGCGCATGTGAGGCCAGTGAAGCAGTAGCAAGCCGGTTCAGATTTCACCACTGACTAAAGCATATGAAGAACGGCTCCAGGAACTGGGTTTGTCTACTCTAGTAAAAAGAAAGGCTAGGGTAGACATGACAGCAGTGTTTCAATATATGTGGGGCTTCCCATAAGGAAGACGGGGTCAACCTATTTTCTAAAGCACCAGAAGGCAAGACAAGAAACAATGGATGGAAAATAATCAAGGAGAGAAACCACCTAGAACTAAGAAATTTTCTAACAGTGGAAACAATCAGTGGAATGGGTTGCCTTTAGAAGTTGTGGGTGCTCCATCACTGGAAGTTTTTAGGAAGAGACTGGATAGTCTCATTATCTGAAATGGTAAGGTCTCCTGCTCAAGCAGCGGGTTGGGCTAGAAAAAATTCCGAGGTCCTGTCCAACTCTGTTATTCTGTCATTTATTCTGTTAATTAAATCTGAACCCTAGAACAACAGAAACGTCTCATCACCTTTATCACAAAAATGGGTCACAGAGACTTTTGAAAACTAAATAGCAAACTCATATCTTGGATCCATTCTTTAAAATCAAGATGTCCATTACCACTTGCACCAAAGTAGCTCTCTTATAGTAATGATAGTCCTTGCTTAATTCAGTGCCCATTCAGTGGCCATTTGAAGTAACAGCGGTGCTGAAACAATGGCACATGTGACAAGTTCTGGAGGTTGCAGCTGTCGTAACATTGCTGCAGTCGTGTGATCATGATTCAAGGACTGGGCGATTGGCTTGCAATTACAAGGTTCGCAACATCCCACAATCCTGCAATCAGGATTTCCACCCCTGGCTTCCAACAAGCTAAGTCAATGGGGAAATTTGGCAAATGGCGATCACATGACTGCAATGGGATTTGCCTACTGATGGCAACTGGAGCTGCTGAAACTGCTATTGTAAGTCCACCTGGTCATGTGACTTTGCAACTTCTGAATACATTGCTTAGTGACAGAGTTTCTGGGATTTTCAGAACTGAGAGGGAGAAAACAGGTAGGTGATGTAAGGACCGAGGCTGATGAGCTCTTAGACTAAACCAACCTGAGCATTTTATGTCCTGTAGGCCACATCCAGCCCTTTGTCTGTCCCTGACCAGCCAGCTATGGTGACATGGGGGCAGCCCTCCACAACAGTCCCAGTTTCTTATGTGGTCCCTTGGTAAAATCAGTGGCCCAACCCTGGGCTAAATAGAGCTGTTTTGTATATACTGATGAAACGGCTCCCAATCTGAGGGGCAGGACAGCCAGGTTTTCATTAATTGGAAAAGACAGGAAGGAGAGATGTAGAATTGGAAGGAAGGAAGGAAGGAAGGAAGGAAGGGGAAACAATTCTAGATAGTCAAGATTTATTGCTATACGTAGTTTGAAATCTGGACAATGCAGGATCTTTGCTATGAAAACTGATAAACTTGATAAAAAAAGAAAATCATAGCTGAAGAGCAGGCAGGATGGAGTGGGGAGATCCACTTTGGATTGCTGCTTCATTGTCCAGCATTTTTAGAGAAAGACACAAACCCTGAGAACGGAAGTGCTCTGTGTAAACAATGCAGGCCTTTGACACAGTCCCAAAACACAGAATTTTATTTTTAAGCAAAAGGCAGGGAACATTGAGTGGCCAAGAGGCTTGACTTGGTGCCTGTGACTAGGCATCTCTTGTGCAGGAACAGGAAACCCACAGCTTCCCGTTTGTGAAACCCACAAACCTCACAGCTCCAGGATTACTCGGGATCCCCAGGCTGGGCTAGATGGGAGGCTTTGCTGGCTGCCTGGCTGGAGGGAAGTTTTTTCAGACTTCTAGAACAGCCTGACCGCTTGTCATAGATCTTCTTCTGGCAGCCTTTTCTTTTTTTATTATTTTTTTCCGGCTACTTTTCTGATGTAGAAATCAATAGGCCTCTTAGGGTAACTTGGTGGAATGGAGGAAAGATGATAGTAGAAACACTTGGTTAATATAGAAACAATTTAATTTTATTGAATAACCAAAAAAGAAAGACCTCCCTTGTTTCTACAGATTAACTTGATCCCTCCAATGCTGCTCCCCTCCCTCAGGTGCTTTCTAGGCCTGCCTCTTTATGTGGAGAGTGCGTTCCAGTCTGGAAAGCTGGCTCTCCCTCTGACCTCCCAATATTTCCCTCCAATCTGAAGTGGATGCAGGTCCCTGAACAGCCATTCTGAATTTCTGCAGGGGTGCAGCAGTTAGAATGCAGCATTGCAGGTTAGTTTCAATTCTCATGAAAAAATTCAAAACTTCTACCACAAGCCTCAAGCTGAGTCTAAAGAGTCAACAACCATAAGATTGGCAGAATAGGATTGTCTCAATCTCATTCCCAGGTGGCAGTGGAGTCAAACTCTGCAGAAAGACCACAGAGGGCGAAGCACTGCAGAGCCTGTCATGGGGCTTAGAAAGGTGGCCCCAAGGCAAGTGTGTGACAGGAATCCACAGATGTGATCATCAGGGCCAGGCCACCTTCTTCCAAAATGGCTAGAATTGGCCATTTGTGGTAAAGGCTTTCCCAGCCATGGCATCCACTTTTGCCCAAGCAGGAACTCCAGTGGTCATCCTGAAGCAGAATCCCAGTTGTGATTTCTGAAGGAAAGAACATCCAGGGTTGGATTGTTGACAACAATCCAGGGTTGACCCAGAGGGGTTTTGAACTCTCTGAGAGTCAATTGAGCCTTTTCTGTGCCATTACCCCAAGACAGAAGCTCCACTGCCGCTCCACACAGAGATAATTCCTCCTGAGGAAGAGAGGACCTCTTCCAGCGTTCTCATATAAACTGGGGCAGAGAGCTGACCCTGGGATAGACACAGTCAGGACTTCTCCTCTTCCATCCACTGCCAAGGAAGTTCCTGCACAGGAAGGACTGGAACTGCTTCAACAGGTCCCTGACATCCAGTTCCTGCAGGGGTCTTGCAGGAAGATATCATGGTTGTCCCGAATGCCACCAAAAGATCTAGCAAAGTCCTGTGGTTGCTCTTTCCAGACTCAAGATTCTCATAATAGTAAATCCTGAAATCCAAATGGTTCTAGTTCCAGTGATCTGTGCAAACTGCTGGGACATCTATGAAATTACAAGTCTGGGATGCTGCCCCAGCCATCTCACTGGATTCTGCTCAGGTGGCATTTAACTCAGAGCAACGATGAGTTTGTCAGTGAAACACCTGACAAATGGAAATCTCCCTCTCTTTGACTCCCCAGAAGGGTTTTGCTCATGCTAAACAGCGCTGCTGGACAGCATTCTGTATATACAACAAGGGCAGAGAACTAATACAGCCACATTGCCGGTCCAAATCTTTGTTCAGTCTCATTCATTGTTTTTCAGCCAGGGTGCTGTAGGTGCTTCTTCAGCTACTGTATTGCCCAGAACTCCCAGTAAAGCAACAACCAACCTTGGTGACTGAATGCTGGGAGCCAACTGGGAGTTGCAGCAGCTCAGAGTTGGCTGGAGAGAGGAACTGTAGCATCTCAAACCGCCTCCCCCAGTAGGTCTTTGGGTCCCCTCCCTAGCCCTGCTTGCTCTTGCTAAATCTGAGAACCTGGACAAAATCACTGGTTTTCAAGGGCTTCTGGGATCCTAATATTTGAAAGGGGGGGGATATTTTGTGATCAAAGGAACTGTCTGTTTTCCCCAGTTTGTGTAGAGTGGACTAATATACAAAGGTTTCAATTTTGCTGACTTTTGATATCTCTGGCAGAACCCACAATCATGGATTCAGAGAGAATGATGGTGACATTCAGGGCCTTTTGGGGAGGCAGATTTTTCCTGTATCTGCTACACGCTGTTTGTTGTAAAGAAAGCTTGCACACGCTTGTGACCACTGACTGTTTCTTGTTTTGAGGATGTTCAGCTTGCAGGGCAGGGTACCTGGGGCTAGAAATCAGAGGGGAAACAGGCAACAGGATCCCACATTTGTTTGGCTTCTTGGTTTTTCACGCCTTGTAGTGTCCCATGTCCAGCTCAGAAACAGACTTTGCAAGATGTTGCTACACTCAGAAGTATACATCTGTTTTCTGTGTAAGATTTAAGTCTGCACGGCTGATGAGTTTCAAGGAAATATAGCCCCAAGGAAGCCTGCTAATCTCTTGGGTCAAGATCAGGAGTGAAATGTTACCGTTTCAGTCGAACTGGTAGTTAAAAAAAGCTACGATGCGACGATCACCTGTGCCACGCAGTTTAGTTTTGCTAGAAAGCAGGATTTCCTGCTTTCTAGTGAAGCTAAACTGCGCACCACAGCTGATCTCCCCTTGCTGTTCTACTTACCTTCCCAAGCCTCCTTTTGGCGCATACTACACGAGTGCACAGCACACATGCACAGCCAACAAACTGGTAGAAAACCGTTTCAGATTTCACCCCTGGTCAAGATCCACGCTGAGAATCCTAAATTGGGTTGGCCAAGATTGGGGTGTGCAAGGGCTGGGGGGAGAAGAGGAGAAATAAAAAGTGAGGGGGCCAGCTCTGAAGAGGTGGATTTGTTAAGAGCCTTCCTGCATCCTTTGGCTTGAATTGCATATTTGGGTTTCCACCCTCAGCAGGTATGAGGGCCTTGGATGGTCTTGAACTCCTGCAGGGATCTCCAGGGTCCTGGAGGGAGGCTACTAGTTCAGATACCAGACTTTGCCCCCCTAGAAGAAGCCAGGCACTGCAGAAAATGAAGGGGAACTTCAGGCTGGCAGGGGACTCCCCTTAAACTTTGGGCAGCTGCTCCAGGTCAGTGGGTTGTGGGGGGGGGGGGGGGGCTGCCTTTTAGCTGCAGCTCTCAAGGCATTTCCTGCTCCCAGTCTTGGCTTCACCTTCCCTCAGGGCATGGGTCCTCAAACTATGGCAGCCATTAATCTGGCCTGCGCAGGACCATGAGGCTGCCCTGCCCACATCGCCGCCCCCACCCTTCAGCTGAGTACAGGACTTACCCGCAGGCTGGAACTGAAAGGTAAAGCCAAGAATTTCTGCCTGCAGAATACTGCTGGAGGTGGGGGAGGTGAAAAATGGGGTGCACGGATGCCCCAGGAGGCCAATAAATGGGCAAAAACTGCCTGTTTTCCACCTCCCCTGCCTCCAGAAGATAGATAAAGAGAGAGGAGGGGGGAGGGAGAGAGACACAGAAAGAGAGAGAAGGAGAGAGACAAGAGATAGAGAGAGAGAGAGAGACTTGCTTGTAAGCTCCTTGGAGGTGAAAAGAATTGCTGCAAACCAGGGTTTTCTGAAGTGGACCACTCCTAAACAACCAGTAAAAAGAAAAATCAACAGAGCAGCATGCAAACAAAAGCAAATAAAACATCCCCAGGAGCAAAACAAATTAAAGTTTAATTTATGTGCATTGTTTAATGGACTGTTAAACTGGCCATGCCCACCCAGTCACATGACCACTTAGCCACACTGGGCCCCCAACAGTCGGAGGGACCGTGAATTGGCCCCTTGAGGACCCCTGCCTTAAGGGATCCCCTGCCCACAGCTCGGCCTCTCATCATCTCTGAGATGGTGAAGGAAAGTCCACCATGCCCGCTGGTTTGAGAGGGAAGGGATCGGAGAGGGAGGTGCGGCAACTGAGCCAAGTGCTTGTGTAATTCCTGGGCACTCTTCGCACATGGGGAAGTGTTTATTCATAAGCTGTGCCAAAATGCATGGCCAGCCCTTGTCCCCTGTTGCTCGGCAAACCTACAGGGGTGTCATTTTCAGCCAGACAAGGCAGAAGGCAGCCAGGGGCTCCCTCGATGGGAGAACTTTGTTTTCAGTTTTAGTCTAGGAAGCCAGTAACAAAGGGCCAGTAACACTGAGCAAGAGACTGGTCTTACCTTGACCTTTGGATTGTGTCTCTTCAATGGCTGCCTTGCCTTTGGATTTGCCTTTGTCTTGGAACTTGCCTTTGCCTAGAGGACTAGTGTTGGCTTCATCTGAGCAGCCTGTGGAATGTATTGGGGATGAGCAAGTCCTGGCACAGGGAATTGCTGGGGAAGACCAATTTAGGCTCAGAAGCCTTAATAAAATCTCCTTACACCATGGCGTTGTGTGTGTGCATGAGTGGGACAGCACACTTAGGCTCCAAACAACTTTAGCAACTGAAATCTGCTCGCACTTCAGTCATGCAATTAAGAGGGTCAAAGGTTGGTGGTTATATAGGATACTTGGAGAACTGCTAGAAAAAGTAATCAGGCAGTGAGTTTGCAAGTGCTTAGAAATGAATGAGGTGATTACCAGTTTTGTTTGGTTTAGTGGATTCAGGGAACGCTAAGGATGCAATGTAGCTGGCCTCCAGTAAGGCATCTGATGAACCAGTCTCTTCCTGGATAAACTGGAACAAAGCAGGGACATGCAGGGGAGTTTTGGTCAATGGAAGACAGCTCTGTGAAATGGAGCCACTGTTTGCAACAAAGACCAAGGAACTAACAAGTAGACTGATTCCTTGGATCCCCTCTGGATAAGGAGAGGAAATTGCCCAAGAAAGCTGCTCCCTATCAGAAGACCCCAGGACAGCAGTTTTCCATGGGTTTGAGCACCAGATAATGGAATCTACCATCTTGCTTGCAACTGGGGCAGAGAGTTTTAAAAGACAATTGTCTGCAAGGCTCTCTTTTTAAATACTTCTGGAAATTGCTTGTTAATTATCTTAAAGCTATCACAAGTAGTCAGTTTATGACCATAACTGGAATCTCAGTCATTGAAATGACTGAGACATCATGAAAATGCTTTACTGAACAACTGTAATGCCAGCACTTCTGGCTGTGGTTGAGCAGATTGGTAAATCATGAAGCAGGTGGCGTCCCAGGGAAGGAGTGCAGGGTGCCCCAGGGAGTGGGGGAGGCCCTGGGCAGGTCATGCACGAGTTGGGGGGCAAAGCTGCAGCTGCCCAAGCAAGGAAGTCCGCCCCCCACTCTCCCAGCCCAACAAGCAGAGCCCCCACTTTTGCCTTCGCTGTTTTACTCTGGCTGCTGAGGGGAATTTATGGCCAGAGCAGAGGCAAATCTCGGCACTCTGGGGCTGAAAAGGTCCAGGCTGAAACCCAAAGAGGATTTTCAGGGGAAAATGGGCGTTTTTCGAGACAGGCTCCTCTGACTTTCCCACGATCGCAGGCGGAGCAACAGCCACCCCCAGATCCCAACCGGGGCCGCGGGGTGGAGGGGCTGCAACCTTTGGCGATCGCTCGCAAGTCCATTCATTCACTCAGTGCCGTTGTAACTTCAAACGCCTGTGAAAAAAATGGGCGTTCAGCCTAGAGACCTTCAGAAGGGCTGCTTACGGCCGTTTCAACACCGAGACTCCCGAAGAGGCTCCGGGTTCAACCGCAAGAGGGCGTCCGCCGGCAATAGCTCCTCTCCGCCCCCCAACCCCCGGCCGGGCTACGAGCGGCCCCGCGCAGCTGCGCCCTCTTCGGGCGGGGTTGGCTCTTGGCGGCTGGGCGGCGCGTGCACGGGGAGGGCCGGGAGCGCGCCCCGCGGCTGAGGCCGGTTGAACGCGGCGCGGGGGCGGCTTGGTAGTCCGGGCAGCTTCCGCGGCTCCGGCTCCAGCGGGCGTCCGGGGGCGCCTTCCCGCCCTTTTGCCCACCGGGCCCCGCCGAAGTGGCCAATCCAGCCGGCCGGCTTGAAAATCCCAGCCGAGGGGCCTCTCGGGCCAGGAAAGGCGTCCTTGGGGCTCCGTCTTCTGCCGGCCCTCCGTGGGGCCTCGGCCCTCGCTTTGGGTCGCCCGAGGTCGTGGGGGCCCTTCGGGCAGCTGCCCGGCGTGGCCGGCCTTGGCTGCTGCAGGTTGAGGTGCGCCCGGCTGGGTTTCCCTCCGGCTCCGCTCGAGAACCGGGCTGAGAAATGAGGAGGGGCCCCCTCCCCCCCTGCGCCAGATCCAGTCTGAAAAGGATCCCGCCGCCCAGGGCCCGTCTCTGGCCACGGGCAGCGTGGCTTGAATTGAAGCAGGAAGCCGCAAAATAAAAGGGCCGCAACGGGGCAGCGGAGGCCGCCCCGGGCTCAGCAGGGCGGCCTCATCCACGCCCTGCGTGCGTGCCGGGAGGAGAGGCCGGTCTTCCGAGCCGGCAGGGCGGCTTGGTCGGAAGGGATTTCTGCGGGGAATCCCTGGAGGGCTTTCTCCGGCATGAATGCCTGGGATTGTTCCTGGGCGATTGTCTGTGAAGTGCACAATCAGCCTTAGTCATCAAGGACACGGCAAACTCTCACGCCCGAAGCAGAGTCTGGGCAGTCAGAAGTTCTTCGGCTTTCTTTGGCGAGGACAAGTTAATTGTGTGTGTGTAGCAGAACTGCTGATGGTGCGCAATCCTGGTTCTCAGCCCCCGCAGGCAGCATTGGAGCCGCAGCAGAAACTTTTACAAACCAGGAGTAAATCTGGGCGCGGTTCTTTCCCGCTGGCAGAGGAAGCGCCGGCTGCTTGCAGCAGAATCGTCAGGCACGCAGCAGCCTTTCTGGGGTCATTCAAAACCTGTGAATTTGTTCAGAGTTTGGAACGGCCGGTAGGCCAGTTAGAGTTCCTGGCTGGCAGTAAATGTGTGAGCTTAGCTGAGCACCGCCAAATGCTCTGGTCAGCCTGAAGGGCTCTGGACAAGAGAGACAAATGTAAAGGTTCTCTTTGTCCCCACAAAATGCTCCCTGTCATATATTCTAATGTTCTTGGGACATCACATTAATGCAAAGACAAATAATGCAATGTTGCATATATATTTTGTTTTATCTGCATAATAATGGTATAGCCTGAATAAAGGGGATTGGTATAGCAGTAAAGAATTCTTGAACCTAAACTTGAGTTTATTATCATGTATGGATATAGTGATTGAGAATGTGGTTTTGTGAGCCTTATAAGAACAAGACGCACTCATTCTGGTGCATGCTCTTCTGCTTCTTTCTCTCACGTTCATAAGCACATGCCATGTATTCTCTCACATGCTACAATCATAATAGCTTAACGGGAGCCACACCCTGCTCAGTCAGGAAAGTTTTTGCAGTGTAAGCTGTCTGCTGCCACTCCGTCGGGATGAGGTTGAGCGCTCTGCTCTGGCATTGCAGGAACTGTCTTTCGGAGAGTTGGGGGTCTGAAGGAATGAGGTGGTCCCCCAGTTGCCCTTCGTGACTGCAGCCTGAGAGACCTAGTTGCCAACTCCCCTGACTCTCCTTCTCTTGGTAGGATTCTGAGCCGCTGGATGGTTGCATCCTAAAACATCCTCTCCGGGCTTTATCCTCCCTCTGAAATCACATCATGTGGTGGAGAAGCTCTGCAGTGGGGATGGCCTCTGCTACCTCATCGACTTCCTGATTCCTGCCAAGCACATCTTGCGGTGGGTCCAGTGGGAAGCCTGTGAGTATCTTGCTGCCTCCAGGCTCAAAGGGAATGCTTGAAAGCTTTCCCCCAGCATCCTCTCTAGGAGGGAGGGAGCCTAATAACCAGGCTGGGTCTGCAGCCCAGAAACCCTTAAGTGTGCCTAAGGCACAATGATTCTTTGCCCTACTCATTCCTAAGCAAACAGAACAATAGTGTGGAAGCTTTCAAGGGCCTGAATTGTTAGATGTTATCGTATTAAACATATATAACTTGTATTTACCAAAATAATGTTTGTGCAGATGACTCTTCAAAAAACTGCAAGTGTTAGAGAGCAGGTTTATGTCATCTGCTGCCATGCAACAAGTGTCAGGCCTGACTTTAACAACAAAAATAAATACTCTGTTGCTCACTTCTGTTGTTCATGCAAAAAAGGAGAGCCTGTATGACAGGAGTATCATTCTCTGGAATAGATGTGCCTGTATTCTTGAGTGCGTTTCTTGTAGAGAATTTTTCTATGCTGGCACTGCAAATAGTTACTTATCAATGCTTTTATTTATTATTTGTATTTACTTATATTTTAAATTTATTTTTGAAATTTAAGTTAGGTGCTCATTTCACATAAGTGACAATTTTTTATAGAGAGAATGCCAAGGGATTCAGATCTCTTAAACTCACTATACTATGATGTCACAATGCCAGCAAAGTTGAGGGTCTCCCCTGGGACAGTGAGGGGCTTGTTTTCCCTGCTTTAAGTGTGACCCTAGAACTTGACCAAGATTGCAGCTTGAGTCGGCTCACTTCTTTCAGCCTCCCCATAACTTTTTCCTTTCTATAGGGCTCAGAGTTTAAGAGATTTGAATCCCTTGGCATTTTCGCAATAAAAAAATGTCACCTGGGTTAGCTTTTCTGGCTCCCTCTGCTGTCCTTCTCAGGGACCAGAGCCATGTGCAAAGGTAACCTGGAAAAAACATCATTTAAAGTATAAAAATTGACTGTTTTACTTGATTAGACTCTTTTTTTGATGCACTCCTTCTGTATTGTGTGATGCCAACAGTCAGTCTGAATTGGGATGGGTTACATTTTTTGTAATGTAATTTTTATCCATTAGGATAAAACAGGATACTGGAACAGAAAGTCCCATCTCCATATTTCGTTGAGGAAACATTTCTTAATTAAAGCATTACCTTGACTTTTGTTGAATGCAGCCATCCTTCCTAATAGTATTTACCTTAAATACATATTTTGGGAAAGTTATTTTCAAAAGAGTGTTATCAAACTGCCAAATTCTGGTAACAGTCCAGCTGTTGTATTTGATGTTTCCAACTGGAGTTTAACATCTTAGTGTGTGTTATTTAAGCATGGAAGGGAACTTTCAGAATGAAGAATAATACTACTCTGCTCAAAATAATGACTATACATGCTTCAAACTGATTTGGAAGAATTGCTTTAGCTTTGAATAAGGGGTGAGCACAGCATCCCTTTGCTACTAATTAAAGTGGGCCCATCTTTTGTCAAGAGTTTTGCATGTGAGAGAAAAAAATGCACCTGCTTTAATGAGATAGCTCTTTATGTGACTTTTCAAACAATCACATATTTTGTTAGCCTCACTTGGAAGCCTGAGCAAAGACAGGACAGCTTTATGTCATAAAACACTGGTGTGATAGTCACACAAAGTCTACATATTCTGAATAATTTTCTGCACAGCCCTGTAGCAAGTTCAGGGAAACACATGCGGTAGTTCTACCTTATTCCACAAGTAAGGACAACTTACTTCTAAGTAAGTAATAAGTAATGCATCATTGTGTGCCTTAATAATTGTGGGCTTAATAATATCTTTAAGCAAGTATGAACCTGAAACAGCTTTTCTTCAATTAGGGGATCTTGTAATTATGGCATGGGGGAATGGGTGAGGTGGTATTAGATTCTCTCTTATTGAGAAACGGCTTGTAAACTTTTCCCCGGGCTTTTCTTGTTCCGTCAGGTTGCTCTTCCAATATGCAGGCTGGCCCCTTTGTGTTCATGAGAAGATCGTCATCCAGTTGGTTTCTCTAGACTGGTGGATCTTGAGACCGGAGGACTTTTACTTGCAAGCGGTGCTGTACTTGAGGATGTCTCCATGGATCATAGTGAAATGCTTGGCCAAGGACAAACATAACGTGGAGGAGTTTGTGGCATCTGCTGTCTTGTATGCCTTTCTCTTCACCGTGGAATGGCTGAGCTCCCTCAGCAGGAAATGGTTGGAATCACATTGGAAAACTGCTTGTAAGCCACAGATGTTGAGATATTCTGAGTGTCTCGGGATGAAATAGTCAATCCAGAATTTATCAGTAAGTCCCAAACTATTGGAAAAATAAAAAGAATGTGCATTTTGTCCCAATGAATGAGAAGTCTTCTCCTTTAGACTTTCCAGTGGAGGAGTCCCCCAGCAATTGTCTTTCGGGGGGAACCTATGTCTTCCACGAGGCCAACTCATTTGCCACCACCTTAATGGAGGAGCCTGCTGATCAGGCATGTGGGAGCCCAGAGCTCGGGAAGGCCTGTGAAAGTGACGGGGAAGGAGAAGAGGCGGACTTGGCAGGTACCCCCCTACTCACCTCAGGCTGCCTCAAAGGATCTTCAGCTCAGCCCAGCGCTGTCTGTTGGGTGGAAGCCAAGGACAGCCAGCAGCACAGTCAGAACAATAGCCGTCGCTGGGGAAATTGTGCTGGTTCAGCTCTTGCATCGGTGCCATCTGGGCAGCTGAGGACTTCTGACATGCCAGCTACTAATGTTGCATGTTCTGTAAATAATGAAACAGAATGTGATAAATCGTTCCCGAAACATCCTGGCAATCCAGAGAATTGTCCAGCTTCTTTGAGTCCCACTGTTTCCTCTGTTGTTAAGGAGCCAAATTTTGCCAAGACGTTATTGACACATCCAGAACTCAATGTGCTCGATTGGAGGTATGTCATGTGCAGTTACGAGGATGGAGAGGAGGCTGAAGGTCAGGCTCGGGGGACAGGCTCTTCAACCATAGCCGGAGGCCGCTCGGAGTTCCCCAAGCCTTCAGCATTCTATCCTGATGTTTTGGGTGTAGAAAGAATAGGAGATGTTGTCCTGACAGAGCGGGAGATCAGTAACTGTGAGTGGGATTCTGACGGCTCCAAAGAAAGGCTGGAGGGAAAGGCAACTTATCCAACCATAATCAAGTCATCACAGGTGGGAATTTTTTCAAGGAGGAGAATAGCTGATAACCAGTTCTCACAGAAACCATTGGTGGAAGTTAAAGGTCAATCTTTTGAATGGTTGGAAGAACTGCATCTTCTAGAGCACACGGAAGGGACACTAGGGGACCCATTAATGGAGTTGGGCAACAGAATAAGCATGGAAGGAAATAATCAATGGCAGACTAAGCAAAGCCCCTCTAAGAATGGGTGGCAATTTAATTCTGGAGTTCCTTTCGTCCCGAAAAGCTCCCTTTCCCAGAAGGCAGGGCAAGAAAATGTGGATTGTTGTCAACAGCAAGCGGGAGACAATCTTCTGCTTCCCAGTTCTGAGGCCGAGTCGAGGAGCACGAGAACAAAGCTGAAGGAAAATGGCCCCAGGCACCTAACAGGAGTGGCTGGACAGGCAGAGCCCCCCTGCAGCAATCTTCCCCAAAGCGGTGCTGCAGCACATTCTGTGGATGAGCCCAATCTCTCAAGCACACCACAAGCTTTGCAGATAGGTGTTTTCAAGAAGGTGGGAAGAGGACATGGCAGCCAAGCCCCTTTCCCAGACAAGGAGTCGGGCACTGGGGCCTTCCTGGAAAGTAGACACAACTCAATCCATGAAGCTCTCCACTGGTTTCAGCCCAGTGATACAGAGATGAACTCCTTGACATCCCCCCTTCCAGCAATGACATTGCCAGAGCACACCAAGCCCATCCCAGAGGGGGATCAGGCCACAGGTAGGATGCATTCGGCCACTTTCTGCCCTTCGCTGGGGAAGTGGTCTCATGACAGATCGAGTGTACAAGATAGGGCCTCTTTCAAGAACGTGAGAATGGCAGGGAAGGGAATTCAAGTTTAGAATGTTACAGTGGTTAATTGCAGAGGCCAGCAGCTTTTTTGGCTAGTGAACATATTAAGGATTTTGAAAATATGCCATGGGCTTTACCGCAAAGAATTGCCTCAGAAGGGTTAGCCCATTTGTGACACAGTTGTATTGGACATGGAAGGTCATTGAATTACTACAGCAAACTTCCTATAGCCCATAGACGCTTCCTATAATTTGTAGCTTTTTTTAGTTTTTGCTGGACAAATTGGGCATGTTTAAAGACTAGCAGTGCTCATCCTAGACTGTAGTTTTTATTTTCTAAGTAAAATGCTCTGGAAATGAAATGAAGATCGTGCTTGATGGTTATCTCTTTACTTTGCAGCATGCCAGCTTCCAATTTAATATTCTGCCCTGAAATCTTGGTCTCCTCAATCTCAGGAGGGGCACAAAGCCTGGGTCGGGCCAAGGGAGTGGTTCATACACAGGCATTGTGCAGTGTAGTAGTCTTCCGTGTTATTGCACAGGAATGAGCTTGCAAATTGTGTATAGAATGTACATCTTGACAATTACTGTGCTAGACCAGAACTCCCAGATTATACGGCCAAAGTTTAGCAAAACGACAAAAGTTGTGATGACGTGATTGTTCACAACAAAGGAACAAAGCTTCTCACTCATCCAAAAAAATCTGTACAGGTAGTCTTTGACTTATGACCACAATTGAGCCCAAACTTTCTGCTGTTAAGTGAGACATTTGTTAAGTGAGTTTTGCCCCATTTTACAACCTTTCTTGCCACACTTGCTAAGTGAATCACTGCAGTTGGTAAGTTAGTAACCTAGTTGTTAAGCGAATCTGGCTTCCCCGTTGCTTTTGCTCATCAGAAGGTCACAAAAGGGGATCTGCGACCGTCATAAATATGAATCAGCTGCCAAGCATCTGAATTTGGTCATGGGGATGCTGCAAAGGTGGTAACTGTGAAAAATAGCAATAGGACTTAACAGCTCTCTGAGCGGTTTACAGAGTCAGCCTCTGGCCCCGATAATCTGGGTCTTCATTTTACTGGCCTCGAAAGGATGGAAGGCTGAGTCAGCTTTGAGCCTGGTGAGAATCAAAGTGATGAACTGCTGGCAGCCGGCAGGCAGCAGAAGGAGCCTGCAGTACCGCATTCTAACCACTGCGCCCTAAGTTGGTCATAAATCACATTTTTCAGTGCTGTTGTAACTTTGAAAGGTCACTAAATTAACTGTTGTAAGGTGAGGACTACCTGTATATCTGCTCCACCTGTAAACGTCCTCCCTGCTAAAATGTCACTGTGTGGTTCGCTAGTGCCTGGAGTCCCAGGAAGGAGCTTTTAAAACAATGAAGCTAACCATTCTGGCTCACAAATTACCTTTTTCCCCCTCTGAAAAGTAGATTTTAATCTGTATAGGAAATTATGGATTTCTGTCCCTTTGAGGGATAAAAAAGTATTTTTTTTATCTCCCAAAGGGACAGAAATCCATAATTTTTTATCCTGTCTCACACAGTTCATTGACTGCAGTTGATTATTATGTCTGGTAGTATTAACTGTTTTCTAAAAGTTATTCATCTAATACAGTAACTCATTCATGTGAATTGCTGATGAGTGTCAACCTGAAGTGGGGGCTGCCTAGAAGTGCCCCTCCTCATGGGCAAGGAGGCCTCTGGGTTCACAGACAGGCTCTGCTTTCTCAGGACACCTGAATCCTGGTTTTATTTATTTATTTATTTATTTTATTTAATTAAATTTCTATACCGCCCTTCTCCTGGCGGACCCAGGGCGGTGTACAGCCAATTAAAAACCAGTACATAAACAATTAAAAACATCCTAAAATCCATATAAGTTAAGGCTGAAGGTATAAGAACCGACTAAAACTCTAAAAAGTTTAAAATTTAAAAATGTAGAAATATTTAAAAATAAAAGGGATCAGGCAAGTCCGGCGAGTTGGAAAAGGTGCGTCTTTAGAGCCCGACGAAAAGTCCGGAGGTCAGCAATAGTTCTCAGTTCTGGAGGCAGATCGTTCCAGAGGGTGGGGGCTACCACAGAGAACGCTCTCCCCCTGGGGGTCGCCAGCCGGCATTGTCTGGCTGACGGCACCCCGAGGAGGCCCTCTCTGTGGGAGCGAACCGGTCGGTGGGAGGCAATTGGTGGCAGAAGGCGGTCCCGTAAATACCCTGGTCCTAAGCCATGGAGCGCTTTAAAGGTGATTACCAACACCTTGAAACGCACCCGGAAGTCAACCGGCAACCAATGCAGCTCACGCAGGAGAGGTGTCACGTGGGAGCGCCCTGTCGCTCCCATAATCCCCCGCGCGGCCGCATTCTGCACCAGCTGAAGCCTCCGGGTGCATCCCAAGGGGAGCCCCATGTAGAGAGCATTACAGTAGTCCAGGCGAGACGTGACGAGCGCCTGAGTGACTGTGCGTAGGGAGTCCCGATCTAGAAAGGGCCGCAACTGGCGTATCAGGCGAACCTGATAGAAAGCCCCCCTGGCCACGGCTGTCGTATGATCCTCTAAAGACAGCCGTGGATCCAGGAGGACGCCCAAGTTGCGCACCCTTTCCGTGGGGGCCAATGATTCGCCCCCAATAACCAACGATGGAGTCAGTTGGCTATATCGGGACGCCGGCAGCCACAGCCACTCGGTCTTGGAGGGGTTGAGTCGAAGCCTGTTTCTCCCCATCCAGACCCGCACAGCTTCAAGGCACTGGGACATCACCTCCACGGCATCGTTGGGGTGGTCTGGGGTGGAAATGTACAGCTGAGTGTCATCAGCGTACTGATGGAATTCCACCCCAAAACCACGGATGATCTCACCCAGCGGCTTTACATAAATGTTGAACAGAAGGGGCGAGAGGACCGACCCTTGTGGCACCCCACACACTAGGCGCCTCGGGGTCGACCGCTGCCCCCCTGTCAACACAGATTGCAACCGGTCGGAGAGGTAGGAGGAGAACCACCGAAGAACGGTGCCCCCCACTCCCAATCCCTCCAACCGGCGCAACATGATACCATGGTCGATGGTATCAAAAGCCGCTGAGAGATCTAACAGCACCAGGATAGAGGAGTACCCCCTACCCCGGGCCCTCCAGAGATCATCCACCAACGCGACCAATGCCGTTTCGGTGCTGTAACCAGACCTGAAGCCGGACTGGAGCGGGTCTAAATAGACAGCTTCATCCAGGTACCGGGGGAGCTGCCATGCCACCACACTCTCAACAACCTTCGCTAAAAAGGGAAGGTTGGAGACTGGACGATAATTTGCCAAAACAGCTGGGTCCAGGGAGGGCTTCTTGAGGAGGGGCCTCACCACCGCCTCCTTCAAGGCGGTCGGTAGGGCACCCTCACTCAGAGAAGCATTTATAATCTCCTGGAGCCAGCCTCGTGTAACCTCCCGGGAGGCCAGCACCAACCAGGAGGGACACGGGTCCAATAAACATGTGGTAGCATTCAATCTCCCCAGGATCCTGTCCACGTCCTCGGGAGCCACAGGATCGAACTCAGCCCAGATAACACTCTCAAGACCGGGCTCAGTCACCTCGCCCGAACCAACCCAGTCGGCGGCCAACTCATCCCGAATCTGAGTTATTTTATCATCCAGATATTGAACAAAATCCTCAGCACGTCCCTGCAAGGGATCCTCCCGCGCTCCCAGATGAAGGAGGGAGCGGGTCACCCTAAACAGGGCGGCTGGGCGATTATCTGATGACGCAATAAGGGCGGCGAAATAATTAGATTTCGCCGCTTTTATTGCCACTAAGTAAGTCTTAATATAAGCTCTTACTAGTGTCAAGTCAGAATCGGAGCGACTGGCCCTCCAACCGCTCTCTAGGCGTCTTTTCCGGCTCTTCATCTCCCTCAGCTCCTCGGTAAACCAAGGAGATAAGTGAGTTCGGCGCCGGGTCAGAGGCCGCAAAGGCACGACACGGTCCAAGGCCCCACCGGCCGCCCTATCCCAGGCCGCCACCAGGTCCTCAGCCGAGTCGCGTGTCAGTGTCTCAGGAAATGGCCCAAGCTCCGTCTGGAACCTATCAGGATCCATCAGGCGCCTGGGGCGGAACCACCTAATTGGTTCCGCCTCCCTGCGGTGGGGTGCAGCGGTCAGAAAGTCGAGTCGAAGGAGCGAGTGGTCAGTCCATGACAAGGGTTCGACGCCTATATCCCCAGTATCAAGACCACCCAACCACTGACCGGAGACAAAAACTAGGTCCAGGGTGTGTCCACCAATGTGGGTCGGGCCCTGAATTACCTGGGTCAGGTCCATGGCCGTCATGGAGGCCATGAACTCCCGAGCCATCTCAGATGTTTCACCGATGGATGGCAGGTTGAAATCCCCCATGACTATAAGCCTGGGAGTAGCAACCGCCACCTCTGCTATAACATTGAGAAGCTCGGGCAGGGTTGTTGCCACGTGGCAGGGAGCCAGGTACGTGACTAACAGACCCATCTGCCCACCAGGGCCCCATCTCACATAGATGGACTCACACCCGGCTATCTGAGGTACAGTGGCCTCCCTCGGACCCAGACCTTCCTTAATAATGACCGCTACTCCCCCACCCCTGCCCTGGGCTCTCGGCTGGTGAAATGCAAGGAAACCCGGTGGGCACATCTCCACGAGGGGGACCCCCCCCTCGTGGCCCAACCAGGTCTCGGTAATACCCGCCAGGTCCGCACCCCCCTCTTGGAGAAGATCACATATGAGGGGGGCCTTATTTACAACGGACCTCGCGTTGCACAACAGCAGCCGGAGCCTCGGGTCCTGAGACTCTAGACAACCCGGGGAACGGGAATAGCTCAGGGGACCGGGGCAAGCAATCGCTCGAAGACAGCGAGTGCGTGCCCCCACCACACGATATGGTCCCCTGCTCTCGCCATATCTGCCTCTCCCACATAACGTAGAAATCACACCACCCTCAACAGAGGGCTCAATCAGAGCCCTCTTGCCTCCAGCAGCTACACCTCCCGTGGCATCACAGACTGCCAGGCCTGTCCCTTTCCCCTCCGGGTTTCCCCCCAAACCCACACCCTCCCCCACCCCAGAACCCCCTAAAACACCCCTTAAAAAAGTAGTTAAAAAACCCCTCAATCCCCGCTTCGCAGCATGCCACCTCTCGGGGTCCCAAGACCCGTCATTAAGGTAGGCCCTCGATAACGAGGAGGGCCAAACCCGCGAGAGGGGGGAATCTCGCAGGGCAAGAAGCGTGGACCTAGAGAGCATCCAACAGATAAGGCAGGAAAATGGGGCATGGCATAGGTCCATAAACATAGTCATAATTCCAGATGTCCTAATGCAGGACCAGAACAATCAGGAGAGAAACGCCGCTACCCTCTCACGGTAGCGACCCGGAGTCTCTGTATTCTGTCCCTGAGGGGGAATGTCCAAGGCCACTCTCTCACTGTGGCCTGGCAGATTTGTCCTGTAAATGTGGCACCCCCTCAGATAGATGGTAACAACTGGCTCCACAATCCTCCCGTGAGCTGGCCTGTCTTCTCATAGCCAGCCAGCGGAGTAATGAAATGCAGATGGAAACGCCAAATGCTGGTAAAGACGCCAAAAAAGGTCCGAAACACCACTCTGGAAGTGGCGGCCTGATAATAAAGGAGCGGGCAGGTTTGAGGGCCAGCAGAAGACAAGCAGGATGGAGGGAGAGGGAACCCTCACCAGCCTCCAATGGGGCCATAAGCCCGCTGGCTGCTGGGGGCCACTAAAATCATTGGCCCCCCAATCTCATCACTGCCACCATTCGTTGGCCGCCATCTCCTTGCCACCCATCACCATCTCTCGCAGCATTATTATTTCCTCAGCGGGGGCTTCGCGAGGGTTTCGCAACGGCTGCCCTCTCACTGCAGCCGCCGCTCGCCACTCGCCGCTTGTCTTCGCCGCCCCCCCCCACCGCGCCGCCATCTTCCGCGGCGCCTCTCAGCTGTCCAGAAAGGGGGGGGGAAGCGGCGGGGATCTTCAAAACGGGGTGGCGGACTCGCAGCGCCGCCCAGCTGTTTAAGGGCGGCGGGAGCCTCCGAATTCTTCCAAGGGCTTCGCCACGGCTGCCCTCTCACTGCAGCCGCCGCTCGCCGCTCACCACCGCTCGCCGCTCACCGCTTGTCTTCGCCGCTTGTCTTCGCCCCCCCACCGCGCCGCCATCTTCCGCGGCGCCTCTCAGCTGTTCTGGGTGGTGGAGGCAGCGGGGGGCTTCGGCATCTTCTGGTGCACGCTGGTGGGTGACAACCCCACCAGCGTGATGGCCGCATGTTCCGCTGGCTGGGCAGGGGGCTGCCGATGGGCTGCAGCCCCCACGGACCTGCTAAGAGCCAGCCAAAAAGCCCATCTTCCTAGGACGCCCAAGGTACGATCGCCATCTTGGGCATGCGCAGGGAGATTTTGCTCTTCTTCTCCACCAGAAGAGGTTGGTACTGCCCAGCAAATGCCCAGTGGTCTTCCAAGGGCTGGCTGATAAGAATCAAGGCTCCAGCCAGCCTCCCATTGCTGTTCCCTAGCTTTGCAGGCTTTTGCAGCTAGGAAGAAAGAAAGCTACCAACCCTGCAGCTCCAGAGAAAATGCTGCAATTCAGTTCTCTGAAGTGGCAGCTGAACCAAGGAGAAGTCATAAAGGTGTGACACTAAGGCAAAATCAGAGCTGCCCTTCTGTGTGAAAGGAACCTCAGAGAAGTGATCAAGTTTCTACCTTGAGTTTGCCCGAAGATTAATATTTTTTTCCAAAAGACGTTGATGCATGTTGTGTGCTGCGGATATAGAATGATTAGGATGTAAATCTCCTCTAACAAGGCAACAGGAGATGAGGGGGAGGCATTTTTATTATGGCACTCAAGATGAAATTAATATGCTTCTTATTCTTGATGTAAATGAACACTCAAGACTGCTTTTTGCTAATGTTGTGAAGAGACTAATCTTTGTTGTCTCCATTAGTTATCTCTTGTTTTGAGAGGAAAAAACCTAAAATTAAATGTCAGGGCAAAGTAGATTTTTTTCCCTCTGTTGACAATGGGTTAAAGAAAAGAGTACATTCTCAAAGTCGCATGAAAGTTGATTTTTAGCAAATGATTGACTGATGGATTGATTATCAAGAATCTCTTTCATTTCAAAATTAGCACAGCACAGCATAGAATTTTTTATTGGCCAAGTGTGATTTGGACACACAAGGAATTTGTCTTGGTGCCTATGCTCTCAGAGAAGATGGACCCAAAAGAAGATCGTTCTTCCCCTTCCACCATAAACAGTTTGAGTACAGGTGGAGGGATTGGTCTTATTGGAGAAATCACCTCAGGTTTTAACAACCTGCAGTGGAAAACCGGGTGAATTTTCCTCAGTGTTTTTGGCAATTCTAATTCTACTGTAACCAGGTTAATGATGTGCTTGATGAGAAAAGATCCTACAAATTTAAGTCCCAACTTTTTTGAGAGTTGTAAAGATTGGCGGAACTGGGCGGATAAATACACTCGGTCCCCAACGTGGAATTTTTAAGCTCAACCCTCTTTTTATGAGCCTGGATTTTATAAGCCTCCCTGGCTTCAGCCAGTGCTTTACGCACATCTGGCCATGTGCTTTACAGCTGGCCCATCCACTCTTTTAATGAAGGGATTACTGGATCTTTTGCTTCTTTGGCCAGCACGCGCCAGTCATGGAGACGAGCTGGGCCTCTCGCAATACAAGCAATGCACAGATCATTGTTTAGTCCATCTTTGAAACAGCTGACCAGGATGTCTTCTGGCCAGTCAAGGTGGCACTTGTTGCTTAATGCTTTTTTGAAGGCTGGGTAATTTTTCTTTTTCTTGAGCCCTAGTAGTTACTTGGGCTGCTAGTTGATGTGTTGAGAGCAGTGGTTTGTTTATTTCTGCTTTGGAGCAATTATATTGTGGCATTTGTGACAGGATGTCAGCAAGGAAGTTCTTGCTATTCAGTCTCCGACAATTTCTTTGAAGTGTAGGTGCACGGCTGTAGCTGCCCTTTCTCGTCCTCTTGCAATAACACTGATCCCAAGGCAACATCACTGGCATTGGGCTGAATGTCCCTCCTCCCTTATATCTTAGGTGAGTGGGTGAACTCCATGACCTCCACTTCTTTCAGCGCTGTTTCTCTGTCACGAGGTGGCAGCTTCGTGGCCTTCCCCCCCGCTTTGGTTCTGGTCCGCTCTCTTTGTGATTAACCACTAGGATTCCAAGGACCAAGGTTTGGCAGAACTATAGGCTGCTCTGCAATTGTGTGTGTGTGTGTGTGTGTGTGTGTGTGTGTGTGTGTGAAGGAAGAGATGTTTCATCATCTACAGTAAACCTCATTGGGTTGGTCCAGTTCAGATTAATTGCAAAGAGGCAGGATAAATCTGTGAGTATCTGCTTTTCCTCTGAATGCAAATGGGAATAATTAAACTCTTAGCATTGAAAGCTGTTTCCTATTACAGAAACATCATTGAATGGGACAGAAAATTCCAGTGAAGAAGCTGATAACAGCAACCTGGCACTGATCACTCCTGGTGGTTCTGGGGGAAAAGACCCTACAGCTGTGACTATGCAACCAGAACTCCCACTCTTTCCATTCAGGGGGATTCTGGAAACAGA
Organism: Masticophis lateralis; assembly: GCA_030761175.1. Taxonomy (NCBI): domain Eukaryota; kingdom Metazoa; phylum Chordata; class Lepidosauria; order Squamata; family Colubridae; genus Masticophis; species Masticophis lateralis. The sequence continues at coordinate 26,255,844 of JAUDYJ010000010.1, forward strand.
CCCCTTGCCAATGAAGAGTGTGAATTGGGAGATGCTTCGGAGTGGGGCTGCATGCCTGCCAGGTAAAGCCCCTAAAGGTTCCTGCTGTCTTTATGATTTGTGAAGAAGGCAATGGTCAGGGAAAGAGCGATTTGTGAACCTGAGAAATGCTTTCATTTTCTCACTGGAGATTGGGCCCCCCTTCCCAAAGAAACAGCCAGAGCCTCTGCACCCTTGAGGTGTCTCCCTCCACGGTCTGGCCTTCGCAGGTTGCAGAGGAACAGTGGGAAGCCAGGGCCTCTAAGCAAGAGCAGAAGGAGCTGAAGTTTGTGGCAGTCCTTTTAGAGTGAAGGGGTGGACCTGAGGCTCTTTAAGAGAACCAGACTGAGTTGGCAGCTGGGATTCCCCCCAAAAGAGTTTATGGTGCTCTGCAGCCAGACTCCCAGTGAGGCTCAGGAAGATCTACAACCAAAGAAAACAAATGGCAGGCTAGCGGAGCCCCTCAAGGATCCAATTCTGCTTTCAGAACCAGATCTGTGTAGATCGGAGTTTGTGTTTCTCTTAATCGTTTTCAACTTCTACCATCCCACTATTTCCAATATTTTGCCATGTTTGCATCCATTCATTCATGAGATAGGTTGAAAAAGCCATTTCTCTGTTTATTAGAGGGCAATACACAGCCACTTCAAGGAGGCCTTGGTTCTTCTTTTTGCCTAATTAGTTAGACAAATTAAACAGAGTCTCTTTCTCAGGTACCAGAGACAGATCCGGACGTGCCGTGGTCATCATCACAATGCGGAATACAATTTGGTTGTGCCCGAACTGCAATGCCAGTGAAATAACACGCCTTCTCCTGTATTTACGCAACACTCTCAGGTTTGTGAGAAAAGACAAGGAAGAGACAGTCAGCGAGTGTTCTGTGCATGGAATACTGTTAAGTGTTCTGTCAGTTCTTAGCTTTATAATTGTAGATTTCCAGTCAGTGGAGAAATACGGATGTGGAGTCTCTTAGCTGGCTTGGATACTTCCATGTCCTCTGGGAATCCCAGATACAGCAGCTTAAATATGCTGCTATAATTACTCGCTGGTCTGTGAATATTTTCTGATCTCCTCAAGGAGTATTTTGAATAGTTACATTCACATCTGTCTCCTATTTCCTTTCATGCTCAGGCCAGAGTGCAAAGCCTTGGGTTTAACCATTCTGGTAGATGCCCGGCGATCTTCTCTAGTCCCAGCTGTCTTCACAGCCTTAGGCACTTTGCAGGTGAGACTTCCTTCCTTCTTCTGAATCCTGCTCTACCATTGTTGGGTGCCCACTGGGCACACACAGCCATTGTTTTCCTTTCCCAGTTCTTTGCCAGCGTTCCATCACACCAGATCTGGGTGCCCTGAAAGTGCCAGAAACATTTAGGTAAGAAACAGCTCACGTGTGAAGGACTTGGCCTTAAGACAAGCACTTCCATTTGGCCTCGTCCTTCCTTGTTAATAGAGAAATGGAGAAAACATTCCTGCAATCCTTATTTAGCTGGATGTCAAAACTTTTGATTGGAGCAGGAGCCATAGAAAAATGCATTTTATCATTGCAGGAGATCATCCCCCACTGCATCCAGAGAGCCCTGCTGCTTGTGGAGAGAGACCCCGCCTTCCAGATAGAAAAGCCAGCTGCTGTGCAGGTGTGAGGAAGTCCGGAATTCAGGAATCCTTCACCACCATTTAAAAGGGCCTGGAGGGTGGTCTGATTCTATAGTTCTGTATTCCAAAGCTTTGGGGCAGTTACAAGCGTGATTTTGAAAAGGATGAGGAAGGGGTAGAGCAGCCCCAGAGCAGTCCTGTCGATCTGTAGGCCTTTGTGGCCCATGTAAGCCTGCTAAATAGCAGGCAGCCATTCCAGCCCAGAGGAGGTCTGTTCCTGAGTTGCCTTTCCCCTGCTTTCCCTTTTCCTGTCAGCGTGCACAAAGCCTCCATTTTTCTGGCCAAGGGGTTTGTGTTGCTGGAATTGGAAAAGGAGAGGCTATACAGCAACTAAGGTTTGACATCTACAGCATGACCTGTGTGCTTGCACTGGGGCTCAATGTGTCCAGCCTACTGGTCAGCATCTGAGGGCGGAGCATCATCTGCCACTCGGAGTGAGGCTGCATCGTTTCTTGTACCAGTCAGGTCTCCAAAGGCCTCCCCCCACCTATTCAGAGTTCCCCTACTCCTCTTCCCATCCCTTGGGGTCTCAAGCTGCTTGGGCCTTTCCTCCCCACTGCATCACTGACTGCTAATTTACCTCTGGCGCCACGTTTGAGAGTCCTGCGCTTCCCATGCTCACCTCCTGCACAGCCTTGGGTGCTGGAGCCCTTGTCCAGCCAGGCAGAGAAGCACCAGGCCTGCCTCTCCCTTTCCCTTCTGGGCCCCAGCCTCTCTCACAAGTGGGCACAGTTTGTCCCGTTGTTTGCTGGAGTGCCAAACCCGCCCAGATTTCACAAATTGCACCGCTGCCTTGCTCCCCTCGCTTGCCAAAAGCATTGGCTGCTGCTGCTGAATGCTGGGGTAGGAGTGAGGGTGGGTGGGGGGTATATCAGTGATAGAGGAGCAAGCCGATCTGGCATGCATTACTGAGACCTGGCTTAGTCCAGAGAGGGGGGTTTCCCCTCTTGGAAATGTGTCCAGCTGGATTTTAGATTTGGTAGCAGCCAAGATCCCAGAGCAGGGGAGGCAGCGTGGCCATCCAAGTGGCCATCCAAGAATCTTATTCAATTATCTGGGAACAGTTTGATCTATAGGACCTAAGGAACCGGACAGGCTCCTTGATGCTGTCAGTGATGTGGTCACTTAGGTCCTTGTCCCTCCTGGTTGGTGAAAGTTGCAGGATGATGACCGCCAGGCGGGTTTAGGCAGTGATCAATTCTTCACTGCAGGAAGAGGCATTCCTGGAGGCTTTTAAGGAGGCCCTGGCTTGCCATCTCCTTAAAAAAAAATCTCTTGGGACCCCCCCCCCCCCCCCACACACAACTGGACAATTTCTGTGCAGTTTCCAACCTTCCCTTTTTAGGGAAAATGATAGTTGCTTGGATTTCCTGGTCAGGATCCAGGCTCAGTTATGGGACAGAAATAGCACTGATCATTGTTGTTGATGATCTCTGGCGAGAGTGGGATGGGGATGTCAACCATCTGACTAGCGAACCCAAGAAAAGTAGGCACTCAGGCATTTTAAAATCCCAAAAATAAAACTTTATTGGATACACCATTTCAGCATTGAAGAATTAAAACCAGCTCTGAGGTTTTCCCATGCAATGCTACATAGTTTCCCCTTCTTCCCACCCATAGTGATCACTCTGGCCAATTATGAATCAGTCTTTTGTTTTGAGAACAGTTCATTTCTCCGTGGGACACCTGCAGCAGCGACCTTGGTGGGTTCTTGGCTCACACGGTCTATTCTTGGATCGTCTGCATTCTTTTTCACCCTTCCCTTCCCTCCATTAATTGGCAAGTTGAATATTGATAAATATTCAAATGGTTCAGAAGCGTTTCAAACTTGACAGGTTGGCACAACCATCCTTACTCACCTTGGTCTCGGCTGCCTTCAATATTATCAATCATGCTATCCTTCTGGGCCAGCTGTGGGTTTGGGACTGGACGGTGCTGGTTTGGCTCCTTTCTACAAGGACGGTCCCCATTGGTGTTTGATAGGGAGCGAGAGACTAAGTGACGGCTGGGTGGAGGTATCACCAGTATGCGGATGATTCTCAATTCTGTATTTCCACTCTTGGTGACTCAAGTGATGTCGTGGCTGCCCTCATGGTGCCCGGAGGCTGTGGGGGCCTGGATCTTCAACTGAACCTTGGCAAATCCAGTTGGCTTTGGGTGCATGGGGCCCCAGGATCCAGGACTTAGTCATCTTCAATTCTGGATGGGGTTGCGCTACCCCAGATGAATCCAATCCGCCACTTGGGGGGTTCTGGATGCGCGACTCCTATGTGACTCTTGAAGAGCAGGTGGCAATTGCAGTTAGGAGAGCCTTTGCACAGTGTTGTTTTGTGTGCCAGTTGCGGCCTTTCCTGGATCAGTCATTCAATTCCTGGTCATCTCATGCCTGGACTATTGCAATGTGCACTACATGGCAGTGCCCTTGAAGAGTATTCGGTAGCTGCAATTAGAGCAGAATGCGGTGACAGAGGCCGTTCTTGGGGCCCCTCAGGTGTCCCATATTATACTGCTGTTCCGTTAGCTGCATTGGCTGCCAGTTTGCTTTTGAGTACAATTCAACTTGCTGGTTTAAAGCCCTTCATGCCAAGGGTCCTGGTTATCTGAAAAACTGTGTCACCCCAATGGGATGGGCCCTCAACCGTGTTGGCAGAGGGGGCATGCTGCGGAATGTCAGTCCAGGATTTTCGCTGACGGGGTCCAGCAGAAGAGACTTTTCTGCTGTGGCTCCTGCTCTTTGGAACATCCTGCCCCCCCCCGGTAAGATTCGCACCCATCATTTTGACCTTTTGTAAGGGCCTGGAGACTGGCTCTGCCTCTTCACCTGGGGCCCCAGTTTATGATTCTGGCGGTTGCCATTGGATGAGGAAATACCCCCATCTCCCCTCCTCCCTCACCATCTTTTAACAGTATTGTTATTTATGTTTTATTTTAATGTGTTTTCATATTTGTAAGCTGCCCAGATTCATCTCTAACAAGATGAGCATTTGGGAACATGTAAACTCTCCTTTCTCTTTCACAGTATGACTGTGACCTTGTTGCTGGTATCCTTATGATTTAGATTGACTGTTTCCTAATATAATTTGATTGCTTATTTGTACCATATGACTACCATATCACACTTGGCCAAGAAAGAATTCTGTTCTATTCTATTCAGTGTGAACTTCTCAATTCCTTGAAGTCCCTCCACAAACATATTGAGAGCCAGCAGCTGCCTCAAGAATTCAGCGGGTCACTTCCCTATTGCCATGAGAATTGGCTGCACTTCCAAATGGTGAGGCAAGGATGAAAACAACCTTTGAGTAATCCAGAATTCCAGGAAATCTATAGTTCTATAAAAAAGTATTCTCTCGTGGATTTTCTGAATGTTTGAATATTTTGCCACTGAATATTATGAGAATCAGGGTTGAATGTATAAGATACTGATATGCAAAGTGGGGAAGGTAGAGTGGTCTTTCAGGTTTGAAGAGGGTAGGACACGAAGATGGCTCTCCAGTCCCAGTCTGGAAGCAGAGTCTAGCGGGGGGAGGGGGGAGACTGGGAGGCCGTGTTGTCCTTATGATTTGCTATCAGTTTTTGGTTGGTGCCTGTCTTCAAAGCCACCGGAGGTGGCTCCCACTGGGCAAATCCTACGCTAGGGGCATGGTATGCTGCCGTATGCTGCCCGAAAATCAAAGTTGCAAAACCATTTCTAGAACTCCAGGACTCCACCAATCCAAAGTTAGAGCCAAATTGGGTCCATAGTGAATCTTCTCAAGTGGCTCCCTGTCAAAATCAATCTGACAATTAGTCCGGAGGATCCTTAGAACAACTGTTGCTGTCCTTAAGCCTCTCTTGCCGTGGATGCAAACGGGATTCAGGAGAGGAGAGCCAGGCCGACAAAGCTCGCCAAGAAGGGCGGCCCTCCTGTTTTCCAGAAAGCACCTGGATGGCCCTCCATGCTTTGGGAGCAATACTCTGTGGCCAGATGAGTAGGACATTGCAGGCTGCATAAATGTCTGGCAGAAACCAAGCCCTGCATTCCATAAGGCAAGCTGCCTCATATCAGGTACCAAATGTCTGGAGGTGGTAATTGCCATTATTAAAAGAAGCACAAACTCTGATCTGAATCAGAGAATTCTTCAGGAGAACAACAGATCAAATACATACTATATTTCACGAAATCAGCAAGATCTACAAAAGAAAAAATGCCAAGATTTGGAATGAATAAGAAAATTCAGCTTTAAAGACCATAAAAATGTCCTGGCATAACCTGAACAAGCAGTTCCTTTCCCATTCCTCTGGATCAGTTTTCAAGGGAAGAATGGTTGCAGCAGAGCTTGTGAGAGGCTGATCTCCAGGTGCCAGAACTGTTAGCGGCCAGGATTGCAGCAAAAAGGAGGGCCGGGTCTGTTACTGAATTTAAGGAGTTGCAGCAGGTGAGCCGTATTAGCTTCAGGAGGTAAAAATGCAGCAGGAATCTAGTACCGCCTTTTCCAACTAACCATTTTATTCAGAGTCTCAACTGATGAAGGGAGCTACAGCTCACAAAACTTACACCTTTTCATACAGTTTGCTAATTGGAAATGGTGCCAACAGATTCCTCCTGAATCTACTTTTTCATACCATGCCATGACATGATGGATGACTAAATGGTATTGACAGTGGGCTGGCTGCAAGTATCCTCCCCTCCAGCATTTTCCCCATGGCAGGAAGTCAGCAGGGTCCTGGGATTGGGGGAGAGGGGTCAGATGACTCCCTTTACACATTGGTAGGACTGAGAAGTTCTGATAATATTCATGCAAAGATAAGCAAACATTCAGAAAATGTGGAACTGGCTAGGGTTAGTGTTAGTGTTAGTGTTAGTGTTAGTGTTGAACAGGAAAGCCTGCCTTTCAAGTAGAGCCGCCCAGGGTCAGCAGTCTATTAAGAACATTGGTTTCCTGGTGTTTAGGAAGGGAGGTTTAAGAAGAAAGATTGTTTTCTTTCATTTGGGGTAATGGATTAAGCGAGGGGTCCCAGAGGGCTGTGAGGAGTGGAACCCCTGGTGCTCTATGTCAAGAGAGGCGGGTCGGATTGTGCTGGAGAAGACTTCTGACCCTGGGCAGCTCCACATGAAAGGCAGGCTTTCCTGTTCGAGTAAAGTGGCAAAGCCTTTTCCTTGAAGCAAATGGAAATTAAGGAATAAGATGAATGAATAATGATTAATGATGGACAAAAGACTGTACATTTGAATATATTGATAAAAAAATAAAAATAAAAAACTAAAAAAGAGAAAATCGGGCCTCCCCCCCACCCCGACCTTGGTTTGGATTTGGGAGCTGCACCCAGTGGATGGCTTGTTAACCCACGTGGTGCCGTTGTGCTGATCTTGCAGCGTCTGCAGCAGTTGCTTTCTGGGTGCCAAGAGGCTCGTCTGTTCCTCAAAGAGGCGGTAGAAACAGTGGAGTCCAGCAGATGGCCGGAGAAACCCCGGGTGAGTCTCTGGTGCCGTTCTGGTAAGAAGCAAAGGTTTCCTGGGCCGAGAGCCTGCAGTAATGGGGCATCATGTTTTTTAAAAAACACCCTCCAAACCTTTGGGGTGGGTCAAAGGTGCCAGCCACTCCCTTGCCCAGTGGCCATGAAGATTCCTGGGGCTTGGCTGGTTGGCCTCCCTTGGGTCAGAAGGCTCCATCCCAGAGCCTTAAGCAGAGCACCCTGTCTTTCATTGACTGTAGGATGCCGGTGCCCTGTTGAAGAGCTCCAGACAAATGATGACAATGGTTCTGGATGACACAAGGCTGGCCAGGCTGCGGCTGGAGGGGGGCGCCCTCCTGGCCAGCCTCAAGAAGGAGGGATCCTGTGTGATGCTGTCCGAGGACTGCAGGTGAGCCTGCTGTGGGAATATTGAGCAGGGGGACCAAGGGAGGGGACAGGAGATGCAGAGGCTCCAGCTGTGCAGTCTCCATCTGGAAATCCAAGTTCTTGGCTGTTCCCATCTAATAGTTAAGCTGCCTTCAACCAAAAGCGAGATTCTCCCTGGGAATCTTGCAATAAAATGTATTTAAAACAATTGGATATAGAGATCTCAGCAACAAGATAGTGTTCACTTTTAGAATCCAGGCTTTTTTCATCTTCTAAAGTTGCAAGCTAGGTTCATCAGGAACCTGTGTGATCTTCCACTCACAAAATTTTACTCCCAGTTGATATCCGACTAGTTAAAAACTATTGCCGTGTGCTTCCTGCACACCTTACTAATTGATTAGCAAAAAGTAAACCAAGTAAGCCTGCAGGGATGCAACTCAGGGAATCCTAAAGGCTCACTGTAGTGCTCCATAGGGTCAGAGTTTGTTGCAGAAATTGGATCCAGAAAGCACACACAGGTAATTGATGCAGCAGGATTCATTAAATAAGAAACTTCTTTGTGTACATAATAATACACGAGACATATATACAATACCAAGAGCAGTTCTCAGAATCAGAAGCATAATCACAGAAGCACAGTTGACGGAAGGACAATAATAGGAGCACACAACTTACATTTATGCATATCAGTTAACCTAAGCCACGCCCAGGCTCCAAGCTGTTTCAGCTCCCAAACAGCCCTCATTGGCTGACCTTGTTGCCTAATCCAGTCTATGAATATACTCTGACACATAGCACCTCTAAATTGTGTTCTGTCTACAGAGTTCAGAGAGCCATCTTAAGTGTGCTTCGCTCTTCAGAAGCCATTTTATGAAGCATCTGTGGTAATCAGAGGTTTTCCTTCTGATGGGCATGTGGGGCTGAGCATCTGACTTGGATTTTGAGCGCATGGCATGCATCTTGAGATTCAGGGGGTGCAATAGGAATGTTCCAGTAAAACTTAATACAGGCCCCTGTGAGCTACACCTTGCAAGGTCACTGTCATTCATTAGCAAAGAAAGACTTCTGGTTCATTTATTTTTCAAAGAATATACTTTACTGAGAACGAAGAGGCTACAGATTAAAGCAGGCAGAATCTGTTGGTGTCAGGGCTGCCTCTGATCAATTCCTAGGAAAGAAAACCCTTGACTCCATAGATTCAGAGAAAAGGAACTTTTATTGAGAAGAAAGTGAATGCAGCAAAAGCCAGGCAAGGTCTGAGTCCAAGCCTCCCATTGGTTTTCTTTTTTCTTTTTATTAAAAGTTTTATAAAAGTACAAACATATAAACCCCCCCTTCAACCCCCCCGTCCCTCCCCCCCTTCAACCCCCCCCCGACTTCCCAGAGTGAAATACAGGGTTTCTCTTCTTCAACAAAAATTTTAAACCAACCATTAACCTATCCAGTTTCTAGTTTACAAACACTATCAAAATCTTAACTCCAATCTAATAAAAAAAAAAATTACAACTCTAGTTCCTCTTCATTCATACGCAATTTGATGTCTTCTTATATGATATTTGTTCCGAACATAGTCAATCCATTTCCTCCACTCCAGAATGAATCTTTCTTGCGTATGATCCTTCAAATATGCTGAGATTTTGGCCATCTCAGCTAAGTTCATTACTTTTACAATCCATTCTTCTACTGTAGGCAAAGAGTCTTTTTTCCAGTGTTGTGCAACCAACAGTCTAGCTGCTGTTATTAAATTTAAAATCAACTTAGTCTCCAATAATGTACATTCATTTATAATACCCAACAAAAAAAATTTCGGTGTAAATTCCAACCTTTTTTTCAAAATATTTTGCATTACCCACCAAATCTTTATCCAAAATGCTTTAACCTTCTTACAGGTCCACCAAATATGAAAATAAGTTGCATCTTCACAATCACACCGCCAACATTTAGCTTGTACATTAGAATACATACAGAACAACTTTTTTGGATCTAAATGCCATCTATAAAACATCTTATAAAAGTTCTCTCTAAGGTTTTGTGCTTGAGTAAATTTAACATTTCTAACCCAAATCTTTTCCCATGTCTCCATCATTATTGGTTCTTGAAAATTTCTAGCCCATTTAATCATACAGTCTTTAACCAACTCTGTTTCAGAGTCTATCTCTAATAATACATTATATAATCTTTTAATATGCATAATACCCTGGCCCCTGATTTGCTTCGTTTGCCCAAATTTTCTTCGTTTTCCATAAAACCTGTTTTTTGATCCTCCCTCCATCTTGCTTGAAGCTGACCATATTGAAACCAGGTATAAATTATCCCTTCCTTCTTCAAAACCTCTAAGGGTTTAAGTTGTAGTTTACCCCTTTCTTTAAATAAAAGTTCTTTATATGTGATCACTTCCATCTTTTGTTCTATGCTTATGTTTTCTATTGCATGTCTGGGATTTGCCCAAATAGGTATTTTATAATCCAGTTTATATTGATATTTCTTCCAGACTCTCAACAAGGCATTTCTAAGCATATGACTTTTAAAAACTTTATCCACTTTCTTTTCATACAATAAATAAGCATGCCATCCATAAAGTAAATCATGTCCTTCTAAATTCAAAATTCTGTCCTCTGTTAAATTAAACCAATCACTAATCTGAACTAATACCGAAGCTTCATAATATAATCTTAAATTTGGCATTTTTAAACCACCTCTCTCTCGAATATCTTGTATAATTTTTAATTTAACTCTGGGTTTTTTACCTGACCATATAAAAGTATTAAGACCTTTTTGCCATTCCCTCAGTTGTTCATCCTTCTTCAGCACCGGTATCATTTGGAACAAAAATAAAAACTTAGGTAATACATTCATTTTAATTGCTGCTATTCTACCTAATAAGGATAATTATAACTTTTTCCAATCCTCCATTTCTTTCTGCACCTTTTGCCATAAGACTTCATAATTGTTTTTAAATAACTTTGTATTTGACCCAGCAATAAACACACCCAAATATTTAACCTTTTTAACTATTTCAAATCCTGATATTTGTTGAAGCTCTTCTCTTTGATTAAAAGACATATTTTTGGTCACTATCTTAGTCTTATGTTGATTTATTTTAAATCCCGAAACTTTACCATATTGTTCTATCAATTCCAACATATATGAAACTGTATCTGTAGGTTGCGTTAGTGTAACAACTAAATCATCTGCAAAAGCCCTCAACCTATAATCTTGCTGTCGAATCACTATTCCTTTTAATTTTTTAGATTCACATATCTTTTTCAACAAAATTTCCAAAGATAAAACAAACAATAAGGGAGACAATGGGCAACCTGCCGTGTTCCCTTTTCTATCTTAAAACTATCCGTTAAACTTCCATTAATAATTATTTGTGCATTTTGTTCCCTATATATTGCTTTAATTGAATTCATAAATTGCTCTCCAAATTGCATTTTATCTATTATTTTAAATAAAAATTGCCAATTCAATCTGTCAAAAGCTTTCTCTGCATCCAAAAAGAAAAAAGCTGCGGGAATCTGATTATTTTTCTCCAAATATTCAACCAAATTTATTATTTGTCTCAAGTTGTATTTCATATATCTCCCCTTTATAAACCCTGATTGATCATTATGGATTATTTGTTGCATAATTGGCATTAATCTATTTGCCAATACTTTAGCAAAAATCTTATAATCAGTATTTAAAAGTCAGATAGGTCTAAAATTTTCAGGTTTAACACAATTTTGGTCCTCTTTAGGAATCAGTGATATAAAAGCTGTTTTCCATGAGGGTGGGGTTTCTCCCCCCAGATTGAATTTTATTAAAAAGCATCCTAAGCGGTTCCACCATTTCCATCTGCAAGTTCTTATAATAAATAGCTGTCAACCCATCCGTTCCCGGTGTTTTACCTACTTTTAACTGTTTAATTGCTAAAATAATCTCTTCAGAGTTTATTGGTTGATTCAAACCTTCTCTTTTCAAGGTTAATTCCTGGATATCAACCTCTTTAAGATATCTATCTATATCTTGACCTTGTATCAAATCTCCTGCATATAATTTTGCATAATATTCTAAAAAAGCTTTTTTAATCAAATTTTGTTGATAAACTTCTTTGCCTTTATATTCCATCTTACTAATAATACGTGATCTTTGCTTTTTCCTTAACATATAGGCTAACCATCTGCCTGGTTTATTAGCATTGGAAAAGGTATTATGTTTGGCATATTGTAAATTAGTTGCAACTTGATCGGCCATTAGCATATTAAATTGCTGTCTTAATATACCTATTGCTTCTTTAACTCTTTTATCTTCTGGATTATCTATTAACAATTGTTCTTTTTTTTTATTTCTTCCTCAATATCCTTCCGTTTCTTTGCCTGCTTTTGTCTATATTTATTATTCATGTATATCAACATTCCTCTCATATAAGCCTTACTTGCATCCCAAACCATTTCCATAGAAGTACCTTTATACATATTATTATCAAAAAACTCCTTCATATATTTTTTAAGTTCTTTAACATTTTCTTCATATCTAAATAAATTTTCATTTAATCTCCAAGACCTCCTTTCTTTTCTCTCCTGTTCTAATTCCAACCAAACTGGACTATGATCAGCTAGAGTCCTTGGAAATATCTTGACTTTCTTCACCCTAGAAAGGAAATCAGATGTTAACAAAATAAAATCTATCCTAGAAAAGGATTGATGTCTATCAGAGAAAAAAGTAAAATCTTTTTCATCTGGATTCAATTCTCTCCAAACATCCCTTAATTCTAAATCATCCATAATTTCAAAAAAAGGTTTGGGTAATTTGGCACGCGATGCAACTTTAGATATAGTCTTCTTATCCTTAGAAATATCAATTACTCCATTCCAATCACCCATCAAAATAATTGATCTGTAATCCCATTGTGATATTTTGGTATGTAAAAATTTATAAAAATTTTCTTGTTGCTGGTTCGGTGCATAAATTGCAATCAAAAGCATTGTTCCATTTTGAGTCCTCATTTCAATTGCTATATATCTTCCTTGATCATCCGCCTCTACCAAATTTGCTCTTATGTTCTTTTTTATATATACCACTATTCCATTTCTCTTTTCCAAAGATGATGCCACAAAGTGAGTCCCTAATTTAGCATTAATTAAATATTTCTGATCTGATAATTTAATATGTGTCTCTTGTAAGCATACAACATCATTATTAAATTGTTTCAAATAATGATATATTTTCTTTCTCTTTTGTGGTGAGTTCAAACCATTGACATTCCAAGACAAAAATTTAACTGGTATCTTTGTGAGACTGAAGCACATGGAACATGTTTTGAAGATCCTCTTTAACCGTGATCTTCGGTCTTGCCCCCCCCACAGCTTCTGATTTTGTATCCAGTTGTTGTTGTTGTTGTTGTTGTTGTTTAGTAGTTGATCTTGTCACACGTTGTGCCCTTGGTTGCTCCAGTTTTGCAAATTCCAATGGTCCTTCCAGTTGACTTAAAGGAAAAGGAAGTGATGTTGGATCCGATTGGTTCTGGTCATCTTGGTTCTTAGATTCTCCAACCACTGCCTCAGCATATGTTAAAGACTGTTGCTTTCCTTTTCCTACTTTTTTATCATCTTTCGGGGTGTTTTCCATTTTCAGCACACTACGATAAAATTCTCTTGCTTTCTCAACGGTATTCATTCGGTACCTCTCTCCAGCATAATCCACTATTATGCCTACTGGTACATCCCATCTGTACACTATTTGTTGTCTTCTTAGTTCATCCACTAAAAAACCAAAATTCTTTCTATCTCTGAGCATTTTAGGAGGAATCTCTTTCAGCACCTTAATTTCCTGCCCAGACACTTGTACTTTATTATTGTAAGAAGCTTGCAGTACATCATTTCTAATTCTTCTCTCAGTAAAATAAATCACAACATCTCTTGGCAAATTTCTATTTCTTGCAATCCATGAGTTAACTCTGTAGACTTTATCCAGGTGGCCAATTATTTCATCCTTTTTCCTTCCAACCACTGAGGCAATCACTTCAGCACATTTGTCTCTTAAGTTCTCCCGTCCATCTTCCTTCAACCCTCTCAGCCTCAGGGCGAACTCCATTGACCTGTATTGCATCATAGTAATATCACCTTCCATCCTCTCCGATTTGGTCTGGAATTCTCCCATCTTATCCTCCAAATCTTGAGTAACCTCACTGATTTCTTCCACTCTTTCATCAAGCTGCACAAGAATTTTAGACAAACCAGAAACAGCCAACAAAATATCTTCTCTTATTTCATCATGTTTCTCTTCAACAGTCTTTTTAATTTCATTTCTGATTTCTTTTACATCTTTTAAATCCTCCTCAAATTTCCCCATTCTCTCTTCTATTTTTTCTTCTATTTTTGCTGTTTGGGCAATCGCCATTTGCGTTATAAACTTCTTAAGCTCACTCATAAAGTCCTCTTTGCTTGTGACCTCCCCCGGAAGTTGTGTCTTTTGAGTCACAATAGAAACTGAAGGAGAAGCCCCTCCTGCTTTGGCTGATGCTGGCTTGGTTTGTTTAGAAGCCATTTTAGTTTCAAAGAAACTTTTTTCCTCTTCACCCCAATTTGCAATTGCTTAGCCTTAAATGTCTCTAAATTCAGTCCAAATTATTTTAAATTGCTGCTTTCAATATCTTTCCCAGGTTACTCTCTTCTGGCAGCTTAGTTTCCCTTTAAGAATAGAAAAAAAAAAGGTCCTTTTCAGTACTCACTTTCTCTTCTCAGCACAGTCCCGATACTCTTAATTGGATACTTCCTCTTTCAATTAGGCTCATTCAAACCAAGGTACACAGGAGTTAAGCTCTGTAACTTTGTTGCAAGCTCTCCTGCTCCACTCCGTCTGCTGCCGAAATCACTTAATCTTTCAATTTGCTTGCAGAGCTGGTTGCGTCCCTCTAATGCTGCTTATGCAGCAGCGCTTTGAGTCCGGAGTCTTTCCCCTAGGGAGCCCACCTTTCCAGCCCCTGTACTTAATTCCAGGGGCTTTTTTGGCGGCTCTACCTGCCGGGAATCTCTCTGCCTTTTCCCTTTTCCCGGAGAAAGGGCTGCAAAACCGCCAGACAGCTGTTTTTCACTGTCAAAGGCGGTTTAATGGAGTTCAAAGCCGGCGACCTAACAAGAGGTCGTCAGCGAGGATCGCGGCGCCAAGCGGAAGTCCACCTCCCATTGGTTTTCAGCAGTTTCACTTTCACTCCACCTGAACGGTTTCCCTCCCAAATGGCTATTGCTCCCGCCCAGCGATGAAATGCTACCGGTTGGCACCAGTTCGGGCGAACCGGTAGTAATAAAAGCTACCAGTTCATGCGAACCAGTATTTCTGACGATCAGCTGTGCTGTGCAATTTAAAATCGCCAGAAAGCAGGAAATCCTGCACAGCTGTTCCCTCCCTCGCTCTTCTACTTGCCTTCCCAAGTCTTTTTCCACATGAAGCGCATGTTTTATGCGCATTGTGCATGCGTGCATGCCCAGCGTGTATTTGGTGTGCACTGTGCATACGTGTGCACACAGTGTGCATTTGGCACGCACTCTGCATGCACACGCACAGGGTGCTTTTGGCACACAGCGTGCATGCGCAGGCAGCGAACCGGTGGCAAACCGGGGAGGATTTCACCACTGCTCCCGCCCTCCCTCTTTCCATGGCAGCTGGTAGCAAGCTTAAAGAAAAGCGATGATGATCAAGCTTGACATGAAAACAATGGAATTAATTTTCCCTTTTCCCCTGGCCATTCCCCTGTTATCAGTCAATGTCCAATTAAAAGTTCTCAGGTTGTTTTGGAAACGACCGTGTGAGGCTTTGCCTTCTTTGCATTCCTTTTGCTGACCTTGTTCTTGATTGCTTCAATCCCCCAACCCCACCACCCACATTCCAATCTCTCCCCCTTCTGCCACTGGTAATGTCAGGCTGGCAAGATGCAATGTGAAGCAACCAGCAAAATGGCAGCCACATTCTTCCTGTCTTAAACTGTTCCATATGGTCCTTGCCAGCTGAGAGCAGTTCAGTCTTGCTCAGGAAGGGCTCTGTCTGAAATACTTCATGTTGGACTTGCCAGTATTAATTTTTGATGCGTCTCACTAAGATGCAGTGGTAAAGCTCTGTCTTTTTTTTTAATCATATTTCCTCCGAGTGATCTGATCTGCCAGGCTTGCCTGCCTTGGCAAGCTCACCATTGATAGTGGGTACCATCTGGAACTTGATTTCTCAGATCCTTCCATTGTTGGTGTTCTTCTCAGCTTTGTGATCTAGCATGATGTCAACAGCCAGGTCTAATGTTGACCACAAACCATAAGACAAGTAAATATTTTGAGTCACACAAAATTAATCTTGGGGACTTTTTTGAGAATGTAGAAACTGTGCTTCCTTCTTCACCTAGATCAGTTCCCAAATTAACTTCAAACAAGTACTGACCTGTTCAACCTTTCCATCTGCCATTGGCCCCCTCCTCTGTTCTTCCCTTCCCATGATTTATTTTACTTTCAGGCTATTTTAATAGTGATGTGACATGATAATTCTCCACAAGGGTTTCTGGCATCCAAATAGCCTTGGCAGGTGGGGTCGGAGCTTCATTGATCAACCACCTTTGCTTTTTTCTCAGAGATGCCATGAAAATGGCTGGCATGCTTTACAACGAAGTGGACGAAGGAATCCACCAGCTGGTGCTGGTTTCCAACAGGCGCATTCAAGCCCTGGAACTGCTGATGGAATTTGAAACTGTGGAGCGATGCTTTCAAGAGGTCGGTGCCAGATGTTTTGCAGGGTTATCAGATGGGCACTTTTGGGCTAATGGGCTCCTCTGAATTTGGGGGAATGAAGAATAAGCAGCTAGACTTCACATTTTCAGTGGACTTTCTTCTGACTTCCAAGGTCCCTTCCAACTCAGTTATTGGTGTTATTGGGTAACTCCATGAAATTACTGCAAATTTGCAGTGACAAAAACAACATGAAAAGAAATATCTCCCCCACACTCCATCATGAATAATAGCTGTGGCATACATGGACTGAGCTACGGAATCCTAGCAACCCTGGTTGGTTGCTGGGTGGTTTTAGAGGAATTTCCAAAGAGTGGACCTGCTGCCTGGGTATTCTAAGGCCAGATTGATAAATTGAACATTGTTGAAGTCATTGTTGAACATTGCAAAGTCCCAGGCCTGAGGTTGATGTGTTAGTGGAGATAGTGCTGTGTTTTGTGACTTGTAGCTGTTTTTGTCTGGGGTATTGTACTTTGTTGTTGTGTTTTTAATTGTTTTAAATTTTACTGAATGTTGTAAACTGCCCTCATTTGCAGTGGGGCATCTATAAATCATCATCCCCGTGACCATTCTCATCCTTCAGACTGCCACTGAAATGGTCCTGGCCTATGTTGCTGGACCCAGCAGCCTTGGGCAATTTTAGCAAACTAAAAAGTTGTATTTCCTTTTTAGGGAAGGTTGTTGAGAAGGCAGTTGGACTTCAAAAGAGGAAATGAATATTATGGTGTTGATGGAGTCTAAGGCTCCCAAGTCATGGCTAGTAGCCTATATTTCTCTAATACCAAAGGAAGGGGCGGACCATACTCTGATACATAACTATAGGCCCATTTCACTTTTAAACGCCGACTATAAAATTTTTGCAACTGTAATGGCAGCTAGATTTAAAAGATACCTTAGTGAATTCATTCATATAGATCAAAATGGTTTTCTACCTATCAGACAGTTGAAAGATAATGTACGAATCATAATAGGCACCTTGGAATACTACGAGGCCTACCCTGAGAAGCAGGCGGCGTTCCTCTTTCTGGACGTTTAGAAAGCCTTCGACAGGGTCAGTTGGAATTATCTTATAGCACAATTGTGATATATGGAGGCTGGCGACTATTTCATGAATGCAATCCAGGCAATTTATAGTCAACAGAAAGCCAAGATTCTGGTCAATGGAGAAGAGTCAGATGAGGTGACAATAGCGAAGGGAATGAGACAAGGTTGCCCACTTTCTCCATTGCTGTTTATATTTACTTTAGAACCTTTGCTTAGGTTAATAAGACAGGATGTGGGCATAAGAGGGCTAAAGATCAGAGAACAAGAATACAAGGTCCAGGCGTTTGTGGACAACCTGGTCTTTGTTCTGGAAGGGCTTATTGACAAGATAGAGAAATTCGATGAAGTAGCTGGATTACAAATAAATAGAAAGAAAATGAATATTATAGTTAAAAACATGACGGAAATACAAAAATTAGAACTACATACATTTTGGGCCTCCGGGTAGTTCGTAAAATCAAATATTTAGGGATTTGGATGTCTGATAGATGCTCCTCAATAAAGGTGGATAACTATTTAAAATTAATTGAGCAATTAGACAAAGATTTGGAGAAATGGCTACAACTATCATTAAAGGGACGGATAGCCTTAATCAAGACCCAGGTAGCGCCTAGAATGGTATTTCTTTTCCAAACTGCCCCAGTTAGATTGGATAAAATCTTTTTTAGGAATCTGGACAGGGCTACTAATAGATTCATTTGGCAGGGCAAGAAGCCTCGAATTAAGTTGAAAATGATGCAGAAACCGAAAGAACAAGGCGGGTTTGGGGTCCCAAATTGGAAGTATTATTACAATTTGGCGGTTTCGGTTTGGGTTCATGAATGGATTATACTACAAGGGAAACGTTTGTTAGCAATCGAAGGCCACAATCTCCAACAGGGGTGGCATGCCCACCTATGTAAATCCCCAGCGTACTTTACTCAACATCATGTGCGAGGAGCTCTGATTGAAAGCTGGATGTAAATTAGGAAAACATATTATAATAAGGTACCACTCTGGGTCTTACCTGTGGAAGCTATGATCTATCTTATAAAAAAATATTAGATTCGAATGGGAAGTTAAAAACAAAATTGTCACTTCAGGAACAAGGAGTGAATTTAGACTGATGGATATACATGCAAATTAGTAGTAAGTATATGAGAGATAGACAGAGACTTGGGATTAGCCGAGAGGTGCAGACTTTGGATAGGATTTTACTGGGGGGTGGATGAAAAGGTGTTAACTAACTGCTATAAATTCTTTATGGCTATGGAGATAGCTGAGGAAGGTGTGAAGACTTCGGTTCATGCCTGGGAGGAAAATCTGAGTCATTCAATAGAGCCTGAGAGGTGGAACGAAATGTGGACTAAGAATATTAAACTAATGTGGTCAATAGCATATAAAGAAAACATATATAAAATGGCATATCAATGGCATTTACCGCCGGCCAGACTCGCCAAAATGTTCCCTGGAACACCCTCAGTCTGTTGGAAATGTGGTGTTAAAGAGGGCACATACTTCCACCAATGGTGAACCTGTCGAGAGGCAATGAAATTTTGGAATAATATTCAGAAATGGCTTAATGAGATTTTGGGGCAGCGTATACAACTGCGTCCTGAGGTATTTTTATTAGGGATGAGACCCGAAAATGTAAACAAAATGACATGGTACCTGTTGCTACATATAACAACAGCTGCAAGATTGGCATGGGCCCAGTACTGGAAGATGGATGTCAGCCCACCCTAACAAGTAGTAATTCAGAAAATAATGAACTGTGCAGAATCGGATCAGCTTACTATGATACTGAAAGGACGAAGGGACACAGACTATTATATATCTTGGAGTCAGTGGTACAATTGGATGTCAAACCGAGCTGCAAACTGATGTATATGATAAACATGTCACTTGGTATACGTAATAGATTTTTCTTGGCTATCCCCTATATGTAATGAGACAATTTTACTTCCTTCTTGCGCTGTGATGTAGACCGCTATAGATTTAATGTTTGTTTGATGTATAAGACAAAAAATTTTTTAAAAAAGAGGAAATGAATAATCTCAAGGATTTTTAGGTTTCAGCCTGGATATAATACGGAGGGAGTGTTGACTTTGCTTGACCTCTTGTGAAGCCTTGATGGGGGTGATGCAGCGGTCCAGTTCTTCTTGATCTTCATGTGAACTGCAGGGGCAGAGGAGGGGAGCAACTGTCTGAGATGTTTTCTCCAACTACCTTTTTGGAATAATAACTGTAATAAAAAAACCCAAGTCATTAGGCCATATCAGAATACAAAATATAGAACAATAATATAACCAAAGGCAGCACTAAAAGGGATGCCAATTCTATTTCTGTGATAGCCCTACAATTTACCCCACTCAAATCCGCCCATGCGGTTCTCCATTGTATTGATATGTTCAGATCAACAAGCATGTCATATGGAATATTTGGGTTCTGAGCCCCTGTTGCTTTAATGTATGGATCTCTGTGTGATCCAAGATGTTCTCTGTCTTATGCAGTTGACTCTCAAAAAATATATATGTGCTCTGTGCTGATTTCTGGACTGATTCAGGCTCTGTTTGTCTGATCATGGCCTTGAGGGTGGCTCTTTCCATGGGCTTCACGGCCATTTCCTAGCAATTAATAGCCCACAGCTTGAGCTAGAGGGGCCATTCTTGTCATTGACCTACCTGAGCCAGCATTTTTTGCCTCCTTTTCTCAGATCTGCAGCTGGATCAAGAATGTTGGCGAAAAGCGCCTCTTGGAGCTGAACAGGCTGGACGATTCTCTGGATGGGCTGCTTCAAGCCAAGAGGCAGTTCCAGGACTTGGCACTTATGGCAGATGTGAGTTCTATAGTCCATGCATTCTCCCTTCCTCTTATATAGTGTTCCCTATGTTAAATGTAACAATAAAGAATATAATACAACAGGACATTAAACTGGTATAAAACTCTGGAATAAAAATAATGTTCATAAAAAAGGAAGGAAAGAGGGAGGGAGGGAAAGTTCCTGTTGGGAAGGCTGGGTGCAGAGGTGAGGTTCAGTAGATGCCTTCAAGTGCTGCTTCTAGGTACCTCCCCGCTTTCTGGGGAGAGCGTTGCAGAGCTCCCCGCCAGCAGAGGCACCCTGTGACTCTCTTTTCCGTGCCCCTTCTGGATTTAGCCAATCTTTTAGAAAATTACGAATTGGCACCTGGAGGCCTTCTCCGGACTGGAATCCAGAGCAGTGCAGGCTGAGGCATTTTACAATCGTTGCCTAGCCTCTTGTCCGTGTGGAATTTCATGCTTGGCTAAGGAGCCTGCTCTGCTTTGCTTTCAGGAATATTGCCAGAGGGGATGGGAAGCGCTGAGGAGGTGGGACGGGGAGGAAGATCCACTGGCCATGGGACACCAGGCAGGCTGCAGAGCCCAGCTGCAGGAATACAAGATCCAGCTGCAGGGATTCTGTAGAGAGTTGGAGGCCAGCAGGATCCGGATAGAGCAGGCAGTTGAGCTCTACAGATTCTTGGAAGAGGTAGGTTCTTCTGAAGAGATGCAGCCGGTACTTTCCTCTGCCTGCCCTTTTCTACCCTCTCCTGGGGCTGGCAATTAGCCGCCCCTCTTGGTTGGTGAAGCCCTCCTGGCTCTGACTAAGTTTCCAAACTCTTGAGTCCCATGAGGAAAGTATGGCATGACCTGGAATCCAGCCCCGCCAGCAGCAGAGAAATTGAGATCTTGAGGAGGCCCGGGGCTGCCTGTTGAGCTGGGAAAAGCCAAAAGTTCCTTTGCCCTGTCACCGAGTGCTCCTTCCTGGGCCACAAGATAGGGCTTGAGAGTCTCTTCTCTGGTTTCGACCATAGATTTGGAATTGCCTGGAGGTGTCCCACTTGGGACTTGAGCAAGCCTTCATCCATGATCCCAGAAGCCTCCCAGGACAACCAGGTCTAGCTTGACAGGCTTCTTTCAGCTCCAAGCACTTTTTCATTTCCTTTGAGCTTTTGTTTTTCTTCCTCCCTTGCAGGCGCACAGGTGGGCAGAGGAGGGGATGCAGTTCCTTGTCAGCCTCAGTGGGGACAATGGTTCTGCTACTATTGGGTGTCTGCAGAACTACTGGGAGCAGCACCCAGGCATGAATGACACCCAGTTCCAAAATATGAAGAAGCTGGCCTGTCTGCTGCCGAGCACTGATCCTCTTAAGAAGTGGCAGCTCATCTGGTCCAAGTGTCAAAGGACCAAGCTTGGCTTGGAGATGAGGCTAGAAGCCGCACTGAGGATCCAGCAACCACCGGGTCCTCCCAATCTGAAGCCCTCAGAAGAGGGAAAGTCCTGCTTGGCCAATCCAGATGACAGGACTCCTCTTGCCAAAGTTCCCAACGTGGCACCTCTACCTGACAAGCCAAATCAACTTTCCAGATGGCCCAGGGACAACACAGTGGACCCTTGCAATGGAGCTAGAGAGGGCCTGTTCCAGGCTGCATGCAGCCATTCTTGTCAGCTGGCTATTGACACTCAGAAGCCATCAAGTCTTTGTGATGGGGGAACCCCTCTGGAAGCCTCTTCCTCTGCACAGCTCGTCTCCAGAAGGAGACTGAGGAAGGCCCAGAGTGTTGACCTCCCCAGCTCAGAGGGACCTCGGACTTGGGCTGACCCCAGCCATTGTGGCAGCAGCAGAGTCTGGATTAAAGGCTTGGAAGTCAGCAGTATGGAGTCGGTGTGTGGGCCCTGGGAAGGCCAGCAGCCCCTCCACTCAGCTGCCTCAGCTGCCTGCCATCCACAAGATGATCAGAGACAGAGGGGCCTCGTGCCAGAGGCAAGGAGCTGGAGCAGGTGGGTTTGGATTGTGCTTCCCCAGTCATGGCAGTTAGTCTGTGTCTGTGGATGGACGTGCACAGCAGCAGGAAGCTGGTCTCAGAGTCTTCCCAACTGCAGAGCATGCTGGCCCTGATTTCTCAGCACAGCCGCTGACTGAAGGGGGAGGAAGACTGCGGCCCTTAATGCCAGTGTCTGTGAGGGACAGTTTGGAAGAGTTTAGGGGGAAAGAACAAGGGTCCAGCATAGATGGGTAGGGCATCTGGCAGCTTTAACATGGGGGAGAAGTCTCTGTGCCTTGTTCAAGAAGTTTAGTTCTTTATTTGTATTGTATCTATTGATGTCTTGCCAAAGTCTCATGCAGTTCATGGTACCCAAGTAGGTGAACTTGTTCTTCCAGGGACAACTGTTGGCCTCTTCCTTGTATTACATTGCCTACATCTCGCTGAGCCCTGAGCCTTTCCTGAGAAATGCAAAAGACCCCCAAGAACAGAGCTGCCTCCAGTCCATGGAAAGGATTACGGCAGATGCCAGTCCGGGAATGTGTCTTTCCCGTTTCTCCCATAACGGAGGCTGGCTGGCCCCAGTGTTTGACGTTGGCTGCCAGCTTGTGACTCCGTGATGGCTCTTCAGCTTTAAGGCTCTTTTCTCTTGAGCCCACACAAAGGTCAGATACAGCGCTTTGATAGGCCTCATGCCAAAATACACTCTTCGCCTTTTTCTGTATTGCAGCAAACCGCAGCATATCATGGAGGAGATGGAGATGACAGAGCAGCAATATGTGCGATCTTTGCGCTACATCCTTGACAACTATTTTCCTGAAATGGAGCGGGTGGACCTGCCACAAGAGCTGAGGGGAAAGCGAGGCGTCATTTTTGGGAATTTGGAGAAGATGTACAACTTCCACAGCCAGTATTTCTTGAGGGAATTGGAGCACTGTTGCAGCCATCCTCTGCGCGTCAGCCATTGCTTCCTGAGACATGTAAGAAAGGAAGGGGGTCTTGGGTGGAGCAGTTCTGGCCCATCAGGGTGGAGAGGAGAAGGATCCGAATGGTCCAATCTAGAGCAAATTTGCAACCCAGGAATGTCCCTGAAGCATGCCAATATTGATTTTGAGCATAAAAAATTGACCCCTCATGTTACTGGTTCTGTGGGCGTGGCTTGGTGGTGGTGGGTAATGTGACTGGGTGGGTGTGGCCAATTTTTTTTAAACTTTTAAAACCAATTTTACATGTCAAACCATGTAAAAAATGCTTTCAAAAGGTTCTGACCATCCCAGCTGAGTTGCCTGATCAGCAGGCAACTCAGCTGAGATCGTCAGAGCTTGGCTCCTCAGAGCCATTTAAAAGAAAAAAAAGGCTCTGATGATCATGCGGCTCAGCTGGGCATGGGGGGCGGGGGCAGGGATTTTTGCTACCGGTTCTCCAAACTGCCCGCCCCCATCGCTACCTACTCACCTGAGCTGTTCCAAACTGGGAGCATTTCACCCCTGAGTTCAACCCTCTCCACAGGAGTGTCTCTGTCAGGCCTATCGTAATAGTTACAGGGGTCTTAGAAGAATTTTTGTGGGGTTGGAAGCAGGTTGGAGCAAGTCAGTAATCCTGGTAGAATTAAACATGTATCTTTTTGTCTACTCTCTACCCACCTCTGTTCTTTCGCTGGGACACAGAGTGATGGTGGTTGCTTTTGCTCCTACTGATCTGAAGGTGGAGAGAAGATCCTCAGCCTGTGTTTCTGTCCTTTCTTGTAGAAAGACCAGTTTGGGATGTATGCCTTGTATAGTAAAAACAAGCCCAAGTCTGATGCATTGCTGGCCAGTCAGGGGAATGCTTTCTTCCGGGTAAGTTGGTCAAATTCCTCCCTGAGAGAACAATGGCTGCCCAGCCCCTTGTTCTGGGGGCCTGAGGGCCCCTTCCTGCTGAACCGCTCTCCTTGGCCGTCAGTTCAAGCAGATGCAGCTGGGAGATAAGATGGACCTGGCCTCCTACCTCCTGAAGCCCATCCAGCGCATGAGCAAGTATGCGTTGCTCCTCAAAGATCTCATCGGGACGTGTGGGGAGGCCCAAGAGCAGGAGTTGGTGTACCTGCGAGCGGCAGAGCAGATGGTGCGCTTCCAGTTGCGGCATGGAAATGACCTCCTGGCCATGGATGCCATCCGCAACTGTGATGTATGTATTGACCAAGTGGATGTGTGCGCAGGGCTGTTGCGTGAGGCAGCTGCTGCCAGGCTTCTGCCTCCACAAGCCAGGGGCCAGGAATTCCCCTCTCAGGTGGGGAGCTGTTGGCAGCAGCAGTCCAATGAAGGCCATCCCTCGCCAGCATGTGGAATTGGGCCTGGTTAGGACCTCTGGGAAGGGGAAGAGGCCGGGCTTCATCTTGTTCTTCTTCAGTGGTACCTTTGGGATCTGGCTGATTGGGCACCTGCCTTCTTCTGTGGCTCCCCAAGAATAACTGACCTCCTGGCTCCTCTGCCTAGGTGAACCTCAAGGAGCAGGGACAGCTGATGCGCCAGGATGAGTTTAGCATTTCTCTGGGCCGAAGGAAGTACCAGCGCCACGTCTTCCTCTTTGAAGACCTGATCCTCTTCAGCAAGCCTAAGCGAGTTGAGGGCGCCCTGGATATGTACATCTACAAGCGTTCCTTTAAGGCAAGGACTTCTCCAGGGGGTCTGCCGCAGTGGGTGTAGCTGAGCGTGGTTGGTAGGGTGGGCTGCACAAGAGGCAGGCAAGAGAAAGTGCTGTTGTCTCCAGCCCCTTGGGCTTGGGTCACTGATTAAGACACACTGTCTTGCCCCTGGATGTGCCGGATTTCCCACGGCCAGCTTTTCTGTGATTTTCTAGGTGGATCTTCATATTTTGTGATCTTTTGAGGGAAAGATGTTCTACCTTGACAAGTGGGCTGGAGCTGACTTTCTCAGAGCACTTTGCCTGGCTCACAGTTGCTCAGTGCACAGACTGTCAGGCTTACTGAGGGGATTAAGGCAGACATCATGGCTGCCTTGTCCTAGACCCCCAACTCCGTTCCCCCATGGAAGTTGTCCCTGGCTCCACAGGCAGCCTCAGCTACATCATGCACAATGGATTCTCATCTTTATCCCTGCAGATGGCAGAAATTGGCCTAACAGAGAACTCGGGGGAGAGTGGCCTGTGCTTTGAGATCTGGTTTAGAAGGCGGAAATCCAGGGACACCTACATCCTACAAGCCAGCAGCCCAGAGGCCAAGCAGGCCTGGACAAGTGACATCACCAGAATCCTCTGGGAACAAGCTGCCCACAACAAAGGCCAGTTCCCACACAGCCTCTCCATTTGGGTCCCCATAAGGGGTGGGACTCAAGAGAGGAGTCCCAGGGAGCGGATGGGGGTCCCATTAGTAAGGTTCTTAGCCAGAGCCTGGGGGGAGGGGATGTCTGGTGCCTTGGCTGGGTGAAGGAGAGTTTCTCGTGCCAATAGGTACCAAGAGAGCGTCCACCTCCAGGTTTGCCTCTTCTGTTGAAGGCAAAAGTGCTGCCATTGCTGTATTTAGGCATCCCCAGGACCGCTAGTGAAACCTTTACAGATTTTCTGACTTGTGGAAGCACCTGGGACGGTTTTCACAGGGGGAGAGAGAAGAGGCCATTTTCCAGTGTGCTGCGTCTACACTCCATAGCTGGGATCAATCCTCCTTTCTGACAACTGAGAGAACTTTTTTTTTTTTTTTAATTATTCCTACGTCACTCTGTGCTCTAGCTCCACCCCCTTCTCCTTTTACCTCCTCAGTCTTTCTCTCAGTTGCTGACAGACTGGGTGGATTTCCTCTGTGCTCTAGGTTAGTGCGTTAGGCTTTTGGTTATTTTTGATTAGTATTTTAAAACCCCTTTATTTTATTCGGTTTAGTTAGTATTTCCTGGTTTGCATTTCTTTTTTGATTGCTGTTTGCCTCGCTGTGTTGCCGATTGCGTGCCTGCTGGTCAGGTCGGGTCGTGCCTAGCGCTCCCAGCGCCACAGCAGCCGGCCTCTGTCCCTGCGGGGCGGATCCGGCTTGGATTTATTGCTGCCGGTGGAGGGGGGGGCGGGCGGATCGCCGTCGTAGCCCCCGTCTCGCTCGTTCGCTTCGCAAGTCTCCAGGCCAGTGAGGCGGCAGAGGGAGGCATTTACAGCAGGTTCTGCAATTGCCTGCTTGCTCATAGCCTTACACGTTATTCCGGCCTCCGTCCTGACAGGGAGCTGCGGGCGGGGCCGCGGAGGATCGCCGGCTGCCGGAGAGATCAGAAAAGCGGTGAGGAGCGCTTTGAGAGCCGGGGGGGTGGCGGCTGGGATCATCGCTGCCACTCCGTTGTAATAGCCTGCGGCCTGACCACTCGTGGCAGGCGCGGCTAAATCTGTTTGGGCTTGGCGCGGCCGCCATTTTAGAGGCGTGGCCTCCGCCCTATTCGCCCTCAGCCCGGCGTTTTTCCCCCTGCTCACTCAAAAGCAACTCCTTTGGGCCGTTAGGTGTTCCTGGCCGTTGTTTGTGGTCAGTGCACCAGGGGGCCATAAGTCCTTGTCCTGGGGGAGGCGGCTGCCTCACCCCACAGAGTTCAGGCGACGGGCGGCTGCCCATTAGTCCCTCTGCACCGCCCCTTCAGAGGGGGGGGGCGATATTCAGGAGCCCTAGGCGTTGCAATTTACATTGCAAGCAGAGCAACTAAGTAAGCGAAGCAAAGCAAGGCTCTGCAGTAAGCAAGTATTGCAAGGCATTGCAACGCAAGCAAGCCAAAACAAAGCAAAGCAAAGCAAACAAATAAAGCCAAGCACAGCAACGCAAAGCAGTTAAGCAGGGCAGGGCATTGCACAGCATAGCAAAGCATAACAAGTAAAGCACTGCAAAGCAAAGCACAGCAATTAAAGCAAGGCAATTCAAAGCAAGGCAAGGGAAAGCAAGGCAAGGCAAGGCTAAGCAAAGCAAAGCTAAGCAAAGCAACGCAAAGCAAAGCAAAGCAAAGCAAAGCAAAGCAAAGCAAAGCAAAGCAAAGCAAAGCAAAGCAAAGCAAAGCAAAGCATTGCAAGCAAAGCTAAGCTTAGCAAAGCAAAGCAAAGCAAAGCATAGCATAGCATAGCATAGCATAGCATAGCATAGCAAAGCATAGCATAGCATAGCATAGCATAGCATAGCAAAGCAAAGCAAAGCAAAGCAAAGCAAAGCAAAGCAAAGCAAAGCAAAGCAAAGCATAGCATAGCATAGCATAGCATAGCATAGCATAGCATAGCATAGCATAGCATAGCATAGCATAGCGAAACGAAGCGAAGCGAAGCGAAGCAAGGCAAGCAACGCTAAGCTAGGGGAGAGAATCATCCAACCTAATTTGGAGGCCCATTATCTCCCATTTATGGCGGATTCCTCTCTATCATCTGACCTCGAGCAGGAGGTCAGCCCTGTTCGATCAACAAGATCACATAAGAAAAAGAGGGACAAGAGGTCGGCTAGCTCCAGCCATCAATCACGCCTCCCGAAGAAGTCAGGGGGAGAGGACAGGGACGCCTTTCGCCGTCATAAGGCGTTTGAGAAACAATTCGAGAAGGCCAGGTTGGCCGCAGCCTTGTTGGTGCGTCCTGAGACCAGCAGAGCCCAGACCTTGGCTACAGATCTCGAGGCGGGGATGTCTGGCCAGATGTCCCCCGCTCCTCTGGCTATGAGTAAGAGGGTATCTCAGTCTATGCCCGATGTCTCTACTGCAGGGGCGGACCTTCTAAGGCCGCCTGCCAGACAAGCTCCATCGGCTACCTTTACGCCCACAGCGGCAGGTCTGCGTCCAGTGGATCCAGCTCCCACGAGCCCACAGGTCGATTTCCAGACCATGCTGTCCTCTGCCCTGGCCACGATCATGGCGGCCGGAGTCCATCAACCGGTTCAGCCTCAGTCAGCGGGAGGGCGGCTGGAGCCCTCTTCCGCACGCAGGGCGCACAGGTCAAGGTCCCCGCTTCGGCAGGTGTCCGATTCTTCAGACAGTTCAGAGGAGGAGGAGGAGACGTATCCGGAGGATCTCGAGTTTTCCGAGGATGAGGGCCTGCTTCCTGATACTCCTGCCTTCTCGGGCCTGTTTCGCCCATCACTGTTTAAGTCTCTCCTCCATAAGGCTCTTTTAACGACGAATCTGGGATCGGTGGGGGCGCAACTCCCTCCGTCTCAGCCTGAGGCTGGCCCACACGATGCGTTATTCAAACAGGCCAAACGTGAAAAGGATTTCGTGCCTTGTCCCCAGTTGTTCACTGATGTGCTCCAGGCTCCGTGGGCTCAGCTTGGGTCTCTGACTGCGCCCAACAATCTGGACAAGAAATTATACTGCTCCGCCCCTGAATTGGAGGCTCTTCTGGACCTGCCATCTGTTGACGCTCCAGTGGCGACCCTCACCTCTCATTCGGTGGTGTCGTCTGACCCGCTCGATGCCCTGAAGGCGGAGGACCGGCGGATGGAGCTGGCGTTGCGTAAGTCGCATCAGGCGGTGGCCTGGGCAGTTAGGACCGCCACAGCTACATTTTTCAACCGCGCTTCCCTGATATGGCTGCGCCAGCTACAGGAGCGTCTCCCCCCGGAAGAGACACGCTTACATCAAGATGTGAATAAAATCATTGCGGCCACCGAGTACTCTGCCGACGCTTCACTAAACTCGGTCAAGTTTGTCTCTAGAGCATTGGCTTCCTCCGTGACGGCTCGCCGACTTTTCTGGCTTCGCCCCTGGAAGGCAGACATCAAAACCAAGTGGAAGCTGGCATTGGCTCCTTACAAGGGTTCCTCTCTGTTTGGGCCCGCGTTGGATCCTCTCCTTGTGGAAGATAAGGACAAGCGGAAGGTCCTTCCATCGACCTTTCGTAGGCAGGACAGGCGATTTCACCCGTATTCACAACGCCAGTCCTTTCGGAGCTACACCGGGCCCGGGGGGTCCTCGACCTACCGTCCTTCATTCCACCCCGCTGACCGTTCTTCAGACAGACAACGCTTCCGTGATAGGGGCAGAGTGCAGGTTCCTTCGAAGCGTCCGTTCCGTGGGGCAGGCTCCAGGCCCTATCGGAGGGGCAAATGACTCGCCGCCGGAAGGCCCGGTGGGGGGTTGCCTCCGGGACTTCCACAGTCAATGGGCAGTGTCGACCTCGGATGCTTGGATTCGCCGTACGGTCTCCGACAGCCTTCGTATAGAGTTCATCTCCCGACCTCCAAACCGTTTTGTCAAGTGCCCCGTTCCACGTTCCGCACGAGAAGTTCGGCTCATGGCGGCAGAGATCACCCACCTGTTAGAAATCAAGGCCGTAGAACAGGTCCCGTCGAACCATCAAGGGACCGGTTTTTACTCCATCCTGTTCCTGGTGCCGAAGAGCCCTGGAGGGGTCAGGGGCATCCTCAATTTAAAGCAATTGAACTTGGCTGTCCTGTATCGACGCTTCAAAATGCACTCGCTATGCTCCATTCTAGCTTCAGTGCGTCAAGGAGACTGGATGCAGTCAGTGGACCTTCGGGAGGCCTACCTCCACGTTCCAGTGCACCCGTCACATCGTCGCTACCTGCGGTTCGAATTTGCTGGGACTCACTACCAGTACTGTGCCATGCCGTTTGGGCTCTCCTCTGCCCCCAGGGTCTTTACCAAGCTGGTGGCGGCTCTAGCGGCCTCGCTTCATGCCATTCCAGTGAGGCTGCTCTGCTACCTAGACGATGTGTTGATCCTGTCGTCTTCCCGGGAGCGAGCTGTTCGGGACAGGGAGTTGGTGCTCCACGCCTTCCGTGCGCACGGCTTCACTGTGAATATGGAAAAGAGCCACCTCGTTCCATCGACGTTCATCTTACACCTTGGGTCCATGATAGATTCGGCGAAAGGCCAGGTGTTCCTGTCCCCAGAGAGGATACAGAATGTCTCGGCGTTGGTGGACAAGGTCTTGGCCCTGAGGTCAGTGCCCCTGGCGACCCTATCTCAGCTGCTGGGGAAGCTCGTGTCCTGCATACACATCGTACCGTGGGCACGCAGACACTCCCGGCAGTTGCAGTGGCTACTCCTGCCGTACCAGCGGAAGGGCTGCGCGACTTCGTCGAAAAAGGTGTTCCTGCCTCCTCAGGTCCGGCTGTCTCTTCGCTGGTGGAAGTCTCCGGCCATCTTTCGGGGCAGCCATTTCCTGGATCTGGATCGAGTGGTGATAACCACGGATGCCAGCTTGCACGGTTGGGGGGGCCACATGGCGAACAAGGTGGCCCAAGGCAGGTGGTCCCGGGCAGAGCGTCAACACAACATCAACCTTCTCGAGCTCCGGGCGGTCCGTCTGGCTCTCCTTCACTTCAAATCGGAGGTCCAAGGCCGCCATGTGTTGATCCTCACAGACAACACGTCCGCGAAGGCGCACGTGAACAAGGAAGGAGGAACGAGGTCTCGAGCCCTGATGTTCGAATCGGAGGGCCTGTTCAACTGGGCGGAGCGCCATCTTCTGTCGATCCGGGTGGACCATATTTCCGGGGCGGCAAACGTTCAGGCAGACTGGCTGAGCAGAGAGCTGATCGACCCGGCGGAATGGCAGCTTCACCCGCGGCTGTTCCGGGAGTTGACTCTCAGGTTCGGGACTCCCGTCATCGACCTATTCGCCAGCCCCTCCAATGCTCAGCTTCCTCGCTTCATGTCACGCTATCCCAGCCCGGCGGCGGAAGGCGTGGATGCGCTCAGGTGTCGTTGGCCGGGGGGGCTGCTGTATGCCTTTCCACCAGTCGTTCTGATCCAACAGGTGGTGCGGAAGTTAGTGGCAGAACGAGCAGAGCTGATACTGATAGCTCCCCATTGGCCACGCCGGCCCTGGTTCGCAGATCTCGTCGAGTTCTCCGTCAGCAAGCCGTGGATTATCCTGCCACATCGGATTGTGCTGTGCCAAGGGGCCATCTTCCATCCAGAGCCGCAGTGGCTCCAGTTGGCCGCGTGGTGTTTGAGCGGCTCCTTTTGAAGAAGGGTAGGTTGTCCGATGATGTGATCGGGACAATGCAGGCGTCTCGTCGTCCTTCCACCACGAGAATTTACGAGGCGACATGGAAGGCATTCTGTCGCTGGGCGGCGTCTCAGCATGTGGACCCAACCTCTGCGGTCATCCAAGATGTTTTGGATTTTCTTCAGGCCGGACTGGCGAAAGGCTTGGGTCCGGCCACCTTGAGGCGCCAGGTGGCGGCTTTGTCCACGGTCATCTCTTGCCCGCCGTTCTGGTCCTTGTCTCACCACCCGTGGGTTCGGGATTTTCTGCATGGAGCTACTAACATCCGTCCCCCTACAGTTCATAGATATCCTTCCTGGGACCTGTCGCTAGTTTTGCAAGCTTTAATGGCTCCCCCGTTCGAACCCCTGGGTTCAGTGTCTCTGAAGTTTCTGTCCTTTAAGGTTGCATTTCTGCTGGCGATCACATCGGCTCGCCGTGTGTCGGAGTTGGCGGCATTGTCGGTCCGGAAGGACCTGTGTATCTTTCACGCCAACACGGTGGTTCTGCGGCTTGATCCCGCGTTTACTCCTAAAGTTAATTCCTGGTTTCATCGTTCTCAAGAAATTGTACTTCCGGACTTTTGCCCTAACCCGAGGCATCAACGGGAGGTCCAGTGGCATACTCTGGACGTTCGCAGGGCCTTGAGACGTTACATCCGGCGTACGGCCTCGTTTCGGAGATCAGAGGCGCTGCTTGTTTCTTTCCATCCGGCGTCCATGGGCCAGAAGATCTCGTCGGCTACGGTGGGTCGGTGGATTAAGGCCTGTATCTCTTTGGTGTACCAGCAGCAGGCCTGTCCCGTTCCTGCGAGGATTTTGGCTCACTCGACGAGGAGTGCGGCGGTGTCGGCGGCTTGGGCGACGCAGGCATCCGTATTGGACATCTGTAGGGCGGCTACCTGGACATCTCTGTCGCCTTTCATCAGACATTATAGAATCGATGCTTACGCTTCTGCGGAGGCATCCTTTGGCCGGAGGGTCTTGCAGAGTGTGGTTGGGGCCCCTTCGGGGGGCAGTCAGCCTCCCGCCCCTGGGGTTTAGGCTTGGGTATGTCCCAGTTATGGAGTGTAGATGCAGCACACTGGAAAACGGACGTTGTCTTACCTGAACGTCCATTTTCTGGATGCTGCGGATACACTCCATTCCCTCCCTTATTGGGCTTTCTGCATTGTTGATTGTTTGGTTGTTATTGGTTAATAAAATTGAGTTGTATCATATGCTGTACTGCAACTTCGTTCAAGACTGAGGAGGTAAAAGGAGAAGGGGGTGGAGCTAGAGCACAGAGTGACGTAGGAATAATTAAAAAAAAAAAAGTTCTCTCAGTTGTTGTCAGAAAGGAGGATTGATCCCAGCTATGGAGTGTATCCGCAGCACCCAGAAAATGGACGTTCAGGTAAGACAACGTCCGTTCTGGAGAACAAAGCTGTATGTCCTGGGACTAGGACCAGCGTGCAGGAGGGAAAGGCATCCAGTACAATCCAGGGATTGGTTCTTTGCACAGGATACAGGGAACAAACAGGAAACATTAGGAAGTCTTTATATAGAAATACGATTTAGTGGCACTACAGGTCCTCAGGTTCTGCCACACATTCAGCAACTGTTCCAAATTACAACAGCACTGAACCCTCCTTGGAGTCCTGGTCACTCTCAGTGCTGGGGCGCCTGGCTTACAATTACGATGTTGCAGCGAGAGATGCTCCATGGTGGTTCTCTCCAATTACCAGCTTTCCCCACACAAAGTTATTGAGGAGCCGGAAATTGTTCCTGCTGCTTTTGCACCCACCCCTGCTCTGTAGTGTCCATTTGTGGCATGCCTACCTTTCATGGGGAATGTGTTGCCACAAGTAAGGCTGGTGAGCTATACTACATCTACACTGGACTAGACTTTTAATGTTCCCTATAGATCCACCTAGTGATGGCCACAGCATAGTAGAGAAGGCCAGCTGGATGCAAGAGGGGTAAATTGTAAGGAACATAGAGGAATGAGAGATGAATCGTCTGTTAAGTGGAACTAAGGCAAAAGAGGACGGGGTCATAGAGCGGAATGAAGATGGTCTGATTATGTAGATGGCAGCTGATGGGATCCTACCTAGAAGCAAAGGTGTAATTATAAACAAAAGGGCCACGTGACTCTCCTTATTTGTCCCCCAGTTCACCTGACTTTCCTTTGGAGTTGCTTCTCTGGAATCTTTGCCAAGCTTGTGTGGTTACCCAAAAGCTAATTGCTTGAGGTGGGGTGGAGGTTTCACCTCCGCCCCCAGGGCTTGTTAAGGACTCTGGATTTGTTTGTTTGTTTGTTTGTTTGTTTTACTTGCAGTTTTTCTTTAACAACCAATATTTTTCTGTGGACAGTGTAATAACTGGATTAACATATT
This sequence comes from Masticophis lateralis, assembly GCA_030761175.1. Lineage (NCBI taxonomy): Eukaryota > Metazoa > Chordata > Lepidosauria > Squamata > Colubridae > Masticophis > Masticophis lateralis. The sequence continues at coordinate 26,289,212 of JAUDYJ010000010.1, forward strand.
TTTCACACAGGGCTCACAGTAATAATACAATTACATATACAGGATTTTTATCTTCCAACTTCTAACCTTAATGTGCTCATTATAATTATAGTATATTCTTTTATATACTTTTTTTAAAAAATATACTTTATTAGTTTTATAAAAACAAAGAAAAAATACAAGATATTTCCAATATTGTCGGTACAGTGTCTATACATATTTATCAAATATATTGCAGTTATATTTCACATTTCAGATACAAGAATACAAATATACCTACTCTCACAATTCCTTCCTGTTATAAAGCCACTCGTACCATCTACCCCATACTGCATAGTGTTTGGACTTTTCACCATTATTTAGCTCATTCGTTAAATTGGACATTTCCACACACTCTAAAATCTTATATATTACGTTTTCCTCCGAAGGAGAAGTTTTGTCCTTCCATGACTTTGCGTATACCAATCGAGCTGCCGTGGTGATGTGGATTATAAATTGAATTTTTTCTTTAGCCATCCTCTCCCTAATTATACCCAAAAGAAAGATTTCCGGGGCAAAGTCTAATTCTTCTTCAATTATCTCCCTCAACCAGACCTGAATTTTGGACCAAAACTTTTTTGATATTTGGCAGGCAAGAAGGTGCCTACTTCTCTACCACATTTCCAACAAGTTGCTGAGACGTTGGGAATCATTTTTGCTAGTCTGGCTGGCGCTAGGTGCCATCTGTGGAGCACCTTATACTGGTTTTCCCTATACGTTGCGGCTTTTGTCATTTGATAATTCCTATTCCAGGCTTCCTCCCATTCATTAAAGTTTATGCTATATCCTATATTTTTTTCCCAAACATTCAATTGGTTTCTAGCTATAGCCTCTGCCCTATCTTCATCTATTAACAGGTTGTATAATCTAGCAAGCATTTTCTTTTCTTGACCCAATAAAATTTTGTCTAGACTCCTATATTTGAGTTCAATGCCGAATTGATCTCTATCCTTCTTGTACCTAGAATTAATCTGCAAATAATTCCTCCAGTCTGTGTTGAGACCTTGATCTCTTAATATATCTAAAGATTTAAGATTGTCGTTTCCGTCTAATACCTCTTTATATATGGCAAACATTTGGATATCTCGCCTATTTGGGTCAAATAGAGACTCCATAATGGAGAGCCAATTTGGTACTTTAACATAAAATCGCTGCTTAATTTCTTCCCATGTTTGGATCAGAGTCTCCCTTACTTTATGTCGATGAAAGAGGGAATTTTTCTTATTTCTGGGGTCCCATAGATGGGCATGCCATCCTTCTTGCAAATCATGCCCTTCTAAGGATAATCAGGATTCTTCTATTTTGTAATGTGACCCATTCCTTGATCCAGACTAATTTGGCTGCCTTTTGATATGTCTCCCAGTCCGGGAGACCAAAACCGCCCATATTTCTTTTCCCTTGTAAAATCTTATATGAAATCCTTGACTTTTTCCCTTCCCATAAAAAGAGCCTCATACTTTTATTTAGTTCTAAAAAGAATTTTTTATCTAATTTGACAGGAATATTTTGGAATAAAAATAATATTTTAGGGAGAATATTCATTTTGATTGCAGCAATTTTACCTATAGGGGACAATTTTAACCTTTTCCATCTCTCAAAGTCTTGTTGTATTCTTTGTAATAATGGGGTATAATTATTTTCTATTAATGATGAGGACCGAGAGGTTAGCCATACACCCAAATAATTTATTTTTTTCACTACCTGGATACCTAGCAATGTTTCTAGCTCTAGTTTATGTACTTCTGTCATATTCTTCGCTATTATCTTAATTTTGGTTTTGTTAAGTTTGAAGCCTGCAACTTTACCATAATTCTCTAATTCTTGCAAGACTTTTGGACCAGTCTCTAGTGGGTCTTCTACAGTTAACACCACATCATCAGCGAAGGCCTGTGCTTTAAAAATTTCTTTCCTTATCTTAAGTCCTTTAATTTCATTATTGGCTCTAATCTTTGTAAGTAGGACCTCTAGCGCCAAAATAAAAAGTAAGGGGGATAAGGGACACCCTTGTCTTACACCCTTTTGAATTTGAAATGCTCGAGTCATGTCCCCATTTATTAAGATGTTTGCCTTCTGACTATGACATATATTCTCAATCATCTTCCTGAAATTGGTCCCAAAACCCATTAAATTAATTTGGTTAACCATGAAGCTCCAATTTAAATTATCGAATGCCTTTTGGGCGTCCACAAAAACTAGCGCCAGCTGTTTATCTGAATGTTGTTCATAATATTCTATAACATTTAATACCGTTCTCAAATTATTTCTGATTTGTCTTCCAGGTAGGAATCCGTTCTGGTCTTTATGAATCCAGAGATTTAAAATATTTTTCATTCTTTCTGCTATGATAGACATAAAAAGTTTATAATCAGAGTTCAATAAAGAAATTGGCCTATAATTTGCTATGTATTTCAAATCGGCACCTTCCTTCAGTATGAGAGTGATGTGCGCTTCCCGCCATGTATCTGGGATACTTATACCTGCCAATACCTCATTAAAAGTCTCTAACAATTCTAATTTTAGTGGATCATCTAATTTTGAGTAGATTTCTCCTGGTAATCCATCAGGGCCTGGAGTTTTAATCTTTTTAATTTTAGAGAGAGCGGTTTCAAGTTCCTGTATTGAGATCTGTCTATTTAGCATATCCCTTTTTTCTTCTGTTATAGAGGGCAAATTAGCTTCGATCAAATATTGTTCTACCTCCTCGGCCTTAGTCTCTTCTTCTTTATATAATGTTTCATAGAAATCTCTTACCCAAACTAATTTATCCTCTACTTTTGTCAGGAGGTTGCTCTTAGAGTCTTCCAATACCAGAATCTGGCTTTTTTCACTTTCTTTTTTAAGTCTATACGTGAGCCACCTTCCCGACTTATTGGCATTCTCAAAGTGGTATTGTTTAGCTCTTTTTATTTTTTCCGCTACCTCCTCCTGATCTAAGATATTCAACCTATGCCTCGCTAATATCCAATTCTGTTTTGACGTCTCCTCTCCCGGCTTCAGCAATAATTTATTTTCTGCGTCTTCTAATTTCTTAATAAGGGCCTCTCTCTCCTTCCTTTTCTCTTTATTCTTATACGCCATATATGAAATCATCACCCCTCTCACATACGCCTTCATCGTGTCCCACACTATTTCTCTAGGCGTACCTTTATTTCCATTTTCAAGAAAAAAACTCTTTAACTTCTTCATTTAATTTAACTATGAACTCTTTTTCCTTCAATATATTCGTATTTAATCTCCATCTCTTTTGAGTTATCTTTTTCGTATGGAACCAATTTATTTCAAGAAATTTATGATCTGCCCATGTACTTGTATTTATCTCTACCTTCTGTATTTCCAAACCTAATTTCCTGGTAACCCAAACCATGTCTATCCTAGACCAAGAGTTCTGCAGGGATGAATAAAAGGTATATTGAGTATCTACAGGATGTAGTGTTCGCCACATATCTATTAGATTTAATTCGTCCACTAAGTCAAAGAAGCTTTTTGGTAGAGGTATTCTTTTATTTTTCTTAATTTTCCCACTTTTATAGTCTCTAATAGGGTCTACAATGCCATTAAAGTCGCCCAACATACATAATTCGCTATGTTCCCATTTTCCTAACTGCTCTTGCAGTTTCCGATAGAATTGACCCTGTTTCTTATTTGGGGCACATATCCCTACCAATAACATTTTGGAATTACCTCTCTTTACCTCAATTATTAAAATTCTTCCTTTGGCGTCGTTATATTTCAGTTCTACCTCTATATCTTTCTTGACATATATAGCAACCCCCCCTTTTTTTTTCTCGGCTGAGGACACAAAAACTTTACCAAATTTGGGGAATTCTAGCTGTTTGGCCTCATCTTTTTTTATGTGAGTCTCCTATATACAAATAATATCCGGATTATGTTTAACCAATTTTGACAGTACTAACTTTCTCTTCTTATAATCATTTAGACCATTAACATTCTGGGACAAAATTTTCAAGCCGTTCATTCTTATTATCTGTAACTACTCCCTAGTTCTTGTTTTTTAAGGTTACTGCTCTCACCGGTCGGGTTTTCTTTCCTGTTTCTTCTTTTTCTTCTCCTCTTTTCTTCTCGTCTTCTATATCCTCCCTAGTGCTTTGTTCTTGGGACGTTTCTTCTTCAGTGTTGACTATATCAACCTCCTCCTTACTATTTCGCTCCTCTTCTTGACCTCTTATTTGGTCTAAGAATTCTTGTGCAGCACTAAGATTATCAATTTTTATCTTTCTTCCTTGCCAAGATACTAACAACCCCTCTGGCAGGAGCCATCTGAATAAGATGTTTCTTCTATTCAACTGACTCGTCAAGAATCTATAATTCCTCCTTCCGTCCCTCACTCTTTTTGGCACTTGTTTGAGGACATTCACTTCCTTCCCTCTAAATGTAATTGTTTCCTCTCTCGTGATATTGTATAGGATATCTCTCACTTTCCTCCTGGCAAACCTTACATGGACCTCTCTAGGGAGCTTGTTCCTTCTCACATAATTTGTTTGAACCCTATATATCTCATCAAGCTCCCTAATAATGTCCAGCTTATCTTGCTGTAGCGTTTCCGCTATTAGCTCTGCCATCTTGTCTCCTAAATCTTCATTCTTATCTTCAGCAATATTCTGGAATCGGAGATAGAATGAAGCCCTATCCATTTCGAGATGTAACAATGTATCTTCCATTTCCTTACTCTGAACCAAGAGAGTTTGATCTACTCTGTCTAACTTCTTTTCATTTTGTTCCATCCTTTTCTCAACTTTTGGATTCTTTTTACATTATTAGCTATAGATGCTTGAATCTCACTCATCTTAGAATCTAAAGCGTGCATATCGAGCTTCAATTCTGTATGGTTATTAACAAGTTTCTCTTGTATTGCAAGCATCGTTTCTTGGATTAATGACAAAGAGGCCTGAACTGTTTGCAACAATGGCATTGTTGGCAGTTTATCTGATTTCTGTGAGCTTTCAGAGGGCTTCTGAATGGCTGGAGATAACATCAATAAAGTAGGATTTGATGGTACTTTTTTGCCCGATTTCAGAATTGTTGTAGTCATGTTCGCCATTTCTTTCAATATTGACTTTTGTTCTCTTATTATATATTCTATATTTTTCCAAATAATCATTCAGTGGCACCTGCCACAATTTCCGTTATCTGCTGTTGCTAAAAATCCAGAATAGATTCCCTATTTTAGTTTTTTTTTTACTTTTAATTTTTTTTAAAGGTTAGTTAGTTGAGTATAACAATTTGTGTTAATTATTTGAAAAATTACTTAAACTATGATCATATAATTAATTACCGAATTCTCAAAAGATACACTAAGCCTTGAAAATACTTAATTAATTAACAAGTCACTATAATTAATCTGCTAAATTAATAGTTATCTAAAGAAACAGTTAATTATAAGAAATATTCATCAATCAAATCCTATTCCACTAAGACAATCTATCATAAGCTAAAAATTATATCTAGTATTAATAAATATATAAGTATCTTATGAAAAAGCTATATGCAAGTAAATAAGAGTTATTAGCTAGTAATTTACAGTAAATAATTACTGTATTTTCCTGCGTATAAGACTACTTTCTAACACACAAAAATCTTCTGAAAAGTCGGGGGTCATCTTATACGCCGGGTCTCATTCTCCTGTAACCAGGCAGACCAGCCCATAAGGCTCTGACGAGCCTTAAATGGCTCTGAGGAGGGTCGTCTTATACACCCAGTCATCTTATACGCCGGAAAATACTGTAATACTAAATTAAAGTACAAAAATTATCAGTAGAAGCCTCAAAATATCTCGCACGTAAAGAAGTGTCATAGGGTTACCAAATAAACAGAAATCTCGTTTGGAAAGTAAAATAGTTCCAGTTATTATCGTGAGTGGGACAAAGTCTAAAGTTAAATATTCCAATTTATTAAAGGTGTCCCAGATGGAGTTTTCTCAGTCTAGGTCTCACTCCAAGTCAGGCACGCAAATAGTTAACGCTGTCCCCAGTTCTCTCAATATACGGAAGTCTTCTATGTAGTCCTAATGATGACTGGCAGTTCTCCTTTGCCTGTAATGGCCACACTTCCTGCTTTTCAGAATGACCGGTCAAGCTAAGTCAAATCTCTGTGCTCTTTCCTGATGATAACAAAAAAGCCCAAAAGGCTCTCTCAGATGCTCCTATTTCCATGCACAGTTCGAGTTCCTCTCGCCCGATTCCACCAGCTCCACGTTAATCTCCAAAGCGTCTAGATGGGGGTGGTACGTCTCAGTTTCGCCACTGCCACCTCTGATCTCCCCTTGCTTCCTTTCTGAATTGTCGGCGGCTACAGCTTCGGGTCTGACATTTGCTGTCAGACTCACCGTGTTGGCTTGACAGAGCCTCCCAGTCTTGTGAGAAGCGTTTGCTTGTCGCTTTCTCACTCACCTGGCTCTCTCCTTCGTCCGTGGGATCCTCCGAATCCTCACGGCCCCAAAGGGATCCCCAAAACGCAGTGATAAAGAACGTTGAGGGGTAGCAGTCACCCACTCTGCGCCATACCGCTGAAGCTCAACCGGAAGTCCCTATTCTTTTATATACTTATTAAGTCCTAGCATTTTAATATTATAGATATCGCTCCAATGTGCGTTCCACCACATTTTCAATATCTCAACTTTCTATAAATAACAATGAAACTAGTTGTCAATAAGATTTAATCAGTCTCATGAATTTATAGTCTTTGAAAACTATATTTTCCAATATATTTTTTCATCCTATTAATCATAATACCTTTAGAAATACCTAGTCTTAGTCTTCCACCTCCTAATCTTAATATATCTATATTTATAATAAATTATATATCTATATATGTGCTACTATTTTTCCGATTTAAACTTTCCACCTATTTCTATTGGTTTTCAATATTTACTATATTGCAACATATTTCCATCATCTCTCAGCCTTTTTAGAATTTCATCATTTATTGATTTTTTGGTGATTCTTTTATGTTTCTCTCTTGGAATTCTATATGTCTTTCTAGCATTTTTAAACAAACTTGATTATTCCCTTTGTCTTATCTCCTTCTGCTGCATCTTTTGAATATCCATCCATAACCTTTTCATTATTTTTGAGTGATCTTCCTTTCCCCCCTCTATTCTATTATAAACTCTTAAGGGATTGTCTATTTGAGTTTTAGTATTTATCATTGCTGACTTTTCAGTATTTTTATCAGCTTTTAACTTATTTTTATCTTTTGGTAATTTATTTTGCATTGTCCCCTCCACCACTCCTTCTAATTTCTCAGCTATCTTCTGTGTGTTATATTCATTTTTTCCCACCATTTGTTGAGAGCCTTCTACTTTCACATCTTTAACTTTAAATATTCGCATCAACTTCTTATAATTCTTTGTCACTATTTCTAACATTTCTTCATAAAACTTGGTTGTCTCCTGCTGGGTCATTTTGTAACAAGTTAATATACCTCTAGTATCTCAATATCTAAAAACCAAAAAAACCCCAAACCAGTTGTTAATAAGATTTGGTCAATCCCAAAGTTATTCATCCAAATCGCCCAAATATCTATAAATTTGTGCTTTTCAGTCTTTATAATTTCCAATTTACACCTTCCCAATTGTCCAGATTTTAAAATCTTATTTATCTTTTCTTCTTTTTCTTTTTTCTTCCCTGTCCTTCTGTCACTTTTCTTGTTTTGCTTCGTAAGATCACGTAATGGTAATAACCAAAATCCAACTTAGCCCACTTAGCAGTTTCTTCAAATCTGCTTTCCAGTGTACTGTTCCAGTGTAGAGTTTTAGTTTTAATTTAATTTGCCTTCTGAATCTTCAAAGAGCTCAGTAAATATTTCGGAGCATCCAAATTGCCTACTGAAATAAAGCCAAGGTCAGGTAGCTTTCCAGATGTTGTCTCATCACTTTCCTTTGAATTTTACACATTGCAGTAATCTTAACTCCTCCAGTGGATGGCTCCCCTGCTCCCTATTCCAGCATTTCACAGAATGTAAAAATCAGAAACAGCTGATTGTCATCAAGTCAGGGGAGTTAGAGCTAGAGTTTAGAAAAGCAATTTCTCAATAGTCAGTTTTCACAATGTTATTTAGCTTTTCCAGGCTTTCCATGTTTTAAATAATCCTTTAGGTTTTTCTTTTACTTCTAAATCTTTAATCTTCCTCTTTAGTTTTTAGTCTTTAATCTTTCTCCATAGATCCAATTGCCGCTTTTTTAGCATTTGGAGATCATTTTTGGAACATCTAATTTGGAGATCATTTTTGGAACATCTAATTTAGGTTAAATCTCTGAGGTAACAGTTGGAAATTTTCTCACCCAGTTTCTTTTTTTTATTATTTTTAAAAAGTTTTTTATTAATAATACAAAATTAAAAAAACATTTGACATAGATATGATATCACTGGTTCCAAACATCTTCTGTCACTTTACAATAATATTAGTACTTATATAAACATATAGTTCTTAAGCTTTGTTCACTATTTAAACATAATATGATATGAATCAATACTTTTCCCCTTATTTCTGTATATTTATTTATCTCTTAAACATACATTTATCTATAATAACATCTATATTTTTGTTCTAACACTATACATTTGTCTTGGCTACCCTCTTGTTATCTATCCAATCATAAAATTGTTCCCAGATTTTGTAGTACTTAGTTTTGCTTTTATCCTTGAGTTCCAAAGTGAGTCTGTCCATTTCTGTGCAGTTAAAGATTTTCAGTAATATTTCCTCTTCAGTTGGAATATCTTTCTCTTTCCATTTTTGAGCGAAGGCTACTCATGCCACTGTGAGTATATGCAGTAGTAAATAATTTGTATCTTTCTTATATTTTCTTTCTATAATCCCCAGTAAGAAAAATTCCGGTTTGACTTCTATGTTGACAAAATTTCTTCCAGTCAGTTCTTTAGTAAATTCCAAAATGTTTGTGCCTTTGGGCGTTCCCACCACATGTGGTAGTAATTCCCAACGGTCCCTCTACACTTCCAGCATATCAAGGATTTACCCTTATTCATTCATGCTAATCTTGTGGGTGGGAGGTGCCACCTATAGAACATCTTATAGAGATTTTCCTTGTGGAAAGTTGCTAGTGTGATTTTTAATTTTTTTCCCCCATGAACTTTGCCAATTGTCCAAATTGATATTGTGCCCAAAATATTTACACCAAATTATCATTTCTTTTACCTGTTAATCATATCTTGTTCTAATAAATATCAATATAGTTTACTCATGATCTTGCCTCCCTGCTAAATAATGAGGCTTTATGCCTCATTCCTTTTTATCTTTGCTAAATTTATTTTTCTCACCCAGTTTCATTGCTCTGTCCACACACTGCTCCAGCACAAAATCTTAGTGTCCCAGTGGTCCTAGCTTGTGACTGACCAAAAATGGCCATCGTACCGGCTGCTGTTCAGGAGAGCTTTCTTCAGATCAACAAGGAAATTGCTGTTTCCTTGCAATCGACCAAGTGCATCTTCTTTCTTCACCACCCCTCCAGGGTGGCTTAACCCCGTAGGGTTTCCCAGCAAGCAGTTGTCGGCTGCGTTTCACGGAGCCCAGAAGAGCTCCACTGTTTTCCAGCTGTTCTCGCCATAATGTCAGCCAGAACATCAAATCCAGAAGGGCTCTGGATTTGATCAGGAGCCTCAACCCTGATCAAAACTCTCCTTTTCTCAAAAATCAGCCTTCATACCACCAGACCATCACCACTGTCCTGAGCCCTCAACCTTGATTAGACAAGGCACAACTTTGCATTGGCCTTATTTTATTTTGTCTTTCTTGATATTGTAGATGTATCAAGGAGAAACAGACATTAATTCCTCTGTGAAATTAACTATTTTAGCCTGATAATGATGTAGGTGGCCCTCAGCTAAGCTCTACCGCAGCCCTCTTGGCATCTGCCTAGTCATCTAATTGTTCTCCTGATTTTTGGCTTAATTATCTCCATACTGCTTTTGATAATGTGGCTGTGTATCTTTCCAAAAGTGTTGCTAGGTGTGTGTCGCTATTGCTAAATTCCCCTAAAAATGAATTAAGGCCCACCAAACTCCCAGGGCTTCTGCAACTGCCACCTTCTTTCTCGTACATTCAAATCATCTCCTTCTAGAAGTATGCCCTTAGTCGACCAATATTATGCATGCCTCCCCTCTCGCTCTCTTTTCCGTGGCAGCCTTGATCCCCTGGGCCTGCATCTCTTCAGCAACCCCAGACAGCCCCTTCCCCCTTTTCTCCGTGCTTCTCTGCCCTATAGCTTATAAGGCCATTTCTGCTTCCTTTCCCACATGACAGAATAGAAGAATTCTCCATTCTCGCAGACTAAAAAAATATTCACTGCTGTCATCTAGATAGTTCTGGGTGTGTAGGAAATTCATGGATTGGGACAGCTGCGTGTTGCAGTGGAGAAGCAAAACGGAAGAATTAGTCAGAGAATTTGGAGGGAGGCTGCACTCCCTGGAAGGATTGTGATGGGGTGGGGGAAGATAATTTAGTCTGATGGGGGGAGGGGCATGAGCGCTTCTTAACTATTGTCATTTCTCCCCATCAGAGGTCCGCATGCAGGAAATGTTGTCCATGGGGATTGGGAACAAGCCTTTCCTGGACATCAAGCCTAGCGAAGCTGCCATCCACGACCGAGCCATCAATTACATTATGAAAGGCAGAGGTGGGTCCCTCCCCAACGTGCTCCTGCCATGTCCTTTGGCTGCCTAAGGCTGCACTGGTCTACATGATGAATTCCTCTCTTTGCGGCAGGCGCCAGGACCCGGGCTTCCATCGCGGTGTCTCTCTTTGACCATGCCAACCCTTACAAGAGATCTCCGACCACTCTGTCCACTGGCAGCCCGTCTTCCTGCTCAGGGATTGGGCCTCTCAACCTACACATGTACCTGGATCAGACCTTGCTGCCTACAGTGCTGCCCACCAACCTTCCTTTAAGGGCTGGAGTCTGCACTGAGGAAGATGAGATGGAGAATGAGACAAGCAGTCAGCCCTCTATGAGTATGTATGATCCATCTTTTTCTAGCACTATCTCAGAAAGTATTGTCCATCAGGAGATTTCCTGGAACGTTAGCCTAATCTTCAGTTAGCCTAATCGTGCAACTCCACCAGCTGAAAGGAACTGCCAGGTGCTGTGGTCAACCAAGGCCCGGTCACTCAGCCCCCTGTGAAGCAAACCATCTCAGTTCCCAATCTCTGCCTTGGAAGCTGCAACTTCCCTGAGCACCTTCTGAGCAGCCACTTCTCAAACGAGCAGGAAAGAGATACTGGATGAGTCAGTAGCTGAGCGGATGCCTTGGGCTAAAACTTAAACATGGGTTAATAAAGGTTCATCTAACATCGTGTGCCTCAGATTCTAGTTTCATGTCATGGCCTGGTTCCAACAACATGCTGATCCATTTAGTCCCATGTGGTAAGCCCAGGGAGGGCTTCTGGGTGAGCTGCTTTCCTCCAGGCCTTTCAGGTATATCCACAAAAGTTACATCATATGCAGCCAGAGCAGAATCCAAGTGACTTGCAAAGCCCAGGGCTGGGACAGGAAGGTTATCAAGACCCTCTGGCAGAATTGATACCAAAGACCTGGCACTTATTTTGACTTGTGAGGTGCCAGCAATCTGACTGGGCAGCCCTGGTCTGCAACCCTCAGTTCCTAACAGGAAAGCTAATTTTGTTCCCCACTTGTCACCCTGACTCACCAGAGAGGCACTAGGTGCATAGATGAGCAAGCTTGGCTGAAGGGAGATCAGCAGAGATTTCACAAGGGAAGTGAAAGTGAGAAGCCACATGGGTGGAGGTGACCAGGTTGGTGCTGCATTTTTAAAAGCCTTCGACAAAACTCATTGCCCAAAGGCTGTGTGGATTGAGCAACTGCAGCATAAGATTGCTTCCTGTTACACTGCTAATAACAGAAACAAAGCCTAGGAATAAACATGGCACTTTCTCAGTGGAGGGAAATGGAAAGTGGATAAGCAGTGTGCGACTTGGGCTTTTCTGACTAGTTGATAAATGATCCTGGGAGAAAGCAGCAGCTGGCCACGGCGGAGGCAACGCTGATCCATTTTGGATTGTCAAAAGACCAAGCTGAGCTTTTTGAGCTGGGCAGCTGAGACATTTCTCCTTTACGTTCAGTGCAGTTCAGTTTAAGAGAGCAAGGTGGTGGGGGGAACTAACCTTGACCATGGATGAAGCCTCTCTGGGCACGAAGACCGTTTGGGAGGAGAAGGTGGCTGAGGAGGGAGGAGTGTAGGCAAAAGGTAAGGCGCAAGGACGGGGAGGGGACTGCAGGAGAAGCAGCCCTTCTCCCCTTCTTCCAGCAACTGGAGTGTGTGTCTTCTCAACGTGCCCAGAGTTTTCTTTTCTTTTTCCCCTTTAGCCACCGAGAGCTCAGAGTCCTCCCAGGGCCTGCCTGGAAGCGGCTCCAGCAGTTCTGATGGCTGCCTTCACAACTTGTGCGAGGACTGGAGATCCCCACTCCCTACAGCAGCAGACTTTTCCTTAACCTCCACAGATATGGAGAAAGGCTGTTTCCCCAACAACCAGTATGTTTCAGCGGTAAGCAAACGGGGCTTGGCAGGCCAAGCTGGCCCTCCTCCCGAGAATTCTGCCCCTATTGGCTGCTGCGCTGCATAGGATGCAGACCACCTGCAGGCTTTTGGTGTGCTGAGTGGGCTTGCATTTTCAAGGAACTGGTGCATTGCTAGGGCAGCCCAGGCATCTTCCTGTGCAACTCCCAGATGCTGCTGTCTTGCAGGTTTGAACGCAGCCAGAAAAGAAGGAACCCGATTGCTGTGCAGACCCCTGGACGCAGATGCTACGAGGGCCCCTTATCCTCCTGACAAGCTCTACAGGAGGGAACTGGGGTCCCGTCCACCTCTTCCGGCAGTCTGAGAGCTGGCACAGGGAAGCAGCAGCAGCAACTGAGAAAGGCGGGTTGGCGGCTCGAATGGACCCAAAGGCCAACTGGAGTGGCAGGGAGGGGGGAGAAGTGCAAGCAGGAGAATGATCCCAGCACTCACTGGCTGGCTTGGTTTCCATACCTGGCAGGTTTTGTTCACACAATTTTTTTAGTAATTATATAAATATATATATAATTATTTCTGTATGAACCTTACATCCTGTATTCTAGCTTTCTTTCTTGCCTGGTGCTTACTAATGATTTCAAAAGCAAGTTCCACAGAAAGCGAAGTGCCAGGTGACCCCACTTGCTTTCCTGTGAGGTAAAAGCAGCTTGCATTCTTCTGCTTGGCAGGACGAGATCTTCATCCTCCACTTGAAGAAAGGTTCATTTGTTTCCTCCATTTCTCTGAATCGGGAGCTGCCCCTTTGGGAGTTTTCTGTGATCCTCTAGTTCAATAAAGGCACCTCTGACTCAGCCCGTTGAGCTGATTTTTTTGAGAGTTCAGTTGATGCACCTTCTCTAGACACAGTTAGGTTGTTCGTTGAGCATACAGAAATCTAGGAGACAAGTAGAAATGCCTGCCGTAGCACCTCCTTCCCGTGCACCACCTGTCTTTTTGTTAATCACAAATTGGTTCCATTTACATGCTACGAATATGGCTTTCATTTTATACATTTATTTAAGAATTAACATTTGACATTAACATCTGAGAACAGATATCACAGCTATTTGGTGCAATATAGCATGGAGAGCCTCTGTACGGGATTTAGAAACATCAGAAATATTTTCTTCTTAATATTACTGGCTTTTATAGAGAGTTTACCAAAAAAACCTGAAGAAAGCTTAGACTAAATTTTTCAGGAACACAGCATCTCATGTATTTCTGGAATGTCTTGATTTTGGTTATTTTTTAATTATTGTTACTGCTAGAAATAAAGTCCTAATATATAGTTGCCACCAACATTATTTTTAAATCTCAATAAAAAGTTGTTTCTTCCAGTTGTTTGACTGCATGTTTATTGCTAAGATTAGAATCAGAGTAGAGGTGGAAGGGACCTAAGAGGTATTGTAGCCCAACCCCCTGCTCTAGCAGAAGGCCCTGGCCTATCCCATTCCAGACAAGTGACTATCCAGTGTCTTCTTAAAAACCTCCAGTGATGGAGTGCCTACAATGTCTGGAGGCCAGCTGTTCCACTGGTTAATTGTCCTCACTTTTAGGGAGTTTCTCCTTAATTCCAAATTGCTTCTCTCCTTGATTAGTTTCCATCGTTTCCTGTTTTGCCTTCTGGTGCTTTCAAAAATAAGTTGCTTTCAAAAAAGTCCCTCTTTGTGGTAGCCTCTCAGAAGTGAAATACTGCTATCATTTCACCCCTAGTCCTTCTTTTCTCTAGACTCCCCAGACCCAAATCCTGCAACCATTCTTCATGTAAAGACTCCAAGCCTTTAAACATCTTAGTTGGTCTTCTTCATCGCTGTCTTCCCTATTTTGAAATGTGTTTCTTTTTCCATGATTTTTATTAGTTTTCTTCTTAGATCATTAAGAATTTAAAAATTTCTAAAGAATTAAAATGTGTTTTTTTATTTTTTTAATTGAAAACAAATTGAAAACATTTTTAAAAGTTGAAAAAAGTTTTAAATTGAAAACAAATTGAAAATTGAAAAACATTTAAAATTAAAAAAAATTAAAAGTTGAAAAAAGTTTTTAAAAAGTGTAAAAATTGAAAGAAAATGTAAAATTAAAGAAATTGAAAATTGAAAAAAAAATCATTACAGTGGTTTTGATGACATCCAGATAGATGCTGTGTGGGATAAAGTTGTTGAATTGATACCTTCATCTTGGGACAGACTTGTAAGCCCACAAGATGGAGAAAGATATTCCAGCTGTTTTAGAGCCTTGGGTGCCTTCATCAGGAGGATGGGTTCCAGGGTATGTGCCAAAGAATTCACTTCGGGGACGGGGGGTTATGTGCAAATGGAAATTCACAGACAAAGACCTGTTCTAAATCATATAGGGGAGAAGATGCAAGTCCTCTGAAACTGAGGCTGCTGAATAACAACCAGTTTGTGGATCTAAAAAGTGACATACCTACATGCTCAATCACAGGCAAAAAATACGCATCACACATTTGTTACAACCCCTCTTTCTTCCCTCCACCATTCAGTTACTTCCCTGAGAGTGTTTTGAGGCATTTGAGGCGATAGGCAAACAAGCATAGAGCTCATCCTGAGGGTGGGCTTTACGTTCTTGGGAGGAAGATCGTCCTCAAAGATTGGGAAATCCCACAAACATAAAGCTGAAAGTATAACTGCAAATAATTTTCACAAGAAGTAAAATGGGAGAAATCTAAAGAGGCCAGTATGAGGGAGAGCTCCCGTAAATGTTGAAGAGATAGAACAAGGAAAAGGAGTCCCTAGAAATTGAAGGAACTGGCTGAAAAAATAAAGCTCAAAATAAGTCAAGATCGGGGGTGTCAAACTGGTGGCCCGCAGACCAGATGCAGCACACACAGGCAATGCCCACCCCACCTCCATGAATGGGAAAAATGTCGTGAAACGTGATGGCAACGTGATGCAGCAAGTTTGACACCCGTGGTCAAGATTGTCAACAAAAGTAAAATTTAAATATGTAATATTTTTAAAAATGACCTTCCGTAGGTTAGAAAGTCAAAGACAGTGCAGGTCTGCTGGAAGTGGAGAGAGGTGATGTTGAGAAGGCAGAACCCAGAGATTCGGCACCTGTTTTTTCCAGTGAGGAAAATGAAGCTGTGGCTGGGCTCATGCCACTGGGCGGGGGGGGGGGGGGGGAAGGGGAGAGCCGGCTGCTGAGGATGGACCGGGCGGGCGGGGGGCAGATAAAATTTCACTATAGGAACCGGGTTTGGGTCTCCAAGGCAGAGGGATTGTCCACGTAGTTGCTCAGGAAGGCGGTGGCAGAACCTGTCCCAGTCAACTTGGGGCAGTCCTGGAGAAGGGCCTGGAAGACTGGGGAACCTCACCCCCATCCTCAAAAAGCAGACGAAGGGAGGACCTGGGAAACTACAGAGCCACAACTTGGTTTCTGTCCTCCGCAAAGGTCTTCAAGCAGTCCATCGACACCAGGTTTGTGAGCACTCAGATAAGCATATTGGAATCGATAGGAGCCAGCATGGACACCTCACAAACAAATTCTGCCAGATTAACTTTAGCTGCTTCTTGTTATACCTTGGTAGGGTCTAAACTCCCACTAGGGCTCCCAGGTGGCTTAATGAGCGCACCCAATAGTGCTCGTTAATAGCTTCAGGTCAGCTGGGAAGGAAATACCAGTAGAGTGCCTCAAAGTGCTATGCACTTTGCCCTTGGTGCTATGCAGTTTAACATGATTAACAAAGGAAAAAAAACTACTACCCTGGTCACAATTCATTTGCAATGGTCATGTGTGTAGTTCTGGACTCCATCACTCAAAAAGGAAACTGACAAATGGTCTCCCAAGTTCTAGAGTTCAACTCAATACAAAATGGAACTGCCTGTCGAATTGTCAGGAAAATTCCCAGGTGCCCCTCTTGACTTCTGGATGTCAGTGACTTAGGGCTAAAGTGTAACAAATCCCGTAATCAGCCCCGGGAGAATATCCAGGAGCTAATGGAGGACCACTGCAGAACAACACCAGTTGCAGCTTCAGGATCTGTCTCTAGACCCCTTCCATTCATGGCACTTGCTGTCAGGCCTTCTGCAACTTGGACCTCCAAATGGAAATGATCCTTGGCTCCATTTGTTGAGAAAGGTGTAGTTTTATCAAGGGCCTTGCAATAGTGCATAGCCAGAACTGAGACTTGTATGCCCAAATCCCCAAGTTCAACATTTCCCTCCCATCCCTCCCATCCCACCCCCACCCTCCCAGGTTCCCACCCCCACCCTCCCAGGTTCAATAAGATGTTTTGAGAATAGTCATTTCAAGTGTAGGTTGGTATGCAGTTGCCGCCTTCTCCCAGCTGGGTGAACTTGAAACTGCGTTCTGGGGAGATACAGCAAGGGGGTGGGGAGTACAGCTCTCCACAACCAGCAGTCACTCTCACTTTGCCCCAAGCAGCACCCCCTCCCATCCACCCTCCCCATAGTTCATGGCAGACTCACCGCATGGTATCGAAGCACAAGCAAGAGTGAGATGGCAGCTGACACGGGCGTTCTGCCCCATGCAGGATAGTGGCCCGTCTACTGTCTTGCAGAAGTCTCAAGTGAAGTCATGGCCACTCTCCCTCTTGGCCATGACTTGCTGCTACTGAAGGACCCGAAAGGCGGATAAGCTGGTTTCCCATACATCCATGCCAGTATTCAACCAGGTCTCAATAACACAGGCCAGGTCTCTACGCTTGTCCACCCCCATAGGCCTAAACTTTACCAGCAGCAGGAGGAGACTGAGCACCCAATGATCATCTGGGCTCAGGACCTGGGCCACTAGCTTAGAAGGGACAAGCCTGTTTTGTAGACACCAGCAACTTAAGAAGCCTTAGTTGGTTGGTCCCCTTATCCCCCACTCTCCCTCTGTGGGACACCTGGGGCACTCTCTGGCTCGCCTCTAACCTCATCCTGGCATACTGAATCTACTGATCTTCTGATCCAGCTTCCAAAAGAAACCTCTGAGAGTTGAACCCCGTAGTGGAAAACGGTGGTCCTCCAATCTCCTGTTCCTCGTTGTTAGTGCTTTCATATACATACGTTATCATTTTAATTTTATTAGGTTAATTTCAAAATGAAAAAGAAACTTCTAACAAACTGCAGCCAAAGACTTCAGTTTTATTAAGGGTTCTGTAAATATTTTCCAATAACAAAATGTGAGAGCGATTTAAAGTATCCTTTTTTAATAAGCAAGTTAACGCAGCAGCTGTATTTCCAGGCAAAAGGCAGGGTGAACTGAAAGGAAACAGAGAGGCTCGCTTAGCAATTTCTGCTGGGTCAAAGGCCACACCTTAGGCTCCCCCCTTGGCAACAGATGGCCTCCTGGGGGGACAGTGATGTTCATTCCCTTTTCAGGGGAAGGTGTCAAGAATCACAGCGGGAGTGGGTTGCTTCCCACATGCATGCTCATTGAAGCAAAAGGCCCACCAAATGACATCTCTTGGTGAACTTTGGGTTGCCATGGGGTGGTGGGGTGGGCCTTTGGGGCTGCCTTGTCTGAACCTGTGTCCAGCCTGGGCACGCCTGACCTAAGATCTGGATGTCAGATCCCTCCCGCATGCCTGTGGCTGTTCTCAGGAAAGGAGGGGAGGGGTCTCAATGAAAGCAAGGCCTGCACTGCAAATGTGCATTTATCCGCCCCCTGCATGTGGAAGGCCACAATGGAGGATGGAAGCACCGCTATCATTCACACTTACTTCAACCCACTTCAACAACTTCTCATAAGAATGGCCATCGGCTTTAAAGGGCGCTGAACTCAGGAGCTTGGCCACAAACTCCTTCGCCGTGATCTGCAGGCGCTGTAAGAAATGAGGGGACTCAGACTCCAGAGCTAGAGCCTTGCCAGGCCGAACGGCACTGAAAGAGCCCTTGGGAAGGAGTGGCTCAAATGTCGGAAAGGGCAAAGCTTGCTTGCCAGCCCAGCCAAAGCATCTCTGGGCTGAAGGCAGCAGATCCCTTCTTACCCACAACTGCCGGACCAGAAGCTCCACTTTGGCAGTGGTTTCTTTAGGATCCTTCTGTCTTATAGAATCCAAGATGATATCCGTGAGGAAACCATGGCACTTCTGGGCATAAAAAATTTCTTCTTGTGTTAATGGAAAGTTCAGAAAAACGACATCTGCAAGAGGAAAGAGACTGAGATCTTCAACTCCTGCCTTCTTACCCAGCTCTGAGCTCTGCCTTCTTCACCCCTTTCAGCCTTTAAGCTGGGAACAAAACCCATGGCATCCTTCCTCCTCTCCTTGAGCAGGGTGGGCGGCTTCCTTCACTCAGAATAACTCGGCCCCAGGCGAGCTGCTATTCTAGGCAACATGCTCAAAGGACAGGGGCACAAGTGGGAAATTACCAATTTTGTATTGGATAATCAGTTTCTCTTCCTTGAGAGAAAGCATTGCTGCCGATAACTTCAGGTTGGGGAAAAAAGGCTGAAATGGGGCAATAACCCAAAAGATCATCAGGACCAAATGTCTGGACCATTCCTGGAATGTGTCTGGAAAAATGTGTCCTGCCATCGTCCTTATCTTTTGACCCTTCTCAGTTTGGACTCACAGCGTAACAACCAAGAAGTCCAAGGCATAGTAGCATGAGATTTTAGCGTGATGTCTTGCTGGGGCAGGCAGAAAATGAGATTTCCAAATTTATTTTGGGATGTTAAGTGTGTACAGTTTGCCCTAGGATGTTACCCACACACGCAACTGCAGTCAAGGGCCTACCTTTGTCCACGGGGGGTGCCAGGGCGCAGGCCAGAGTAAGGTCTTCAGTGCCCGTGCTGTAGAGAATGCTGCCTTCGTGAAAAACGCAGGAACCGTCGCAGGGCACAATGGGAGGGTGCTCAACCTTAAGAATCAAGCCCCTCACATCAAGGGCTTGGCAAGGAGCAGTTTCTTCAAGAGCTGTTCCTGCAGAGCATGAACAAAATAATTCTATGGGTGGTTTGAGCAAGGCAATATCTCTATGACTACAGTACAAAATCTCAGCTATTGCATTTTGAATGCCTCCACTGTGAGAGCCTAACCAGGTTAATCCCATTTCACTCTGCTTCTGCAACAAGATTTTAAACAGCTAACAGCTAACAATTCGTAAAATATTTCACAGATAGGTCCCCTGATGGCTTACAGTTACTAAAATATACATGGCACTAACATTGATATTACAATTTTAAAAAATACTTTAAAAGCCTAATTTGTTTACAGAAGCAGAAAGCCAGAAAACAATAAAAGCCTCTTTCCTAGTAGTATGCTAAGACAGAAAAGTGAAATTCCTTGGGCCAAAATCTGCAGTTGTGACATCCAGACTTTCTTCTT
The DNA here is from genome assembly GCA_030761175.1 of Masticophis lateralis. Taxonomy (NCBI): domain Eukaryota; kingdom Metazoa; phylum Chordata; class Lepidosauria; order Squamata; family Colubridae; genus Masticophis; species Masticophis lateralis. The sequence goes on from JAUDYJ010000010.1 coordinate 26,309,066, forward strand.
GGAAACCATCTAGTCTACTTTTGCAGCAAATGTGAGGCATTCAGAAGGATCCTCGTAGGGAACGGTTGGGAGGAGTGAAGCAGCAGATGGACAGATCCTGAAAAAGGACCATGGACATTTCCATGCATGACAGTGGCAGCAACTCTCCAAATGCAGGAAGGAGCTGTTTTCCAGAAACCAAAGGCAGAGCAGATCATCTGCACAAACAAAACCCAGAGACAGTTTCTAGGCTCTTATAGATGAAGCAGGTTGTGAGGATTAGGGAAAGAGAAGCAGACAGGAGGATGGGGAAAAAGATGCTGAAGTCACAGTCTCAAATAAGACTTGTGCACTACAGAAACTAGGTGTGTTACTGAAATTAGTCCTCTAAAGATGCTCAGTGAAAAACCAGAAAAAACACTGGCCTTTGTTGTGGTAGACACGTTCAGAACATGAAAATTAAAAAACCCAAGAAGAACTTCAACTCTGTGGTAAATATGATTCAATGAGCATAATGCAGACATGATGGAATGTTACCCATCACTGATAGGAACTGAGTGAAACCACTGATTCAAAAGAATAGCAATCAAAGAAAAGAGCAGTTGCACTGCATATTAAAAATGTGCGTTGTTCTTTGGAAATCCAAGTGAATAAACTTGGCAATGCCACAGATAGAATCTGATGGAAAACAAGTGGAAGAATGAATAAAAGCAGTATCAACTTTGCAATCTGCTATCACTCATCTACCCACCCATAGAAATATGGATTATAATAGGCAAATGAAGATTCTTCGTCTTAAGCGATATAGATTTAATTGCTCTGATAGCTGCCGGGACACAAATTCTGTCAAGCATCATCCTTCCAGGAAATTTGTCAGTTGTTTTGCTGATAGAATTATTTATTTAATTAATTAATTGTTCATAGAATTATTTCAGGGACCCTTGGTTTATTATCTAACTTTTCTTCTACTAGAAAGCTTTTTTTCACTTTCACTTAGAAACTGCCTTCCGGTGACCGAAATCCATTATTTTGTCCTCATTTTAGAATGATGGAAAGATGTCTTCATCTTCTTCTGCATCCTTTTAGAAATGGGAGGACTATGTGAGACAACTCCCTTTGGTATTATTTTCTGAAGGCTAAATATATCCAACTCCTTCCATCTCAATTGTCCTCAGTGCCCTTCCCTGAGCAGGTTCCTTAGATCTTCTTAAAAGTGTGGTACCCAGACTTGAACACAATATTTGACCAGAGCGGAATACAGTAGAATGACTAATTCCTGAAATTTGGAAATTTCAAATCTTATTTCTGTTGTCTAGTGTGACAATAGGTTGTCTACTTATTTCTCACAGAGCAGCATCTGCTGGGAAGGAGGGAGGTCAACAACAAAGGCAAGATGGTGGCCAAAGGGCCAAGGACACCTCCATGATTGCCCCCCTGCCTCGGGCACAAGATACCCCAAACCAAAGACAGAAGGAGTGCAGCCAGCCTGCTTCAGGGGAGGAGCCAAGGATCTGTCCTGGGTCGGCAATGTTATCTACCAGTCGGCAAGACAGCTTCCATCTAAAGGCCATTCCACCAAACATGACTGTGCTGGAGATGCCTGGATGATGGCTGCTTCACTTTCTTCAGTCAATATGTCTCTGGATCTCTCAGGAGCTTGCCTCACCTCAGTGGAGCCAGATCTGACGCTGAACCCACTTTGGTAATACCTGCAATGTTGTTTGCAAATCCTCATAAAAATGACAAATGAAAGTGTTGTAAAGCATCCAGGAGAGATCTGGATAGCATCTCACTTGATCGCTCCAATTTCATGAGGAACTACTGGCAGCAGAGCATTCTCTTCGAGATGGATCCCAACCCAGAGGTTCATCCATTGGGGATCCCATAGGCTCAGACTATTCTTGAGAATAATTTGCAAGAACAATTAATCCAGCTTGCATCCTGGAGTTGTGGGTGCTCCATTGCTGGAGGTTTTCAAGAAAGAATTGGACAAGCGTTTGTCTGTAACATCTTCTGAAGCTGAAGACAAAGTTAGTAGAAACTGACAGTGGAATTAATTATAACCTTCTCAAAACAACAGGGGTGAAATTAAACACACATCCCAAAGAGGCTTTCAAATAGTTGGTAATTCTTCTTCTTATGAATTCAAATTCTCTTCAGGGAAAGTTTAATAACAGAAAACAAAAGCCCTTTTTCCACCACAGGGCTTCCTTATGATGCCGTCAGAAGCCGTGTGGGAATTGAATGAAGGAGCACCCGAGTGGTTGTTGACATAAATATTGGCCATGCTATTCCCACTCGGGATGAGGAGGCTTTGTGAAGCATAAAGAAACTTTAAGAAACTTGAGGAGAGAGAAAACAAAGTTCTGTAAAATGCAGAGTATATGAAAATAATTCAATGTCCCTCTCTACTTCTCTAGCCTTCCTTAGGTCTACGGAGTCTCTGTGCTGCTTCATGCTTTAAACTTCTTACTCATTTTGTTCTTTAAATTCTTACTCATCTTTCTGAGCCTCTCATCAACTCCATCTAACCATTAATTTTTGGTCTTTACCAATCCAATCGTTCTCATTTCATATATTTGTTTTGCAAGGCAATCATTATTCATTCACAAGATGGCAGCAAAACATTTGAGTTTCATGTATCCTTGACTTCTTGTTCCACTGTTTACTAGGCTTACAAGCTGACCCTTGATGAAACAAACAAAACCCTAAAAAACATACATAGCAACCCAAAGAATTGAGTTTTTTAGTTGTAGTTGTGAAACTGGTGTGTGTGTGAGTGTGTGACTGTTACAGCACATGCTCTGCACACTGACTAGATGACAACTTACAAAGGAAGAAAAGGCTGCCAGTCCCCACTGCAGCCAGGAGAGGATGGAAGGCAGGTGAAGAGGTCTGGGCTGGACAGGGCAGCCCCACAGCAAACCCAAAAATCAGCTGGAGCTACCCGATGGCCATGACAGCACCCGGGACATGGTTCACACGCCTGGCGCACATTGAGGCACCTCTCATTGCCCACCTGCATGGGCAATGAGAGGTGGGACATTGGAGCAGATCAGCTCTGGAGTGCCACATTTTGGGAGACACCATCTCCCTGCCTTGGGGAGCAAAATCAGTTCCTTTAGCTAAATTCTCTCTCACCCTCCTAGTCTGTATTAAGTAGCCACCTCTCTTCTCCCCCCTCACGAAACCACAATAGTTTCATTTTCCTACTGGGAGAAAACAGATACAGAATCTCTGGGTTCTGCCTTCTCAACATCACTTTTTCCATCAGATCATCTTCAGCTTTCTAAGTACCAAAGGTCATTTTTTAAAAATTACATCTTTAAAAAACAATGTATATATATCTGTCTGTCTGTCTATCTATCTATCATATCTCTCTCTCTAATCTATTATTTGTTAAATTAATTTGCCACCTATCTCGCCCACCTATTCTAGGTGGCTAACTATAATAAAAAGGAACAAATGAAGAGTGTGTATAGAGTACAGAACAATAAAATAAACAATGAAAAATAACACATTAATAGGGTAACAAAAAGATGTAGAGAGCAAGGGCAGGGAGCTGGAATCGGCCATCAATCAATTTTTTTTATTGAAAAAGTTTTATAAGTACAAATTTTCCATCCCCCCCCCCAATTTCCCCCCCTAGCCCCCTATCCCCACTCCCCTCCCACCCCACCTTTGGCTTCCCTTGCAAAAAATATTCTTATACAGTCTACAAATATTAAACAAAAGAAAAGGTGAAATCCAAATAAGGTAACATATCAGACATTTCTCTCATCTAATCTACCCCGTCAATAATAAAATTTTCCTAAATAACATCCAAATGGTAATAATAATTATCTGCATTTATCAATCCCCCTTATTACATGATAAAATCCAAAACATAATTTCCCCCCATTACTCATCCCCAAATTTAAACTATTCTCTAAATAACATATTCTATATAACATTCTATATCAATATATCAGTCTCTATTCAAATCTTAATTACCTCCAGTTACTTTACCCCCTATATGCTATAACTCTCAACACAACATAACCTTCTTCAACCAAATGCTAACTGATACTTCTTTGTTTGATATTTATTCTGCACATAATCTATCCATTTCTTCCATTCCCAAACAAAAGTTTCTTGGGTCCTATCTTTTAAATACGCTGAAATCTTTGCCATTTCTGCAAAACTAGCCATCTTCAAAGTCCATTCTTCAATAGTAGGTAAAATGTCTTTTTTCCAATATTGTCTGATCAATAACCTGGCTGCAGTAATCATATATAATGTCAATCTTGTTTCACTCGGTGAAAAGTCCTTAACTATACCCAATAAAAACAATTGCGGAGAAAATTGAAGCTTCTTCTTCAAGACATTTTGCATAACCCACCAAAGTTTAATCCAAAAAGCTTTCACTTTTCTGCAAGTCCACCATATATGATAATATATAGCATCTAAACAATCGCATCTCCAACACTTTGGCTGAACATTAGGATACATGCATGACAGTTTCTTAGGATCTAAATGCCACCTATAAAACATTTTATAAAAATTTTCCCTCAAATTCTGTGCTTGAGTAAATTTAACATTCTGAACCCATATCTTTTCCCATGTTTCCATCATAACTGGTTCTGCAAAATTTTGTGCCCATTTTATCATACAATTTTTGACCAATTCACTTTCAGAGTCCCTTTCTAACAATATATTATAAACCCTTTTAATATGCATCGGCCCTTTCTGTTTTATCTGTATCACCAAATCTTATTCATGCATCATTAGACCAATTTTTTGATCTTCTCTCCATCTTGATTGAAGTTGACTATACTGTAAGTTAAGTTAATCCCTTCTTCCAACAGAGTTTTTAATGACTTCAAGTTCCAGCTGCCCCCATCATTAAAAAGTATCTCTTTATATAAAATCCCCCCGAGTGACTTTATATTCCGTATAATGTGCCCAAGATCCAACCACAAAGGTATTTTGTAATCCAATTTAGACTGGTGCTTCTTCTCATCAAAGAATTTCTGAGTATGTGACTTCTAAATACATTGTCCACTTTGTTTTCATAAAATAAGTATGCATGCCAACAAAATTCCAAGTCGTGGCCTTCTATATTCAAAATTTCAGTCCTTATTGTTCCAAACCAATCACTCGCATGTGTCAACACTGCTGCTTCATAATATAACCGTATGTTTGGAACTTTAAGGCCCCCTCTTTCCCGAACATCTTGTATAATTTTCAGTTTTACTCTTGGCTTTTCCTCGTTCCAAATAAATTTGTTCAACCCTGATTGCCACTCAGTCAAGTTTTTATCACTTTTGAGCACCGGAATCATTTGAAACAAAAACAAAAATCTAGGTAAAATGTTCATCTTAACTGCTGCTATTCTGCTGAGTAAAGATAGTTGCAGTTTTTTCCAAATTTCCAAATCTTTTTGCACCTTTCGACACAAGACTTCATAATTATTTTGAAAAAGTTTTATATTGGAAGCTGCAACCTGCACTCCTAGATATTTCACCTTTGAAACTATTTCAAAGCCTGCCAACCTTTCGAGTTCCTTCTTTTGACCTTCCAACATATTTTTGACTATCATCTTGGTTTTTTTCTGATTCAATCTAAATTCTGAAACCAAACCACATTCTTCTATAATGTATTTCATCTGGATGATTGATTCCAAAGGTCATGTTAGGGTAACCACCAGATCGTCTGCAAATGCCCTTGTTCTGTAATCCTTTTGCCTTATAACTATTCCATTCAAAGTGTTCGAATCCCGTATTGAGTTCAACAAGACTTCTAAAGTTAAAATAAACAACAATGGGGATAGCGGACATCCTTGTCTTGTTCCCTTTTGTATATTAAAATTTGTTGTTAGACTCCCATTAATAATAATTTGTGCTGTTTCCTCTTGATAGATTGCTGATATCGCCTGAACAAACTGGTCCCCAAAGTTCATTTTAGACAAAGTCTTTAGTAGAAAATTCCAATTAACCTGATCAAAGGCCTTTTCCGCATCCAAAAACACCAGCACTGCAGGGATCTATTTACTTTTCTCAAGATGTTCCAACAAGATGTTCCAATAAGTTGCCTTACGTTATCCTTCATATATCTGCCCTCTATAAATCCAACTTGATCATGATGAATCACCTCTTGGATAACTGGCATCAGTCTGTTGGCTAATACTTTTGCAAAGATTTTATAATCCGTATTCAAGAGAGATATTGGTCTAAAGTTTTCTGGTTTTGTAGAGCCATCCTCTTTTGGTATCAATGAAATAAAGGCCATCTTCCATGAAGAGGGTATTTTACCCCCCTGTTGTATACTGCAAAATAAGTCTTTAAGATGTTCAATCAATTCTGTTTGTAAAGTTTTGTAATACACTGCAGTCAAACCATCCGTCCCTGGAGCTTTTGCTGTTTTCAATTGTTTAATTGCAAGTATAATCTCTTCAGATGTTATTCCTTGATTCATTCTTTTCTTTTGCTTTCTAGAGATTTTCGTAATTCTAGTTCCTTCAAGATATTCGTCTATAAGCTCGTTCTTTATATTATCTTTATGATATAATTTGGAGTAATAATCTAAAAAGGCTTGTTTTATTAAATTTTGTTGAAAAACTTCCTTCCCTCCATATTCAATAGTATCTATAATACGAGAGCACCACTGTTTTCTCAATGTATAAGCCAACCATCTGCCCGGTTTATTAGCATTACAAAATGTATTATGTTTTGCAAATTGTAAGTTAGTTGCCGTTTGTTCCGCTATGAGCATTTGAAATTGGTCTTTCAGGAGTTTTATGGTTTCTTGTAGTTTTTTTATCTAGCGGATTTTTAATATGTAATTGTTCCTTTTTCTTTATCTCTAATTCCAATTCTGTTCTTTTCCTTTGTTGAATTGACTTATATTTAGAGTTCATATGAATCAGCACATCTTGCATATATGCCTTGCTCATATCCCAAACAATTTCAGTGCGTGTACCCTTGTTCAAATTCATTTGAAAAAATTCCTTCACATATTTTTTAAGTTCAGTCATATTCTTTTCATATCTAAACAAATTCTCGTTCAGTCTCCAGGATCTTCTCTCCTTCTTCCCCAATTCTATTTCTATCCATATCGGGCTATGGTCCGTTAAAGTCCTAGGAAATATTTTGGTCTTTGTTGTTTTAGTAAGTAAATCAGGCATAACCAGAATGAAGTCAATCCTAGAAAAAGATCTATGTCGATCTGAAAAAAATGTGAAGTCCAATTCCTTCGGGTTCTGGACCCTCCATACATCTTTCAGTTCCAAATCCTCTTTCATAGCAAAGAGCTATGTGGCAATTTAACCCCTGTTTTTGCCAAACTCTTTTTATCAATTTTGGTATCAATCACCCCATTCCAATCTCCCATAATCAAAATAGATTTGTAATTCCATTGTAGTATTTTAGCATATAATAATTTATAAAAGTTTTCCTGCTGCTGGTTGGGAGCATAAATTCCAATTAAGAGCAACGGATCATTCTGTAAGTTTAGTTCAATTGCAATATATCTTCCATAATCATCTGTTTCTATGACTTTAGCTGGCAATCTTTTGGAAATATACAGCACTATACCATTCTTTTTTTCCGGGCTTGAAGATATAAAATGTATTCCTAATTTAGAGTTTATCAAATATTTTTGGTCCTGAATTCGAATGTGAGTTTCTTGCAAACAAACAACATCATTATTAAATTGCCTCAAATAATGAAATATTTTTCTTCTTTTCTGTGGAGAGTTCACACCATTCACATTCCAAGATAGAAGTTTAACTGTCATTTGTAGTTTCACGAAGCGAATCAAGCATTTGCTAAAGTCTCTGTTCCAGAGCAGTAGTCTTCGGTCTAGCTCCTCCCATGGCTTCAGATTTCTGTGGTTTACCATTAGCCCCCTTCTCTTCTTGTGGTGTAATGGACCTCTGCTGCTTCTGCTTCTCTAACATTTGCTTCTCAGCTGCTCGAGTTATACGTTTATCTTTAGGTTCCTGCATCAACAGTTCAAGGTCCAATGCCACCTCTCTTGTACTTCTGAGTGGTCTTTTTTTAGGCTCTGGAAAATCCATGAGAAGATCATCTGAAAAGCCACCTACCACTCCTTGAGTTTCCTCTACTGCTCTTTGCGTTTCTATTGCTACTAAATCCATCTGCTTGCGCTGTTCCTCAGTCTCTCTTTCAAATTCTTTATCTTTAACACCTTCTTCTATAGTTAACACCGTAGATGAACGTGGAGATGTTGCAGCCCTTTTAAAAATATGGTAATAGAAATGTTCCGCTTTTTCAGTGGTGTTTAAATGGTATCTCTCACCTTCATATCTCAAAATTATGCCAACAGGGGCATCCCATCTAAATGGGATCTGACATCTCTTCAATTCAGTCACCAGAAATCCAAAGTCTTTTCTATCTCTTAGCATCTTAGGTGGTAACTCTTTGTAAACACCAATCTGATTTCCTTCTACCTGGATAGTAGCAAGGAAGGACTTCTGCAAAATATCATTCCTCAATCTTCTGTCAGTAAAATAGACTACTACATCTCTAGGCAAATTCCTTTGCCTTGCCACTCGAGAATTCACCCTGTAAGCCTTGTCAATCCTACTAAAAATTTGATCATATTCTACCTTTAACATCACGGCTAGTGCATCAGCACAAATTACTCTTAGGTCTTCTCTGTTGTTTTCTTTTAGTCCTCTCAATCTTATAGCAAACTCCATAGATTTAAATTGAATCATTGTCACTTCATTTTCAATCCTTTGGGTTCTAACATCCGCATTAAAAAAAATTTCTTTTGTTAGTCTCATCTTAGAATCAACTTCTGAGCTAAGTTCACCCACTTTTTTCTCAATCTCCACCACCGCATCTGAAAGACCAGAAACTACTTTAATTATATTTTGGTTCAATTTATCATATTTTTCTTGTACCAGTTCCTTAATTTCCTTTTGGGATTTTTTCATTGTTTCAGCATAATTTCCTAAAGTCTTGGCTATGAACTCTTTCAAATCCTCAAGTCCAGTTTCCTGCATCTGTGGCTTTTCTGGCTTTTCCTTTGTCTGATGAGTGGGGGAGCCCCCCCCCGGTTTAGTTTGTTTTGAAGCCATGCCTCTACACAATCTTAGCCTTTCCAAAAAAGAGGATTTCCCTCCTTTTCCACCTTTTCGCCCCAGTTTTATGAAAGAAGAAGTTGAATAATAAGCTTTTCTATGTTCTTATATGTTAAAAATGTCCCTTCAGACAATTTAAGTGCTTCGAGGCAGGCAAACTCTCTAACTTTCACTTTTAACTTTTCCTTCTTCCGTTAGAGCCAGTCGCCATTTTAAGTTACTTTAAATCACTTTCTCCCGTTTGAGTCCTTCTTTTAGTAAATTATTAACAGGGCTAGCCAGAATACTTGCATTTTTTGGAATCTGGATTTCACCCTGTTTTGCTTACAGACTTCTGTTGTTTTTCAGTGGCATTGCTCTCGCCGTCTGGCTCTGTTGAAACAGAAATCCCCCGCTGTCCGGAGCCTCGGCGAGCTGGAAAGGGAACCTTCACCCTGAGTCCTCCCCAGGACAAAATAGGGAGCCTGGGGGCTTCTCAGGGGGCTCTATCTTGTCTTGCCGGCTCTACCCATTCTTCTTCGCGAAGCTCGAGTTCTCTGAGCCGCCTCACAGTTGTTGGGGCGGCTCTGACAGGCAGCCGGCGGTCTTAAAAAGACCGTCTCACAATGGCGGAGATGCCGACCGGAAGCCCGGCTATCAATCAATTTGAAAAATGATAACCGTCCAATGAGGAAATGCAGAAGCATGGAAGTCAACCACTGGCTTAGGGGATGTGCCATCAAGAGAATTTCCAATTCCTAGACCACCTCCACAGTTTCTGCATGGGCGCTTCTGGCAGGGGATGGCTAAACCTTACAATAACTGGAAAGAGCATCTTTGAAAGCCAACTGGCTCCTTTTATCCACAGGGCTTTAAACTGGAGAAGGAAAGAGACGAACTTTTGGAAGATAATTCCAAGGATAAACCTCATGGCAATCAACCAAGAGGCAAGGAAGAAAGGAAATACAGACAAAAACAGGAGATGCAGAGAGCAAATACAAGGTCAGTCAAAAAGGACTCAAATCCCCAAAGTATGAAAAACTAAAAGTTGAGCTGAAACTCCCAGTATATGAAGGCAGATATGGCATTGTTGCCTTTACCGAAACTTGTGAGATGTGACTGTATGACTGTGACTGTGACTTTCTAGCTGTATGACTGGAGCATGCAGCTAGAAGGATTTAAATTGTTCAAAAGAAACAAGATGTAACAAAAGAGGAGGTGGAGTTGCTTTACAGAAATGTAAAACAAAGGATGAAAACCTCCTAGAATGCATTTAGGTTACTCTAAAAGGAAAAAGGAATGACTACAGGCCACCTAACCAAACAGAGGAAATGGATGAACAGCTAATCAGTTAACTAAGGTGTGCAGAAAGCATTTAATTATCCTGACATCAACAGGGAGAGAAACTTTGCGCTAAGTGGGAGATCAAACAGGTTCCTGACAAATATAGCGGACAACTTTGTCACCCAAAAGGTAAAGGAGGGAACCAGAGGGTCAGCTATATTGAACTTAATTCTCACCACCAGATGAAATGATAGAAGGGATTGAAGTTGTGGGAACTTTGGGGGAGAGTGACCACGTCATATTGAAATTCAACCTAGTGCAGTCACACAAGCAGTAGAACCAAGTCAAACTAGTGTCTTAGACTCTAAGAGAGCTGATTTCATCAAAATTGGAGCTTGGAAAGATTCCATGGATGAAAATATTAAAGGGAAAAACAACTCCAGAAACTGGGAAAAAACGACTCAAAAAGAAAAACAAGAAACCCCAGATATAACCAGTGTAGTTTCACATGGAACTCTCTGATAAACTGAATGACAAAATGGAAAAATATAAAAAAATGGAAAGATGGACATATAACTAAAGCAGAATATCAGCATATAGCCTGCAAAAATGAAGTCAGGAAAGCTAAGGCTCAGAATGAACTAGGACTTTCAACAAATGTCAAAAATAATTTTTAAAAGTTTCTTTCAACGTGTAAAAAAGAAGAAAAAAGTCAATTGGTCCACTAAAGAGAGATGGCAAGGACATGACAGGCAGCAGGGAGAAAGTCGAACTGCTTAATTCATTCTTTACATTTTTCTTTACATAAAAGGGAGAAAAGAGTCCAACCTATCAAAAGCAGAACCGTAAAAGACAAATTAGGAATACAAATCAAAATAGGCAACATGGTAAGACAACACCTCTAAAACAAGTTCAAATTGTAGGACCAAATGGATTACATCCCAAAGTTTTGAAGGCACTGGCAGCTGTTTATCTTGGAATGATTGAACCATATTTTTCACAGTTCCTGGAATATCAGGGAACTATCAGAGGACTGGAAAAGAGCCGATATAGTTCCCACCTTCAAAAAAAAAAAAAAAGCAGGGGGGATTGATCCAAGAAACTATAGACCAATCAGCCTGACATTAAAACCTGGGAAGATCCTGGAAAAGTTAATCAAGCAACACATCTACAAACATTTAGAAATGAGGAAAGCTATTAGTAGAAGCCAGCATGGCTTTGTCAAAAACCATGCCAGACAAATCTTATTGCATTCTTTGACAAAGCAACTAAATTAGTGGACCAGCAAAATGCTATGGACACAGTATACTTGGACTTCAGTAAGGCATTAGATAAAGTAGACCACAACCTACTATTTGATAAGATAGAAAATGTGTAATAGGTGGATCACCATTAGATAAATTAGTAACTTGTTGACAAATCACACTCAGCTTGTAGTCCTTAATGGAACTACATCTACATGGATAGAAGGAAGCCATGAGGTACCCCAAGGTTCTGAATTAGGCCCAGTACTCTTTGAAGACATGGCATGGTACATGGCATTTAACCATGTAGACCATAGCCTACTTCTCGATAAGGTAGAAAAAATATGGCATAGAACAGCTGTTTCTCAAGGTCTGCACAATATTCTTCAACATCTTCATAAACAATTTATATGAAGGAACAGAGGGGTAATTCATCAGATTTGCAGACAACATCAAGCTAGGAGGAATAGCCAACACTTTAGAACAGGGCTGTCCAATTTCTGGCCCATGGGCCAGATGTGTCACACACTGGCCAGTTTAGCAAAGGGGAAAAAAGGCCCAATACGTCATGTGATGCCTGATATACCGCTATGACAATGTGAGTTTGACACCCCTCCATTAGAAGATAATCTCAAGATTCAGAAGGATCTTTACAGACTTGAACACTGGGCCCTATCCAAGAAGGGGAATTCAGTGGTGAGAAAAATAAGGTTTTACACTTAGGAAAGAAAAACCAAATGCTTTAACTAGTCCAAGGATCATGACTATTTTATCAAGAAGTTGATCACTAAGCCTTCCCCTGAACAGGATGCAATTAAAAATACAAGGCTCAGGGACAAAATAAATGTTTTCAAGATCTACCTATAATTTCTAAGGAACCCCTAATTTCTAGAATAAATAAACCATGGAGAGCAGTCCCTTATTCTCAATCAAACCCAGAAGTCATTTACAAGCAGCAAGTGAGAGTGTCCCACTTACCCTTCTCTTTCTGTCCACTCTGTTCCTGAGAGCAAGGACTTTTTCCTGAGAAGGGCACCTCCTCCAAACAGCTTGGCTCATCCGCCTTTGCCAGCCAGCCCTGGAGAAGCAGGGGTCCCTGCTTGCACAGTCCAGCCTTGGAGAGATTTCCTGGTGCTCTTGGTGCCCCTTGTATGTCCACCTCATTACCGGATAGCTCAGAGCTGGAGATTCTGGAGCAGCTGACAGGGGGGGTCCTCACCAACGCTTTCCATTTAGAGTCTTCACCAGATCCTGGTCCCTGGGGAGCCCCACAGCATCTGCAATGAGCCATATCCCAGCCTTGCACCAGAGAAATGAGCTTCTGAATGGGGGGGTCACTGTTCTCCAGGGGTTTGGTTAAGCTTCCTTTTGCTCCTCTTTTCTTGGGAGGGCTTCCTTCCTGTCGGAAAAGGCAGGAGTTTCCCCAGTCATCGGAGGACTTGGACATTTCCCAGGGATGTTTTCGCTTGGCTCCCTTATTGGAGGAAATGCTGGTGTACTTGGTGTTCTCTCTTTCACTCCCTTCCAAAGATTGTGGTTCTCTAGCTATATTCCAATTATTGCCACACTGATCTAAATCCACAGCAAAATGTAGATGCTTCAAAAAAGGAAAAGAAAAATCCATTAAAGCATAATGAATAATGTATTAATTGTATTATAGCAAGAGCTGCAGTGGTGCATTGGTTAGAGTGCAGTATTGCAGGCTGCTTCTGAGGTCATGCCTGCCTGCTATTTGGCAGTTGAAATCTCACCAGGCTCAAGGTTGACTCAATCTTCCATCCTTCCGAGGTCAGTAAAATGAGGACCCAGATTGTTGGAAGCAATACGCTGACTATGTAAACTGCTTAGAGAGGGCTGGAAAGCGCTGTCAAGCGGTATATAAGTCTAAGTTCTATTGCTATTGCTATTCTTTCTTATATAAATCCAAAGATGATTTTTGCTGTGCGTATCATCAGAGAATCCATTTTTTCCAAACCATCCATTTCTAGCCTTCCAAACAGGAGCCTAGATAGCTCAACAGACTAAAAGCCTGTTATTAACATTCAGCTGTCTGCAATTATATCTGCAATTATTGCAAATTCGAATCTCACCTGGCTCAAGGTTGACTCAGCCTTCTATCCTTTCCAAGGTAGATAAATTGATGACCCAGTTTGTGGGGGCAATAAGCTGACTTTGTATAAAATATGCAAAAGTATGAAGGCTATTGCTTAACGCATTGTAAGCCACCCTGAGTCTTCGGAGAAGGGCGGCATATAAATCTAATTAATTTAAAAAAATTTTTTTTTTAAAAAAAGTAGGTAGTGATAGAGATATTTTGTCGTCCTATAAACTAAGGAAGTTGGACTCCATAGGCTTGCACTGGTATAATATTTTATTATATTCTTATATAACCACTAGAGCAAAAAAATAAGACATTATAGAATTAGTAGTTAAAAGATAAAATAATCAAGTAAAGCTAAAAGCAGCAATGTTGCTCCAATAAGAAAGACTGAAAGGCCATACAGGTTGTCCTCAATTTACAACCATGAGAGCGACTGGAAATCCAGTCTGAGGTCACTGTATAGTATAGCCTTTATTGTCATTGTACATCATGTATACAACGAAATTGATTATAGCCTCACTGGTGCAATCCATGACAAAAAACACAAACAACATAAATAGTATAAAGAATAATCCCTATGCAAGTAATTAAGGGGGGAAAAGAAAAAGAAAAACTACCGTATTTTCCGGCGTATAAGACGACCCACGACTTTTCCTGTTAAAATATAGGGTTTGGGCTATACTTGCCGTATAAGACTACCCCACTTCCAACGCACACCAAATAAAAATTAAAAAACATCACCTGGCTCACCCACAAGCAGCTAAGGTAAGCAAGCTGGAGGGGGGCGGGATTTTAGCAGGCAACTCAGCTGGGATGGACAGAGCTTGGATCTCCAGAGCCATTTAAAAGGAAACAACTTTTTTCCTTTTACATGGCTCTGGTGATCCAAGCTGAGTTGCCTGATTAGCAAGCAACTCGGTTGGGATTGTTAGAGCCATTTAAGGCTCGTCAGAGCTTTCGGGCTGGTCTGCCTGGTTACAGGAGAATGACACCCGGCGTATAAGATGACTCCTGATTTTTGAGAAGGTTTTCATGTGTTAAAAAGTCATTTTATAAGCCGGAAAATATGGTAGTCATACATTTCTGTGTGGGCGTGAGTGATTGTGGTTGTGTTTAAGAATCTGACTGTAGTCCAAGCACCCACATGACCAAACCTGCTTTTGGGACATTTTTCACTGAGGTCATGAAGCAAATCACCACAGTTGTTAAGCAAACCAGATTTTTTTTGCCAGAAACCATCAAAAGCACCAGAAGACAGCAAGAAATATTGCAAAATGTGATCACATGACAACGGGATGCTGACTTGGTCAGATGAGCCAGTTACCAAGCGCCTGACATGTAGTCACGTGACAGAAATGTAGTTAATCAGTTTGCCAGAGCTGGAAGCACTGCAGGGGTCATAAAGCCCCCACTCAGAGGCTGTAGAAAAAGGCTGGTCTTACATTGAGGGCTATGATTTCATATCTATGAATATTATTAAAGGTGATGGGAAGTGTAGAAACTTGCTCTGTCTTGCTATCCATTATACTGCTATGTTTTGATTAGGAAAAAAACTGTTTCTCCCCCTATTTGTTTTCTGAGCCTGGCATTAACTTTTCTTTTGACTCGTGTTTAAAAAGGCAGACTTTTTCACCCTATCATTGGAAGGATACCTTTTTCTGTAGTGCTCAAAAATGAGGAAGAAGAAAACCAGCATGACAGTAGAATAAAAGAGAAAAAGCTGGAGGAAAAAATCACTAAATACAAATAGAAATGGAACAACTGTGGCAAAACAAAGGATTAATCAGAGGCTCCTTGAGTGCAATCTCAAAAATCTGGAGCACCTCTTAACAAAATCCCCATCCGTCAATTGCAAAAGGCAGTTTTGACTTGGAACAGCTGACATCCTGTGACAACACTTTTAACAATATCAAAGAACACCTGTCTTTTTCAGGTCCTTGGCAAGGATTGAACAGCTGGATAAAAATGCCAAATCTAAACATCAGGATGACTATGTGACCAATTACAACAATAGTAATAATAAAAAATAACATTACATCTCGAAGGACTTCGCTGGATCCTGTATCCTTCTCGGATATTGGAGACTCAAGGTTTCTAACTGGACAAGCTACTTGTTGAACTTCCTGCTGTTGTAGCCATAATCTGGAACACAAACGTTTTATATCATTTTTAGGAAACACTTTCTATGCCTCAGTAATATTGGTCATTATTAAAATTCTCCTATTAAGAGTTAGAAGTCAAGAACAGGAGAAAGCTATACGGATTTCCTCCCCTTTTTCTTAAGGGGCAGGAGAAAAAGATGTTGAGAAGCAACTAACATCTTTAAATTCTTGGCCAAAGCGCCAAACCAACTTTTGCATTGTGTTCAAATGTCCTCTTACCCCACCCTGGTGGCTTAAAGCTGCCCTCTCCACCCGCAGGGATCCTGCATTCCAAAGGGAGGGGCAAGACAGCCCAGTCTTTCCTGGGGAGGAGGGGTTTCTGCAGTGCGGGGGGAAGGACTGGGGTTTCTGCACCACTCCTATTTTTTGTTCTTCTTCACTGAGAGCTCCTGCTTCCTACTACGGTACTCTGGTCCTATCCAGTGACTGGTAAGAGGTTAATCAGCCCATCCGAATAGAGCTGGAAGGGACCTTGCAGCTCTTCCAGTTCAACTCCAAGCTCGAGCAGGAGATCTGATAGAATTTGAGACCAATGGCTGTCCAGGCTCCTCCAGGGATGAAGCACCTCCAGCAAGTCATTCTCAACTTAACACCACTTGTTACTGGCATGCATTTATGATGATCGCAGTGTCTTTCTGACCAGCAAAGTCAATGGAGGAGCCAGATTCACTTTAACAACTGTGTTACTAATTAACAACTTCAGTGATTTGCTTAACAACTGTGGCAAGAAAGGTTGTAAAATGAGGCAAAACTCTTTGAACAACTGTCTTGCTTAGCAACAGAAAGTTTGCTCTCCATTGTGGTTGTAAGGACACTGAATTTTATTTATGCTGAGCAGCAAATGAGAAATGGGCCCACATTGAAGGAGAAGGAGAAGGAGAAGGAGAAGGAGAAGAGAAGGAGAAGGAGAAGGAGAAGGAGAAGGAGAAAGAAATACCTGTACGTGTCATACTGATCGAGAGCCTCCAGCAGAGAAGGGATCTGGTACTCTATCACTTCCTGGCACAAAAGTGACCATTCCCTGTCATGGGGTGAAAAAGCAAATCATGTCAAATCAACTGTACTGAGATTCCCCATTAACCTTTGCTAAATTTTAAAAAAGAAAAAGAAATCATTATAATGATGATTTTACCACTGACACAAAGTTCAGCTTCACAGAGAACATGTTGAAGTTCCATCTTCTCATCCTGGAAGGCCACTTGATTTGGTGAGAGGGTCTCCCAGGCATTGCTTGATACCCAAACAAAGCTATGGCAGGGACTGACCAGGGACAAGGACCGTGGGACTAACCACCCCTTGAATCTAAGGCTCCCCAGCTCACGGATCGAACTGGCATGGAAGTCATGCTAGTTCTGGAGTTGGCAGAGGTTCGTAACTACACACTGTGCAATTCTATGTTTATTATTTTTTATTTATTAAATTTGTTTGCCACTCATCTCACCACAAGGTGACTCTAGATGGTTTACATTAAAATGAAACCATAAATATATAAATAAATATACAAAATCAAATGAAAATTACAATAAAATCTAAGTCATAACTAAAGATGGGGAGGAAGGGAGCAGAATATGTGTGTGTGTGTGGGGGGGGGGGAGGTGGAAGCTGCTGCCAGTCGATCAACCACCCCCAGCATGAAATTCCCCCATTGAGGCCAATTGGCATAGCCAGGTTTAAATTCTGAAAAAGATTAAAAGAACTGGGGAAATACCCTGCCTCCCTGCCCGAGACTGACTCAACGCTCTTTCTTCGGGTATCTTGCTCCCTGGTTCCCAGCCAGGCAAATGAAGGTGAATCAAAATCTACTTAATGAATTGTATGATCAATTGAGCTCTAAAGTGAATGTGATCCATTTGTCAAGATTTCTGTAACCATTTCCTTTCAATAAAAAATAATTGTGCATGTCCCAAAGGTGCTTTTCCAAGTGGCAAATGGACTTTCTTGTGTTTCTTTGAAGACATTTTGCTTCTGTTTGAAACATCTTAAAAGAAAAATCCAGTTGCCTCTTGAAAAAGCACCTTTGCTAAAACAAGGGGCGGTTTTAGTTTACCTAATTTTGAACTTATTGCCAAGCAGCTACCTTAATGTGGATTAAAGAATGGATAACTCTGAGAAATGCTAGATTGTTGAATTTAGAGGGATATGATTTGTTGATGGGCTGGCATGCCTTTTTATGGTACAAAGGAATTAAAATACAGGGGTATTTTAGAAGACACCAGATTTGTGAAGCCTTACTGTTGAACTGGGAGAAGGTTAAAAAATTCCACTCCTTGAAGATTCCAGTCTGGGTCTCTACAATTGAAGCTTTTTCTTATCCAGTGACATTTAAAAGGGAACAAATTATTAGATATAGGGAATTGTTGGATGAAAAGGGTGAACTTAAATTAAAGCAAGAAATAGACGATCAGGGATGTAAGATGGACTGGTTTTCATATATGCAAATATTTACCAGATATCGAGAAGATCTCAAACAAGGTTTTTACAATGCTTTGACTAATTTAGATAAGATTTTAATGGATCCTGATGACTATGTAATTAAAAAAAATTATGGTTATTTGTTAGAGGCAAAATTGGAAGAAGAACAAGTTAAAGAATCGATATCATGGGGGAAGAATTTTGGATATGGTATTGATCTAGAGAAATGACAAAAATTGTGGTTACATAACTATAAAATGACAATGTCTACAGCATATAAGGAGAATTTGTATAAGATGTTTTACAGGTGGCATCTACCCCTGGTGAGGATAGCTAGAATGTTCCAGAATAAATTGGGGAAGTGTTGGAAGTGTCATCAGACTCCAAGATCTTACTACCACATGTGGTGGACATGCGCAGAAGGAAGGAGATATTGGACTAAGATACACACGTGGTTGGAAAAAATGACTAAGAGACATATTGACTTTAAACCAGAGATATTCTTATTAGGGATCTTACCAGAGATATATTATA
Source organism: Masticophis lateralis (assembly GCA_030761175.1). Taxonomy (NCBI): domain Eukaryota; kingdom Metazoa; phylum Chordata; class Lepidosauria; order Squamata; family Colubridae; genus Masticophis; species Masticophis lateralis. The sequence goes on from JAUDYJ010000010.1 coordinate 26,327,852, forward strand.
AAGAATTGCAATTGCAATTGTGAATCTTTTAACAGCGTCTGAATTGTATTTGCTAAAAATTGGAAAGGAGAAAAGATACCTATTGATGAAGAAATTATTAACAAAATGATTGAATGTGCTGAAATGAGTAAACTGTCTTTTGAAATTTGAGAACAGGAAGATAAACAATATTATTTGATATGGGATTTATTTTAGCAATGGATAGATAATAAATCTTGGAGATAACTATGTAATAAGTGGAAGTTGACATAAATTAAGTGATATAATTCCTAAAGGAAACGAGTTTGGGATGTCTAGTGATAATTACAAGAGGGGAGGAGCACAAAAGAATGTCACCAATCGATATACTGTCTGTGATTGTATAGAATGATGAATGTTTTTATGTTTTATTTGTTGTTGTTTGTTTTAAAATGAAAAAAAATATTAAAAAAAAAGAAAAGTAAAAGCACCTTTGGGACAACTGTGACCTGAATGACTGAAAAGTTATATCCTTAGATATAACTAAGCATGGTATAGAGAACAAAACAATAGCTGAAAATAACACATTAAATCAATTACTTCATAATACAATAAGCCCCAAAGCCCGTGATTTGTTATAATCATATTAATTTATAAACATCCCAACTGGTTTAGATGATACCCTTCTGAGCACAAAGCCAGGGGCATCAATTCCAGAGAACGGGAGCTGGGAGGAAAAGCCCTGGATCTGGTGAGGCTCTCCTGACTTGTGGCAGAACCAGATGATCCTGGTTTGGTCAGGCACTGGGGGGGGTGGGGGGATAGGGGGGAGTAGGGGGAGAGGCTTTCCAAGTCACTAGTGGTGCCCTTGTGCCCTCTGCCTGCCCTGCTCTCTTTCTCAAATCCACAACTGTAGGAGCAGGGCAAAATAAGGAAGGTCTGGAATAACATCAGCCAAGCAAAGGGCAAAGTGAGGTCTCTGGGATCCCGGCCAAGCGCCTCATCTCTGGAGAGACCTGAAATTGGCAGCCTAAAACTCAGAGGGAAACAGAACGGGGAGGCTTTAGACAAGCACTTCACAGAAAGAGCAAAGGAAGCTTGGAACCAACTTCCAGCAGAGACAGGGGCTCAGTCATTAGGAACTGAATTTATACATGCTTGGGATAAACATATATCTATCACCCAACAAAAACTAAAAAAAATAATAAATTATAAAAAGAAAAAAGAAAGGAAAAGCAGCCTCAACGGACCACTATATCTTTTTCTGCCACCAATTTTCCATGCTTCGACAACCATGTCCTATCCCTGTTCCAAGGGTGAAATCCAGCAGGTTCTGACAGGTTCTGGAGAACCGGTAGCAGAAATTTTGAGTAGTTTGGAGAACCGGCAAATACCAGCTCTGGCTGGCCCCAGAGTGGGGTGGAAATGGAGATTTTGCAATATCCTTCCCCCAGGAATGGGGTGGGAATGGAGATTTTGCAGTATCCTTCCCCTGGAATGGGGTGGGAATGGAGATTTTGCAGTATCCTTCCCCTGCCATACCCACAGAACTGGTAGGGAAAAATTTTGGATTTCACCACTGCCCTATTCCATTCCATCTGAAACAAGATTTCCAACAGGATGACCAAGGCTACTGAAGCATTTCAAAAAAGAAAGAAAGAAAGTAAAGTAAAGTAAAGTAAAAAAGGAAAGGAAAGGAAAGGAAAGGAAAGGAAAGGAAAGGAAAGGAAGGAAGGAAGGAAGGAAGGAAGGAAGGAAGGAAGGAAGGAAGGAAGGAAGGAAGGAAGGAAAGAAAGAAAGAAAGAAAGAAAGAAAGAAAGAAAGAAAGAAAGAAAGAGGATGTATCTTTGCTATGCCTGGAAGCTGCCTACAAAAGCGTCAGTATTGATCCCAGAGTCTTCTGTTTGAAAGCTATCCATCTGGCTTCAGTTTTATAAATGATCTAGATGAGGGGATAAAAGGGGAACTTGTTCAATTTGCACATGACACCAAACTTGGGGGAATAGCCAACACTCCAGAAGACAGCCTCAAGTTTCAAAAGGATCTTGACAGACTTGAATACTGCACCCTATCCAACAAGATGCAGTTCAGTGGTGAGAAAAGTCAGGTCCTGCCCCTAGGCAGGAAAAACCAAGTGCACAGATATAGAATAGGAGGTACCTGCCTCAATAGTAATAATTGTGAGGGGGATCTAGGAGTCGAGTGGATCACCACTTCCTACGAGTTAGCTGCCAAAAAAGCCAACACAGTTAGTTCTAGGATGCATCAATAGAGGAACAGCATCAAGATCACTGGGCTAGTGAAACCACATTTGGAATACTGCATCCCGTTTTGGTCACCACAATACAAAAAAGATATTGAGACTCTAGAAAGAATGCAGAGAAGAGCAACCAAGATGATTTGGGGGCTGGAGGGTAAGTCATATAATAAAACACCTAAGGGAACTGGGTATATTTAGCCAAATGAAGAGAAGACTAAGGGGAGACAACATAGCGATCTTCCAATACTTGAGGGGCTGTCACAGGGAAGAGGACATTAATTTACTCTCCAGAGCACCTGACAAAAAGCTGCGGGTGGAAGCTTGGCAGGAGGAGATTCAACCTGGAAATAAGGAGGAATTTTCTGATGGCAAGAATGATTCTCTAATCCAATCTTTTAAAGCATTGCTGTTTTCCTTGGGTTAGGGTGTTTGTGTAACCCTGCATGGCTGGTTGTTGTGCAGTTTGTTTGAATGCTGGTCTGGAAGTTCTTTTGGTGGTTTTCTCATTTTAAGTATAAGCTACCCAGAAGCCATGATGAAGTTAGGCAAAAGGAGGGAGGCCTGGTCCAAGTACAAGACTGCCTTCAGTTCAGCAGCTCCTTCTTCTGCTGCAGGGGGATACTTGCGTTGTCCCAGAGCCCTGGGGCTCTGCCACTTCAGCCTCCCCTGGCCGCACCCAAATGCAAAGTCCTTCACAAGATAAATGCACTTTCCAAGATTTGGGATAAATAATCTTCATGTTCCCTTACATCACTAGTGTTATTTCTGAAACAATGTTTAGCTTTGTTGTCCTGATTTATTGCTGCAAATTTTTAATTAGCAGCATTTAATGACATCATAGGGGACATAAGGAAACAGGAACAACCTAAGAGAAATTGGCAAACACAAATTGCTACAGTTTTAGAGAAAATAGAACTTTGGGGAGGTAATAATTAAAGCTTTATTCTCCACAGAACATGGTTGAGAGAGGCAGCCATTCGGTGCACTGAGCACTTCCAACTCTATCTTAAGGTAAAACTGCTCTTTAGCTATCCCAGCTATAATATGCATCAAACAGTAATTAACGTACTTAAATTCAGATGGTAAATACAACTTGCCAAGTCTTAAGAAGTTGAGAACATGTCGAAACATTTTTCCATCTCCATGAATGAGGAGACTCTGGCCATAAGCAATCCAATATACCTTTTTGCAATTTGACAACAACTCTGGAAACTAAAAGGGAAAAAAGGCAAGAGATTTCAAATCAGCTCTTTCCATAAGCCTTCTCTCAAACTGAAAAGACTATTTTCCTTATCAAAAAACCCCCAGATTTGTATTCTAAAGAACTAGATAGCTCACAATGACAGAATAATATCAGGTGCAAAGGGCACCACAAATGACTGGCATAAAATCAACATGTGGCATGGAGGCTGCCCACTTGCCTGGCCTGCAGGTGGCCCATGTCCCCACAAAGCATGGGCTGCATCATCCCATGGTTCCAGAGAGGAAACAGTCACCGGAGTTTGCTGCAGTAAAAATGTCTTTTGCTCACTTTTACCATGGCATTTTTGTAAAAAAATCAGATACATTGATTGTCCTGAGTCTTGGGTCATGGAAAAAATGCTTTTATCAATTTAGTTAGTCTTTAAAAGACTAAAACTGCAATGCCACAGCAGTCCAATGTGGTACAGGTAGCTTCAAGTTATGACTGTAATGAAGACTGCCCATTAAGGCCGAAAATTGGGACAAAACATTAAATGAACTACATCAAGTCAAGTAACAACCAGCATCCCCGCCCACTCCACCCCTGTGCATCACTTAAATGAACGTGTGGGTCATTAAGTGGAGCTCAGAGGTGGGGGAGATCCTGGGAGGCCTAGTGCAGGCATAAATCCACCTGACTGGGCTCCCCAGGGCCTCTCTCACCCCCAGGATATCCTATGGTCTACTTTCTGCCCCAGGGGGGCTCGCACGTGTCTGCTGTGCAGTTGACTATCTTGCCAATGAGAAACAAGGGGGAAGGAAAATGTGGGGTGCCCCTGCCTTTCCAGGTTCTGCGACTGCCCTTCCTCCTGGCCAGGTGCCCCTGCCTTTCTGGGGCAAAACAAGGGCCAGTCCCCTTGCCTATCAAATGGCCAGGTCATTGGAGCAAAAAACTCTGAATGCAGCGGCCATTTCCACAAGGAATCACTGGAGCATTGAAAATGACGGTCTCTTCCAGGAGGCCTAGGAAGCAGACCCAATGCACTGTGTAGTCCTGTCAGGGCAGGATGGAAGGCAAGAGAGGCGGGGGGGCTGCAGCATTCCCATGGTCAGTCATAAGGGCAAATGACCATGGGGGCCACTGTAACTTTGAAACAGGGTCATACAGTATGTAGCTTTGGGGTGTCTGTCATACCTCTGAATATTTATTAAGTGACCTGTCATATCTGGAGGACTGCCTGTACTAAGGGATCCAGATGTTCGTTGGTTCCCCTATCCTCAGATATAATTTTAAAATGCCACAATTTCAAGCAAAATGCCCAAATCCTGTGCCATTACGCCAGACTAGTAAATACCGTAGTTCTAAAAGTTGGAAAAAATGTGGATTGGAAAGTTACTGTCATCTTCCAAGAGAATTTTCTCGACACATCCCAGCCTGCATTTCTCCAGGAGAAGCACAACAAAAAGCACAACAAAAATCTTGAAAGATCAGTTTTCAAGTTCTCTGTGCAATCTGCCATATATATTCTGAGTTTAGTTACCCACCATGCTTTCTCTTCATCTCTTTAGAACAAGCAATCTAAAAAGGTGCTTTTTCATGAGGCAACGGGACTTTCTTGTTTTTCTTTGAAGACGTTTCCCTTCTCATCCAAGAACACAGTACAACACCGTCCTTTCAGCAGTTCCAAGAAGGCTCCACACCCATTTGCACTATTCAGGTGACCCTGAGGACACAGATAAACCTCCACGTAGCCCCAACGACTCTCTCAAAGGATGCAAAGGACCAGCTGTCTGCAAGGAATATAAATCCTTCCCTTCCCCACCATCCAGTCAGAGCTGAAGAAGCTTCCTGGATGAGAAGCGAAACGTTTTCAAAGAAAAACCAGAAAGTCCAGTTGCCTCTTGAAAAAGCACCTTTGGGACAACTGTGACCTGGATGATGGAGAATCTCCATAGATATTTAGCTAAGCAGCCTAAATATTGGCCACTCTAGAGCAAGCAACATAAAGATACTTAATAATTATACCTTTAATAACGTTTGCAAATAGGTGGCATACCAGTGGCTTCCTACATAGACTTTGACAATATGATGGAGGGAAAAAGCTGTTATTTCTGCTGCCCACTCTGCACCTACAAAACACAATCCAAATGGCAGGTCGTCTACTTTTAGGGGTAAATTTTATACTTTCGCAACACAAAGGAATAGATTCACGGAGGAATGAAATATGCCCAGCCACCTGAACCATACAATTTCCTTATAAATGATTAGATCAGGGAAGGAAATCAGAGAAAATTCATTACTGGCTCAAACCATTTTGCAATCTACAATAATTCTAAGATCCACTTCACGAGTTCCATTATCAAGCCAGAGATGCCTTGGCCTATATACTAGATCATTTTATGTCAGAATTCTCAACTATGTTGTGCAGGTCAACAACTGTGTGAGCTGAATCTGTACAATACATTAACCTAAAACATGACTAAACATGTTTTAGGTTAATGTATTAACCTAAATACATTAGTCAAAACATGACTAAAACAATTTCAGTGTGTCCAATGAAGAATCTATCACATATTTATCCTTAAAAAAGTGAAGTCTCCTTCAAGTTCAGCTTGGCCCCCCGATGAGAGTCTTCCCTGTTCTGCAACAACATAGGAGATGTTTTGTTTGCCGCAGCCTTTTTTGCGGAGTTTTTTCCTTACCTAGATCTTTAACCTGTGAATGATTCCCACAACACAGTTTCATGTGCATAATATATCTCAAGGGAGGCACAACTTACTTTTTATCAGGGAATCTGTGGGCGTCTTCGGGTTTAGAAATCTTTTTAAAGCGTCCTTCATTGGCTCATAGATGAGATCCATTTGATCCAAGTACGTGCAAAGGTGTGGAAGTTCAGACATATTTCGTGTAAGTGGAAGTCTGCAAGTTCCTAACCAATTCCTTTGCACAGAAAAAGAGAAAGACTTGCCAGAAATGTAGATTTTTTTAATCATTCCTATTTTAAGGCAGCTACTGGATTATTTCTTTCCATTCTTTCACCTTTATATGGACTTCCTACCTACTGCTTTTCTTCTTCATATACATACATCAGGTTTCCTCCCTCTACTTTAAAAAAAAAGATACAGCTCCTCCTCCTCATATGCTTATTAATTTGCCATTAAACCTTGCTTAAGAGTTACTGTTAGCAGGGTACTTTCACTTCATTACATAAAATATTGAACGGTTAGAAACGGAAGCTTCTGTGTCATATTCTTGGGCTCCATGCAAAAGCCAGGCCTTGCCCGTTGAAATAGTAAAACGTAGGAAGCAAAAGTTTGATCCTAAATTAGGACCACACGAGTTGCAGCAGGAGAGTTCAGGGCTGCTATGCAGCTGAGGGTGAACTGAGCTTCCTGGTTTTCCTGCAGACGTTTCATTACCTCTAGACAGCAATACCAGTGCAGGGGAGTGTGGGCTTTTCCCCCTATGCCAGTGTTGGAGGGGGTTTCTCCTTAGCCTTTCCATGGTTTAGGTTCTTGTTTTCTGTTTGACTATCAATCAAGACAACTGACTGACATTCCCATAAAACCACCCAGTGGCCTTAAAGGATCCACCAAGTGCTACACTTACTTACTAGAGGGCATCACAAAAATACAGGTTACTTCCATGATACAACTCTGTCTACTCAGTTCCATCCGACAGAGGCACCCCAGGACGAAATCAGCACCCCGCAAACAAGTTAAAACCACCCCATGGGAGCCATGCGGGTCCTGGGAGCAGCTGGCTAGAAAATGGATCCAGAAGGAAAAACAACCGATTGCCAATCACTGCTCACAGCACTCAGCGTAAAGTGCTTTGTCCACTGCTACAGTCCCTCCTGGCTCCTCCCGCATTCTTTTCACGGAGAACAGAACTCTATTTGCTCCCAACCGGCAACCATTCACATCCCAAGGGGACCCAGCCAGGAACTAAATTTTGCCACATCTGGACTGACCAGTCCTTCCCTTTGTACAGGACTCCCCCAAACTACTACAGGATCTAATAATGATGCCCAGGTCAGGAGACAACATGAGGCATGCCAACCTCTGTCAGCAGGTGCGGATTATATTTGGCAATCTATCCAACCTTTGGGAAAGCCTCATCCTGGCCGATGGTCCAGATATTCCTGACCACAGACCAGTTTTATCCTTCTATCTCCCATCCTGGGAATGGTTGCAAGAAAATGCAAAGGCCATAAATACTAACTGACTGGATGATCCAGGTGGTAATAAATGTGAGCAAGGAAACGCTATTTTAAATTGAGAATTTTCCAATTATAAAATAAGAATTATTCTGGTACCATCGTATGGAGCTGCCTGGAGAGCACTTCTTTCACACCATTATGTTATAATGGAAGGTTGTGTTTGCATCCACCTCTCAAATGTCTTTATTAGAAACTAGAAACAAGCACGACCAAACTTCCCAAGGGACATACATGACATGCTGAAAAAGAACTCCGTTCCCTGAGATGTAGAGCTTATTCCCATCCAGAGTGCTCTCCATGTGCAGCTGCCCCAGAGCAGAGTCCGGGTACTTGACTAGGAGTCCCAGCACCATCGGGTACAAAGGGAGGAGGACGGATGGGTCCTGAACTCTCTGCTGTGGTGCTGTCGGGCTCCTCTCACAGCCTTGAGACTTCGAAGCTTCGCTGGAACACGAGCCTAAAGAAAACCACCCAAGGAGACGTTGACGTTAGCATGGTTGACTGAGCCTTATGCTTCTGTGTGCTGGAGTAAAGATCCAAACTGCATTCCACTTTAAAACCAAAGCAGAGCAACAACTCAATATTAGCAACACAAGCAAATGCATTTCTTAAAAAGTTCACACTTCCCTCAGAACTACAGCATTCAACTTCTTTGCCCAATCGTTTGGAACTGCCCATTTTGTTCTGGACTTGGAACAAAAGTTCAGAGTGTTTTCGGAGCCAAAAAGCAGAAGTGAATTAAAGCTCAGAACATTTTGCATGTCCTGCATTCTGAGCCTCCAAGCAGGCTTGCACATGCTCAAAGATTCCTAATCAATTAATTATTATAATCAGAAGGATAGACGCTGATTATGGGCAGGGCACAGGTGGGATCAACCCAGAGGAGCACTGAGTGCAAGGGCCACTTGGTTTTGAGTTGCTGAACAGTCATAAAATACATATTTTAAGATGAGCAACAATAAAGCAAGTAGGCTGAAGAGTAGAAACAGACGATACTGGTATTGTGAAGGCCAAGTAATGTGGGATTCCTTAATGGTATTCAAAAGTATAGTATTTTCTGAAAAAGGACAGCTCTAGTCTGACATGGTATTCTAAATATTATAATTCATAGTCATTTTTGAAGTTTCCTAGAAAGAAGGGGTAAATTAGTCCAAAAGTGCAGGAAAGTTATTATCAGCTTCATTTAGCCATTTAACAAAAAAAGAATAATTGCGTACAAACGTATGCATAATATACTCCATTTTTAGTAACAAATAACTCAAAATCTTTATTACAGGTTATATTCCATACAATTTCCTAATGAATATGATCAAGCTATCATTACTTTCACTCTGTAATTAAAGAAAGTCCAAGTATGGAAATTAGTCAACCCAGAACTTAAATCGTTGTAAGAACTGTACCTGGGTTATTCCTGAAGACCTTCACGGCTTCTATGACCTTGGGAATGCCCAAGGCTTCTGCTTCCGCTTCCAGAGCATCCAAGCTGGAGAAGTTATCAGGCAAAAGAATCTTCTCTGAGCGAAGAAAATTAGCTAGTTGTTCAAAAAAACGCAGACCAGAAAGTAAGCAACCTGAAGGGCTAGCAGGATGTTTTATGCTGCGTACCAATTTAGGGGAAAGCAAAACTGGGGATTCCTAGCTTATTCCTAGGATGGCCAGAAAGAAAGAGATGGATATGGAAACAATAGAGAAAATTGATAGGAAGAAACAAAATTTGAATTTGAAATGTAGCCTAGGCAAGTAACTATAACAATAATTATAGGATAACAATGCAAATGATAGGCTTGGTAAACCAACAGATGAGATCAGATACTCTCTGAATTTGCTTGTTTTCTTGCAGATGTTGTGTTACTCAAATAGGTCACATCATCAGTGAGCACTACAAGAAAACAACCAAGCTCAGAGAGCACAACAGACCCCTCATTTCAACGTTGAGATACAAATATTCTCCTTTATCAACATCAGCATATCTTAATAGTGAAACACAGAGAAAGATCCAGCAAGCACTGTTTTTGCACAAGCAACACTTTCTTTAAAGGAACTGAGAAATGGCAGCTCCGGGTGCCCTGGGTCAGAAGAGGCCAGGGAGCTGCAGTGCCTTTCTTGCATTGTTTGTTTTCTCAGGGAAAGGAACTAGTCAAACGGGGGGGGGGGGGGGGGGGGGCAGGAAAAGTGGCAAGATTTTCCCCCATTGCCTCGTTATGCTTCCCAGTTCTTCATTTCAGAGAAGGGGCCGATGGTACCCCTCCTTGTGCGGCCACTAGACGTTTTTCAGATTTTTGCGGTTCAAGGACCTTCTTGCCCACTGCTGGATGATGTATTTGTTTATTTATTCTCTTTTTATGCCGCTTTTCATTTATACTTCATAGATAGCCGAGGGGGGCGAACGCACCAGAAATACAGGTGCCACCCGCTCTCGCGCGTGGCCTCCGCCCCAATTCCCTCTGCACCTCCGGGGGCCGCCCTTTACCGATGAAGCGGAACTCGCCGCTCTCGCACTCGATGAGCGCCGCGGCGTCGGCCAGCCACAGCAGGTTGTCGTCGGTGACCAGCGCCGGGAAGCGCTCCACCAGGCGCAGCGGCAGGAAGCAGTAGGGCACCTCGTCCTCCGTGTCCAGCAGCGGCGTGTCCATCAGCCCCAGCGGCGCCTTCTCCTGCGAGCCTGCGGGGAGGGAGGGCCGTCGCGGCGGGGCTCGGGGACCCAGCGGGGGGAGCAGCGGCCCCCTCCCCGCCGCCCCCCCCCTTACCGGAGCAGGCGGGGCTCTTGAGCGCGCACTCGGCGGCGGCGGCGGCAGCGGCAGCGGCGCAGGGCTTGCTGATGCACTTGCGCGTCCGCCAGTAGTTGAGCGAGGCGCGCTCGGCGATGGGGATGTCGGCGGGGCGGACGCGCAGGTTGTGCTTGCCCTCCTTCAGGTTGTCCAGGCTCTGCGGGAGAGGCGCGTCAGGGGGGGCGGGGGGGTCAGGGAGGGGGGCGGGGGTCCCTCCTCCCCCCCGGGCACCTGCAGCAGCGGCGCCAGGCGCAGCAATCCGGCCTGCTCGTAGAGCAGCGGCAGCTCCAGCCCGCTGCCGCCCGACAGCCGCGCCGTGTGCAGGAAGTAGTGGACGTGGCGGAAGGCGTAGCCGTCGCGGTCCAAGAACAGCCGCTGCCCCGCCGCCGCCGCCGCCGCCTGGCCCAGCAGCGACTCCGGGAACTGCGCCAGCTTGCTCCGCGGCACCGCGAAGGCCCAGCCGCCCACGTTCAGCTGCACCGGCGGCTCCTCCGGCGTCCCCGACGCCTCCGCCTCCTTCGCCGCCGCCGGGTCCTGCGGGAGGGAGAGCCGCGCGTCAGCCAGCGCCTTCCCCCCACGCCCCGGCCCCCGCCCGCCGCCCGCCCCCTCACCATGCCGGGTCGCCGCCGCCTCCGGGCAGCCGGTCGGGCACAGCTGCTCAACCGCCGCTACGGTTGCCCGGCAACGGGGGGCACGTGCGGGAGGAGCCGCGGCCCCTAGCCCCCCCCCGCCCCCGTTTAGCCACCGGCCGATGATCCCAGAGCCCCCCTCCCGCCACTTCCCCGGGTGCCTCCATGGGCAGGGGGACTCCTTCCAGCCCCTAGTCAGGAGCCGAGGGGACCTTGGCCAAGGGCATTCTTTGCCCACCCGAAAAGAAGGAATCGCCGCAGCAAAAACGTACTTATTCAAAGGGGAGGGCGCGTTTTTTTTTATAGGGTACAGAAATAAATGATCGATTTGATGCGTGCAACTGATGAACCCATAAAAGGCATTGATCACATGTTGAATTAAACAATAGAAAATATGGATTCTAGATATAATTGCAGAAGTGGCAAATTTAGATGTTGCACTACTCTTTCCCAGCTGGGTTTGTATCTTTCTTAAAAAGTACATGTGCATTCTGGGACTTTCAGAATACACTCTGTTGTTTAGTGCTGAAATGGCAAAAGAAATGGCCTTGGCCAAGAAGGAAAAAAAACCACGTTTTCTAAAGCTAAAAAAGAGGCCAGAGTTGTCATGTTCAAACTGATAATATCACCCTTTAAAAAACAAATAATGAACATTAAAATTCTCGGCAAGACGCCTATATCATGGAATGGGAAGCCTGCACATTAGTGCTTGCTTGCTTATTAAATTTGTTTGCCACTCGTCTCACTTAAATTATTATCTGTTCATAATAATGTAAAGGCACATCATATACCTCAAGTTCTTCCCCAAAACCAAATAAGGTCTTGGTGTAGCACAAGCAGTGTGGCCTTTTGCAAGTGACAGCTGCAAGACTTTGGTAGGGCACACAGTGTGCAAATAGTAATAGCAATAGAACTTAGACTTATATACTACTTCAGAGTGCTTTACAGCCCTTTCTAATCAGTTTAGAGAGTCTGCATATTGCTCCGACAATCTGGGTCCTCATTTTACCCACCTCGGAGGAATCGAAGGCTGAGACAGCCTTGAACTGCTCAGAAACTCCTGGTGTGAATAGCAAGTTAGCTTGCAATACTGCATTCTAACCACTGCATAATATGGATGCATGCATGGATGGAGGGAAGGAAGGAAGGAAGGGGGAAAAGGAAAAGCAATAGTGATAGCACTTAGACTTATGCACTATTTCACTGTGCTTTCCAGCCTTGTCTAAGCAGCTTAGAGTCAGCATGTTGCCCCCAACAATCTAGGTCCCCATTTTGCTGAACTTGGAAGGATGGAAGGCTGAGACAGCCTTGAGTTGGTCAGGATCAAACTGGAGTGAACAGCGAGTTAACTTGCAATGCTGCATTCTAACCACTGCGCCACCAGGGTTGTTGAGACCACCATGGCCAGTTTATGTCATAATCTTCCAATTTGGATTTTCAGATCTTGATGCTTCCTGATCTTCTCCAATTACTTTTCTCCTATTCTACTATTCCCTGATATAGCCACATCTATTATCCACACTTTCTTCTTTTCAACCACAGTTAATTCTGGTGTGTTGAGTCAAGACTTTTATCAGTCTGTATTCAGAAATTGCACAATATTTTAACCTCACTTTTGACTTTTCAATTTTTATGTTTCCATTTTTCCATCTGTGCAATCTTCTTACACAGGTTTAATATATGATCTACTTGTTTCTTCTGTCCCTCCACAATTTTCACTTTGGAATGACATTTTTTCAATTCTGGCTTTGATTGCATTAGTTCAAATAGCTTACTCTTGAGCAGCCAAAATCAAGTTTTCAGATTCCTTTTTTAATGTTCCAGTTGTAAATCATTGCCAGGTTGCATTCATTTTCTCCTCCACTGTTTGTAGAAATTGACCACGTACTGTAATGCTTTTCCTTGCCACCATTCTGTTCATGTTTTTATTACATTATTTCAATGTTCAGGTTTTGTTTCCTACACATTCCCAAGTTCCAATTTTAAACTTGGATCCCTGTTATCCTTGGCTGTCTTTTATGCAATCAGCCAATGCCTGCCTTTCATCTTCAACAGTTTATTTGATTTGCAGTAAACCTCTGCCTCCATTTCTGCAGGGCATCCATCAATATTGCATAAAGGTAAAGGTTCCCCTCGCACATATGTGCTAGTTGTTCCTGACTCTAGCTGGTGGTGCTCATCTCCATTTCAAAGCCAAAGAGCCAGCGCTGTCTGAAGTCGTCTCTGTGGTCATGTGGCCGGCATGACCAAAGGCACACGGAACACTGTTACCTTCCCACCAAAGGTAGTCCCTATTTTTCTACTTGCATTTTTATATGCTTTCAAACTGCTAGATTGGCAGAAGATCATCACTACAAGTATGTAATGCATAACAAATTATGTTGGTTGCAGTCAGATGTTTTGACTGGATTTGCCATTTTTCTTCACCTATCAAGGATCTCTGATCCTCCAAGTTATCAATGATTTCTGCTGGCAATTCCCTTCTTATTCAAAATCTGCAGATAAAAATACCCTTTAACAAAAGTAACACTTAACTATTGTTTTTGGATTTGAGATGGGCAGTCATATAAATCAAATGAATGACACCACAGTATCCTTCACAGAACTGGAAAGCACTGCAAGTATTTATTTTTAATTTTAGCATTTTTAAACCCTAAAAGAAAAGATTGTAATTTCTTCTCTTTTATGCACTGGAATACTTTTAGGCAGACTGATTTTTTTCCAGTCTCTTCTACTTTGGTGAATCAAGTTGTAAAGTATTCATTTGGCCCAACTGCAACTTCAATCCATGCTCTAAGAGTTGGTTAAATACTCAGTGTAAGCTCGTACTGAAAATAAAAACAGGACTCTGGCAGATGCATTCCAAAAATTGTCTGGGTTGCCACAGCAGCAACCTCTTGCTCATTCATACCAGGTTAAAGCTGAGCCCTTTTATAGTTTATATAAAAGTATATGGTTTTATATAATGGTTTATACCAAGCAGGGGAATTGTGGGTGCCTTCTGCTATACAATTTTAGGAATGTTAATGTGGATGCTTGGTTTCGTGCTGCTTTTTTATGTGTGTCTCTGTGTGTATGCATGCACGTGCTTAGGTGCTTTGATACAATTTAATAAAGTTTTTTTAAAAAAGCATTCTTGTCAGGTTAAGGGAGATCACCACTCATCCACTATGCCATGTTTCAAGCGCAGTGGACAAAATCCGAGGCTCAGCAGATGCGAGACATCTAAGGTAGAGGTGTCAAACTTGGCAGTCCACCAGCCAGATGCATCATACGCAGGCCGTGCCCACCACAAAGGGGAAAAACGTCATGTGATTAAGTGACACCGCAAGTTTGACCCTTGTGATCTAAGGGAAAGATGGTGGTCTTTGGGAGAGACCATGCTCAGCTGGAACAGATGTGAGATCAGACTTGAACTACCCTGAAGGGAGGGGAGAGGAAGAAGGGAAAGTAAGGCCTGCAAAAGGTGTCCGTCTCCTGCTTGATCCACAGCTGCATTACATGACAAACTTCAAAAAGAATATGGAGCAGGCAGCCAGTCCCGGAGTGCTCTGCCCTCCTGTATTCAAGACTTGTAGCTCTGCTGACTGAGGACTGTGAAAATCTTAATAGCAAGTCAATCAGCCATTCATCACAGAAAAGCAGACCTAGAATAGAATGGAACTGCAATGTGATTGACTGACATCTGTGAGGAGCCAAAAGGGAAGAGGTCTTTGAACTACCTACGAATATGGGAACAGTCTGGAGGAGGAAACAAGGCAAGTGCCCCAAATCTTTTCCCACGCCTGTTGGAACACATTTGGATTATATGTTTTGAGCCGGAGAGGCTACCAACAAGACAGGCATGGCCAGGAGGGTTCTTGTCAGCAAGGCTGTAAGTTTTGGAAGGTTCTGGAGGCCCTGTCCAGGTGCACCAGCCATGTGATGAATCCCAGTGGGCATGGGGACTCATAAATGCAGGGTAAGTGATACGGCTTTGGAGTGCATAGGAGAAGGAACCAGGCGTACAGGTGGGATAGCTCAACATCAGCCAGCCAGCCACTCCTCTCCGTCTTGGGTTGCATTAACAGAAACAGTGTCGAGGTTATGGATGGGAGCTGTTCCGTCTTACTTTGCACTGGTTAGACTGGGGTCTGTGCTTGGAGCCAGTGAGTATGAGTCAGTGGCAGCAGCTTGACTTGAGGCTCCACTGTCTCCTGAGTGTTTCCTGCAGCTGTAAAAGGGTCCAAGACACGTACAGCATAAATACCAGGAGCCCCCAGAAGGAAAAGGTACAGCTTTTATTTTGTGTAGCAGAACACAAAACAAATCCAGTTCTTCCAAACTGTAGCCTATGAAATTAAAAAACAACAAAACGAGGGGCAGGATCACTGGTTTGAAGCGTAGGCAGCTTCCGAGGCAGGAAGGAAAACAAACCCTTTGGCTGTAGGACTTCCTGAGCCTGTAAGATTTGCAAAATTGGGCAATGGCCGCTTCCAATCTCTGGAGCTGAAGCAGCAACTGATTTGGCCAGGAAGAAGCCCAGGCTGGACCATCAGATCTCCCTACTTCAGTGTCTCTCCCCCCTCCCCCACTCTGACACTGGGCGCAGGCCCAGTCCAAGAAATAATGGCAGCCTCAGTATAGCCAGGCAGCTATTCTGCCAGCTGCAAAAGCTCCTGGGATTAGCCAGCCTCTCATCAGCCCATGCCATGCCATACCATCCAGGGACAGTGGGATAAAGATGTGTGAAGGGCTATCAACAGTTCACTAAGGAAGCCCCCTAGAAAAGTACCCTAGTGAACTGGAGGCATTGCAATTGCAATTGATGTGGGAAGTAGTCAGCAGAAGGCTGCAGCTCCCAGCTCTGAAGCCCCAAAGCCCAGGGAGCACCATGCCCATGCTTCTAGCTAGTACCTCAGTTGTAGGGATCAAGGAGGAAAGAGCTCAAAGTCACACAATTCTTGTTTGTAGAATCAAAGCAAAGCCACTCTTGCAGGCCATCAAGAGTGCCTACTCCAGGTCAGTCCTGATGACCTGGCGATTATCTGCCGGTCCCAGTCAGCTGACCTTTCCCCAACCTTTTTTGTGTAGAAACAATGGTTGAGAGAAGGCAAAAAGGTCCAGGGATCCTTGGCTGCAGGTACTGTATCTGCACTCAAGGCATCAAGCTAGAGTTCCAAGGGGCATTGCAGGGCACACCAAAGGAAACTGCAATCCTGTTGCAGTAGGTGTGGAGGGGAGGGAGGGAGGGGTGACAATAAGATTTGATGCTGTCCCAGAAGCACAAGGGTGACCCAGCACCGTTGGGGAGGGTACCATCCACTTCGATATGACCATAGAAAGCAGCCCTGGTGTCAGCCAGAAGCTATTGACCCGTCAAGGCCAGGGCTGATTTATAGATCCCTGATTGCTGCTATTTCTTATTTTTTAGTGCTCCAAAACTTTCTTGGGGAAATATTGTTAGTTATGCTTGTAATAAAAAGCCACCATTGACACAGCTCCTTCATGCTGTAGAATTCAATTATTTCAAGAAAGAAAACACTGATTTAATACCATTTGCTGGGATTGTCCTTTTAAAGAAAACTGCTTATGGGCAACTTGCTTTTGCCATTTGTCTCC
Source organism: Masticophis lateralis (assembly GCA_030761175.1). Taxonomy (NCBI): domain Eukaryota; kingdom Metazoa; phylum Chordata; class Lepidosauria; order Squamata; family Colubridae; genus Masticophis; species Masticophis lateralis. The sequence continues at coordinate 26,344,473 of JAUDYJ010000010.1, forward strand.
AAGGCCTTAATCGCCAAAGCAACTGGAAAGGTTCCTGTTTCTTGTACCCAGAGCAAGAAAAGGCAGCTAGGCTGATTCAGGAGCCGCTTCTCTTGCTCTCAATGAAGGAGAGCAGGCAGGAATACAGCACCCTGAAGCCCTCTCCTTGGCTAGCAAGGTAAATGCAGGCCTAAAACTGCTAGCTCTGATGGCTCCTTTGCAGAAAGTGGCCTAGAAAATGTTAATCGCTTGTGGATTACATCCTAGAAGGCATCAGGATTCTGACTCGATGTGACCCATTTGTTAGCCACCCCTTCTTCCCCTGGAGAAAGGCTGCAATCTGGAGGCGGAGCCCTTTCCCCCTAAAGATCTGAAGGGCAGCCCTTCTTGCATCCCTGCCATGAACAGAACATGTGACTGAAAATATGTTGAGTGGAGAGAGGAAGGAAGGAGGTCTGGGCGGCCAGGAACCTATGGGAAAGGGATGAGATCTTGCCATACTGGAGGGCAGATCAGAGTCGGAGTCACAGTTTTCAGAATCTGAGTGCTTCGGCAGGACTTCTTGGATGCTCTGGGAACAAGGCCATCTACCTTTGTTGCAAGCACACCATGCCCTGAGCTAGATGTCAATGTTCACAATCCCCAGGAAAACTGCAGGCTCTTCCTGGCTTCTCCTCCAAGGTTTCTCCAGGAGTTTATGTGTCTGGGACAGAAATGCAATCCAGCCTGGCACCTAATTGGACAGAAAAAAAAGAAAAACAACTTCCTGGGGCAAAGGCAGGAAGCTACTCTCATTTACTGAAGAAAAGCTTAATTTTTAAAAAAGAGTCTCGATGTGCCCCTCGTGGGGCTTGGTGGAGGCAAAAAGGGGTCTCAGTCGTAGAGTCAGACTTGGGCAGAAGCAAGAGGAGGAGGAGCCTGAATGGCCCCGGCGGCTCTTCTCTTCCTCCGTTGCTTGACTGCTGCAGAGGCTCCTGCATCTTATCTGTTTGTTCTAAGGAAGGAGGAGGACTCGAGCTGCTCTCTTCTTGAATCTACCTCACTGAAACCTCCTCAGTTTTGGTGTCCTCCCCTCCCTGTGCTCCTCATTTCTTCTTCCAAATGGTGCATCAAGTGCAGGAAAACCGTCCCTCTTCACGCAGCCAGGCTGCCCGGCAGCAGCTGGAAACCTCAGTGGCCACGATAAACACTGATCTTATTAGTCTTCTCCAGGATGTCCACAATGTGGGCCTCAAAATCTGCATCGTGCACTCCGGTTTTCCGGAACTCTCCAGCATAGCGGTTGTTCTCCCAGTAGTGGTGCCAGTTGCCGTGGCCATCTGCCCCAAACCCAAAGACGTTGACCTGTCACCGGGAAAGGGAAAAAAGACCCACTCACGGGGGAACTCCAGACAACCCAGACACCAGCCTACATTTTCTACTGAAACAGGCCCAAAATTGATGAGATTAAGAAATGACTGACATACTTTCCCTTGTTGGTTTCCCTATGTTGAACGTTGGTTTCTAACCTCCTCCACCCCCACCCAGAACAAGAAACATCACATAAAGCAAGAATCTGAAGGAAAACTATTTCCTCTAGCTGCCACCCAAAGGTCAGCCCCATTTCAGACCCCCTCTTGACAATTTGACCAACACTCCCAATTCTCAGCTTTCTTCCAAAACAGGTTCTGAGTTGCATCCAAAGGATTTCCACTCACCAGGCCAACACACATGGACACAAGAAGGACAACTCTGAGTTCAAGTTTCATGGTATCCAAAGGGACCTGAGAGTTGATCTGGGTCAAGGTCACCTCCTGCCTGGCCTCTGCTTGAGCATCTCTAGTAACTCTCCTGACGCTTCTTTCCCATGGCTTTAGTGAGCCATCCTGGTTCATTATCCCACCTTTCCTGCCCCTTCACTCAGACCCTTCAATGATAGGTGACCAGCCCAAAGCCTGAGACAATGTCAGTTGGGTGTTCAGAAGAGAACCTACTCTTCTACTACTCTTCTACTCTGCCTCTCATTTCTGAGACGAACAGGTTATAACTCAGCCTCCATCCTGCATATCCCATATCTGAGGAAAAAATATAACTAAAACTCTGTTTTCAAAGTTCAAAATCGAAGTACATGCATCATTTAATCAGCAGAAATGTTGTTCTTACTCCCACTGGGACAACTTGCCTGGCCTACCAAAACTGACCTCATCGCAAACATGCAGGGCGAAAAACAGCACCAGCATGCCTGTGGAGGGATAGCGGCCATGATGCTCTGTCCACCGGTCATGGATATATTTGAAGAATGCTGGATTGTAGATCTGAACCTAAAGACAAGAAATCAAAGGACTAGTCAAGAAGGGGCTTTTTGCTCAGCCAGCCCAACTTCAGGTCTCTGGGTGAAGCCCCAGCAAAGATTCACAGGGCGTGACTAAGTCTGTTTTCAGGTTTGATGGCATCTACTAGTCCAAATACTGCCTTATAGAAAAGGTTTATGCACAAAATAAAAATAACATTACTCAACCAACACATAAATTGCAAAAATAATCCCAGCAATTAAAGCCGGGTATGGACTCAAGGACCATACCTGAACTGCGAGGTCAAGTGGAGTTCCTCAAAAGAGGTGGGGCAGAGGCCCATCGTGTGACGCTTCCCAGCATAAAATCAGAACGTCAAGGTTTAGGAGATTTTTCCGCCCTCTGATCCTCCCCAAACCCTCAAAAATATCAGAACATCTTGGATCTCTGGCACAACCCATTAAGGCAGAGCTAGGGCACAGAAGAGGGGGCAGCAGCAAGGGCACACAGCCCTGGGCCAGACTTTTTGCAACCACTGAATACTTTAAAACAAGTAAAATCAAACATTTCCAGGGGCCACTCAGCCCAACCCTCTGCTAAATGCAGGAATATAAATTAAAGGATGATGGGCAAAATCTGCCCATGTGGTTTATCCGTCCCCCCTTTGCTCTGCTGAAGAGACGCAGAACAAACCAAGGGGCAGCTTGAGCAAGCTTTCTTCAGGTGAGCACTGGAAAACTTGGAGGGGGTCGGCGCTCTATAATTATTTTGTGTTTTCTCATATAGTGTATTCCTTCATTTCCTTAATTTTGAGTGAACCCGGGGGATACAGCACATCATAGGGAATATATAAATATTGAAAGAAATTGTTAAATAACCTGTATCTAACTTACCCTCTCTTTGTCCACCCGGAGGAATGGCTTCACTGGTGCGTAAGTGCTACAAGAGGCATGGGAGAGAAGAAGCAAGGCATCAATAAATGTGGCATGAAACAAAGGCAGCTGGCTATCTGTGCTCCTCCTGCTCCCTTCCAGGAGGGAAGGGCCTGGGGGAAGCAACTGCCAGAGGTAGCAGGGAGAGATGGGGCCACTTCAGAAGTGAAACAGGCAAATGCTTTCACCAGCTAGGATCAGCTGCTTCTGCCCCAGCATAGCAACAAGATACCTAACCTCACCTGCCCCTCAGGGCACAGGGCCTCTCAAGGATGTCAAGGAGAATTTTGCTCAAAGGGATTCTAAGAGTTAACCCTGAGATAAGATGGGCACCTATACATTTTATAAATAAAAAAGGTGAGGCCCAAAGAAGCAGGCTAGGAGGAAGGACTAGAGGGAACCAGCGCTTACCTGAGCTAGGCAGGCTCTCTTCAATAGAGGATCCCCTACGTGAAGGAGAGAAAACTCTGGGTGTCCTTAGTCCAAGGCACAAGAAGAGGAATTGAAGAGCGGGGCTCTCTTGCTCTTCAGCCCTTCCTGGGCAGGGTCTGCATTACTTCCACTATTAGTACAGCTGCTTGCTTGCCAAGCAGCCCTGGGCAGCTTATTGGGGTTTTTGCAATATAAAATAACTAAATGCACCATGTCAGAACAAACCAGATCTCCAATAACTCATATAATATGGGGCCTGGTGGCTCAGCAGACTAAAGCATTGTGATTAACATCAGCTGTCTGCAATTACTGTAAGTTCGAATCTCACCAGGCTCAAGGTTGACCCAGCCTTCCTTTACCTAAGGTAGGTAAAATGAGGACCCAGTTTGTGGGGGCAATAAGCTGACTTTGTATAAATATACAAAAGTATGAAGGCTATTGCTTAATGCATTGTAAGCCACCCTGAGTCTCCGGAGAAGGGTGGCATATAAATCAAATTATATATGTGTGTGTGTGTGTGTGTGTGTGTGTACAGTTAATATCTGTAGGAGAGCAGGTTTCCAAATAGAAGGCAGACGGGAGGTGTCATGAATAAACGTGATGACATCTCCCGTCTGCCTTCTATTTAGAAACCTGCTCTCATAAATAGACAAATCTTAACAAAAAATATAAACCATAGATCAAAAGTTCATCAAAAAGCCTGTGCTGCCACTATTTCCAACATATCCATCAACCCACAGCCCAGCAGCAGTGCTTCCACCCAATCAAAATACAACTACATCATCAGCCAATCAGAATAAAGCAGCACTGTCAACCAATCAGAAAACATCTTTGCCTCTTTTCAAAGAGGGATGTCAGTTAAGATCACACAGTTTGCCCATAGGCACCAAACCGAGAACATCAGCCAGAAGATGATGAATGAGATTTCATCGAAACGTCGCTGCAATACTTCTAAAGATATGTTTGCAATTACACGGGAAGAAACCCGAGATATCACCTGTACACACACACACACACACACACACATATATACACACACATACACATACACACACACACACACACATATATACACACACATACACACACACACACACACCCCTGGGAGAAAAACAGGTCTTTGGGTCCTCCTTAAAGGGCATCAGTGTTGGTACCATTGGAATCCTGGAGCGGATGCTGCTCAATGGGGCACATGCTGACAGAGAAGGCATGACTTTGGGGTCCCATAAGAGAGACAGAGGATGCCAACAGTATCGGGTCTTGCAGGCTGGCAGAGAACTGGAGATGGAGAACTCCCTCCAATACACCTGCTCTTGTGCCGGGCAGGACTTCCTGGGTGATCACTAGTACCATGAATTGCCCCTGGAAGCCTACAGTGCATGGCAAGGCAATGATTCAGGGGTATTTGCTGTTTGTACTGCACATTCTGGGCCAGGTACAGCTTCCGAGTCATCTTCAAGGGCAGCCCTACGTAGAAAACAATATTCCAAGCCACAGGCGACTTGGGCAGAATGGGGTACACACACAGGGTAGCTGAAGCCACTTTGGCCACAGTACCTCAGGTGGAATAACTGCCAGCCAAGGCAGCACCGTGGCAGCTATAGTAAATCAGATCCCCTTTGGAAAGGGATGAAAAGGAGAGGGGTAGATCCGTCCCCTAAATATCCAGCTCCCCACTCTTCCTCAAATCAACTTCCCTCAGAGATACGTACAATCGGATCTGGCCTGTTGAGAGGGCGCTGGCGATCCACAGCAGGTCCAAGGCTTTGAAGGGCACCAGGACAAAGCTGACATTGGCAGGCAGGTTCTTGGCACTCTCGGGGTACATGAAATGGTGGGTTGTCCTGCTCCCAACATCTGCCTCAAAGCCCACTGTAGGTGCCTGGTTCATTCTGTAGGAGGGAAAAGGATGTTTCTTCATGCCTTGATTCTTAAAGGAAGAAGAAGGACACTCACTCCCCCACAAGGCTGCCCACTTCTTCTGCAGAGGGTTAGGGCTCTTTCTGGTCCTCAAGACCATGCACAGCAATGACATAACACGTCACTAAACAGATCAGGCTGGAATTTTCCACCTTCCCACACTTTCAGAGGTTTGGCTTTAAAATTTAGCTAAGTATGTCCCAAAGCTGCTTTTTCAAAGAGCAACTGGACTTTGTTGGTTTTTTTCTCTTTGAAAATGTTTGCCTCTCATCCACAAGTACTTCTTCAGTGAACCCAAAAAGCTTCTTGGATGAGAGGGAAAACATTTTCAAGGAAAAAAAACCCAAGAAAGTCAAAAAAGCAAACGCAATCGTAAATTGCATTAACAGAGGGATACAATCAAGATCAAGTGAGGTACTAATACCAGTCTAAAGCCTTAGAAAGACCACACTTAGAATACTGCATCCAGTTTTGGTCACCACATATAAAAAAGATGTTGAGACTCTGGAAAAAGTGCAGAGAAGAACAACCAGGATGATTAGGGGACTGGATGCTAAAACTTATGATGAAATGTTGCAGGAACTGGACATGGCTAGTCTAGTGAGGAGAAGGACCAGGGGAGACATGATAGCAGTCTTCCAATATTTGAGGGGCTGCAACAGAGAGGAGGGGGTCAAGCTATTTTCCAAGGCACCTGAAGGCCAGACAAGGAATAATGGAAATAATATAAAATTGGATGAGACACTTAATTCCTTAGAAGACAGAAATAAAATTGGTCCTGGTGGTTGGAAAAAGGGATAAAAGTCATTGATTGAAATTTAAGTGAAACAAGTACAAAGTTTGGAATTACGTCTGATAATAAACTGAATGTTTCATGTTGAAACAAATTACACCACCAAAAAGGGCTGAGAAGAACATCTAAAGGCTCCAAAGAGCTAGGAAAGAAAGCAAAAGTGTGTTAGGCATAGAAGATGCCTTCATCTGTTCTTCCAACAGCTGGCCATAGCCCAAGGCAGGAGAGGACACCGGCGGGGGTGGTGTGATCAAGGAAAGTTTGGTCTTCAGAAAAGGTCTATTTTATGATTTTCCCTTATGGCTCTTACTCAGCTTGTTGCCTCTTTCTAGGAAAGGCAGATGGTTTATTCTGTGCTAGTTCCCTCTCTGAATCTTGTGTATGAATGCATGCTGGTGAAAACCACAACCCTGGATTAGATTCCTGGCCTACTGTTGAAGTTTGCAGGTGCTGTTAGACAGATGTAGGTAACAAATTGTATTGATCAACGTGGTTCACAACTCTACTGCCTTAAGCCAGAACTATATAGGAACAGCTATCATACACACTCACAGTGACTTATTTTGGAGATTCACATCTGCTAAAAGAGTTGGTCCCATCTGATTGAAGGACACAAACCAGCCTGCTTGGCTTAGGATGCAACACTCGGAAAACTTTCTGAGGACCCAATTCTGTGCCTGTTTTGTTTGGATCAGTATATTTATAGATACATCCACTTTTAAGATTATTCTGATGGCAACAGAGAATAATGAAAACTGTGATAAATATATCACACAAATTGCTTGCTTGCACCCCCACACCACAGATCCCAGGTCCTCCCCCATTTCACTCCTCACCTCATGATGAAGTCGTGCCCATTGATGTCTTGGCCATAGCCGGAGCCTCGCAAGTTCCCTGAGTTGCCCACAACAGCACAGCGTCGGCAGGATGGGGACTCCCGGCACCTGTATGGATCTTCTCCTGGAACAATCTGGAAGAGCTTGCCCAACACTTCATGAAGGTTGTGGGACTTGAACTGGGGCTGCAACATCTAGAAAAAGTGGGACCATTTGCAGCAGTTGAAAAGGTCGGGGGGGGGGGGGGGTTGAGAGAGAGGACAGGACAAGCCAAACTTGGGTCGCAAGTACTGATCCCCCTGTTGACCAAACTGAGTATAAACCAGGGGACCTTAAAAACACAGAAGAGATTCGTCTTTGGGGCACATCTCCATCTCAGTCGCAACAAAATGGTCTGCAGCCATTAAATGCTCATCAAAATTCTTCAGCGTCTCCTCTGTAAGAGATCCTCTTCAAAGTCCCCCTTGCTTGTTGAAGGGCAATTTGAGGAACTGAACTGGGACAAGGCCCACTTGGTCCAGGGCTTTCTTTTTGCAACGGCCAACCAGATGCTTTTGGGGGCAGCTCACAAGTAGCAGCCAGAGACCTCCTGTTTTCCATCCACTGACTGCCCCCTCTCCCACACCTGGCATTTGGAGGCAATGCTGCCCTCCAACATCTGAGGTAACACTGAGTCTCAAAGATCTTTGAAAGACACAGCCTCTTATTCAGTTTTAATGTTTGCCTGATAGCCACTGTCATGTCACCAACATTGCTTTGTGATATTGGTTTTTGTTGCATTAATTGCCATGATTGACTGGATTTAACTATAACAGGCATGGACTTGCTCTGAAGTGCTCTCAACTCAGACCCATGAACACTAGATGAACAGGGACTACAATACATCAAGAAACTTCTTGGATCAAGAAAAGCAGCACCCCTCTAGTGTCTCTTGCCAAAGCCGGGGTGTGTCAGATGTCCTAGGAAATTCTCCTCTGGGGCAGTGAAGTTGACACCAGACTCAGGACCAGATGGGCATCTAAGGGCACCTAGAAGTAGGAGCAGAACAGGTGGACAAGGACAAGGACTGCCCTCTTTTGGCAGAGAAACAGGAAAGCCAAGTTTCACCCAATCAGCATCCCAAATGCCAATGGATCCTTTCTCTCCTTTGCCCGTACTGAGGCCCCAGAGATAGCTGGGAAGAGCCTCTCCCCTGAGCCTCACCAGAGTTCTGCACTGGGCTTGCATGGAGTACTCCACATATCCATGTTAAGAGGCAGCTTGCAAAGGGCCTGGTGGCTCAGCAGACTAAAAGCATTGTGATTAACACCAGCTGTCTGCAATTACTGTAAGTTCGAATCTCCCCAGGCTCAAGGTTGACTCAGCTTTCCATCCTTTCTAAGGTAGGTAAAATGAGGACCCAGTTTGTGGGGGCAATAAGCTGACTTGGTATAAATATACAAAAGTATGAAGGCTATTTCTTAACGCATTGTAAGCCGCCCTGAGTCTCCGGAGAAGGGTGGCATATAAATCAAATTTTTTAAAAAAGGGCTGGGTGGGTGATAAGATAGAGAAATGTGAATAAGTGAGAAAGGGGAACATGGGGTAGCTTTTGCAATGAGGCAGGCTTAGTCTAAAAACGCCAATCTTGGACAGCAAAGACAGCAAAGTTTAGGACTCTCACAACAAAAGGTCATTTGAGAACATCACAACAGGACTCCTTCCTTCCTAGTCTCGTTGTGAAGTTCTGGTCATTTGCAGTTTTCTAGCCTAAGAACGAAAGCTGCATTTGCAACTTCTGCGAGAGGTTGGGGCTCTGGCTTTTCTCCTCCAACCTGCCTCTTGTGCTCACGTGTGTGTGTGTGTGTGTGTGTGTGTGCGTGCGCCACATGGGCACATCACATAAACATGATGACACCCCCCCCCCTTTTGAAGGCGTTAGATCTTGCCTTCCTCCTGCCTGGCATTTCACCAATTTTCCAGAATTCCTCAAAAATAAGAAGCCAGACCAGACCATCAGGAAGTTAGTTCCCTTGCTATTTTAGAAGGCAATACCTGTGGGCCCAGAAGTACGGACTTATTTAAAGCCATCAAATACTAAGCTTGCATCCCAAAGTCACAGGGTTGAACCTGATGTTGATGAAGCTCATTATTTGTCAAAGCTAAATCTGACACAGTCCGTGTTGTCCTGAAATGTCTTTTGCCTGTGTTTTTAATGGCACTTTTCTAGTTAATTGTTAATCTGCTGTAAAAGAGTATTTGAAGGCAGAGCATGCTGTGTTATTAATACATGACCTACAAGAAATATTTTTCCTCAGATTTCAGCAATGTTTAAAAATGGCTGCCCCAGGTGAGTCTATAGAATTCCTGCTGTCAGGGAGCCTTAACTGGGTGACATGATCACACAAGGAGCACAGTCAAGCTCTGGTGTAGCCTGAGGTCCCCAGCAGCTCAAGACAAAAAGCCTGGGGAAAGACAGATGAGATGTGGTGGCCGCAGTGGCATTCTGGTCCTCCGCGTCTATCTTGACCCCCAAAGCAGCTGCAGAACACATTTCAGGGCCTCTGGGGTTTCTTTCTTGACTTCCCTGTCTAAGGCCAAGAGGGAGTGGCTGCCCTGCACTCCTGCAGCTGGCTTCAGGCTTAAGGGAGGACTAGAACTCGGGTTTCTTTATTCCTGGCTCAGCACCTTTACTCACTGCACCAAAGTGGCTCTCAATAGGAAGCCAGGAGGTGGGAACCAAAACCAGGAAGGCATCAGCCTGAGGCAAAGCCAACCAGCTCCTGCCTTTGTGGCCTCGTGGGCCAGGGCTGCAAATTCCAGAGATGAAGATGCTTCCTCTCACCCAAACTCTGTTCACCGTTACTTATTCCCTCATACCACATTTTGATGCAATATTTGGCTGGTTATAAAAGGTACGACACCAAATTAGCATTGGAGCAAATTAGGCCCCTGCTTTCTGCTTCAAAGCCCCCACCTGCCTTTTCCCATGAATTAATTCTTCTGCTCTTTGGTGGTTTTGCCACAAAAGAAAAAAATCTGCCAAAACAGATTAACTCTACAATCTCAAGGGAGGGGAAAGGCTTGTCAACTCAGAAGTCCACTTAAGGAAACAGAAGGCAGGAATGCTCAGAGGTCTGTTATGCACACAGGGGGGTGGGGGCGTCAAAGGACTGAGAGTGAAGTGTGGGGGAACGGACAGACAGGAGAGCATCACACAGCTTAAATAATGAAAAAGAGTTTGGCCATGCTTTTGCCACTGAGCAGGTCCAAAGGATTTTGGGATTATTTGCAAAACTGCCCAGCAAAGTTCTTGAGGCAATTTTACTCAAGCAGGAGGCATGGACCTGCCCTTCCTGCAGGAGCTGAGCAGCTACTTCTGCCTGGGCAAAGAGCTGGCGGGACTCACCATCCACCACCTCTGGACATCCAGCGGCAAGTCCACGTTCTCTTTGGTCCACACCGGGGAGATGTTGCCATCAAAGCGGCTGTCGAACCAGGCGGTGTCACTGGACTCCATGGCACACCGGTGGCAGGCACAGCTCTTCACTAAGAGCCCCTCCTTGCTCAGGCGCTGCATGCCGGCGTAACTGGGCACCAGCTTCACCCGGTGGAGCCCGTTCAGCCCACCGAGGTCCAGATAGGCCATGCTGTGGTGCGAATAGGTAAACAGTAGCGACATGATGAAGACAAGCAGGAATGCCGTAGAGAGGAACCAGAAGCGCAAGGAAAACTTCATGGCGGGCTCCAAGGAGAAGGCACAGCTGCAGCCAATGGAAAAGGGAAGGGGGGAGCAGGCCCCGCCAAGAGTTGGACTTGACTGGACTACCCTTTCTGAGTCATGAAGGCCCCACAGCAAGTGATGGCCAGACCAGAGGTGGTCTTCCTGCACTGAAGCATACGAGATCCTGCACCCTCAGGAACCAGACCTTTAACTGCAGAAGGAAAACTCACAGGGCCTCCTTGCCATTTTGAGTTCTTATAAAACCTGTTTTGAAAATGTCTCTTTCCAGAGAAGACCCTTTTCTTTTGGAGACTGCTGTGACTCTGGGGGGGGGGGGGGAGAGGGGCTTGGGGCCTCTGCCTCTTCTTCCTAGCTGCAGGATGCTGGGTCTCGCACAGAGGGAGGGAGAGCAGCTGCTATCAGAGCCACGTCACTGACATCCTTGGGCTTAAGAAGCCGCCTCCTTGAGGCCCCCAGCTGGGACATGGAGGGCTGCCGCCCCTCCCCATGGATGTGCCTCGCCTCTGAGGCGGCCCTCTGCTTCCCAGGGCTGACAAGGGGGCATCGCATCTGCAGCACTGCCACAGAGTGAGGTCTCCTGGCCGGGCCAGGCTCTCCCTGCACTCTTGGCCCGTGGCGCCCACCCCTGGGTGGCACAGGTAATGCCCAGTCAGTGCAGCAGCATCTTCCCTTGTGTGGCATCTGCCAGACATGGAGCTGCAGGGTGGCACTTCCTTGCGCTGCTCTCTGTGGCGGCAACTTTTCAATATACTTCTGGCAAGTGCTCAACCAAAATCTGAACCTGGGAGGAGAGTGGAGAGAGAAAGAGAAAGGTCGCAATTACGCAATGAAACAGGTAACAAGTCAAATCAACACTGCCCCAAAGGCTGCAAGAGGAGCAGCAACAGCCAACTGCGCCTCCCACCCTCCAGACTTGGGCACCCACAGCATCCTCTTCTTCCCTTCAGTAGCACGAGAGGCAGCTGCCCGTTCATCTGTGGGCCCGAGATAGAAGACACACTGCTGCCATGCTTCAAGGAAAAGCGCCTCTTATTTGCAGCATAAACAGATGACAATGCATCAAGTCTCCTGCCAAAACCCACATGGACAGATTTTCTTAGCAGAACCCGTCTCTTGCAGTAGAAATGCATGCAATATTTTGGAATTCCAAATATTAAATCCTTCCTCAAAATGTCAGATTCCACTAGCAAAACACTACTTGCACACAAAGAATGTAAAGGCTCCAGTTGGTTTTTCCCAGCAAAGCAGCCAGATTTCCTTGTTTTCCTTCCTACCAGGATTCCTGGTTCCAAATAACTCAGCAATTGCTTCTTTGTGCCCACAGCTTCTGCTAAGGGTAGGGAATCGAGAGGGACTCGCTGAGGCACAACTTCCAATTCCTAGGACTCCCCCTCAGGAGGGCTTGAAATAGGTATCTAATAGGCATCACTAATGGAGAGGGGTACTTCACTGCAGCTCTCCAGAATCCTGCTCCTTTGCTCCAAGGTCCATGGTGCCAACCCTGAAGTGAACCTGGCTGAGGCCATCTTGGAGGCTTCAGGGTTGCCACAAGGCAGAAGAGGGGATGGGGAGGGGGGGTGGAAAATAGATAGCTGGGGTTTTGTAGTCAGAACAAAAATTTTCCTCTGGGAACCAAGGACATTCCAGCAGGTGGCTAGGGAAGCGGAGTAACCAAGCAACCAGCAAGCCCCTCTATTAGACAATGTGACTCAAGGGGAAAGGGGAACGTTCATTTTTTAGTTAGGTAAAAACCGCAGGAACTTTCAGAGTCGATTTTCACCAGTTGTGCCAATATGATGTATCCAATAAATTGTTCTTTGAAGAATCTACCTAGCTCGGAGTTCTACTTTCAATGGGTGCATTACTTGGAGCGCTGATATATGAGATTCTCAATTATCCAGATCATGGTTGTTTCAAAGGTGTTTTTCTTTTTTTTTTAATTGAAAAAGTTTTACAAGTACAAATTTTCCATTTTTCCCTCCCTCCAATTTCCCCCCCCACCCCTCTATCCCCCCTCCCCTCCCATCCCACCCCAGGCTTCCCTTACAGAAAATATTACTCTTATACAGTCTGCAAATGTTAAACAAAAAAAGAAGAGGTGAAGTCCAAATAAGATAACATATCAAACATTTCTCTCATCTAATCTACCCCCTGTCAACAATAGAATTTTTCTAAATAACATCCAAATAATAATAATAATTATCTACATTTATCAATCCCCCTTACTACATGATAAAATCCAAAACATAATTTCCCCCCATTACTCATCCCCAAATTTAAACTATTCTCTAAATAACATATTCTATATAACATTCTATATCAATATATCAGTCTCTATTCAAATCTTAATTACCTCCAGTTACTTTACCCCCTATATGCTATAACTCTCAACACAACATAACCTTCTTCAACCAAATGCTAACTGATACTTCTTTGTTTGATATTTATTCTGCACATAATCTATCCATTTCTTCCATTCCCAAACAAAAGTTTCTTGGGTCCTATCTTTTAAATACGCTGAAATCTTTGCCATTTCTGCAAAACTAGCCATCTTCAAAGTCCATTCTTCAATAGTAGGTAAAATGTCTTTTTTCCAATATTGTCTGATCAATAACCTGGCTGCAGTAATCATATATAATGTCAATCTTGTTTCACTCGGTGAAAAGTCCTTAACTATACCCAATAAAAACAATTGTGGAGAAAATTGAAGCTTCTTCTCCAAGACATTTTGCATAACCCACCAGAGTTTAATCCAAAAAGCTTTCACTTTTCTGCAAGTCCACCATATATGATAATATATAGCATCTAAACAATCGCATCTCCAACACTTTGGCTGAACATTAGGATACATGCATGACAGTTTCTTAGGATCTAAATGCCACCTATAAAACATTTTATAAAAATTTTCCCTCAAATTCTGTGCTTGAGTAAATTTAACATTCTGAACCCATATCTTTTCCCATGTTTCCATCATAACTGGTTCTGCAAAATTTTGTGCCCATTTTATCATACAATTTTTGACCAATTCACTTTCAGAGCCTCTTTCTAACAATATATTATAAACCCTTTTAATATGCATCGGCCCTTTCTGTTTTATCTGTATCACCAAATCTTATTCATGCATCATTAGACCAATTTTTTGATCTTCTCTCCATCTTGATTGAAGTTGACTATACTGTAACCAAGTTAAGTTAATCCCTTCTTCCAACAGAGTTTTTAATGACTTCAAGTTCCAGCTGCCCCCATCATTAAAAAGTATCTCTTTATATAAAATCCCCCCGAGTGACTTTATATTCCGTATAATGTGCCCCAACCACAAAGGTATTTTGTAATCCAATTTAGACTGGTGCTTCTTCCAAACTCTCATCAAAGAATTTCTGAGTATATGACTTCTAAATACATTGTCCACTTCGTTTTCATAGAATAAGTATGCATGCCAACCAAATTCCAAGTCATGGCCTTCTATATTCAAAATTCCAGTCTTTATTGTTCCAAACCAATCACTCGCTTGTGTCAACGCTGCTGCTTCATAATATAGCTGTATGTTTGGAACTTTAAGGCCCCCTCTTTCCCGAACATCTTGTATAATTTTCAGTTTTACTCTTGGCTTTTTCTCGTTCCAAATAAATTTGTTCAACCCTGATTGCCACTCAGTCAAGTTTTTATCACTTTTGAGCACTGGAATCATTTGAAACAAAAACAAAAATCTAGGTAGAACGTTCATCTTAACTGCTGCAATTCTGCCAAGTAGAGATAGTTGCAGTTTTTTCCAAATTTCCAAGTCTTTTTGCACCTTTCGCCACAAAACTTCATAGTTATTTTGAAAAAGTTTTATATTTGAAGCTGCAACCTGCACTCCTAGATATTTCACCTTTGAAACTGCCAACCTTTCAAGTTCCTTCTTTTGAGCTTCCAACATATTTTTAACTATCATCTTGGTTTTTTTCTGATTCAGTCTAAATCCTGAGACCAAACCATATTCTTCTATATTGTGTTTTATCTGGATGATTGATTCCAAAGGTCGTGTTAGGGTAACCACCAGATCGTCTGCAAATGCCCTTATTCTGTAATCATTTTGCCTTATAACTACTCCATTCAAAGTATTCGAATCCCGTATTGAGTTCAACAAGACTTCTAGAGTTAAAATAAACAACAATGGGGATAGCGGACATCCTTGTCTTGTTCCCTTTTGTATGTTAAAATTTGTTGTCAAACTTCCATTAATAATAATTTGCGCTGTTTGCTCTTGATAAATTGCTGATATCGCCTGAACAAACTGGTCCCCAAAGTTCATTTTAGACAGTCTTTAATAGAAAATTCCAATTAACCCGATCAAAGGCCTTTTCCACATCCAAAAACACCAGCACTGCAGGGATCTGTTTACTTTTCTCAAGATGTTCCTATAAATCTATAAGTTGCCTTACGTTATCCTTCATATATCTGCCCTCTATAAAACCAGCTTGATCATGATGAATCACTTCTTGGATAACTGGCATCAGTCTGTTGGCTAGTACTTTTGCAAAGATTTTATAATCCGTATTCAAGAGAGATATTGGTCTAAAGTTTTCTGATTTTGTAGAACCATCCTCTTTTGGTATCAATGAGATGAAGGCCGTCTTCCACGAAGGGGGTATTTTACCCCCCTGTTGTATACTGCAAAATAAGTCTTTAAGATATTCAATCAGTTCTGTTTGTAAAGTTTTGTAATACACTGCTGTCAAACCATCCGTCCCTGGAGCTTTTGCTGTTTTCAATTGTTTAATTGCAAATGCAATCTCTCCAGATGTTATTGCTTGATTCATTCTTTCCTTTTGTTCTCTAGAAATTTTCGTAATTCTGGTTCCTTCAAGGTATTCATCTATAAGCTCGTTCTTTATGTTATCTTTATGATATAATTTGGAGTAGTAATCTAAAAAAGCTTGTTTTATTAAATTTTGTTGGAAAACTTCTTTCCCTCCATGTTTAGTAGTATCAATAATACTAGAGCACTGCTGTTTTCTCAATGTATAAGCCAACCATCTGACCGGTTTATTAGCATTACAAAATGTATTACGTTTTGCAAATTGTAAGTTAGTTGCCGTTTATTCCGCTATAAGCATTTGAAATTGGTCTTTCAGAAGTTTTATGGTTTCTTGTAATTTTCTATCTAGCGGATTTTTAATATGTAATTGTTCCTTTTTCTTTATCTCTAATTCCAATTCTGTTCTTTTCCTTTGTTGAGTTAATTTATGTTTAGAATTCATATGAATCAGCACACCTCGCATATATGCCTTGCTCGCATCCCAAACAATTTCACTAGGTGTACCCTTATTCAAGTTCATTTGAAAGAATTCTTTCACATGTTTTTTAAGTTCAATTATATTCTTTTCATATCTAAACAAATTCTCATTCTATCTCCAGGATCTTCTCTCTTTCTTCCTCATTTCTATTTCTATCCATATCGGACTATGATCCGTTAAAGTCCTGGGAAATATTTTAGTTTTTATTGCTTTAGTAACTAGATCAGGTGTAACCAGAATAAAATCAATCCTAGAAAAAGATCTATGTCGATCTGAAAAATATGTGAAATCCAATTCCTTTGGGTTCTGGACTCCCCATACATCTTTCAGTTCCAAATCCTCTTTCATAGCAAAAAAAGTCTGTGGCAATTTAACCCCTGATTTGGCCAAACTCTTTTTATCAATTTTGGTATCAATCACCCCATTCCAATCTCCCATAATCAAAATAGATCTGTAATTCCATTGTAATATTTTAGCATATAATAATTTATAAAAACTTTCCTGCTGTTGGTTGGGAGCGTAGATACCAATCACAAGCATTGAATCATTCTGTAGATTTAATTCAATTGCAATATATCTTCCAGAGTCATTTGTTTCTATAACTTTAGCTGGTAATCTTTTGGAAATATACAACACTGCTCCATTCTTTTTTTCCAAGCTTGAAGATATAAAATGTGATCCTAATTTAGAATTTATCAAATATTTTTGATCCTGAATTCTAATATGGGTTTCTTGCAAACAAACAACATCATTGTTAAATTGTCTCAAATAATGAAATATTTTCCTTCTGTTCTGTGGAGAATTCAATCCATTCACATTCCAAGATAGAAATTTAACTGTCATTTGTAGTTTCACGAAGCGAATCAACCATTTGCTGAAGTCTCTGTTCCAGAGCAGTAGTCTTCGGTCTGGCTCCTCCCATAGTTTCAGATTTCTGTGATTTACCATTGGCCCCCTTCTCTTCTTGTGGTGCACTGGACCTCTGCTGTTTCTGCTTCTCTAACATTTGCTTCTCAGCTGCTCGAAGTATACATTTATCTTTAGGTTTCTGCATCAACAGTTCAAGGTCCAATGCCACCTCTCTTGTACTTCTAGGTGGCCTTTTTTTTGGTTCTGGGAAATCCATGAGAGGGTCATCTGAAAGACCACCTACTGCTCCTTGAGTTTCTTCTATTGCCTCTAATTCCATCTGCTTGCACTGTTCCTCAGTCTCTCTTTCAAATTCTTTATCTTTAACACCTTCTTCTATAGTTAGCAACGTTGATGAACGTGGAGATGTTGCAGCCCTTTTTTTTGGTTCTATTACCAAAGTATGGTAATAGAAATGTTCCGCTTTTTCAATGGTGTTTAAATGGTATCTCTCTTCTTCATATCTCAAAATTATGCCAACTGGGGCATCCCATCTAAATGGAATCTGGCATCTTTTCAATTCAGTCACCAAAAATCCAAAGTCCTTTCTTTCTCTTAACATCTTGGGTGGTAACTCTTTGTAAACACCAATCTGATTTCCTTCTACCTGGATAGTAGCAAGGAAAGACTTCTGCAAGATATCATTCCTCACTCTTCTATCAGTAAAATAAATTACTACATCTCTAGGCAGGTTCCTTTGCCTTGCCACACGAGAATTCACCCTGTAAGCTTTATCAATTCTGCTAAAAATTTGATCAGGTTCAACCTTTAACAACCCAGCTAATACCTCAGCACAAACTACTCTTAGATCTTCTCTGTTGTTTTCTTTTAGTCCTCTCAATCTTATAGCAAACTCCATAGATCTGAATTGAATCATTGTCACTTTGTTTTCAATCCTTTGTGAAGTGCTCCTCTGTCCTGGTCCTGTTAGACCTCTCAGCGGCTTTTGATACCATCGACCATGGTATCATGCTGCACCGGTTGGTAGAGATGGGGGTGGGAGGCACTGTGTTGCAGTGGTTCTCCTCCTATCTCTCCGACCGGTTGCAGTCTGTGTTGGCAGGGGGGCAGAGGTCGACCCCGAGGCCCCTTATATGTGGGGTGCCACAAGGATCGGTCCTCTTGCCCCTCCTGTTCAACATTTATGTGAAGCCACTGGGTGAGATCATCCGTGGTTTTGGGGTGAAGTACCATCAGTACGCTGATGACACTCAGCTGTACATCTCCACCCCAGACCACCCCAACGATGCCCTTGAAGTGATGTCCCGGTGCCTGGAGGCCGTGCGGATCTGGATGGGGAGGAACAGGCTCAGGCTCAACCCATCCAAGACCGAGTGGCTGTGGTTTCCGACGTCCCGATATAGTCAGTTGGCGCCATCACTGACTATTGGGGGCGAATCACTGGCCCCCACAGAGAGGGTTCGTAACTTGGGCGTCCTCCTGGATTCACGGCTGTCCTTGGAAGGTCATCTGACGGCCGTGGCCGGGAGGATTTTCTATCAGGTTCGCCTGATCCGCCAGTTACGTCCCTTTCTGGATCGGGACTCCTTGCTCACGGTCACTCACGCCCTTGTCACTTCCCGTCTAGACTACTGTAATGCTCTCTACATGGGGCTCCCCTTGAGGAGCACCCGGAGGCTCCAACTGGCGCAGAGTGCGGCCGCGCGGGTGGTGATGGGAGCAACATGGCGTTCCCATGTGACACCTCTCCTGCGGGAGCTGCACTGGCTCCCGGTGGTCTTCCGGGTGCGCTTCAAGGTCCTGGTTACTACCTTTAAAGCGCTCCATGGCTTAGGACCTGGGTACTTGCAGGACCGCCTACTACCACCAATAGCCTCCCACCGGCCAGTACGCTCTCATAGAGAGGGGGTCCTCCGGGTGCCGTCAGCCAAACAATGTCAGCTGGCAGCCCCCAGGGGGAGAGCTTTCTCTGTGGGGGCACCTACTATCTGGAATGAGCTCCCCCCAGAGATACGGAGGATCCCGGATCTGCCCACCTTCCGCCGCGCTCTTAAGACTTTTCTATTTCGCCAGGCAGGCCTGGCCTAACCACTCCCCGTTTTTAGTGTCAAATTTAAAAAATTTTTAAATTATATTGGGGTGTTTTAATTCTGTCCGGGCCAAATTCATTTAATCTGTTTTTAGTTGGTTTTTAAATTTTGTACGTATGTATTTTTATTGTTGGCTGTACACCGCCCTGAGTCCTTCGGGAGTAGGGCGGTATATTTATTTATTTATTTATTATTTATTAATTAAATTTCTATACCGCCCTTCTCCTTCCGGACTCAGGGCGGTGAACAGCCAATTTAAAACCAATACAATACAAAGAAGTTAAAAACGTACTAAAACCAATATAAATTTAGGCTGAAAATGTAAAACCAAATAAAACTCTAAAACTCTAAAAAGTTTAAAAAATAGGAGGGATCAGGCAAGTCCGGCAAGTTGGAAGAGATGAGTCTTCAGAGCCCGACGAAAAGTCCGGAGGTCAGCGATTGTCCTCAGATCTGGAGGGAGATCGTTCCAGAGGGTGGGAGCTACCAGAGAGAACGCTCTCCCCCTGGGGGTCGCCAGCCGGCACTGTCTGGCTGACGGCACCCTGAGGAGACCCTCTCTGTGGGAGCGAACCGGCCGGTGGGAGGCAATAGGTGGCAGAAGGCGGTCCCGTAAGTACCCTGGTCCTAAGCCATGGAGCGCTTTAAAGGTGATTACCAACACCTTGAAACGCACCCGGAAGTCAACCGGCAACCAATGCAGCTCACGCAGGAGAGGTGTCACATGGGAGCGCCCTGTCGCTCCCATAATCCCCCGCGCGGCCGCATTCTGTACCAGCTGAAGCCTCCGGATGCATCCCAAGGGGAGCCCCATGTAGAGAGCATTACAGTAGTCCAAGCGAGACGTGACGAGCGCCTGAGTGACTGTGCGTAGGGAGTCCCGATCTAGAAAGGGCCGCAACTGGCGTATCAGGCGAACCTGATAAAAAGCTCCCCTGGCCACAGCTGTCGTATGCTCCTCTAAAGACAGCCGTGGGTCCAGGAGGACGCCCAAGTTGCGCACCCTTTCCGTGGGGGCCAATGATTCGCCCCCAATAACCAATGATGGAGTCAGTTGGCTATATCGGGACGCCGGCAGCCACAGCCACTCGGTCTTGGAGGGGTTGAGTCGAAGCCTGTTTCTCCCCATCCAGACCCGCACAGCTTCAAGGCACTGGGACATCACTTCCACGGCATCGTTGGGGTGGTCTGGGGTGGAGATGTACAGCTGAGTGTCATCAGCGTACTGATGGAATTCCACCCCAAAACCACGGATGATCTCACCCAGCGGCTTTACATAAATGTTGAACAGAAGGGGCGAGAGGACCGACCCTTGTGGCACCACACACACTAGGCCCCTCGGGGTCGACCACTGCCCTCCTGTCAACACCGATTGCGACCGGTCGGAGAGGTAGGAGGAGAACCACCGCAGAACGGTGCCCCCCACCCCCAATCCCTCCAACCGGCGCAACATGATACCATGGTCGATGGTATCAAAAGCCGCTGAGAGGTCTAACAGCACCAGGATAGAGGAGTACCCCCTACCCCGGGCCCTCCAGAGATCATCTACCAACGCGACCAATGCCGTTTCGGTGCTGTAACCAGACCTGAAGCCGGACTGGAGCGGGTCTAAATAGACAGCTTCATCCAGGTACCGGGGGAGCTGCCGCGCCACCACACTCTCAACAACCTTCGCTAGGAAGGGAAGGTTGGAGACAGGACAATAATTTGCCAAAACAGCTGGGTCCAGGGAGAGCTTCTTGAGGAGGGGCCTCACCACCGCCTCCTTCAAAGCGGCCGGTAGGGCACCCTCACTCAAAGAAGCATTTATAATCTCCTGGAGCCAGCCTCGTGTAACCTCCCGGGAGGCCAGCACCAACCAGGAGGGACACGGGTCCAATAAACATGTGGTAGCGTTCAGTCTTCCCAGGATCCTGTCCACGTCCTCGGGAGCCACAGGATCGAACTCAGCCCAGATAACACTCTCAAGACTGGGCTCAGTCACCTTGCCCGAACTAACCCAGTCAGTGGCCAGCTCATCCCGAATCTGAGTTATTTTATCATCCAGATATTGAACAAAATCCTCAGCACGTCCCTGCAAGGGATCCTCCCGCGCTCCCAGATGAAGGAGGGAACGGGTCACCCTAAACAGGGCGCCTGGGCGATTATCTGATGATGCGATAAGAGCGGCGAAATAATTAGATTTCGCCACTTTATTGCCACTAAGTAAGTCTTAATATGAGCTCTTACTAGTGTCAAGTCAGATTCAGAGCGACTGGCCCTCCAACTGCTCTCTAGGCGTCTTTTCCGGCGCTTCATCTCCCTCAGCTCCTCGGTAAACCAAGGAGATAAGTGAGTTCGGCGCCGGGTCAGAGGCCGCAAAGGCGCTACTCGGTCCAAGGCCGCACCGGCTGCCCTGTCCCAAGCAGCCACCAGGTCCTCAGCCGAGTCGCGTGTCAGTGTCTCAGGAAATGGCCCAAGCTCCGTCTGGAACCTATCAGGATCCATCAGGCGCCTGGGGTGGAACCACCTAATTGGTTCCGCCTCCCTACGGTGGGGTGCAGCGGTCAGAAAGTCGAGTCGAAGGAGCGAGTGGTCAGTCCATGACAAGGGTTCCACACCTATATTCCCAATATCATGACCACTCAACCACTGACCAGAGACAAAAACTAAGTCCAGGGTGTGTCCACCAATGTGAGTCGGGCCCTGAATTACCTGGGTCAGGTCCATGGCCGTCATGGAAGCCATGAACTCCCGAGCCATCTCAGATGTTTCACCGATAGATGGCAGGTTGAAATCCCCCATAACTATAAGCTTGGGGGTATCAACCGCCACCTCGGCTATAACATTGAGAAGCTCGGGCAGGGTCGTTGCCACGTGGCAGGGAGCCAGGTACGTGACTAACAGACCCATCTGCCCACCAGGACCCCATCTCACAAAGGTGGACTCACACCCGGCTATCTGAGGTACAGTGGCCTCCCTCGGACCCAGACCCTCCTTAATAATGACCGCTACTCCCCCACCCCTGCCCTGGGCTCTCGGCTGGTGGAATGCAAGGAAACCCGGTGGGCACATCTCCACGAGGGCAACCCCCCCCCTCGTGGCCCAACCAGGTCTCGGTGATACCAGCCAGGTCCGCACCCCCCTCTTGAAGAAGGTCACATATTAGAGGGGCTTTATTTACAACGGACCTCGCCGATTTATAAATCCAATAAATCTAATCTAATCTAATCTAATCTTTGAGTTCTGACATCAGCATTAAAAAAATTTTCTTCTGTTACTCTCATCTTAGATTCAACTTCTGTGCTAAGTTCACCCACTTTTTTCTCAATCTCCACCATCGCAACTGAAAGACCATAGACTACTTTAATTATATTTTGATTCAGTTTGTCATATTTTTCTTGTACCAGTTCCTTAATTTCCTTTTGGGATTTTTCCATTGTTTCAGCATAATTTCCTAAAGTCTTGGCTATGAACTCTTTCAAATCCTCAAGTCCAGTTTCCTGCATCTGTGGCTTTTCTGGCTTTTCGTTTGTCTGATGAGTGGGGGAGTCCTCCCCGGTTTAGTTTGTTTTGAAGCCATGCCTCTACAGAATCTTAGCCTTTCCAAAAAAGAGGATTTCCCTCCTTTTCCACCTTTTCTCCCCAGTTTTATGGAAAAAGAAATTGAATAATAAACTTTTCTGTCTTCTTATATGTTAAAATGTCCCACTTAAGTGCTTCGAGGCAGGCAAACTCTCTCACTTTCACTTTTAACTTTCCCTTCTTCCATTTAAGCCAGTCGCCATTTTAAAATACTTTGAAACACTTTCTCCCGTTTGAGTCCTTCTTTTTGTAAATTGTTAATAGGGCTAACGAGATTGTTAATAGGGCTACTTGTATTTTTGAAATCCAAATTTCACCCTTTTACTTGCTGCAGACTTCTGTTGTTTTTTCGGCGGCGTTGCTCTCGCCGTCTGGCTCTGTTGGGACAGAAATCCCCCGTTGTCTGGAGCCTCGGCGAATTAGAAGGGGAGCCTTCACCCTGAGTCCTCCCCAGGGCAAAAAAGCGATCCTGGGGGCTTCTCAGGGGGCTCTACCCCGTCTTGCCGGCTCTAGCCGTTCTTCTTCACGAAGCACGAGCTTTCCGAGCCGCCTCACAGCTGTTGGGGCGGCTCTGACATGCAGCGAAGCCGGCGGTCTTAAAAAGACCGTCTTACAACAGCGGAGACGCCGACCTTCTCAAAAGGCAACTTGGGCTTTATTTTTTTCTCCTTGAGGAAGAAAATGTTTCGCTTCTCATCCAAGAAGCTTAATTAGTTCTAACTGGAGGGGGGGAAGTATTCTTGTTTGGTCTGCTAAATGAGATGCAGCCAGGGCCACAGTTGCAACTGCCACTTTCCTGGGCTCTCCAAGCAGAATATGGGGCTTGTGGGGGCCCTTCCCACCGCCCCCTTTCTGGGATGGTGTAAAGCAAGGATGTCAAACTCAAGGCCCACAGCCCACAGGATGCTTAGATCTGACCTGTGAGGCCGCCCTGGAAACAGCAAAGGATCAGCCCACAGTGCCTCTACCACCAAAAACAGAGCTCGAGAGGGCTAAATATAGCTTTCCCAGGCCGGGACAGCCTCCTGCAATCCTCTGCCAGCAAAAACAGAGGTTGGGGGGGGGGCATGCGCACCCCCCCCCCGAGCTGTTTTTGCCCGCAGAGGGTTGCAGGAAGACATCCGGGCCGAAAACGCACCCCCCCCACCAGCTCCATTTTCACTGGCAGAGAGCTATCAAAACAAACAAACAAATGAAAAACAAAACAAAAGGAGCCTGGTGGATCAGGAGACTAAATGCCTGTTATTAACATTCAGCTGCCTGCAATTACTGTAAGTTCAAATCTCACTAGGCTCAAGGTTGACTCAGCCTTCCATCCTTTCTAAGGTAGGTCAAATGAGGACCCAGTTTGTACTTTATACAAAAGTATGAAGGCTATTGCTTAACACATTGTAAGCTGCCCTGAGTCAGTCTCCGGAGAAGGGCGGGATATAAATTAAATTAAAAAAAATGTTTTCCCTTTTGCATTTGAGCATGCATGAAGGGACAGGAAAGGAGAAAGGGAAAGAGGAAAGACAAAGAAAAAGAAGGAAAGATGGGAAGAGAGCAAGGAAAGAAAAAGAAGGAAAGAGGAAGGAAGAGGAAAGGAAAATCAAGGAAGGAAAAAAAGGGAAGGAAGGAAGGAAGGAAGGAAGGAAGGAAGGAAGGAAGGAAGGAAGGAAGGGAGACTATAATGAGAGCGATGGTGGGTCTGAGGGAGTGATCTGTCCCCCCCCTTCAGAGACCCACAAAAACACAGCCAGCCGAGGGTTAAGAATCACTTGGCACACTCCGCAGTTCTTATCTCAACCTTGGCAGCGATATGCACACCGTCTGCCAAGGACTTTATTGGTTTACACAAACAAGAAAATCACCTACGTAGCTTTGCCGTTCATCCAGCTTCCAAGACTACGAGGTTGCTCCGTTTGTTTAGCTTTGTTCGTCACGAACTTCGTGACCCACCGTACTGTCTTATATAGATATGTTTCTGGGTGTGGTCCAGTGAGTCATTGATCCTGTGACTCCAATCCAATGACTCAGGATTTCCTCATACGCCGCAGCTGCAGTACCCTTTTCTCTCGCCTTCTTTGGCGTGCGTCCAGGAATGACGTCTCTCCCTCACTCTCATCTGAGACACCTGTTTCCCCACTACTTGGCTCTCTTTCAGCTGGCACCTGAGCCGGTGCCAGAGGGGGAGGGCTGGGAGATCTGGCTGGCTCCTCTTCCTCCTGCTCAGAGCTGCCTTCCTCCAAAGGGATAGGCTCAGAGGACGGGGCCACAACACTATCCCCCACCGCAGGCCCCTTCCCCCGGGTCTGACGGTCGGGATGGGGTCGGGACGGGAACTGTTCGTGGAAAGCCCGCACCAGGTCAGGGGCCTGAACGGCAGATGCGTCCACCCAGGTGAAATCCTCGGCCCGTACCCTTTCCAAGCGATGAGGTATTGGAAGCGCCCCTTCAGCCAACGGGAGTCCCGAATACTGTCCACCTCATACGTCGAGGCGTCGTCCTCGTCGGCTGCGGCTGGGGGGGCAGGCGGCGGCGGGCGGCGGAGACGGCTAGTGGGAGTCTCAGGGACCAGGAGGGACCGATGAAAAACGGGGTGGAGCCGCATGGAGCGGGGTAGAGTCAACCGATAGGCCACCGGGTTGATGACCGCCTCGATGGGGAAGGGACCGATAAAGCGGTGGGCCAGTTTCCTCACCGGCTGGTCCGTGGGGAGGTGTTTCGTGGACAGCCACACCCGATCTCCAACTTCCAGCGGTGGCGTCGCCCGGCGGCCGCGATCGGCGAACCATTTATAGTCCTCTTTCGCCCGGATCAGCTGCCGCCGCACCAGTTGCTGCACCGCCTGCAGCTCCGAGAGGAAGTCCCGGGTCTCAGGAACAGGGGAGTCCATGATGGTCAACGGAAAAAACCGTGGATGGTACCCGACGTTGGCATGGAACGGTGTCATCTGGGTGGAGGTATGTTGGGAGTTGTTAAAAGCGAACTCCGCCAGGGGAAGGTACTCGGCCCAGTTGTCCTGCTGCTGGTTGACAAAACAGCGGAGGTACTGCTCCAGTATGCCAATGACCTTCTCCGTGCCCCCGTCAGTCTCCGGATGGTGTGACGACGACAGGCACACCTGCACCTCCAGCGCAGCCATCAGGCTTTTCCAGAAGCGGGCCGTGAACTGGGCCCCGCGATCCGAAACCACGCGGTCCGGCAGGCCGTGGAGGCGGAAGATGTGTTGCAGGAACAGGCGAGCCGTGGTACGAGCCGAGGGCAGGCCGCGGCACGGGATGAAATGTGCCATCTTCGTGAGCGCATCCACCACCACGAGGACGGTCGTGAACGTAGCGGACAGGGGCAGGTCAGTCAGGAAGTCCATGGAGTTGGCTCCCCACGGTCTCTCCGGTGTCGGCAGCGGCTGGAGGAGTCCAGGAGGGCGGCCGGACGCGGCTTTGGCCTGTCGGCATGGCACACAGGACGTCACGTAGGCGTGCACGTCGTGCCGTACCCGAGGCCACCAAAAAGTCTGCGTCACTAGATTCAAGGTCTTAAAGAAGCCGAAGTGCCCCGCCGCGGGGTTGTCATGGCACTGGTTCATGACGAGGGCTCGGAGCGGAATTGTGGGCACGTACAGCCGACCCCGGTGCCTGAGCAAGCCCTCCTCCATGGTCCATGGGGACGCGGGGCCGACGTCCGCTCTCCGCTGCTGCGACCAGTCGTTCCGTCGCTGCGCTTCCAGCACCTGAGTCCGCAGGTCCACCGGTTCCTGGACCGCGGCCAAGGAGTCCGCTGGCAGCACCGTCCGGGGGGAAAGGGAGTCCTTGGGGCAAAAATATTCCGGCTTACGGGATAGCGCATCCGCCCTCTGGTTGAGGTGGCTCGGAATGTATGTGACGTGGAAGTTGAACCGGGTGAAAAACAACGACCACCGGATCTGCCGCTGGTTCAAATTCCTGGCCGTGGTGAGGTGCTCCAGGTTCCGATGGTCCGTCCGCACCTCCACCTGGTGTCGGGCCCCCTCGAGGTGATGTTGCCAAGCCTCGAACGTGGCCTTGATAGCCAGCAACTCCTTTTCCCAGATGGTGTAGTTGCGCTCGGAAGGAGTGAGTTTCCGGGAGTAGTAAGCGCAGGGAAAAAGAGTGCCGCCATCCACCGGAGCCTGTAGCAGCACCGCTCCAATCGCCACGTTGGACGCGTCTGTCTCAACCACGAACGGACGGTGTGGATCGGGGTGCCTCAGGACCGGCTCCGTGACAAAGGCCTGCTTGAGAACCTCGAAGGCCTGCTGCTGCGGGGGCCCCCACTGGAACGGAACCTTCTTCCGAAGGAGCTGGGTCAACGGCACGGTCAGGGTGGCAAAGCCCGGGATGAAGGTCCGGTAGTAGTTGGCGAATCCCAACAGACGCTGGACGTCCTTCACCCGACGCGGGGGTTCCCAAGTGCGCAAGGCCGCCACCTTGTGTGGGTCCATCGCGATGCCCTCGGGGGTGATGATGTGCCCGAGGAACTCTATGGAAGTCTGGAAGAAGTAACATTTCTCCAACTTCGCATAGAGCTGGTGCTCCCGCAGGCGCTCCAGGACCTGGCAGACATGCTGGAGGTGACTCTCCGGGGTCCGGGAATAGATCAAAATATCATCCAGGTAGATCACCACGAACCGATCCAGCATGTCCCGGAACACGTCGTTCATCAAGTGCTGGAAGACCGCGGGGGCGTTGGTCAACCCGAACGGCATGACGGTATATTCAAAGTGTCCGTATCGGGTGCCAAATGCCGTCTTCCACTCGTCCCCCTCTCGCATCCGCACCAGGTTGTAGGCTCCCCGGAGGTCGAGCTTGGTGAAAATCGAGGCCTCCCGCAACCTCTCCATCAGCTCCGGGATCAGCGGCAGGGGATAGCGATTCTGTACCGTGATGGCATTCAAGCGCCGGTAGTCGCAACACAGGCGCAAGTCCCCCGTCTTCTTTTTCACGAAGAGGACTGGGGCCGAGAGCGGGGAGGTCGAAGGCCGGATGAACCCACGGGCCAGGTTCTTGTCCAGAAAGTCCCGTAAGGCGGCCAGCTCGGGCTCCGACATGGAGTACAGGCATCCCGAGGGCAGGGGCGCGTTGGGCATCAAGTCCACCGCGCAGTCGTAGGGTCGGTGCGGGGGCAAGCGATCCGCCTCCTTCTCGCTGAACACATCGGCGAAGGATGTCAGCTCCGGAGGCAAGGAGACGTTCGGGGCAGAGACGTCCTGGCCGGCACAGGTGTGGCGAAGGTGGTCGACACAGTGCAGGCTGGGGAACGAGATGGCATTTCTCGACCACGCCACCTGAGGGTCGTGCGCCCGAAGCCAGGCCATCCCCAGGACCAAGGGGAAGTGCAGGTCCGCCGTCACATAAAACTGGATCGCCTCCTCATGGTTCCCAATGGCAAGGCGCAAGGGCTGAGTAGCGAAGTTGATGGGCCCCGCCACAAGTTCCTGCCCATCAATAGTTTCGACCCTCAACGGAGGGTCCACTGGAACCAAGGGAACCTTGTAATGGGCCACAAAGGCCTGGTCCATAAAGTTCGTGGTGGCCCCCGAGTCCACCAGCGCGTGCGCCTGGAGCCCCTCCGACCGGTTAGCCAACAACACCCGGGTGTTCAAAATCAGGTGCCGAGGGGGCTCACAGTCCACAGCCGCCGCCTCCGGCGGGGCATGGTCACCTGCCTGACCCAGAGTTTCCCCTAAGCCAGGCCTGACCCGTTTCCCGGCTGGTCACGCCGAGGCTCCGGAACAGGCTTGAGCGATCCACTCCGCTTCCGGGGACACGAGGCGGCGAAATGTCCAGCCTCGCCGCAATAGAGGCACAACCCCCCTTGGCGTCTCCGCATCCGCTCCTGGGCCGTCAGTTGAGGTTTGGCTGCTCCGAGCTCCATGGGCTCCTCAGCCGTCGCCACCAAACGCGGTACGGTCCGGGGCGCTGTTGGTACGAAACGCGGGAGTGCCGGCACTGTCGGTGGCTCCGGAAGAGCCCTACGGGGCCGTCGCCGTTGTAGGCGGGCATCGATGCGCAGGCATTGGGTCACCAGCGCGTCCAGGGTCTGTGGCGCCTCCACCCGAACCAGCTCGTCCTGCATCTCATCGCAGAGGCCGTCCTGGAAGGCATCCATCAGCACCGCCTCATTCCAGGCCGAATCCTGGCCTAGCAATCGGAACTCCGCAATATAGTCCTGCAGGGGGCGCTTGCCTTGGCGGAGGTCTTTGATGCGCCTCGCTGCCGTCTGCACCCGGAGGGGGTCCTCAAACATGGTGCGCAGGTGTTGCAAAAAGCCCTGATAGTCCAGAAGCAAGGGGCTGTCTTGCAGCAACAGGGGCGTGGCCCATCGGGCGGCAGTGCCAGAGAGGGAGCTGATAATAAAAGCCACCCGAATCCGGTCATCCGGAAAATCCTCCGGCCGCATTGCCATGTACAGCTGGCACTGTCCCAAGAAGGCCGGGAACATTTCCTGCTGTCCAGAAAACTTATCTGGCATGTTCACTGGGCATCTTGGACGGGGAAGGGGAGCAGGTGGAGCTGCTACAGGAGCATTTCCCAAAGCAAGTTGTGCAGTTAGCTGTGCTACTTGCTGTTGCAGAAGTTGATTGGCCTCCAGCATCTGCTGTACCTGCTGCTGCAGCTGTTGGTCCATCGTGGGTTAACGATGGAGTTTTGGGTGACGAACAAGATGATCTGTCCCCCCCCTTCAGAGACCCACAAAAACACAGCCAGCCGAGGGTTAAGAATCACTTGGCACACTCCGCAGTTCTTATCTCAACCTTGGCAGCGATATGCACACCGTCTGCCAAGGACTTTATTGGTTTACACAAACAAGAAAATCACCTACGTAGCTTTGCCGTTCATCCAGCTTCCAAGACTACGAGGTTGCTCCGTTTGTTTAGCTTTGTTCGTCACGAACTTCGTGACCCACCGTACTGTCTTATATAGATATGTTTCTGGGTGTGGTCCAGTGAGTCATTGATCCTGTGACTCCAATCCAATGACTCAGGATTTCCTCATACGCCGCAGCTGCAGTACCCTTTTCTCTCGCCTTCTTTGGCGTGCGTCCAGGAATGACGTCTCTCCCTCACTCTCATCTGAGACACCTGTTTCCCCACTACTTGGCTCTCTTTCAGCTGGCACCTGAGCCGGTGCCAGAGGGGGAGGGCTGGGAGATCTGGCTGGCTCCTCTTCCTCCTGCTCAGAGCTGCCTTCCTCCAAAGGGATAGGCTCAGAGGACGGGGCCACAACAGGGAGGTCCTGCCTTAGCACTTGACAACCACACACATACACACACACGGTATGAGTGGCGTCCAACTGGCCACACCCATCCTGGCCACAGCCACACCTACTCTGCCCCCCCAAGATCAAACACAATCCTGATGCGAAATCAATGAAATCAAGTTTGACACCTCGGGTGTATAGGCTACAGAGATGGGGTTCTTAGGCCAGATGTCTGGTAAGAAAATGGGTGGCCCAAAACACGTTGCCTCAAAATAACAGGAGAGCAAAGCCTAAAATTTAAGCTTCTCTCAAATCCTCTCATTCTGTTAGGGAGACTGTCCGCATGTACAGGATGTCCTTGATTTACGATTGCAATTGAGCCCAGAATTTATGTTGCTAAGTGTGAAGTTTGTGGTGTGTTTTGTCCCATTTTATGACTAATGCTATACTGACTTTAATTATACATTATATACCTCAATAGGTCTCCATTCTTTTTTTCTAGATGTTATAGGAGGAAGACTGGATTGTTCTTCCTGCAACATTGACAAAATAACTGTATTTTAAAAAGACAAATTTACTGACAGCTATTAAAAACACTAAAACTGGATGCAATATTCCAAGCGTGGTCTTACAAAGGCATTATAAAATAGAACATATGAACTGTGTTGGCTTTTTTGGCAGATGCAACACACTGCAGGCTCATATTTAAGTGCTCATCTACAAGGACTCCAAGATTCCTCTCACAGTTACTGCTGTCGAGTCAGGTATCGCTTAATCTATAATTGTGCATTTGGGGTTTCCTGCCCAAATGCAAAACCTTACTTTCTCTACATGGAATTTCAGTTTGTTAGATGAGGACCAGTTTTCAAGTCTGTTGAGAGTTTTTTCCATCTTAAGTCTATCTACCAAAGTATTGGCTATTCTCGCCAGCTTGGTGTTATCTGTAAATTTGATAAGTTCCCCTTCTCACTTGTTTAAATACCATCTTTCTACGAAAGTAGGACATGTCCCGAAAATAAAGCCAAGCCTAATTGTTGGGGTGGGCCTAAATATATGCCTTCCCCTGAAAATACCCCCCCCACAGTCCCTCACCCCCCCCAGGCAGCCACATTCCTGTGAACTCCTGCGCCCCCCACCCCTTCCATCGCCCGCGGCACTGACTGTAGACCTCGAGTGCCTGCTCCTGCACCATGGTGGTGGCCCACCCACTCTTGCCCCCACATCCAGATGCCGCGTCCGCATAGTCCATGCTACTGATCGCCCACTACAGCAGCCCCAGTGCAAGCATTGCTGCCCCAGGGCTTCCTTGGCAGGGTGGCCACCAGCGGCAGAGAGGCCTCCATGCGTGGTGGGCAGTTGCGGAGGACTACAACTGCAGGCCTGGCGCATCCTGCATCTGGGTGCAGGTCTCCTGGCTGGGCCGGCTGAGGCGCTGGTGTTGCTGCTGCTGCTGCCTGCAGAAGCCCGGTGGCCCCCTGTGGCCAAGCTCAGCCATGGGTGAGGAGCGTTGGCTGTGGCTGGGCCAGCCGAGCTGTGTCTTTTGTGGCTGCCCTCGGCGCAGCTGCCTGGCGTCTTGCTGCTGGGCGCCTGGAAATAGTAAACAGAATATGTGGGAGGAAGGAAGGGTGGGCATGGGTCCCGCGAGACTCCCTTCCCTCTCACCATAGAGTGGGAAGCACACTTCCAGAGTGGCTGCTGCCCTGGTTGGGATTTGGAAGCCGCAGAGGCAGAGTTTGAGGAAGAGAAAGAAAGACTTCTGCTGCTTCTGCTTTTGGCTGAAACCCCAAACTCTGCTTCTGTGGCTTCCAAGCCCCAGCCAGAGCAGCGGCCACTCTGGGAGTGTGCTTCCCACTCTATGGTGACGGCTGGAGCTGGAGCTGGACCCTGTAGAGAGAGCTGGCCCAGGCCATGGCTTCTGCATGGGTGCTGGGCACCAGCAGCATTGGCTACGAGCTTCTCAAGGATCTGGTGCTCACCATCTTCGCCCACATTGATGTGATGAGGCCTGGGAGGTGCACAAGCAGGAGGTGGGGACAGGCACTTGTAAGGACTGATGCCGTCGGGCCGTTTGCGTTCTACACACATACCCTGTGGGAGGGGAGGGGCTTGAAGGCAGTGCATGAAGGAAGCCTCTCTCTGCCAAACTTCCGTCCAGGGCCTCCTTCACCCGCGAAATAAAAAGACCCCCCGATAATGCCAAGCCCTTATTTCAGGGTTTAAAAACAAATAAGACCCTGTCTTATTTTCAGGGAATCACAGTAGTTTATGAAGATGTTGAAGAGTATTGGGCCAAAGACAGAGCCACTGCATGCTCCATGTAGCTGCCGTTCCATTGAGGGCTATATGATGAGTTGTGGTCCTTCATGCCAAGAGAATCTTGTGATCCCATCAGAGTTATAAGAGAATCCTGTTATTCTATGATCTGGAAGTGTAGCTGAAATCTGTTGCTTACAGTTTTTCTTGGTTAGAAGTTCCCTTCTAACTTTTTGGTTAAATGCATAGTCAAAGTGCTCACTGCTTCATCGGACTCCTGTCTTAACAAAGACCAAATCCAGCCTACAGATCCTCTTGGGCCTCTCTGCCATTTGGCAGAAACCGACCCTGCTGAGCCAAGCCCTGAGTGGAAACCTTGTGCTTGGCACAATTTGTGTCCCAGCAGACGTCTGGGTCGCTGAAACTGCCTGTCATAAACCCCTCTTGACTTGGAGGCTTCTATTTGTATTTTTTCAATTATTTGATGGCTGAGAAAAACTCAGAACAAGAGGGTCTCCTCTTGCCCCTGGCTAGCTGGCCTTTTAGCGAAGGTGTTCCCCCTTCAGTTGCCTCCAGACAGACCCTTCCTTCCTCCCTTCCTGCCATGTGCTGCTTCTGCTCCCGCACTGCCCCTCTTCAATCCACAGGGGGTCTGCAGAGCCCCAGGCCTCTTTCAAAACCCGCCAACAGCAGAAATGTTCCTGTGAGCCCCTCCTCCCCACAATCTGAGTCTGTCTTCTTGCTGCTTGCCTGCGCTTCATTTGGACCAGTGTGGGTGAAAGACTCCACACCAACAGTTGAGGGTTGCTGGGCACAGCTGAAACTTGAGAAGAGCGAGCGAGTGAGCAAGAAAGCCTGCCTTGGAGTCCAGACAATCCCTCTGAGGCTCCAGGTTTCCCTATGACAGGTCCGCCTTGGATGCCTTCTGCGGGAACATCACATCCGAGGACCAGGGGAGGGGGGGAAGGGAAGGGGGGGATTCTCGGAACTTCCCTGCATGTCAGACCAGCTGATTCATCCAATTAATAGGGCTGCAGCCTCTCAGCCAGCATCCGTTTAATTAACTGCCTGCAGAAAAAAGGCACAAAGGGACTTTTATTCCTGGCCAGCTGTGCGGAAGCTGAAAGCCGAGGCCACGCTCCACCCAACTCCAACAGACGCACCATGGAGGGAACTCTCTCAAGGGCCCGCAAGGCAGCCCACCCTCTGGCCTGTGGTTGCAGCCACAATTGTGGCCTGTGCTTCTCGTGCACCAGCAGATCAACCCTCTTACCATATCCTCCTGCTCCAAGATGGGGTCTCCTCCTCCCTGATTTGGTCCATTCAAGCCTGGTCCAGACCCTGCCTGGGAGCCCCACTGTTCCTTTCCCCGTAAGCCCAAGGCTGTGACATGTTCAAAGCGAGTGTAAGCATCTGTCCCAAAGAGAGGGAGCTGGCACAGTGCCATGCTAACAGTTAGTGCAGATTAGCTAGGCTCCGGAATCTGCCCCTCATATTTTGGGAGGGCAGGGATGGATGAGGGCAGAATGGGGCTTGTTAGGATATGCTATAAGCCTAACAGGTTGTCCAGGCAATATATGGACAATATAATATGTGTTCTATGACTTTAACATGAATATGTATTATGACTTTAAGTAGTACTGCTGAGTCATTGTAATGCTGAGTCATTATATCCTAATTGGATAAGCTCTGTTGTAACTGTATTTAAGGGAGCTGAAGTGTAGTCATTGATGTTATGCTACCATCGTGTGTGGAGATGCTATCATCGTGGAGGGATATGCTACCAGCATGATTTGTTACCAGCGTGAACTTGCTGTTTATTACCACTGCTGTTTTGTATGGTAAGATTTCTGTAACTCTGGACTGATTTGAATGGCTAAAGACTTGGATTGATTAAAGACTATGAGATTGTTTTTTCACTATAAAGTAAAAACTTTGATAAACCAGTTTGTATGTATCTTATTCATTGCTCTCAGCACCATTTCTCTGTGCTCTACGCTCTGCTGGTTGTTTAACACAACAATATCTTTAACAGGGCTCTGCTCCAAGGAGGGCACTGAAAGGGCCACAAGAGAGAAGCAAGGAAGGTAGCTTGGCCCCCAAAGTGAGCATTACCAAGGGTTTCCCAGGACTGTGGGAGGAGAAGGGACTGGCTCTCCCATCATTCCCTGCCCTGTTTGCCCTTAAAAAAAATGCACCAAGGCAAATTGGTAGCCAGAAGTCATTCTCCAAAGAGGAGGGGAATCAAGCAGGAGGGTCTTTTCCAAGAACTTCGGCAGCTGGCACAGGCCTGCCCCTGCCATATGGTGGCACAGGCAGGAGGGGAACTTGTGCCCAGATGCCCGACTGCCAGCTGCCTGAAGAAACCAGGCTGCTTGTCAAGTGGCAGAGGCCCGTTGTGAAGACCCCTGGGATTGACTGGCAAGAAGAGGGGGGGCTCTAGGTGATCTGAGAAACTAAAGCTGTTGAGGGATTTAAGCTGCCTTCAGCACCTGAAGAGAAGGCGGGATACAAATCTAAGAAATACGTAGTGCAGGATGAAAAATGCCATTTCAGTTTCTTACAAAAGTTGGGATGCACATTTTGAGTTGTTGGTGTTTTGGAGCTTGGAAGCCCCCATAGCCCAGGGGCAAGAAGTTCTTGCTTATCCAAGCCAGCAGGCAGCCATATGGAGAGCAAGCCTTCTGCAGCTGCATGGCCTCTCTGTAAAGAGCAGAACTGGCTTTTCTTCCAGGAGCTGCTGCAGCAACAACAGTAGGGGTGGGGGGAGGGAGCCATCCAGGTAGCCACTTTGGGCTCCCACTTGCCTCTCCAGAGCTGCAGGAGCAGGGAAGGCTGGCTCCCTCAGTTCTAGAGCCCCCCCTCCATCAGGGCCCCAGGCATCCTCCACCCTGCCATTTCCTCCTCCTGCTTTGGGCAGGGCAGGGAAGACGAGCTGCAGTCCAACGGCCATGAAGATGAGGTGGCCTCCCTGCCTCAAGAGCAGCCTCGGGCTCTCCGTCTCCCTCAGGCTGGCACTGCCCCAATGGACACTCCTGATAATTAGCCGGAACATTCTCTGGCAGCCAGGCCAGCAGGAGCAGGGCAGTCCTGGGCTAATGTCCAGAGGAGGGAGGCAGCAGGCCACTCAATCTAATTCAGCTGATAAATTCAAGAAAAAGGCAGCTCCCCTTCCGGTTCTATGCTAAGCCCATTTGTGACTGCGATAGATGTTCTGGCCTGAACCAGGAGACCCACTCAGTGGTGGTGACCTCCACACAGACAGCAGCATTCCACCCTGCCTTTGCAGCCTGCACCAACAGCCATCATTAAATAGCCTGGCCTGTCTGGGGAAAGGGATCTGCTGGCTCTTCTGAGGTCATTTGGAAGCCGGAAGCCAGCAAGGTTTGGAAAACTCTTCTTAGAATAAGGATAAAGAGGATCTTGCTATGGGCACATGTAAATTTCCTGCATTCTCAAAGGAAAACAGTTCATGGGAGCATCTATTTCCATCAAACACCTCCGACCCCAAATATACTGTTGACCCACTTGCTAGATCAGGTGGAAAACCACTGACTTGCTGAAGAAAGGCCAAGGAGACTCTCAGAGAGACTGAAGAACTCCAAAAGAAGCCAACGCCAAAGGCTTAGGCACTGCGAAGCAAGTCTGGACAGTCAAAAATCAATCAATCAAAATAGAGCTGGCAGTCTTGTAGTCCAACCCTCTGCTCAAGCAGGAAACCCTATACTATTTCAGATAGATGGCTGTCCAATTTCTTCTTAAAAGCCTCCAGTGATGAAGTATCCATGATTTCTGAAGGTCAGCTGTTCCACTGGTTAATTGTCCTCACTGTTAGGAAGTTTCTCCTTAATTCCAGATTGCTTCTCTCCTTGATTAGCTTCCACTGTTTCTTGCCCTGCTCTCTGGTGCTTTGGAGAATAAGTTGATCCCCTCCTCTTTGTAGCAGCCCCTCACATACTGGAATACTGCTATCATGTTCCCCCGAGTCCTTCTTTTCTCTAGACTAGCCTTACTCACTTTCTGCAACCGTTCATATTTTTATCTCCAGGCCCTTAATCATCTTAGCTGCTCTTCTTTGCACATTTTCCGAAGTCTCAACATCTTTTTTGTAATATGGTGACCAAAACTGGATGCTTATTCCATGTGTGGTCTTACTAAGGCTTTGTAGGATGGTATTAATACTTCACGTGATTGTGATTCTATGCCTCTGTTGATACAACCAAGGATTGTATTAGCTTTTTTGGCTGCTGCCACACACTGCTGGCTCATGTTTAAGTGAGCGTCCATTAGGACTCCAAAGTCCCTCTCATAGTTACTATTTTTGAACCAGGTTTCGCCTAATCTGTATCTTTGGCTTTTCCTTCCCAGATGTAAAACCTTGCTTTTCCCCACATTAAATTTCATGTTGTTGGATAGGGCCCATTGTTCAAGTCTGTCAAGATCTTTTTGGATCCTGAGCTTGTCTCCTGGGGTATTGGCTATTCCTACCAGCTTAGTGTCATCTGAAAATCTGGCGAGTTCCTCTTCTATTCATGATTTATGTTCAGAAGGATCTCTCACTGGGAGGAACTTCTAGCAACTAGGTGCTCCTGTGCCAAACAACAGGAGAGACGCTACCTTGCTGGGCTCACTGTTGCTCCTGGATTTTAACATATATTTGAAAATATGTCTGCAAAGCACCTTCCCAATCCGCAGCCTCTCTTCCACTGAAGCCCTTTGGACTTGTATAGAAACCTGAAGAGGAATAAATGGGTGCCAGGACATGTTTGCTCCCTGAGGACAATGGAGGTGGCCAGACAGCCATGAAGGGAGAACAGTCTAAATAAACACATGCATGAATGACAGCTGGAAAGCAACGATGTTGCCAGAAGACAGGCTGACATTTGGCCAGGCTGTTGCACAAAAGGAATGAAGGAAGCCTCCTTAGAGCAAGCAAGACAGGTCATTGCCAAGGGTTCGTGAAGAAAAAGGTAGCACTGAAGGAGGAAGCTGCCTCCACTTCTAGCAGAAGTGACCAGCTCTGCCCCTGCAGCCAAGGGGACAAGGGAAAGGCTCTGGACAAATGCCCCACAATGCCGAGGAGCCATGAACAAGCCGTGGTTGGTAGGGGGCTCCAGGAATAAAAAAATAGTCTTGCAAATGCTCACATGAAAGGAAAGCCAAATAGGGTGGCAAAGAAAGAGCAGAACGACTCAGCTGTGCCTGGTTCAGCTCAGGCCCTCTTTCCATGGGCAATCATGCCAAGCGGGCCAAAGGCAGCCTTTCCTCTCCTGAAATGCAAGCTTCCAGGGCCACTGGAAGCGCATCCTTGGGTCCCAAATGATTTGGCTGCAGCCGAGGCCCAACCCTGTGCTGGCCTTTCAGAAATCCTGCAGGGCTGGGAAGTGCCAATTGACAGGAGGGAAGTAACTACCAAAAGTCAGAACAAATCTTCCCAGACTCATCTTGTTGCTTTATTACCTTTCATTGACAACAAGGGTGCTCAATCCCACCTCTTCTACTCTTTAGTATCTGGGTGAAGGCATGCTTATTAAATAGCGTGTATGAGACAGAATTGAGTGGAAGAGAAAAATATAATTCAAATTATTGAAAAGTTAGGCAATTGGGCTGAAAATAACAAAGTGAAGTTTAACAAAGTTCCTCATTTAGGAAAGAAAAAACAAATTTTTAGGTTTAGGATGGGGGATGCCTGGCACTTGTGAAAAAGTCTTTAGAAGAGAAACCTGACTCCAAGCTGAACTTCAGTGCAACCATGCAATATTAAGTTGCGACAATGAAAGTATGATTTTCAAATCCAGGGAAGTTATTGTCTTATCCATCTAGGAACTCTGTGTGGTCAGGTTCCACCTCCGGTTCAGCTCCGCGCAGCACCCAG
The DNA here is from genome assembly GCA_030761175.1 of Masticophis lateralis. Classification (NCBI taxonomy): domain Eukaryota; kingdom Metazoa; phylum Chordata; class Lepidosauria; order Squamata; family Colubridae; genus Masticophis; species Masticophis lateralis. The sequence goes on from JAUDYJ010000010.1 coordinate 26,382,492, forward strand.
CAGTTCCTCCTAGCAGGGAGCTTGTACCGCCTTCCTTTAGTTTGCCCCATAGGCTCTGGTCCTGCCCTCTTTTGTGGAACAACCTTGCACAAGTTGCTGGCCTCTCTCTCAGCCTTCTCTTTGACAGATCCCCCCTTCCAACTAGCCCCCCTCCTTTTCAGCAGACAGACAAGAGAAAAGCAGAAAGGCTAATGCTCACCTTGGTGCAGGATGCTAACCAAAATCAAAACCAAAGCAAGGCAGATGTATTCCAAAGACTGGTTTTCTGTCATCCACGAGGGCAGGAAAAATGAACGGAAGTCACATGAACACAGGTGTTGGTTCAAGAGGAGGAAAAATGTCTGACTGGAAGGAGCATTGATTGTGCAACCAATTCCCTTCAGCAGGCAGTTGGGTAGCAATCTGCAAAGGGCCCAATCCACCACTCTTCTGCCTCTGTGGCAACCAGCCAGCAAGAAGGTCAATGTTAGGCTGGTGGTACCGCTCTAGCCTTGCCCTACCTGGGACTCTGTTCACATTTGATGTCTGGAAGGCATCCAGTGTCCTCCTCTTCAAGAAGTAACTTTAGGCATTTGTAAAACCCTCTAATTCTTTTTTATATGATTGTTCTATTTATTTTTATTTACTAAAACACATTGCTGATCCCATTTCCAAGAAGAGTCAGGAGAGTAAAGGACCAATAAACTGTGTCTCATGGAGCAGAACAAAGGTGGTTTATCCCTTGCAGGGAAGGCTAACCAATGCCTCAGTGCAGCATGAAGGACTGCTGCCTGAGGAGGAGGGGGTGGCTCTTCATCTGTTGGGGTCAGACTTGCTTCCGGGCCCTCTTAATCTTGCATAGTGGGAGACCCCAATGCACCCCTCTTGAACTGTTCAAACAAGATGAGGGTCTCTCGGGTACCCCCCAAGTCATTTGGTGTTTACTGGGAGCAACTGAACCCCAAAGACCATTCACTCATCTGCACTTCTAAGCAGTTTGCAGTATACAACAACAGCATCCATGAAAAACAATCACAATTAATTAAGCAATAAAAATTCTTGTTACTTTTGGGAGATCTTATGACTGCAATGTCCTCTGTAACAAAAGTCAAGAAGGAGACAACTCACCACAGCCAACTCGTCACAGGACAACTCTGTGGGACAATTCAATCATTTTATTTAATTATTTAAAATAATTTTATTTTTTTTTATTCACATTTCATTTTGTCCCTCCTTTTGCAACCTCTCTTTAACAATTCTATTCCAGCATTTCTTTGATACTAGTGTAACTCTTGTCCCGTGGTGAGTTGGCCATTGCAAGTTGTCCCCTGGTGAACTGGCCTTGGCAAGTTGTCCTAGATGCAACAGAAGTGTCTTAGCCATCTTTTTGGACAGTTATAGGAGAGGGAATCCATTGGACTCTGAGGGTGTACTGCTCCTGGGAATGGGGGAATCTGATTTCCGGCTCCCGCATTTCCTGGCTGCTAAACCAGATGCCAATCCTTGAAATGACTTTGGGCCGTGCTTACTTTTGCTTTGTTTCTCAGTTGCCACTCTTGCAGGGATGGGGAGGGAGTCAGAAGGGATTGGAATGTGGTGCCTTAACCTGCTAGACAAAACACTGGCCAGCCTCACTTTGAAAACCAAAGTCATGGCAACGGACATCTGCTGAGACCGAGGGGGAAACTGCTGATGTGACCTAGGACACCTGAGGGGGGGTGGGAAGTTTCTGCTTTTTAACTACCCTAAAGCGCGGGAATTACTTAGAGCTAGCTTCACTCTTCTACATGCCCATATGATGTACTCAATAAAAGGTCTCTTCAGTCTGACTGAAGCCTCAGTCTTGATTCAACTGGGTTCATTACTTGGAACCATGACACCAGGAAGTACAGCCTTATGGTTTATCCTAATATCCAGAATACATTCTGTATTCAAGATGGCAAAGAATTACATTTTAAAAAATATTTGATGCATGTGTGTATTGCTTAAACCAAATCTGCTACTGGTTTACCTAACCTTAACCGTATTGCTTCTATCCAGTGCAGGCCATCTTCAGAGGACTTGCATAACTTTGATGGGATGGGAAGGCAGGGGGTTTGCACCGTCACACTTGCAAGGTTCCGTTAATGTAGCCTTACAATGAAAGGGATTTAGCTCACTTTGTCGTGTTTCTTGTCTGATCTGCCTGGCAAGGCTAACAATAACCGACCACAATCATCTGCCAAAATGCCCCACCTCACAAATGCCTGATTCCTCTTGCCTAGGAATCAAAAGGAGCTGGCCACCAGTTCCATGAACTTCAACAGCCGCAAAGCCTGAAGGAGCCTGAGTAGCGTAGGGGAGTAATGCCTCCTACAAAGGCAGCATTTAAGATCTAGCTGCTGCAATTACTGGCGAGTTCAATCCCAGGCAGGCTCAAGGTCGACTCAGCCTTCCATCCTTTATAAGGTGGGTAAATTGAGGACCCAGTTTGTTGGGGGCAATAAGCTGACTTTGTATAAATATAAATATACAAAAGTATGAAGGCTATTGCTTAACGCATTGTAAGCCGCCCTGAGTCTCCGGAGAAGGGCGGCATATAAATCAAATTAAAAAAAAAAAAAACTTTCAGAAGTTCTCCTCATCCTTGGACCAAAGAAGCTTCTCTGAACCAGAAATCCTCCCAGCTCTTGTAGGTCCTGGCAGCCTGGTTGGCCAGGAGACCTGCCTGAAGTGGAGACAGACTTTCCTACCAGAATTTGGGCTACCTCTAGTCACACCAACAGCTCTCCCAACCTGGGCTGATCCCCTTGGGGCCCTCCCACTAAGGCCAGAGATTCCCTTGCCCTATTCCTGTCTGACTTGGTGAGGCAAAGAGCATGGCTATCAGTGCCAAAGGTCTTCCATGACTTTGCAAGTGCTTGACTACTGGCGTAAGCCATAAACATGACAACTGAAGGAGAAGAGCAACCCAGCACAGAGCAAAAATCAAACATCCTACAGTACTAAAAAGGACTAAAAAAATGATGGTCTGGCTTAGAAGCCACCTAAGATTGAATAATCTTAGAGCCTGGATAGCTCAACAGACTAAAAGCCTGTTATTAACATTCAGCTGTCTGCAATTATTGCAAATTCGAATCTCACCAGGCTCAAGGTTGACTCAGCCTTCTATCCTTTTGAAGGTAGGTAAATTGAGGACCCAGTTTGTGGGGGCAATAAGCTGACTTTGTATAAAATATACAGAAGTATGAAGGCTATTGCTTAACACATTGTAAGCCGCCCTGAGTCTCCGGAGAAGGGCGGAATATAAATCTAATTTAAAAAAAACAATAAATGCTTTTATTAATAAAATATAAATTATACTTTTCTGATTAAATGGATTAGAAAATCAGAAGGAAAAAAGGAGGCAAGGCTCGGTCCCAGGACAAGATGGTCAGCCTCATCCATCCAAACATTGCCCAATGGGACAATGGGACCATAAGAAGACATGTGAAGACTCTCCTTTTGTCCCTGCTTTAGCACTGAACATGAAGAAGGAATGCCTAGTTATCAAAAAGGGGGCGGCTGCTTGCTGGTGGACTTTTCTGGATCAATGGAGACACAAGGACTATGGCTCATGGGAGAGGTTGCACCTGCCCACACTTCTGATAGTTAGGAAGGTGCCAAAGTGAACAGAAAGAAGCACAGGATTGACGACATAGTTAAAGCCACAATGCATTTATTTGAAAACGTGATTGTTCCGAAATCAGCCATAGGAACAGTAGCACCTTTGGATGGCAGAGAAAAGATTGTGCACAATCTAAAGGAGAATTAAGAAATTCTTAATTCTGCTGTACAAAATAACGGAGACAACCACGCAGGCCCAGCTTTCTATTTGCTGGTTGCCCCAGGCAACAGGAAATTCCACCCAGGCTGTCAGGAAGGGAAAAATTATGGGATTTGCCCCTCCCCCGTGATGCTTTTCAGATGGGGAGGAAGCTCATGGGGGTTCTGGAGTCTGGCTGAGTCGGGCCAAAATGAAGAGGAAGGCCTTCCTTGCCCTCAAACTCACCCCACCCCACCCCCAGAGCTCCAGGCTGGCTGTACAGGAGCAGAACCTTATTCAGAAATGAAAATCCCTGCAGGGCAGGAAACCACAAAGAGAACTCTGGTACAAAAAGATTTGCGAAACAGAAAAGAGTTTAAAAATTAAAAGAGGTGAGGCATTAAACTTAAATACTAATTTTGTTACTTTTGTTATTTTAACTTGCATTCACACTCTTCATCCTGTTCCTGGATTAAAAATAAGGAGAATGATGGAAGCTTCAGCCATCCTCACATATGCACCACCTCCCTTGAGCATCCAATTCACATGGGGGAGGGGGCAGAAGGGGGTTTGCTGCTATAGGTCCAAAGAGGAGCCTCTAGGTTCAGGATCTTCTCTCTGAACCAGCAGTCGGCTGCAAAGGTGAAAAACAGATCAGGGTTTCAGGATGCAAACCTTGCCCTTTTGGACCTGAAACCTGAGGCTGGACATAAATTTGTGAGGCAGGGGGCACGTCTGGTCACTTCTCCCTGCCTGTGAACCATGGCTAATTGCAAAGGTAAAACCAAAAACCACACCACAGCGTTGTTCTTTAAACCCAGTTAATAAGATTTAATGCAGACTGTTTGGTTTTGGGTTAGCCAACAGGATGTGCAAACCATACTTTATGGTTTAGTGTGTTGTATGAAACAGGTATTGTGGCTTATTCAAATCACCAAACCCATGGCTTAGTGTAATGTGTCAATGCAGCTCTTTGGGGAAAGGGGAAGTCTGATGGCCGGAGGTTCCCCCTTGTTAAAACTTCATGTTCTTCAGCTGGGGGAGGGGGCACTGTTCCACAGGACCACATGAGTTCCCTTCGTCTGGGCAGCTGTACCAATTTGATTAATCAGTAATAATTCATTCCATGCCACAAATCACAAACTACCCTACTAAGTGTTTGTCCGTTTTAAAATTTATATACTCCTTTTCCCATCTTCACCAAGGGATCCAAATTCATTTCTTAGTTTTTCTGTATTTATGGTGAATCGTTTGTTATATTTTCCCTATTAAGCACAAATTCTGTAGTCTTAGATTAATTTTCAGATCTGCATTCTGCTTAATACCATATTTCACAAGCACCCAAGTCACATTTATGTATTTCACAACCCCTGCCAGGCATAAATCTGCCCTGCCCAAATGTTCATTTTGCCTCTTGGAACCTTTAAGCAGAATTCTCCCTAATACTTCTCCATCAACGTTTAACACATGATAATTTTCTATTTGTGCAATGTCACAATTACAGCATTTTCCCAATGACACAGATACACCCTTCATACGCAGGCTAAGCAAGGAACACCGCTACTCTCCACCAGCCAGTCTGCCAGCCAAACGGTCACACATACACACACTTTTTTGAAGGTGCATCATCTACAACAGTGGTCACCAACCAATGGTCCATGGCCCACTGGTGGTCAGTGAGAAAATTTTGGTGGTCTGTGCAGTGCTATCTGCATTTTTTATATTGCACTAAATACTATTTATCTTTTTAAAAAATTCATATTAGTGGTCCGTGGGATTTAAAATTATGTATTTAATGGTCCCTGAGGTCCGAAAGGTTGGTGACCCGATCTACAACATCTTCAGCTCCAAAATCTCCCATATGGTCCGTCCCTCACAGCAGCCTTTTCTTCCTTTTTCTTCCCTGGGAGCGAGCATGGCTTTCAATCCTATTCTGGGCCACATCGCCATTATGGCCTTCCCATCTTGCAAGTCTATTGCCAGCCCTCGCAAATCATCTGCCGGGCAGCCTCTTCTCCCCGGCACAAAAGAGAATCGCAGCAACGAGACCCACCAGATCCTCGGGGCCGTTGGGGGAAGCGGCCGGAGGGCCTCTGAGGCCGGGCCATACGCGCGGGGGCTGCGGGAAGGAGGCTCCATCCGCTCGCAAGCGCCGACGCCCAGAGCCCACCGCTCAGGGAGGCCGGCGGAGCCCCTCCCGCGCCCAGCTCCGCCAGACCTTCGCGATCCGCCGCGGACCTCGCCTCCCGCCGGCCCGCCTCAGCGCCGCGCCAAACCCTGCAGAAGCCCGAGAAACCCCTTCCCGCAGCCCGAGCCGCGGCGGCGTCCGCCGAGCCTCCCCGGCCCTCCTACGCCGGTTGCAGCTGCAGCTGCGGCGCGCGAACAGTGCTGGCGCTCGGCGGGGAGCGGAGACGCCTGCTCGGCATCTCTCCCGCGAAGGCAGCACGCGGTCCCACCTCCCCCGCTCGCCCCGCTTACCGGAGAGCCGCCGCCGCGCAGCCAGCCGAGAGCGAGGAGACGGCGAGAAGCTGCCGTCCGCCGGGGAAGGGCGCGGCCCGAGCCCGGATGGAGGAGAGGGCACCAGGCGGGGGTCTTCCGCTTCCTGCATCGGGGGTCAGCGGGCGGGGGCCGGGCTGCTCTGCCTCCGTCGGCGATGCCGGCCGAGGGAAGCGGCGCCTCACCGCCCCGCGGGTAGCAGCCAGCCCGGCCCCCGGCGCCGTCCGGCCTCCCGTCCAAGCAGCGCAGCGAGGGAAGCGCGACCCCGCGGCGGCCGCTCGCTGTCTGGAGCCCCGCCCCGCAGCCGGGCGGACTTGGCGCGCGGCGCTTTGGGCTCTGAGTCCCGAGAGCGCGGCTCCCCAGGACAGAGCAGCTGCCGGCGCGGCCCAGACGGCGGCTTAGCGTGGCGGGCGACCCTGGCCGGCCTTTCTGCTGGGGCGGGGGCACCTCCCCTCCCCCTTGGCTGGAGGCTGCGGGGCGCCGCTCCCGGCCCGAGCGCCGCTGTCAGATGCGTCCCGCGGTATTGCGCAGGGAAGAGAGCCGGACAGGCGTCCGTCTGCAATGGGGAAGCCGCGGAAGGGAGGCGAGGCGGGCCGGGGACCGTTCAATCTCGCGGCCGTTTCCCGAGGATGCCTCTGCTGGAGGCGCCAGGCCGAGTTGGTCTTTGGGGCTCCCCCGGCGCCACCTGCCGGCCCCTCCCGCCCCTCCCTCGGAGAAGCCGAGTTCACACCTCGCAGACAAACTCCGAGCTCCCTTAAAGCATGGGGGGGGGGGGGGCGCGGTCGGCTCTAGCACTCGGGCCGGGCTGAACCCAAAACCGCCCTGCGTGCCGGGCGAGCCTTTCGGCCCGGCGGTGCCTCGTTTGGGGTCCCCATCGGGTAGGCTGGGCGGAGCCACCCTGGGCTGAACTGGGCGGCGCGGGGACGGGGGACGACGCTGTGGAACGCATCCCCCGTTCTCCAGTCGGGAAGCCCTGGCGCCCGATGCAGCCGGGCCAGGCTGGGGAAGCAGCGCCTCTCGTTGTGGCCGCGGGCGTCAAGGAAACAAGGCACGAACCGCCGGGCGGGCGTTTTTCCATCTCTCCATCCGACTCTCCGCGTTCATCTTCGGAGCGAGCCGGAGGGCGGAATGTGGCCAGTTTTTTGAAGCTTCTCCTTGCCTGGCGAAGGGGGGGGGGGACGTGCTGGGCAGGGAGGCGCTCCGCGCCGGGATCCCGCGGAACGGACCGACGGGGCGGGGGTGCGGCTCGCGCATTCCAGTCCGCCCCTCCCTTCCAGCGGTTCCGCCTCGGGGCGGCGGACTGCATTTCCCGGCCTGCCCAGCGCCTTAAAGGGCCAGCGTGAGGCCGCTGTACTTGGCCGGGCGCCGCTTCCGAGGCCCCCCTGAGCGCCGCTGCCCGTGGGCGGCCCTGCCGGGCGGGATGGCCGCAGACTGGACGGTGGTGGTCCTGACCTGCCAGCACAGGGACAGCGCCTTCGCTTTCCAGAGAGGTGAGAGGTGAGGCCGCCGAGGAAGGGAAGGGGCGGCGGCCGCCTTTGGGGAGACGACGACGGCCCCGCAGAGCCCCGCAGGTTCGGGAGGGGCAGCTCAGGGCTCGGGCCGGGGGGGGGGCAACTGAGTTCCCGCCTCCCCCGAATCTGGTCTGGGGCAAGCAGGGCCGGCCACGTTGGCGGCGGCGCCGGTCCGTTTCGGGTGGTCCGAAGGCCGAGACGTTTCTCCTTCCCGCCGCCCCTCTCAGAAGAGTTCCGCGCAGTTCTGTGGAAGAGAGCAAGGGTGGGAGGGAGGCACCTCGCCCGCGGCTGGAGCCCCTCTGGGCACGGAGACCGTTTGGGAGTAACATGGAATAATATGGAATAATATAGAATAATATGAAAAAGATGCAAGTATGTGACCTACTTTATAAATGTGCATATTTGTAAGAAGCACCATAGTGAGCAGGATGTCAGGCACAGCCAAGCACAGGTAACCGTATACATAATAGCAGGAAACTTAGATAGGTTTGCACAACACCTGTGACCTACTTAGAATGGGGCACAAGTTATTTAGCTTCTATAGTATAGCAACAAGGGGGGGCAGCAGAGATGGGGGGCTGTCAGAACTGTAAGCAATCATAAGATGTCAAAGGTATCTATAAGAGTAACTGCATTGGAGCCCTTCGGGGTTCAGTCTTTGCTTCTTGTGTTGCTGCTGAACCTTGCACAATCAACCTTTTCTGTTTGATCCCGGAATTCCATGTCAGTTCCTAGAATTCCATAACAGGAGGAGGTGGTGGCTGAGGAGGGAGGAGTGTGCAGGTAGGAAAGGCACAAGGACGGGGGCACCACAGGAGAAGCAGCCCTTCTCCGGGCTCCAGGCGCAGCAGCCTTAGGAACCTGCTTGAAGGAGATCCCCAGCAGGCCAAAGAAAGGTCCCTTCCCCCAGCTGACAATTACCTGGTGGCTCTGTGGTTTTAAAGAAGATGAATGGGTCAATTCTCGAGGGGCTCTGGCCCTGGGGCTGAGCCCATATTGGAGGTGGGTGGCAGCCGTGAAGGGGTCTCTGTCTCCTGCTTGCGGTTATGTCTGGGGCTCTGGTGGTTCCTGCCAAAGAGAATCGTCTGTGAGGAAGAGGATGCTTGGTCTGGTCCAGCCTGGCTGCTCTGTGTCCACTCCACGTCCCAAGCGGCTCCTTATTCTTGCTAAAAGTGCAGGCCCCCCACTTCCGCTCTCTCCTCTCTTTGTTTGCCTTCCAGAGCTGGAGATCCGCAGAGACAGAGGCTCCCTGGGCCGGGAGACCATCCTGCTCACTGTGGAAGACCCCAAAGCCCAGGTGGGCAGTGGAGGGGCTACCCTCAATGCTCTCTTGGTGGCGGCAGAACACCTGAGTGCTCAGGCAGGTTATACGGTAAGCACCCCGATATCTCCACCCCCAGCTCGCCTGCCTGTTAGATCCTGTTTCTCAGCTTAACTGGGCTCCCAACTGGTCAGCAAAACCTGTTGGGTTTGGAATCCTTTTGTGAGACTCCCCTTCTCCACCATACCTGGATCTCAGTTTGGGATGGGAGGTGTCTCTGGCCCAAGTACATCCGGGTCTCTCCTATCTGCTGCTCCAGGTGGTCACTGCTGACGTCTTGCAAGAGGCCAGGATTCTTGTCTTGCACATGGTGAGCAGACAATCTCTTCCTGCTTTGCTGGGTGTTTGTTTCTGGGACTTTTGCTTAGCCTGTCTGGGAAGAGGCAGGTTCCTAGCTCCCACTAGACAATGGGGGAGCATGCACTTGCTTCCAGGTGGGGGGGGGATGGGGAATCTGCCAGGCAGCATATCCTGCCTTGGGCCTCTGGTCACGCCATAGGAGCCCCCCACTCCCAAACATATTGGCGAATTGGAAGCAGTTCTCTTTAAAAAAGGAGCAGAGGCTCAGTTAGAGATCATAGCAGAATGGTAGCCCTGAAGGCCAAGACTGACACAGACCCCATACCCACCACACACACAGGCTGTTGGCCCTGCCTGGCCCAGCTGCTTCTGCTGCTCCTCAAGGGCTGACCTGCTGTTGCGTAGACCTGCAGCTCCTGACAACTTTGTCCCTGTAGCCAAGGACATGCACGCACACACACACACACATTGGTCTGTAGGGCTTGGGGCTGACTGAGCCTGTGGGTTCCTAGGCTTGCTCCCTCCCAGTGGGGACATCCAGTGACATGTTCCCCTCCCCCCAGGGCCGGGACTTTCTGTTTGATGACTGCAGCCGTGCATTCCTCTGCCTCCCCCTCGAAGACCCTGCGGCCCCCACCGAGGCGCTTGCCTGCCACGTGGACAGGCTTCTGGCCACCTTGACAGAGCGGGTGAGTGTGGTGGGGGAGATGTCCTGCTGCTGGGGAGCGAAAGTCAGACAGAGTTGCCTGCTGCCCAGAGGAGAGTGGGGGTTGCAGTTGTAGAGAGACCCGCCCTCCCTTAGGCTGGCAAGGGTTTAGAGGGGCCAGAGAGAGTCCCTGCCCTCTGGGGTCCCTCCAGGAGAGGAGGCTGGAGCCTACCATCTGTACACCTGACATGAGGAATGTTGTAGGTCCTGTCCCCTTAAGGAGGTACATCTGGTGGGACCCAGAAGAAGAGCCTTCTCTGTCGTGGCTCCCTCCCTCTGGAAGTTAGACAGGTTCCCACTCTTTCAGAAGGCCCTGAAGACGTGGATCTGTCAGCAGCCCTGGGGAACCCTGAGCGGGATGGAACCCATTAAATGGCTGACATGACTGTGTGTTGTTGCCAGAGGTGGAGTGGTTATTATTTTATTACTTTTATTTTTTATTTCTTTCTTTTATGTTGTGCTTTTATTTCGTATTAGCTGATAACCCGGCATTGCCCGGGTATTTATTTATCCCAATCCTGTATTAGACAGGAAAAGCCATCGCTCACTGTGGTGAGAATTAGAGATCTAATTGCCTGAGAAAAATTCTATAGGGAACAGCCTTTGAGGTGATTATCTGCATTAGCAGGCACCTCCCCCGACAACTTGCCCTATTTGCTGGAAGCTGAGGGCCCAGGGTTTTTTGTTTGTTTGTTTAACAATCAATCCCCCTTACCACAGGGAGCCCCCTTGTAGATTACTGTGAAGCTGTTACCATGGCAACTCCATTTTGATGTACATTAGAAGCCATTTTAAGGCACAACAGGCTGTATCTTACCAGAACTTGAATACAAAATGCATACTATCACTGTTCAAAAGTACTGTGATTTGACACTATAGATATAATTCATTCCTTTTCATTTCAGCAGCCCAGGCATTCCAGAGTTATGGTTGAACAAACACACACATAGACACAAACACAAACACCCCGAGAGGTGTTCGGGGTATCTTACACCCACAGTATTTGTTTCCAGAAGATAAGTCATCTGTGTACCAAGTTTGGTTAAAATTGTTTGAGGCATTCCAGAGTTATGGTTGAACACAAACACAAACACTCCAAGGGGTGTTAGACAGGGATGAAATCTAAAAATTTTCGCTACTGGTTCTGTGGGCGTGGCTTAATTAGTGGGCATGGCTTGCTGGTCAGGTGCCTGGGTGGGCATGGCTTGTTGGTCAGATGGGCGTGGCCAAGTCGATGTCACTTCTTTGCCCTTTTTTAACCTACAAAACACAACACAACACAACTGGCTCACCCATAATGTAAAAGCAGCTGTGCTAGACCCAAGATGACCCCTGCAACAAGCAGGAACCTCACACTGCCACAAAAAGCCCAAAAAACCAACTTTCACACTTTACACACACACAACACAACACAACACAACACAACACAACACAACACAACTGGCTAACCCCCAATGTAAAAGCAGCTGTGCTAGACCCAAAATGGCCCCTGCAACAAGCAGGAACCTCACACTGCCACAAAAAATCCGAAAAACCAACTTTCACACTTTACACATACATAATTCCACATACAGCTTTGTGAGATTTTGTGTGTTTGTGTAGTTACAGTGAAACACTACAGAACCACACAAAATCTTAGAAAGCCGCACAAATATTTTATTTTATTTTATTTTTATTTTTATATAAAAGCAGCTAAATTTAAAACTTCCTAAACTTTAAATGGCTAAGTCTAAAAAAAGAACAACTAAAAAAAACCCAATTAACTATTTTTTTAAAGCTTCCAAAGGGGAAAAAAACTTACAAGGCAGGCAGGCAGATAGAGCTGCTCACCGATGAGCTTGATTGCAGGCAGGGAGATTCAGTTGCTTGCTGATGCAATGGATTGCAGGGATTACAGCAAGCGAAGCAAAGCAGGTGTTGCAACCAGAGGCTCAGGATTCAGTCCAAAGAGTGAAGGTAAACAAGCTGGAGGCTGGGGGGGGGGGGGGGGGGGGGGATTTTGTTACCGGTTCTCCGAACTGCCCGTCGCCATCACTACTTACTCGCCCGAGCCAGCCTGAACCGGGAGCATTTTACCCCTGGTGTTAGGGGTGTCTTACCCACGGTATTTGTTTCCAGAGGGTAAGTCATCTGTGTACCAAGTTTGGTTGAAATTGCTTGAGGCTTTCCAGAGTTATGCTGGAACACATACACATACAGCCAAACACAGACACATGCACACACACACGCACCCCCCCCCGAGTGTCTTACTCTCACAGTATTTTTTTCCAGAGAGTAAGTCATATGTATACCAAGTATACTTGTATATGAAGTATACCAAGTACTTGTATACAAGTATACAAGTATGCCAAGCCTGTAAGCACCACACCAGCCTCCTCATTGTCGGAATCAGCTACAATCTAGATAGGCTGCTGATGGGCCACAACACATTCAAGGGGTGGTCCTCGCTTGCCAGACTCTTCATGGCACAGTTCTGGGTGGAAGCGCCTGTCTTCCATTGCTGGGCTCCTCCCATGGGGCCCTAGGGGAAGCTTGCCTGGGCTCCTCTCTCTTATCCGGGGCCATGTAGAAGGGCCCAAGAAGCGAGCCTCCATTGTTGCAGCAACTACCCTCTGGAATCGCATTCCTCTCTCTGGAATTGGATGGGTGGGTTTCTGGCTAGTGGTGGGTTTCTACCAGTTTGTCCCAGTTTGTGCAAACCGGTAGTGGTGGTGGCGGCAGGAGGCTCCGCCCACCCACCCGGACGTCATCACGGACGCTCAGAGTTCCGAATTGGTAGTGAAGTTAAGTGGAACCCACTACTGATCCTGGCCTTCTGAGGGGATGGGCCCATTTGGTACGATGATGGCTTCCTGGTCTTTTAACTCTTTTTAATGGTTATTGTGATCACTTCATTGGCCATTTGCAGGCCGGAGTTGCATGCCGATTGGGCAGATATATTAATCTAGGTAGTCAGTAAATACCCACAAAGCCTCAACCATGCTAATCAGCCCTGAATGTCTGAGGATAATCTGGGCAAGGTGAGGCCTCCCGCCCCCCCCCCCCCCCGGTTTTTTGGGGCAAGTGGACTCGTCTTTCCCTTCTGAAGGCCTCCAGGGGCAGCTGCCCAGTTGCTTGTGCTCCCTTCCTTCTTGCCTCTTTTGCAGGTCTGCAAGGGTTCTCCCCCAGGCGTGTGGGTCTCCAGCACCGATATGTTTCTGACGGTCCCCACCACGCCGGGTGAGTCTGCCTGCAGGGCAGGGGGTGACCCTCTTCTGCAGAGGGGCTGAATGTGCCAGCAGGCCCCGCACCCCTGCCTTAGTTGTTGGGTGCCTTCATCACAGAGGCAAGAGTGGGATGGGCCGCTGGAGGAGGGAAGAGCCCTGTGCTGGGCCTCCTGGCCTAGAAGGACCTGATTTGGGGCCCTGATTCCTACTGAGAAGACCTGTGGGGCTTGATGGCTCTCAGAGAGAGGGCTGGATGCTTAATGAAACCCATTTCGTCTTGCAGAAATTGACTGGCAGAGCTTCCAGGGAGTGAAAGTGGTTGCAGTGCCCGCCAGCGTCTCCTATGCCAGGCACCATGGTGTCTACTCTGTGGATTCTCAGGTGCCCCCCAGAAAGGTTGCTTACGTAGGCGAGGGCACTTTCTTCCTGTGCCTCATAATCTTCAACACAGAGGTTTCTCCCTGGCTTTTCCCATGCTCTCTCTAAAATGTCACCTCTTGCCAAAGGCAGCTAACAAGACAAAATAATGAAGGACTTTGTCTTGGCCATAAGAAAAATCCCATAAGTAAAGAACTTAAAAAATATATGAAGGAGTTTTTTGATAATAATATGTATAAAGGTACTTCTATGGAAATGGTTTGGGATGCAAGTAAGGCTTATATGAGAGGAGTGTTGATATACATGAACAATAAATATAGACAAAAGCAGGCAAAGAAACGGAAGGATATTGAGGAAGAAATAAAAAAGAAAGAACAATTGCTAATAGATAATCCAGAAGATAAAAGAGCTAAAGAAGCAATAGGTATATTAAGACAGCAATTTAATATGTTAATGGCCGATCAAGTTGCAACTAATTTACAATATGCCAAACATAATACATTTTGCAATGCTAATAAACCAGGTAGATGGTTAGCTTATACGTTAAGGAAAAAGCAAAGATCACGTATTATTAGTAAGATGGAATATAAAGGTAAAGAAGTTTATCAACAAAACTTGATTAAAAAAGCTTTTTTAGAATATTATACAAAATTATATGCGGGAGATTTGATACAAGGTCAAGATATAGATAGATATCTTAAAGAGGTTGATGTCCAGGAATTAACTTTGGATCAAAGAGAAGGTTTGAATCAACCAATAAATTCTGAAGAGATTATTTTAGCAATTAAACAGTTAAAAGTAGGTAAAACGCCGGGAACGGATGGGTTGACAGCTATTTATTATAAGAACTTACAGATGGAAATGGTGGAACCGCTTAGGCTGCTTTTTAATAAAATTCAATCTGGGGGAGAAACCCCACCCTCATGGAGAACAGCTTTTATATCACTGATTCCTAAAGAGGACCAAAATTGTGTTAAACCTGAAAATTTTAGACCCATCTCACTTTTAAATACTGATTATAAGATCTTTGCTAAAGTATTGGCAAATAGATTAATGCCAATTATGCAACAAATAATCCATAATGATCAATCAGGGTTTATAAAGGGGAGATATATGAAATATAACTTGAGACAAATAATAAATTTGGTTGAATATTTGGAGAAAAATAATCAGATTCCCGCAGCTTTTTTCTTTTTGGATGCAGAGAAAGCTTTTGACAGATTGAATTGGCAATTTTTATTCAAAATAATAGATAATATGCAATTCGGGGAGCAATTTATGAGTTCAATTAAAGCAATATATAGGGAACAAAATGCACAAATAATTATTAATGGAAGTTTAACGGATAGTTTCAAGATAGAAAAGGGAACGCGGCAGGGTTGCCCATTGTCCCCCTTATTGTTTGTTTTATCCTTAGAAATCTTGTTGAAAAAGATACGTGAATCTAAAGAATTAAAAGGAATAGTGATTCGACAGCAAGATTATAGGTTGAGGGCTTTTGCAGATGATTTAGTTGTTACACTAACGCAACCTACAGATACAGTCTCATATATGTTGGAATTGATAGAACAATATGGTAAAGTTTCGGGATTTAAAATAAATCAACATAAGACCAAGATAGTGACTAAAAATATGTCTTTTAATCAAAGAGAAGAGCTTCAACAAATATCAGGATTTGAAATACTTAAAAAAGTTAAATATTTGGGTGTGTTTATTGCTGGGTCAAATACAAAGTTATTTAAAAACAATTATGAAGTCTTATGGCGAAAGGTGCAGAAAGAAATGGAGGATTGGAAAAAGTTACAATTATCTTTATTAGGTAGAATAGCAGCAATTAAAATGAATGTATTACCTAAGTTTTTATTTTTGTTCCAAATGATACCGGTGCTGAAGAAGGATGAACAACTGAGGGAATGGCAAAAAGGTCTTAATACTTTTATATGGTCAGGTAAAAAACCCAGAGTTAAATTAAAAATTATACAAGATACTCGGGAGAGAGGCGGTTTAAAAATGCCAAATTTAAGATTATACTATGAAGCCTCGGTATTAGTTCAGATTAGTGATTGGTTTAATTTAACAGAGGATAGAATTTTGAATTTAGAAGGACATGATTTACTTTATGGATGGCATGCTTATTTATTGTACGAAAAGAAAGTGGATAAAGTTTTTAAAAGTCATATGCTTAGAAATGCCTTGTTGAGAGTCTGGAAGAAATATCAATATAAATTGGATTATAAAATACCTATTTGGGCAAATCCCAGACATGCAATAGAAAACATAAGTATAGAACAAAAGATGGAGGTGATCACATATAAAGAACTTTTATTTAAAGAAAGGGGTAAACTACAACTTAAATCCTTAGAGGTTTTGAAGAAGGAAGGGATAATTTATACTTGGTTTCAATATGGTCAACTTCAAGCAAGATGGAGGGAGGATCAAAAAACAGGTTTTATGGAAAATGAAGAAAATTTGGTAAAGCAAATCAGGGACCAGGGTACTATGCATATTAAAAGATTATACAATGTATTATTAGAGATAGACTCTGAATCAGAGCTGGTTAAAGACTGCATGATTAAATGGGCTAGAAATTTTCAGGAACCAATAATGATGGAGACATGGGAAAAGATTTGGGTTAGAAATGTTAAATTTACTCAAGCACAAAACCTTAGAGAGAACTTTTATAAGATGTTTTATAGATGGCATTTAGATCCAAAAAAGTTGTCCTGTATGTATTCTAATGTACAAGCTAAATGTTGGCGGTGTGATTGTGAAGATGCAACTTATTTTCATATTTGGTGGACCTGTAAGAAGGTTAAAGCATTCTGGATAAAGATTTGGTGGGTAATGCAAAATATTTTGAAAAAAAGGTTGGAATTTACACCGAAACTCTTTTTGTTGGGTATTATAAATGAATGTACATTATTGGAGACTAAGCTGATTTTAAATTTAATAACAGCAGCCAGACTGTTGGTTGCACAACACTGGAAAAAAGACTCTTTGCCTACAATAGAAGAATGGATTGTAAAAGTAATGAACTTAGCTGAGATGGCTAAAATCTCAGCATATTTGAAGGATCATACGCAAGAAAGATATATTCTGGAGTGGAGGAAATGGATTGACTATGTTCGGAACAAATACCATATAAGAAGACATCAAATTGCGTATGAATGAAGAGGAAGAGTTGTAATTTTTGTTTTTTTTATTTTATTAGATTGGAGTTAAGATTTTGATAGTGTTTGTAAACTAGAAATTGGATAGGTTAATGGTTGGGTTAAAATTTTTGTTGAAAAAGAGAAACCCTGTATTTCACTCTGGGAAGTCCGGGGGGGGGAGGGGGGTTGAAGGAGGGGAGGGGTGGGGGGGAAGGGGGGAAGGGGGGGTTTATATGTTTGTATTTTTATAAAACTTTTAATTAAAAAAAAAAAAAAAAAAAAAAAAAAAGAAAAATCCCAATTATTTGCTAGGGATTCAGCCAACTCGGAGATAACAAAAACAGGGTTTTGGAGGCTCTGTCTGAGGGCAAAAGCCGAGTCTAAATAACAGCTGGATTTTATCAAGAAATAAGTGAAGGGATCACAGTCTCCAAATAAGCATCTCAGCCCCAATTAGGGAGACCCATGGTTGTTCTGACCTTCCTGCTCTCCCGGCAAGCAATCTGGAGTCCAGGCTATCCGAGAGGCTCCTGTGGGGCACAAAGGGGCAGCTGGGGCTGCCTGGAAAAGGAAATGGATCTTCTCTTTGCCTGGGCGAGGCAGGGCTGTTTCTAGCCTTCCCAAGGAGGAGAGGGCATAGGGTCCTGGAGGGCACTGTACTCCCTCCCCTGCTTTCTTCCTGGGATCCTATCCCAGCACTGACCTTCCCTCCTCGTAGCTCTTTCCTGCCATTTGGGGTGGGGGGTGCAGCCTAAGGATGGGCCCAGCAGTGACTGCCTGAGAGGCGCAGCCCCTTTGCCCCCCTCCGGGACTGCCTGGGTGCTTTCCCTGCCAGCAGCATCAGAAGAGCCACGACCTGCAGTTCACACACACACCTCTGCCGAGTCCAGCAGGAGGACCAGCCAAGTCTAATTCAGTTCTTGTGTGTCCACAGGGGGTGGTGCAAGACATCCTCCACCAGGGCTCAGAGGAGGAGATCCAGCAGTGCCTGGGGCCCGATGGGAAGGTCCCCCTGGTGAGTGGGAGCTTGGTGGGGCTGAGTCCACCCTGTGGACTGGCATGTATGGGGGCGGCCTCAGACCCACAAAGCCCCCCTTTTCTCTCTGGCAGGTGTGCGGGGTCGTCTTCTTCTCCTCCAGAGCAGCAGAGCAGCTTCTGGCAACCCACGTCATCCCCCCACTCAATGCCTGCACCTACATGGGGCTGGACTCGGGAGCCCTGGCCCTCCAGGTGGAGAAGCCCTACTTGGGTGGGCCAAAAGGAGCCCCTCTTGGTGTGGGTACTCATGGGGGCAGGCGTCCACTTCGGAAGGCAGAGGAACAGTCAAGGGAAGGGCTCTCTCCCAGTCCCTGGAGGAAGCCAGTTGGTCTTCCAGGGGAA
This sequence comes from Masticophis lateralis, assembly GCA_030761175.1. Taxonomy (NCBI): domain Eukaryota; kingdom Metazoa; phylum Chordata; class Lepidosauria; order Squamata; family Colubridae; genus Masticophis; species Masticophis lateralis. The sequence goes on from JAUDYJ010000010.1 coordinate 26,400,705, forward strand.
GATCCCAAGCTGTGGGAGGTGAGGGGGGGGTGGAGGAGGAGTTGCAGACCGGGAGCCAGGGCAGCCTCCAATGGGCACCCCAAGAAGCCCGACATGCATCCTGGCAGCTGCTTTTCCCTGAAGACTCTCTTCTCCCCCCAGCTGTCTCTCTTCTTTGACCTGCTCCTATGCATGGCCCAGGCAGTGACGGAGGAAGCCTTTGTAGCTGGACGCCGAACACGGACGGTGGGAGGAGATGTCCAGAGCTCCAGAGCAGCTCGGAGTGCCCGGACTGTGCTGTGGAAGACTCTCCGCACGCTGCCACTCACAATGGGTGAGTCTCCCGTTGCATGCCTGGTGCTTGGGGCTAGGGTGGGGGAGGGAGGAGAATGGGTGGGCAAGAGGCCTGCCTCCCAGGGAGAGCCAAAGTCTCCCTAGTTTGGCAGGCAGAACCGGGGCCCCTTGAGGGCCTTGAGCCGGTGATGGCTGCTGGCAAGTTCATGAAGTCCTTCTCTTCCCAGCCTACCTCCCTGATGGCACCTATAACTACATGACCTCATGCGCTAGTGAGCACATCTACCACCTCACCCCTCAACTGGGTGATGCCCACAGCAGAGGTTTCTGCAAGGTGGCCCATTCCAACGTGGATGTAAGTTCTCATCTAGTCTTCTCCTCATGGATGTGGCCTCTTGGCTAGGAAATGGGAGTGGTGGGAATCCGAAGGCAGATGTCATTGCATGCAATCAGCAGTCGGGATAAATAATCCTCCTCGCACCCCAATTCCTGTTGAGGAGGCAAGTCCCTCTTTGCAGCTTGCCCTCTTCACACACTTCTGTGAGGAGGAGGGCAGAGGGGATAGCGGGTCCTGTGGTTTCCCCCAGAGTTTCCCCACCCAACCTCGTCTGGGAGAGATTTTCTGGCATTTCCCTTTCTGTGCCATGCAGGAGCCGCGTCTACTGGAGGAAGGTTGTTCTGTCACCAACTGCCTGCTGGAGGGTGCTGTGGTTGTGGGGCCAGGGAATGTCATCCAGCACTGCAGCCTGGAGGTGGGTGGTCTTTGTTCCCCCTTGGAACCAAGTGTGGTCCAAGTGTTTCTGGACTACCATGCAGTTAATTCATCACTGTAGCCCATAAACATCCTGGGCTGATGTCTTGCTCGTCCCAGAGAGTCCCTGGGAGAAAGCTCTCTTGCAGGTCTGGCCCAAGATGGGGTGTTGTTACACTGGAAGGCCTGCAACCAGCCCCTCTCCCATTTCAGTTCCTAAGAACAAGGGGTATGGATGGGGTCTGTCTCTTTAAAGAGGCACTTTGACCACCTGCAGAGCAGTTGCAGTGCCACCAAGGCAAATCCTATGGACTGAGGTGTCCAGGTTCTGGCCAGGACTTGTGTGACCTGTTCTGAGCAAGGACAGATGGCTACTTGGTGCTTCTTTCAGGGCCCCTTACACATCCGTTCTGGCTGCCTCCTCACGGGACTAGATGTGGCCTCCTCTGTGGCCCTCAGAAGCCACTTACTTCAGGACGTGGTCATTCAAGGACACATTATCCAGCTGAGACACATGAGCTGCAAAGTATTCACTCTGAGTGGACGTCATGATGACTGGCAGGTATGTGCAAGATGTTCATTTTGGGGAATTTCTCCAGGCTTCTGGAAGTTTCCTGCAAGTTCCCACCTTCTCAGCCCCCTGAGCTGTCCATAAGACAAACCAAATCCCGAATGATGGTTTCAGAGAGATTTCCTTACCAGAGTTCTCAATGCTTTCAACAATGGCAGAGCATCTAATGCCCTGGGAAAGTTCTTCAAAATTCAGGGGTACTTTCAGAGACTATGTTTCTGCTTTCAAAGTAGCCACCACTGAAGTATACAGCGTAGTCAAACATCAGCACAGGAAATGTTTATGACATTTATACTATGTCATAAAATGCTTTATGATATGTCATAAAATATTTTGTAAAATTTGCCAAATTTCAGTTCCAAGGGAGTCATGGGTCCTTAATTTTGGATGCATTATTTAAGTTAGCCTATTTGGAGTCCCTTGTGACACATGGTTTCATCCAGGTAAAGGTTACGACACAAGAGTTTTAGCAGTATGCAGAGGAGCTGGCTCAGACCCTTGGCCCTCCTAATCGAGCAGACTGTGTTTACAGCAGCATAGCACCTGCAGTTACCTGCATAAGGGAGCCCACAAGTCTCCCAGCAGAGATAGTCACATATTCCCCTAGTGGGTTGCTATTTCTGAGACAGAGATTGTTCTCCACAGGGTACAGCGACCGAAGAGAATGGCACTTTCTTGAACTTGCCATGGGCAGCCTTGTACCACCGGACTGGAATACGGTATGTGTCACCTCGGTGAGGCCATGATGCTGCAAGGACCTTCTCAATCCTGCCTGTGGATGCTGCCTGGTGGGCTCACAAAGAGCAGTGGGATGTCCAGCCGTTTGGAAGCAGGGAAGCTGTGGTCACAGGATGGGTTTCCATATCATGGGTTCTGTTTGATACCAGGCACTTGTGGGTGTGAGGAGAACCCGGGGTTAATTTGTTGAGGGCCTTGGAGGGGCTTGGAGTAATGATCTTGGAGACTCTTAAGACCTGACAGCTGCAGGGCTGGAATAATTACGGATGCCTCTCCTGGAAGCAGCTGCAGGATGTGGGCTGCAAGGTCAGATTGATTTTGTTTCTAGATTCTGGTCTGTTTTAAACCTTTGAAGAACTCAGTGTTGCCCAGAAATGAAACAAAACCTGCAGCAAACACAAATTTATTTAGCCCATAGATGAGCAACTAGTCCTCAGAGGACGAGGCAGAGTCATGCAGAAACAATCAACTTTTCTCCTAGGCCAACTCTTTGACCCATCCCTAGATGGGAGCTCAAGGGGGACTGCAGACAGAAACTAAAAGGGTTGTACCCCAGCACGCAATCTCAAGCTAAATAAGGGAGGTCCATTGTGGTTGTGGCAGTGATTAGGAGATTCCTGTGATACATTTTTATTCGGATTCCGGTACCTTTGCTTTGGGGGATTGAGAGAACATTCTCCAGGTCCTGCTGCATCTTCCTCTCTTCCTCACACAGACGCTGGCTAGCAAACATGCAATTTTAATCCTGGCCAGAGAGGTGCCCTGCTGTCGGGGCACCAGCCTAGCTCCCAGTAGCAGGGCAGCCCCACCATTTCTCTGCTGGGCTGTCCCCCTAGGATCTGCTGAATTGCCCCTGCTTCAGGATCCTTACTCTGGGACAGGAGCCGAGCGTTTGCATTGCCACTGCCACCTGCTTGTTCTCACCTGAGCAGGAGCCAGGACCTGTGGAGCCCGGATGTCCCACCAGACAAGCGCTGCCTGCTGAACGCCCGTCTCTTCCCTGTACTCTGTGTCTCGGAGCCCCTGGGCCTCGGGGGCCTCTTGTGGCTCTTGGGCTCTCCAGACACCCGGCAGCTGCAGTCCTGGAGGAGGGCCTGGCGCATGTCCTGGGAGGAGATGAGGTCCTGTCTGGACCAGGAGGCGGAACTGGCCTCCCGCAGGGCCATCTTTGTCCTACAGGCCCAGTGCAAAATCCAGCGGGTCCTGATGGAGCAGAAGAATTGCAGCCTCCTGCCCCTGATCCGCTCAGCTGTCCTGGAGGACTTTGGGGAGGCTCTGTTGGATACTCTGGACCAGGGTAGGAAGGGGGTCTGGGATGCCCACAAATTCCCCCATTTGCTGACCTCTATCTCAGGCCGAGCAGGTACCTTTGCCAGGCCACTTTGGGAAGTTGGAGGGGACACCACTGTTGGTTAGGGGGAGAGTTTTCTTTAGCCCAGCACTCTGCCCAGGTGCTAGAGTGGTGATCTGAGTTCCCTGGGGGAAGGGGTGCCAGTGGGGCAGGAGAGGGAGAATTCTTGGCTCTGCTTCCTCCCTAGTGGCTGCCACTGCTGAGGATCTGGGGGTTGCTGCTCGGGCACTGGCATGCATCGCAGATCTCCTGGGCTGCATGGCCAGAGGAGAGGGGGGCTTACGGAGTGGCCCCACAGCCAACCTTGCCTGGGCGGCTGCCTTCCAGCAACTGGAGAAGGGAGACATCGCTCAGGGCATAAAGGCACTTGCCATGGAGAGGAAGAAATGGCTAAGCAGGTACTGGAAGGGTGGGGGAGAGATACAGGGCAGTCTCCACGGATCTGCCAAGGCTTTCCACATCTGCTTGGGGACCCCCGTTTGTCTCCTGGCCCCAGAGCTGCCTGGAAAAACCCCTTGACCAATGGCAGGCAGATGGCATCTGCCCCCCTGGCTACCGTCAAGCACCTGGCCCACTCGCTGGAGGCTGTGCAGCACATTGGGGGGTGGGGGATGCTTCACCCCTGCAGCCTTCCTTGCAGCCAGGAGGCCCTTGGAGAGCTGCCATGCTCCAGAGGCTCTGGGAAAATTTCTTCATTTTTTGGAAAGGTGTCTCTGAGGGCAGCACAACCTCAAGGGGTTTTGCCTACCAGAGGCCCCCAGTAGCCTGGTTCCCTTCCTCTTGCAGACCCATCCTGCTGGTTCGTGCTGCCCGACACTACGAGGGGGCCGAGCAGATCCTCATCCGCCGGGCCATCCTGCTTTCCTGCCAGTTCATCGGTCTCTGGCCAGTGGAGCTGCCTGCCCTGGGCTGCTGGGTGAGAGTGGAGTGCCCTGCACGGATTGACCTCTCTGGTAGGTGACAAGCGGAGGCTCTATGGATGCCTGCCCAGAGGAGCTTGCCCACCTGCACCTGGGCCCCTGTACTAAATACTTGGCTAAAATCTGCCTGGTTTGCAGCTTGGGGGGGAGCGAGGGCCTGGGGGCAGTTTGGTTAATTAATAAGGGGGGGGGATTGGCATGTGCCAAAAGCCCCGAGCAGACCAAGGTTGGAAAATGCCTGATTGAGGCCCTGTCCATCTCCAAGGACTGTTCTCCATTCAGGCTGCCGCTTTGTTCTCTTCTGCGTTAGGCAATGTGCAGGAGATGCAGCGCAAGGAAACATCTCCAAAACTTTATTTCCCCAGGAACTCCTCCATCTATTTTGCCACCAGGTTTACTCATAGCTTTTTTGCATCAGCCCTAAAGCCCAGCAGTCATTGCTGGTTGTGGGAACATGACTTACTCCCAGTGCCAATACTTCTCCAGGCTTCCTCCTCCTGCTTCTAATCTTGCTGAAGGCAATTTGAAACTCCTGCCATCAACTTGCCACTGCGTGCAAGTTCTCTCTACATGGAATGAAGAGGGATGTCATTTTTGTTTCAACCTCCCCACCCCTCCATTCTGTAGTAGTGGAAGCTCTGCAACATTCTCTTGCCTATGGACAAGGATAGCAAGAAGTCTGCATCATCTTATGCCCTTCAGAGCATTCACTTTCTGCCCAGCCCACGTCCTGGTCCTTCTTGATGATCTGTAGCCTCAAAGTTCTTCCTAGCTTTCACTAGATCAGTTTCAGAATTGAGCAAGAAATCATGCCAGGTGTGCCCAGGTGAGGCTTGAGCCAAGAAATTTCACCAGCTGTAAAAGAGGTATAGAAGCTCAAGCTTTGTCTATGGGTTCTATCTGATGACCTTTGGTAACAGGACCAGTGTTTTTTAGGGGGATGGAGTGATACCCCTCCAATCACGTATGAACACGGTGGAGCAGTGGTGGATGTGGCCGTCCTAGTAGATGGCTGCAGGCCTATTGGTGCCCAGGCACGACGCATTGCCAAACCAGAATTGCAGCTGATTAGCACCAGTGGAAGTCTGGAGGGAGAGGTGGTGGTGGAGTTGGTCTGTCGCGACCTAGAGGATCTGAGGGATTATTGCCAGCCTCATATGCCAGGTGAGAACCTGCATCTTCCATCTAGCTGTCCCTCCCTGTAGCCAGAAAGGAATCGGAATGTGGAGCCAAAAGTGTGGACCACTTGCCATGATATCCTGTGGATTCTGTAGAAGTTGTGTCTTAGCCAAGATGCTTGTAAAATATACCATTTGGCAGAGCATTTTCACCCAACTTGAATGACATCCAGGACATGGGAAGAACATTTTTATAGCTTGATTGACTTGGTTCTCCTGCCATTTGAGATGTACTGTGAATCGCGCCCAATGCTCTATCCTTCCTCTTCTGAAACATTGCCATGCTGGTGGTGCCTCAGTGGGCGAGGCCTTTAGACTCCCTCTCCCCTGTTTCATTGCATCAGAAGCCTTCAGGCTCTTTCCCGAGTCTTGGCTGGGCCTTCAGGATGACTCTTGGCTGCTGGTCTTTGCCTGCTCCTCAGTTCAGGCTTCCTTGCACCTAGGCTCTGAAACAAAGGGCCAGGGTAGGTTTGAGGGGCTTGGCTGCCCATCCTCTCTGTCTTTGCTGCAACTCTGTCTCTTCTTCCAGGAGCCCTGCTCAAAGCAGCCTTGGTCTGCACACACATTGTTAATCTCCTGTCCCCCCAAACCTTGCGAGAGCAGCTGCAGGAACGTTTTGGAGGTGGCTTTGAGCTTCACACCTGGTCTCATCTGCCCCATGGATCGGGCTTGGGTAGGTGGGGGCTCTCAGCCTGCTGTGGGTTGGTTGAGAGCCAAGCAAGCCACGGAAATTGCTTCTTTTTATCATTCATTCATTCCCAATAAAATAGAATATTAGTAGTTCAGGGTTGAAATGAGAGGTCCTTGGTGCTCTCTGAGCTTGTTGGCACTATCACTGGCCACTGTGACCTAGTTTAGCTAATGAAACATTTGCAAGGAAACAGCTAAGCTCATAGAGCACCAAAGACCCCTCATCCATCCACCCACCCATCCATCCATCCATCTAGCTGCCCATCCCAGATTAGTGATTCTGAGTGGCTTACAATTAAAACATGAACAGTGCCAAATGACACCCCCCCCCCCCAAAGAAAACAATCATGCAGAGAAAACAGTGCAAAACAATCAAGATTCCTGCGAAGCAGCCCCTCTGCAGGGCCACAGGCTGTGCCCTCTCTCTGGTCTCCCGGCCAGATGGCCAAACCAGCCCTTCAGGTCCTTCCAGAAGCCCATCAGCCAGGCTGACCTGAGGGGGTGTGTGGGATGAGGCTGGTGCAGCAACTGCCTCTTTCTGTTTCTACCTGAAAAAGAGCTGGTTCACAAATAGCCCTTTTCAAGCAGCCCAGTTACCATCCTCCCTGTCAGGCTTTTAGTCTTTTTCCCATTTGGCCCTGATGACCAAGCCCACCATTTTGTGAAGAGGACGGCTCTGAGACTACTTCCAGGGAAGATCTCGGGGATTGAGGCCTCCCAAAGCTTTCCCCAAATGATCCGCCTCCAGCTCTGAGGTTTTTTGAGAATTCAAATTGGGAGACTCTGAATTCCTCTCCTCCCCCGTATCTGATGGTCAAGCGCCCTCCTTGTCCATTTGGGACCTCTGTGCAGAGGAACGAAAGGTGGCTCCCTTTTTCCTAGGCCACATTTGTGTCACTTTGTGTTCTTCCGCAGGGACAAGCAGCATCCTGGCAGGTGCAGTGATCGCATCACTCTATCGCGTATCTGGGCGCTGTGTTGGTGTAGAGTCCCTCATTCATGCAGTGCTGCACTTGGAACAGGTTTTGACCACAGGTAAGGAGTTTGTTCTGTTGCTGCCTAGACCAGCCCTTCCTAGTATCAGTAGAAGAGGAAAACAAGTCCGCCGTGTGTGGCAGCTGCTTAAAGAGGTAAAAGCTCCTTTTGGATGTATTAACAGGAGCCGGGAATCCAGGTCACAAAAAGCAATTGCCCTTGATGTTACTCAGTCAGGTACCACGTGGAATATTCTGCCTGGTTCTGAGCACTGGAGTCTAAAATGGACACTGACAACGTGAAGTGAGTTTAGGCTAGATGAATAGGAGGGGAAAACTAACTCTACTTAAAGGAAGTTGAAGCGATCGGAGGGGAGATGAGGTGGCTCCCTTCAGAGAAGTAAGCATTATCGCATAGAGCGGACCCATTCTCCACATCCCCAGAGAGCAGGACCAAGTACACCAGATACCAAAACGTGGGGAATGGGATTCAATTTATGTATTAGAAAAAAGGCCTTGATGGGGAGGCAGAATCAGCTGCATGTTCCCTGGAGGTCTTCAGACAGTCTGGGGGTTGGACTAGATGTGCCTGGAGGCCCCTTCCCTGTGACTCTCAGATTCTGAGAAAATGCCATGAAGTCTACCAGTCCCTCTTTGATCTCTGGCAAGGACAGTGCATCCTTACACACTCCCCCCTGGTCGCAGGACTTTATTAGAACTTTCACTTTGTACCTGAAAGGGGAGTTGAGATGGAGGACCTGCTCTCCGCCTCTCTCGCCCTTTTCACAGGGTTGCTATGGAGCAGTGAGCAGAGGCTCCTGGACTTGGAGCTTCCTGGACCGGGCCTGAGCCCCTGCACTGTCCTTTTCAGGTGGTGGATGGCAAGACCAGGTGGGCGGGCTGGTCCCAGGGCTTAAGATTGGGCGCTCGAAAGCCCAGCTGCCACTGAAGGTCGAAGTGGAAGAGATCACCCCCCCGGAAGGCTTCGTCCACATTTTGAACCAGCATCTGCTCTTGCTGTATACGGGGAAGACCCGCCTTGCTCGCAACTTGCTCCAGGTATGTGAGGCGCATCTTCTGACTAGCACCCCACTTTGCACACATTTGCTCCTAGATCTTATTTCAAGATTGCTCAGTGCTGTCCCTGGTCTCATAACGCTGCTTCCATGGGTAGCTGACATATACACAAACCCTTAATATACTTAGATGAAAAGGTGGTTACAGGCTGTAGAATTCACATGTGAATGCCTCACGTTTGGCAACATTACAAGAAACAGCCAAAATAACGTGCAGCTTGTATTTTGAAAAAAGTGTGGAACAGATTTTCTTCTCTGAAAAACAAACTTGTACAATCGTACTTTGGAATTCTGTCTGCCATAATTGCAGACCTTCAATAGACAAATAGAATTGGATTTAGCCTTACTCTGAGTCGATCCATTTGGAACTAGTGATCCCTTTATCCCATTCTCATTCTCATTTTCTTTTTTTCTTTTTATAGTTATTATGTCTTTTCTTCTGTACCCTTCCTTTGACTTTTAAGTGCTTTACACATCTAGTTTGCCCTAAATTCCCATCTATTCTATTCCTCTTTTCTCCTTTCACTTTTCTTATTTCCCAACTGTTGATCTCAGTGTAATAATTTAACTTTTTGGTGCCTAATCCTTTCCCCTTTTCTTTTCTCTTTTGCTTCGATCTAACTTCTTTATTTTTGCCACTGTTAATTCCAGTGAAATCATTAAAAATATTTTTCTCTAGTCTTTTTCCCTTTCCTTTTCTTCCCTTAGTTTGCTTCTTTTTTTTAGGTTGTTTCCTCATATCCCTTCTTTTTTTTCATTGTTACTCCCAATGTAATCCTTTAATTTTTCATCATCAATGTCTTTATCTTCAGTGATGTTTTCTTGGTTCTCATTCTTAGTTTCTTTATCGAGTTGAATATGTTCTAACACAATTCCTCGTTTTCTATCAAGATTGAATGATACACACATCATTTTGGCCATCTCAATTAGTTCCTGCTACATTTTGACGTTCTAGTTTGTTTTTAACTCCAATTTACAGTTTTGTTATTTCCCACCTCCTTTAGTTGTCGAGAGATCAAACAGCTTAAAAGAAAACAAATCCTCCTTCAAACTTCTCACAGCTCTTTTTTTTTATTGAAAAAGTTTTACATTACATTCATAAAAACCCCCCTCCCTCTCCCAACCCCCCACATAACCCACCCTAACCCCCCTATCCCTCCCTCCCCCCCTTGACTTCCGCTGTTTAACAAACATCAACCTTAACATATTAACAATCTTTAAAGGTGAGATCCCTTTAAATAAAACACTTAACACTTTGCTCTAAACATATTTAAAAAATCTAGTAAGATATCTTAAATATCTTAAAGATATCTTCACATACTGACATTTTTAGCATAGAAAATCTATTAACCTACTTTATATCATTTATATCATTTTATACATTTCTCTTTGACATTTAATCTAAACATCCAACTTATGAATTCAATTGCATAAAATATAATAATACATTTCTCTTTAGTAATCATAAACCAAATATTTCATATTCAATACTCTAAACATATTTAAAAAATCTAATAAAATATTTTAAACATCATCATCACATACTGAAAATATTTAGCCTTTAAAAAATCTATTAACCTACTTTATAACATTTATGTCATTTTACTTTAACATTTAATCTAAACATCCAACTTATGAATTCAATTACATAAAATATAATAATACATTTCTCTTTAGTAATAATAATAAACCAGATATTTCATATTCAATACCTTACATTAATTACTTATATAACTAAAATTCTTTTTTTTTTTTTAATTTTTATTTATACAAATCAATACAATCAGAAACATTTTCGGTTCCATGGTGCATAAATAAATACATAAACTTTTATCTTGTCCTACATATACATATACTATTACTTCTTATAGGTAGATATATGAACATAGTAGTGCTAGATTTTATCTTAATGATTATTACACATAATAATACACAGTAATTATATATACTATCTCGTTTTTTTCCTTCTCTCCAACCACTCGTACCACAGACCCCACACCCCATAATACTCCGAATCTGTTCTGTCATTGATTTCTAAGGACAATTTATTCATTTCTGCACATTCCAATATTTTCTTTATAACAAGTTCTTCTGGGGGTAGCTGTTTTTCCTTCCAGTACTGGGCAAAGGAAATCCTTGCGGCAGTCACTATGTGGATAATTAGATACTTTTTCTCTTTAACATGCTCTGTTTTTAGGATTCCCAGGAGAAATGCTTTGGGGTCGAGTTCGAAATCTTCTCCTATAATTTCCATAATCCACTTTGATAATATCTTCCAATATTTTTGTGCATAATTACATGTCCACCAACAGTGGTAAAAGGTGCCCTGTTGATGGTCACATTTCCAACAATTTGCTCTCAAATTAGGGTATATCTTCGCTATCCTTGCAGGGGCCATGTGCCACCTATAAAACATCTTATAATGATTTTCTTTATAAGTCACTGCTCTAGTCATTTTAAGGTTTTTTTTCCAAATCGTATCCCATTCATCCAGATTTATATTTTTACCAATATTTTTAGCCCAGGCCAACATCGGCTCCTTAACCACCTCTTCTACAGTGTCGTATTCCAATAAATAATTGTATAGTTTAGCTAGAATTTTCTCATCTGAGCCCATCCAAATCTTATCGAATCCATTTATCCCTATCTCTATGCCGAATTCCTCCTTATCCTTTTTGTATCTTGAAGTAATTTGAGCATATGGCCACCAATCTATAATGATGCCTTGCTCCCTCAATTCTTCCCTAGTTTTAAGGTTCCCTCCCCCATCCAATATCTCTTTATATCTGAACATCTTCCCTATTTCCAGAACATTTGGGTATATTAATGCCTCCATGGTGGAGAGCCATCTCGGGATTTTTATGTATTGCCTCTGTCTTATCTCTCCCCATGTTTGTATGAGGGTCTCCCTTATTTTATGTCTATGAAAGTATGTTTTGGTTCTTTTACCAGGATCCCAAAGATATGCATGCCAGCCCTTCTGGAGGTCATGTCCTTCCAGAGTTAGAAGTCTTTTATTTTGTAAAGTAGCCCAATCTTTCAGCCATACTAGATTTGCAGCTTTTTGATATGTCTCCCATTTTGGTAATCCGAATCCCCCTCTCTCCTTCTTATCCTGTAAATATCTAATTGCTATTCTTGGTTTTTTTCCTTCCCAAATGAATTTCCTAATTATTGCATTGAGTTCTAAGAAGAATTTTTTGTCCAGTTTGACAGGTGCAGTTTGGAATAAGTATAATAATTTAGGTAAAATACTCATTTTTATTGCTGCAATTCTACCTAAAAATTCTAACTAAAATTCTAATTCAACTGAGCACTAATTGAAACTTCTTACTTTGGTATTTATTCTTCATATACTCTACCCATTTCCTCTACTCCTTAACAAAAACTTCATGGGTCCTTTCCTTTAGGTATGCAGAAATTTTTGCCATCTCTACCAAATTAGACATCTTCAATATCCATTCCTCTATAGTAGGCACCTTATCTTTCTTCCAGTATTGACCTATCAATAATCTGGCTGCCGTAATCATATGCAATATTAATCTAGTATCGGTTACTGAACAGCCCTTAACTATTCCCAACAAAAAAAGCTGAGGAGAAAACTCCAACTTCTTCTTCAGAATATTCTGCATTACCCACCAAAGTTTAATCCAAAATGGTTTCAGTTTTCTACATGTCCACCAAATATGAAAATATGTTGCATCCAAACAATCGCCACTCCAACATTTAGGTTGAACATTTGGATACATACATGATAATTTTTTTGGGTCTAAATGCCATCTATAAAACATCTTATAAAAATTTTCCCTCAAGTTCTGTGCTTGTGTAAATTTAACATTCTGGACCCAAATCTTTTCCCATGTTTCCAACATTACTGGTTCTGCAAAATTCTGTGCCCATTTTATCATACAGTCTTTAACTAATTCACCCTCTGAGTCTCTTTCTAACAATAAATTATACACTCGTTTAATATGCATCGGCCCTTTACGTTTTATCTGAGTCACCAAATCTTCTTCGTGTAGCATTAATCCAATTTTCTGATCTTCTCTCCATCTTGCTTGAAGTTGAAAATACTGCAACCAGGTTAGATTCACTCCGTCTTCCAACAGGGTATTCAAGGATTTCAAACACCATCTACCCCCATCATTAAAGAGTATCTCTTTATACAACAACCCCCCGAGTGACTTTATTTTTGGCATAATATGCCCAAGATCCAACCACAAAGGTATTTTGTAATCCAATTGAAGCTGGTGCTTCTTCCAGACTCTCAGCAAAGCATGCCTTAAAATATGCCTATTAAATACACTGTCTCTCTTATCTTCATGAAGTAAATATGCGTGCCATCCAAATTGCAAATCATGGCCTTCTATATTCAGAATTTCTCTTTTAGTTGTTCCAATCCAATCTCCAACTTGTGTCAATACTGCAGCTTCATAATATAAACGTAGGTTTGGAACTTTAAGGCCACCCCTTTCATGAGCATCTTGCATAATCTTAAGTTTAACTCTTGGTTTTTTCCCATTCCAAATAAATTTATTTAAACCTGCTTGCCATTCCATCAAGAACTTATCATTTTTGAGCACCGGAATCATTTGAAACAAAAACAAAAATCTAGGTAGAACGTTCATCTTAACAGCTGCTATTCTACCAAGCAAAGAGAGTTGCAGCTTCTTCCATATATCAAGATCCTTTTGAATCTTATGCCAAAGTTCTTCATAATTATTTTGAAAGAGTTTTCTATTAGATGCTGCAACTTGGACCCCTAGATATTTCACCTTTGTAGCTATTTCAAAGCCTGCCACCCTTTCAAGCTCTTTCCTTTGTGGTTCCAACATATTTTTGACTATCATCTTAGTCTTTTTCTGGTTCAGGCTAAAACCTGAAACCAGACCGTATTCCTCTATAATGTTTTTCATCTGTATGATTGATTCCAAAGGTCGTGTTAGGGTAACAATCAGATCGTCTGCGAATGCCTTCGTTCTGTAATCTCTTTGCCTTACAACTATTCCCTTCAATTTGTCCGAGTCCCGTAGAGCGTTCAACAGCACTTCCAAAGTCAAAATAAAAAGTAATGGAGATAATGGACAGCCTTGTCTTGTCCCTTTCTGTATATTAAAATTGGTAGTCAAACTGCCATTAATAATAATCTGTGCTGTCTGTTCTTGAGAAATTGCAGAAATCGCTTGTATAAACTTTACCCCAAAGTCCATTTTATGCAAAATCTTTTTTAGAAAATCCCAGTTGACTCGATCGAAGGCTTTCTCCGCATCCAAAAACACCAGCACCGCAGGGATCTGTTTCTTTTCCTCAAGATATTCCAACAAATCTATGAGTTGCCTAACATTGTCCTTCATGTATCTGACTTCTCACAGCTCTTGTAGCTCAAGGTCACTGTAATTTTTTCCAGATTTCAAATTGTTTGTTGTAGTACTTTTTTCCCTCCAGCAGATATCTCTCTCCAATCCACAAGTTTCAAATTAACAAAGTCACAAAATATCCAAATTGTTTATTAAATCCACTTATCCAATGCTTTTCAAATTCCTTCTTTCTCTTCTTAATTTTATATATCCGAAATTCCAGTTTAAAATCCAATTTCAAATCCAAATCGACTTGAAAAATTCCCTTTACAGGGCTTTTCTATTTTGAATTTTTCTTTGTTCTCCCTTCAAAGTTCAAAACTTTTAAAATTATATCCAATCCTGTTTAGAAACTATTTTCTTTTGGGTTTCTTTTTCTTATAATAATTTTAATGTCTCCAAATTCAATTTCCACTCCAAATATCAAACTCAGTTCTGGGCTTTAGTGCTCTGACTTCCGTTTTTTTTTTTAAGATTTTTTTTTTAATTTAAACAAAAATAACATAAAAACATCATCCTTTCAAACAATTACAGATAGTGTTTCGGTCGGTTAAAATCCTTTCGTGCTCCCAAAATCTTCAAAATATCAATATATGACAAATGTTCTTTTCCCCTAAAAGAAAACACGTGTTTACACATTTTATCTTAATTTCATTTCATATATCATATTTCATCTCCATGTTTTATTGTCTATCCATTGATAAAATAACTCCCATATCAAATATTATTGTTTATCTTCCTGTTCTCTTATTTCAAATGTCAGTTTACTCATTTCAGCATAGTCCAGCATTTTCTTAATAATTTCTTCATCAGTAATTATGTTCTCTCCTGTCCAGTTTTTAGCAAATACAATTCTAGCTGCTGTTAAAATGTTCACAATTAAATATTGCAATTCTTTACTGAATGTCTCTGGTAAGATTCCTAATAAAAATGTCTCTGGTTTAAAATCAATGTGTCTTTTTATCATTTTTTCCAATCACATGTGCATCTTAGTCCAATATCTCCTTGCTTCTACGCATGTCTACCACATATGGTAATATGATTCTGGGGTCTGATGACACTTCCAACATTTCTCCGATTTATTCTTGAACATTCTGGCTATCCTCGTTGGGGGTAGATGCCACCTGTAAAACATCTTATACAAATTCTCCTTATACGCTGTAGACATTGTCATTTTATAATTATGTGACCACAATTTTTGCCATTTATCTAAATCAATACTATAACCAAAATTTTTCCCCCACGCTATCATTGATTCTTTAACTTGTTCTTCTTCCAATTTTACCTTTAACAAATATCCATATAACTTTTTAATTACATAGTCATCAGAACCCTTTAATATCTTATCTAAATTAGTCAAAACATTATAAAAACCTTGTTTAAGATCTTCTTGATATCTAGAAAATATTTGCATATATAAAACCAATCCATTTTACATTCCTGATCTTCTAGATCTTGCTTTAGTGCTGTGACTTCCGTTTTGTTGTTCTCCCTCCATTAAGATTCCCCAACGCCAATTAGCTGCTATTTCCTCACCGGGACTTCTTTTGAAAATTTTAAAATAGTTCCTTTTTACCTATGAGTTGGCCAATCACTCACCCGGTACAAATACTCTGTCCAAATCACCACTCCTGCACAAAACTTATTCCGGTTGCCCCATCTTCATGAGGGCCGCAATGGCCACTGCCCCCACATTGAAGAGTTTCCTCCTACCTTCCGAGGAACTTGCCTGTTCCTCTTGGTTGTCCGAGGTGCCTCTCCTTCTTCACCGTCCCTACAGGATGAATCCAGTCTGAAGATCTCCTGACAGCAATTTGTCTGCCTGGATTTTCGCAAGGCTCATCGGAGCCCGCTATTTTCCAGCCAGTCTCGCCGCAACGCTTCCAGTTCCTCCTTTCTAATGGGTTTTTTTTTATTGTGCTTATTTCACCGCTAGCAAATAGTTAAAAAATGCTTCCTTCTTGAATTTCTTGGGGTCATTTTTCAATGGAAAATATTCTCTTACCCAGATCACACACCACTCACTTTCTCCGCTCCGGCACAGTCTTGTGTATTAAGGCTGTCTTCGGCTTCATGGCAGCCACGTTTGCTGCTGCTGCTCCTCGTCGTTGGCTGAGGGGACTTCTCTAGTCAGGGAAGGGAGATGCAGCTGCTACCTGCTAGGCGGTCCCCCTTTACTTCCCAGTCATTGGAACACAAGCATTTGTCCCATTTGAAACTTCTCTTCTGCAGCAGGCCATGAAGGACAACTTGGAAGAAAATTTTGGTTTTCACAACAGACATGGTTTTATAAGGGTGTTGAGCTTTTGGTCAGAATTTTCTAATAAATCTTTGGCCAGTCTGGATTTTTAAAAAATAACACCAGAATGCCAAAATAAGACATTCTGCATCCCAAGACGCACTTACCTACATGACCTGGTCTGTTTAATAGTTCATAGAATCTGTGGATTCTGGAGATTATGTAGTGCAACCCACTGGCCAGTGCAAGGATACTCCTTCAGCCTCAATCTAAACAAATGGCTTGTTGGAGAGGTCTTCCTGTTTATTATAGATTGCTCTAAACAAATGTATATGGTTACCCAACTCACCCACAGGGGACTCTGCTTACAACATTAAAACTCACAACATAAAAATTGTAACACTGTACTCTGATAGCAGCAGCAACACACTTGGACAAGCACTGGATCAGCTCCATTCGTGGTCCCTAGGCCCACTAACAAAGCCAGCAAGGGGAGGGCCAACTGTACCAAGGGAATTATGCCGCACAGGGAAAGGGCCACCACCAAAAAGGGCTTTTTTCATGGTCTCACCATCCCTAAGAGATTGGGCCCACAACATACCGTTCTATTGTTGGGTAGCTTTTAGTGTTGGATGTCCAACTAAATCTACCTTGTCATTTAAACTCATTCTTTCTCTTGTTCTCTGGAAAACCCTGAAAGCCCATTTTCTAAATGACAACCATTCCAATACTTTGGATCAGCTCTCACATCTT
This sequence comes from Masticophis lateralis, assembly GCA_030761175.1. Taxonomy (NCBI): domain Eukaryota; kingdom Metazoa; phylum Chordata; class Lepidosauria; order Squamata; family Colubridae; genus Masticophis; species Masticophis lateralis. Next base: position 26,417,576 of record JAUDYJ010000010.1, read on the forward strand.
CCCTTATCTGGCTAAACACACCAAGAGTTCATCTTTGGCTTCTTTTCCTTTCAGGTCCTTCATCACTTCTGAAAGGCTTCCATGAGGGTCCTTTCTACAATAGTTCCCAAGACTGAGGGTGTTTAAATTTTAGGGCCAAATATTCTGACCGGTGCCTGATCTCTTGTTCAACTCCATCTTTCCGTGGCCCTTGTATCATACCAGTTTTATCTTGCAACCTATCTAGACTTCACATATTTTCCTTCCTCCAATTATGGTTCCCTGCCATGATCCAAACCCAAACCTTTGGCTTTCCCCACACAAGGGGGTGGGCTTAGTGCTTCTCCCCACTGAAGTTTCAACTTGCTTGTTATTCCAGCTTTCAAAATCTGGGGGTTTTGGATGGCCTGCAAATAATCTGATTTTTTGATCTTCTCATCATTCAGGTGGAGTCTTGCAAGCCACTTGACTCCTCTTTCCCACAGAGCCACTAAAGTCCATTCACAGAATTGGCTGCTCAATCAGTGAATGATGGCCTGTCCAGCCCAGCCTTTTTTGCCTTCTTGATCAAGGTCTCTGGGGGCCTTTTTGAATGCTTCACTAAAGAAAAGAGATGGCGTCTCTATTGCATTCCCATGGTCAACTAACCTAGTTACTTTAGCAAACAAGATTAGGTCTGGCATTCTGGCTCCTGTCAAGCTGTGCTTTCTTCTCTAAACAATGATAACCTCATATTTCCTATCTTACTCCAAGATTTTCAAGATACAGATCCAAGTTGACTGATCTGTAGCTACCCCAGTCTTTTTTCTTCTGCACTCTCGATGTTGGAAACAATAATTTGCAGTGCTGCTGTATACACACAGCCACCAAGGGGGGCTCCTAGGTGCTACCCACTGGCTATTCTAAACTGAGTGGGCCCTGGAGACTTGAACCACATCCATGTCTGACTTCTCCAAATAGCCCCTCCCCCCCGCTCAACTGCATTGAACGGTTCCCCTTTGGGAAGTTGTGCCTTGCCCCTTCCTGTTCAGTTGACAGGGGAAGGTCCATGGCCAGCTGGTTGCCTCCAACTACCTGACCCCCCCCACAGCACCTCCCACAGCACCTGTGGATCGCTGGAGCGGGAGGGGGGGGAGTGGTGTCAGGACTGTTGCTTGCAGCTCAGTGGAGGGTTGCTCCCAGTTTGTACTGGTTCTATAGAACCGGTAGTAAAACTGGCAGGAGGCTCCGCCCACTGACCCTGATGTCATCAAAATGCTTCTGCATATGCCCCGCTGCGAACCGGTAGTAAAGGTAAGTAGAATCCACCCCTGCTGCAGCTGTCCCAAAGTTCAAGAACGTGGACACCGCAAGGTGTAGTGTGCGCCTCCTAGCCCCCCATCAATGTAAAGACACATCTGAGAAGGAAGAGGTTTGTGCTGAAGGGCATTGCCTTCTTTCTCTGCAGGATGTTCTAAGGAACTGGTACGCCAGGCTGCCCACCGTGCTGGAGACTGCCAGTGCCCTGGTGAGCAATGCAGAGGAGTGTGCCCAAGCCCTTAAACAAGGTACCCACACTTGAGATGAAACTGTGCCAGGAAGGGAGCCGGAAAACCCAGACCAGTCAGGGAATGGCTGGAGGACACCCCCCCATTTTGACAGTGGGCGAGCGTCAGTGTGCTTGTGGAAGAGACCTTGCCTCACGGTTTGGAGTTTCAAGCTTTGAGGGTTGTCAATTGAGGAATTGTGAAATAAGTGATCCCTTTACCTAATTGGTTAAAAAGCAACAGCTGAAAGCAAGTAGGAATAAACTGCCCATACACAAACCAAAGAGCCATCTTCAGCCAAGTAGGAGGCCGACATCTGACTGGGGAAGGGAGCCAGGGGAACAACCCATAGATACCCCATTTTCTTAAGAGTCAGCACCCAGGAGTTGGATGGTGGGCCCTCTTTGTCCCTCCCTCCCGTCTTTATCTCGAAAGGGAGGACAGCCAAGCAGAGTGATCACGGTATGTCCCAGACAGCACATAGATTTTAGTGCTGCAGGGGTGCTTGGATGCCTGTCCTCCAGAGCAGTTGGGGGGTGCTGCCATCCTCCTCCCCTTCTCCTTCCAGGCAACCTGGCTCTGCTGGGCCAGTGTATGAATCAGTATTGGCTGCAGAAGAAGGAGATGGCCCCTGGCTGTGAGCCTCTGATGGTCCGGCAGATCATGGAGGTGCTCCAGCCCCACGTCTATGGGCAGAGTCTGGCCGGAGCTGGTGGTGGGGGCTTCCTCTGTCTGGTAACCAAAGAACCCAGGAACCGGGTGGCCTTGCAGGAGATCTTGGCAGAAGCTGCGGTAGGTGAACACAGTCCCCGCACTGGACATCTCCTCCAAGGAAGAGGAATACTCTGCAGGCTTGGGAGTGATGGGGAGATCAACAGAGAAACCTCCTAATGTATGGGGGTGGCTAGGTGGAGTGAGGTCAAGGGCTTCCCCCAGGGAGGAACAGGAAGACCACTCCCTCTAGCTGCCTGAGAGCTACGAAGGCAGGAATCGCAGAAGATGCTCAAGCTCATTTATCCACGTCCCTTTCAGGTCCTTGGAAATGTCACCATCCACACTGTGGAAGTGGACTCAGCGGGATTCAAGGTGGAGCTTCTGGGGGACACACATACATTAGAGGCGTGAAAGAGCAATGGCCTCCTCTGTTGCTCCACCACCACGAAGGCGTTGCAGGAACCAGCTACAGGGCAGGAATGAAGAACCGGTTCTGCTGTGTTGCAGATCCCAATCAAACAAATGGTGGGACAAAGTTCTTGGAAAGAGGTGAAAGCAGCAGGACTGCATCCGTTGTATGAGGCAAGCAACATTCAGCCTGGCAAATCTAAGCAGTTTCCACACAAATGGGTCCCCAAAGCAAGCAGTGCATTGGCTGTGAACAACCACAATTATTCATTTGCAATTACAAAATAAAGGTTGCACTGGTTGTTTTCTTAAGAGCTAATGAGGATCTGGTATATTTTAAAATTCAAAGTAGCAAATACATTGCTTGTAATTTCAGAAATTGGAGCTTACTAGGAAGGACATAGCATAAACTGAGACTCCCTGAGGCACAGCTGCAACAGGTCCTGTCCCAACCAAATGGTCAGATGTTGCAGGCAAGAGAAGAAAAAACTGCTCTTGTAGTAAGCTTTCAAGTGAGGGCCTGGGATCTTGTTTTTTCACTTAGAAAATACAGCAAATCCCCCCCCCCCTTTGAATCCATACCAGCAGAATAAATGTTTTAAACAGAGCTTCTTCAGAGAAGGGGCTACTAAGACAACAGGCTACATTTAGCTGTGGAAGAAGACACAAGGGGGGATTGATGGGTCATCACGAAACAGAGGAAGGAGACCGCTCTGGGGCAACGGAAGGGCAGGATGGGAACCAACAGAGTAAGAAAATCTGTTTCCTGTTCCAAGTTTTGAACTGCTAGGTGGGGCCAGGAGAAATCACCAGAGCAGTCAGCCACCAAAGTGGTTGGTGCTCTCGACTGGAGGTCTCGAAACCGAGGCCTGCACTGAGCAGAGGGACCGGTTCTGACAACCCTCGAGACCCTTTCCAACTTTGATTCTTCTGTTAACAGTATCCACAGAATCACAATTCCAGAGTTCTGTTCATGGAATCGGAGGGATCTTGAAGATCATCTAGCCAAACCCCTGCCCAACGTAGGAATTTCCCATTTCAACATCCCTGATTAATGGCCACCCAAGCCTCTGTTTGAAGAGAGCAATTCACCATATCCTCACTAGCAAACGGCTCCAGTCTGCAGGAAATTCTTCCACCAAAATCTGCTTCCTGTTTAAAGCCATAGTTTCCTGTCCTGATGTCTCAGTAATGGGTTTACCTATCTACAGTATCTCCTCACGATGTTCCAGCTACAATAGCTAAGCCATAGTAGTTACGCTGTCAGCCAGAGGCCAGTTAAATCAGACTGGAGGCTTGCCTAACATGGCATTTTGCTTCTGCAAACTGCAACCACAAGCCCAAGGCAGAATAGCCAAGGGCAGCAGGGGTGGTTATCTTGGCATGAAAAGTGCCCCCCTTTCCTTCCTGGAGGGAAAAAGCAGAATGCAACAGTTGCTGGCAACTGGTTCCTCCTCTGTGAACTGGCCCAATCTTGTTTCAGTCATCTAAGCTTATGGTCTTCAACTTGCCTGCCCACACCCAATTACAGTTAAGAGAATAACAGAGTTGCAAGGGACCTTCGGGGTCTTCTAGTTCAACCCCCTGCATAAGCAGGAGATGCTACCATTCCAGATAAGGGGCTGTCCAGTTTCTTCTTAAAAGCCTCCAATGATGGAGCACCCACAACTCCAGGAGGCAAGTCGTTCCATTGTTCTATGTTGCTTCTCTCCTTGATTAGTTTCCATCCGTTGCTTCTTGTCCTGCCTTCAGGTTCTTTGGTTGACCCCCTCTTCTTTATGGGAAGACAATATCCTGTCTTCCCTCTTTTCTCCTGATCAGAAAGCCCAAACCGTGACACCAATTCTGTAAGTTGCCCATTTCAGCTATTCAAACATCGTTTCCACACCTGAAAACTTGTTAAAACAGCATTATGGTATTAGCATGTTTATTTTAAATTCCTTTGGGTCTGTCAGCTAATTTGGCCATCTCCGTGTTGGCCTCTTGAGTCCCGGCACCCAAGAAAGGTTCCAGGAGGTGGCTCTGGCCAAAGCTCAGGCCGAACTCCTCACCAACCGCAGCCGAGAGCCAAGCCCTGGCCCAAACCCCAAAAGGACAGGGCCCTTTAATCGTGGTCCAGGGAACCTTTTTTCTGGGGGGCTGCCATGAATTGACAACCCGTCCCAAGCCCGGGATGCTGGGCAACCATCTTGCACAAACGTAAGAGGCCTAAACTTAGTTGAGGTTGCTGGAGAGGAAAATGTTCCTACTTCCACTTTTCAACAAAACAGCGTCCCATTTTTCCTAGCAAGAAGGCGAGCGGCTGAGCTTCTATCTGCTTTAGCAGCCAGCCCTGGCAGGAAGAGGCAACACATTTTTAAAAAAGGAAGTTCCTCTCTGATGGCTACAGGCGCAGCCGTTTGATGTCTTCATTACGAAAATCCATCCGGAGGGCCAGCACTTGGCGGACCTCTGCTGGCGTCAGGCACCACGTCAGAGGGCCCGAATTGGGTCCCCAGTAATCCAGGATCTCTGTTACCTGAAAAGAGAGGAAAATACTGTCTGCCCATCTGGCAGAGGACTGGACAGCACCGGTCTGACATCTAGAAGGCAGCAGAGTCGCTGCCCTGCCTGCTTTTATCTTTGGCCCATCTGGGATGGGGCTATGCTCCTCCCCCCCCCCGCCCGGGTTGCCCTGCCTAGGGAGTAAAATCTGGAGGGCCCACCCTTTCCAGATTGAGAATGGTCGCCATCTGGGAGAGACGGGCAAACTTGTCACGAATGGTCCAAGTGGTGACTGTAGTCAGGTAGGCTATCAGGGATCTCAGTTCTTTGTCAAACTGCAGCCCGCCAAGCTGAGGAGACAGAAAGTGGCAAAGCATGGCTGAACCAGCATCTGGCCATGAGATACCCATCCCAGCCCCAGCAGCACCTCCTGGAATGGATTCACCTCTGAATTCCACCTAGCAGGGAAGTTCGGGGAAAGGCCCACTTCCAGAGAGGCCCCTTACTCTCTGTCGCCCATTGGCTTCACTCACCCTGAGCCCACCCATCCATCTCAACAGCATTCTTGTGTTGGCCTTTTGAGGCAGGAGTCAGTAAACACGCTCCACAAGGACTCACACAAGGGGCTCTCCAAAGCTGGATCGATTTCCAGCTCTAACCCGGCCTCTTTTCCCAAGCAGGCGGGCAAGTTGGACCTCTTCCTCCCCATTCCTCTCTTAGGATTAAGAGCAGGGAAAAAGCCCTCAGAGGGCCAAGGCTTGCCGGTGGTGCAGTGTGACTATTTGATAAGAGGCAGAGGCAGAGGCTCCGGGTTGCCAAAGGAGGGGTCTGTGCTGTAGGCATCATCATCTGGCCAGCCATTCCCCCACCCTTGCCCAGCAGGAATTCCTCTCACACAGCTGCACTACACCTGGCTTACAGCATACAGAAAAAAACTGGCCAAGTTACACAATCCAAAGATGCCAACAAGCAGAATAAGGAGCACAAACAGGCAGAACTCAAGTCATCATGTGGGAAGCAAGTGATTTAGTACTTTACTGAATAAATGGCGGAGTGAAATTCTGGAATGGGATGTAAAGACTGAAGGAACAGCTCATCCCAAAGCAAGAAACGAAAGAGGAAGAGCAGCAACAGCAGATCTAAAGAAGGGGCACCCTTGGATTGGAATCCAGGTATTCCTGGGCCCAGTTGAGGGAGGAGAAATGATAGGGAACGTGGTGGGGATCTGGGGAGGCATTTAAGCCAGGCAGATCCTGGACTAGACTTCAGGATCTTCCAAAAGGAGAAACAGAGACAAGGGAATCGCCTTTTTTTAGATTGGATCCTAATTGATAAGCAAGAGCTGGTAGAAAAGGGAAAGCCATCAGGGATCCGAGGAGGTAGGGAGCATACTGGAATTGGAAGACACGAGATCTCAAGGGATCCCTTTCAAGAAAGTTAGGGAGGTCCTAGACAATATGCCATAGAGAAGATGGGAGGATTCTCGCAGATGCAGCAGAGCCCTTCAGTTCCTGTTTTGCTTTAATCCTCCCCACAGAAGGGCCAATGTGGCAATGGACCAGAAAGAACAACTGAGCGAAGAAAGGAGTGGCAACAAAAACAAAAAAACACACAGCTACCAGGAATCCGTTTGAACTCTTTAAAGCCAGACCAGGGTGTCATCTAGCTGACCCCTTCTGTGATCTCATGGAGGACAAGCAGATGGTCAGAGGATTGAGGAGCAGTGGTGACACAGGGTTGGAATGCAGCATTGCAGCTAACTCTGCATTCTCACTGCCAGGAGTACAATCCTGAGGGGTCATAGGTTGACTCAGCCTTCTATCCTTCCCAGGTCGCTAAAAGGAGGACCCAGATTGTTGGGGGCAAGAGACTGACTCTGTAGAGGGCTGTAAAGCACTCTGAAGCGGTAGATAAGTCTAAATGCTACTGGAGAAGGAAAGTGTTGAGGAAAAAATGAACCCAAGCAACTATGGATTGTCAGCATTTTACTCAAAACTCTTGAGCAAGTTAATAAAAAGTTGCTAAACAGAGAAGTATGTATTACTTGTCCAAAACCAGCAGCAGTTGTTTATCAAGAATCCATTATAACCAGTTTAGCAGACCATGGGAATGTGAGGTTGTAGGCAGGGGTGGGTTCTAAATTTTTTTATTACCGGTTCTATGGGCGTGGTTTGATGGTCATGTGACAATTCTTTAGGATTTAGCAGAGGTACTGGTCTACCAGGCTTTTAACTGATTGTAGAGCTGTACCAGTCTACCCATTTGTTTTTGGAGCGTCCTGGTCTACCACCACAGTGCCTTTTAACACTGATCAGCTGTAGGGCGGCCCTTTGAAGCCCGGCAGCCAGAGTTTAAACAGTTTTTTTCCTTCCAGCCAATCAGCTGGGATTTGGGAGGCAGCAAAAAATTGGGGGCGGGGCCAAATAAAAGGTAAGAATAACACGGGGTGGGTGGGTCGGAGGGCCCAGCTCCTGAACAAAGAGAACCGGTTCGGTGATGTCATATTGTTACCACTACCGGCTCGGCCAAACCTGGCCAAACCGGGAGAAACCCATCACTGCCACTACTGCGATATGGAGGATACAGAGAAACAACCTACCCCAAAAATTGTGGGGGCAGTAAACACCTTAGTAACTGGTATCAAGATTCTAAAGGACTTGAATGAGGACAATGCAAAGTCCTACATTTCTGCAGAACAAAATCAAAAGCATGAAACAGGATTGGTGGAAGGAACACAATGAACAGCAGATGTGAAAAAGACCTGATTGTCTAAGTGGATCACAGGTTGAACACTGACCGAAAAGTTTATTTCTGAAGTATAGCTAGACTTCAGTTACCAACTGCTTTGTCCAGTGACTGAAGATATGACAGTACTAAAAAGGTAATTTTACAATTTATGCCTCCATTTATGAGTTCTGCAGCATCCCTCAGTCTCATGACTGACATTACAGTCAATATATTTTATCCTACGCCTGACCTGATTTTTTTCCCCTTTCTTCCTCCTTTCCAGAATGGAGTGACTGGAGAGGAAGGGATGACAAGAGAGTAAGCAGGCACACAATGGGGAATATACATAGAAAGCAATGTGCTTATGCTGGCAGCTGTTACCATGCTATGCAAACAGTCTAGTATATTCCTCATTCTGTGCCTGTTTACTCTCTTGTAAAACCATGAATGAATGTAAATACAAACAATAATTCCCTTTTGCTAATTATCCCAGCACTGAAATGAACACTCCAAAGCTGCCATGCAGAAGATGGGGCACTTTGTTTGAAGTTACTTGAAGTTATTCTACATATAAATAGACTCAGATTTTAATGCTGGCATGTCTTGCAATCGATCTGCAGGTTGGCTTTCCTGGCACACTCTACCGCATCTTACCCGACTGAAGGTGGACTTGAGAACAACCTTCTCCAGCTCCAGAGCAACTAGACTGGTCATCAGGCTGGTGAGGCTATCGTAGATCACAGGGGACAGTCCTGCCTGCAGAGAGGGGAGAAGGGCTTGGTTCAGGATGGCACTATTGCCAGAAGCAGACCAAGGCAGGCCAGGGGGACAATGCTTCCACTCAGCCTGTCCAGAGAGAGGCTGGTGTCCGGCGTGCCTCCGTTCCGTGTGTCCAGGGAAAAAGCTGCCAAGGGAATAGGGGCCCCGGCTCTTCCACTGGCAAGGGGAACACACAGGGACAGCTGCCTTCTCCTTGAACTGACCAATGCCTATATGCCAAAGGGGCCAATTCCCCTTTGAGGAATTCCCTGCCAACTCGTGCCTCGAACCTACCTTGAACTCCACCATCTGCTGCTCCAGGTTAAGAATGAACTGCTGCACCCAGGGGTCGTTGGCTTCATAGTCGTTAAACTCTTCCTGAAAAAGCAGCAGAGAACAGAGCTGGTCTCTCTACAAAACGTTCCCTTCCTCTGCCTCCCTTGAGTACCAGGGTGTTAGTGGAGCTCCAGCTGGCTTGCCACGTCTTTCTCAGAGGCACTACAACAATACTATTTTCACTGAAGCCAGGTACAGCAAAAGGATGGGACTGATGGGCTCAGCTGCATAAAAGAGGCCTGACTTGCTCAAGGCATGCCCAGCCACTGCTATTCCTCCAGAGAAGACTCGGACGGCCTGGCAAAGGCTTGCCAGCCCCAGGCCTGCCTCCTGCTGCTTCCGTGCCCGCTTAGAGAGGAAACAAAGGGTGGGGACTTGGGAGGCAGCAGGGCTGTTCCCTGGGGAGATGCTGAAGGAAGAAACTCTGCATGCAGAAAGGGAGTCCACTGCAAGGACGGCACTTGACTGGCAAGTCCCCCACCCCAAGGAAAAGCGAGCCTCCAGGCCGCTTCTGCTCTCCTCCTCTGGCTTTTTCATCAGCTCTTCAGTTAGGCCAGGTAAGGGAACAGACACCACAAGCAATATTGGAACTCTGCTGCACCGAGACCTCAGAAGCCTGTCGACATGCCCCCTTCCCTCCCTCTTACACCAAAGAGAGTCAAGGAGGAATATCTTGAGATTCTTCCTCAGTTTTTCTGGGCTGTTCATATTTTACTTAATGACAACTATATGTCTTATTCAAGCTATCTCTCCCCCAGCAGCATTCCGATTCCACATCTTCTCCCCTATATAGCCCCAGTTGAGTCTTCAAAAGAAAACAACCCCGTACCCCGTTTCTCCAGCCTCCTGCATTCAGGCGAGCAAGCAAACAAGGGCTGTGCACTCACCTCCTCGATGTTGTGGGATACAGACAGGAAGAGGTTAATGCAGGGCTTCACATGCGGTTTGACTGCTGAGCTGGTGAGTTCATTCAGGCCTTCCTGAGAGAGAACAAGGGTCAGTTAGCAGCCCCTCATTAGATCTCCTCTCTCCCCTATACACAGCAGCCACCTGGGAGCTGATCCTGGCAAAGGTGCAGACCCCAGGGAGTCCCGGCCTTTGGGTGAAGAGAAACTGCTCATATTTCAAGAATGGTATTATCTCTCTAAGCTAAAGCGGAGAAGCGCTCAGCAAAATGTGGGTGAGTGGAAGAGAAGCTCCCCTTGTAGCCCAAAGCAGCTCACCTCCTGCCAGGTAAGGATGCTGCCCTCCTTCACTTCCTCCTGGGGGGCCTTGGGACAGGCAATGCTTCAAAGGTCCAAAGCTCACCTGCAGCAGGTCACGAAACTTGCTGGAGACGGTGTCCATGTCCGAAAGGCAGCTCTCCAGCTTGAGCCGAGCCTGCTCTCCTCCAAAGCCCTGTCTGAGAAGCTCCGAACAGTCGCTCTGTAGGAAAGCAGAAATCCAGCTGCAAACAAGAATCGCTCTGCAGAAGGAAGACCTCAAGTACGGTGGAAATGAAGTGCATCAAGAGAAGGTGGATCAGCAGCCCACCTGCAGGAAGGCTCTCCCGCTGCTCAATTCTTCCTCCCATTTCCCATACAGTCTAAGTCTCTGGATGTGGCCTCCTGGCCAGGCATCACAACTCATTGCTCCAAACTCAGCATCCTTGTGTTTTTATGCAGATGGTTTATATCCTGGTTTCTTTGGGTACCCATCTTTGGAATAAGCCAGGCAGGACCTCCCAAAATAAAGCTGGACTTCTAGTTGAGATGAAGTGATTCTATGAATTAATGTATTAACTTAGCCCCAAGATGGATATGAATCACACAAACACACAGTGACACCAAGACATGCTGCTTCCAGCCAAGAGCTCAGAGCCCACAAGTACCTCCAGGGTCTTCTTCAGTGTCATTATGTTCTCGCTGCAGGCCTCCACGTTGTTTAAAGTCACCTGAAACAGAGTAAGCAGAATGGTCAGCATCTTTTCCAACCTTTAAGAGCAGCCACGCCAAAAGGGCCTTTGTCGCCAAGCTCAGCATTTCAGTCTTTGCTCCTCTGAGGAAGGAACTTGGCACAGAGGAGGAGGGAGCCAGGGGAACATGAAGGAAGGTTCCATTTGCCAGGGAAGAGGATCAGGCACCTGATCCTCAACTTCCTTTTCCCTCTCAGACCCATCTGACTCTTAAAACCCGGCATCGGGCTGTTCCCCATCCAAGAAAGGAAAGAGACTGGCCCAACAGATGGAAAAAGACAGGGAGGTGTTTCCATTTCTACCAGACCTGCAGGCCAGGGCCAGTTGCTTGGGGGAAACTACTGCAAAGAGAATTCCATGCATTTGATCATCAGGCCCAGGCCTTGGTATGTGGGGCTGCCTCTTGACGCAAAGACCTGCTACCCTCTATCCACCTGCTCCTTTGCTGCCTCTCAATACAAGACCTAACCAGTGGGCTCTTCATTGTGAAATAGCATTTCAACCTCCTTTCCTCAACAGAAATTAATTGTATACCAGGTATTTGAATAAGACAAGCATTTCAACCTCTCTTCTCCAATGAATGACACTATGTTGGTGCTTCCAACATCCCACTTTCCTTGGCCCTCAACCCAGCCATACTAGCTCTCTAGGAGACCCTCTGCCTTTCCCTCCAATCCAGGCATTGCCCCCCAACCCCGTTCCCCAACCAGACAACGCACCAGGAAGGACTGCTTAGCCTCATCAGTGCTCTCAATGCCTTTAGGGTCGAACTTCCCCTGCTGCAGGCTGCTCTGCATGAGGCTCACGGCACTGGTCACTCCCCTCTGGAAATCCTGGAAAGGGGTGGCTGGGAAGCCCACACGCAGCTTGTGGCCCAGGATCTCCCTGTAGAAAGAAGGGAACCTCAAGAAAGAATGCTGGAGGTTCAGGGAGCCAAGTTCTTTTGCAGGAAGGAGGCAGGACCAAGGGTTTCAAGTTGCAACACCCCCCCCCCCGCACCCACCCACCCCCGACTCTGGCTAAGAAAGCAAAACTGGCTTCACTGCTAAGAGTGCTGTGCAGGATTTGCAGAGCAAAGCAAGCTCCTTGCCGCCCACCCTTGTGTGACATAAATTCTGCGCTTGGATGCAGGAAGAGTCCATCCCAAGCCATCAGGAGCAGGAAATAGTGGAATCCGTGCATCTATAGTTTATTTCAAACTCAGAACATTCCAGTAAGTAAATTTAATCTGAACAGTGTGCACAGTTCACTTGTCAGACTTCCCTCCAATCCTTAATTTCATGATTCAAAGTCATGGGATCATAGGGTTTTTGGAGATCATCTCCTCCAACCTTCTGGAGGTCCTAGTTCAGCCTCCAAATTTGCAAATCTGTTCTGATTATGTGCAACAGTTATGAAGTCCACGCAGTCCAAAGAGCAGCTTATGTCTTTTTTACAGAGACCTAGACGAGATTTAGCAGAACCTCCTCAGGTTCCCACAAGAGCTCCACATGTTGTCCTTCCCCACCACCTACCTGAACTCTGATTCTAGCTCAGTGATGGAATGGTTGATCATGGCACAGAGACAGTCGATGCTGGAGCTGGAAAGAGCCCTCCCGATGCATTTCTTCACAATGTAGAAAACATCATCCACCATGCTTGAGGTTAGCTGGCCCTTCTCACAGGTGTCCATGGCCACAGCCTAGCAGAAAAGCCAACAGGCATTCATAATTTACGCTGGGCTTGTCAACCCATCAAACACTGGCTCTGCTCAGGCATTCAGGGAGACCTAGCACTTGGCTTCCAAACGTTGCTGTTTCTGAAGACAAGACAGTGAAAGAGCTCTCTCCTCAGCAGAACATGTCAAACTGGTCTTATCATCATCACCGTTTACTCTGCTCAGCTATGGCTTGATTCAAACTGTGTTAAATTTTGCTGATTAAACCACCGTTGGTAAGCCAAACCACCACTATGGGAAACTGAGAAACTCCTAAGCAGAGAGTCTAGTTATTTCAGCTGAGAGAATCTGGCTTTCATCTCTGGCAAGCTGGAAAAACTTCCGGCTGAAGCGTGGATGGTTGGCGAAGTCAAGGTTGACAAGGCTACCCTACACTGGCCCAGCCAAAGGCCGTTTCCTTCCCACTGGACTTCCCATGCAGGAAATGGACCCTCCATGGGACTCAGCCACGCAACTGAGTTTGTTGAGATGGCCTGCTCCATCCAAGAAGGGAAGGAGAACAGATGTGAACTTCCAGGCAGTTCTTTCTACTGTCAGCTCGACTGCCAGATGGGCCGGGGCTGCCATTCAGGCAGAGAAGTGGACGCGCTTGCATGGCCGGCAACGGCCAGGCCGTCATGGAGCCACCACCTAAGAGACCCGTATCACTTTGCTCCGTCATCCATGAGCTGCTGCCTGGCTAGGGCCCCCCAGACTTTGACTGGCTGACCGCTCCTGCATCCACTGAGCTGCCGCCTGGCTAGCAGAACCCTGGCTATACCTGGCTCAGTGAAAAATAGCTGTTCGTCGGAGCGGGAGCAGGAAGCTGGGCAGGATGAGCCGGGATGGGCGGATAGGGGCGTGGCTGGACTGTGGAGGCTGTCTGAGTGGGCGGTGGGAGAGGCGGTGGAGCACACAGGGGAGGTGGGGCACAATTTAAGGGGCGGGTGAGCTAACCACGGTAGTATAAACTTTGATTCCTTTTGGATGGTCACTTTGTGCCGGGTCCACGTTTTCAGATAAACACTCTAACATCAATTTACGTTGCTGGCTTTTCCTTCGCAGGACACTGGAACGTGACACGTACCTTATTCACAGTCTCTCTCATAAAGTATTCTTCCATGGTGATATAGTAGCCAATCAACTCTTGCATGGCACAGCTCAGAAAGCAATTGTGGAGCAGTTTGTCCAGGCACTTCTGATGCTCTGTGGAGCAGAACCACAATGATTAAGAAACAGCAGAATGGTTTGAAAATGATAGAAGCGGGACTTGCACAAAGGTGAAAAAGATGTAATCAAAATCCTGAATTAAGGAGACTTAAATTCTTTGCAGCTACCAGAGAGGTCAACAGATACCGAAGAGATACAGCTGCAAAGGCTCCAGATGGAAAATCTCTGGTGTTGCACCTTAATACCATTTTTCGGCTGCTGGTGAGGCACCTTTTTCAGTGTATAAGACACACTCCTCTCCCCCCACAAAAAAGTAGGTGGAAATGCCTGTGCATCTTATAGAGCGAATGTTGCCTAAGCCCTGCCACCCTTTGGCCTCTGCCTCCTGCAATTTGCCTCCTTGCAGCAAACAGCAAGGTCTTCAGCCCAGCCTGATTTAGCAACAGCAGCTGATTGGCGGTTGGATCAGCCTCCTGGAATACCGCCTATCAGCTGTTCCAGACTGCAGCGATCATCGCTGCCCATTTCCACCTGTGTATGCCCCATTTTCGGCCTTCGTACATCCCATTTTTGGCCTTCACACGCCCCATTTTTGGCCTGCAATTGCTGCTGCCTGGAACAGGCCAAAAACTGGGCATGCAGAGGCCAAAAATGGGACACGCGGAGGTGGCAATGGTGATGGGCAGTGACGATGGCAATGGGTGGTGGCGATCCCCTCAGTCTGGAACAGCTGATAGGGAGGCTGATCCAACTGTCAATCAGCTATTCGTGCTAAATCAGGCTGTGCTGAAGGTGACCAAGCTGTTTGCTTTGCTGTTTGCTGCAAGGAGGCAAATTGCTGGGAGGCAGAGGCAGATTTTTTTTCTTGTCTTCCTCCCCAAAAGCTAGGTGCGTGTTATAGTCCAAAAACTATAGTACCTCCCAACACACCTCGGTATATTAAAAGGCATCTGTGGCCAATCTTGCCACTGAGGAATGAAGGTTGCGGCACCAAAGGCAAGAAAGGCCAGACATGTGGAAAGGACAGGAGGAGTCCCGGCATGCAAAGGCAGCTGCGGCCAGCCCCACTGCAATTCCCACATCTGAATGGGGGCCATGGTGGTGGTGATGATGAAAGAGCTATCACAAGGGCTGCCACTTCCCAGCCGGCCCATTCTCATGCAAAGGAGGCCGTCGTTGCTGCCGTTCTGCTAAACTACACACCATAAGCTAACAGCCCGACATCAGTAACCGGGGGGGGGGGGGGGGGAGGGGGGGGGAGAGGAGAAGCAGCGGGGGACAGAGAGGCAGGGAGAGAACTCAGAGGTACATCAAAAGAATACAGAACTGGCTCAGTTCCCCAAACAAATTGTTAAAATCTGGTTGGACATTGACTGATAAGCAGGGGGGCTGGCCAGAAGCAAGGGAAAGTTAACTATCTTTTGAACATGAAAATCTCAGATCCAGCTTTGCTTCTTTTGTAACTACCTTATCTTTAGTAAAGTATACTTTTGGCTAATCATGGGCCAGGAGGTCTTTCTTTCCTAACTGACCAAGTTGGGACAGTTTCTGGCACTCTTACAGATTGGGTGGTACTGCGGCTAATATCAATAATGAATACATTTTTATGTGATGTCTGATACAATAGCAGCTCACAAGACATTCAATCCTATGGGGGGGGGGGCAGTCCTCAATTTATGACCACAAATGGGACAAGAGTAAGTTGAGTCACAGGGGTGTAAATGTGATTCCAGCTTAACCAGTGACACTTTTTTATGGAGACCGGCAAAAAATGTTGCAATTCTTGATTATATGACCACAGGATTCTGTAACCGGTCATAAATGCAAGTCAATTGCTGAGCACCAGAATTGCAACGACATGATCATAAAGGGGCAGGGTGATGATCATAAAGTTAAATTTAGTTCATAACTGACATTCTCACAGGCTATTGTTAAATTAAACCATTTTTAAGCCATCAGTTGTAAATTAAGGACTACCTGTGCAGTAAAACTAAGTATAAGAAGACAGATATTAAGGTTGAGTGAGAGTGAGAGTGAGAGTGAGAGAGAGAGAGAGAGAGAACGTACCTGCTTTCTAGACTGTAGGCAACCCTGTGTTGCACTAAACCAAACCATGGTTTATGACCCTCAATATTTGAATTCACACCATATATACAATCCACATTATGATATAATGTGTGAAAACCCAACTTTCATAAAAATCAGGTGAAATGTTATACTATTAAATTTTATGGACAGAAACCCACCACTCTTGACAGCGCTTAAGTTGATGGATCAGAACACCACACAAAAGTGGATGGAAGTGTGCATACCTATTGCCCCCCAAGATATCTCTGAGCATATTAATCCTAATAGTATACCTCCAGGATTTAATCTACCCCGACACATATGGGTGACATATAACAGAATTAGAATGACTCATGGGGTGTGTATCGACTCCTTGTATAAATGGGGAAAGACACCTTCATCACAATGTGATTGCGGGGGCCCCCGACAGACTATCCAACATATAGTGAGGGAATGCTCTAACAGAAAGTATCCAGGAGATTCTAGGGACTTCCTCTACATAATGACAGCTACTGACTGGATCTCCAAACTCGACATTAAACTCTGAAATATTATTTCTGTTTTCCTCTTAGGTTTTCTTACTTTAAAAAAAAATGTTTTAAATGTTTTTAACCTGTAAAAATGAAGTGTTTTAATACTGTGTGTGACCAGCCATAAACTAAATAAATAAATATGGACAGCTGTTTTTGTAGTAGAGATGATGTAATGGAAGCATGGCTGACCTTGAGGAAAGAGGGGAAGAGATGCTGCCCAGGTCAAAGAAAGAAACGAAGGATGGACCTACCCTGATGGAGCTGGCAATGAAGAGGGGGCGGGAAGTTTGTCCTTTCAGATTTGCAAGATTCTGTCAATGTAGCCTTACAATAAAGGAGATTTATTACTTTATTATTTTAACATATTTAGGAACCACACATCTCCCTCGTCTGGTTAGGTTTCCTGTCTGGTTTACTTGGGATGGCTGAAAAGCTGCAAGATCCATGAGGCTGGGTCTTTCTTTCTTGACTGTTCAAGGATTGCTGTTCCTGCCCCTCTCTTCTCCAATGGCTTCCTAGGCAGCAGCAGCTCCTTTCTCCAAGATCATCCATGCATTCCATTATATTAAGTCCTTGACTAATTAACAAGCCACTCAGATGTTTGTACTACAAGAAAGTTAACTACAAACCTGCCCTCAAAGCTACAAACTGCCACACACAATTGAATTTTGGGTGCTTAACAAATGGCTCGCATTTACAATCAGTTGCAAGTCATACGACATTGTCCCAGCCACATGACATTTTACAACAGTTTTTGCCATTTTCTGGTAGAAAACAGTACAAAACACCCACTGAAAGTGCTGGATTTGCTTAACTACCACATGGTTCGCTTATCATAAAAATGGTCGCAAAAGCAAATCCGGTCATGAGGTGCAACTTACAACTGCAGTAAATTGTGACCAAAATTCTGGGCTCCACTTGGGTGTTAGTAAGGCCTGCTTGGATGCCTGCTTTCTCTCAGACACAAAGAAGCAACCCCTGCACCAGGGGGGCAGTGTTTATTTCCTTATAGGTTTTCTCACGTTATGGGGGGAGTGTTTCCACTTTCACTGCTAAAGAGCAGATGATCACGGATTCTGAGCCGTAGGAAGGAAGTCAACTGACCCCTTTGCACCTGGTTCTCCAGCAAACACTTGCATTTTACCTTGCTTCACCTCCTCAGAGGCCACAGAATCTCCCACCTCAAAGTCAGAGGTGATGCGCCTCCTGATGAATCTCAGGTAGAGTTCGCTGCGGGCATTCATCAAGGTGACCTCGGTTAAAATAGGGTCAAGCTCCCTGTGAGAAGCAAAGCAAGGGTCAGCCAGAGAAAAGGGACACTGAACCATATCTGCTAAACCAGAATCTCCAACAATGAGTCATCTGGGCAGGACATCTGGCTGCCTTCAGTTTTCTTCCTGCCTCTTCTGCATAGCTCTGCTGAAAGTGCTCTTTCAGTTCTCACAAGAGACACAGAGGCAAAGAAATGGCTAGCTGATTCTGCGTACAGCCAGACACTCCTGTGCAGATTTTCCCAACAAATGAACACAACAGAAATAAATAGGAGTATCAAAGAACAGAAACCAGAACTCCACTTGCTGGGACTAATGGATAAACAAATCAGAAAAGAGTTGGAGAACATTTACATAAGACAACGGTTGTCCATTGTTAGAGAAATGAAGACTCTGAAATACCCACAATGGAGAAATGGCTGGAGAAGATGACAGAACTAGCAGAGATGGCAAAACTGACTTGTTTGATTAGAGAAAGATCAATAACTACATTTATTAGTGACTGAAAACCCCTTATGGACTTTTTGCTGAAAAAAGAAAAAGATGAACATGTGTAGAGATTTGATGGTTAGAAAGACTATGGAAAGAAGGAACTTATGCTGTAACATGGCTCTGAACTGCATCCTACAAACGTCAAATCTCCAAAGACCTACCCAAGGGCCCTCTTTGTAGACTAAAGTTCAGCAGTCAACACCATCATTCCAGACGTTCTTCTAACTAAGCTAAACCAGCTAGCGGTACCTGAACACACTTGTAAGTGGATCATAATATTTCTAACAGACAGGAAGCAGCAGGTGAAGCTAAGTAGAATCACATCAGATACCTGTACAATTAGCACAGCCCCCCCCCCCCCAAGGCTGTGTGCTCTCTCCACTTCTCTCTCTATATCAATGTGCATCTCAAATGACCCATCTGTTAAACTACTGAAGCTCGCAGATGACACAATAGTGATCGGTCTCATTTGAGACAATGATGAAGCTGCATACAGATGGGAAGTTGAATAACTAGCCTCGTTGTGCGACCAGATCAATCTAGAACTGAACACACTCAAAACCGTAGAAATGGTGGTAGACTTTAGGAGAAACCCTTCCAGACTTCCACCTCTCACAATACTAGACAACATAGTATCAACAGTACAGACCTTCTAATTTCTAGGTTCTACCATATCTAAAGACTTAAAATGGACAGCTAACATCAAAAACATCATCAAACAAGCACAACAAAGAATGTTCTTTCTGCGCCAACTCAGAAAGCTCAAACTGCCCAAAGAGCAGCTGATCCAGTTCTACAGAGAAATTATTGGGTCTGTCATCTGCACCTCTATAATTGTCTGGTTTGGTTCTGACATCAGAGGATAATTAGAACTGCAGAAAAAGCAATTACTACCAACCAGCCTTGAGGACCTGTATATTGCACGAGTCAAAAAGAGGTCTGTGAAAATATTTACAGACCCCTCACATCCTGGACATAAACTGTTTCAACTCCTACCCACAAAATGATGCTATAGAGCACTGCACACTAGAACAACTAGACACAAGGACAGTTTTCCCCCAAATGCCATCACTCTGCTAAAGAAATAATTTGCTCAACACTGTCAAACTAGTTTTGCATTATTGCATTACTATTAATCTTCTCATCATTCCTATCACCCAATTCCTCCCACTTATGACTGTATGACTGTAACTTTGTTGCTGGTATCCTTACAATTTATATTGACTGTTTCCTAATATTTGATTGCTTATTTGTTCCCCATGACTATCATTAAGTGTTGTATCTTATGATTCTTGATGAATGTATCTTTTCTTTTATGTACACTAAGAGCCACAAATTCCTTGTGTGTCCAATCACACTTGGCCAATAAAGAATTCTACTCTGCTCTACTCTACTCTATTCTATAACTGTAGAGAGAGGGTAAAATATAAATGTAATTGCTGTTAAGAAAACTGGAAGCTCTTCTTTATAACTCTTTCTCTCTTTCTTTTCCCTTTCCGTTTCTTTCATTTTACCCCTTTCCACTTCAATCTTTACTTTCTTTTCTTTTTTCTTTCAAAATCTATATTATTTTTATTTTCTTAAAATTTCTGTAATAAAAATTATACTGTTAAATGAAGTATCAAAGAACACCATGGATTGTGGCCCATGTTGGGGCCAAAAGCCTCTAAGGGGAATTTTAACTTCTCCCCAAGTTAGACTGGAAAACTGTCACTCACCTCCACAAATCTGACCTCTCTTGTGCAGCTCAGAGAGTGAGGAGGGAAGCTCAAAGCTTCCAGGCAAGTCACATTCGTTGGGGGTAACATCCAAATACCCCAGCGGAGCCGCATAAACCATTTTTGGTTCACTTTCCCAGGGAGGACAAGCACCTGCGTGGAAGGGCTGATAGCCCTCTGGGAGGCTATCAGCAGCCAGCCAGTCCAATAAAGAGAGAGCCAAGGTGGCACAGTGGTTAGTGTGCTGTACTGCAGCTACTTCAGCTGACTGCTAGTTCAGCAGATCAGCAGATGAAATCTCACTGGCTCAAGGTTGACTCAGCCTTCCATCCTTCTAAGGTGGGTAAAGTGAGGACCCAGATTGTTGGGGGCAATATGCTATTTAGTATACTGTCGATTGTTGTAAGCTGCCCAGAGTCCTCGGACAGTGGGCGGCATAGAAATATGATTAATAAAAAATAAAAATAAAGTTGTCAGAAACCCCAACGCAGACTTTGTTGCCCAGCAAATCCCAACTTCCCCCAGTAAAAAGCTTGTCTTGCTTTCACCTGAAAGAAAGAGAAAAGAGATGTGCCCCACCTTGGTTCGATCTTTTCTCCCGCCACACTCCTCATCACGCTGCTCTGAACATGCTGGAACTGCAAGCATTGGAAGACAAGAGCTGTCAGGCCCCCCACTCTTTACTGGGCAAGCCCAAGCAGGCAGTGGCTGCAGGGGATACATCTCAGCTACAGCAGACCTGGCTGCTGCTCGACCCATTTCCAGGACCCTCAGCACCTGCTGACAGGGCTGGGAATGGCAGAGCTCTGCAGGCCGTCAAATGCCTCGGAAGCAAGAACCCTCGGCCACCTTTCGTCTCGATACAGCCCGGCATGCAGCTTCCAAAGATGAGGCAAACCCAGAAAATCTGAGCCCAGGCTCTCACCCTTGACAGCTGCTTCCTTTCCCTGCTTAGCCCAGGTGTGATTCTTGCTGCAGGAGCTGCTAGGAAGCAAAGGGGTTTGCAACAAAAGGCTGACTGTGGGAAGTCACACTGTCCCAGTCTCCCTGCTAAAAGGATGGCTTGAGACATGGGGCAGTTTCCACACTTGAAAGACTCTCGGGACCAATCTCTTAAGTGCAGGAGCCACGGCACTGAGCCTGATTCAGACCCCAGAGGACACTGAGAAGCTGGACCTTGGCAGCCTAGAGTCCCGCCCTGCCTGGACAAGCACCTCTGCTTCCCAGGATCAAGGATCCCAATTGGGCCCAAGGCCAACATCAAGTGGTTCCGCTTCATTCTTTAGGTTACAGTCAGAATAGCTCCTGTAATGCTGGGTGGGAGAACAAGGGAGCAAAGGCTCAGGCCCAATTCCCTCTGCTGCCCATTGCTGGAACACATAGAGTGATTTTAGCTTGTCCGGCCCCGGCACAGCTTAACTGGAACATTCTGAAGAACTTTCCAGGCAAGGGGCTTTGTTCTTAATAAAAAGCAAGATTTATTTTCCATTTCACGCACACTCCTGAGAGCAAGAGCCAGCCAGTCACAGGAGATCCGCCTGGAAGACCCAGACTTCCTCCCTCCCTCCCCACCTCCCTCCCTCACCTGCCTACGATAGTCTCTCTGCTGGATGAACTTCTCCACCACCTTCTCCACCTGCTGGTCACATTCCGCCTGCAGATGCTTGATCAAAGCATAAAGCCTGCCAGGTCCATAGTATGTCTCCACAATGGGCTGGTGGGTCTCCACAATACGTGCAATGCCTACAAAGAAACCCCAGACACACGAAATCTCAGGGAGCAGAAAATTTGCTGCCAAATTGCCAGTTTTTAACACAAAGAGGAACATACTAGGAATCAATGAATTAAAAAGTAGGTTTTGACCTTGCCTGTTCACTCTTAAATGTGGGAAAGAGCCACTCACATCCAACCCTGCCTAGGATACAGAAATCAGCCAGAACCACAGCAAAAGGCTCCTGCCAATTCCACTGCCTCCTCCCTCCCTCTTGAGCCTATCAAGGCTTTGTTGTATTTTGTTAGAACTCAAAGACTTCCTGGAGGCCTCAGTCTAGCTTACTGCTTTCTTTGTCCTCCTCAATGATATTCCATAGAAAGGCAGCCCAAAGGAGCTCAGGGGCCCCAGGCCTGTGCAGGTGGAAGGCTCAACATGGCTGTGGAGGTTCCTCGGGGGTTCACCCAAGCAATAACACCTTATTCATTTCTGAGTTTTCAGGATGAAAGCAGAGCAGAACTTTACCTTCAAAAAGGAGCGTCAGCGTGTCTGCAAACAGGACTGCATATCGCCGATCTGTTGGGTCAGTCTGTAATGCTAACTGTAAATTCTCTTCTGCTTTGTTAGCAACCTGGAAAGAAGAGGCTCCCTTAGCCTGCTCTGTTGTCTCACAGCACCCATTGGTGCAAGATGGCTCACCACTGCCATCTCCTACTTTTTAATGTACACCAACTCTCCAAGGTCTTCCTGAAACAAACTGCAGATACTCCAAGGGACAAATAATAGGCAGTTACGAAAGACTTCAATTATCAGCTGGGACAGACAAAACACACTAAGTGCATCTTCTATAAATTCTTGGCAAGATTCCTCATTAAGAAGATAGATGATTGAAAAGGAAATTCACACTCATCGCAAGTGGTAGGGAACAGCTGGCCAATGAAGTGCTAATGGTGAAAATCCAGTGAAGAGATTGCTCCGTACTGGAATTCTCAAACTTATAGAAAACCAAGGGGAAAAGGATAATTAATATTGGATTTGGGGAATTGGGCATTTAATAAATTTAAAAAAAGAGGTATTCTTGAAGCAAGACTTATGAATTTATTTCTAACTTTTATCACACACACACAAAATATGCAAGCTTCAGGGAAATTCAAAATTATAGAAGGAATGGGGAGAAATGTATAGATGGCTAAGACTGGAAAAGATTGCTAACACCACCAGTTTAGGGATGCACCCCCAGGTATTGCGGCTTATTAACTGATCTCTGCAGTACTGCTGATACAAGCTGAACACAACTTGGCAGTATGAAGCTCGACAGCTTACACTTTCCTATGGTAACAAACACACCTCAAACATTAGAAGAAAAACTGATTGCAGCTCAATGAAAGAAACTGAAGCTATCTAGGAAACTGGAAAAGGCCCTGGAGTAAACACTGAAGCCAAATGAAATCAGTGAATAACAGAGTTTCGTGTGGTTCCTCAAAGGACACCGGCTTCTGTTTGTCTTTATAGCCAATTGAGCGCGGATCAGAAGAAGAAGCCGGGCCACCAGATCTCTTCCATTCACCAGACTGACAAAGTGCAGAGAAGTGAGAAATCCTCTCAGCAGCACAAGTGTTGCTGTTCACCCCCAGGCCTGCAAGGTGCTTACCTGCTTGCAAAGGTATCTGGAGAAGTTACTCAGCCCCTCATCATGCAGGCCCAGCAGGGGGAAGATCTTGAAGAAGCGTTCCACTTGAAGCAGGTCTTCCTGCTTCATGGCAACATCTAATTTTTCAGTAACAATTGTCTTCAGCTGCTGTTCTGCTTCTTGCAGGAGCTTCAAGTTGGCATCAGTTATGGTGCCTGCCAGGGAAGAGAATGAGCTGCAATATTATTGTTTTATAGATGCCGAGATTAATTTAACTAAATAATCCAGGCTCTTAAGAGTAAAAACTTGGGAGTAAACTATTTCACTCCTAACTAGAGGATAAACTCTAATTCCAATGCTGAATAAAGTAAAAAACATCTGGTTTTCCTGGCAGGGAAGGGCTAGAAGCCTTTAAAACCAGTAACAACAGCCACATTCATGGTTTGCTGCTAGCCACAGGCAACTTAATATGAGGCAGCTTCAAAATAAATTTTGAGGATGTGTTTTTGATACGAGATTACTGACTTCTTACAGTCAGTTTAATGGTCAAGAAAAATCACAATGGTCATTATGCTGATATAGCATGATGTAGTATTTTATAGTATTTGGCATTGTTTGTTATAGAACAGTATCACATGCGTATAACACAGTGATGATATACATGCCACAATGCCAATTTATACCATTTGATATCCTATCTTTTTCAGTGAACCTCACACGTTACGAACAGGTGACACTGGAGAAGGTCTGGGTGCAGAAGGACTGAGAGCAGGAAGGCCCTCTGAAAGGCCAATGCTATGGGGTGGGGGAGCCCACTCAGGAAGAGCAAGACATCAAATGGCCTTCATACCCTCCTGGCCCTGCCTGCTCAGCTCAATCACGGACTTGTCCAAAGAGAGGTAGCGGTGGACATGAGCCGCCGCCTGCTCGTAGTCTTCACTTCTCAGGGCCGCCTGGACACCATCAGTGCAGAACTTCAGGTCCAAAATATCATCTGATCTCTGGATGGCCTGGTAGAGGCGGTTCTGCCAAAGCAAAGTGAGCAGGTTTACAGACTAACTTCATTAGTAAACAACAACTATACTTTTTTTTTTTTAATTTGATTTATATGCCGCCCTTCTCCGGAGACTCAGGGCGGCTTACAATGCGTTAAGCAATAGCCTTCATACTTTTGTATATTTATATTTATACAAAGTCAGCTTATTGCCCCCAACAAACTGGGTCCTCAATTTACCCACCTTATAAAGGATGGAAGGCTGAGTCGACCTTGAGCCTGCCTGGGATTGAACTCGCCAGTAATTGCAGCAGCTGGATCTTAAATGCTGCCTTTGTAGGAGGCATGACTCCCCTACGCTACTCAGGCTCCTTTTACTGTAATACTGTCTACAATCTTAATTCACCAGGACCAATCTGGCTTTTTACCAAAAAGACAACTGAGAGACAACATGAGAACTGTTTTTAATCTTATTGAATACTGACAATTTAACAACAAGAAACAAGCAGCTCTAATATTTTTGGATGCAAAGAAAGCTTTTGGTAACTTAAATTGGTATTTTAAATTTAAAGTTTTGGAAGGCATGGATTTTGGAGAGAAATTTATCCAAGGGTATAAACATACTCATTAGAGCAAACATTATCACTGAAGATTTATGTAAACCATTTGAAAAGTGTATAAGACAAGGATGTCCTCTATCTGCCCTGTTTTTTACATCAATGCTGGAAGTTGTGAATAGAATATCAGAGGATGAGAAGATAAGGGCATAAAGAAAAATTTATAAATTGAGAGTTTTCACTATTGACTTAAATTATATTTCTGGGAGACCCAAAAACTGCTACAGAACACTTGATGAAGAAGCTAAATGACTTATAAACAGAAAACAAAAAAAGCTTGTTAAGAATATGGCTTCTCAAGATAATGAAATATTGACAAGAAAATCAGGTTTTAAGGTGGAGAAAAAAGTGAAATACGCTGGGCCTATATTGACAAATACAAACTGTTTGAAAATAATTTTGTCCCTGTGTGGAGTGACATTAAAAAGACTTACTAAGATGCGATACTTTGCACTTATCGCTATTATGTAGCGTCCGGGTAATAAAGTGGAGGGTGTAACGTTATTAAAGGTCATTCTACCGCTCGGGAAAAAGTCGGATTTTCCTCCCTTTTATTCTACCCCGCTTTTCCCCTTACTTTCGTTCTTATTTCTGTTTAATCCTCCAGCAGTGGAATAGTGCTGCATAAAGCGAGCAAGGCGGCCGGCCCAGCGCCTCCCTTCAGCTTCGGCGTTTCTGTTACGGGGCGGCGGCGGCACCCACCTTGGCCAGGTCCAGCTGGCGGACCTTGCTGCTGACGTTCTCGGCCAGGCGGCAGGTGAAGGCGATGGTGCCCCCCAGCTGCTGCGCGTCCCCCTCGATCAGCTGCAGGTTGGGGCTGCGGAGACGGAGAAAGAGCGGCAGCTGAGGCTCCCCGCCACGGGACCCCCCGCCCGCCCCGGCCCCCGCCACTCACCCCATCCGGTGCAGCGCCGCCACTTTCCCCTCCAGGGCGCCGCGCTGCTCCAGCAGCAGTTCCAGCTCTGCCCGCGTCTCGCCCTGCAACGAAGCAGACGCGCATTCGAGGCCGCCTCCCGCCGCCGCCGCCGCCGCCCCCCCACCACCCGCCGGCCTCCCCGCCCCCCACCTCCTCGCGGCACAGGCGCCCGTAGGCCTCCTCCAACTCCGGCAGCTCGGTGAGGCCGCGCAGCTGCTCCAGCGACAGCGCCGAGGCGCACATCTCGGTGGCGGTGCGGGCAGTGGCGGAGATCCGGTCGGGCCTGGGCGCCGAGGCGGGGCCTGACGCGCGGTCCGAGGGGGCCTCAGAGGCCGTGGCGCTGCGTCAGGCGTGGCGAGGGCAGCCCGCGCGCCGCGTGCCTCGAAGGACCCCGGGGAGGATCACGGGCCTTGCGGCAGGCGAGGGGCGACGGGATCCGCCGCCATCCGCGCCGTTCTGCGGTAGGTGCCGTTGAATCTCGGCCGGGGAGGCAGCCAGGGACGGCCGCGGCCCTCTCCCCGGCGGTCCTGTCTCTGGGAGGGCGGCTGCGGCGCGGTTGTGCCTTTGGCCCTGGCGCGGGATGAGCTCCCGGATTGTGTCCCCGACTGCGCGGGTCTCTGCTCCTTCTCCGGCCTGGTCCATTAACCCGCCGCCGCGTTTCCTTCCCTTCATCTCGACTGCGTCTTAAACGCGTTCCCAAAAGGGCGTTGGGCCTTTCTGCCCCAGGCACGGTCTCCTCCCTTTACTAATTGAGTTGCAAGAACTGGAGAAGTACTTTGCTTGGCAAATGTTCTACGAAGCCCCCAATGCTTACGGGATTCGTTGTTTCACTCTTTTTCTAGCTGGTGGGCTGAAGGGAAACGACGTCAACCGGCACCATGTTCCTGTACAACTTAACTCTTCAACGGGCCACTGGCATCAGCTATGCCATCCACGGGAATTTTTCAGGTAAACTTCGCAAGGCCGCATGCAAGCGCCAGCACTTGTTTGTTTATGTATAGTTCCAGAGGAGTGAAAGTAGGTATGACCTGATGATATGAACTCTGACAACCTCCCCTAAGGATGCCTTTGGCAATCAACTAGAGGTGAAACCTAGGTTGAATTGATGGCTTTTCAAATGCTGTGACAGTGGTTAAAGAATTCCAAAGTGGGGACCACAGCAGAAAAGGCTCTGTTATTTGGCTTGTGTTCTAAATTTTGGTGGAGAAAGGCCTCTTAGAAGGCTTTTTCAAGATATTCTTACCAAATGGGCAGATTTTGCCATGCTGGGCAATGCCTAATGTATTTTGAGTTGTTGCCTCCGGAAGCCTATTGGTAACCAAGGCAGCAATTTTAGAAGAGGTTTAGAAGAGGTTAACAACTCTTCTAAAGTTGCTGCCTTAGTTACCAATAGGCTTCAATGGTAGGATTGACTCACTACTTCATTCTGGACCAGTTGTAGCTTCCAGGTCTTCTCCAAAGGCAATCCCAAGTAATGAGCAATACAGTTAGGGGGTGATCAAGGCATGCATTGTCATTGCTGAAATACCTACTGTATGTAGACTAGCAACTGGTGTACCAAAGATAACTGAGCAAAGATGTGGGGAGCCACAGCCTGCATATAATGGAAGGTGGGGAAGAGGTGCTGCCTAAGAAGCAAATCAGATTAGAGGCAGGAACCCCCAGTGATTTAAGAGTCAAAGAAATAAACTAAAAGGACCAACCCTAATGTATGAAGTGGTTAAGAGTAGTGAGTAAAAGTTCATATTTTCAAACTTGAAGGATTCTGTTAGTATTTTAAAATAAAATAGATTTAGCTCATCTAGTTGTGTCTCTTATCTGATTCACCAGGGAGGATTGACATGCTACCTGCTGTTTAAGCAGTATAATTTTTTCTTATTTTATGCAAATTTATTATATAACTGATAATTTTCATCCAATTTTACTCACGTTGTTTAAAAAAAACCCTTTTGTGTAGTTGGATGATTATATGAGGTTAGATGAGGTTTGGGGGAAATTGACTTTAGCAGAAAGCAAGGGCAAAACAGAGCCTGAGTAGCGTAGGGGAGTAATGCCTCCTACAAAGGCAGCATTTAAGATCCAGCTGCTGTAATTATTTGCGAGTTCAATCCCAGGCAGGCTCAAAGTCGACTCAGCCTTCCATCCTTTATAAGGTGGGTAAATTGAGGACCCAGTTTGTTGGGGGCAATAAGCTGACTTTGTATAAATATAAATATACAAAAGTATGAAGGCTACTGCTTAACGCACTGTAAGCCACCCTGAGTCTCCGGAGAAGGGCGGCATATAAATCAAATTTTTAAAAAAAGGGGGGGAGCCCATATTTCTGATTTCACCAGGGCTCCCAAATCAGTAAGCAACTGCTTCATGAAGAGCACAGTTTCATTCTGGTTGACCATTGGAATTGATGCTCTTCAAATATCTGTCTTTGTTCTATTATTTGGTCTGGGAAAGATTTAATCTGAGTTTATATTGCCCCTGGCAGCCTCCCCAAGTCTTGGTCCAAGCATCGCATAGCTTGAGTCTCATCAACATACTGATGGTGTTTTGCCTTGAACTGGGGGAGGGTTTTATGTAGGCCTTTGTTTTGATGTTAAGTGGGAGGCTGCAGGAGAGCCCAATGGTACCATACATTGGAGCAACCCATTCTTGTCCATTTTCGTGAGTGTAGTAAGAGTCCTATGTAAAAAGATCCAGCCTCACTCACCATGTTAGATTTTGTCCAACTGACATCCACAATGTTTTGCCTGCGAAGGAACTTGCAGAATCCTCATTCTGTACATATCTTTGCCCATCTTTCCTAAAAGGGTTTGGGTAACTGAATGGACTACTGTGTGGGAGTTTAGACACAAGAAATCAAGAGAAGGATGGTTTGTGGTTCCTAACTGACATTGGATTGAAGTTAATGAGGAGGCTAAGGCTTTAATCTTCCTGAGTTGCTGATCGTAGCTTGCATTTTCCAGGTACTAAACAGCAAGAAATTGTTGTTTCCCGAGGGAAAATCTTGGAATTGCTTCGTCCTGATCCAAACACTGGAAAGGTTCATACCTTGTTGACAGTAGAAGTTTTTGGCATCATTCGCTCCCTCATGGCCTTCAGATTAACTGGTGGGACCAAGGACTACATTGTGGTGGGCAGTGATTCAGGCCGCATCGTCATCCTGGAATATCAGCCTTCTAAAAATGTGTTTGAGAAAATTCATCAGGAAACCTTTGGCAAGAGCGGCTGCCGCAGAATTGTTCCTGGACAGTACTTGGCTGTGGATCCTAAAGGGCGGGCTGTCATGATCAGTAAGTTGTATGCGAATGGCAGTTGGAGAAAATGGTTAAAAGAAATTTATTACAAATGCGGTTGAGTGATGCATGCCATTAGTGTCTGGTGTCCATATCTGTGTTTATTGCGCTTATGGTATTTTGGCAATGATTTGACTCTCAGTTGCATGTTTTGTGAATTTATGGTTTATGCTTTAGCATGTTCTCTGGCCTTAGCTGGTTGTGGTTTATTTTGTAAGGCTAGTATTATATGAAAATGGCCAGTAAGTGTTTTGATCAGAGGTTTTAATGTTTTTGCTTGTGGGGCTTGTTTGGATTTTTGAAAAAGTATCAAAGGTGCCATCATAAAATTTGGGGGTCCGTGGTAGTTGCAGCCAGTCGGAATTCATGGATTTCGCAGAAAGACATATTTTTCAGAGCATAAGATGCACCGGAGTATAAGATGCACCTTAGTTTTTTGGGAGGAAAATAAAAAAGCTGATCTGGATCGGCCTCCCAGATGTGTCTGGGTGTCTGGATCGGCCTCCCAGAAGGAGGGCATTTTCACAAGGGCATTTTCTATCGAATCAGTTGAAAAATCAGCAGTTTGGCCTGAAATGATGATTAGGAATTCATGTCTCTTCTCTGAAATAAGTTATGGAGACACTTGGATCCATTCTGATCAGGTATTTGTTATAATTACTTGTTGGCTTTTAAATACATCTTGGTGGCAAAAACTAGATTCAGTGTATGAAGAAACACTGGCTTGAAAGAAAGAGAGAGAGATGTATCCAGTGGGTGCCCTCAGGCTTCTGCCCAGGGCACAGTGCTCTTCACTTTTCTATAAACGACTTAGATGAGCTAGAAGCAGATGTGTAATCCCCAAAGTTAGGTGGGGATTGATGGCATGTCTGAAGATAAGTTCAAAGCCCCCCCTCTTTTTTTTTTAATTTTTCAACAAAATGAAGTCCAGTTGTGAGAAATGTAGAATTCTCTACCTATATGGGAGAAGTCAGATGAGTAATAGTACCTGGTTTGGCAGTAATATTTGTGATCTTGGTTGCTGGTAGACTGTAGGTTAAAAATAAACCTGCAGTGTGTAGCAGCTAACAAAACAGCCAATGTAATCTTAGTCTTATTAATAGAATAATGTTGAGATTATGCAAGGTGATAGTTCCATTGTTCAGGCCGTACCTGTGGCACTGTCCAGGTTTGGTTAGCACAGTATAAGAAGAATGGTGAGGAACTGGAAAGAGGGCCAAGAGGAGGAGAGAGGGTCGGCTAGTTTTCATGAAGCATGGTTAAAAAAAATTGGGTACATTTAGGTTAAAGAACAGAAAGGCTAAGGGGAGAGCTCTTTGATCGATATAACTGATATAGACGGCTGCCTAGCAACTCTGGGCAGCAAATAACATGAAACCATTATTACATCATTTAAAAGTAAAACCTGAGAATTAAAAACAAGATCGTAGCAATCTACTCAGTCAATATTGATATGAAGCCCTGATACATACCCCCACAATCTCCAGATACCAGGAAAGATCCCTGTCTCCACTCAGGGCAGAGAGGTACACTATCTAGCTCCGTGATGGCGAACCTATGGCACACATACCGGAAGTGGCACGCAGAGCCATCTCTCCTGGCATGCAGAGCCATTGCACGTTACTCTTCCAGGTTCCGCTGCGCCAGCCAGCTGTCTTCACACACATAGGAGTGCCAGAAACCATGTGCATGCGAAGAACAGCTCGTGTGTCCATAGACAAGATCCCCGGTGGTCGCGTACTAGGGGAGAGAGCTGTCGGCCAGGGCGGGCCAGGACTTCCCTCACCATCCGAGCAGGCTTCTTGTGCAGCCCCAGCCCACGGCGACATGCACCTGCGGTCTGGAGCGCCAGTCCGGCTTGGGTGCCCCAGAAGAGCAGCAGCAGCAGTGCTGCTTATTCTTGGTGGCTGGTGAGGACAGTTTTCCTCCAGAATCCTGGGCGCAAGCGGAAGGTGAGAACCGCAGCGTGGCCCCAGGAAAGGAGCAGGGGCAAGCACCAAGAATGCTGGACTGACAGCTGCGCAGCCTCAGCTGTCAGTCCGGCACCAGGATGAGAATTGGTGCGTAGCTCCACAGCCCCAGGAGAGTAGCAGAGGCAGCACTGCTTGTTTTCGTTGGTGGGTGAGGTTCTCACCCTGCTGCTTGTGCCCGGGATTCTGGAGGAGAACTGCTGCCCCTACCTCGCCCGCCACCAAGAACAAGCAGTGCTGCCGCAGGAGCGGAGTCCACGCTGAAGGAATGTCTGTCCGGCGCCAGGGTAAGACATGCGCCAGCCGGGAAGCGGGTGTGCTCCCTTGGCAGAAGGGGCAGGGGGGCTGCACTGGCTTGTTCTTGGTGGCAGGCTGGGGGGAGGCACTTCATTGACACTCTTCTGGGTTCCGGCGGCGCCCCCGCAGCCTGTTTTTGGTCCCAGGAGGCTTTAGGGAGGCTTGCCGGGCCCAAAATGGGTGGCAGGGGGTGTGGTGTGCATGTGGGGGGGGGCTATGCGCGCTGGGAGTGGGGTCATGCCCACATGCGTGGCCCACCCTCCCCCTGCTTTTGACACGTGACAGGAAAAAGGTTCACCATCACTGATCTAACTACTAATACCTAGCCCCAGCAGTCAGTGACCTCACCCAGGAATTTCATGTTGCTGCTAAATAGGAGTAAGGAGAATGTAGAGCCCCGTGGCAGGCCACAGAGTTGGAGTTGCAGGCTAAACCTTCCCCTCTTAGCAATATCACCCGGAAGTGGCCCTGGAGGAAAGAGCAAGACCAGCGCAAATCTATCTAGTCTTTGACTTCTTGTCACAGGGAAGAAAGTGTGGATTAATTCTCCACCGTGCCTGAAGACGGGACCAGAACCAGCCAGTGGAAGCTTCACAAAGAGACATTTGCTGACTGTCAGAGCTATGAAGCGGTGGAAACAGCAGCCTGACTCCTGGAGTCATGGAAGGCTCTGTCACTGCAGACTAAAGCAAGAGAGGGGCAGCCATTTGTCTGGGGAGGAGGAGAAGGTTGGACTAGAAGGCCTCCACATTCCCTTCCAATCCTAGGACTCTATGGAATTCAGTTTCAGGATTCAGTTCTTTTTGTAGCCTGGAGAAGCTCTGCTACGGTGGTGAAACAACCAGGGCTTCCTATAGGAAGAGGCAGCTCAGAAGCTGGGAAATCACTTCGTGCAGGTATGGCAGTTTCAGAGCTAGATGGTTTGTTTTTCAGGGGATTGTTCTAGAAAGATGATTTATTTTTTATTTTATTTTATTTATATGCCGCCCAGGGTGGATTTGATTTAAATCAAACTGATTTAAATCACAATTTAAATCACTAGTCAGTAAGGCTTGATAGTTTTCTACATAAAGACTAATTCTTGCTGGTATAACTTTAATATGCAAGTAGATGAAGATTTTTAGAATGACAACTTTTCATATTAGTTTTTTTATCCCCAGTTTAATAGGTTAATCATTCATATTTGGACAACTTTTCTGTGGTATTTAGGAAGGAGAAAAATAATCATTACCTTAATAATAACAATTTAAATAGATTTATTCAACTGAAACAATAACATTACAGCATATGTTATTTGCTTAAACAAACATCCATGTTTGTGAACTAATTTGGCTAAACAAAATATATATATTTTAAGAAACTTAGACTGTCCGCCCAGCTACACATGAAAAACTTAAATACTGTCCTCTGTAGCTCACTCGTCATCTTCATCTTCTTCTTTGTTCATAATCTGGAAAAGAAAAACAAGCTTTCCTGCTTTATCGGGTCCCAAACGATTTCTCAATTTAGAATGAATGAGTCCAAAGGAAGTGAATATTCTTTCAACGCCTGCAGAAGAAGCTACTGCTGTTAAAAGTGAAATCATTACTTGAACAGTCTCTAAATCCAAGTGCTTAAGTGACTTCCACCAGTTCACTGGTGTGACTTTCTTTAAAATATCTTCAACAAATGTGGGTTCTCAATCAGACGGAAAGAAGAGTTCGTTGCATACAAGAAGTGGCAGTAAAAGTTATAATAAGAAAAATAGCTGTTTTATTGCTGATGCTGTTGAAATTTGGAAAGAACTGAGTGAACACTTAAAAACAGAATTACACATGGATAGAATTAAATTACGAGCATTAAAAAAACGAATGGGACAAGTACTGTCTCCAGGTCATTTTTTGGCAAATATTGTCAATATCCAGTATCAGGGTCAAAACTTAACTGCTGAGGAAGAAGAGTTAGCTATGACATGGGTATCCAGCAATCATCCATCTGTAATGCCAACTATAATAAACTTCAAAGCTAAGGGGGAACCATTCAAGAAACATATATTTCATTAATATGGTTCAATCACTGAGACCAGGATACAGTCCACCCAGCAGAGCAAATGTTGCAGGGAAACTGCTGGATAAAATTGATTGGCGTTCCAAAATAAAAGTCTCAAACCCCGTTAAAATACCCAATTTAAAACCCCAGAGATTAATAGTACCAAAAATTTTAAAACCCCATTAAAATCATTCAAGCAAGGCCGGCTTGTTGGAATAAATAAGTCTTAAGGGCCTTTAGGAAAGCGTGGAGGTCCGGGATCAAACGAATTTCAGGAGGCAGCTCGTTCCATAGGGTGGGTGCCCCCACAGAGAAGGCTCTCCCCCTGGGAGCCGCCAGCTGACATTGCTTGGCTGATGGCACCCTGAGAAGGGCTTCTCTGTGTGAGCGTACTGGCCGGTGGGAGGTTATTGGTAGCAGCAGGCGGTCCCGCAAATACCCCGGTCCCATGCCATGGAGCACTTTAAAGGTCAAAACTAAGACCTTGAAGCGCACCCGGAAGACCATCGGAAGCCAGTGCAGCTCGCGCAGGAGAGGTGTCACGTGGGAGCGCCCTGTCGCTCCCATAATCACCCGCGCAGCCGCATTCTGGACCAGTTGGAACCTCCGGGTGCACCCCAAGGGGAGCCCCATGTAGAGAGCATTACAGTAGTCCAGGCGAGACGTGACGAGTGCATGAGTGACTGTGCACATGGAGTCCCGATCCAGAAAGGGGCGCAACTGGCGCATCAGGCGAACCTGATAAAAGGCTCCCCTGGCCACGGCTGCCATATACCCTTCCAAGGACAGCCGTGAATCCAGGAGGACACCCAAGTTGCGAGCCCCCTCTGTGGGGGCCAATGTCTCACCCCCAATAGCCAGCGATGGCACCAGCTGGCTATACCGGGACGCCGGCATCCACAGCCACTCGGTCTTGGAAGGGTTGAGACGAAGCCTGTTCCTCCCCATCCAGACCCGCACGGCTTCAAGGCACTGGGACATTACTTCGAGGGCATCATTGGGGTGGTCAGGGGTGGAGATGTACAGCTGAGTATCATCAGCGTACAGTTGGCAACTCACCCCAAAACCACGGATGATCTCACCCAGCGGCTTCACATAAATGTTGAACAGGAGCGGCGAGAGGACCGACCCTTGTGGCACCCCGCAAACGAGGCGCCTCGAAGTCAACCTCTGCCCCCCTGCCAACACAGACTGCGATCGGTCGGAGAGATAGGAGGAGAACCACCGCAGCACGGTGCCTCCCACCCCCAAAGCCCCCAACCGATGCAGCATGATACCATGGTCGATGGTATCAAAAGCCGCTGAGAGATCTAACAGGACCAGGACAGAGGAACAACCCCTGTCCCGAGCCCTCCAGAGATCATCCACCAATGCGACCAATGCCGTCTCCATGCTGTACTCAGGTCTGAAACCGGACTGGCACGGATCTAGATAGACGGTTTCATCCAGGTAGCTATTTTATTGTTGATGCTGTTGAAATTTGGAAGGAATTGAGTGAACACTTAAAAACAGAATTACACATGGACAGAATTAAATTACAAGCATTAAAAAAACTAATGGGATAAGTACTGTCTCCAGCTCATTTTTTGGCAAATATTGTCAATATCCAGTATCAGGGTCAAAACTTAAATGCTGAGGAAGAGGAGTTAGCTATGACATGGGTATCCAGCAATCATCCATCTGTAATGCCAACTATAATAAACTTCAAAGCTAAGGGGGAACCATTCAAGAAACATGTTTGCTGAATGTATTTTAAAGAAAGTCACACCAGTGAACTGGTGGAAGTCACTTAAGCACTTGGATTTAGAGACTGTTCAAGTAATGATTTCACTTTTAATAGCAGTAGCTTCTTTTGCAGGCGTTGAAAGAATATTTCACTTTCATTTTGTACTGCTTGTCTGCTTGCCCCTTCCTCCTCACACTTAGTTTCACTTTCTTCTTGTGCAGATCTATTCCACTCCAAAAAATCAGAAAAATATTGTTTCTATTCTATTCACTGAACTTCTTGAAACTTAGCATTGAAGAGGTTGATTCTGTATTCATAGGTTTGTAGAACAATAGGATTACGGTCTTTTTCTTAACTCTGTTCATGTTATAACATTTTTGCTGTGAAGAAGAGGCATGTGATCTCTGCTGAGTCAAATTCAGTTTGGAGAACTGCAAAAGTAAACCAAGCATCTGTGATATCTTGTAGGCAGAGAAACTGCCCAATAATCTTACAAAAACCTCTGGAAGAGCATGACATTGTGAATGGATTAATGGAATTTATTTACCAAAAAATTTAAACCTATACAGCCTTATTCTACATAATTAAAAAACTAATCTTTATTTCAAGATGGAACAACCTTTGGATGGTAATATATTTTCCTCAAAAAGAATTTTTTTAAAAAAAATCAGATTTAAATAAAAAAATCTGATTTTTTTGATTTTTTAAAAAAAAATCATTGATTTTTATCCATCCTGATGCTGCCCTATCTCCAACGGACTCAGGGCAGCTCACAACAATAAAATCTACAAAGCCATTGTATGAGTTAAAATCTAGTTAAACCGAATAAAATTTAAAAAACCCCATCAGTCCAGATTAGAAGGTTAGAAGCTAAAAGATAATACTGTTGGACAACACTGTTGACCCATGTTGCTTCCAGCATTCCAGGAGAAATTCTGTATGTTTCTTTTCTATCGCTTAAGCTTTATGAAGTAGTCTGGGTTGGAGTTTTTTCACATCAAGCAACTGCATAGTGAGAAGAATGTGCTGAAGAATCAATTACATTGGGAAAGTTTATGGTTCAAAATGATCATGATAAACCACTTCTGTGGCTGGACATGGTTCCCCCATCTACCCTGCATCCCATTTATGGTTCTAGACTGGCTGAAATTTTTAGGCACTTCGGACTTTCTTAATGGAAAGTCTGCTTATTATTTTCAGCTGTGCTGACTTGTAATGGAGAGAAGGAATAAGGAACAGGAAGAAGAGCTACTACCAAGACTATAGAAAAAAGAAATCTCTGTTCAGGACAGAACATTAATCTTGAGTAAGTGTCCCAGACAAGAAACTCCATAATTCTCATAAGGATCGAGAGAGAGAGAGAGAGAGGGAGAGTGTGTGCCCAGAAAGCACATTCAGACTTTACAAGATTGATATCAGCTGGTCAGGCTAGGTGAAACTAGAAACTGAAAAACCAAAGTCTAATGAGTTCTAATAAGATTTTTATTTTAAGGTTCTAGCAATATGATCTTGCAAGTCTCTAGCCCCTTTGCTAGAGGTAGGGATGGTCTTGCCTGAGACACCCACTCAGCCCCAGCTTAGATTTCTTTTGTCTGACCATTCTCCTGGTAATGATTCCTTCTGCCCATTATGCCACTGATTGTCAGAGCAGCAGCGATGTGTCTCTTGGCAGGGCATTAGATTTAGCCTCTGCACTAACTTCCTCTGATGTGACTATCTTTTAGTGCTAGATTAGCTTTGCTTCCTATATATGTCTCTGATACACATTTGTGGATTATTGAAATAGACTACTTTTAAATCATATATTTACTGGACAAGCTTTTGATAGAAAACTAAACTGATTAATTTAAAGGAGCAGTATAGTTGACCTCCAAGGCCCCTTCCAGCTCTGTTATTCTGTATTCTGATCTTTGTATTGGTAGGGCAAGGAAAACCCCACATGAGGTGGCAGCTGTGAGCCCTGCCTGTTCAGCCGGCCTGATGAGTCTTGAGAGGCTGAGCAGGACAAGCCCTGGCTGGCTTTGACACTGAGCCTAAGGGGCTCCCACCTTCCCTTTCAGCACTTCCTCTCTTTGCCTGCAGGTGCCATTGAGAAGCAGAAACTTGTGTACATTCTGAACAGAGACGCAGCTGCTCGGCTCACCATTTCTTCTCCATTGGAAGCCCACAAGGCCAACACTTTGGTTTATCATGTGGTTGGAGTCGACGTTGGGTTTGAAAATCCCATGTTTGCTTGCCTGGAAATGGATTACGAGGTAATAGCTCACTAAAATGATTTCTAAAATAACTAGATTGATTTTAGGTCAATTTACGGACATTGTTAATGCTGGTAGTTTGCTTGCAGTTGTGAAACTGCTGCTTTCCTGGGTTTGCAACACAAGTGCATTCTTCAGCACAAGGAATGCATGTATGAGAGGTGCTCCTAGTGAGTGCAATTGTTAACCCTGTCTGTACTTTGAGGCTGGCAGCGATAACTGTTTAGCTTGGGATTGTGGGGGGCTGGTGCTAACTTGGAAGGAGAATCTCTAAAACCCCCGTGCCTCTGTCCTACCTGTTTGGTGGTGATAGCAGCTGCAGCTATTGGGAGGCAAATGGATAGAATGAAAATGTCAACCTGGATCCATTTCCATGGATTCTGTGCTATCTATCTCTGCCCAGGACATTCTTGGCTTACAAATGTCATTTAATAACCGATAGAAGCTACAATGGTCTTGAAAAGGATACTTTATATATCACAAAACACTTCTGGCCATTGTAAAAGGTCACACACACACCCCTGTAATCCTTCAATACACACAGAGGGGAGTTGTCCGCAGTTGTGATAATGGGCTACATTAAGATGGTTTCAGCGGGATGGAGCGCTTGTGGAGGGGTGAGGCTTTCAGTGTAGCTACTGCTATTTATAGCTGTCTCCCACCCGAGGCAGAAATGCCCATTCCTGAGAAGCAGTGGAAAGGAGCGCCTGCACTGCAGCTCAGGGTTGTGCAATAGAGTGTTGGGCCGGAGGTGCCTCTGCCTGATGCAGCTTCTGAGCCTGTATGGCCTGAAGTGGGGTAGTAAAATTGGGGTCACGTGCTCCGGACATGTTGACTCAACTCTGGATGGCTGGGCTCTGCAGAGGCTTTTATAGAAAAGGTAGCCTCAGGAAGCTTCGCAGCACAGATAGGAACCCTTTAATCTGTTTGAGTTATGCCAGTTTTTACAGGTGATTTTAAAACATCCTGAAGTGTGCTTTCCATTCAATATGTCCTTGTCATATTGTACTTTTTTAAAAAATAAACTATTCAAATTTTACATGGGACATAAATGGTATTTTTTTTCCCTTAGGAAGCTGACAATGACCCCACTGGGGAAGCTGCAGCAAACACCCAGCAGACATTGACATTTTATGAGTTAGACTTAGGTTTGAACCACGTGGTCAGGAAATACAGCGAACCGTTGGAAGAACACGGCAATTTTCTAATAACAGGTACCCTCTTTTTCAGCCCTTGTAGGGAAAAGGCACATACACAGCATTCATAAATCCAGAGAACGATTTGTCTATGTTTTGTGCATGCCATAGAATATCTAATAAAATCTTAGTAGTGTTGTTTCATCCACTAACAAACAGCTTGAGTGTATTGAACTTCCATTCTGAAACTTTAAGCAATCAATCAGAATAAAGCTGGAAGGGACCTTAGAGGTCTTCTAGTCCAACCCCCTGCTGAAGCAGGAGACCCTAAACCGTTTCAGTCCAGTCTTTTCTTAAAAACCTCCAGTGATGAAGGCGCCCACAACTTCAGAAGCAACTTCTGTTCCACTGGTTAATTGTTCTAAGTGTTAGGAACTTTCTCCTTAATTCCAGGATGCTTCTCTCCTTGATTAGTTTCCAATCATAGTTTCTTTTGGTGCTTTGGAAAATAAGTTGACCCCCTCCTCTTCGCAGCAGCCTCTCAAATACTGTTATCAGGTCACCCCAATCCTTCTTTTCTCTAGACCAGCCATCCCCAAATCCTGCAGCAGTTCTTCATATGTGTTAGTCTCCAGCCCTCTAATTATCTTAGCTACTCTTCTTTGCACTTTTTTTCAAAGTCTCTTTCTTGAAAAACTGAAAACCTGTTCCAGAAAATTATTTTTCCAGCCTCTGAATACTTCTCTTCCTCCTTTTCACTTATACATTTCCTTGCTGTGGTTCTGGTCACCCAGTCCTTATCATCGACCTCTAATAATGATAGGTGAACACTTGAGAGGATAGATGGAGCCCTTTCAATGTTTGCCATTCAATCTTTTTGCAGAAAGAACTTTAATAATATATGTTGCTAGAAAGAACTTTCCTTTTTTATGTAAAGAACCTCCCCCCCCCCCCCCAAACTGACTCTTTGACCATGATCATGAACGTGTTCTATAGTTCCTGGAGGCTCCGATGGTCCAAGTGGGGTACTGATTTGCTCTGAAAACTACATTACCTACAAAAACTTTGGTGACCAACCAGATATTCGATGTCCAATTCCCAGGAGGAGGGTAAGTATCTTGTGACCTTTACTCTTCTGAAAACATTATTTCCTCAGTACCTAAAAAAACCCATCCCAAAGTATTCCTAGACCTCGTTTCTGCAGTCCTTGGAGGAAAAGGAGAATGGTAGGAAATAGTTAGGAAAAACGTAAGGTCTCAGTACAAGCCCTGAAATATTTATAATTTTTTTTAGAAAAAAATAAAAGCTCTAGATTTCTCCCCAAACAAGGAAAAATATAGAAATGGAATCTTGGCCTTGATAATTGCACCATTGACAACTGTCCTTTGAGACTTTATCGTGCTCAAGGATGTTGAATCCCTCAAATCTCCCTGTAAGGATGACCAAGGCTATAAAGAGAACCTGGAAAGCTACCCATGAAGCTGTCCAGCTGGAGAACAAGGAAGAGAGCAGTGTTGCATATGCTCTCTTTGAGGGGCCTGGAGGGTCATGTCTTTTAGGACCTCCAAAGAAAATGGAAAAGGTGCTCATCTTCATCATGGACAGTCTCCAGCCCTTTTTTCTCTAGATCAGTGATGACTAACCTTTTCCGGACTGAGTGCCCAAAGGGCACATGTGCCCAAACCCCCCAAATGCAACGCATGTGCAGCCCCCACACCTGCGCCCCGCCCCTGTGCATGCGTGCGCCCCCCGCATGTGTGCGTGAGCCTCCTGCACGTGCCTCAATCCCTGCACATGTGCGGCAGAGACCTGAAGACCAGCTGGCCGGCAGGACGCACGCGCACATGCGCA
Organism: Masticophis lateralis; assembly: GCA_030761175.1. NCBI lineage: Eukaryota > Metazoa > Chordata > Lepidosauria > Squamata > Colubridae > Masticophis > Masticophis lateralis. The sequence continues at coordinate 26,457,831 of JAUDYJ010000010.1, forward strand.
GGGGAGCTGAACTGGGGTGATGGCTTGTATGCCATCAGAGAGGGCGCCATTGGTTCACCCTCACGGCTCTAGCTGATTCCAGGCTTTTCACGAATGCAGAGAGAGGCTCTTTTCGTGCTCTTAAATAGATGGCTTTGTACTCCAGGCCAACCTTTGTACTGTGACCCGATCCTCTTTTTTTGACAGAATGACTTGGATGACCCTGAAAGAGGCATGATCTTTGTCTGCTCTGCTACCCACAAGACCAAGTCTATGTTTTTTTTCTTAGCTCAAACAGAGCAGGGTGATATTTTTAAAATCACCTTGGAGACTGATGAGGATATGGTAAGTTTGAGCACATTTAGTTTGAGAGAAAGAGAGACCTAAAACCACCAGGACCATCTCATGCAGAAATGCCTTTGTGCTGGTTTCAGGTCACAGAAATTCGGCTGAAGTATTTTGACACTGTTCCTGTGGCTGCAGCCATGTGTGTGCTGAAAACGGGCTTTCTTTTTGTGGCTTCTGAGTTTGGAAACCAGTAAGTAAGACCTCCGGTTTCCCTTTCAAAGTAAGAGGTATGCCTGGAAGGGCTTCTGGTTGGCATCCAACTCCACCTTCTCCATATCTGGGGGTCCTTCAGGCATGGGAAGGCAGTCTGCAGAGAAAGGCAACGCGGGATCCTCACAGTTTCATCTTGTTTGACACGAAGCTCCTCTGGTTGTCCCTCTTCTGTCGCAGCTACCTCTACCAGATTGCCCACCTTGGAGATGATGACGATGAACCCGAGTTCTCCTCTGCAATGCCTCTGGAGGAGGGGGACACCTTCTTCTTCCAGCCCCGGCCTCTTAAAAACCTGGTATTGGTGGATGAGCTGGATAGTCTCTCTCCGATTTTGTCTTGCCAGGTATGTAACTCTTCCACATGGATGGCAAATTTAGTGTAGATTAGAAGTGCAGACCAGCCCGTCTGCTGCTGAAAATTTGCCCCTGGAGTTACTGCTCTCTTCCTTATTTAGGGGATCAGATGGTTAATCTGTGTTCAAGATGAACAATTCCATATTTTATGTATTTCTGCCTGCCTGCTGCTGTCAGGCCAGCCCTTTTTGTTAGGACTCAAAAAGTTCATAAGCTGTGTAACAGTTTAGTATTTGGGTTTTGTCATCAGTGTTCATTATGCAAATACTCAACTTCTCCCCTTTGGTAGTATTTTTAAACTTCACCATTAAAACTTTAAGATATATTTTCTTCTTTAAAAAGGAATCACTAGTTTTAGAGAAATTGTACCAGTATGATTGTTAAGGAACAATTTCTTTCAGTTTATTCCCAGTGTATTCTTGAATTAACTAGCCATTTTATTTGGCAAATAAAACTATTTTCTATGAATTCTTACAATAAATCAAAATATATTTACTATGTAAGACCAAACACTAGAAAGAGATCAGCAAGATAATAATCATGATTTTTAATTTTTAAAAATGGTGAAAAAAATCTCCAAACAGTGCAATAACAGGCAATAGAAAAAGAATTCATAGGCATCCCAAAGAGATACATCTCAATAAAAAAACCTCTTCCAAATAGGACTGAACTGGACTGAACTGAGAGAGAGAGAGAGAGAGAGAGAGAGGGAGGGGGGGGGGAGAGGGAGGGAGAGAGGGAGGGAGGGAGGGAGAGAAATGAGCATTCCTCGGTATGCTTGTATAACTTCTCTACTTTGTGAGCTGCACTACTTGTTGCTTGGCTTTTGCCAATTCACAGTGCCAGTCGCTCTCTGAAACACCGCATGGCACAGGGCCTGAGGGACTGCTTGAGCAGCTCAGTCTTGTAGGATTCCCTTGATTAAACAGGGCCATCTGCCCATATCTCAGCCATGAGCCTTATCCGTTATAGCACCTGCCCTCTGAAGTGAGGGTCTTTCTGAGACCTGAATGGCCCCCATCCTGCTGGTATTTTGAAGGGACTTGAAGGTGTTTTTCACCCAGGCTTTTGGCTAGCATGATTTAACCTAGTTTGTTTTCTTGAAATAGCGAGCAAAGTATAACAAGCACTTCCTGACAGAAAGAAGCCAGATGCTGTGATATGTTTAAAGTTAGGATGCTTGGGCTTGCCTGCCAGACAAATGGCCTGGGGATAGTGATATTTTAGTTAAATCTGGGTCTGTGTTGCTCTTTATACTGCTATACTGCTAAATTCTCCAGGTTTAAGTCATGTCTACTTTCCCGTCACATCATAGGGTGACGGCCTTTGTCTTCCTGTTTTAGGGGAGAAGCAGAAGCAGACCTCGGATGGGTGTTTTGGTTTCTTATTACTGTTTTTTGGATTTCCGTGCAGATTGCTGATCTTGCAAACGAAGACACCCCTCAGCTGTATGTGGCATGCGGAAGGGGGCCTCGTTCCTCTCTGAGGGTCCTGAGACACGGCCTTGAGGTAAGAAGCCTCCTGGATGAGTGTGGAGCCCCATCTGACAGACTAGCTCAAAGTTGAGAATAGATTCTTTACTTTGTTTTCGTTATGTGCTAGGCTGCAAGTCTCTCTTTTGATGACTCCTGTTAGGCTACATACCAGCTCCTGGCATGTCCTGGGGGAGGGGAGGAGGTTGGTGGAAAGGTTGGGATGGCTGTCACTGCTTGGGGTTTTGGAGAGCAGCTGCCGGTCAGATTGAAGCACCTAAAGGCCGTGAGTCACTATTCCTTCCTGTAAAGGAGTAAAACAGGCCAGCCCCCCTTTCTCTTGTTAAGGAGTTGGATAAAAATGCCTCTCTCTCCCCCCCCTCCAAAAAAACCACCTATTTTTTTGCGTTTGTTTTCAAAGTTTTTTTGTGTATCTGGGATTTAGCTGTATAGAAAAGAAGGAAGGCTTGCATCACCTTGATAAACCTGATAAAATGTTTGCTATTTTAGCCTCTAAGTGTTTGGCCCATCAGCAGCCTGTGCAGTTAGTAGCTGATTCCGAAAGCGAGGAGGCTGGTGTGGTACTGTGCCAGCAGCCTGTGCAGCTGGCGCTCGAGTCAGACAATGAGGAGGCTGGAGAAGATATGCTAGAGGCAGGGATTCAGTCAGGGCCTTCAGAACCTCCAGAAGCTCCCATAAGTGAAGAGGAAGAAGAGGAGGAGCCTCTTCTCGATGCACAAGCACGCAGAGCTGTTAAAAGGCTGGAGTGGCTCCTCAGGAGGAGGTCTCCTCGAGAGTAAGGCTTAGGGCTAATTGGCCACTCTCCTATCCTATTTAAGGAAGGACGACGACTGATGCAATTTGCAGGAAACAACTTCATTCATATTCCTTTGTGTCTTGATTCCAGAAACTTTTGATTCGGCTCTTGTTTCTCTCTTGTCAGTTTTCCTGCGAATTGCTTCTGGGCATTCTGCCAACCACAATAGATTACAGTTATCTGAAATACTGTGCCTCAGAATTGAGTTGTTATTCTTTGGATTCTTGTCGGCTGTTAATGAAGTTAAATTAACAGCCCTTGTTCAGAAAAGATTGATTTAAACTGTACTTGTGCTCGAACAACTATTAAAAAAGCTCATTAGTAGTCCTTAATTAGTAAACTAAGGTTTGTGTGGACTTTGTGTGTGCTGCGTTCTTTGGGGTCTGTAGCTGGGGCAGAACACTGAGGCTATTTCATTTTCACAAATCTTCTGCGTCTAAGTTACTGTTCTGTATCTTGCTAGGTGTCTGAAATGGCAGTCTCGGAGTTGCCCGGTAATCCTAATGCCGTGTGGACAGTGAGGAGACACATTGAAGGTAGGAAGAGTTCTTGTGTGGAGAGAACTGGGAAGGAGCATGGCTCAGGTTGAGGCACCTGGGCACAGCTGGTCTGCCCACAACTCATTGTGGGGTAGTGTAATGTCCTAATGCGAGATGCAACTCTCTCCCCAACACTCTGTATGTGGCACCACAGCTTGCAGTTTTTGAGTAATCTGTGACTATTACAAGATTGCTAGGTCTAATGTGGCCCCTGATAGCATTTTCTGGACCATGGGATCCTCTTAGTCATTTTCCCTCCCTCCTCAGCCGTTTTCGGCCTGCCCTGCTCTCCCTGGCACTTAACTTGGAACCAATTCACATGGCTCTATTTATTTATCATTTTATTCACTCATTCTTCTTGGGGGTCAGTGCCAAGAACCAAAGCAGCTTGGCCAGACTGGATCGTCTGTTACAGGGGCAGCTCCAGAAATTGTTTTGTTGCCGCCTGTGACTGGTTGTGTGCAAAACTTTTTGTCTCAAAGCATTTTGAATGCCTCTAGTTGTGACCATAATATAAGCTGCTGGGATAAATTGCCTAGTGTGAGGAGGCTGGAAAACCAGGATGTTGATAAAGCCCAGTTCTGCCCTCCTTTTCCATTGCAGTCCAAGGTGTCTGTTTAATGGGACATTAGCCTGTGATGTTAAGTCAATCAAAACTGAAAATCAGTTCAAACAAGACTGAAGGACTCCTAGTTGGTTGCGTATCAGACAATAGGAGGTTAAATTACAGTGGATGGGTTACACCCCTCCTAAAATTTTAGTTTGGTGGCTTCCTAGAATCTGAATGTCCACCAGAGTTGGGGAATGGCCAGACCTTGTCTTCTTAGCTAGTGTTAGTACACCAAGTGCGGATGCCAGATTTGACCAGGACAATGCAGGCCTCAATTGTATCCGGTTTGGGTTACTGTGGCATGTTTACGTGTGGCTGTGTATGAGCGCATTTGGAACCTTAAGCTATACTGTGGGGTGCGGCTGCCATGGAATTGTTGATGGGGAACACGCGTCTCCCTTGAACAGCACCCTCACTTCTACAGGTCTGTTTCTAGTTTAAAGAGCTGGCCATAAAACAGGTTGCAAGTTTGGACCAGACTGGTGGAATGGCTGCTGATCCTTCTGCTCTGCTGCCTTTGGTGGGCTTCCTTGAGGGGAACTTGCTATGAAGTTCAGCTAGCTCAAAGATACTTTATGTTTCAAATAGGTCATTTAAGATGGTGTCAGGATGATTCGGAGGATGGAAAGTTGTTTTATGTTGTGTATGCCTGGATGTTTTTGCAGTGTCATATGTAATGAGGCTGCATAAGTAATAGAACTAGGTGTGTAGAAAATTTTTGAGAGGTTTGAGGATTGCTGGATGGTGACAAGCTGAATTGAGTGTGAATAGGTGGCCAACAACAAGGACCAGGGAAAAAGCTGTAACTCATACTGGCCAAGCCCCAGCAAGAGGTTGGCACTGGGCTGCTACTCTTATTTTGTTTTCACTGCTTTCAGGAAATGTTAGATGTTGTGGGTGATGAGTGCCATTGCATGTACCTTCTAGATCCGTTGGGGGAGTGCCATGTAGCTGGTGCCCACTATTTCAGACCAAGCAGCTGCAGAACAAGGAAGAACCAATTTAGGTTGCTAGTTGTGGTATCCAAGGAAAGCTGATGAAAGCAGTTGGGTGTGGTTAGCTGCCGGGAGAGCATCAGGGCAAGAACAGCAGCTGGCATGGAGAGCCAGGAGGAGAGAGTGGAATGTGGCTGGGAGCAGCAGTTGGCTTGTAAAGCAGGCAGATGAGGAGAGCACTGGAAGGCTGCAAGAACAGACTAGGTGAAGGTACCTCAACCCTGATTGCTGGGGTGGGGAGCTGTGTAGCTGTGGGCTACGATTATATTGAAACGAGAAGATGAAGTTGCGTGGGATGGCTGGGACTCGGTGGATTAAGAGCATGCAGTCAGTTCCAGCAGGATATGTGGGGTTAGTGGGATGAACTGGACTCAGGAAGCGTCATGCCCATTTCCAAGTCACTCACATGCTGACAGCCTAATGAAGTCTCATTAGCCTTATGGACCGTGTAGGTGTCTTCCCCCACCCCCCACCTCCGCACCAGGGTTTTTCAGACAGATGCAGAGGTAGGGCAGGCAGGACACACAGCCCCGGTCCACAGTATTACACAGTTGGGCAGTTACGTTCTTTGGGAACTCTGTCCTCCTGGGATTCAGGTCCTGCTGCACTCCTGATGTTACGGCCTTGGTGGCCCTGTTTAGGTGGCCTGAAGCCGATTCCAGAGATTGCCAGTTGGGGATGCCTGCATGTGAAATGGAGCCGCAGAGACAAGCTTCCATCTCTGCTGATTTGTTAGCTGCCCAGGTACCTGGCAATGCCCCTTCTTCAGTACTTAACTTCGTCTTGTGGGGGTGGGGTGGGGGAGTCTGAGGTGACAGCAGCTTCCATACTGAACAAGAGGAGTTTTGGTTGGTTTGTGACTCCATTGTGAACCTGATCTTGCATGTGTAGTTATGACTGTTAAAACAGGTATGTGAGCCCACTCTTGAACTGGTTTTTATTTTAAGCAAAGGAGGTATTATCTGAATATGGAAGGCACTGAGAGCTGTCATTTCCAACAGACATGTCACTTTCTGGCCAAACAGTAACTCACTGCCACTCCAAATCTCTTCAACCACAGATCTGTTAAGGCACTCTACCTGGGCATCTGAGGGATCCCTTTGGTTTCTCTGTGTGTTAGAAAGATGTGTATGGCCACTCATCTTGGAATTCGTGGTAGCTCTGAAGGATTTTTCCACAGCTCGGTGGGCAGTTCCATTTTACCCCTGATCAGTCTCTCCTTGACAGAGCTGGTTAAATGAATCTGGAAGGAGATCCCACCTGTGCGGCCTCAGCCCAGTCACCGACTCAGGTTTGCCAAGGAGTTTTGCAGCAGCTGAAGCAAGAATGGCCAGAATCAGAGGGGCTGAGACTGAGCACCCCTGCAGGTTCCATCCACCCCCACCCCCACCCCCTTGTGTAATGAAAGTGACAAGGCTTAGTCCATGGATTCTGACTGGCTTCCCTCTCTCGTAATTCAGAGCCAGCGAACCAAGATGCTGAAACGGCAACTGGACTAGTTCGGAGATTTTTTTGGCCTAGTCACTTCTCTCTGCTCTAACTTAGATACCGATTGAGTGGAACCACATGAAGGCAGCTCTCTGCATTTCTCCCTAGGATTCCTTTTTGCTCTTGGGATTTGTAGCGATCCAGTGATCCAACTGAGTAAGAACTATAGATACTCCTCCCTTAATGACCATTTGAAGTTATGACAGAGTCCTCCCCCCCCCCCCCCCGTTACTTTCAACCTGTCACTGAAGCCACAATTGCTGCCTGCGCCTACCCCCTGCCGCAGTCATGTTGTTGCCCTTTGGGCACTTGGCAAAAGGCTCACATCCATTACCAGGTGCAGCATCCTGCGATTGTGTGACTTGCGCCATTCTTTTGCCAACTTCTGGCAATCTGCTGATTTGGAAGAATGGATGCACTTAATGACCACTGTGACTCACTGTCATGGTGTTACATAACCATTGTAAAATTGAGTCAAGTCACATGGTGACCTGCTTAACAACTGCAGGGACTTATAATGGAAATTCCAGGTTCAGTGGTGATCGTTGAGTGAGGACTACCTGTACGCATATAAAGTTTTTCCAGGAAGATGTTGGAAATTGCTCCATCCAAGTGTGGAATCAGATTTGTTTTTCCCAAATGCTGGAGCCCATTGGCTGAGATGGAGCTTTTACTGGGTCAATATTGGGTTTCTCCTATAGCTTTTCCTGGAATGTACTACTGGGTGGCCTGCCTAATTCTCTGGTTTTTCCTCCTGGCATGTGCTAATGCTAATGGCCCAGAGCTGGGATGGTTGTGCTGAGGTAATCCTGTTTGCCTCTGGTTTTTGTATCTGAAATTCTTTATTCTCTCTTTTGTGGTGTCTACACAAACTCTGGACAAATGCTAACTTTGGCTGGTATGTGGTTATGATACTACCAATACCAAGCCTTCTGTTTTCTTCCACAGGTGGCTGGCAGTGGAGGTGCTGATCTCCTCCCACAGGTGTGTACTTGCAGCTACAGGATATTGGTGCTGTTTGGGTATAGTTAGGGTCTCCTAAGATATTTTAATAGATAGAATATGTGCTCATTTCCATATTCCATAAAACTTGGGAATCTTAATATATCTGTATTCAGGATGGTTATCAAATCTTAAACACCCAAATTTTGGAATTCATGCATAAGATAGTTAGAGCTTTTACAAGCTTTTACTGTGGTTAGAGGACTTCTAAGATAATACTTTCCTAAGTATTAGGTACAACGGCTTCCAGTTTTAGAGTTCCTCAGCTGGTAGTCCTATTGCTGAGAATTCCAGAAGTTGAAATCCACACATCTGGAGAAAGCAGGCTAGCTGGATCCAGCTCCACTATTTCCATGTCTGCTATCGCCCTGAGCTACAAACACCCCACTACCAAATCATTACTATCCATGTTGTGAGCATCCTTTGATTTCCCACCTGTGTGTGCAGCGTTTCCCCACAAGAAGGCTCTTCCTGATGGCATCCTTCACAGTGAGGGCAACACTTTTGTTGTTTTCACTGCGGCTTCCCGCTCCCCCCTTTTAGTGAAGCCCGGTTGGGCTGCACTAGTGCTTCTACCAGGTACTTGCACATTTTCCCACTCACACTCAAGGCTGCCCTTTGGCTTCTCTTCACTGAAGCAAAGCGGGGGGCAATTCCAGAGGCAGGAACAGATTTGCAGAGATGCTCATCCCCAACCTTTCTCAATTCTCTGCCTCGGCTAGTTCCTAATCCCAGCCGCCTCCAGTTTATACATTACCACCTTGATTTTGACACTGACCTCACTGCCTCCAGACTATACTTTCACCACCTAGACAACCTTCCCTCTTTATATATACAACTACGCCCCCCCCCCCCCCCCCCATGGAGCTATTATCATTCTACCTTCACTGTTTGGCATTATTTCCAACTGAGCCACCCTCTTGTCATACGTTGTCTGGGCAGCTACTAATGTGGATGCTGAGGGAGTTTCGAATTACTGACATCATTAAGCAGACAGAACAACAAACTTATTACGACCATCTTATTCAGAACGAGCCGCCGTTAGAGGATGACTAGATTTTTATTCTCTGCTTATCCTGAGATTGCACTAAACTCTTTCCCCCTGCTGTGAGAGGGCAAGGGAGACCAGTTTCTTACCCACACTGAATTTATTACTCGACTGCCTCAAGACTCTTACATCAGACTATTGGACCAGACCCAAATGCTGTACCCATCTGACTTACTAGATGTATTTGGCGACCGAACTCTTGGCATTGCGAGACTCCCCCCTCTCGCAAATTTGGCCCTCCACATTATCGAGGGCCCACCTTAATGACGGGTTTTGGGACCCCGAGAGGTGGCATGCCAAAAAACGGGGATTGAGGGGTTTTTTAAGCTCTTGTTTTACTAAATTTTTAAGGGGTTCAGGGGTGGGGGTGGGAGTGGGTTTGGGGGAGAACCCACAGGGGGGAAGGTTAGGTCCAGCTGTTTATGGGGCCGCGGGGGGTCAAGATTCTGGAGGCAAGAGGGCGTCTACTAAGGGCTGTGCGATCAAGATACTGTGTGGGAGGGGCAGATATGGCGTGGGTAGGGGACCATATCATGTGGTGGGGGCTCGCACTCGCTGTCTTCGAGCGATTGCGTGCCCCGGTCCCCCGAGCCATTCCCGTTCCCCGGGTTGTTTAGAGTCTCAGGACCCGAAGCTCCGGCTGTTGTTATGCAATGCGAGGTCCGTTGTCAATAAGGCCCCCCTCATATGTGACCTTCTCCAAGAGGGGTGTGTGGACCTGGCCGGCATTACTGAGACCTGGTTGGGCCACGAGGGGGGGGTTCCCCTCGTGGAGATGTGCCCACCAGGTTTCCTTGCATTCCACCAGCCGAGAGCTCAGGGGAGGGGTGGGGGAGTAGCGGTCATTATTAAGGAAGGTCTGAGTCCGAGGGAGACCACTGTACCGCAGATAGCCGGGTGTGAGTCCATCTTCGTGAGGTGGGGTCGTGGTGGGCAGATGGGTCTGTTAGTCACGTACCTGGCTCCCTGCCACGTGGCAACAACCCTGCCCGAGCTTCTCAATGTTGTAGCCGAAGTGGCGGTTGATACCCCTAGGCTTATGGTCATGGGGGATTTCAACCTGCCATCTATCGGTGAAACATCTGAGTTAGCCCGGGAGTTCATGGCTTCCATGACGGCCATGGACCTGACCCAGGTAATTCAGGGCCCGACCCACGTTAGTGGACACACCCTGGATCTAGTTTTTGTCTCTGGTCAGTGGTTGAGTGGTCTAGATATTGGGGATATAGTTATGGAGCCCTTGTCATGGACTGACCACTCGCTCCTTCGACTCGACTTTCAGACCGCTGCACCTCACCGCAGGGAGGCAGAACCGACTAGGTGGTTCTGCCCCAGGCGCCTGATGGATCCTGATAGGTTCCAGACGGAGCTTGGGCCATTTCCTGAGACACTGACACACGACTCGGCTGAGGATCTGGTGGCTGCCTGGAATAGGGCAGCCGGTGGGGCCTTGGACCGTGTCGTGCCTTTGCGGCCTCTGACCCGGCGCCGAACTCACTTATCTCCTTGGTTTACCGAGGAGCTGAGGGAGATGAAACGCCGGAGAAGACGCCTAGAGAGCGGTTGGAGGGCCAGTCGCTCTGAATCTGACTTGACACTAGTAAGAGCTCACATTAAGACTTACTTAGTGGCAATAAAAGCGGCAAAATCTAACTATTTTGCCGCCCTTGTCGCATCATCAGATAATCGCCCAGCCGCCCTGTTTAGGGTGACCCGCTCCCTCCTTCATTCGGGAGCACGGGAGGATCCCTTGCAGGGTCGTGCTGAGGATTTTGTTCAATATCTGGATGACAAAATAACTCAGATTCGGGATGACTTGGCCGCCGACTGGGTTAGTTCGGGCGAGGTGACTGAGGCAGGTCTTGAGAGTGTTATCTGGGCTGAGTTCGATCCTGTGGCTCCCAAGGACGTGGACAGGACCTTGGGGAGACTGAATGCAACCACATGTTTATTGGACCCGTGTCCCTCCTGGTTGGTGCTGGCCTCCCGGGAGGTTACACGAGGCTGGCTCCAGGAGATCATAAATGCTTCTTTGCGTGAGGGTGCCCTACCGGCCGCCTTGAAGGAGGCGGTGGTGAGGCCCCTCCTCAAGAAGCCCTCCCTGGACCCGGCTATTTTGGCTAATTACCGTCCAGTCTCCAACCTTCCCTTTTTAGCGAAAGTTGTTGAGAGTGTGGTTGCATGGCAGCTCCCTCGGTACCTGGATGAAGCTGTCTATTTAGACCCGCTCCAGTCCGGCTTCAGGCCTGGATACAGCACTGAAACGGCATTGGTCGCATTGGTGGATGATCTCTGGCGGGCCCGGGGTAGGGGTTATTCCTCTATCCTGGTGTTATTAGACCTCTCAGCGGCTTTTGATACCATCGACCATGGTATCATGTTGCACCGATTGGAGGGACTGGGGGTGGGAGGCACCGTTTTACGGTGGTTCTCCTCCTACCTCTCCGACCGGTCGCAATCTGTGTTGACAGGGGGGCAGCGGTCGACCCCGAGGTGCCTAGTGTGTGGGGTGCCGCAGGGATCGGTCCTCTCGCCCCTCCTGTTCAACATTTATGTAAAGCCGCTGGGTGAGATCATCCGTGGTTTTGGGGTGGAGTTCCATCAGTACGCTGATGATACGCAGCTGTACATTTCCACCCCAGACCACCCCAACGATGCCGTGGAAGTGATGTCCCAGTGCCTTGAAGCCGTGCGGGCCTGGATGGGGAGAAACAGGCTTCGACTCAACCCCTCCAAGACCGAGTGGCTGTGGCTGCCGGCGTCCCGATATAGCCAGCTGACACCATCACTGGTTATTGGGGGCGAATCATTGGCCCCCACGGAAAGGGTGCGCAACTTGGGCGTCCTCCTGGACCCACGGCTGTCTTTGGAAGATCACACGACAGCTGTGGCCAGGGGAGCTTTCTATCAGGTTCGCCTGATACGCCAGTTGCGGTCCTTTCTAGATCGGGACTCCCTACGCACAGTCACTCAGGCACTCGTCACCTCTCGCCTGGACTACTGCAATGCTCTCTACATGGGGCTCCCCTTGGGATGCACCCGGAGGCTCCAACTAGTGCAGAATGCGGCCGCGCGGGGGATTATGGGAGCGACGGGACGCTCCCATGTGACACCTCTCCTGCGCGAGCTGCATTGGCTACCTGTGGACTTCCGGGTGCGTTTCAAGGTGTTGGTGACCACCTTTAAAGCGCTCCATGGCTTAGGACCAGGGTACTTACGGGACCGCCTTCTGCCGCCAATAGCCTCCCACCGGCCGGTGCGTTCCCACAGAGAGGGTCTCCTCAGGGTGCCGTCAGCCAGACAATGCCGGCTGGCGACCCCCAGGGGGAGGGCCTTCTCTGTGGCAGCCCCTACCCTCTGGAACGATCTTCCTCCAAAACTGAGAACAATTGCTGACCTCCGGACTTTTCGTCGGGCCCTGAAAACTCATCTCTTTCAGCTTGCTGGTCTAGCCTGACCCCGCTGAATTTTTAAGATCTGTATTATAGGGTTGGGTATTTTAAATATTTAATGGTTAATGGTTTTAATTTTTAGCCAAAGTTATATGCTTTTTTAAAGAAATTGTTTAACTTTTGTGTACTATTTTATTTGGCTGTTCACCGCCCTGAGTCCGCAAGGAGAAGGGCGGTATACAAATCTAAACAAACAAATAAATAAATAAATAAATCTCTGCAAATCTGTTCCTGACTCTGGAATTGCCCCCTGCTTTGCTTCAGTGAAGAGAAGCCAAAGGGCAGCCTTGAGTGGCTGCCATAGTTCAGATGTCTATCTGTGGTGTTAACCCTGCTGTTCAGTACTTTCTGCCAAACCATATAATGAGAAAGTTGGCTCTCATGCTCCTGCCCCCACATTTGTTTCTTGCCCTCCCACCGGTCTACTCACACATGCTCCTGACACAGGGCTTGGGCCGCCATCTAGTTAATTCCTTTCTGTTTCTGTTGTTGAATACTTGGCTTGTCTTTTGAGTGCTTTTATGCATCAGTAGTCAGAATAGTACACTGTGAAATTTACAAGCATCTAAAATAATGGATTAAAAATTGTTTAAATCTTCCAGTGAATATGTTGAAAGAGCCTCCAGTAGATCTAGACAATCTGCAGTCAAGTAGATGCGAGTCCTGTTGACATCAGTAAGACAGAATGCTGGATGTGAGCACGCTTAGCTTCAAGTGATACCTAGAACTTGAACTAGGGCTGAACTCTGTGTGAACTCAGTTCTCACTTTCCCTAACAACTCAATGGGCAAAATCTAGCATATCGGCCTGCAAGAATTCTGATTCTTGAAACTGTTAGTTCTTCAAGCTTTGGCAAAATGACCAGCAAGTGAGAAGATGTATGCTGAACTCTTAATTCTTGACTGAGCAGAAGCTGATTTTTGTTAACAGTTCTTGCTGACAACCTAAAATTAAATGGAGCTGCTTTTTTCCTGTTGAGTTCTAGCATTGGAAGAACTACAGAATGGACCAGGATGAATCAAGAGACCAGAATTCTCTTTTGGGGGGTTGGAGGAGTGGCAGGGAAGATGACTTCAGGCTAGCTAGAGACATCCTCAAATCAAGGAGGCTTGGAGCTGGTCCATCCCACTGTATCAGAAAGCCCAGCTGATCCTTCTTGTTCAGTCTTTCCCCCAGGAAGGGGGGAAATAATGGCAGAGGAGCTGAATGCTGTAATTGGGTGGGGTGAGGGTGGCGCTGAGCAAAGCATAGCTCTTCAGGGTTTCTGGATTGCAGTGATCTTGCTGGTTAGCGCTGGTGGGACTTCTGTGGCTTCCCATCTGATCTCTGCAGGAAGTCTTGGAATACTCTGACCTTCTAAATTTGAAATGTATTTTCCAGTTCTATTGAGGAATCTTTTGGGCCAATTCATGAGAGTGGGACTTCTTTCAAAAGTTCCATGGCTTTTTTTAGTTTTTTAGAATGAGAAGGGACCACAGCTGCCTGTTTCACTTCTGAATGGAAGAGTCCAAAGCAATTTCAGCAGTTTATGCTAACACTTAACATTTTGTGTAATAGGATTTTCTACATTTTGCTGAGAATTCTGGCAGTCTTAATAGCTTTTCTGAAGATCACTTTCAGATCATGCCAAACCAATCTTATTTCATTTTTCAACATAGTGACTAAATTAGTAGACCAGCGAAATGCTGTGGACATAGATTTCCACAAGGCATTTGACAAGGTAGACTACAACTTAGTAGTTCTTGGTAAGCTAGAAAAAAGTGGGATAGATAGCATCACCATCAGATGGATTTTTAACTGGCTGATTAATGGTACATCCACAGGGAGGGAAGTAAGCAGTGGAATACTACAAGTTTCCATCTTAGGCCTAGTACTCTTCAATGTGATGACAACTTAGATGAGGGAATAGGAGGGGAACTTATCAAATTTGTGGATGATACTAAGCTGGCAGGAATAGCCAACACCCTATATCAGGGGTGTCAAACTCGTGGCATCACGTGATGTATTGGGACTTTTTCCCCCTTTACTAAACTGAGCAGGGATGGGGCCAGCATGTGACGCATCCGGCCTACGGGCTGCACGTTTGACACCCCTGCCCTAGATGATCCAGGTGGATCTTGACAGACTTGTACAGTTGGGCCCTGTCTAACAAAATGAAATTCATTGTAGAGAAATACTTACAATTACACTTAGGCAAGAAAAACCAAAAGTACACGTATAGAGTGGGAGAAACCAGGCTTAAGAACAGTAACTGTGAGAGAGATCTTGGAGTCTTAGTGGACAACTAATTAAATATGAGCCAACAGTGCCACTGGTGGCAGCTAAAAAAGCCAATGCAATTCTAAATTGCATTAACAGATACAATCAAGATCATGTAAGGTAGTAATACCACTCTATAAAGCCATAGTAAGACCACACCTAGAGTTTTGGTCACCACACTATAAAAAAAATATTGAGATTCAGATGACCTACCAGGTCCCTTCCCACTTAATTATTCTGAAGCTTTTCTGAGCAGTTTGCTCTGTGGAGGGAAAGGAGGAGGAGTGAAAAGGCTTTATGCTATCAAAATGTTTTTTGGTTGCCGCTGGATCACCTGAGTGGCATTAAAATTGTAGTCTTCACTTGTAGTCTTCACTTAACAACCACAGTTGTGCCTGGAATTTCCACGTGACCTGATATTATAACAATTTTTATGATAGTTGTAAAGCAAGTGACCACAGTCAATAAGCAAATCACATGGTTGTTAAGCCAATCTATTCTTGCAATGGGAGTTTTTTCCCAGATACCAGCAAAAAATCAGAGTTACATGACTGTGGTACATGATTGCACCTTTGTAGTAGATTTCTGCCACCACCAATCTGTGTTTCCATCAAACAATGGTCGGAGCCCTCAGTCCCTTAGTCCCTTACTGCAGTGAGGAGATGACAGCCTTCTCTTTGCCCTACGAAATCCCATGTCTGGGTTCTGTTATTTGACTTCAGGGTCAAAGGCTTATTGGGAATGAGGGGCTTGTGTGATTGGATTGCTGGCCCAAAGATTATGTTGAAGCTTAATATAGAACTAATAAAGATACTAATGAGACACTGGTTGGTTTGTTGGTTTGTTTGTTTGTTTATTTATTTGTCATATTTCTGTGCCGCCCACTCTCCTAGGACTCTGGGCGGCTTACAACAATTGACAGTATACTAAATAGCATATTGCCTCCAACAATCTGGGTCCTCACTTTACCCACCTCGGAAGGATGGAAGGCTGAGTCAACCTCAATACTTTTTTCTCTTTTTTTGGTCATGACTTGCTCTGTCATCCCTGACTTGGACAGCTTTTCCATTCTTGCCTCAAGGTGGAAAATGGTTTGTGAATGAGGATACGTTGATCTTCCACAATGGCCCTTTTGAGGCCCTGCTGACAGCCGGTTGACTTTCACTTGCCTCACTCTTCAGACCTTTGAAGAACTTTCTCTGTGACCTACTAACCCTTTGGGAAAAGCAATTGTTGCTTCTCTGCTAGGATTGTCTAAAGAAGGTGCCACCCTTGGTTTCTTGTGGCAGGAGCCTGCATGTGAACCCTATATGAACGTTTTCAAGGCATGATTCACTTTCTGACTTGAGCTGTGCGATGATCTGGTCTCAGATGTTGACCTTTTTTTGGGAATAGAGCACCCGATCTGATGCTCGAATTACCTTCACAGGATTAGCCTTGGCGTTACATTGATACTATCTTGCATTATTATGAATAATAAGATAATATCAATGTATAAGATAATAAGATATCTTGTATTATTCATGCATATGAGGCACAGGAGCTGTGGGGTTTTTTAGTCTTTTGTGCATTCTCACAGTCTTGCTTATGCCACCCAAGCACTTAGGTCTGCATCTGAGTGCTTATGAAGGCATCAAAGTAGTTTCCAATGGAGAATCAATTGTAGAGAAGCATCCTGCTCTGACTGGATTATTAAGAAGCAGCTTCTTAACAGGGAAGATTGAGAGTAGAACCAAGGACCCAAGGAGATGCTTTTTCCGAATGCCCGAAGATGGTGGCTCGCGAATGATTCCCTGATGCCGTGGGGTAATGTAAGGCTTTTATGGATTCTTGGAGGGGCCGAATTCTAGCTCTAGGCCCTGGCCCAGCAAGGTGAATAAGAGGTCGGCCCTGTTGAGAGCTTTTTAGCTCTCTAGAAGATTTGTGTGATCGAGTGGACACGAAGAGCGTCGCAGAGGAGCCAAGGAGCGCTACGAGGCTATGGCGGCGTGGCCGCTGGGAGGTTCAGTCGGGGTCGGGGCAGTGTCGGCCTACTCACCATCCCCCCCAGCGACGGCTTGAGCAGTGGTGGGGGACCAGCAGCGATGGCTTGCTACAGCATCACTGGATACCCCCTCAAAAGCTCGTGGCTGCCAGCGGTGGCGCCGGCATTGGTCACCGCGGCGGGTGCGGGTGAAATGGGGCGACGCCGAGGGGAACGGCGATGCCCTGGCTGAATTTTTTGACTCTTTTTGACTCTTTGGTCTACTGTCAGCTGTGGAGGGGAGGGCAGTCGGTGCAGGCTGATTAACCTGGAACTGCCCGGTTGGTTGCTCCACCAAAGATCTGGGATTCAAGGGGGACCGGAAGATCTGGTTGAGACTAGTGGGACTGGGAAGGGCTGGGCGATGGCATGGGACTGGCCTGCCGCCCTGGTCAGTTCCCCCCTCCCCCCGCGACCCGGTTATTGGCGTGGTCGGGGTTGCTACCATCCTGCCTGCATTTGGATTCATCTGCCCCCTGATGCTATCACAGTTGATCTGGCTGTACCATCTGCATCTGTAACGCCTTGCTGTGAGGAGAGGTTCCAGCCTGGGTGCAGGCACCGAGGGAGTCGATTTGTGTTGCCTACCGGATAGGATTCCATCTGCTGATACCAGTCACCGTGAGAGGGTGGCTAGGTTATTGTTTCTCCTGGGCCAGCAGCCTGAGACTCCTCTTCACTGCCAGGAGAGGACAGTGGAGCCCGGTTTGACCTGCGCCGGAATGGCGGACTTTCTCTCCAGGACCTTTTTTTCTAGACGATCACCTTTGAATCCCCGACCTTATATTATCTTCCCCAGGCTGATTTGGAATGTATTCACTGGCCGAGCTCTTTGCGCTGCGCGATTCCCCCCTCTCACAGGCCTAGCCCTCTACGTTAGTGAGGGCCTACCTTATTGACGGGTTTTGGGACCCCGAGAGGTGGCATGCGGCAAGGAGAAGGGTGAGTGGTTTTTTAAAGAGGGTTTTAAAAATTTTTTTAGGGGATTCAGGGGAGGGAGTGGGTGGGGATAAGAATGGACCTGGGGGGGTCCACGGAGTCTCAGAATGGCAGAGTGAGTCTGAAGGTCATGGCGGGAGTGAGTCTGAAGGTCATGGCGGGAGGAGAGGGGGAGAGGGTTTAGAAGGGGTGCCGGGGGAAGAGGTGAAGGGCGCATATCATGTTCAGGGAGTACGCACCCGCTATTTGCGAGTGGTGGCATGCTCCGGCCCCCAAAGCGCTTCCTGTAACCCTGGTTGCGCAGAGCCTCAAGGCCCGAGCCTGCGGCTGATGTTGTGCAATGTCAGGTCTGCAGTAAATAAAGCCCCCCTCATTTATGATCTAATTCAGGAGGGGGGTGCGGACCTAGTGGGGATTACAGAAACCTGGTTGGGCCAGGAGGGGGGGTTTCCCCTTGTTGAGATGTGCCCACCGGATTTCCACGCATTTCATCAGCCGAGGGCTCAGGGGAGGGGCGGGGGGGTAACGGTGATTATTAAGGAAAGTCTGGATCCGAGGGAGGCCTCAGGTAGCCGGTTGTGAGTCCCTCCTTGTGAAGTGGGGTCATGGGATGCAGATGGGCCTGCTGATCATGTACCTGGCTCCCTGCCATGTGGCAGCAGCCCTACCTGAGCTGCTCGATGTAATAGCCCGGTTGGCGGTGGATACCCCCAGACTTATGGTCATGGGGGATTTCAACCTGCCATCTGTCGGTGAACCGACCAGGGGACTGGGAGTGGGAGGCACCGTGATGCGGTGGTTCTCCTTTCTCTCTGACCGTACGCGATCTGTGTTGATGGTGGGACAGAAGTCGACCTCGAGGCACCTTACTTGTGGGGTGCTGCAAGGTTCAGTCCTCACGCCCCTCCTGTTCAACATTTATGTGAAGCCGTTGGGTGAGATCATCCGTGGTTTTGGGGTGAACTGTCAACTGTATGCTGATGACACACAGCTGTACATTTCTACCCTGGACCACCAATGATGCCCTTGACGTGATGTCCCGTTGCCTGGAGGCTGTGCGTATCTGGATGGCTCAAGACTCAGACTCAAACCCTCCAAGACCGAGTGGCTGTGGTTTCCGGTGCACCGATATAGCCAGCTGGTACCATCGCTGGCTATTGGGTATGAGATCTTGCCCCCCTCCAAGATGGTTCGCAAGTTGGGCGTCCTCCTGGATACATGGCTGTCTTTAGACAATCATATGACGGCCATGGCCAGGGGGGCTTTCTATCAGGTTCACCTGATTTCCTAGTTGCATCTCTTTCTGGATCGGGACGCCTTACGCACGGTCACTCACGTCCTCGTCACTTCCTGTTGGACTACTCTACATGGGGCTCCCCTTGAGGAGCACCCGGAGGCTCCAACTGGTCCAGAATGCGGCCGTGCTCCCATGTAACACTTCTCTTGCACGAGCTGCACTGACTCCCAGTGGTCTTCCAGGTGCGTTTCAAGGTGCTAATCACCATCTTCAAAGCGCTCCATGGCTTAGGACCGGGATATCTACAGGACCGCCTTCTGCCACCAAATGCCTCCCACTGTCTGATATGCTCTCACAGAGAGGGCTTCTTCAGGGTGTTATCGGCCAAATAATGTCGGATGGTGACCCCCAGGGGGAGAGCCTTCTCTGTGGGGGCTCCTGCCCCATGGAATGAGCTACCCCCAGATATAAGACGGATCCCTGACCTCCGCGCTTTCCGTCGTGCTCTGAAGACTCTATTCCATCAAGCCGGCCTAACCGAATAAATTAATTTTAATGGGTTTTAAATTGTTTTAAAGAGGTTTTAAAACCAGGGGGGCTTTTTGTCAGGTCCGCCTGATCCGCCAGTTGCGGCCCTTTCTAGATTGCGACGCCCTACGCACGGTCACTCTTACCCTTGTCTCCTCTCGATTGGACTACTGAAATGCTCTCTGCATTCTGGCTCCAGTTGGTCCAGTATGCAGCCATGCGGGTGGTTATAGGCTCAACCCGTTGTGCCCATGTGACCCCCTCCCTTCTGCATGAGCTGCACTAGCTCCCAATGGTCTTCCGGGTGCGATTCAAGGTGTTGGTTACCACCTTTAAAGCGCTGCATGGCATCAGACCGAGTTACCTTCAAGACCATCTCCTGCCACCAGTAGCCTCCCACCGGCCAGTTCGCTCCCACAAGAGGGTCTCCTCAGGGTGCCATCGGCCAAATTATGTTGGCTGGCAACACCCAGGGGGAGGGCATTCTCTGTGGGAGCTCCTTCTCTCTGGAATGAACTGCCCCCAGAATTACGTAAGATCACTGACCTCCGTGTATTCCGCTTTGCCCTCAAAACCTTTTTGTTCCGCCAGGCCGAGCTATCAATGTGAAAATTTTTAAATTGGTTTTAATCTGGGATTTTTAAATTTGGGGTTTTATATTGAGCCAAATTATTTAATATTTTTAATTTTTAAATTGTTGTTTGTCTTGTGCTTTTAATTAGGCTGTGCACTGCCCTGAGTCCTTCGGGAGAGGGGCGGTATAGAAATACAATTATTATTATTATTATTATTATTATTATTATTATTATTATTATTATTATTATTATTATTATTATTATTGAACGATATCTGCAGAAAGTGAATTTACCCTAAATTTCTAAAGACAATGAAATGATGCTAGAAGGAAACATTACGATGATGGAGTTAACTGAAGCACTTAAAAAACAAAAGAATGGGAAGACACCAGGCCTGACAGACTGTCAGTGGAGTACTGTAAGACTTTACAGGAATCATTGAATCTTCCATTGCTAGAAGTTATGAATGAAGTAATGTCAAAGATGGAAATACCCGAGTCATGGTCGGAAGCATATATCACACTTGTCCCAAAGGAGGATACGGACCCACAACAAATCAAGAATTATAGGCCTGTATTCCTGCTAAATTCAGACTATAAGATCTTCGCTACAATACTGGCAGAAAACCTCAAAAGATACTTAAATAATTTTATACACTCTGATCAAAATAGGTTTCTGCCAAAAAGACAGATTAGAGACAATTTGAGGATAATCCTGGACACTTTGGAATACTATAAGGCACATCCAGAGAAGCAGATGGCTTTGATATTTCTAGATGCACAGAAAGCCTTTGATAATGTGAATTGGCGATTTATGTTATTACAGCTGAAACAGATGGGCTTTGGGAGAAAATTTATTCAAGCCATAGAAGACATATACCATAAACAAACAGCAAAAGTAATGATAAATGGAGAATTGACAGTGTATTGAAATACAAAAAGGAATGAGACAAGGTTGTCCACTGTCACCTCTGTTGTTCGTATTAACACTAGAAGTATTAAACAGAAATATTAAAGATGAAAAAGATCTAAAAGGAATGAAAATTCAAAAGGAAAAATACAAACTACAAGCATTTACAGATGACCTGGTGTTTATTCTTGAAGATCTATTTGAATCAATATATATATAAAACAAAGATTTTGACAAAAAATATGTTAAAAAAACAAAAAGAATTGGTGGAAGTATTGAGGATGCAAGTCACAAACAAGGTTACGTATTTGGGGACAGTAAGATGCAGTACACTCTCAAGTGTACAGTAGGGCAAAAAAGTATTTAGTCAGCCACCAATTGTGCAAGTTCTCCCACTTAAAAAGATAAGAGAGGCTTGTAACTGACATCATAGGTAGACCTCAACTATGAGAGACAAAATGAGAAAACAAATCCAGACAATCAAGAATTTATTTGCAAATTATGGTGGAAAATAAGTATTTGGTCAATATCAAAAGTTCATCTCAATACTCAATACCAGTGGCACTTGATACCCCCAAGATTATGGTCATGGGGGATTTTAACCTGCCATCCATTGGTGAGACGTCTGAGGTGGCCCAGGAGTTTATGGCTTCCATGACGGCCATGGACCTGACCCAGTTAGTTCATGACCCTGCTCAAATGAGGGAAAACACACTGGACCTGGTTTTTGTCTCTTGTCAGTGGTTGAGTGATCTTGAGATAGGGGATATAGCGATCGAGCCCTTGTCATGGTCGGATCACTCCCTCCTTCGCTTTGACCTTCGAACTGCCGCACCCTGCTGCAGGGAGGCGGAACCAATGAGGTGGTTCCGCCCCAGGCGCCTGATGGATCCAGATAGGTTCCAGACGGAGCTTGGGCCACTTCCTGAGGTTCTAGCTCACGGCTCGACTGAAGACCTAGTGGCTGCCTGGGATAGGGTGGCCACTGGGGCTTTGGACTGAGTCGTGCCTATTCGGCCTCTGACCCGGCACTGGTCTCGCCTGGCTCCTTGGTTTACCGAGGAGCTGAGAGAGATGAAGCACCAGAAAAGACGCCTAGAGAGTTGTTGGAGGGCCAGTCGTTCCGAATCTGACCAAACACTGGTAAGGTCTCACATTAAGACCTACCTAGTGGCGATAAAAGCTGCAAAATATAATAATCATTTCCACTCTTATTGCGTCATTAGATAACCACCCGGCCGCCCTTTTTAGAGTGACCCGCTCCCTATTCCAACAGGAAGTGCGGGAAGACCCCTTGGAGGGTAGAGCCGAGGACTTTGTACAGTATCTGTATGACGAAATCGCTCAGATTAGGGAACATCTGGACTCGGACGGGGTAGGTTCAGGGGAGATGATGGAGACAGGTCTTGAGAATATTATATGGGAAGAATCTGATTTTGTGACTCCCAATAACGTGGACAGGATACTGGGTAGACTGAATGCGACCACATGTTTATTGGACCCGTGTCTCTCCTGGTTGGTGCTGGCCTCCTGGGAGGTCACACGAGGCTGGCTCCAGGGGATTATAAATGCTTCCTTGAGTGAGGGTGTCTTCCCCCCTGCTTTTGCTTTGTTGCGAAGGTTGTTGAGAGTGTGGTAGCACGACAACTCCCTCAGTACCTGGATGAATCGGCATATCTGGATCCGTTCCAGTCGGGCTTCAGGCCCGGACACAGCACGGAAACGGTATTGGTCGCATTGGTTGATGATCTCCGGAGGGCTCAGGACAGGGGTTTTTCCTCTGTCCTGGTCCTATTAGACCTCTCAGCGGCTTTTGATACCATCAACCATGGTATCATGCTGCACCGGTTGGAAGAGTTAGGGGTGGGGGGCACTGTATTGCGGTAGTTCTCCTCTTCTCTCCGACCGGTCACAGTCTGTGTTGACGGGGGGACGGAGGTCGACCCCGAGGCCCCTTGTTTGTGGGGTGCCACAGGGCTCGGTTCTCTCGCCCCTTCTGTTCAACATTTATGTGAAGCCACTGGGTGAGATCATCCGTGGTTTTGGGGTGAAGTACCACCAGTACGCTGATGATACTCAGCTGTACATCTCCACCCCGGACCACCCCAATGATGCCCTTGATGTCCCGGTGCCTGAAGGCTGTACGGATCTGGATGGGGAGAAACAGACTCAGGCTCAACCCATCCAAGACCGAGTGGCTGTGGTTTCCGACATCCCGATATAGTCAGTTGGCGCCATCACTGACTATTGGGGGCGAATCACTGGCCCCCACAGAGAGGGCTCGCAACTTGGGTGTCCTCCTGGATTCACAGCTGTCTTTAGAAGAACACCTGACGGCTGTGGCCAAGAGGACTTTTTATCAGGTTTGCCTGATTCACCAGTTGTGTCCCTTTCTGGATCGGGATTCATTAAGTACAGTCACTCATGCTCTCATCACTTCTCGCCTGGACTACTGTGATGCTGTCTACATGGGGCTCCCCTTGGGGAGCACCCGGAGGCTCCAACTGGTTCAGAATGCAGCCGCGTGGGTCGTTATAGGAGTGACGTGGCGCTCCCATGTGGCTCCCCTTCTGTGCGAGCTGCACTGGCTTCCAGTGGTCTTCCGGGTGCACTTCAAGATTCTGGTTACCACCTTTAGAGCGTTCCATGGCATAGGACCAGGGTATTTACGAGACCGTCTTCTGCCACCAATAACCTCTCACCGACCAGTACACTCCCATAGAGAGGGCTTCCCAGGGTGCCGTCGGTCAAACAGTGTCGACTGGTGGCCCCAGGAGGAGAGCCTTCTCTGTGGGGGCACCTGTCATCTGGAACGAGCTCCCACCAGAGATACGGAGGATCCTGGATTTGCGCACTTTCCGCCATGTCCTTAAAACATTCTTATTCCAACAGGCGGGCCTGGCCTAATTTTCCCTTTTTAAATTGTTTTAAATCTGTCCTAAATTGAGTGTTTTAAATTATTGGGCCAAAACATTTATTGTATTCTAAATGTCTTTTAACATTCATATTATATGCATTTCATCTTGGCTGTTCCCCGCCCTGAGTCCTTCGGGAATAGGGCGGTATATAAATTTAATAAAATAAATAAATAAATAAATAAATACTTGGTTATATATCCTTTGTTGGCAATGACAGAGGTCAAACGTTTTCTGTAAGTCTTCACAAGGTTGGCACACACTGTTGCTGGTATGTTGGCCCATTCCTCCATGCAGATCTCCTCTAGAGCAGTGATGTTTTGGGGCTGTCGCTGGGCAACACAGACTTTCAGCTCCTTCCAAAGGTTTTCTATAGGGTTGAGATCTGGAGACTGGCTAGGCCACTCCAGGACTTTGAAATGCTCCTTACGAAGCCACTCCTTCATTGTCCGGGCAGTGTGTTTGGGATCATTGTCATGCTGAAAAACCCAGCCACGTTTCATCTTCAATGCCCTTGCTGATGGAAGGAGGTTTGCACTCAAAATCTCACGATACATGGCACCATTCATTCTTTCCTGTACACAGATCAGTCATCCTGGTCCCTTTGCAGAGAAACAGCCCCAAAGCATGATGTTGCCACCCCCATGCTTCACAGTAGGTATGGTGTTCTTTGGATGCAACTCAGCATTCTCTCTCCTCCAAACACGACGAGTTGTGTTTCTACCAAACAGTTCTACTTTGGTTTCATCTGACCATATGACATTCTCCCAATCTTCTGGATCATCCAAATGCTCTCTAGCAAACTTCAGACAGGCCTGGACATGTACTGGCTTAAGCAGGGGGACATGTCTGGCACTGCAGGATCTGAGTCCCTGGCGGCGTAGTGTGTTACTGATGGTAGACTTTGTTACATTGGTCCCAGCTCTCTGTAGATCATTCATTAGGTCCCCCCCCCCCCCCCCCCGTGGTTCTGGGATTTTTGCTCACCATTCTTTGATCCCTTGCGTGGAGCCCCAGATCAAGGGAGATTATCAGTGGTCTTGTATGTCTTCCATTTTCTAATTATTGCTCCCACAGTTGATTTCTTCACACCAAGCTGCTTGCCTATTGCAGATTCAGTCTTCCCAGCCTGGCGCAGGTCTACAATTTTGTTTCTTCGACAGCTCTTTGGTCTTCACCATAGTGGAGTTTGGAATGTGACTGTTTGAGGTTATGAACAGGTGTCTTTTATACTGATAACAAGTTCAAACAGGTGCCATTAATACAGGTAATGAGTGGAGGACAGAGGAGCCTCTTAACGAAGAAGTTACAGGTCTGTGAGAGCCAGAAATCCTGCTTTTTGTAGGTGACCAAATACTTATTTTCTATCATAATTTGAAAATAAATTCTTTCCAAATCAGACAATGTGATTGTCTGGATTTGTTTTCTCATTTTGTCTTTCATAGTTGAGGTCTACCTATGATGTCAATTACAGGCCTCTCATTTTTTTAAGTGGGAGAACTTGCACAATTGGTGGCTGACTAAATACTTTTTTGCCGCTCTGTAACTGTAACACACTCAAACAACAGATAGTGACAGATTTGACTAAATGGGAGAATTTACAATTATCATTGATAGGGAGGATATCAACTACTAAGATGAATATATTGCCTAGAATTCTATATTTGTTCCAGACAATTCCAATTAGGTTGTGAAAAGATTATTTTGAAGATTTGAATAAAATAGTGTTAAAATATATCTGGCAGGGTAAAAATCAAAACTTGCAAGATGCTAGAATAAGAGTAGGTTTTGGTTTGCCTGACTGGGAATTATACTACCAAGCAACAAATTTGATGTGGATTAAAGAATGGATAATGTTAAGAAATACTAGATTGTTGACTTACTAGATTTGTTGACATGACTTGTTGGGGTGGCATGCTGTTTTATGGCACAAAAACACAGAAGACATTATATACGAGAGTCTTTGCTATTAAATTGGGAGATTAAAAGACAACATTACTTAAAAATTCCAGTCTGGTTATCTACTATTGAAGCATTCTCATATTCAATAACGTTCAGAAAGGAACAAATGGTTTGATATAGTGAATTATTGAATGAAAAGGGTGAACTTAAATCAAAACAAGAATTAGAAAAACAGGATATAAAGATGAATTGGTTTTCCTATATGCAAATACATTCTAAATATCATAGAGACTGTAAGACAGAAGGTTTTTATAATAATTTGACTAATTTAGATAAAATTCTAACAGGTACAGATGACAATGTAATTAAAAAATTGTATGGATATTTACTAGAGGTTAAACTGGAAGAAGAACAAGTTAAAGAAACAGTGATCGCTTGGGAAAATTTTGGACATGGAATTGATTTAGAGAAATGGCAAAAATTGTGATTACAAAATTACAAAATGACAATGTCAACTGCATACAAAGAAAATTTGTATAAGATGTTTTGCAGGTGGCATCTCCCCGACGAGAATACCCGGAATGTTCAAGAATAAATTGGAAAAGTGTTGGAAATGTCATCAGATACCGGGCTCATACTACCATATGTGGTGGACGTGTGTATAAGCCAAAAGATACTGGACTAAAATCCACACATGGTTGGAAAAAATGACAGAAAAACACAGAGATTTTAAACCAGAGATTTTTTTGTTAGGGATTGTACCAGATATTTACAATAGAGAAATGAAATATTTGATTGTGAATGTACTAACAGTGGCTAGAATTGTGTTTGCTAAAAATTGGAAAAATGAGAAAATACCAACACAAGATGAAGAATATTATGGAATGTGCTGAAATGAGCAATTTGACATTTGAAATTAGAGAACAAGAAGAGAACAATACTATAAGATATGGGATTTATTTTATCAACGGCTAGATAATAAAACATGGAAATGAAATAGGGATGAGACCATTACAACATAAGAAAGATAGAAATATACAAAATATAATACAAAGTTATATGACTATGAATGTTATAATACAAATATTTGAAAATAATTTTTATGGAAAGGGGAAAGCCAAAGTTGAATGATTAATGGGGATTATATTATAAAGATACCTATTAGATTGGTAATATGAAAAATTAGATAATAAGTAGTAATGAATATGGTGAGGCAAAAAAGATTTGTATCTGACTGACACACTGTTTGCAATTGTATGGATGATGGATTTATGTTTTATGTTTTGTTTTAAAAAAATAAATAATTTTAAAAAAAAGAATTCA
Source organism: Masticophis lateralis (assembly GCA_030761175.1). Lineage (NCBI taxonomy): Eukaryota > Metazoa > Chordata > Lepidosauria > Squamata > Colubridae > Masticophis > Masticophis lateralis. The sequence goes on from JAUDYJ010000010.1 coordinate 26,484,757, forward strand.
GCTCTGAACTTTTGCATCTCCTGGCTTCAGAGGAATCTGCTCTCACTCTTTAGGGTCACATCAGAAATGAATGACTCACCTGAGGCTTCTGATATTTTTTACCTGATGTCAAATTTGGTTTCCCAAAGATTAGCCGTCACTTCCTGGTAGCTGAACATTTCCCCCTTGGGAAAGCATCAGAGATGCTGTAGGAGCTTCTATGGGCCATCTTTGCATCACAGACACCCCCCCCCCTCCTAATCTTTCCTTCCTCTTCTCTCACCAGATGAATTTGATGCTTACATCATTGTATCTTTCGTCAATGCCACCCTAGTCCTATCTATTGGAGAAACTGTGGAGGAAGTGACTGACTCAGGGTTCCTTGGTACCACACCGACCTTGTCCTGCTCACTGCTGGGAGATGATGCCTTGGTGCAGGTAAGGCCACAGCTTAACAGCTGCATTGCCCTTCTATCCATTAAGTGATTCTATTCATGGGGGGGGGGGAGTTATGTGATTTTTGGGGCCCTCTTTTTTTTTCTTCTCTCCATCATTGCTGGAGAGTGGAATCCACGGGTGACCTTGAGGAAAAGGGAGAAGAGATGCTGCCTAAGAAACATTCAGACAAGAGGGGCAGGAGCCCCAGTGGCTTAATAGCCAGAGGGAGGATCCCCCTGAATGGAGCAAACAATTCAATTTAAGGATGGGAAATTGGTGTTTTCAGTTTTGCTAGATTGTGTTAATTTAGCTCATCTTGTCATATCAGACAGATTTTACAAGATAAAAATAGCAGGTGGATGAGTTTTAGGGTTGGATTAACAGCTGCTGGCTTGCAACCAGGAAAGAAAGTAGAATAGTGCTGGTATGATCAGTGTAAATGAATTTCAGGTGTCTGCCAGAGCACAGTTACTCTGCTTGTCAGCTGTGTTTATGATTTGGGTAATACAGATTTCTTAGGATGTGCAAAACTCTACCATCACAGGGAACCTGCCCTTAATTGCTCTTTCGTCCAAAAAATTCACTTCTAAAAAAGGAGCTAACTGTTCCTGGAGTGGCCGAATTGACACTGTCCTGAAAAATACTACCTCTTATTGGGAAGTTTTCCTTGCTCACAAATGCTTCTGAAAATGTCTTTTTGTTATATCCTTGTTTAGAAAAGAGTAAATATTCAGGTTTGTGTTCAAATTGCTGGTTACTGAGCTGGTCCTCCTTCCTATATTACTTGGAATGGGAAATTTAATGATCACTAATTGTAAGAGAATTGCCACGTTCCTTTCTAACCAGGAGCTTCTTTGTGGTGGGCAAGCAATGACTGATGACTGATGCAGCCTTTTCAGCACCTCTTTGTTATATCCCTGCAGGTTTATCCTGATGGCATCAGGCACATAAGAGCAGATAAAAGAGTTAATGAATGGAAAACACCTGGGAAAAAAACCATTGTCAAATGTGCTGTGAATCAGAGACAAGTGGTGATTGCACTGACTGGAGGAGAGCTGGTTTACTTTGAGATGGATCCAGTATGTGAGCATAGAAAGTAGATTTGGGCTGGGTTGTAAAGGAGGATCAGAGCCAAACCAGTAGGTTTGGGGCTCTGAGCCTCTCGGCTCAGTCAGGACTGAGATGTTTTGTTGTTAGTCATTGCAAGCAGAAATGATCCTCTTCCAAATGCCATGTCCTCAAGATGGCCATTGGCTGGCAGCCTTCACTGAAGCTCAGTGGTGGCTTTTCTTACAATTGCCCAGTTTCTTAAAAAGGACTGCTTGAAAATACGGGTCACTCTTGATTTACAACCTTGACTATAATGGAGGCTGCTACTATGGTTGATGTTTCTACAGTCATAAAACAGACCACCCGCATGACTGATCTGATTTTACAACCATTTTTTTGTGATGGTCATGCTATGGTTATTAAGCAAACCCATTGTTTGCTATGGGCCAATTTTGTCAAAAATGAATTGGCTGTGGGACCCTGCAAATGGATGTAATGCCAAGCAGCCGAAACATCAGTGAGAGTCCTTGTCAATTTAGCCCCTTTCCATTTCATTGGCTGACCCGCGTCTTCTTCTCGTCTCTTTGCTTCCTAGTCTGGGCAGCTGAATGAATACACGGAAAGGAAGGAGATGTCGGCCGATGTTGTGTGCATGAGTTTGGCGAACGTTCCACCTGGAGAGCAGCGCTCCCGTTTCCTTGCGGTTGGGTTGGTAGACAACACTGTACGGATCATTTCCCTTGATCCCTCAGTAAGTGGCTGGCTTGAAGTATTTATCTACTTTTGCAACTTTCTGTGGATGAGAATATGCTGAGTGTGGTGCCTGCTGAAGATGAGTGCTTAAAAACAAGGAGCATCTTGGAAATGCTGCAAGAGCTGTTGACACCCCCCTTCCCCCAAAAAAAATTCTTTCAGTTTAGCTCTCTTTTACTAAATGCCTGGCATGCCATTTTTTCCTCAGCCTCTGCTCCTGGGCATTCTGGAAGAAAGACACATTTAAGGATTCTGAAACATTAGTCAAAGAATGTTGCTTACCCAGTAGAAGTCCATGAAAAAATGAAAAGTATTACTTGAGTGGAAAATAGCTACCTCTCCTCTTGTGCTCTAGACGGCTCTGAATGCCTGTTAATAAAGCAGGGCTCATCTGGAATGTGCAGTTAGCTTCTCCTGCGTAACAGTGCATCCTTTGTTCTCCTCAGGACTGTCTGCAGCCTCTGAGCATGCAGGCTCTCCCTGCACAGCCAGAATCCTTGTGCATCGTGGAAATGGGTGGTGCTGAGAAGCAAGATGAGCTGGGAGAACGGAGCTCCATTGGGTTTTTGTACCTGAACATTGGCTTACAGGTGAGAAAGCCCCAGGGATCCTTTCCAGCCTTGAAGCAGCTCTTCCCTTTGGTTGGGCTTCTGTGCTCCAGTTGTGGCCCTCGGCCAGGCAGGCAGGCAGGACAGCCTTTCCACTGCTCACTCTAAAAAATAGCCACAACTGCCGGCTGTCAGTCCAGAAGAGAAAACCTTTGTCAGGACATTCTTCTTTGTTTCTCCTCCCAAACAAAATAGGAAAAATGCCAAGAAAAGTCATCTTCATGTCTTGAATGCCATAGAGCACAGGTGTCAAAGTTGCAGTGTCATGTTGCTGTCATGTGACATTTCGTGACATTTTCCCCATTCGCGGAGGTAGAGTGGGCATGGCTTGCATGTGACCCATTCAGCCCCTGGGCCACCAGTTTGATCCCCCTGCCATAAAGGTCTTCCCCAGGTGAGGTTTTTTTCAAAGGATGAGAAGATGGAAACTATCACTAACATGCAAAATTTGCCTGTCTCCCTCCAAGACATGAGCAGAAGATTTGGCTGGGTGGGGTAGACATTGACAAGCCACCTTTCCCTTGTCCAACCCTGGCTAGTCAATGAGCAGCCTTGGCCTGGTGGGTGGTTCCCTCCCCTTCCCCGCCCCCCAGTTTTCATTGGCCTGGGAGGAAGCGAAAGAGAGAGAAGAGAGTCCTTGGTGTGGATTGGGCCACAGTGGCTCAGGACAGGGGTGAAATGCTACCGGTTTGGACCGGTTCGCCTGAAATGGTAGTAAAAAATGCTTTAAAAAGTTAAAAAAAAAGTTCCGATGATCGCGCATAGCTCAGCTGATCTTTGGAACTTTTTATATTTTTTTTTAACTTTTTAAGCATTTTTTACTACTGGTTCTCTGGAACCAATAATTAAAATTGCTTTAAAAAGTAAAAAAGAAACAGCAGGAAGTCCAAAAGCGTGTTTGGTGTAGAGTGCACATGTGTGGGCAGCCTGCATCTGGTGCGCACACCGCGCATGCGCAGGCAGCAAACTCGTGGCGACCGGCCGAGGATTTCACCGACACAGCGGTTAGAGTGCAGTCCTTGCAGGCTGCTACTGCTGACTGCCGGCTGCCTGCATTTTGCCAGTTCAAATCTTACCAGGCTCCAGGTTGACCTAGGCTTCCATCCTTCCAAGGTGGGTAAAATCAGGACCCAGATTGTTGGGGGCCAAAGACTGACTTTGTAAACCTCTTTTACAGTGCTTTACAGTAGAACACTGTAAAGCAGTATATAAGTCTAAGTGCTATTGCTATTGGGAAAGAAGAAGAGACCCCCTTGAACTCTCCAAATGAAATGGCTGGCCATGAATGCTGCTGCTCTCTGCCCCCCCCCCCCTCTATGGGACAGGACTTTCTGTGGTGGAAAAGAGTTCCACTGCTTCACTGAAAAGATTCTGCTGTTGGCTGCATTTCAAAACGCCTCATTTCTTAACTTGGAAAAGTTTGAAGTGCTTGTATACTTTAGGAGCGGTGCTGTGCTCAAGTCAGAGAGGAGCTTGAAATGATAATTCTCTGCGTTTGCCATCTAGAATGGGGTGCTCCTCCGAACTGTCCTTGATCCTGTCACCGGTGATCTGTCTGACACAAGGACCAGGTACCTTGGGTCTCGCCCTGTGAAGCTGTTCAGAGTCCGGATGCAAGGCCAGGAAGCGGTGAGTGTGATGCCACGAAGCGCATGAGGTTGGCCTCAAAGCCCACCCCACCCACCTCCCCGGGGGGAAGAAGAGAAAACTAACACGGGAATATTAATGGGGATTTTTAAAGAGGCATAACGAGACATACTGTGTTTCCTCAAAAATATGACATGTCCTGAAAAAAGCCTGATTTTTGGGGTGGGCGTAAATAAACGCTCTCCCCGGAAAATAAGCCCTAGTGAAGGGGTGGGCATGGCAGCACAGGAGGCAGCCCTTCCCTTCCCAGGTCACTTTATGGAAGCTCGGCACCTTAATTGCAGCCCGCAGATCAGCTGAGCGGCCTCTCTGCGGAGGCCTCCCAGTGCAATGCTCTGTGCAGGATTGCAAGACTGAAGGCTTCGGAGGGAGCATTTTTGGGATGTATGTCTGTGCAGAGCTCCCCAAGGATAGAACGATCAGCAGGGAAATGGGGGGGGGGGGGGGTTTCCTGCTGATTGGAGCAAGGCGAAGCCTCCAGCCTTGCAATCCTCCACAGGGAAGGCGGAGGTTTGCTCCGAAGCTGTGCCAGAGCATTGCACTGGGAGGCCTCCTCAGAGAGAGAGAATGAGAAGCAGCTCCTGGTCCGTGCTGGCTCAGCTGATGGAGGCTCTCTCATGGGGTGTGATTGAACTTCCAACCCCAACGGACCCGGTGGGCACAAGCTACCCCAACCCAGAAAGGGGAAAGAGTTGATGGGGGGGCTGTGGAAAGTTTTGGGAATTGAAATCCACAAGTCTTTAAATGAACAAGCTGCTGCTGGTCTCTTCGCCCTCCTGGCAGCACTGCGTTTGGCAGCGCTGCGGGACTGCTTCTGCCTGGCCAGGTTGAATCATCTCAGATTGAAAACCTCTGAAAACGTTCCGAATACCGTCAGCCTGCCAGGGCCCCTTCAGGAGTGGCTGCCTGTGTCGCCTTGCCCATCGCCACCTTTGGGCTGGTGAGCGCCAGCCTGCACGCCTATTTGGTGCTGCAGACACTGGGCTTTCCATACATCTACGCTGAGCCTGACAGTCTTCAGACTGTGGTGGGCGCTGCAGCTCTTACTGGCTGTGCAAAGTGACACAGGCAGCACGGCTCCACCCGCGACACCAGCAGCATGGGGCCTGCTGCAGCCGAGAAGTCTCCCAGCAGCAACTGGGCCAGCAGGCCAGGCACTGAAGCTCTGCTACTGCCACTGGGGTGGGTGAGGGAGAGCTCCTTTCTGGCTGTAGCAGAGCCAGGGTCTAAAGAAGGCCAGGTGGGGATGGGGGAGTGGCAGCGAAGGTGAAGAACTGCACATTAACCTGGCAGGAAGTGGGAATGTTTTTGCGGGCGCAGCACATGGCTCTGCCCTCTGTCTTCCTGGCCAGGCTCCACAGCTGAGGGGCGATGGAGCAAACTGTGCACAGGCTCTTTCTGAGCGCGGCGCTTATGCTTGTTGGGCTGCTTCCCGAAGCTGGTAGCCAGTCACTTTGCTTTTTCCCCATGGGGCGCTCGTGAGAGGCACTGGCAGCAGGTGGAGGCAGAAGCAATCCACTCCGTCTCTCAGCTTGTCTGCAGCCGCACTGGACAAGCAACACCACAGAGTGTCTGGATTACCTGCCTTCCCCAGGCCTTTGTCACTTGTCACTTGGTAGCGACTTCAGAAACCTGCAAATGCAAATCAGAAAATGTGAAGATTCATTGGCAGTTTTTGTCAGGCACAAAAAATCGGGAGCCAGGCTTAGCTCCAAAATGAGTACAAGTTTATTCCATGCTGCCTCTAAAGAAGAATCTGAACTACTGGCGGTCAAGACAAATTGGTGATAGATGAAAGTCACTGGAACTCAAGGAGGGCTGGACTTAGATCTGTTGTGGGTGCAGAGGGACTCATGACGCACCTGACCCCTCCCTTGGGCTCAGCCTAGTCAGCTACATTTTGCCAGCATCCTTCAGGTAGGGCAAAGCTGATCAGTGCCAAAGGTTTCAAATGCTCACCTTTTTCTCTCATGTGCTGCTGGCCTTTATGCAGGAGTCCAGGAGATTGAAAGACCTCAGGAAGTCTTTCCCAATCTGGTTTCACTTGGAGAATGTCGAAACTGCCAAGTTGTTTGTGAACAAAGCTGCTTGCAAACCCTGACCTGCCGTCAATGCTTGATGAAATAAGGTCATTTATAGAAACATTTTTGGTGCTTGACCTGGGCAACCCCAAGTCAGTTCCCAGGATGTCAGCAGGATCTTGGATCTTCCTCACACGGAAGAAGCCCCAGGGAGAAGTCGGCCACACTTTCTTTCTGCTCTCACCCCACTCCAGGTGCTGGCGATGTCCAGCCGTTCTTGGCTGAGCTACTCCTACCAGTCTCGCTTCCACCTCACCCCCCTCTCCTACGAGACCCTGGAGTTTGCCTCTGGCTTCGCCTCAGAGCAGTGCCCGGAGGGGATTGTCGCCATTTCCACCAATACCCTGAGGTTTGTGCAGATGGGGCAGAGCAGGGGAAATAGAGATCTTTGGGCTGACCAGGTGCCCTCCTTCCTGGGGAAAGACGGCATTGGGGCTGGGCAGAGTGGGGGGGTGGGCTGGAAATGATTCTTCAGATTAGGGAGTCTTTCACCTGAGGCAGCTTGTCTTACCAAAGCCTTTGGGTTTGTTCTGGTCTTTCTCATGTACTTAACGACAGGAGAAGAGCTACACATGAGTGTGAAACAACTTAGGATCCAGCAGTATCACGAGCTGGATCTATTTTTCAGGATGAGAGTTTGAAAACCGTAAGAGTTGGTGGGGTTTTTTGTTAAAGAAGCGAGCAGAGGCGAACGTGTTCCTCACCCACCCTGGACAACCCTGGTGAGACAGCAGGATTTGGGTGGCTTATGCAAGCAGCAGTAACATCTGCCTTTTGGCTCCCACAGGATTTTGGCACTGGAGAAGCTTGGCGCAGTCTTCAACCAAGTTGCCTTCCCATTACAATACACACCCCGCAAGTTTGTGATCCACCCTGAGAGCAGCAATCTGATCATCATCGAGACTGACCACAATGCTTACACCGAGGCAACCAAAGCCCAGCGGAAGCAGCAGATGGCCGAGGTAGCTGGAGGAGCCCAGTGCCTCTTGCCCCTTTCTTCTCTCTCCGGCTTTTGCTTGGCTCTCTGCCCCGTATAAGAAGAGGACCACACAGGATGGGTCTGGTCATGGTGCTCAGCACCAAAGAGGGACAACGATCAGAGAGGGACAACCATTGCAGTGCAGGAAGACACAAGCCCAGGGACTTCCTCAGGGGCGGGGACCAGAGTCAGGCCTAGGCCAGAGGTCTTTGGGTTGGGCATTCCCTCCATTCTCCTCTCTCTGCATCACAGGAAATGGTGGAAGCCGCAGGAGAAGATGAGAGGGAACTTGCTGCAGAGATGGCTGCTGCTTTCCTGAATGAGAACCTCCCGGAATCCATTTTTGGGGCTCCTAAAGCAGGAAACGGGCAGTGGGCCTCGGTGGTCAGGGTGATGAACCCCATCCAGGGAAACACTTTGGACCTTGTGCAGCTGGAGCAGAATGAGGCCGCCTTCAGGTAACCGCAGGTCCTCTTGATTACCTTGCACTAAGTGGTTACAAAGTCTGTGTTTGCCCTTTGACAGCCTGAGCTTGGATAAAGCCGGAAGACACAAGATACTTTCTTTTTGCTTTTATGAAAGTGGAAATTGAGGTGCCCCCCCCCCCGCAACCTCCTGGGCCTCCTCTCCTCCCTCCCCAAAACCCAGAGCTCTGACCCAGTTGTTCCTGTGCTTGTCCGCAGTGTGGCCGTGTGCCGTTTTGCCAACACGGGCGATGACTGGCATGTCTTGGTGGGTGTGGCCAAAGACCTCATTCTGAACCCGCGTTCGGTTGCTGGAGGGTTTGTCTACACTTACAAGCTGGTGAATAATGGCGAGAAGCTCGAGTTCCTGCACAAGGTGAGCTCCTTGCAGCATCTTGGGGGTGGAGGGTGGGTCCTTCTCACAGAAAGCAAAAGGTGGGGCAGAGCTCAAACAGGAGCAGGGGATCTCCAACCTTGGCAACTTTTAAGACTAGCTTAAAAGTACTTCAGCTTCTCAGGCCTGCTCTTCCTTTGCATCCAGACACCGGTGGAGGAGGTACCCGCGGCTATTGCCCCCTTCCAAGGGAGGGTGCTGATTGGTGTGGGGAAGCTGCTGCGAGTCTACGATTTGGGCAAGAAGAAGCTGCTCCGGAAGTGTGAGAATAAGGTACGGCAGTTTCCCTGCCAGAAGAGCTGGCACTTTTCCAGCCACAGAGTCCACTGGTAGCAAGGGGCCTATGGTTCCAGGCTAGCCTCCTGTGGGAGTTTTGGGTTCCCTCAATGTTCCCTCATGGGGAGTTGCGGAGGGTGGTTTTCTCTTCTTTTTCTGAAGGTCCCTCTTGGCTGTCGACAGTGGAAAGTCTGGTCTTGCCACTGAAAATCCTAAGAGTTTAGGATTTGTAACATATAGTTCACACGTTTAGAATGCTGGGAAGAGATCCCTGTAGCCACCCCTGTCTCAGATACCTTAAGTGCCAGTAAATGTGCCACTGCCTGGAGCTGGAGGGGGGAGGGGCAGAAGTCAAATTTGATATCTGTATCAAATTGGATTGGTTTCCTGCCAGCCTTTGTGGGCAATTTCGGGAAACAACCCTCCCCCCCAAATCTTGGCCACCCTCTGGACACACGAAGAGCAAGGCTTCTGCTTGGGGGTTGGCCAGGCCACTGCTTCATGTGTGCGTTTGTGCGTAGACTTTCCAGCCTTTGGGTAGAGCTGCAGAGCAGGCAGGCTGGAGGAGCTGAGAGGGACAGTTCTTTATCCTGTAGCCTTGTTTGCATCCTTCCTGACCGGGGTGGCATGCAAGCCTGGCTCTTTCTTGGCGCCAGCAAGGCTCCTGTTTCGCCCTAGTTGTCCAAAGCACAGTGCTGTTTTGCAGCCCTTGGATTCCTGCAAGAATTGAGGGGTTCAGGATGCTTGTCTGGTTCTCATGGAAATTCAGCAGGCTTTCCTATTATTGCTTTCCTATTATTCCATTATGGCTACTAGTTGTGAATTCAGGCCAGAGTGATGCATGGGTTTCAGTTGTGGCTTTCTCATGCCCAGATTCCGTCTCTGGATTCACACGTCTTTTTCTGAACTGCTTTTCCATACAGCACATTGCCAACTCCATCTGTGGAATTCAGACAGTGGGGCACAGAGTGATTGTGTCTGATGTCCAGGAAAGCTTCATCTGGGTTCGATACAAGAGAAATGAAAACCAGCTGATCATTTTTGCAGACGACACCCATCCCCGCTGGGTCACCACTGCCTGCCTCCTGGACTATGACACAGTGGCTGGAGCTGACAAGTTTGGCAACATCTGTGTGGTGAGCTGGACTGACTTGGAAAAGAGCCCATTGATAGTTTAGATCTTAGCAGTAAAATCCAGGTGACACTGGAGCGTGTGGCCTGCCAGGTGGAGCAGACAGTCTCACCCTTTGGAGTGGGCAGTTTGTAATATTAGTAATATTAGTTAATAATTTCTGGTTGATTTCTGGTTGAGGGAATCACTTGTTATTGCAACAGAAAATGTCCTAGACAAGGCCTCCCTTCTCAGCCAGAAGGGAAGGGAATGCTTGATACTGAAAATGAAGCAGGCAGTTGAGAGGGGACTTTGAAGTAGTGGAAGGCTCCCTCAGAGTCACGTTTACCTCTCGCTGCTCTCAGGACTCCAGAGCTCTGAGTTCATCCTGCCCTACTTAACAGGGTTGGAGAAAAGCCACTTTTGATTACCACTTTTGATTCCCTAAAGTCCCAGGGACTCAACTTTACCCAATTGTGACCCACAGATTAAAAACTACTATTGCTCTTGGCGATAACAGCTTGGCTTAGGGTCTCCGTGCTGCTGTTTGCTCTTCTGATTTTAGGCTCCCAGCTTCTCCCAGTGGCTTGGGGGGGGCAGAGGGGGGCCCTGCTCTGTTGAGAATCATTTGCAAGCAGTGTGGTGACTCCTTCCCGTGCAGGTGAGGCTGCCACCCAACACGAATGATGAGGTCGATGAAGACCCGACCGGCAACAAGGCTCTGTGGGACAGGGGCCTCCTCAACGGCGCATCCCAAAAAGTAGGTCCTTTCTAGTGGGTGGCTCTATTAGAAACCCCCCTTTTTTCAATTATTTGTAAGAAAATTTGAGAAATCCATTCTGGATGACTTCATGGTTTTTATGCACTAGAGCAAAAGCAACTTCATCTTCAAGAAAATAAAAATTTTCTTTGAACGGGGAAGAAAGGGTCAGTTTCATAGTTTTGTTCCATACGTTTTGCCATGCATCAAGCTGAATTGTTGTTCCAATATTTCCCCCCCAGGCAGTCATCGTATCCTTTACAATCTCCTCTGCCATAAAATTGGACAGAAGAAAATTGTAAATGTTGGAAATAAATTTCTTTTGGCCACCTAGGAGAAGCTTGTCAAAAGTTTGTAAATGAAGGGAAATACCCTGTTCCTGTTTATCCCTAGCGAATCTAGTTTGAATTTTCGCATCGGACCACCAATCTATATCTAATCCTCTAGTTTGGAGATCGGCTCTAGGTCTAAGTCTCCCGACTTCATCCAACCAGTCACCATAAACCCAGGTCCTCTTTGTGTTGTGCACAGTCGGAAGGGTCACTGCCTCTAACGGAGACACCCATTTAGGAATCTGTGTGTAAACTTGCTTCTTCACCATTTCCCAAACCCTTATTAAAATTCCTCTAATATAATGATTTGTAAAATATTTGAATTGTTTGTCTTTCTGAGTCCACAAAAAAGAATGCCATCCCTGCTGCAAATCACATCCTTCAATTGTTAAAATGCGCTTTCTTGAGAGGATCACCCAATCTTTTATCCAAACCAGGGATGAAGCTAGGTAATAAAGCTCCCACATAGGGAGCCCCAAGCCACCTCTTGTTTTGTGCTCATGCAACATTTTTCTTTTTATACGAGGATTTTTACTCTGCCAAATAAATTTACTTAGAATTTGGTCTAATTTCCTAAAAAAAATTTTTTTCCAATCTTGCAGGGGCCATTTGAAATAAAAAGATCCATTTCGGTAAAACATGGGCTTTTATTGCGGCAATTCTACTCAAAAATGAGATCTGAATATGCCGCCATCTCTCCACTTCATTTGCTGTGTCTATTAATAATTTAGAATAATTGAGCTCTTTAATAGAAGAACATCTATTTGTAAGCCAAATACCTAAATATTTAAGTTTTTTGACACAGTTAATCCCCATAATACTTTGGATCTGTTCCTTTTGGGCACCTGACAAATTTTTTGTTAACATTTTGGTTTTATCCTTATTGATTTTTAACCCTGCTACCTCCCCGTATTCATCTAATTTAGTAAGTAATTTTGGTCCCGTAATAAGGGAATCTTGTATTTCTCAGTATGATCCATTCTTTCATCCTTGTTAACACCGCTGCCTGGTAATATAATATGGATTACCAGTTTGGTAATCCAAAACCTCCTCTACTTCTTGCATCCTGTAACATTTTAAAATTAATTCTTGCTTTTTTCCCCTGCCAAAAATTGTTTGTTTCCCCTGCTGCTATTGTTTTATTTAGATCTTCAAAATATTTTTTCCTCCAATCTTATCAGAACTGTTTTCACTAAATCTTAGTCTTTTCTTTCTTTATTTTCAGCCCTGCCACTTCACCATACCCTTCTATTCTTTTTAACAGTTTTAGCCCTATTTCTTGCAGATCTTCTAAAATAAAATATTTTATTTTATTAACGCTTGTAATTTATATTCTTCCTTTTTTATTTCCATACCTCTTATCTCCTTGTCCCATCTAATGTTTCTGTTTAATACTTCTAACATCATCACTAATAATAATGGGGACAGAGGACATCCCTGCCTTGTGCCCTTCATTGTTTTAACCTTTTCCATCATGTCATCTTTGCAGTTTGTTTATGGTATATTGCTTTGGCCTCCCTTTCCTCGTCACTTGGAGAGGCATAGAGCCCTTTTGTGTATTCTTGCCATGCTACCTTCTCAATATCCTCCTATGTCAGGATACTTCTAAGATGTTTCTGTCCTTCCCATCTTTATTCTTTATTCTTTATTCTGTCTGCAGGTTTGATATCTTTGTTTTGTCCATGTCATTCATAAATGTGTTCAATGGCACAGCATTCATACCCCACTCAAATCTTTCTTCAACTTACTTGCTGGGTTCAGCCAATTGTTCAGCCAATTCTGTATGCAGCTCGCCATAGTAAAAATTTTCTGATCAGTCGTATAAAAAACAAATAGCTTGATATGTCTTATCCTTTGTTCTTTCTAAACAATCACAAAGTTACTGCTTAATAATCTGCTCCAAAATTATGCTGGCTATCGGCATCAAGTTGAAGGGCCTGTAGTGACCTAGGAGTCCCCCTCCCCTATTTCTTTCTGAATATTAAATTCTGTGGCTTTATGTTTTCCCTCTGTGATTTCTCAAGGGGCTGTAGCATAATATGGAGGTTCTTTCAAGATCCTCAGGGGCTAGTGGAGCTACTCTGGAGACTTAACTTATGCCAGAAGATGGCACTTCCCTTCCATTGCTTCTCCATCCTTATGTTCTTCAGTTCAGGTCACTTTAAGCAAAGTTCCCCTCAGGGAGGAGGCTTAAGCAAAAAAACGCTGCATCTTTTGGCCTCAATAACTTCTAGCAACAGGCCCACCTGGCCCTTCCTTTTGTTTTTTCTACTGACATGACCAAAAAAGCTGTTTTTCCTACTTCTGGGTGTTGGGAACTTCAGGCTCATCCAGCTTCACTCTTAAACATGTTCTTAGTCACAAGTGGAGTCATAAAGTCTTGTTTCTTACCTGGAAAGATTCATCTTCCTGAAGGGCAGGGAGGGCAAGGGAGGAGGAGGCCCCCAGCATTATCTGAATCCCCATCAATATGACTTCCAGGCTGAAGTGATCATGAACTACCACGTAGGAGAAACCGTGCTGTCTCTGCAGAAGACGACCCTTATCCCCGGAGGTTCCGAGTCCCTTGTTTATACAACCTTGTCTGGAGGCATTGGCATCCTGGTTCCGTTTACATCACATGAGGTGAGAGATTGGTTCTCTTTGTCTTCCTGGTTGGTGATGCCATCGGACAGACGCCTGAGTTACAAAAGACTTTGAATTGAGCCTGAAGGGAGGAGGGCCTTGTTCAGGAGCCCTCCACTCCTTCTGTCAGGGTCAATCTTACTGGAATAAATGGCAGATAAGTAGCATCTTGGAATTTTTGCTGACACATGTTCCAAGCACTTTGACTTACAAATTTACTCATAAAACTTGAAGTAAAAGTTGGAGTCCATCCAGAGTGATGGCATTCTTGAGTGCCTCTTGCCCAGTTGACCCCTGAGTTTGCTCAGGCCTCTTGCAGTCCCTCACACTAAGCATAAATCAGAGGGATGCCTCTGATCACGTACAGATTGGTTCACGTACAGACTCGACCAAAGGGATAGTGGAGATCCGGCAGTTCTATTGACCCACCCTGCATTCTACAGTTGAAGCTTCAGCTTGTTTGCAGGGACACCAGCCATCACGCTTGACCAAAAATTGGTACACTCCTATCTGTAATGGTTGTCCATTTCTAGAGAACATACAGCTTTGGGAAGGATACACACAGAGTAGGGAAAGTAGAAGAGGACACCTGCTAGCCAGCCAGATCTGTGAATCAACCCTGGCAGCCAGAGGGGATGGCAGCTGTCACAGTTATATTGCCCTGGCATCCAGTATCAGTCAGCCACTTCCTTCTTGCAGAGTTGAGCAGCTGTACTCTTTGTGCTGTTTGTCCTATCACATTGTTCTCCTTGACCATCCTCTGATTCTTTCAGGATCATGACTTCTTCCAGCATGTTGAGATGCACCTCCGCTCTGAGCACCCGCCTCTCTGTGGCCGAGACCACCTCAGCTTCCGCTCCTATTACTTCCCTGTTAAGGTAGGTCCGGTCTCTTCAGACTCATCTGGGCTTATTGGGCCCTCTGCCACTGGACAGCTCTTGCTATGCGTCTCCAAGGCAGCTTGAAGTCACCCCCTTCCTGAGCAGCATTCTGTGTCATTAGAAATCTGTCTCGTTCTCTGCCCTTCCTCTGGACAGACAGGCGGGTCCTGAAAGGAGCAGAGCCTCTCAAATATTGGCTGCCTCCTGGCCTCCTCCCATTCTTTGTAAGCTGGCAATCTTTAATATATTTTAAATTTTAAGACAATTTGATGAGATGAGATGGAATTTATTGGTTTTGATCTTGGCAGTTTAAAAATGTTTAGAGGAAGCAAATAAATGACTTTCTTTCCTACCCCTGGAGGCTCGTGTGGTCAAGAGATGGCTGATGAGGCAAAAGAGAAGGGGAGGTGCCTCCTGTTTTAGGCCCTCCATGTGTTCCAGCATGTTTTTATTTTAGTCTCTGGGAGCTTCTCAGCTTGAACCCCCCCAGTGTCGGGTAAAGAGCAAGAAAAGTGCTGGGCCCTTTCAGTGCATTATCTGCCTTTCCAGAGGGGAGCTGTTCCTCAGTCAGCCGTTCCTGCAGATCTCTTGTGGGGTCCCTAGTGACATCCGTGTGTTTTTGGACTGGCATCTGGCCGGAAGAGTTGGGATTGCTCTCCAGTGACAGCTTTTTTTAAAAAATAAATTGGATTTATTTTTTTAAGAGTTTGTTTCTGTAAATTGAGTTTAAAAATTGGTTCTTGGGTAATCCAATTGGCTCTTGGGCAGCCGGGTAACTTTGCATCTGTTGTGCCCATGCTGGCTGTGAATTTACTTTTTGCTGCAACTGTTTTTGTATGTGCAAAAACTGTTTCCCTGGGACTGAAACCTCCACCTTCTTTTTCCTATTAGAATGTTATTGATGGGGACCTCTGCGAACAGTTCAACTCCATGGAGCCCAACAAGCAGAAGAACGTGTCTGAAGAACTGGACCGGACTCCTCCAGAAGTCTCAAAGAAACTAGAGGACATCCGTACGCGCTATGCTTTCTGAACTGAGCAGTTGGAGGACTTGATACGGACTTATTTTGAAGATGTATTGAAAGAAACTTCCTTGCCTGTCCCCATTTTGTTTGCCCCTGTTTCTATCCTAAAGCTCAGTAGGTCATCGAGCCCTCCAAGTGATAAGCTCCATAAGCCTATTTCAGCAGAGCTGCTATGCCATAACCCCCACCCCAAATCCCGGCCAGTGGGTTATTGGTAGCTTCACCAATGAGCTGACCTGATTGGTCTCATCCATTCTGAGTAAGAAGGAAAGCCACAGGGAGTGATGGGGACAACAGGTTTCCCTCCTAACCAGAATTTTGGAAATTTTGTCTACTTGGTCACCCTACTGTTTCTATTGTTTTTAACTTTTATGTTGTAAATAGTTTTGCATCAAATTAGTATTTTGCTTGTTGGAGAGATGGTGGTTACAATCTTAAAGAATTAAAAAAAATACTGAGCTTGCTGTGTAGTGTCCATGTGCATAGATTTAAGGAAATCCTTCTGGCAGAGCTAGTGGGGCGATCCATCCTTTGTGGGGATGAGTTGCATTTCAGCCTTTTTTTCATAGCTAAGAAACATTTTGATGTTCAGGTCCATGCTTATTTGACCAAAGATAAAACAAGGTTACTTTAGACCTCCATTTCTGCTAATGGACTAAGCCAAATTACTCCTGTGATGTGTGTTGGCTCAGTGGATTGGTCGTCCTAGAAGTTTTCCTTTAAAAAGTAAAATTGTGAAGCGCTTCAGATTGGAAAATGAGGGAAGGCAGGGATCTCTTTTCCTGCTGCAGTTGCAAAATGAGGCATCCTTTTGCTTTCAAATCCGAAGTTCTGCACCTCAATCCTTTGGCTGTCGAGCTACTCTGTTAGTATACAGATTGTAAAAGTGTTTGTGCACTTTTGTGTAGTATACAGATTGTAAAAGTGCTTGTGCAGAAGGGAGATGCTGTCTATTCTAGTGCAAGCAGTCCTCAACTGGAAGTACAATTGTGTGGAAGGTTGTGCAGGAAGAAAAAAATTTCTGGAGACCAATTTCTGCTTGACAAAAGTGTGTTATCCAACAACTTGGCTTGAAAGTGGAATAGTGGAGTAGAGCACCAGGGGGAGATGTTCACTTTCCCCAGCAAGATGTAGTTTTGCCAGCAGGGCTGCCCCTCTTCCCCCCAGGGGAAGGCCATCCACATACCTGGATGGCCTTCCCCTGGGAATTCTGCAATTCCAATTAGTTGGAATTGCAGAAATAGCTGGGACAGAATGAAATGTATGTCATCTCAGAACCAAAATGGGCCTGAGGAACTGAAGGGATTCCTTGGGCTAAATTGCTTACGATTTTCACATGCCCACAAACCTTAGAGCTGTCTCTTGAGCTATGGAAAGTGGAGCAATTCTCGTTTCTCAAATCTAGAAAAGCTTGGGCTATATATAAACTCAGGATCGCATGTACCGTATTTTTCAGAGTATAAGATGCATCTCCCCCCCCCCCAAAAGGAGGTGAAAATCGTGGTGCAACTTATACACCAAATGTTGCATCAGCCATACCTGGCGAGAGGGGAGAAGGAGTTGCTGCGGTGGTGGTAATGGCGGCAACATGCTGCTGATTGGCGGTATTCTGGGATCCAACCTCCAATCAGAAAGGTGAAAATCAAACAGTACTGAGGAACCATTGCTATAAATTGAGAATTGCTGCCTTGCTGCCGGACCTGCTCCTGACCTGCCGCCAACCCGCCACTGCCTGAGTTGCTGCCTGAGCCGCCCTTCCCCCATCGCCGCTGCTCGCGTGGAGAAGCTGCCTGCCTGAACGCCACCCCCCCATCGCCACCGCTCGTTGCTGCTGCCCCATCGCTGCCTGACAAGTTAGCACCTGTTTGTAAATGGTTAGGGGTGCAAGGGTCTTCAAACTTGACAGCTTTAAGATTTGTGAACTTTACGTCCCAGAATTCCTGAGCTAACATGAGTGGAGGAGAAATTCTGGGAATTGTCTTAATTCTGGGACAAGTCTTAAAGCTGTCAAGTTTGAAGAGCCCTGGGTTAAGGGTTAAGGTTAGGGTTAGCACCTGTTTGTAAAGGGTTAAGTTTAGGGTTAGGGAGGAAACGAACCTTCAATGTCCTAAAATTCTCTGCTTGCTATTGTTAACCGTAGTTTAGGGCAGGGGCATAAGGAGCTAGTGTGTGCGTATGAATGTATGGAGATGATTTCAGATACAGTGCTCTGCATTGTTATAAAGAACAATGCAGAACACATTGTTCGTTTTTGCAAAAAAAATGTCAAAGGCAGAAAGACAAGCATACAAAATCTCTTTCAAGCTGGAAATTGTGAAATATGCTGAGGAGCATGGAAACAGAGCAGTGGAGAAACATTTTGGACCACCTTCAACTGAAAAAAATGATAGGAAGAGTGAAGGAAACAGGTGAATCAGCTGCAAAAGGGAAAGGATATAAGCAAGCACAACTTTCATGGGCTTCCTGCAAAGTGGCCAGTTAGAGGAGGACATGAGAGTCTGGGTCACAGATCACCGGAACATTGGCTTCAGTCACCACAAAAATGGTGATGTATGAAGCCAAACGCATTGCTACACAGAAAGGCATTCAGGATTTTACTTGATCACCATTGTGGTGCTTCAGATTTAGGAGGCCTTGCTATGCGCTCCAAAACTAGAATTGCGCAAAGAACGCCAAGAGTATGAAGTCCATAGGTTGTAAAAAAGCCACATTTGCCCACCCGTTCTAGTCCAACCCACTGTTCAAACAGGAAGCCATATACTATTCCAGACAGAGGGAAGGAAGGTAGCTTCAACCCAGTGCAACAGCATAACAGGTCAGGAAATGATCGGTGCTGCAGAGTGCCTTGGTCAATGAACTGGACCAAGACTGGACAGTTGTCACACAAATGCTTTTGGCAACTTCACCGCAAGGCTGGAAGTGAAGGCTCCCATTTTGGATGTAGGCGCAGCCATGACCACCCAATATCTCGTATCGATTGGGGTTGCTATTCTGTCTAGCCACTAAGAATATCTGCAGTGCTGCAAAATGTAGAGATGAGTTTTGCTGGATAATTGTGGGTTCAAGACACTGATAAACCTCTACATTTTTTTTAAACCAGGAAGGGCAGAATAAAGAGGAACGAATTTGCATTAATTACAGTACAACTTTTATTAATACTGAAATCTTCACAGTGCATTTGTTACCTGTAGCGGTGACTATTTGAATGGAAAAAAACCACATAACTAAATTGGAAGAAGGACGTATATGGAGAAGCTTGGACTGTTAGAAGAGAAATAAATTATGGGATGGAAAGAAAAACAAGTTAACAGCACCAGGACAGTTACATCAGCTGAAAGACATTTTAGAAAGTTGGTTTCTTACTGTACAAAACAAATTGGAAAAGCAAAAAGCAACAATCTCACATAGTCATGTTTGAGATGTGTGGGAACCACAGGAGGGCTGACGTGTTAAAACGAAAGTTATCACAAGAGCCGAAGAGTGAGGAGCCTACAATGATGTGGCGCACAGAAACACAGGCAGAACTGGGTGGGGAGGAAACGGCTATGTACAAAGTGAGGCCTTCCTCTTGGGATGCTGGAGCCGTCATGCTGCCCCCTCAAAGGCCTTCGGGGGGGATGGGGGACGACAGGCTGCCTCTCCATTGCCAAGGAAGCCCCCAGCCCTTGTGAGCCCACTGCATAATCTCTCGTGCCCTTGAGCTCTTTGTCCCTCAGAACAGGGCCTTGTCAAACTTAATGTTCTCCAGAGGTGTAAACTGGAAGTCCCAACACCAGGTTGGGAAAACAAGTGCCTTAAAACCTTCTACCCTACATGCGTAAATTTGATGTGTACTTTTTCAAATAACTCAAGTTTTCTAAATATACTTTTCCCCCCCACTGTGAACATTCTGGAATACTGGTGCAACAGCAGCAAACATTCAGTTTCGATTTTGCTTTCTCTGTTTCATTCTCATGTGCCACATGTGCACCACATGTTGACCTCTGGATGCCACCTGTACCAGACATGCCAAGCCCAGCATCAAAAGCTCTGCAACTAAAAACGGGAGAACAAGCAGTGTTGCAACAGTTCCCCCTTCCTAGCCCTGCCCAAGGAAAAGGCAGCTTTTTTCAAGCCTCTGTGTCTCTAAGCTGTTTACTCTTCCACTCTGCAACCTTTCAAAACCGTCTTCTCTTTCCCACCATCACTTTCCTTTTTCCAACAGAGACTAATTTCTAGTTCCAGAGAGGAGTGAAGGCATTTGGGAGAAGAACCTTCACATCTCTTTCCAGACCATGGAAAAGCTGCATCTCATGCCAGCTGTGAATAAATGCATTGTGACTACTTTTGGCATCATTTCTGCCAACATCCCCACTAAAAATCTTCCTGCCAACTAAAAAAATAGGCAGATTTCACATCTGTAAACAAAACTGGTCAAGTTTTGACAAGGCAAGCCTCTTCGGCACAAAACGTTCTGGGGATTGAAAGTGCAGAAGAGTTTGGTGAGACAAGAATAAACAAGGTGGAGAAGTGAAGCAAGGCAGGACAGCCCTGGCACAGCTGCCACAAAAGCAGCCCCAGCTCAGGCAGAGGCGCAATGAAGACCTGGGCAGGTCCAAGGCAGGTCAATGGCTCAGGCCTCCGGGGCGAAGCTAAACAAGCCTGGGACACAGCTCACCTTGCCGCTTCCGTCCTTGGCTGTCAAAACTATCCCACCGTAGAATTGCTGTGGGTTCCCGAAAGGAGAGAGCGGAGCCGTTTCTGAAAGTTCCTCTTTGTTTCGGTGGTTCTCCCTTTCTCTGGTGCAGCTTCAGCATCGCTTGCGCTCTTCCAAGGGAGCCTGGCCACGTGGCTCAGCTTTGTGCAAGAGGATTGTGAGAGTGCCACGGATGTGGAGCTGAAATCAAGCCAACCAACTTTGTGGCACTTGTGAGCCCAGCCAGTACTAGCATGTCAAACCAAAGGCATCAGTCATGGTGATCTGCCAGACCAATCATGGTGGTCACAGAGCTGAGGGCTTTTGCTCCGTTCAAACCATTCCCCCAAAGCATCAGCCAAAGGAGCATCTTCTGGCCCCCTTTTTGTTCGGTTGGTCAAGAGTCCAGATTGGTCTGAGAAGAGAGGAACCTGCCCAAGGGAAGCTACCCCAATAGTCCCTCAGACCAGCCTCCTTTACACCCCAAATCCAGGGGACTTGGGGCAAGTGCTGTGTTCAAGATGCCCCACCCTAGCTCCCTCACCAAGCTTTCCTAAGGGAAAGGCCTGCGAAGCCCACGCCCGCCTGAGGCAGTACCTGGCACAACTGCCACGGAGCACGTACCCATGTCTACACCTGGCCTAATCGCCACCATCTTTCCCAATAGGCATTCTGCTATAGAAAAGGCTCGGAGGTGTCAATGTGCCCATGCAAGACCTTGCTCTAAATCATGTGTCAAAGCACACTGCTTGCCGTACCCATCCTGCCCCAGGGAGGCCTCTAAGCTCTGTGAAGCTCAAGGCAGGCGTGGGGACTGGGTTGGACAAGGAAGGAGGCAACCTTCCAAGGAAAGTCAGTCCCCTCCCTAAGACTATCTCACCGGAAAGACCCCCTCAACTAGAAGGGAGTCCCTCCCAAAAGAAAGCCTTCTTCTCAGGGAAGCCCAGGAAGGGGGGTCCTCCTCCTCCTCGCACAGCTCGCAGTCCACGCAGACCTCAGGAAGGGGCTGGATTTCTAGGCTCCTAGGTCATTGGAGGAGCCAATACTTGCCGAGGAGGAGAACATAGAAGAGCAGAAGGGAAATGAGCTCTGTTTTGTGTGGGGGTTCCTCCGCTGCTGCTCCAAGCTGGAGGGAGCCAAGCGCCGGTTTCCCACCTCACTGCAGAGGAGGGCAGAGAGAAAGTGTGCAAGGGACAGAACAAGGTAGGAAACAGGCTCCAAAATGATTCTGGATAAGCAGGGGCTTAATAAAGGCATTTCATTTAGTCTCCTTTTAACCCAGATCCGGACCGTGGGAGGTGTGGCAGCCTTTTGGCAGTTTGCCCAGCCTCTACGTTTTCCAGTCCTTTGCTGAGGCTGGGCGCCTTGTGCTTGGGAGGAATTTGGGTCAACAGCTGAGCAGAGCAATCACAAAAACCGTGGCGCTGACCTATCGTTGGTTAGGGTTCGACGAAGGCGCACCCCACGGCGGATGGCTACCAGCATGTCTTCAGCCGGGGGCTCGCTGGAAGTGGCCAGAGGGGGGTTGGGGGTCTGCTCCTCAGGACCGGGGTCCGAGAACACCGTGGGGAAAGGGAACTGGCCATCTCCCAGGGCGTGAGCACTGGCCACCAGCTCACCAATCTTTTCCACCAGGCTGTGGCGGTTGGCGGCCAGCTGCTGCTCCTCTTCTGTGGAAGGCTTCCCAGCCCTGGCATACACCGAAATCTCCAGGGCATTGCCACCCCAGCTGGCATTGGGCAGGCTCAGCCTCTTGGGAGAGGGTTTGGTGAAGTCCAGGCCATGCGGCGAGCAGGCATCGTCGGCATAGAAGACACATTCATCGCTGCCCATCCGGAGGGGGCTGGCATGACTGGGCGAGTCAGGCACAGTGGGGGTCTTGACGGGGACGATGGGGGGCCTGATGGGAATTGGACCAGCGCTGGAGACAGTTCGGCGAACTGTGGGCTTGGTGGAAGGTGTGCGACGGATGGTAGCCACGCCTGGCGTGGTCCCGGTTGGCAAGGCAGTGCCAATGGGCAGGCCTGCCGTTGAAGCCGGTCGCTTCGTCTGGATCATCCGCCGATAATTTTGAGCAATATTGCTGTTGCGAGGGATGGTTGAGGATTTGTCTAATTCATTCTGGTTGTCTCCCTCAATGTCCCCATTCACCGAATAGCAGTCATACTCTGAACCTGAGGAAGGGACAGGCGGACGCATAAGGAGCAGGGCCCAGCAAAGGACCCCAAGTAAGAGGATGACCTTGGCCGAAATGGGCCATTATCAAAACAAGGACGAGGTGTGGGAGAGCAACACAGGCAGAGACCTCCCTAATTCCTAGGGGCATGGGGGAGGGGGCGTAAGCAGAGTCACTCTTACTACGGCCAAAGTT
The DNA here is from genome assembly GCA_030761175.1 of Masticophis lateralis. NCBI lineage: Eukaryota > Metazoa > Chordata > Lepidosauria > Squamata > Colubridae > Masticophis > Masticophis lateralis. Next base: position 26,507,205 of record JAUDYJ010000010.1, read on the forward strand.
ATCAGAAGTTGTTTGAGCCTTCTGTGCAGTTAATTTCTGGAGTTGGTCACTGATCCATGCCCCATGCTAGCTGAACCTGAGTCAGAGCCACACCTCCTGCTTCAGCAGAAAGCTTCCCCAAGTGCATGTTGCTACATGAGGCAAGGCACATAGTGGGGGGCACATCGAGGGAGTGAATGACTCGGCCTGCACCCTTCTACATCAAAGCTCGGAGCACATTTAGCTTCAGCAAAGCCCAACTGCCTGCTGCTTCTTTCCACTGCTGGGAGAAACGTAGAGCTGGCCAAGGCAAAGGCATTGCAAAGCCAGCAATGGGGGCTGCTCAGGACATGTCAGGTGATGTGGGGCTCCTGGGAAGGACAAGGAAGGTCCTGCTGGCTGAGAGCAGCTGCTTCTGACTTCAAAGAAGGATTCTGTTTCCAGGCTATGAGGGATCTGCCAGAGATGCCCAACCTCTGCCATCGCCTGAACCTTCTCCAGTGGCTTGGAGAGCCTCTCAGCAGGCCTGGTTGCACCTCCCCCTTGACCCTCCCAGCCAGGCGCCTGCCTGCCCCACCTTGAAGCCGGCCTCCTACCTTGAGAGGGAATAGTGTCCTCAGAGCAGGATGGGGTGGTGTTCTGTGTGCTATAGCCACTGGAGAACTGCAGGCTATCCCGGCTGCTCTTCTGGTGCTCCAGGCTCAGGCCGTGGGTCAGCACCATGGCCAGGTCACTGGCTGCCGGAGACACCTCCTCCCCATGCTGTTGAGAAGGGGAAAGAAGCTCAGTCGTTGTTATGGCCCTCTCGGAGGGAAGTAGGTGAAATATAAAGAGAACCACCAACAGCAGCAGCGGCCCAAGCCCCCCAGCTCCAAGCAGGGCTCCTGTGCTCAGGCGGACAGGCCTCCGAGCCAGAGATGGAGGTGGACTCCTCCCACTGCTGCTAGGGCAGTCCTGACTGGCTCCACCCTGAGCACCTGGCCTCGGCAGTGGGAAGGAGGGGGGCTACAATCAGCAAGGCTTCTGCGGTGGGACAGAGCCAGAAAGACAAGCATAGTTTGCAACACTCTCTCCCTCTCTGCCCCAGTCCCCTGGCTACTTCCGCTTCAGAGTTACCTGCCAGGGCCAGAGGCTGCTGCATTCACTGGCTGCTTAAGCTGCTCGGCCTGCAGAGCCCTCCTGGGGTCTTTTATCTGGGGACCAGGATTAAATGGGGGAGCCCTTTGCTTGGCCTCTCCTGCAGAGAGCAACTCGCTTCAGCTCCAGCTAGTGAGGAAGGCAGAGACCTCATCCTTGGAAAATCCCTTATGCAAACTCTTTCAAAATTGGGCCCATGAGATCCCTACCTAGTGCCCCCCACACCTCCCCACCTTCTGTTTTGTCTACTGGAAGCAAACAATCTCTTTTATTCCAATTATTCAAACACCCATAAGTGAAATCAGCTCCTCCCTCGAATCTGCCTGGATCTGGGAATGTGGACTGGGCAGGGATGGCTCAGGGGACATTCAGGCAGTGGCCCAAATAGAGTTCCAAATGAACCCGATGTGGTCCAAGGGCACTTTCTGGGGGCCGGCCGTACCTTGGCAGCAATGGAAGCAGGGGACAGGCGAGGCCGGGGACCATCCTCCAAGCTGAGCCCCGGATAAATCAGGGAGGCCGAGCCTGGTTCTGCCTCCCGGAGAAGCTCCACACGATCCTTTCTGCGCTGCAGAGCATTTGCCCCCGGCTGCTCATAGATGGGGAGCTTGGACCAATCCTGAAAAATATAAAGCTGGCATGACTGGCAATCCCAGCACTGCGAAACCAAGCAAGGCAAGAGGGGAAGGGGACTGGGTGAGGAAGCGGGAGGAGGCCATAGCAACTCTTGAGGCTTGGAGGGCCCATCTCCCTTGGTCTGTGAGATGCCATCAAAGAGACCTCACTGGTACCCAGAAGCTAAGTGCCAGGACCATCCTCTGCCCCAGGGCCCTGGGCATCCCCTCAGCCCTCCCAGATATTCTGCCCATTTCCACGAAGCAGAAAGCTCCAAAATGGTTCTGGATAAGCAGGCGTCTTGTGTGTTGCTTAATAAAGGCATCTGATTTAGTTTCTCTTTAATCCAGATCGTGCCTGTGATGCATGGCAGCCTTTTGGCAGTCTCCACGATGTTTTCCAGTCCTTTCCTAAAGCCTCTGAATACTTAGGAAGGTGCCCTGAGCTTCCTGAGTCTTTGCAAAAGGACCATAAAACGGAGAGGGGGCTGGTAGTCGAGCCCCATGAAGACCTGCCAAGGGATGAGCTTCCTCTGCCAAGAGTGGAAGGCTGCAAGGAGGACTGAGGGCAGCCTCAGACGTGGCCCTGGAAGGCAGAACCAGATCCAGATCCAGGGACAAACTGCCAAGAAAAAGCTGTGGGAGGAGTTTCTGAAGAAAAAGAGCTGTCAACCCACGGAATAGGCCACCTACAGAATTGTCTTTGTCCCATCACATCAACCCATCGCACTTGGCCAGGCAGGAAGGATGCTGTGGATCCTGTCTGCCAAAGGATTCCAACCGGGGATGGTGGTGTCCAGGTGGTGTCTCTGTCATTGCCCCCACCCAGGAAAGGATTGCCCCCATCCTCTCAAACTCTGCTGGCCTTCCGGAAAGGAGAGAAAATGTGGCTCTGCAGCCAGGGGGCTGGTTAAAACATTGAAAAGCCCTCCCCTCCCGGTCACCCCCGGGATGCTGTCCCCCTCACCGTGTCTGAGGCCAGAGGCGCCAAGGGACACGCAGGAAACTTTGTGGGGCATCCAGTGTCTGTCAAAGTCCTCCTGCCACCACTCTACCCACCAAGGGTAGCTAAAATTCCCCAACAGCTGAGGTCTGAGAGTCTAGGCTCATAGCTGGTCATGGAGCTCCCTAAACTCAGCCAACAGAAAGCAGAAAGCATCCAAACCAGCATGGGGCCAGGAGGCCAAGGCCATTCACCCGCCCATGCAAGAAGTTTGTGGCATGCATCAACTCTTCTCCAGGTGCAGGTGGGCCCCAAGATAAAATGGGGGAGGGAAAGTGTGTTTGTGTGTGTGTGGAAACTCAAGCTTCACCTTGTGGCCACCTGAAAACAATCCAGTAGCAGAGTCAGAACTAACCGAGGTTGGGGAGTTGCATTCACTAACAGATTGGCAAGTTTCAGAGGCTTCGGATGATGCAGAGCTGGAGGACTTCTGGCAGGCCCCAAGTCGGGTCAGCAGCAGCAGCAGCAGCAGCAGCAGCAGCAGCAAAACAGACAAGCAGAGAGGAAGAGAAGAAGCTGTTAGGGAAGGTCAGGAGGACGGTGGCAGCGGCACAGAGACAGGACAGCTTGACAGGACAAGGCCCAGGTGGAAAGGAAAGCGGCAGGCAGCTGGGGGAACCTCTCATACAGGAGGAGGAGGAGGAGGAAGTCCAAACCTTCATCAGGAAACTCCCCCCTTCCACCTGCAGTGACAGAGATCTCCTGAGAACTGGATTTTCCCTCCTCTTTCCCTCCTCCTCTTCCCACTCTTAGAGTGACCCTGGCACTGGAGGAGTGCCAGCTAACGCCGTTGAATTGGGCAAGGAAAGCCACGCATGTCCTCTCCTTTCTCCAGTCCAAGAAAGGGCTCCTACTGGCAGCAGCTCCAAAGAGGGTTCCAGCTCCTCAGGGTCAAAGCCTACCTCCTTCCCTGAAAAAAGAACTGGCCCAATCCTTTCCCGAGGGACATAATGGAACCAACCCAGCAAAAGGAACAACCCTCCCTGTACAAATCAGACTCCGTCTCCATTTCCAAGGAGGCTGGCCAGGGAAGGAGGGACTTTTGAATCGCTCCCAGGAGAGGAGGAGGTCTCTAGGCTGCCACCAGCTTCTTTCAGGAGACAGCAACTGCCTGCCTGCGAGTGCAAGTGGAGCCATCATTCTGTCCCTTAGCTCACCTGGCTGGTGATGTCCAAGGGCATTGGCGAAGGAGGTTTGGAGAACATGGCATCCTGCGAGATGAAGCCCGAGTCATGTGATGAGACACTGGACAGGCGAGTGTTGGCATTTACCGGTTGTGCCACACTATGGGAGTAAATGTGAAACCAGGTGAGATGCTGTGCACAGCCACCAGAGCTTCCCCAGGAAGTGAAGGAGGACATTGGTTGCAGATGTGAGAGGTTCCTTGAGGCAATGTAAGCCAAGCAGTCCTTTACATGCCCTCCTCATGCTGGCACTGTTCCTCTGGGGGAGGGCAGCAAATACAAGCTGCCCTTATTTTATGCTGATTCAAGGACTGCAGAGTTGTTACTGTAACAGAGTTGTTATAGAATCCTTCATCATGAAGAAGCCTTCAAGAAGTCAGCTCTTCCTCTTCAGCTGGGATCAATAAAGTAGGCTGAATCTTATGATCAGGGATTTATATGCTGCAGCTTACACAAATACATATTTTAATTCTTTCCTCAGCTAAAGGCAGAAGCGCTTTCAACATCTATGAGGAATTTTGGGGTGAGATCAAGAGCAACACATCTTAAAGATTGGAGCAGAACTTTTCCCAGCTACTTCCAGTTGACAGATGTTACACCACCATCAAAGACAAAAGGAGAGCTTTGCTTGACCTGAAGGAGAGAACTGCCATGGCTTGAGTTCATTCGTTATGTCCGATTCGAGGTCAACGCTGACCACAGCTGCTCAAGTCTGGCTCGCTTGGATTTTATTCCATGCTATTGCCAACTCAGTTTGGGAAGTATCTGGTATGTCCCAAGGGGGATCATTGAACCTACTCAAGCTTCCTAAGGTCTGAGCCCACGAGAAGCCTGTTCCTGTTATGCGCCACTTAACAAGAGATCCCCAGTAGATGAACTAAACATACCTGCACATGCTGGATTTGCGGGATCCTGAGCTGCTAGGGGATGATGGAGGAGTTTGGTAAGACCAGCTGTAATCGGAGCCCTTCAGATCTTTGATCACCTGTAAGAAAAAGTCATTTTAGCCGGGCCCTTCTGACCCTAAGAGATTTTGCCCTCCGAACAGACCCCAGAGGCGTTTGTAAACTGAGGAGAGGCTCACCGGCCTTTGGCCAAACTATGTTCATCCAGACCACAGCCAAGATGCTGCTGGGAAGGCCCTTGCTGAGCTGCTTGTGCCACCAGGCCTTGCTTGAAGCAAAGGAGGAAGCATTAACGGGATGGATATTGGCCCAATTGTCTCTGGTGCTCCTTGGTGTTCACTTCTCAGTGAACTGGGGGCCGGGTAACAAAAACCATTGGGCAAAATTTCCCTCAACCAACAACTGGCATATCACTCACAGACTCAATCTCGCTTCCCAAGCTATCCCAATCCTTTGCTCTCCAATGTTGGGGTCCGGGCCCTGAAGCCCTTTGGTTCTTAGCTCCAGGGAAGAAATGCCCCACGAGTCCCGGACTGCCTGCATGGATGAGTTTCTGGAAAGGGTCTGGCCACAGCAAAGCAGAATGCCCACACATAGTCCAGCCATCTTCAATTACTCCAGAGGAAGTAATACACAGGTTCACCTGTGACTATGTGAATCCCCTGGGCTTTTTCATGGGAGCCATGAACTCCTGAGTCTTCCTGGATCCAGTTCCCCAGAATGCAATCTTTTGAAACGATATTTCCTGTTTTTAATTGCCTTTTGGGTTTGCCAATGGCTGAAGGTATAAGATATAGAGCAATAGTCTTCCATTCTCTTTGAACTGACTGAAATCCACTGAAGCAAGATTGTTATTCAGAATGGTGATATGATAGTCCTCAATTTATGACCATTTAACAATGGTATGGCACAGTGGTGAAATCCAATTTTTTTTACTACTGGTTCTGTAGGCTTGGTGGCCGTGGCAGGGGAAAGATATTGCGAAATCTCCATTCCCTCCCCATTCCTGGGGGAAGGATATTGAAAAATCTCCATTCCCTCCCCATTCCTGGGGGAACGATATTGAAAAATCTCCATTCCCACCCCACTCTAGGGCCAGCTAGAGGTGGTATTTGCCAGTTCTCTGAACTACTCAAAATTTCCGCTATCGATTCTCCAGAACCTGTCAGAACCTGCTGATTTCACCCCTGGTATGGCGGCTTCTGAAAAAGTGACTTACAAGCCATCCTTGCAGTTATGACCATCATACCATCCCCATGGCCATATAATTACAATTTCGGCCTTTGGCAACTAGCTCACATTTACGACAATTGCAGCATCCTGCAGTCAAAATATTTCAAGCATGCTTCTGACATTCAACGAGGGTTGAATTTGCTAACCGACAATGTGAGTCACTTAACAATTGTGGTGAATCAATTAATAACCACAGTAAGAATGGCTGTTGGGTCATGTGATGACTCACTTAATGTCACTCAATGACAATGTCACTCAACCCCATTGCTTAGCAAGTGAAATTCTGGTCCCAACTGTGGTCATGAGTCAAGTGCTAGGAGTGAATAAATAATTGTAATCAATAATAATTGTAATTGTAATAAAAATGGTTTGGCCAAAAGGAGAGAGGGATTGATTAAATCTGCAAGACTTCTAGATAAGATAAAATTCAAAATAATTTCATAAATACCGATAACTGGAGGGGTTGGTGAATTCACCAAGGGAAAGTGAATTGTATCTTACCTAGCAAAAATCTCAGATCTAGCTTAATGTCCGTTAGAAAATAAAGACCCTGGCCCACAATCAGCCAAAAGAATACTTTGCTAAAGCTAAAGTGGTTACAGAAGAGGAAAAGCTGGATTTTGAGCTTTTACCCTGGTTATCAGTCAATGTTCAACTAGATGTCTGGGAAATGGTGCCCATCTTCCTGCACCAGCTCCGCATTCTCCTGGAGTGACCTTGAGATGGCCGGTGCTTCCCGTTGGGCGGTAGTGCTTCATTTTGATTCCTCCGAGCCCCTCCCTGCCCCCCTCTCCCCTCTGCTCCCTCCCACCGTTACTGATGTCAGGCTGTCAGCTTAGCAGAATGGCAGCCATGACAAGTTCTTTTTTATTAAAGGAAAAAGAGGAAGAAAATGACCAGATAAAGCTGGCTTTGTTTATTTGTGAAAAAGAGCCCAGAGCTGTCTGAATATGAATCAGCAGCATAAGCGCCCTAAAAAGCTAAGGACCACATAAGGTTGCCTCCACAGAAAGCTACGACTGAAAGGATGTCATCGTCATCATTGTCGTCATCGTAAGTCAGAAGAAAGAGCAGTTCCAGGCTTTTGTGCTGTGGTCAAGCTTCAGGTTCCCCTTTAAGGAAGCCAGGCAACCGAAAAAGGCAACCGAGTCCTGAACATCTTAGGAGAACTTTAGTCCTGAGAAAGGACAGGAGGGGAGGGGAGACCCCCGGCCGCATTTTAAGTCCTTGAAACAGACCTTCTCCTGTTCTCTGAGCGCAGAGCATGGCATATGTAGAGTTTTAAGCCCCAGATTCTGATGAAAAGCAGTCGAATCGGAGCAGGGAGGTGGGATTTGCAGGTGGATGCTGCAAATCCCTGCGCTGAGAGGGAGAGGCTGGCTCAGGGGAATATGGACCATGACTTTTGTGCTTCTGTACCTGCTCACTGGCTGTTGGCAGTTTATGTGGATCTGCTGTCAGCACCACTAGGTCATCAATGATGCCCTGAAGGTGGGTGATCTCTCCCAGCATGGTGATCTCTCCGTTCTGCAAAAGGGTAAATGAAGGGATGAGCCTCAGCCGTGTGGACAAAAGAACCCTGAATCAGGAGAGAATCAACTCCCTCACACACACACACTCACTAGAGCTTGCCTGGGGAAGACCAGGAGAAAGGGTCAAGGTGAGCCCCACTTTCTAGGCCAGATAAGGTCACAGTCCCTGAGGCCCTGTCACTCAGTGTGCCTACTTCAGCTTCAGAGAGGTGGGCAAAAAGGAGCCTCTTTTTGGCAGAGGCAACCCTAGGTGTCAATTGAGGTCAAAGATGTTTCCCTTTGGCCCCCTCATCTGATCTGGAGACTTCCCAGCTTCTTCTCCATTCCTTTTTGCTCTTTCTCTCCACTGAGCATCCGAGTTCTGCTACTACATTTCAGCTGGACCTCCACAGGCCATGCAATGCTACAGACTGTGCAGAAGCCACAAAGCCACAAATCTGCCACTTGAGGGTTTGTGTAATTTCAGAAATCAGAAATGTAACTCAGGTTAATCCATGTGAAACCTGCTGGGATTAGTTACATTACTGAAATTAAATAAAATAATATCATTCCAGGCAAGCTAGAATGTCCAAAGAAAAAAATTAAAAAATTCAGAATTAGGAACAGTAAACAAAAAGAGCAATTTGAGAGTTTGCCTATACAATTTTATGGAGAACCACAAACATCTTAAATGTTCGTGCTCACATTCAAACCTTCAATGAAGCTTAATGAAAAACGGGGTTGGCACCAGGTATGGTATTCACTTACCTTCGCTACCGGTTCGCAAATGTGAGTACATGCAGAAATGGGACATGATGACCTCCGGGTGGATGGGCCGAGCCTCCCACAGCCTCCACTACCGGTTCGCCCAAACCGGATAGAACCGGCTGAATATCAGCCGGTGGTGGTGACTGGTTGGCATCAAATGTGGCAACAGATTCCAATATTGTTCCCGTAAGTGAGTTGCCAAGCACCAAAGTCGGAGATGTTCCTCTCTGGGAGAAGAGCCACAAACCAGATTCTCTACTCAAGTGATGGTATGTTTTTAGCATCCTTCCTTGGTTGCATCCTGGACTTCCTTCCTCCTGAAGGAAGGCATGTGGCCTCTTTGCCTTTGGCATGTGGCAAAGAGGGGGCTGAGGGGTTTTTTATGTAAATTTTTATCTAAACTTTTAAGGGGTTCCGGGAGGGGGGGTGGAGGGGATAGTGGGTAGGGGGGACAACCCACCAAGGGGAGGGTTGGGTCGAGCCGTAAAGAGTGGTGGGGGGAGTGTGGGACCCGGGGTCGTGGAGGGGATTAGAGCGGATCCGGATAGTATATTGAACATCGTTACTGTAGGTGGGAGAGGTAGATATGGCGGGAGCAGGGGGCCATATCATGTCAGGGGAACACGTACCCACTGTTTACGAGCGGTGGCGTGTTCCGGCCCCCAAGGCTCCTCCCGCTCCCTAGGTTGTACAGGCCCTCAGGGCCTGGGCCTTCGGCTGATGTTGTGCAATGCCAGGTCTGCAGTAAATAAAGCCCCCCTCATCTGTGAGCTTGTTCTGGAGGGGGGTGCGGACCTGGCAGGTGTTACCTGGTTGGGCCACGAGGGGGGGGGGGTGCCCCTCGTTGAAATGTGCCCGCCGGGTTTCCAAGCATTTCATCAGCCGAGGTCACAGGGGAGGGGCGGGGGGGTTGCGGTTATTATTAGAGAAGGTCTGAAACCGAGGGAGGCCACTGTTCCTCAGACGGCCGGTTGTGAATCCCTCCTTGTGAAATGGGGTCATGGGGTTCAGATGGGTTTGCTGATCACGTACCTGGCTCCCTGCCACGTGGCAGCAGCCCTGCCCGAGCTTCTCGGCGTCATCGCCGCGGTGGCGGTTGATACTCCCAGGCTTATGGTCATGGGGGATTTCAACCTGCCATCCGTGGGGGAGATGTCTGAGGTGGCTCGGGAATTCATGGCTTCCATGACGGCTATGGACCTGACCCAGTTAATTCATGGCCCTACCCACACGGGGGGAAACACACTGGACCTGGTTTTTGTCTCTGGACAGTGGTTGAGAGATCTTGATATAGGGGACATAGTCATCGAACCCTTGTCATGGTCAGATCACTCCCTCCTTCGTTTTGACTTTCGAACCGCAATACCCCGCCGCAGGGAGGTGGAGCCGGTAAGATGGTTCCGCCCCAGGCGCCTGATGGAACCTGATAGGTTCCAGATGGAGCTTGGGCCATTCCCTGAGGCTCTGGCACACGCCTCGGCCGGAGACCTGGTGGCCGCCTGGGATAGGGCGGCCGCCAGAGCTCTGGATCGGGTCGTGCCTTTGCGGCCTCTGACCCGGCGTCGATCTCACTTGGCTCCTTGGTTCACTGAAGAGCTGAGGGAGTTGAAGCGCTGGAAAAGACGCCTAGAGAGTAGTTGGAGGGCCAGTCTTGCTGAATCTGACCGGACACTGGTGAGATCCCATATTAGGACTTACCTAGTGGCGATAAAAGCAGCAAAATGTAGCTATTTTGCTGCTCTTATTGCATCATCAGATAATCGCCCGTCTGCCCTGTTTAGGGTGACCCACTCCCTGCTCCACCAGGAAGCGCGGGAGGACCCCTTGGAGGGTAGAGCCGAGGATTTTGTTCAATATCTGCATGACAAAATCACTCAGATTCGGGAAGATTTGGACTCCGACTGGGTGGTCTCGGCGGAAGGGACCGGGGCAGGTCTTGAGAATTTTATCTGGACTGAGTTTGATCCTTTGACCCCTGAGGATGTGGACAGGATACTGGGTGGACTGAACACGACCACGTGTTTATTGGACCCGTGTCCTTCCTGGTTAGTGCTGGCTTCCCGGGAAGTGACACGAGGCTGGCTCCAGGGGATTATAAAGGCTTCATTGGGGGAGGGTGTCTTTCCTGCCGCCTTGAAAGAGGCGGTAGTGAGGCCTCTCCTCAAGAAGCCTTCCCTGGACCCGGCAATGTTGGTAAATTATCGTCCGGTCTCCAACCTTCGCTTTGTGGCGAAGGTTGTTGAGAGCGTGGTTGCGAAACAGTTTCCCCAGCACCTGGATGAAGCGACGTATCTAGATCCGTTCCAGTCGGGTTTCAGGCCCGGGTACAGCACAGAAACGGCATTGGTCGTGTTGGTTGATGATCTCTGGAGGGCTCGGGACAGGGGGTGCTCCTCTTGTTAGACCTCTCAGCGGCTTTTGATACCATCGACCATGGTATCATGCTGCACCGGTTGGTAGAGATGGGGGTGGGAGGCACTGTGTTGCGGTGGTTCTCCTCCTATCTCTCCGACCGGTCGCAGTCTGTGTTGGCAGGGGGGCAGAGGTCGACCCCGAGGCCCCTTATATGTGGGGTGCCACAAGGATCGGTCCTCTCGCCCCTTCTGTTCAACATTTATGTGAAGCCGCTGGGCGAGATCATCCGTGGTTTTGGGGTGAAGTACCATCAGTACGCTGATGACACTCAGCTGTACATCTCCACCCCAGACCACCCCAACGATGCCCTTGAAGTGATGTCCCGGTGCCTGGAGGCCGTGCGGATCTGGATGGGGAGGAACAGGCTCAGGCTCAACCCATCCAAGACCGAGTGGCTGTGGTTTCCGACGTCCCGATATAGTCAGTTGGCGCCATCACTGACTATTGGGGGCGAATCACTGGCCCCCACGGAGAGGGTTCATAACTTGGGCGTCCTCCTGGATTCACGGCTGTCCTTGGAAGGTCATCTCACGGCTGTGGCCAGGAGGATTTTCTATCAGGTTCGCCTGATCCACCAGTTACGTCCCTTTCTGGATCGGGACTCCTTGCTCACGGTCACTCACGCCCTTGTCACTTCCCGTCTAGACTACTGTAATGCTCTCTACATGGGGCTCCCCTTGAGGAGCACCCGGAGGCTCCAACTCGCGCAGAGTGCGGCCGCGCGGGTGGTGATGGGAGCGACATGGCGTACCCATGTGACACCTCTCCTGCGCGAGCTGCACTGGCTCCTGGTGGTCTTCCGGGTGCGTTTCAAGGTCCTGGTTACTACCTTTAAAGCGCTCCATGGCTTAGGACCTGGGTACTTGCAGGACCGCCTACTACCACCAATAGCCTCCTACCGGCCAGTACGCTCTCATAGAGAGGGGCTCCTCCAGGTGCCGTCAGCCAAACAATGTCGGCTGGCAGCCCCCAGGGGGAGAGCTTTCTCTGTAGGGGCACCTACTATCTGGAATGAGCTCCCCCCAGAGATACGGAGGATCCCGGATCTGCCCACCTTCCGCCGCGCTCTTAAGACTTTTCTATTTCGCCAGGCGGGCCTGGCCTAACCACTCCCCGTTTTTAGTGTCAAATTTAAAAAATTTTTAAATTATATTGGGGTGTTTTAATTCTGTCCGGGCCAAATTCATTTAATCTGTTTTTAGTTGGTTTTTAAATTTTGTACGTATGTATTTTTATTGTTGGCTGTACACCACCTTGAGTCCTTCGGGAGTAGGGCGGTATATAAATCCAATAAATCTAATCTAATCTAATCTGAAATCTCTCTGTTCCTCTCAGCCCAATGCTGTGACTTGCTAACCCCAAAGCCTTGTGCCTGGAGACCCAAGGGGTCCTTGGGGTTCCAGTCCTTCTAAGGAGAGTGGGCACCTTCATGGAGGAGGAGGGCTCTACCAAAGACTTGATCTTATCTCTGGAGGGAGGGAGGGACGGAGGGGGGGGCAGCTGGTCTCACAGCGATGCAAGAACAACAGTGGGAGGGAGGCCAGTCTTGGGTCCTGTTGACTGGCAGCCTGGCTGGACCCTGAGAGAAAGGAAACGCTGGGCTGACCAGCAGGAGCTTCTAGGAGGTCAGGATGATGGGGAAAGGATAGAGAACCAAAGCCACATCAGCAGGGCCCCAGGGCTATAGAGATATGCTGGTTGGTTTTTAATCTGGACCTCAGTGGGAGGGAGGGTGGAGGCTGCTTCTACCACCACATCCTGACACAGTGCCTCCCTCAGTGCCCCAAAGGGCATCTGAACTGCACTGAGTAGGGGGTCTACCTAAGTCCTCCTAAAACTTGTCCTGGCCCATTCCTGAGTTTCCATGTGGAGAATGGAACTGCAGAGGAACACAAGGATCTGGGTTGCTCACACACACCTACCCCCTCTCGCTCGTGCAACCCCCTCCCCTTTGTGGTCACAGCCTGCTTATTTGGCTGCTGCCAGCCAACCTTTTGCCTTGGAAACCCCTTGTGGGAAGAAGGGCGAGGAAGCTGACATGTCTTTTCTGGCCTTCTCTGCAGTTTCCAGAATGGCTGGCTGGGTGGAGCAGCCAGAAGACTTCAGAAGACTAATTAAACATTGAAGGTAGTGGGGGAAAGGGAAAGGCCCTAAATCGTGCAGCTTTTAACTTGCACAGCATCTTCCAGACAAGAATAAGTATTCATCCCAATATTCATGGGGAAAAAAATTGGACAAAAGAGTCAAAGAAAAAGCTGAGACCAATTCTTAATTGGAATTTTCAATAAACATCCTACTTGGTCTCTAATTCCGCATCACCTCAGATGCCACTCTGAGATGAACCAAGGGCCAGTCTAGGAAAGCCACCTCCTCCTCCACCTCAACTCCCACCAAGAGAGAAAGTCCCTTCCCACTCTGGGCCCGCTGGGTTGGGCAGGGGTGACACCTGGTATCCAAACACCCAAGAGGGGACCTTCCTCTTCATCATATCCAGATTCTGGATGCAAAGTTTGCAAGATACATCATCCTCTCCTGCATTGCTGGGAGTAGCTCAATGTAATGCCCTAGACATAAATTCTCTTTCTTGCACAGGTTCCACTCCGCTTACTTGAAAGCAGGACACTGGACTAACCTGAGGGCAGGCACAAGTAGAATTGAACTGACAGCAGCGTTATTATTGGGCAATGAGAGCCAATTGTTTGTTCCCATGCTTAAAAATCAAGATCTGCCTGAAGAAAGGGTGGGGAATCCCTTGGACAGTTGCCCAGTCCCTAGAAGAGCTGCGCTTGACCACGGAAACAAGGCACGTACCACCACCGGCTGCAGGAATGCGATGAAGGTGCAGAACCTCCCCCGTTCCTCTACCAGGGCCTTGCGGACTGCCTGCTTCTCCGTCTCCTCCAGCAGGAGGTACAGGTCGTTCACATCCTGCAGGGCACTGTCCAGCTGAGGCTGCAGGTCCCCCCTGCCTAGAAACAACAGCAGATGAGACCATCATCGCTTCTTTACCCAGAGCCTGGCCAACCTCTGGCTTTCCGCAGGTGTCAGGCTGGGACAAAACCTGCCACACATTAAATCAAACAAACTACCATTGGCTTACTTTTGCAGCTGAAGGTGCTCTAGGATTACATGATTGGGAGTTGAAGAACATATTATTATTACTATTAATAATAATAAAAATAATACAGCATATAGACAGGAGGCAAGATCAGAGTGGGATATGAAATGGATGAAGTGCACATGGAAGAAGAAACAGGCATTTCTCAAGAGCTAAACTCAACCTGTGTTCCATTGTTCACACATGGAATTCAAATTTATTTAGCATTTGCTTATCCCTAAGGTATCATGCAGCATAATGCGGTACAATACATGGATAGTTCCCAAGAACCATTCATGTAAGTTGCCAAATAATTGACTGGGCCAATATAAATCTAAATCTGGGAAAAGAAAACACAACAACCACCATTGCATGCTAAGCCCTTCCAAAGAAACTATACATTATCCTATTTCTGGACTCAAGGATTGGCTATTCCATCTCTGCCCAGGTACAAACATTGGGAGCCGGACCAAGGCTGCTGCTCTTTCTCCCCCTATATCCAGTCGCCGTGAGAGGGTGGCTGATGTCAGAATAGCTTAAGACTCCCCTACTGCCATGAGAGGGCAGTGGGAGCAAAATGACTTGTACCTGTGACTGACTCTCCCTCCACGGGACTTTAGATTGCTGGGACGTACCCTCAGTCATGGTTTATATGGAATGTATTCGTTGGAAGAACTCTTCAAACTGCGAGATTCCCCCCTCTCACAGATTTGGCCCTCCGCTTTGTCGAGGGCCTATCTCGATGACGGACTTTGGAGTCCGGAGAGATGGCATGCTGCTAAAAGAGGGTTATGGGGTTTTTAAGGGAAATTTTTTAATAAGGTTTTAAGGGTTTCAGGGAGGGGGTGGGATGTGTGGGTCTGGGGGAGAACCCACAGGGGAGGGTATTTGGTCCAGCAGAGGAGCACGGTGTAGGGAGTGCGGGTCCTAGAGTCGAGGAGGGGGTTAGAGCTTGCAATACGGATGGCTATGACATCATGACTGTAGGTGGGAGGGGCAGATACGGCGGGAGTAGGGGGCCATATCGCGTGATGGGAGTGCGTCCTCGCTGGTTGCAAGCGGTGGCACGCTCCGGCCCCCAAAGCTCCCCTTGTTCCCCAGGTTGTCCAGAACCTCGGGCCCCAGGCCTTCGACTGATGCTGTGCAACGTCAGGTCAGTGGTAAATAAAGCCCCCCTCATTTGCGATTTTATTCAGGAGGGGGGTGCGGACCTGGCGGGTATTATAGAGACCTGGTTGGGCCAGGAGGGGGGAGCCCCCCTTGTTGATATGTGCCCACCCGGTTTCCGTGCATTTCATCAGCCAAGGCCACAGGGGAGGGGAGGGGGTGTGGCGGTTGTCATTAACGAGGGTCTTGGTCCAAGGGAGGCCACTGTTCCTCAGACGGCCGGATGTGAGTCCCTCCTAGTGAAGTGGGGTCATACGGTGCAGTTGGGCCTGCTAGTCACGTACCTGGCTCCCTGCCACATGGCAGCGGCCCTGCCTGAGCTGCTCGATGTTATAGCTGCGGTGGCGGTTGATACCCCCAGGCTTATGGTCATGGGGGATTTTAACCTGCCATAGGTCAGCGAGACGTCTGAGACGGCTCAGGAGTTCATGGCTTCCATGACGGCCATGGACCTGACCCAGTTAATTTATGGCCCTACTCACATGGGGGGAAACACACTGGACCTGGTTTTTGTCTCTGGACAGTGGTTTAGTGGTCTCGAGATAGGGGATATTGCGATAGAACCCTTGTCATGGTCAGATCACTCCCTCCTTCGCCTGGACATTCGAACCACCACACCCCGCCGCAGGGAGGTAGAACCAATGAGATGGTTCCGCCCCAGGCGCCTGATGGATCCTGTTAGGTTCCAGACGGAGCTTGGGCCATTTCCTGAGTCTCTGGCACACGGCTCGGCTGAGGACTTAGTAGCCGCCTGGGATAGGGCGGCTGCTGGGGCTTTGGACCGAGTCGTGCCTTTGCGGCCTCTGACCCGGCGCCGATCTCACCTGGCTCCTTGGTATACTGAGGAACTGAAGGAGATGAAGCGCCGGAAAAGACGCCTAGAGAGCAGTTGGAGGGCTAGTCGTTCTGAATCCGACCGGACACTGGTAAGATCTCATATTAAGAATTACCTGGTGGCGATAAAAGCGGAGAAGAGAAATTACTTTTCCGCTCTTATTGCGTCATCAGATAATCGCCCAGCCGCCCTGTTTAGGGTGACCTGCTCCCTGCTCCATCAGGGGGTGCGAGAGGACCCCTTGGAGGGTAGAGCTAAGGACTTTGTACAGTATCTGTATGACAAAATTGCTCAGATTCGGAAACAGCTGGACTCTGACTGGTAGATCCAGGGGAGATGACGGGGGCAGGTCTTGAGAATATTATATGGGAAGAGTCTGATTCTGTGCCTCCTGAGAGCGTGGGCAGGATACTGAGCAGACTGAGCGCAGCCACATGTTTATTGGACCCATGTCCCTCCTGGTTGGTGCTGGCCTCCCGGGAGGTTACGCGAGGCTGGCTCCAGGGGATTATAAATGCCTCCTTGAGTGAGGGTGTCTTCCCTGCCGCCTTGAAAGAAGCGGTGGTGAGGCTCCTCCTCAAGAAGCCTTCCCTGGACCCGGCAATGTTGGTAAATTACCAATCCGTCTCCAACCTTCGCTTTGTTGCGAAGGTTGTTGAGAGTGTGGTTGCACAGCAGCTGCCTCAGTACCTGGATGAATCGACCTATCTAGATCCGTTCCAGTCGGGCTTCAGACCCGGGTCCAGCATGGAGATGGCATTGGTCGCATTGGTGGATGATCTCTGGAGGGCTCGGGACAGGGGCTGTTCCTCTGTCCTGGTCCTATTAGACCTCTCAGCGGCTTTTGATACCATCGACCATGGTATCATGCTACGCCGGTTGGAAGGGTTAGGGTGGGGGGCACTGTTTTACGGTGGTTCTCCTCCTTTCTCTCTGACCGGTCACAGTCCGTGTTGACAGGGGGGCAGACCCCGAGGCCCCTTGTATGTGGAGTGCCACAGGGATCGGTCCTCTCGCCCCTTCTGTTCAACATTTATGTGAAGCCGCTGGGCGAGATCATCCGTGGTTTCGGGGTGAAGTACCATCAGTACGCTGATGACACTCAGCTGTACATCGCCACCCCAGACCACCCCAATGATGCCCTCGAAGTGATGTCCCGGTGCCTGGAGGCCGTATGGATCTGGATGGGGAGAAACAGACTCAGGCTCAACCCATCCAAGACCGAGTGGCTGTGGTTTCCGACGTCCCGATATAGTCAGCTGGTGCCATCTCTGACTATTGGGGGCAAATTATTGGCCCCCATGGATGGGGTTCGCAACTTGGGCGTCCTCCTGGATTCACGGCTGTCTTTAGAAGGGCATGACGGCCGTGGCCGGGAGGGCATTTTATCAGGTTCGCCTGATTCGCCAGTTGCGTCCCTTTCTGGATCGGGACTCGTTACGCATGGTCACTCATGCCCTTGTCACCTCACGCCTGGACTACTGTAATGCTCTCTACATGGGGCTCCCCTTGAGGAGCACCCGGAGGCTCCAACTGGTCCAGAATGCGGCCGCGCGGGTGGTGACGGGAGCGACGTGGCGCTCCTATGTGACCCCCCTCCTGCGCGAGCTGCACTGGCTCCTGGTGGTCTTCCGGGTGCGCTTCAAGGTTTTGGTTACCACCTTTAGAGCGCTCCATGGCTTAGGACCAGGGTACTTACGAGACCGCCTTCTGCCACCGATAGCCTCTCACCGACCAGTCCGCTCCCATAGAGAGGGGCTCCTCAGGGTGCCGTCGGCCAAACAGTGTCGACTGGCGGCCCCCAGGGGGAAAGCCTTCTCTGTGGGGGCACCTGCCATCTGGAATGAGCTCCCCCTGGATTCAGGACTTACGCACTTTCCGCCGCGCCCTAAAAACGCTTCTATTCCAACAGGCGGGTCTGGCCTAACTCTCCCTTTTAAATTGGTTTGAAACTGGGTTTTTAAATGTTTATATAAATTGGTGGTTTTAAATTTTCGAGCCTAAATTTAATCTTTTTTTAAATAGTTTTTAACTTTTGTATGTAAATTGTATTTTATTTTGGCTGTTCACCACCCTGAGTCCCTCTGGGAGTAGGGCGGTATACAAATTTAAACAACAACAACAACAACAACAATGGCTTAATATGATGGCTTATTTCAGAAAACACCCTAAGAAAATTGCTTGTTGGTGAAACTTGTTAGATGAAACTAGCAAACCTTGTCCATTGGCCTGTAAAGAAATGCCAACTTATAAAACCTTATGGGAAATCTGGCCTGCCGCAGTCCTCAGAACAGCATCTTTGGTGGCATCTGCTGGTTGTAAAAAGTTATGACTCTATTTCAGGGGAAAACAAGGAAGCTCCATTCATCCATGGCACCTGCTGACTCACTAAAATGTTGCCCAGTAATAATATATTGCAATAAGACTGCACCATTCAGGCCAACCTTTTGCCTGAAGGCCATGAAGGCCATGAAGAGCAAGGCAGAATGAGCAGATGATCAAATCTCTCTCTCACACACACACACACACACACATTTCACACAATATTATAGAATAATTTTGTATTTATTTATTTATTTATTTTTATTTGTTTATGTAATGTAATGTATGTAATGTATACTGAAGATGGTGACCCTTTGAGAGCTATATGCAATGAAATTTCATTTTAATATATGCAGATTAGTGTATATTCAAAGCTTTTCTAATATATCTGCATTTTCTATTTAGATATAAATAAAGGTGGCAAATTAACGAGAACACCGTTTGACAAACTTAGACCTCCAAATATCTTGGAATTGATTCCTAGGCCTCAGGGCCTGAAGGCCCAAAACCAATTTCCAAAAGGGGAGGCAGCACTTCCATACCAGGTGGGCAGAAAGTGTTTGAGGCAAAAGATTTAGATTTAGATTTTATTGAATTTATATACCGCCCTACTCCTGAGGGACTCAGGGCGGTGTACAGCCATAAAATAAAACATATAAATACAAAATTTAAAATAGACTAAAACGAAATTAAATAATTTGGCTGAAAAATTTAAAATCCCAATAATTTAAAACAAATTAAAATTCCCATTTAAAAGGGGGAAAAGACTTAGGTCAGGCCGTCTTGATGGAATAAATGAGTCTTAAGCGCGCGACGGAAGGCGCGCAGGTCCAGAATCCTCCGTATCTCCGGGGGGAGCTCGTTCCAGATGGTAGGTGCTCCCACAGAGAAGGCTCTCCCCCTGGGGGCTGCCAGCCGACATTGTTTGGCCGATGGCACCCGGAGGAGCCCCTCTCTATGGGAGTGTACTGGCCAGTGGGAGGCTATTGGTGGTAGTAGGCGGTCCCATAAATAACCAGGTCCTAAGCCACGGAGCGCTTTAAAGGTGATAACCAAAAACTTGAAGCGCACTCGGAAGACCACCGAGAGGCAGGAGCGCAGGAGAGATGTTACATGGGAGCGCCATGTCGCTCCCATAACCACCCGCGCGGCCGCACTCTGCGCCAGTTGGAGCCTCCGAGTGCTCCTCAAGGGGAGTCCCATGTAGAGAGCGTTACAATAGTCCAGATGGGAGAAGTGGGGTTGCTCTTTTACGGCTTCAACACTAGAAGGTGTTCAGTTGAATCTCTTTAAGGGACACTTTTCCTGTCCCTTTGGGCTGAGGCTGGAACAATTCTGCTGAGTGCAAAAAGCTTCTTCACTTTCACCAGCTTCCCAAGCAGCTTGGCTGCTTTGAGTCTCCAAGATGGAATGTGTCCTCCTTGATGGAAATCCCTTTTGCCCCTTCCTCAAGGAAGCATTGATAGTGCCATCAGTGGGCACTATCACCCAAGAATGAACAGCAGACCAGAGAGACTGGCTGACCAGAGGTTTTCAGCTCCCTCTTACTTCATCCCAGAGAGGCCAGATAAAAAGGTGACACCACAAAATGCAGAAGAGCTTCCACATTCATTGATTCTTCTGCAGAGCAGAGTTTGTCGCATTCCTCTAGAAAAGCCTCTCCACCTGTGGTCAGGGAGAATATACCACTGTGGGCCCAGCTGCCCCACAGCCTCTTTTGCAGAATCATAGGGGGTGTGAGTATGTGTGCGTATGTTTGTGTCTTTCTCCCCACTTATAACACAGAGCCAAGCAGGGACGAGGATGGCTGCTCCGGCACAATATTTGCTGGGCTCCCACCTGGTCACAGCAAAAGCGGCAGGTGGATCCTGCTCCCCTTCAAACAAGCTTTCCACCACAAAAGCTAGCAGCCCACATGCACGGAAGGAGAAGAAGGGGGGAGAAGAATCAGGGAAGTCTGGAAATAGCCAGAGTCGAGAAACTGACCAAGGATTTGGGGAGCGAAGGCTGAGATTCTGACGTCCTGCTTGGCAGCAAAAATACTGATGCTAACAAACAATTCAAATCAACTCAGAGGCGGGCTGAGTAAATAGCTGGAAATCACCTGATTTGTTTCACCCTTTCAGCAAGGTGAAAGTGCCCCATTTTTGAAAATGGGGATCCAAGCATATGCCATGACTTGGCCCATTTGCATTCTTGGGGATCACAGAGGTGCTGCTGCCTCTGGGATCAGAGGGTGGATCTCAGCATTGGTCCTCTTGATATCCCCAGAGAAGAGAACCGGACCAGACAGAGGAGGAGGAGGAGGAGGAGGAGGAGGAGAGGGGCTGGTGAGGATTATGCACAGGCCCGAAATGAAACCCAGCCTCGATCCTTTTATTATATGTGCCTTAGTACATTGAAGAGTGTGTACTTTTCTATTATATTTAACACTGACTGTATAGAGGCATGATGTGTGTTCTTGAGGCACACTCTTGCTGGCTGAGTCTAACTGCAGAAAAGATTTCCAGGCGAGACCCGCATTTGCGTTCCTGTTTGAAAAGGAACCAGCCTCTCTGCAGAAGCTCTGAGGCTGTCCCTGGCCTGCATGTGCCTCCACATTGCAGACCAGGGACAGTCAGTTGGTAAGGCAGGCAATGGTTCTTCCCAAGGAGAGAACACAAGCCGGCAACAATGACAACCAGAGACAAGAGGGATAGACGACCTCTTGGCAGGCCAAGGAGTCTCTAAGGGGGGAAAACCAGGCTTACGAGGAGAAGTGGAGGCCTGAAGAGCCAAGAGGCTGGAGCTGTGCCCTCCAGAAGACAAAGAGAAGAGTTGCAGTACAGGTAATCCTTAACTTACAACCATTTGTTTAGTGACCTCTGAAGTTATAACATCACTTAAAAAAGTGACGATCACTTTTCACAACCATTGCAGCAGTGGATTCTCTAGACTGTTTAGCATGGCTGTAGACAACAGGCTAATAGAACGAAATTTAACAGACCCAAGCTTCGGAAACAGATACAGAATGCTGAATGCTCAGTTTGGGCAGTAACACTTGTGAAAAGGTTTTAATTGAGCCCCATCTGAACTGACTACATACTGAAAGTGGTTTTCATTGGAATGCTGGGATGTAAAAGGAAATGAGGGGGCCAAAAAGCCACAATGCTTAGACATTATTAAAATCGATTCCAGCTTGTGCATAAAACAGTTGAAAGAAGCCACCCAACACTGGAAAATGTAGAGAGCTGGTCAATGATATCGCTGAGAATTGGACCCAATTAAATAGAAAACAATTTATAAGCTGGATAGGGAGCAGCAGCATGATATGGTTGCAAAACTACAGGAGGTTTTTGATGTCTCACACCAGGATTCAGAGAAACTGGAACAAGTTCAAAGAAGCGTAGCTAGGAAGATTGGGGACTAGAAACAAATTCCCTTGAAGAGAGACTGAAGGATTTGAGCATGTTCGGACCTGCACAAACAGAAGACTAAGAGGAACCAAGAGGGATGATGTGCATGGTCCAAAGTTGTTTTTTAACATTCCAGAGTGCAGCATATAAAGCAATGCATTTAAGTTACCAGAAAGACAGATTCCAACTGCACGTCAACAAAAGCTTCCTACTGGTGCTGTGGAGCCAAGGGCCAAAGCCGGAGTGGGTGCTTCGCTGAAAGGAAATGTCAAGGTCATTTGTTGATGTCAGCCTTGCCATCATTATTTTCCTTCAAGCTTGCTGCCAGCTGCTATGGAAACAGGGAGGGAGGGAGCAATGGGCATTTGGGAGGGGAAGCATGCAAGTGGCGTGAGAGTGGATGGGAAGGTTTGGACTCAGAGAGGCCAGCTTGGGTTGCTTAACATCTTCAAGGCCAACCGTCTTGGGAACGGTATGCATGATGGCGGCACGGAGCACCTGGACCTGAAACTTTCCCAAAACAACTTCCTGGCCAATGATTGGACTCCGCCTGCCTGACTACTGGGGTGGGTGGGATCTGGGATTAGTTTCAATTTGTCTTTTTCGCGTCTGTTTCCTTCAGTCAGACCTTGCCTGACTTTTGCTGTATTCAGTTTGTTCTTAGTAAAAGTACCTTTTCTCTGAATCTATGGAGTCAAGGGTTTTCCTTCCTAGGAACAGATCAAAGGCAGCCCTGACACTTGGACACCTCCAAGTGGGACAGAATCCTGTATTTCCCGACTCCAAGCCACCCACCATCCAGGGTAAAAGGCGAAGGAAACGAGCAACTTGACAACTTGCAGCCCCTGAATTGGCCAAGTACCACCTGCGCTAAACCTGTGTTAGGGCATCCAAGTAGTAGGTTTGGCTGATCTACTTCCATGCAACTTCTCCTAAGTATGTGCAGATGTGCCCCTCCCAAAGACAGATAGTTTGGTCTAGTGGTGGGGGCATGAGGCTAGAAACCAGGAGACAGTGCGTTCTAATCCCACCTTGGATCCAAAGCCAGCAGGATAATCTTGGGTCGGCCCCCCTCCCTCTCAGGCTCAGGAAGGAGACAGTGGCAAACCACTTCTGAGAAGCCTTGCTAAGAAAATTGCTGGGACTTGTCCAGTTGGCCACCAGGAGAGATCGGCATCAACTGATTTGAGCACCAAAAAGCCAAAGCAAAGCAAAACCTTCACAATGACAATGACAGAAGCAGGGCAGGAATATTGGAAATATTTGGCATCTCAAAAAGATGACTCATTTCATCATGCAGTTAAAGACTGCATGATAAAGTGGGTGCAAAACTTTGCAGAACCAGTTATGATGGAAACGTGGGAAAAAATATGGGTTCAGAATGTTAAATTTATGCAGTCACAGAACTTGAGGGAAATTTTTATAAAATGTTTTACAGGTGGCATCTAGATCCCAAGAAATTATCGTGCATGTATCCTAATGTTCAGGCAAAATGTTGGAGATGTGAATGCTTAGATGCTACATACTATCATATATGGTGGACCTGCAAGAAAGTGAAGGCTTTTTGGATTAAAATATGGTGGGTTATGCAAAATGTTTTGAAGAAAAAACTGCAATTTTCTCCTCAATTGTTTTTACTGGGCATAGTTAAGGATTTCTCAGTGACTGAGATAAAAATGATATTATATATGATTACAGCAGCTAGATTACTGATTGACCAATATTGGAAAAAAGACTTTATGCCTACTATAGAAGAATGGACTTTGAAGGTGGCCAGTTTTGCAGAAATGGCGAAGATATCAGCATACTTAAAAGACCAGACCCAAGAAACTTACAGGTTGGAATGGAAGAAATGGATAGATTATGTGCAGAACAAATACCAAACAAGGAAGTACCAGATAGCTTTCAGTTGAATGTTAAGATTTAGAAACTTATAGTGTAGTTAGAGGTTAGAGGTTGTAGGAGGGTAATATATGATATGGTATGATTTGGATTTCACCTAGGGAAGTCGTGGGGGGAGGGGGAGTGGGGGGGTGGTTAGGGGAGGGTAGGGTAGGAGAAGGTAGGGGTTACGGGAGGGGGGTTATGGAATAGGGGGGGGAACGGGGGGGAATTTGTATTTGTAAAACTTTTTCAATAAAAAAAAAAGATGACTCATTTCAGTCTGCAACCTTCAGCTGCAGCAATGGGAGTGTATCTTCCAAACCAGAAGTCAGGGATCCATTTCATTCTGCTTTGGTTATATCCACTTTCTGCAGCAAATCCAGTTCTGGGCACCACACTTCAAGAAGGATTTAGCAAAAATGGAGGGAATACAGAGAAGGGCAAGGAGGGTGTCCACCAAATAAGAAGCCAGATCCTATGAAAAGAGGTTGAGAGGAGGCGGCTGAGTGGGGACAATGTCCTGAAAGGATGTCATACGAATCTGTGTGGTTCTATCTCGAATCAAGAGGGCAAGACCCAGAATAACAGGTTCGAGTAAGAAGGAGGCAGATTTAAGTTAAAGTTCACCACGTAAGTGGCCTTGAGTTGTGATGAATTATAAATGCACCAGCATGCCTACCGTCCCTGTCCTACTGTCCCCATTTATTACATGTGCTCATGTCCATGTTTATACTTATACCTGTTATCTTGTACATGTTTGACAAACTAAATAAATAAGAAAGGTTTTAATCTGCATATGTAAAAGTAAATAAAGGTTTAAAAATTTCCAATAAAGACAAGTTGGATTGTGGAACCAAAAATGACTCAGAGAACTGGCGGGCTCTTCTTCAGACTAGAGACCCAGCAGGAAGTCTGAATTTTGGTGTTCAGTCTTGTGTCTGGCATGATGGTCCCTTTGATCTATAGGATCCTATAATGCTGCATTTAGGTCAATGAAGTGAGTATATTCACTGGATTTGCCAAGAGGGAAGAAAAGAAGCAATTTATACAAGTGGGGCTCTTGAAGCAGCCCTGCTTTCTTCACGTGGCCAACTACAATATAAGATCTGAGCTAAACAATGGTCCCTTCCTGGAAGGGTTGTGGTAATCCCCGGAGCAAGGGGAAGGCGAGGGCTTCTTTCCGAAGGAGAACCAAGGTGGAACTAGAGTCAGATCCCTGGGAACTTTAAGAGATACAGCTATGGTGGCCCCCCATTTGAGGTTTTTTTTTCATTTCAGGCCAAGCTGGGTGGGATGGTGAAGGAAGAGATCACAAAGCAAAGGAGGAGGAAGGGAGGAAGCTGGGTTGGCAACATTTGACTTACCAAGTAGCTCTACAGAGGAATGTGGGAAGGAAAAAAAGGGGAGAAAGACAAGAACATGTGAAAGAAGGCAGATCCTGCACAGATCCCCCCCCGCCCAGCTTGCCCAAATCCCTTTGCCTCTTACAAAATAAATGCTTTTCCCCAGGACGGTACCAAATTACTGCAACCTGCCCCTCCCCCTCTCAGCGCTTAGCTTTTTGATCACATCTGGATGGAACATGAGATTCCCCTGAGCAGAGGACTGGCGCGAGGGCCTTGCAGGAGCGCAGAGCAAAATCGGAGAATTCCCCAAAGCGCCACCCTGAATACATTTCAGGTCCCATATAATGTTCAAAGGAAGGCTCCTCCTCCTCCTCCCCCCTCCCTAGAAGTATCAGATGCAGAACCTTCTGGAAACATCTGCTCCTTTCTACCCCAATCCAGGGGAAACCAATGGACAGGCACCCAAGGAGATGCCGCTCCCTCTCCTTGGCTTGCAGCCCT
Organism: Masticophis lateralis; assembly: GCA_030761175.1. Taxonomy (NCBI): domain Eukaryota; kingdom Metazoa; phylum Chordata; class Lepidosauria; order Squamata; family Colubridae; genus Masticophis; species Masticophis lateralis. The sequence continues at coordinate 26,532,501 of JAUDYJ010000010.1, forward strand.
CCTGCCAGCTGAGTCTCAATAGCTTCCAATCCTCTGCTCCTTCCAGAGTGCCATGGCCAGGAAGGCCAATGATAAACACTGGGAAGACGGAAGGTGGCTTCTAAGTGTTATCGTCTTTCTGACATCTTAGATGTCAGCTACCACCCAGGCCTTCTAGCTTTCAAGCCAACAGCAGCTGAAATCTCTCAAGGATGCAAGTTCCAATTAATGCTGCACTTTTCCTGTCCTTTGGAGACGTAGGTCCAGCTCTGCCAGCCTGCCTGCTGTCTCTGCACATCACCAAATGGCTTCTCTTCACTTCCTCAATGTCACCCAATGTTCCTTCCACATCCTCAGATCCTCACCTTTGCGGGCTTTCTTCTGAAGTTTCAGAGTGTCAGAAGACTTCTTCTTTATCTCATGGCGGGCTCGTTTGTACTCTGAAGGGCAGGAAAGAGGCCATCGTGAAGCTCCTGCCTTGGCTGCCCTCTCCCCTCTCTGGCCAAAGAGAGGGGGTCCCCATACCACAGCTACAGACTTTCCCAGGGGCAGAAGACAACCACCAAGGGCCACAACTTTCTCCCATTTCCAGTCATCACAGGTGAGTGGGAATGGGAGCCCCTGCATGGCCCGAGCCCCTGGCTCCATGGAGCAGCTCTACCTTTTGCATGGTCCTTGTCGAGCTGGTTGGCAGTCTTCTTCCAGTCCTCTATCCTCTCCTGCAGGGGGTTGATCAGGCTCTCCATGAGGGCACTGCAGTCACAGAGAAAGGAAGAAATGAGAGGCAGCTTCCCCTGGCCAGGGCCAAGAAGAGCAGCGGAGCAGCTACCCCTTCTCTTGAAGCAGCCCCAGGAGGTGGGGAAGGACAAGGAAGCCACCAGCTAGCGAAAGTCACCTTTCTCATGAGTCTGTGTGTGTGTGTGTAAGAGAGAGGGGGGCGGAGGGAGGGAGAGGGAAAGGAAAAATGCTGCCTTGCCAAGTGACACTTCTGGAACCAAGCAAACCCTCCACATTCCTCATCCTCTTCCACTGGCCATCAAGTCCTTCTGGGTGCAGGGCTAAAGGGAGGGGTTCAGAATGGGCCCAGCAAAAGCTTTCTACAGCCAACACTCTGGTTTCTGATCCTGATGCCAGCAGAGGACAGGCACCCATTGCCTGCTGACATGCCAGTCGAGCTACTGAGCGGTCCAGTTGCAATCTTGCAACTCCCCAGGTTGCAACTTTTGTGAGCACCTCTACTCTGCATGTCAGAAAAATGGCCAGGACTCCCATCAATAGGGAATGGGGGGAGGGAGGGAGATTACATGTTTTAGATCTGCCTAGAGTGCAAGAAGAGCCCCCCTGGCCCGGGCGGAATTGGCCACAGAGGGGAGGGAACAAGACTGGCTCAGAAAGGGGCTGCCTGCTACAGAAGGCCCTCCTTCAGCCCCTCCCCTTCCAAGCCCACTGCTCCCCTTTCTGTCTCTGGGCCTGGAAGTGCAACTGAGCAGCACAAGAGAACACTTACTTGGTGAAGTGCCTCAGCTTGGTCTCGATGCTGCGATGGCGCATGCACATCCGGGTCAGTGCTGATCCGATATCCCTTGTGGCTCCTAGAGAGAAAAGGGACTCCTTAGTGCAAAAGATCTTTCCTGCAGCCCCATTGGGGAAAAACTGAAGAGACAGAGATGGACCTGCAAAGCCATCATCACTAGGTCAGCCCACCCAGGGCTCCCTGGAAGGCATGGTCCAAAGGCCTCCACATGCGGTAGGCTGGAAACCTCGGTGGCATCTCCCAGATCCTCCAAGGCCGGCCATCAGTTCAGAGTCACAATGTTCTCTGGCAGTGGCACAACGGAGCAGCCGCCATCTTACCTTCAAGGATTTTCTGTTCTCTGAGTAATTCCACCACCCAATCCTACCCAACCTTATCTGGACAATGCTATTAACACACACACACCGTTCCCTCCTCCCCCCTGGGAAAATAGCCAGCTGGATGTGCTCTCCTTACGACAACAGCAGTCATGCCACAAGGAGGCTCAGGGGCCAGGAAGAACGAAATGGGAGGAAGCCCCCCTTCCCTGGCTTAGATGTTCCTGGTGGAGACCTCTCTCCGGGCTGTCGCAAAGCCCAGCAGAGCCCCAACCACTCTGCAAAACATCGGGCTCCATCACTGCTCAGAGCACATGCTCACATCACCCCCCCCAGAGCCTCTCTGGGGTGCCAGCTACAAAACTGAGTGAATGAATGCGCAAAGAGTTTACATAATTAAAGAAAAGAGGCAGAAGAGAGGAAGAAGGGCTGACACTTTGGTATGATGTGTGGGGCATGATCTGTGGGGCAGACTGCTTGGGAGCGGATGGCCTGTTCAGAGCCTGAGAATCAGAAGTGGCTGGAAAACCCTGGACACTCTGTGCATTTCTGAGTTACTTGTTCAAAGAGAATCCACTAGAAAAAAACAGAAAATGATTCTTGAGGTAAATCTGGCTCTAAAATTGAAGACCCCAATTGCCAACACTTTTTGTCAACTTTCTTCTATTCCCTTTCAATAAATCTGCTTAAAGAAACTCACCGAGGTCCTAATTTGCTTCACCTCATGGAGGCAACCTGTCCTTCGGCCAGCAGAGCTTCAGTGGAAGCCTTTGAGGCCTTATGGGGACCTCCTCTGGCTATAGGACTGGACTAGACAATCTGCACAGTCAACGGCCTCAGATTTTATGAATTCCTCCATAGGAAACTTCACACACTTAGAATTTCCTCACCTGCCCAGACCCCTAGGAACTGGAGGGTTGGGGGTCACACTGAGGGAGAAACAGAGTTGGCCAAAAGCAGTTGGAGAATGTGGGAGAGGTCAAGCCTCTGCTCTGCAGGCATCTTCTCTCTATCTCCAGGCTCTGGAGGATTTCCCAAAGCCATAGGGGCATCTGGGAGGGGCTTCTCTGGGCCTCCCCTCCCCTCCCCCCCACAGAGACCTTTCCCACAAGCACCCACCTTCCCTCAGGTGACCCAATGTAACCATCAACCTGAGACCGGCTCCCTCCCTGGTTTCTGAAGGGTCTCCTGGAGTTCAAGATGAAAGAAACACAACCATGCCCATCTACCCTGAATGGAAGTTTTGCCACCTTTCTGACTCTTTGGTGATGTCAAAGTCCCCCTATCCAGAAGTGCAGCCGGGCTCTTTGTGGAGGTTACTTTTTCTCCCCACCTCCCTTGCCCTTCTGCCCTCTCTTCCAGAGGGCTGCAACCCTCCCAGCCCCTCTCCTACATCCCTGGCAGGGAAGCCCAGCAAAACCAGGTGGTGATTCAAACGTACCATGCACTGGTTTGGCTGCAATTGTGATTTTAAAAACTGGGGAGCAGGAGTGTTAAAGACAACATATGGAGGGATATACGAGAAAGTAACTCCACCCTGCTCCCTCTACGGATCTTCCTCTTGATGACTCCTTGGCCTTTTTAAAAAGATCCCTGCCTTCAACCTCCTTTCTGGTTGAGGCCAGATGAATGCACACACACACACAACCTGTTCAGAGAATCCTGTTTTACACACACAATATGTTCATTGGTACATGGGGAGGGAAGGGATAAATCCTGCAGCAAAAATCCATTCTCTGCAGCAGCAGCAGAACCCAGAGAGAGTCCAGTTCCTCATCCCCAGACAATCTGCAATCCAGACTGAAATTCACCAGCAATCAACCCTTTCTATAAAAAAATAATCTTTATTTATATTTTCAGTTAAAAACAGACAATATATAAAAAATGCAAAAACAAAACATCATACATCAATAAGAGACAACATATATAGATCTAAATCCATAAACCCCTAACCTCCCCACCACAACATCCTATACTGTATGTTAGCATTATAACCCAGAGAAGACAGAACATCTTGTAAATATTGGTACATCAATCCAATCCTTTCAATTTCATATATCCTTAACCATGTATATATTTCCTGTCATATATTATATTTTCCTTTTCTCAACCCATTTATAGAATTTTTCCCATGATAAATATGGGAAAAATTTGGTCTTTATCTTTTAATTTTTTAGTTAATTTATCAGCCTCAGCACAATCCAGAATCTTCTGGATAATAGCATCCTCTGGTGGGCTGTTTAGATTTTTCCAGAATTGTGCGTATATCAATCTCGCCGCTATAATCACATGAAGGGCAAGATACCATACATCCTTTTCCATATTCTCTGGCCTGAATCCGAGCAAGCATGTCTCTGGGCGCCAGTCAACTTTTAAATTTAGAATTTCATTTAACCATTTTTTTATTTTTCCCCAGAATCCCACTGCTTTCGGGCATGTCCACCATTGATATGTGCCCCTTTCTTTCCCACATTTCCAGCAGTCTGCGGGATATCCCTTAAACATTCTAGCTAATCGGTCTGGAGAGATATCTTGTATATGTTCTCTTTGTAAGCTGTGGACACCACTAATTTCATATTGTCCCACCATATCTCCTGCCATTTCTCTAGGTGGATTGAGAATCCGAAATTTTTTCCCCAAGCAATCATGGTATCTTTAATTATTTCTTCACCTATCTCTATTTCCATCAATAATTTATACGTTTTCGAAATCTTTATCTTTATTGTAGAGTTAATTTGCATATACATCCACCAATCCACTTGTATTCCTTGTAGATTCAATTCTTGCTTAGATTTTAATTTTCCCAATGGATTCAATAACTCTTTATACGTTAATTTTCTGTCAAAATTATATAATTTGGGGTATGTTAGCGCTTCTATAGGTGATATCCAACATGGTGTCTTGGTATAGTATTTTTTACTAATTTTTTCCCAGGTCCGAATTAGGATGTTTCTTACATAATGTTGGGTAAACCATTTACTTCGTGAGGTGTTATTTCTCCAAAGAGCCATATGCCAACTCTGGTGTATGTCAAATCCTTCTAATTTAAGAAGACGTCTATTTCTTAGAGTAATCCATTCTTTTACCCAAGTTAATATCGCCGCTGCATGGTAACTCTCCCAGCATGGTAATCCCAAGACCCCTCTCTCTTTTATCTCTTGCATCATCTTTCTTTTAATCCGTGGTTTTCTCCCTTGCCAGACAAATTTAGTTATTATTTGGTTTAGATCCATAAAAAATTTTTTCGATAGATTAACTGGAGCGGTTTGAAATAAGAAATTGAATTTCGGTAACACATATGATTTTACTGTTGTTACTCGTCCTAAAAGTGAAAGTTGTATTTTGCCCCATTTATCTAGATCTTTACTTACTTGCTTTAATAATCTGTTGTAGTTGTCTTCTTGTTAACTCGAACATCTATTGGTCAGCCAAACTCCCAGGTATTTAATTTTGTTCACTATCTTTAATCCTATCATTTCTTGTAGATTTATCTTAATCTTTTCTGGCATATTTTTGGCTAATATATTTGTTTTCTTCTTATTAATTAATAAGCCTGCCACGGCCCCATACTCCTCAATTATCTCTACTAATATATACAAGATTCTAGAGGCTCTTCTAAGATAAAAACCATGTCGTCTGCGAAGGCTTGGGTTTTAAAAATTTGTTGGCCTATTTTGAGGCCTCTTATTTTTTCCTCACTTCTTATTTTACGTAGTAGTACTTCTAAGGATAAAATAAAAAGTAGCAGAGATAGAGGACAGCCCTGTCTTGTACCCTTTTTTATCTGAAATTCTTCTGACAAGTCCCCATTTATTAATATTCTGGCTGTTTGCTGGTTGATTGCAGCCAGACAGACAAACAGCAATCAACCCTTTCTGAGCATGCCACTTCTCTCCATTCTGAGGACTCAAACAGGGAAAAAGAGCCCTGAAATTTCCATTTTTCAGGCTGAAGCTTCTCCAGGAACCAAAGAACCAGATCAAAAATAAAAACAGAAACGTGGGTGCTTCTCACATCGGGAACCCCAGCCATGCAATGGATGGACCAAACATGGATCGTGCCAGTCTGGGAGCTGGAGGGGCCTTGGTGGCCTCAGGTAAGAGCCCCAATTAAAAGGGAGGCAGCTGCTTGCTTCCCTCTTGGGAAGATGTCCTGGGCCCAGATCCAAATTCACAGAGTGGTGCCAGAAGGAGAGGAATCGGTTGGAGGGCGAGTCGATCTGAATCCGACCGAACACTAGCTAGGTCCCATGTTAGGACCTATTTGGTGACGATAAAAGCGGCAAAGCGTAATTACTTTTCCGCTCTTATTGCATCGGCAGATAATCGTCCAGCCGCCTTGTTTAGAGTGACCCGCTCAAACTTTTCTCCTCCTTGCTTCTATGTCAGTTTTGGAACACTGACATCTCCTACATCAGGGAGCGCGGGAGGACCTCTTGCAAGGGCGGGCTGAGGATTTTGCACAGTATCTGCACGATAAAGTCGCTCAGATCTGGGAAGGCTTGGACTCTGACTGGGTAGATTCCGGCGAGGTGACTGAGGCTGGTCTTGAGAACGTTATCTGGGATGAGTTCGATCCTGTGACGAGGACGTGGACAGGACTTTGAGGAGTCTAAACGCAACCACATGTTTATTGGACCCGTGTCCTTCCTGGCTGGTACTGGCCACTCGGGAAGTTACACGAGGCTGGCTCCAGAGGATTATAAATGCTTCTTTGAGTGAGGGTTTCTTGCCTGCCGCCTTGAAAGAGGTGGTGGTGAGGCCCCTCCTCAAGAAGCCTTCTCTGGACCCGGCTGTTTTGGCAAATTTTCGTCCTGTCTCCAACCTTCGCTTTATTGCGAAGGTTGTTGAGAGTGTGGTTGCGCGACAGCTCCCACAGTACCTGGATGAAACCGTCTATCTAGATCCGTGCCAGTCCGGTTTCAGACCTGGGTACAGCATGGAGACGGCATTGGTCGCATTGGTGGATGATCTCTGGAGGGCTCGGGACAGGGGTTGTTCCTCTGTCCTGGTCCTGTTAGATCTCTCAGCGGCTTTTGATACCATCGACCATGGTATCATGCTGCGTCGGTTGGGGGGTTTGGGGGTGGGAGGCACCGTGCTGCGGTGGTTCTCCTCCTATCTCTCCGACCGATCGCAGTCTGTGTTGGCAGGGGGGCAGAGGTCGACCTCGAGGCGCCTCGTTTGCGGGGTGCCACAAGGGTCGGTCCTCTCGCCGCTCCTGTTCAACATTTATGTGAAGCCGCTGGGTGAGATCATCCGTGGTTTTGGGGTGAGTTGCCAACTGTACGCTGATGATACTCAGCTGTACATCTCCACCTCTGACCACCCCAATGATGCCCTCGAAGTAATGTCCCAGTGCCTTGAAGCCGTGCGGGTCTGGATGGGGAGGAACAGGCTTCGTCTCAACCCTTCCAAGACCGAGTGGCTGTGGATGCCGGCGTCCCGGTATAGCCAGCTGGTGCCATCGCTGGCTATTGGGGGTGAGTCATTGGCCCCCACAGAGGGGGCTCGCAACTTGGGTGTCCTCCTGGATTCACGGCTGTCCTTGGAAGGGCATATGGCGGCCATGGCCAGGGGGGCCTTTTATCAGGTTCGCCTGATGCGCCAGTTGCGCCCCTTTCTGGATCGGGACTCCATGTGCACAGTCACTCATGCACTCGTCACGTCTTGCCTGGACTACTGTAACGCTCTCTACATGGGGCTCCCCTTGGGGTGCACCCGGAGGCTCCAACTGGTCCAGAATGCGGCCGCGCGGGTGATTATGGGAGCGACAGGGCGCTCCCACGTGACACCTCTCCTGCGCGAGCTGCACTGGTTTCCGATGGTCTTCCGGGTGCGCTTCAAGGTGTTAGTTTTGACCTTTAAAGCGCTCCATGGCATGGGACCGGGGTATTTGCGGGACCGCCTGCTGCTACCGATAACCTCCCACCGGCCAGTACGCTCACACAGAGAGGGCCTTCTCAGGGTGCCATCAGCCAAGCAATGTCGGCTGGCGGCCCCCAGGGGGAGAGCCGACATTGCATGGAACGAGCTGCCTCCTGAAATTCGTTTGATCCCGGACCTCCGCGCTTTCCGAAAGGCCCTTAAGACCTATTTATTCCAACAAGCCGGCCTTGCTTGATTGATTTTAATGGGGTTTTAAATTTTTGGTACTATTAATCTCTGGGGTTTTAAATTGGGTTTTTAACGGGGTTTGATACTTTTATTTTGGAACGCCAATCGATTTAATCTAATTTTAAATCCTTTTAATATTTGTATTATATGTGTTTTAATATGGTTGTTCACCGCCCTGAGTCCCCCTCCCGGGGAGAAGGGCAGTATATAAATTGAAATAAATAAAATAAATAAAATAAATAAATAATTCCCAGAACTGGGCCCAGCTGGGGTTGGATCAACGAAACTCTCCCTCCAAGCCCTGGAAGGGGCTTCCCAGGGGGTACACCATTTTGCCTCCCCAAAGCTCTCCATATCTCCTTACCTCGGGTGTTGGTGGCCATGTCTGCCACTTTCTGGAAGGCCTCCAGGAAAGCCACTGCAGCCAATATGGTCGTCCTAGGAAGAAAGAGGGATTCAAATTTAGAGGGGAGCCTTTGCGGGAGAACAGAGTGACAAGACACGGGAGCCTCAGGCCGGGGAAAGCTGCAACCTTGGCAGAGAGAGACGGAGGGTGTTTCCTGGCAAAAGGAGGCTGAAGCTTCCTGAAGTCCAGAGCAGGGAAATAACCTTCAGAAGGGGCTCAGGCAGACCCTTCCCTAATTATCTGGGGTAGAAGAAGGAAAAGAGGGCACCGCAAAACAAGACCTGTAAAATTCTTTTATTATAGCGAATCTCAGTGAAGTTAGATTTAGACGACTTGCCGAGTTGATTTCCTGGTCGGGCTCATTCCTCTCGCCAACCCAAACACCCACCAAACTGCCTTCAGCCAGACTCTCCCTAGGAAAGAAAATAGAGCTCCTTACATCAAAAGTGTGCAGAACTTCAGCATGGTACAAACCAAGGCAACATACAATTGAGTCACGTGAAACAGGAAGACAGGGCTTATCACAAATGGGTGAAAATAGGGCTCCTTTCTCTAGGGTGGTGGGGGAGGGGCAAGGCGAGGCAACTCCAGCTATTAAGATCTTTCAGTCCAAATCATCGACTTGCACTGAGCTGGAGCAGAGATGGGCATCATCTGCACACTAAGGACCCCTCAGCCAATCATGTCCAGCGTGTTTAGATGGATGCATGAAAACATGGAATTATGAACCACACCTACGTTCTCCTCCACTTTTTTCCCCATCTTCAATATGTGTATCTGAAAGAGAGATCGACTCCGGGCAGGCATTTCACAAGCAGAGGCATCTATCCAGCACGCACTCTTTTCCGTTCGCTTCTTTTCTTCGCTGCAGGGACATGGAGGCAGTGTTTGGAGAAACCAATCACCCCAAAGGATGCAGCTGCTTTAATGCTTTGAAGAGAGGTAATTCTTTTTCACACTAAGGTACTTCACAAAGTATCTTTTTTGAAAGCTATGCACAGCCTTAGCAGACACTCTCCTGTTTCTTCTTGTTCCTTTCTTAAATGTAAAGGTAGCCAAAAGCACATTGTTGACTGTGAGAAGAAGTTTGTTACAAATTCCTCCTTAAAATTCTCTGCCAAACTGCAGTCCAAACTCCAGTCAGCTTTGTTCACTTTTCTGTTTCCTGGAAACTAGCTACTTCATATTCTTCGCTACAACAGGCTCTGTGAAAAAGGACTCACCAAACGGCTTTCAGGATGCATCCCTTGTATCATCCGTCACCCTCTATACTACACAACATATGAATTCCCTCAAAATGTACAGCTCTTCTGGTAAATTTCTTCTTTTCCTCCTGACAGCCAAACCCATTAGCAGATGCAGTGTGGAAGGCATCCTTGTGGCATTCCATTATGCAATAACCTTGGCTTGGACTAAAATGATAATTTGCCAAAAGCAGCGACTACTAACACTTCAGAGAAAAGATCTGAACCTCCTCAAAAAAATGCAGAGGTTAATTTTTAAGATATTGTTTGTTTGTTAAATTTACTTGCTGCTTAACTTGTCATGGCTACTCCAGGCGGTAAAGAGAAAGTAAAAAAGGGAACAAGGGAAAGAAGCAGGGGTGGGTTTCAAAACCCGTCATTACTGGTTCGCTCATGCGTGCGCACACGCTTGCGCACACAACGCTTCTGTGCATGTGCAGAAGTGTCCAGGCGGAGCCTCCTGCCACTGCCGCTACTGGTTGACCTGATCCATGGCGAACTGGTAGCAATCCACCACTGCATTTGAGGGAGAAAGATGAAGCCGGAGCCTCAAGCAGAGCCTGCTCAAAGGACACCACAGAGTTTGCCTGCTCCACTTTCCAGAGCACAGGGAAATTTGTTAAAGTTATAGAGCAGAACACCTAAACCTCCTTATACTTCTGATCCAAGACATGATAAAACATGAGTAAAGAAATAATTATATGGGTTTAAAGATTTAAATCTGTATAATCCCTATAGTGCTTTACAGCAAGGGTCCCCAACCCCCAGGCTGAGTCCCACTACTGGGCCAAGAAGTTCATGGGTTCAGAAGTGGGCTGGGTGAGCGACTGGCCGGTGCATGCATGCACGTACACACCGGCTCACTGTTGGCATGGCCAGCTCCTCTCCCTCCCCCTCCCCCCCCAGCCGCCAAGCCATAAAAGTTCGGGACTGCTGCTTCACAGCATTGTCTGAACGATTTGCATATTTCAGCCTCTTGCCCCCAACAATCTGGGTCCTCATTTTACTGACCTCCAGCAAATCCCCAGATCTTAAAGCAGTAAATCCTAATGCAGCCTGGGCTTTCCTCTGGTGCATGGAAGTTGGCATGGAGGGAGAGGGGGCACATGCTTCTCTTGGTCCTACAAAGCCCGGCTGATTTTTGGCAATTATCAGCCCCAATGGATCCACCCAGGATAGTATTTGCCCCCTTTCTCAGATTGAGTCAAGGGGGCTGAACAGAAGCACCTAGGAGAGAGGCAAGCAGGACCTGGGGGTGTTTGGGGAGCTCTTTCTTTTCTATTGTCTCCTGGTCTGTCTACCTGAGAGGGACAGTCCTGCGAACAGACGGGGGGGGGGCTATTTGACCCCGATGCCCACTGTGCTGAGCATTCAAAGGGAAAGGTGAGCTCTTCAGTCAATAACAAATGCATTAAAAACACATGGGCCCATTAGGCTTTTCCCACAAAACAAGTGTTTTCTGGGCAACAGCTGAATTTAACCTTGTCTCAGCCAGCAGGTCCCACATCCTCCAAAGCAGTTCCCACCTGGATGCAGAGCGCAAGAAGAGCCTGAGCCTCTTTTGGCAGGCAAGGGCTGGAAACAAGCCCCCCATTTCTCTGGAGTTGCAATTCTTACAAATGCAGTCAGAGAATATTCATTATTGGCTAAGTGTGATTGGACACACAAGGAATTTGTCTCCGGTGCATAAGCTCTCGCTGTACATACAAATAACTATTATAAATCATTAAGATGATACAAACAACAGAGCGATAAATGAGAAGACACCAGTAGGAGAAGGTAATAGGAAAGATGAGAAGGATCTCATCTTGGAAATCTTTGGAAAGCTGAGCTCAGAAAAACCAGGCCCTCCACTCATCTGAGCACAGAGGGCACGTTAGCTGGTGCCATGCCCACCAGATCAAAAATGTCTCCACCCTTGGATTCTCCTCCCCAGGGCAGGCCGCTAAGCAGAACAGACTGGAAAATCAACTCAACAGGTAGCTTTTATTTTGATGACACAGAAGGACAGAATCCCGCAGACTTGACTGTGTCCCTCCTCATGGTTCAGAGAATGAGGGAGGGGCTTCCGAATATGATCATGTGGACTCCTGGACTGTAAAAATGCTTCAGCCCTTTTGCCTGGCAAGGGATCTCCATCAAGCTCACCACCTCTGCTCTCTCCACCACCGCACAGAACAAGACACATAAGAGGAGGCACTTTGTTGCACATCTTGGTGGCCCTGTCCCCACAGAGTAACAACAGACACTACCACTTTGATGTCTCCTCTTTTACTTTTCCTTCTGATAGGACACCACCACCACAATCCATCCAAGACCCAACTTTTTCTGCACCTCTTAAGAGTAATGTCCACTTTCCATTTCTCATTCTCTCATTTTAAGGAAGCCAGCCACTGGCACTCCCATCTGTTATGTGGTCCAGCTTCTTCTCTGTGAGTGGCATCTTTCAGTAGCAAGTACCATATTTTTCGGCATATAAGAGACACCTTTTGGGGGGTGAAAATTTAGGTGCGTCTTATATACCGAATGTAGCCTTGCCCATCCACTGGCCCCCACCCTTTTCCCTCTGCCTCCCAGCAGTTACCTCCTTGCAAGCAAACAGCAAGAAAAAACAGCTACATTCAGCTTCACTACAGGCTAATTAGCACAAGTTGATTAGCATGGCCTCCCGACTCTCAGCTAATTTGCTCTCAGTGTTTTGCGCAGGGCTCTTTTGCAAGCTCTTATTTTGCAAGCTCTCTGCTTGCTGCAAAGAGTGCTGGAGAAGTTTTTTTTTCCCTAGCTGAAACGAAACTGAAAGTAAAGCAGGCTCTGCTGCAACCTGACAAAATGAGGCAGGGAGAGAGATTTCTTTTTCTTTTGGCTCACCAAAAAAGGTAGGTACTAACAATGGGGAATTTAGAGCAAAGAGGAGAGTTCAAGATTTTAAAACACAAAAGAAAAAAAGGTCTATTTAACTAGGGAATTGTAATAACTGAGATGCTATTAATTGTATATTGTGTTGAGAGCAGAAATGGTTAAGTTATGGTTTGGAGGAATATATGGGGAAGATTATTTGGTTTATTATTATTGGTAAATACAATTAATTGATTTGTAAGAAATTGGATTGCATGGAAATAACTGGAATATTCATGTTCATATTATTAATATACAAAAAAGATAGTTATAACTAATTAATCTATATAAAATGTTGAATTGGTATTAAACAATTCTAATATTAAATAATTAACCAATGTGAGGATGGATATAAAAATAGATGACAATGGGAAGGGGTATAATATAGAATAGAAGTTAAAAAATGAATTTGATTAAGATTAGAGATGAGAATGAAGGGTAATATTGGTTTTTTTAAAAAAATAGATAAGGAATAAATATGGCAAAAAGGAAATATAGAAATTGTAAATTTAGTTGAAATGACTAAACACTGTTTAAATTTGTGAACCAGCCAAATACTCTGTTCAAAGAAAATACATTGTATGTTTGTATGTGTGCTTGTCTAAAAAATAAAAAAAAACTTTAAAAAAAAATAACCCTAAAAGGTAGGTGCGTCTTATATTCCGAAAAATACGGTATGCTCCACACATTTCCATTCTTTTCCCCTTCCTCTTTCCTTCCTCCATCCAGTGCTTTATGTTCTCCATTTAATTTTTCCAGCATTATAGCAACCTTGCCTCCCTCCTTTCTCCCTTGAGGTCCCTCTGAGCTAAGGACCCTCACTCTGAGTGGTGCAATTTCATTGCCTCAACATGGCAACAACAGCAACCCATCCACACAACACCAGTCACCCAACACTTCCTTAAAGAGACTCACAGACTCCAGGGTAATGGATTAGCAAAACAAGTTGTCCAGATTGAGGCTGGAGGGTCAGAAAAGGTGTTCCCCTCAACTCATTGGAATCATAAGGCAGTTGGGCCACCAGGTTTGTTCTACAATTATAAGATGACAGACCTTGGGACCAGGGACTTTGGAGGTCTTCTAGTCCAACCTCCTGCCCAGGCCAGGAATCCTCACAGTATCCCAGACAACTAAGAAGGCAGCTGTTCCACTGTTTTATAATTGTCATTGTCAGAAAATTCCTCCTTCCTTAAGTTTGGCCCTCCTTACACAACCTGCCCCAGTAGGCCCCCATCCAGTCCTCAAAAGCCTTGCAGAATATGTGAGGGATCACGAAAGAACTATGGTTCGTTGAGGGTGCTTCCAAGAAAAGGCAGCATGCAAGGATGCAATCAAATTAAGTCTTTATTTATAAGTAAAAATAGAGTAAAATGGATTCCCAGGTATGGAGGCATCCATGCCTGGATTGAGCCTATGGGTCAGACCCATAGGAGAGTAGAATACGAACAGAGGAAAGCAGCCCCTGTGCAGGGGTTCTTATAGGGGTCCCTGGCCCCTCTCTTACTGATGTGTGTGGAGGGCCGGAGGGCCATTAGCATACCCCAATGGGGCTGCAGGGGCCGGAGCTCCTTGGGATCAGAGGTGCCTCTTTGCTCCCATCCGGTAGCCCTTTAAGAAACTGCCATGGCTGGCACAGAACACCTAACAATTCCCCTTCTTGCCAGTCAATGACAGTTACCAGAGAATATATGCGAGAAGGCGGACAGGTGTCATAAACATGTACAGGTTTACAGGACCAAACACAAACGCTTACACAGAAGGTTGTGTCGGTCAACGGGCACAGGTTTTGTAAACAGGTCAGCTAACTGGTCGGTTGTGTTACAATGTTTGATGTGTACAAACCCCATTTGGTAAGCTGCCTGACATTCTTTTTTTTTTTTAATTTGATTTATATGCCGCCCTTCTCCAGAGATTCAGGGTGGCTTACAATGCGTTAAGCAATAGCCTTCATACTTTTGTATATTTATATTTATACAAAGTCAGCTTATTGCCCCCAACAAACTGGGTTCTCAATTTACCCACCTTATAAAGGATGGAAGGCTGAGCCGACCTTGAGCCTGGCTGGGATTGAACTCGCAAGTAATTGCAGGCAGCTGGATCTTAAATGCTGCCTTTGTAGAAGGCATTACTCCCCTACGCTACTCAGGCTCCTTATTCCTTATTATCGCTATTCTTGTAGCGGATGTCTATGTGGCGGGACCTAGAGCCCACCCTGTATGCCCCCGAGATTCCAATTGCGGCCGTATTATCTTCCTGAATTTGGATGGGCAGAGTAGGAGGTGCCCATATGCTCGTTACCAGAGCATTGAACCAGATCAAGTCATTTGCAGTGTCCGATAGGCTGGCATATTCTGCCTCGGCCATGGAGCAAGAAACAAATTTTTGCTGTCCAACATGCCAATGGATAGGACAGCCATTTAGCAGTATGAGGAAACCAGAGGTGCTCCGTCTACTCTTGGTGTCACCAGCCAAGTCTGCGTCCAAGTAAGCAGAGAGCTGGGCCGGCTTCCCCTTCTCTGGCTCCAGCATAAGGAGGGCATCGGCCGTGCCCCTGAGGTACCTAAGTACTCTCTTGACAGCTTTCCAGTGGAATTCCTTTGGGTTTTCCACATGCCTGGACAATAAATTCACAGCTAGAGCTATGTCAGGCCTGCTCCAATTGCTAATGTATAGCAAGGAGCCAATCACAGATCTATATAATTTGTTGTCCGTGAAGTCAGGGCTGTCTTTGTGATCGTGGCCATAATAATCACTTTGTATGGGGCTAGGTGTTGGCTTAGACTCTGCCATTTTGCATTTGTCCAACAACTCTTCAATTTTTTCTTTCTGTGATAATGCACATCTCCTTTTAGTGACCAAGATATGCACACCCAGATACCTGTCAACCTGCCCCAAGGATTTCAGAATAAACTTTTCCCTCAGGACCTTGGCAAATTCATCATACCTTTCCTGGCCCCTCTCTTACTGATGTGTGTGGAGGGCCGGAGGGCCATTAGCATACCCCAATGGGGCTGCAGGGGCCGGAGCTCCTTGGGATCAGAGGTGCCTCTTTGCTCCCATCCGGTGGCCCTTTAAGAAACTGCCATGGCTGGCACAAAACACCTAACAGAATTAATCCCCCTTCTCCTCCTCAGGCACTTCAGTGCTACCTGGGGATCTCACCCCACCTCGGATCCCTGGGTGCCCTTTCTGCCTCAGAGTGGGGGGATCACAGGGCATCTGCCCTGCGCAGAGTGGAAGGGCTGCCCTTCCCTGGGCCTCCCTCCTTTGAGGCAGCCTGGCTGAACCAGCCCCACTGAGCAGTGGCAGAATCAATGGCATCTTGTCTCTGCCTCAGCCAGCTATCTGACACCTGTGCACCTAACTTTTCCTACCTGTGGCGATCCTTCACTCCTCACTATTAAAACAACAACCTATTCTTAGCTATGACCTTAGTTCAAATCTATCAAGATCCTTGAGAGTCTCGAGCTGCTTCCTGATGGATTAGCAATTTCTGTCTCCCTGCCACCCCGACCATCTGCACATTTTCTGAGTGTGCCTTATGTGTTTTCATCTGGATGAAAGATGCCTGCTGGGGATTCCTTTGCAAGGAGAGAGATTAAGGGGTAGAAAGGGGGAGGAGGTCCCCAAACTGCAGGGAGGCCCATTTTGAAGGGGATTCTCAGCTCTATGCCTTCCCTTTCTGCAGTGTTAGTGAAGAACAGAGGGTCAACTCAATTAAAATATTTACTCTCCCCTTTCCACTTAAAGAGCAGCTTAATGCCTGGGACTACTCCAGAAGCTGCATGCCTGGCTTGTCCCTCCCTGGCTATGCAGGGAGAATCCCCATAATTCCTTGATGTTTTATACATTTATTGAATTTCTATTGAGAAAGGAAAGCTACTGTGGAGGATTGTTATCCAGATGGACAGGATATAAACAATTCTAGCCAATAAAGGCATCAAAAAAGTGGTCCCAGCCCCCCTTCCCACCTGGCCCCAGCCTGGGAATGGGGGTGGGGGAGACTGCAAGGCCATTAACAGACAATCCAGGACTTGCATGGGGATGTATCATCACATCCAGTGCAGAAAGACTACTGCAAACATTTCTGGATGCAGCCATTGGAATCACAACTGCAAATCTCTGGCAAGGAAAAGGGAACATCCCATGTGGTTAGTCCTGAAAAGTCTGCACCAGTCACCAGCTACTGGCCAGGCACAATTAAAGGTGCTGCCTTTAAAGCCCGAAACAGCTGGGTTGGGTGGGTGGCAGTTGCAGCTGTTCAGAACAGCAGGAAGGCCTAACTCTCTCTCTCCCCACCCCCTTCTCCAGAAGCATCAACAAGGGGGCTGTCAGAGTGTCTGGCTAATCTTAATCTACCTTGATAAGCCCCACACCAAAACCCCCATGCACATTTAACAGAGACGGACAGAAGCATGGGTCTGAGACGCTCAGCTGGTTGGGCCACCCTTGGCAGAAATCCAGAATCCAGAGGTCCTGCCTACCACCGTTTACTTGCAAAAATGGTCTCCCAGCTCTCTGAACAACCTTCCAAATAACCCTAACCCTAACCTTCCAAATAATCAGCCCACTTCACAACAGCAACAAGCACCAAAATAAAGCACCAGAGGCACAAAGACCACAACCGTTTCTTCGAAAAAGGAGCGATCTGCTTCCCTGGGCTGGAAAGCCAACAGCAGTTGCTCTGCAGGAAAACTCACCGCAGCTGGGAGTGGAGCTTCGTGGCTTTCGAGTTGAAATCTTCCCAGACAGGGTAGGAGCTCTGCAAGACAAGGAAAAAAGAGGTTGAGCACCCCCAGCCTCTCCCTTCCCTGGGCAACAGCAGAGACCCATAAGGCAGTGCCGGGGAGGTGGGGGAGAGGCTGCTCCTTTCCCTGGGGTGCCAGAAAGGCCCCGCTGAAGCCAACTCCTTCCCATAAGTCAGAAGCCCTCCCACCCCCACCCCCAAGATCCGGGCCTGCCCAGCCCTACTCAGAGCAAACAAGTCATGCAATTGATACTTTTGGCCACGCCAGGTGTCATCTAATCAGTTTTTACGGTAGGGCATGTAAGTAAGAATCTGCCAACCCACACCCGACACTCGGTGGCCTCTTCAGAATACAAGACGATGCACAATTTCAACTTGATCTCTCAACAGACTCCTTGTTTTTCAAATATGTCTCTACGGCTCTACAGGTTTCAACCCAGTGACATAGCTCTGCTTCAGGTTGTGCTGCAGGCCAGTAGTGAGTTTCAAATCCCATCACTACCAGTTCGCTCGTGGGCATGCTGGTTCACGCGCAGCGCTTCTGCACGTCCAGGCAGGTGGATGGGTGGAGCCTCCTGCCCCTGCTGCTACTGGTTCACCCAGTACTGATCCAGGGTGAACTGGTAGCAACCCACCACTGCTGCAGGACCATCAACCCCTTTGTGCGATGAAGACTCTCTGGAACCAAGTTCCCTGAACTCTGGCTGCTCTCAGAACTGGCTGCTTCTCTGGACTAGTGGATAAGTATGTCTGTTTGAAGCACTGCTCTTGGACTTACAGTGAACTGTGGAACTTGGGGGGAGGGGAAGTTGGAGCAATAAAAGGGAGTTAAAATTTTCACTTTGGCTGTGTTGCTTTTGTGCCCAGTCCCAGGTCAACACAACCGGGACCCAACAGATTACATCCCAGAGTTCTAAAGGAGCTGGCAGATGTCATTTCAAAACCACTGTACCACATCTTTCAAAAATCCTGGAGCACCGGGGAACTACCAGAAGACTGGAAAAGAAAACTTCAAAAAAAAAAAAAAAAGGGTGGGTGGGAACCAGACCCAGGAAACTATAGACCAAACTAAACATCAATACCTGGGAAGATACTGGAAAAAATAAAAAAACCTGATCTGCCAAGATCTAGAAACCAGTAAAGTAATAACTAGAAGTCAACAAGGGTTTGTTAAAAACAGATCATGTCCTTAATGGTTCTACGTCTACATGGAGGGAAGTAAGCAGTGGAGTAGCACAAAGTTCCATCTTAGGCCCAGTACTCTTCAAAATCTTTATAAAAGATGAGGGAATAGAATTTACCAAATTTGCAGATGACACTATAGCCAACACCATAGAAGATAGGCAGCCTGGAACACTGGGCCCCATCTAACAAAATGAAATTCAATGTAGAGAAAGTAAAGTCTTACACTTAGGCAAGAAAAACCAAAAGTAGACATACAGACTGGGTGAAACCAGCCTTAATAGCAGGAACTGTGAGAGGAATCTTGGAGCCTTAGTGGACAACCAGTTAAATATGAACTAACAGTGTGTGGCGGCAGCCAAAAAAGCCAATGCATCCTAAATTGCATTAACAAGATACAATCAAGATCAAGGGAGTACTAATACCACTCTCTAAAGCCTTAGTAAGACCACACCTAGAATCCTGCATCCAGTTTTGGTCACCACTATAAAAAAGATGTTGAGACTCAAAGTGCAGAGAAGAGCAACCAGGATGATTAGGGAGGCTCAAACATATGAAGAACGGTTTCAGGAACTGGGCATGACTGGTCTAGTGAAGAAAAGGGCCAGGGGAGGCATGATAGCAGTGTTCCAATATTTGAGGGGCTGCCACAGAGAGGAAGAAGGGGGGCAAGCTGTTTTCCAAAGCACTTGAAGGCCAGACAAGGAATAATGGATGAAAACTGAACAAGGAGAGATTCAACCTAGAAATAAGGAGAAAGTTTCTGACAGTGGGAGCGATGAAATAGTTTGCCTTCAGAAGTTATGGGAGTTTCATCACTGGAAACTCCCATAAGAAGAGACTGGACTGCCATCTGTCAGAAATGGTGTAGGATTTCCTGCTTGGGCAGGGGGTTGGACTAGATGACCTACAAGGTCCCTTCCAACTCTGTTAAGCTGTGTTTGGTGTCCATGTCTGCTCATTAACTATTATTATGAGCTGTTATTTACTTTCTTTAAATTAAATCCATGAATAAACAGGAAGCTACACACCAGGAAGGACGGCTATTGGGAGCCTGCCTGAAAAACCCACCTGCCAAGCAAAAGCTCCAGTGGAACTGCCTGACTGGAGCAGAAGCAGCACCTGAACCCACAGCAGGGAGCATGGCCTGCCCAGAGCCCTAAAGCCCCTGCCGGCCTTTGGCCTGGCTGTGAGGAGGCCTCCCCAAAGACTAAGACTTGTCCCAGCAGGCCAGACATGGGAGATGTTGCCAATCTTTGGCAGACATCATGGGAGATTTCTCCTGATCTTTGAAAAAGGGGATCATCCCCGGATCCCTCTGAGTGCTGATGAGGATGCCTCCCTAAGCTGGGCTCTGGTGCCTCTTTCAGCTCTAAAATGCTTGAAAGCACCGAATGGGGATCAGCAGGTCATCTGGCTCTTGGTCACTTGTGGCCGCTCCTTTGGGCTCAAGTATCATAAGGATTCTTGCACTGGGGTTTGCATGACCCAAATTGCCTGAACTGACAGCATGGCAGCCCACAACCTGTCATATCTCAAGCATGCGCAAGATGGTGGCGGCGTTTACCTGAGTGCCAATGCCAAGGCTTGGAAGGATTGCGTAAATTCAGATGGGATGATGGAGGTGGGTCTTGAGAGTGCTATCTGGAACGAGTTTGAGCCTGTGGTTCCTGAGGACGTGGACAGGATTCTGGGTAGGCTTAGCACTGGCCTGGTGCTGGCCTCCTGGGCGGCCACACAAGGCTGGCTTCAGGGGATTATTAACGCTTCTCTGAGTGAGGGTGTCTTCCCCGCAACCCTGAAAGAGGTGGTGGTGAGGCCCCTCCTCAAGAAGCCTTCCCTGGACCAGGCTGTATTAATAAATTATCGTCCAGTCTCCAACCTCTGCTTTGTGGCAAAGGTTGTTGAGAGTGTGGTGGCGCAACAACTTCCCCAATACCTGGATGAAACTGTCTATCTAGACCTGTACCAGTCGGGCTTCAGGACAGGATACAGCATGGAAACGGACGTTGATTTACCTGAACGTCCATTTTCTGGGTGCTGCGGATACACTCCATAGCTGGGGACCAATCCTCATTTCTGACATCAACTGAGAGAACTTTTAAATCAATTTCTGTGCTCTAGTCACACCCTCTTTACCCCTAATTCCTCAGTCTTGAACAAAGGTGCAGCACAGAACTATGGATACAACACAATTTTATTAACAAGGAAACAACCACCAAAGCAAACACAACAGGAACAACCCCAGCAGGCAGCCAATCATAGACGGGAGGGAATGGAGTGTATCCGCAGCACCCAGAAAATGGACGACAATACATCAGCTTTTGCTGATGTATTGTCCGTGAGGACCAGGACCCAGTGTACTGCGTCTACACTCCATAGCTGGGACATACCGAAGCCTAGACACCAGGGGTGGGAGGCTGACTGCTCCCCGGTGAAGACTCTGTAACCGCACTTTGTAAAACTCTGCGTCCAAATGACGCATCTGCCGAAGCATACGCATCAATTCTATAATGTCTGATAAAGGGCGACAATGAAGTCCAAGTGGCCGCCCTGCAAATGTCCAGCACCGAAGCCTGCGTCGCCCAAGCTGCCGAAGCAGCCGCATTCCTGGTTGAATGCGGCAAAATCCTTGATGGGACAGGGCGTGCCTGGTGTTCATAGGCCAAAGAAATACAGGCTTTAATCCACCGACCCACTGTCACCGAGGAAACCTTCTGGCCCATCGTAGCCAGATGGAATGAGACCAGCAGAGCTTCCGTCTTTCGAAAGGCCGCTGTCCTGCGAATATAACGACGCAAAGCTCTGCGAACGTCCAGAGTATGCCAAAGCACCTCACGCTGATGTCTAGGATCTGGACAGAAGTCCGGTAAAACCACTTCTTGAGAACGATGAAACCACGAGTTAACTTTCAGAGTAAACGCAGGGTCGAGCCGAAGCACAACCCTATCAAAATGAAATATACATAAATCCTTTCTAATGGACAATGCTGCCAACTCGGAGATTCGTCTCACCGACGTGATTGCCAACAAAAACGCCACCTTGAAGGAAAGGAATTTGAGCGACACAGACCCAGGGGTTCAAACGGCAGCATGGTTAAGGCTTGCAACACGAGAGGCAAATCCCAGATAGGGTATCAATGAACCGTGGGGGGGCCTAAATTGGTGGCCCCATGAAGAAGCCCCTGGACCCATGGGTGGTGAGCCAAGGATTGATACGGAGGGCAGGAGATGACTGTGGAAAGGACCGCCACCTGTCGATGCAAAGTAGCTGGAGCCAGACCCCTGTTAAACCCTGAATGCAGGAAATCCAGGACACCCTGTATAGTCGAAGTCGGATCCACATGTTGGGCAGCCGCCCAACGACAAAACGCCTTCCACGATGCTTCATAAATCCAGGTAGTCGAGGGTTGCCGTGACGCTTGAATCATGCCAATCACCCCGTCAGACAGCCGACCTTTTTTTAAGATGACCCTTTCAAACGCCAAACGGCCAACTGCAGCCATTGGGGCTCTAGATGGAAAATGGCCCCTTGGCACAATGCGATCTGATGGGGCGGTATCACCCACGGACTGCTGACAGAGAATTCCATGAGGTCGGCAAACCAAGGACGGCGTGGCCAGTAGGGAGTCACCAGCACCAACTCCGCTCGTTCCGCCACCATCTTCCGGACCACCTGCTGAATCAGAGCTACTGGAGGAAATGCATACAGCAGCCCCACCGGCCAAGGACATCTTAGAGCGTTTATCCCTTCCGCTGCGGGGTGCAGATAACGGGAGATGAACCGAGGAAGCTGAGCGTTGGAGGGGCTGGCGAACAGGTCGATCATGGGCTTGCCAAACCGGAGCATCAGTTCTCGGAAAAGTCTTGGGTGTAGCTGCCACTCGGCTGGGTCGATGGTCTCTCTGCTGAGCCAGTCCGCTTGAATGTTCGCTGACCCCGAAATGTGGTCCGCCCATATCAACAGGTGAACAGTCTCTCCGACTCGAACATCAAGGCGCGAGATCTCGTGCCCCCCCTCCCTGTTCACATGAGCTTTTGCTGATGTATTGTCCGTGAGGACCAGGACATGCCGGTTCTGTACCTCTGGTTTGAAGTGAAGGAGGGCCAGCCCGATCACCCGAAGTTCGAGGAAGTTGATGCTCTGGCCCCACTCCAACGGAGACCACCGGCCTTGAGCCACTCGGTTGGCAAGGTGGGCCTACCAACCTAGCAGACTGGCATCTGTTGTGATCAAGACCCACTCCAGATCCAGAAAGTGACAGCCCTGAAGAATGGCCGGGGACTGCCACCAGCGCAGAGACAGCCTTACTTGCGGTGGGACGAACACCTTCCTCGACGTGTTGGCAGATCCTTGCCTCTGGAAAGGGAGAAGCATCCATTGTAATGGATGGGAATGCCTGCGCGCCCAAGGAACTATGTGGAAACACGATACAAGCTTCCCGAGCAATTGAGACAGGGTCAACAAGGGCACCGACTGTAGTGTCAGGACTTGGTTGATCAATGAAGAGATATTCTTGACCCTCTCTGGGGACAAAAACACCTGGCCTCTCATCAAGTCTATCACAGACCCAAGATGAAGGATAGACCTGGACGGAACTAGATGGCTTTTGTCTGTATTTACGGTGAATCCGTGTGCCTTTGTATATACCTGCTTAGTAGGGCTTTTGGCACTCCCCCAAGCAGTGTTCTTTTTTATACAAAGTCAGTTTATTGCCTCCACAATCCAGGTCCTCATTTTACCTACCTCGGAAGGATGAAAGGCTGAGTGAACCTTGAGCCTTGTGAGATTCGAACTTGCAGTAATTGCAGGCAGCTGGTTTTACTTAACAGTACTTAAATTGTGGCTGCAGCCCAAACACTTGAGGTGTGGACTTGCTGTTTCCAGGGCATTAGCACTGTTTGGTTATGCAAGGGAGTTGGACAGGATTGGAGTGGCAGCTGCGCTCAGTCGAATGCATTCAGACTGGCATGCCCTGGAAGGCACCAACAGGCCCATGAGAAGGACCTATTCATCTGAGAGTGTAAAACTGAGGAGTGCCAAGCAAGGCTTTTCTTAATTGGGATTGGGTGATGGTGCCTGTTGTAATGGACTGAGTGTTTCCACTCCTTGCATAATTCAAAAAGCCACTGACATGCTTGCAAGAATGCCCCCCCTCCCCAAGGAAAGGAATGAAAGCCACCCTTGGGCTCTTCTGCTGAATCAAAGGAGAGATAAGCCAGAGAAAATCAACTAAGAGCTGCAGCCACTTCCAAGCCCCCTGATTTGGCACACCAAGCAGTGAGGAAGGCCTTAGGGAAAGTGAGGAATGGAGAGAAATCACCCAAATGGGAGGGAAAAAGACAGAGAAGTAGCCCTTTGATACTGAGGCCGAAAGCCAAAACTACAACCATGGAGGGGTTGCAAAATCCACAGGGATATACACATCTCCTAGAAAATATATCCTGAAATTATATTTTTAGGAACTGTGGAGTGCTCCCCACATGAATCTGTGGGGCTGATATCACTGGGAAGAAGCTTTAGGCAGGCAGACAGACATCCCTGGCATCAGACAGGCCAGAGGAAGAGAATGAAGGTTCCTTCATTTCAGATACAGGACTAATTGTAACAGGAATGGCAGTTGCAATGGCAGATTGCAGCTTGACAGGTGAGAAGGCTCCATCCGACCTCAGCTGAGAAGATGAGGCCCCGCTGAGTCCACACGCAACCACTCTCCCCTTGAGTGCCAGGCCATGGCACTGCCCAGCAGCTTTCGTGTCCCTTCCACAGTCCAAGGAAGAGCGCTTGCCCATGAGGAGAACCAAGCCTCCTCCTGCTGCTGCTCACCACAGCCACCGGCTCTAGTAGCTGCCTTGCTTTGGATGACCTGGGCACACACTGCCATCCTCAGGTCAACTGCCAGGACAAGCAATCCAGGGATGGCTGTCCACACCAACATGGCCTGATGGACAAATACAACATTGCAGAAATGTTTACAGCAGGGAGCAGAATGGAAGGATGCTGGGTTTCCCTTGAAGCATGAGATAAACAGCCGCCACCCAAGGGATAGAGAGTACTCTAACAACACAACCTACGCAATTTTACAATGTGTTGCTCGGAAGACCTTTCCAAACATATGTTCAAACTGAGACATTCTGCTCCCCCCCTCCCAATATGCCACATGCAAGATAAACATGGGAATATTTTGTGCTGCTCTTGAAGAAGGATCAGCCTAATGAGAGATCCCTTGCCAGATGTGATAGTCACTTTAAACCGGAGATGGGTGGCATATAAAATTTAATAATTAAATAAAGACATACAGCTTCTTCTAGGGAAGCCATCTGCAACTACAGGTGCTTGTAACTTCTCAGAGCTGGGAAGTTGCACTCTTAAGACCTAGAATTTGTGGAATCACAATGACAGGGTTGTAAGAGACTTTGGAGGTCTAGTGCAACTGCCTGCTCAAGGCAGGAGACCTGATTCCATCCTAGACAAATGGGTTTTTTTTTCCTTTTCAACTGGTTTCATGTGTCCCTCCTTGCAATGGGCTGGGAGAACCACCTTGCAAGAGAGGAAGAAGAACTGCACTCTCCACAATGGTCTGATGTTAAGAAAAACCTGAATCCACAGGAAGGGTAGAAGCTGAGAAGGGCCTCAGAAGGGTCCCTCCTAGTTTTGGGGGGAGTAAAAGGGAGAATCCTAAGCCACCTGCATAGTTTCCAAGGTACACGTGCATGTGGCCTCCATAGATATAAATGCTTAAGTCATATATGTTGTTTATGTTTGGAAGAAGCTCTCTGCATCTGTTAAATTTCACTGCCTTAGCAATACCTTTAGATAGGATGATAAAGTCCCATTTTAGCTACTTTCTGAGGATGAGGTTTCCTCCTTTCATAGGAATCTCACACAGTAGAGTCACTAAGACTATAGGAGAAGTTCTCCTCTCTCAGCCTCCACTGCATTATCCCTTCCTCCCCATCTTCTAAATATCTAAAGTAGACTTCCCTGGAAAGCTCGTCCTCTTCTCCTCTCAAGGTAGCAATTCCTATATAATTGGATATAATTCCTACAATGCCAGATTTAGAAGTGGCTCTTGAGGCAGAGAGGCCAATCCCTTTCCTCCTAAGGAAAGAATTGAAACTGGAGCACCCCCAAAACCCAGAGTCTCCTTGAGCCCATCCAATAAAGAAAGTCCCCCCCAGTCTTTGGCTACTGATTCCATTGTCCATCTCTTTTTACTTTTGGTCTCTGGAAACTGCTGCCCTGTGCCGCTCAAGGCGCTTCTAGATCTCTGACCTGCTCTGCAGACACCTCAGGTACCAGCATCAGACTGCCTCATTCCTAAAGCCCTGGACTCTTTGTCCTTTTCAAAGTCAGAGACAACATCTGCTCTCCAATAATCAACCAGCCATAGGTCTCTAGAATCTGTTCTGGTTAACAGGTCAAGGTTCCTTCAGTACCCTGGAAAAAAGTTCCTCTTGCCCTGGAGAAATGATTCAAAGTAACCCATCTTGGAAGCCGAAATGCTGTTGGTCAAGAGCTCCGCTTCCTTCTCTCTCTCTGACATGGCCATTTCTGCAGTTCCAGGCCCTTCCTTTCCTTGGTGCCCTGGGCTTCTTTCCATCTTTTGAGTGTCACTGCTCAGCTTTTTGCGCAACCTCCATGACTTTTTCCTTTTTTCTCATTGGAATTATGCATTATTTCCCAACTGCATCAGGATCCTTTTTTCATTAAGCATCTCCTGCCTTGCTTATTTAACTAAAGTCCACATCTTTGCAGTCCGAGATAAAATTAAACATTTTTAATTTTAATTATTAAATGTCTGAAGTTTCCCTTAAAATCAAGAACTCCAATGTTACATAAAGTTTACTTAGAATTTCTGCTATTTTTCAACTCTCTTGAATAATTGTATCCTTCAGACAGAAAAACCAAGATGAGCAAGGGTTCTATAAATACTGGATATCCTTTTCCATACCACTTCCTGATTAGTTTTATATATCCCACCTTTTCTTGAAGACTTCAGCAAGAGTACCTAACCTTGATGACAATTCCCAATGTCTTCTAGCAGGGATTCCTCTGTAATCTAAAGGCAGGCTATCTCCTGGCAGCTGCTAAAAAAGGTCAAGCCAACTGTCACTCAGGTATCTTCTAGAGCTGGGCTGGGTTGACAGTTGGTGTGCCAGGTGACATAGCTCTGCGTGCCACTTTGGGCACACGTGCCATAGGGTCGCCATCACGGTTCTATAGCAATATCTCCTCTTTCCTCTGGACTGCTCTGGAATTTCACCTTTTCCAAGCCAAGAGGCCAGGGAAGCCTGTCCTCCCTGTTCCTTTTTCCTTTGCGACATGTGGGTGAAGCACTGAAGCCTATCAACCTGTAACATCAACTGGAGCTTTACAGGTGCCTTTGAAGGTCTGGTTTCAGCTAAACCTTCTTCATTACTTAAAAATCTGAGCCAAAAGGAAATTCTGTAGGCCTAAGTTAGGTACTTATTTAGGAACAAAAAGAAAACAGTGACTTGCAAAAAACAGGTGTGAAAAGGATTAAGGCATCTTAAAATGATCAGATGCTGAACATGAGCTAAAAGAGCTATTAACGTATTAGCACAAGAATGCTGCTTTCAGATCTGGGCACCATCTTTTAAGAAGAATTTTGAGAAACTAGTCGGGGCTTAAAATCAAGAGCTGAAGGAGATGGGGATATGTGGCTGAAATAGAGATTAAAGGAAGTCTTCAAAAAAGCAGAAAGGTTGTCATGTCAAAGATGAAGAGACAAAACTTTTCTATTACTCTGGAGTTCTGGATGAGAATCAAGACGCAAGAAATGGACGTTGTCTTACCTGAACGTCCGTTTTCATGGCGTTGCGACCACAATCCATAGGTGGGAGATAGTCCCTCATTTACTGACAGCAACTGAGAGAAAAAAACTTCAGAATTCTTCCTTCGTGCTGGGGCCACGCCTCCAAGCCCCATGATTCCTCAGTCCTTTGACTCGAAGTCGTAAACAACTGGAAATAGAACTGAACAAATACAATAAAACCCAGAAATTCCAACAAGGCAAGTTCTGCCCCCCATCAGAGGTGATATAGCAGTAAGCCTTAGGGAGGGAATGGATTGTGGTCGCAACGCCATGAAAACGGACGTTCAGGTAAGACAACGTCCATTTTCCACAGCGTTGCTCCCACAATCCATAGGTGGGATATACCCAAGTTCACCATTAAGGGCGGGAGGCTGACTGCTCCCCCAAACCTCCCTCTTTAATTACAGATTGTAGAACTCTACGCCCAAAAGAGGCGTCGGCCGAGGCGAAAGCATCAATGCGATAATGCTTTATAAATGGAGACATCGAAGTCCATGTTGCTGCTTTACATATATCCAATACAGAAGTTTGTGCTGACCAAGCCGCCGTGGAAGCTGCGCTCCGGGTTGAGTGTGGTAAGATCTTGCCCGGAATGGGTCTAGCCTTCGCTTCGTACGCAGAGGCAATAGCCGCCTTAATCCAGCGTCCTACTGTCGCAGGCGATACTCTCTGACCCATTGTAGACGGGTGAAAGGACACTAATAAGGCCTCCGAGCGTCTGAAAACCGCTGTACGATGAATATAATAGCGAAGTGCCCTCTTCACATCCAATTTGTGCCAGCGACGCTCCGTCGGATGCCGAGGGGACGGACAAAAATCCGGTAGCACCAGTTCCTCTGATCTATGAAATAGAGAGTTCACCTTCGGTGTGAAAGCCGGATCAAGTCTTAACACAACTGTATTTGCGTGGAAAATACACAGATCCTGTCTGGTAGATAAAGCTGACAACTCCGACACCCTCCGAGCCGAAGTAATGGCGAGTAAGAAGGCCACTTTGAAAGATAAATACCGCAATGCCACTGATGCCAGCGGTTCAAATGGAGGGTCGATGAGTGCCTGCAAAACGAGTGATAGATCCCAGGTTGGAAAACGGTGAACCGTTGGGGGGCAAAGATTAGTCGCTCCATGAAGGAAGTCTTTAATCCTCGGATGATGAGACAAGGATTCATAAGGAACGCAAGACAAGATAGTGGAAAGGGCCGCTACTTGACGACGCAAAGTTGACGGCGCCAAACCCTTCTTCAGACCTTCTCGAAGGAAATCAAGCACCACCGGAATATCTGCCGAGATCGCATCAATGTGTCGAACCGAACACCATTGACAGAAGGCTTTCCACGTTGCCCCATAGATTCTGGCTGTGGATGGTCGTCTGGCAGCCTGAATAACATCTATGACCTCGTCTGACAGCCGATCCCGGCGCATGATGTTCCGTTCAAGTGCCAGACGGTCAGTCTGAACCATTCTGGCTCCGGATGATAAATGGCACCTTGGCGTAAGGCCAACCTCTCTGGGGGAATCGGCCACGGAGGAGACATCGACAGTTCCACCAGATCGGCGTACCACTGCCGACGAGGCCAATTTGGGGCCACCAGCAGAATCTCCGCTTCTTCCCGTAACAGCTTCCTGATGACTCTTGGGATCAGGGAGATCGGTGGAAACGCATATAGAAGACCCATCGGCCAAGGACTTCTTAGAGCGTCGCATGCCTCTGCCATTGGGTGCGGATAACGGGACATGAAACGAGGCAGTTGCGTGTTCAAATGGCTGGCAAACAAGTCCATGACTGGGTCCCCGTAGCGAGACGTGATCTCCTGAAACATGGATGGTATCAGCTGCCATTCTGCTGCGTCTATGCTTTCTCTGCTGAGCCAGTCCGCCTGGGTGTTGTCCACCCCCGATATATGGTCCGCCTTGATGGACAACAGATGTACTTCCGCCCAGCTGAACAGTGCCTCCGATTCCTGCATCAACTCCCTGGACCTCGTGCCCCCTTCGCGGTTTACGTGGGCCTTTGCGGAAGTGTTGTCCGTAAGGACCAATACGTGAGCGCCGTCCACTAAAGACTGAAAATGACGCAGAGCCAACCGGATTGCGCGAAGTTCTAGGAGATTGATGCTCTCCTTGCTCTCGAGGTTGGACCACAGTCCCTGAGCCACATGGTTTGAGAGATGGGCCCCCCAGCCTCGAAGACTGGCATCCGTCGTCAACACCAACCTCGACGGTTCCAGGAAGTAACAGCCCTTGAGAATTGACGGGGACCTCCACCAAGCCAGCGAGAGGCGCACCCGGGCTGGAAGACGTATCTTGAGATGAGATGACCCCAGTCCCCTGCGTTGGTAAGGGAGCAGATGCCACTGAAGAGGTCGGTAATGTCTCCGTGACCAAGGAACAATGTCCAGACATGACACCATTTTTCCCAATAGACTCGCAAGAAGAGCCAGAGAAACCGATCTGTGGGACAGAACGCGAACGACGGAATCCGCAATGCTCTGCTGTCGATCCGGAGGCAAAAATACTTGGCCAGCAACTGAATCTATTATCGCCCCCAGATGACGAATCCGTGTGGTTGGTGTAAGATGACTTTTGGGGACATTGATGGTGAAGCCATGTTGTTGAAAAAATTCCATCACGAGACTTCTGTCCCTGGAGGCCTGAGCAGTCGAGTTGGAGAGAATTAGAATATCGTCCAGGTAGCAGAGTACCCGGACGGGGATCGCCCTCAAGGAAGCCGCGACCACCGCTACCAACTTTGTAAATGTCCTTGGTGCGGAGGACAGGCCAAAGGGCATGGCCCGATACTGGTAGTGGGAGCCCGCATATTCGAATCTGAGGAAACGACGATGCAAAGGATGGACCGGCACATGAAGATAGGCCTCCCTCAGATCCACCGATTGCAATAGATCCCCGTGTCTTACTCCTCCAAGAATGGAGCGGAGGGAGTGCATCTTGAACCTGCGGTATAGT
This sequence comes from Masticophis lateralis, assembly GCA_030761175.1. Classification (NCBI taxonomy): domain Eukaryota; kingdom Metazoa; phylum Chordata; class Lepidosauria; order Squamata; family Colubridae; genus Masticophis; species Masticophis lateralis. Next base: position 26,562,724 of record JAUDYJ010000010.1, read on the forward strand.
ACCGACAGGTTCAGCGTTTTGAGGTTGAGGATGCCCCTCCACCCTCCGGAGCTCTTTGGCACCAAAAAGAGCACCGAGTAAAAACCCAAGCCCTGCTGCTGCAAAGGAACAGGTTCTATCGCCTGGATGGATAACAAATGTTGGATTTCTGCCGTCATCAGAGCTCGGTTGTCGATGGCATCTGGTACCGGGCATCGAACAAAACGTTGAGGAGGAAGTCCCGTAAATTCTATCAGGAGACCCTGGGACACTATTTGAAGAATCCACTTGTCTCCTGTAGAAAGGGCCCATCGGCGATGAAAGTGTTGTAATCGGCCGCCGATGGCGCCTGGCTCCTGGGCGTCATTTGCCTTTGCGATACGGTTTGAACCCTGAACCACGCTGTTGTCTTCTGACGGGAGCCGGTTGCCGCGCTCTATCTCGGTAATGTTGTCTATCCGAGAATCTGTCTGAACTGGAGCCGGAGTTCCGATTTGAATAGGGCCCCCCTGGGCCCGAGAAACTCCGAAAGGGCTGTCGCTGTGCATAAGGTACATAACGCCTATCAGAACGTTTGTAGGAAGACGGTAAAACCTTCCTCTTATCTTTGTCCTCTATTAAAAGAGGATCCAGCGACGAACCGAAAAGCTTGGTGCTGTCGTAAGGAGAGGAGGCCAACCTCCACTTGGCTTTGGCGTCCGCCTTCCAATTCCTCAGCCAAAACAGACGCCGGGACGCAACCGTGGAAGCCAAAGCTCGCGAAGCAAACTTTGCTGAGTTGAGCGAGGCGTCGGCTGAGTACTCGGTGGCAGCGACCAATTTGTTGATGTCCTGGTGCCACCTCCTCTCTTCGGGAGGCAGGCGACCCTGTAGCTGCCGCAGCCATATTAATGCCGCCCTGTTGAAAAATGATGTTGCTGTGGCGGTTTTGATCGCCCAGGCGGCTGCCTGATGAGCCTTGCGAAAAGCTAACTCAGCTCGCCGCTCTTCAGCTTTGAGGCCGTCCAGCGCATCTGATGGGATATTGGACGAGGAAGCCAGACCGGTGATAGGGTCGTCCACAGGAGGAAGGGCAAGAAGACTTTCCAACTCAGGTGCCGCGCAGAAAAGTTTCCTGTCCAAGTTACTTGGCGCCGTGAGCGATCCCGGTTGAGTCCAAGGGGAACGAATCACATCGGTGAAGAGTTGCGGGCAAGGTATAAAGTCCTTTTCGGGCTTTGCGACCTGAAAGAGTGACTCATGTGGACCCGACTTGGTCTTAGAATCAGCGGCAGCAGACTCCTCCCTACCGAGGTTCGTTGCCAGGCGAGCTTTGTGCAGCAGTGATTTGAAGAGTGAGGGCTTGAACAGACCTGTAAAGGCCGGCGTGTCTGGCTGTAAGTCTTCGTCATCCGACAAGTCCACCTCTTCTGGCAGCTCCTCCTCAGGGGTAGTATCCGTCTGTGATACTGGCTCGGTGTGGGCAGGCGAACGTGGGCGCCCTGAGGAGGCCAACTGGTGAAAGGCCCTGGGTGGGACGGGTGTGGGCTGAGAAAACCCCGCCTGTTGTGCTCCAGCCGCAAGGAAAGAGGCAAACGCGGAAGATAGGAGGGCCTGGAAGTCAAATTGTCCCGAGGGAAGATACCCCTCTGAAAGACGGAGCCCCGCCGACATAGGGGTGAAGGATGCCTCGGGCCCACTGCGAGGTTGAGGAGCCGGGGTTGGCCCACCCACCAAGGAGACATCAGGAAGGGATTGGGAGACCCCTCTCTTAAGGCCCCTGGGGGCTCTGTCCTTGCTGCGATCCGAATGGGGGGTCGGTGGTGGAATAGCGGCCCCACCCAAGTCTCTTGACTCCTGCCCGATCTGAACCTGTCCAGCCTGGTCCTGACTCTGACATTTGGGAGGGGACTCATCCATTGGCAGAGAAGCCTCTGCTGCAACTTTTGCCTTATTGTATTGCTTTTCGAGCGCCTTGTGGCGCCTGAGAGCGTCCCTGTCCATCGCTGGCGGCGCTCCGGCCTGGGCACTCTTGCGGCCTGAGGAAGTAGAGCGGCTACTCCCTGCTCGACTCCTCGAGGGCCTGGGTGGGCTGGCTTCCACCTCCAAGTCTGAGGACAACGAAGAGGAGTCATCCATGGTGGGAACCTGTAATGGCCCTCTGGGAATGTGAACGAAATTAGGCCCTGGCCACCCCACCAAACACGGGCTGTACGTCACCAGTCCAAGCAGGAACTCGCGATGAGCTTCTATAGTGACGGCAGGAACCACCGCCTCTCCGGGGAGAAGTTGGCGGAAAGCCCAGCAGCCCGGTGATCGAAAGTCCAAAGGTGGCTGAGGGCTAAAAAAAAATAGTGGCCGACTGCTACAAAAGGCCCCAAAATGGCGGCCGCAACTTTCGCGCCCTCCAAAATGGCGCCCGCGCCAAAATTGTCTGAAGAAAATGGCGCCCGCGCCTTCTCAGCGCCAACAGAGTCGCCGAGGGGAGGCAATAAAGCCGGAGCCTGCACGATCCCGTGCAGGACTCCGCAGCCGCGTCTAATGAGAGCCCGATGGAGTAGGGGGTGCGAGGCAGCGTGTCGGCTCACCAACTGCTTCCTCCCGGCACCCGCGGCTGTCAAAATTGGCGCGGACCTGCCCCGAAGGGACAGGAGCCGCTCGCTGCAAGCCCGAAGGCCAAAAGAGGCGTGGGCGGCCTGGAGCCCCAGAGCCACGGCGCGCGCCTCAGCAGCTGCCTAATAAGCTCTCTAGCCGAAGAAAAGAAAAATTTCTAATGAAAAATAAAAGAAAAGCCTAAGAAACGACCTAAACCTCACAAGCAATTCGCACGAAGGAAAGCCTCAGTCCTGTCAGTGACTGAGAGAAAAAGGACTGAGGAATCATGGGGCTTGGAGGCGTGGCCCCAGCACGAAGGAAGAATTCTGAAGTTTTTTTCTCTCAGTTGCTGTCAGTAAATGAGGGACTATCTCCCACCTATGGATTGTGGGAGCAACGCTGTGGAAAACAGATGTTATCTAAACAGTAGGAAATATCTCTAGAAAGGAGAAATCTCCTCTTTATTGCAGGATTTGGGCAGAAGCGAGACAGCAGCGTGAAAAGACCCTGGAGTAACAAAAAGGACAGTGGGACGAGCAAACAGAGGGCCAGAAGCTCTTCTGCCACATTCTCAGCCCCACACATGACGCCTCAAAAGGCTGTCACACTGTAGCAATGTGAACTTTCACCGCACAGTGCCCCATTTTCCTGGGATGTTCAGGATTCCTTCCTCTTAGCAGGAAGTTGGACTAGAAGGCCTCCAAGTCCCTTCCAAATTTAGGATGCTATCAGGTAAGAACTGCCATCAGAATACAGTAAGAATACAAATGTTTGCAAATTGATCAATCAAACACTTGAAAGCCAAGGACTATGCCCCGATGTTTGGGCCAAGAAAGCACCATCCGAGAAGCCCCAAAGGCCCAGGTCAACTAGGTTTCCAAGGCCTCTCCAGGAGCTGCTATTAGTTACATGCCCTGAGACAATGGCTGGGGCCCTTGTCTGTCTGCCGAAAATGCTGGTCCACTGACCGGAACGCCTAAACATCAGCCTGGCCCTTGGCTCATTCTCTGCCAAACCCTCTAGAGCTGGATCTGAATGGCTTACCATGTACAAGTTGAACAAGTTAGCACAGATGCTGACCCTGCCCTGAGAGACAGCAGCAGCTGAACAGGATGGACCCTAGAGAGCAATCAGGCAGACCCCAACCATCTTTGGGTGGGGGAGAAACAGTTCTCCAACATTATTAACAGGAATCCCAAAACAAATCCCTAGAAGGGGCAGCATATCTCAAACCAAACATTCTAGAGGGAAGCTTGTTAGCCTTGAAGTACAAAGCACAATGTTCAATAAAGACGAATGCACTGGATGCAGTAATCCACAAAACCTAATGAAATAAACAACCTGACTTTTGAAATGCCGTAAGATTTTATCATAAAGTCCTCATAAACGGTTTCCCTAAAACTGGGGGGGAGGGGGGAAATCCACCTTTCCCCAAACTGAATGCAGCTCTGAGTGTTCTTTACCTGATCTACATAAATTAAGATGCATCTTAAATCGCTTCAGATGTTCTCATCTTTTGCTTAGCCGACTTCCTGCTACAAGTCCAGACTGATAATAAACCACTTACGATGGTTGGCAGAACTACCAAAGACCGCAGACTTAAATTTGCATGTTCTTTACCTGATCTACATAAATTAAGATGCAAATAAGTGGGTATTTGGGGTTTCATATTGTGGATTTTTAAAGTGGTAAGCCACCAGGAGTCACCAAATGCAACTCGGGTGGTCATATAAATTTGTTTAATAACGAAACAAACTGTGTGTTGCTTTTCTTTCCCTCTACAATGTCTTCTGCTTTGCCCTCTCACCCTGTCATGATCCATTTAAGACTCTTTGGACTTCGGTACAAGAGCAAACCAGCCCCCAAAGTCAGCTTTGTTCAGAGCTCCAGATTCATCTTAAATCGCTTCAGATGTTCTCATCTTTTGCTTAGCAGACTTCCTGCTACAAGTCGAGACTGATAATAAACCACATACGATGGTTGGCAGAACTACCAAAGACTGCAGACTTAAATTTGCATCACCTGCTCAGCTTATGGGATCTGACCCATTTGGTTGGTCCCTTTCCTGTTTAAGCTTCTTATAAACAGTGTCAGTTCAGTCATCAAGTGAGGCATGTAGAGGGGGAGGGGGGCTACACAATCAGTCCATGGTTACTCCCCCCCAGCAAAAGAAGAGTGGGCAAAGCAGCTCAAAATAACTTCCGGTGAATTCCCTGGCAGAATCCAACTGCTAGGAATCCTCTCACCAGTGAACTGGAGCAGCCTTAGAGACCCAAACAGCACTTGTCAATATGCAGCCTGGGCCATAATGGACCCAGTCTGGAGGGGCTATGGTCAGGCTCCCCAGTTACAGCCCATATTGGACAGCAAAGAACTTGACCCCAGCTCCCTAGGCCCCCTTTTAAGCCTGATCTGGGCAGAGTTCTGAGGCTGCAGTCTCCAGGCGTGCTGGAGAGCCAGGGCAGAAAATGCACTGCACCCAGCAGTTCCTCCCACCTTGGTGGTGCATCAGGCCAGAATTTGTTCATTTGTTTTCCACATTTCTGAACCACCCATCTCCCTCAGTTATCCCAGGATGGCTCTGGGCATCCAGCAGAGAACAGCTGGACAACTGGAGACGGGCCTCTTTCTCTCCTGTAGCAGCAGGAAAACTCAGCTCTTCCGAAGGACCAGTCACACCTGCTTTGCCTGGTGGAGTGTCTCATGTGTCTCACTGGGAGGGAAACACCCATCACTAACCACTCCCTCCCCAAAGTCTTGTAATTCTCTTCTTGCCCTCCCCCAGGACTTCCTGGGTACAGCGCCACTGCTGGCCCTGTGGTTTCCTTCTTGAGGGGAGACCAAGAACTCATAAACTATGCTGGATGGAGAGTGGCAAGAACTCTGCCAACTGCCAGGGAAGTTGGGAAGTCTCAAGGAAGGCAGTTTTGGGGCAGGGAAGAGTTGAATTTTAAACCTTAGGTAAAGGTGCCCGTGCAAGAAAGGGTGGAACAATGCACAGCACCGATTCCTGGAGCAAACAATTGACCAAAATCTCCCCACCCCCACCTCAATTTTGCTCTCAGGCATTTCTGTCTGGGGCTGTACTTTCTAGGCTCAAAATCTGGGGTGGGATTAGAATTGCTATTTCCAGAGCCTGACACTTCCTAAGGCTCACCAGATCAATGCTACCCTGGGGAGACAACACCCTTTGGTGAGGGGTTGGCTATTAGATTGGATTAATACATGAAATAATTGAAGTAAAGTCTGGCAGAAACTGGATTCCATCCAATTAAGCCTCCAGTGCCTTTTCTGAACCTGAACCAAGGAGCAGATCGCTTGGATTCTCTACCTAAGAGCTCTGCAGCCCCATCTTGGAGGGCAGATTTGTGCAACATCCTGAGCTGAGATCCCTAAACCCACCCACCTCCTTGTTTCAGGGGCGGGCAAGGCCTCGGGGCCCTCGCAGTCTGAAGGGGCTTTGTGGCAGCCCCCGAGTGCCCCCCACCCCGCCTCTAGCGGGTTCTCTGCACCCGGCAGCACGCCTGGAGGCCGCAGCCTCGAAGCCAAGGCCGTAGGAGGGCTCGGCGGAGCCCCTCGCCCGCGCAGCAGCAGACACAGGGCAAGGCAACGAGCCTCTCTCGGCCTGCCCACCGGGCCGAACCAGGGCAGCGGCGCCGGGAGGGGGAGAGAGGCGATTCCCCGGACAGGCAGCTGCTCTGCGCCGAAGGCTACACTGTAGCGCGGGGGGTCCGGCGCCGCCCGAAACATCCCCGCTCCCTGCTGCACCTGTGCAGGACGGAGGCGGGAAAAGGGCTCCAGCGAGCCGGTCCCCTTGACCGGGGCGACGGGAGAAGGCGACTTCCGCTGGAGAGCCGTCCCGAGGCTGGGCGCAGCGTGTCCTGGCTCCTTCGGGCAAGCGGCCGCCCCCCGCCTACGAGGGGGTACGCAGCGCCCCCGTCCGGGAAGGCGCTGCCCGCAGCGGGCAGGCTCACCGCGAAGGCTGATCCGCCCCAACACCGGGAGACGGGACCAGAGCCTCCCCGCAAGCTGCGAGCCGGGCCGCCCCGAAGCCCCGGCGGCGTCGGCGACAAGGGCGGAGGCCGGGCGGGGGCGCCCAAGACCCGCAGACCCCGGCGGCCGCCCCTCCGGCTCGCCTTCTGCACGTCCTCAGAGACGCCCTCGCTGCCCGCCGCACGCCGCTCACCTTCATGTCGTTGACGATGGCCTGGAAGAGGCCGCCCAGCGCCCCGCACTCCTTCTCCGCCGCTTCCATGCCCGCCCGCTCCGTTCCCCTCCGCTGCGACGCGGCGGGCAGGCTCTGCGGCGACGGCGGCGCCCGCTCGGTCACTTCCCGGCCGGGGCGGCTGGAGGCGGAGGGGCCGGCGAGGGCGAGGCGCGGGGGACGCGACAGCGGCGGGCCATGGGCTGCGGGAGACGGGCACGCGCCTCGGACGCCGGCGCGGGGAAGGGGCGCGCTCCGGTCACGTGGGCGGGGAGGGGCGCCCGCTCCTTCGTCGCGTCTCAGCCGGAGCCCCGGTAACTGGGGCGGCGCGCTTGGCCCGCGCTGCGGAGACAGAGGTGCCCGGGAGGTCACGCGGCTTGGGAGGCCCGGAGTGTCTACTGGGCGGGAGACGGTGGCCGCTCTTCGGTCTCCCGGACAGTCGCTGCTGGCGGGCTAAGGTGGCTTCTCTCTGGAACGGCGAAACGCCCCGGCTGACTCGGGCCGTCCCCGAGGATCGCTGCAGGGCCTGATCAGCTGCCGCTTTGCGCCTCCTTCCAGCCGGCCCCTTACAATTGAAGCCCCCGCCCCCCCGGCTCTCCTGCCGGGCTTCCTCGGCCGAAAAAGACCCCAGCTTGGGCGCCGACCGCGGCCCCACAGGTTCCCGGACCGTCCGTTTTAACCCTAACCGTCCCCCCCAATGCCTGCCCGACGTCCAGTAGAGCCCGTCGCGGGAGCGGTGCGCCCAACGGAGCCATAAACGGCCAGTCTCCTGGCCAGGGGAGCGTTTCCAGTCTTTTATTTTAAATCTCTTTATTCAAGCAACGGGACACAGGACTCGCGGGCGACGCCGGAGACCTCCGGGGCCTGGCGGGGGGCCGACGACAAACACGCGGACCAGCGCGCACGGCGAGGCCGCAGCGGCGGCGCCCCTTTCCCCAAAGTCTGGCCTCGGCACTCCGGTGCGGTCGGCCGAAGAAAGGGCTGCGCGGCTCCGGTCCGGCGAGTCCGTGGAGGGGGGGGCTGTCCTCGCGCGGACCGTCAGAAGGTGGCCGCTCCCCGTCGCTCCGGCGGCTCCCCCGTCCGCACGGCCCGTTGGTGCCGACCCTGGAGGTGTTTGCCCTGGACCCTCTCGAAGTGCTGCAGCAACTCCGCGTAGTCGATAGCGGGGCTGGCGGCCGTCTTCTTGGCGGCCTGGCCGGCCTTAGCAGGGTCCCTGCGGAAAGAGAGCGGAGGGTCAGGTGACCCTGCAATCCTGAACCCCCCTTCCGCTTTTTAAATTCGGCCGGCAAGCAGGTGGCCGAATCGCCGCTTGCCTCCCCGCCTAAAAAGGCTGTCACGCCCCCGCCCAGCCCAAGCCCAGAGAGAACTGAAGCCAAGCAAGAGAAATGGCAGCTGCTTCCCAACGGCAGCGCAGCCTGGGCCCTGCACCCAGTATCCCCCTCTGAGGGTGGCTGGAAAGGGCAGGTCTGGTGGGGTCTCATTGCCTTTTGGCCCTCTTCCTCATTACAGGGTAGGACTTGCATAAGGAGGCAGCACAGCCCCACTGCAAAGGCCTCCCCACCCCCGCCATCCCAACTGGGAAGCCTTTCCCCAGCCCTTTGGGACCCACATTCCAGTGAGGATGATTATCCAGGACAAGGGGGTCCCATCCCCTCCCCCCCCCCGCACTCTCAGTTTGGGGGTGGGACTATTTGCTTTAGTTTCCCACAAGGCTCAAGCAAATTCTCTGCTGGCCTTCAACACACTGGACCTGCCTGACAATTTCCTAAGGAAATGGGGGTGACAAGAACCCCCATAATGTGGTTTTAGAAGAGAGGCTGGGCTGGGCTGACCATCCACTCCACAAAGAAAAAGTGGGAGATCTCTTTGCTGCCCCCCCTTCCCCTTCCCAAATGGGATAGCTCCTCTGCTTCTGGCCCATTAGGGACAAGGTAGCTGCAATGTGCCCTGTGAGGGCTGGACTAGATGACCCTCTGCCCCTCACACAGAATGATGTTTCTATTAGGACAAATGGACATTCTGGAGGGCCCAAAAATCCTCTTCTAACTCCCCAGGGCTGATATGCCTCCTACCCCCACATGCTGCCCTCCCCCCTCACTAGAAAAACCATGGGGGGGGGAACCTTGCCCCGAAAGGAACAGCTGGTAGCGAGTGGGAATCCCAGGTTTCCAGACACCCCAAGGCCCAGGCAGTAGGGAAGAGAGTCCAGCCCCAAAGAAGAGAAACCTTCAAGGGGTTGGGATGCTGCAGGGGTGGGGGGGACGGAAACTCCCCTCCAAGCCTTGGAGCACTCAACGCAGTCAAGGCCCTTGACTGTCAAAGGGTGGGGAAAAGACCCTGCACAAGAGATCCAAGTGGAGCCAAGTGGATGCATCCACCTCAGGAAGAAAGGGACCCCACCTCCCTCCCCCAAGAACCAGTTCCCAGCACTGCCTTTGGGAGGGCCGGTGGAGGAGTCCAAGGCTTCTTCCTAGCTTCCCTGAGAAGGGCCAGGGGGTGAGGGAGGGAGTCTGGGCAAGGGATTTCCCAGGGGCCCCTCTGCCATCTGGGGGGGATGGTGGCGGCAAATGGCTCCAGCTGCTGCCCTGGGGCCGGTTTCCATGACAACACTGCAAGGGGAATTTTCCACCCTGGATGCCAAAGGCATGAGGAACGGCTCTCTGAGGTTACCAAAAATAGACAAAGCTGGGACCAGCTAGGCTGTCTTTCAACCCTCCTTCTGCACCCAGGGGAAAAGTCCCAGCTGCCTGCCAGCCCCACACCAGGAATCCAAAAAGCAGCTGAGGTGCTCCAACAAGGGCCCAGTGGAGCCAGGCATTTGCTTGAAACATACCGAGGGCCCTTCAGTCAGGACCCTTCAAGGCAGTGGATGAGGGTCCCTGATGGGCCAAGCGCAGCTGTGAATGCCCTCTGCAAAAGCTGCAGGGTCACAGGGCAGGTGAGCCCCTTAGAGGGGTTGAGGCAGAGAGCAAAGGCATTTTACCTGCTGTGCAGCCTCCAGTGCTGAATGGTTATTTTGAACATGGCTTTCCTTGTGCAGAAGGCGCTCCAAATGGTAAAGGTGGTGCAGCCTTGGAAAGAGAGCAAGGGGCTGAAGGCGGACAACATTGGTCAGCCAGACCTTCCAAGTCAACAGGCCACTTCCATCGTAGGGTGGGCTCCCCTTTGGAAAGGGGGGTGGGGAATATCGTAAAGCAAGTGCTTTTTCTTCAGGCACCCCCGATTTAGCCAAGGTGCAACTTACGCTGTTTGCATGAGTTCTGGGTTCGGGACGCACTGCAGCCGGTGGGAAAGGAGCTGGAAAGCGTTGCTCTGGGGCAGAAGCATCAGCAGCCCATAGAGAGCCTTGAGGAGGTATGGGTTGCTTTTCACATCCAGCAGCTGCAGGCGGAGATCTGGAAGAAAGCCAGGACATGACTCATGCGGTGAGGCAGAAACAGAAGTGGGTCCCTGAAACCTGGGATCCAGTGACAAGGAGTTATCTGGTAGGTAGGCTACTAAAAAATTTCTTGTGGGAAACAAAACAGCCCAGGGCCTGGCAGGCTCGAAAGTGCACAAGGGCAGCAGCCCATCGTGGCTTGAAGCCCAGGAAGCCAAACAGAGGGAGCCAGGGAAGAATTTGGATAAGAAAGCAAACAAGAGAAACCTGGGAGGTGAGGGGCAGAGCCAGGACAGCATTCCTAGGGAACTCCTTCCTAGACAAGGTGCAGGAATGTGGTAGGGCCTCAGTTTAGGACCACTCATTTAATGACAAACTCAAGTTACGACAGCCACAGAATGAGTGCTTTATGGCCCATAAAGCATTTTTAGCCATCACAAAATGTTGCACAACTACTGTAGCCCTGCAGTCACATGAGACGATCTGCATGCTTGGCAACCTGTTTGCACTTAAATCCAGTTTCCCTGGACTGAGTCTGGAGCTAGCCTCTGCGGGAACCTTTGTGCAGATAAAACCCTTCCCTGGACCAGGATTCGCTTCCAGTTTGGATTACTGCAATGCACTCTCCATGGGGCTGCCCCTGAAGACCACTCAGAAACTAAAATTGGTCGACTTCTGGTTGACATTGCAGCAAGATCGGATACAAGGAGCAGGTGTCCGTTCTCCTGTGCCGAATCCTCCCCATTGGTGGGCTCCGAGAAGAGCCAAAGCATCCCTGTAGGGGAGGCAAAGCAAAGAGGGGTGCCCTACATGGTCATGGAGAGTCGCAACTCTCCTGCCTGACCCCGGGCAAATATGTATTTGGTCAATATCAAAAGTTCATCTCAATACTTGGTTATCTATCCTTTGTTGGCAATGACAGAGGTCAAACATTTTCTGTAAGTCTTCACAAGGTTGGCACACACTGTTGCTGGTATGTTGGCCCATTCCTCCATGCAGATCTCCTCTAGACAGGGATGTTTTGGGGCTGTCGCTGGGCAACACAGACTTTCAACTCCTTCCAAAGGTTTTCTATAGGGTTGAGATCTGGAGACTGGCTAGGCCACTCCAGGATCTTGAAATGCTTCTTACGAAGCCACTCCTTTGTTGCCCGGGCGGTGTGTTTGGGATCATTGTCATGCTGAAAGACTCAGCCACATTTCATTTTCAATGTCCTTGCTAATGGAAGGAGGTTTGCACTCAAAATCTCACGATACATGGCCCCATTCATTCTTTCCTGTACATGGATCAGTCGTCCTGGTCCCTTTACAGAGAAACAGCCCCAAAGCATGATGTTGCCATCCCCATGCTTCATAGTAGGTATGGTGTTCTTTGGATGCAACTCAGCATTCTCTCTCCTCCAAACATGACGAGTTGTGTTTCTACCAAACAGTTCTACTTTGGTTTCATCTGACCATATGACATTCTCCCAATCCTCTTCTGGATCATCCAAATGCTCTCTAGCAAACTTCAGACAGGCCCGGACGTGCACTGGCTTAAGCAGGGGGACATGTCTGGCACTGCAGGATCTGAGTCCCTGGCGGCGTAGTGTGTTACTGATGGTAGCCTTTGTTACGTTGGTCCCAGCTCTCTGCAGGTCATTCACTAGGCCCCCCTGTGTGGTACTGGGATTTTGCTCACCATTCTTGTGATCATTTTGATACCACGGGGTGAGATCTTGCGTGGAGCCCCAGATCGAGGGAGATTATCAGTGGTCCTGTATGTCTTCCATTTTCTAATTATTGCTCCCACAGTTGATTTTTTCACACCAAGCTGCTTGCCTATTGCAGATTCAGTCTTCCCAGCCTGGTGCAGGTCTACAATTTTGTTTCTGATGTCCTTCGACAGCTCTTTGGTCTTCACCATAGTGGAGTTTGGAGTGTGACTGTTTGAGGTTGTGGACAGGTGTCTTTTGATAACAAGTTCAAACAGGTGCCATTAATACAGGTAATGAGTGGAGGACAGAGGAGCCTCTTAAAGAAGAAGTTACAAGTCTGTGAGAGCCAGAAATCTTGCTTGTTTGTAGATGACCAAATACTTATTTCCCACCATAATTTGCAAATAAATTCTTTCCGAATCAGACAATGTGATTGTCTGGATTTGTTTTCTCATTTTGTCTTTCATAGTTGAGGTCTACCTATGATGTCAGTTACAGGCCTCTCTCATCTTCTTAAGTAGGAGAACTTGCACAATTGGTGCTGACTAAATACTTTTTTTGCCCCACTGTATACATGAAGGACTATATTAGTCTTAATACAGATTATGTATTAAGGAGCCTTGGTGGAGCAGCGGACGAAGGCGCTGTTAAATAGCACTAAGCTGCCAGTTGCCTGCAATTACTGCAAGTTCGAATTTCACCAGGCTCAAGGTTGACTCAGCCTTCCATTCTTTCTAAGGTAGGTAAAATGAGGACCCGAATTGTGGGGGCAATAAGCTGACTCTGTATAAATATACAAAAGTATGAAGGCTATTGCTTAATGCATTGTAAGCCGCCCTGAGTATCCGGAGAAGGGCGGCATATAAATCAAATTTTTTAAAAAAAATTTAAAAAAATAACGTAAATATGTGTTTTAACATTAGGATTAGTAAGAGTGACCTGACTAGAAGCCAGAATAGAGGTAGAAATAAGAATTAGGGAGAAGATTAGTAATTATAATTTCTATATAAATTGAAAATAAGTAATAATTAGATGGAAAGTTGAGAGGTTGAAAGATGGTATTACTATGTATGTTCAAGAGGATCATTGACTTTAGAATGGAACATTGAAATATTGAATAAGTACTTTAAAATAATCAAGTACATTAATATTAGGATTATATAAGTTTGATTAAAGTAATAATTGCCTGTTGTTATTTGTATGACAAATGAACCATACCCAGAGACCACACTGTATTGTATGTATTGATTTTGATATATGTTTAAAAATAAAAACCCAATAAATCAGGGTGTGTGTGTGTGTGTGACTACAATTGGTCCAGAATTTGGCAGCATGCATAGTTTAGGTTGCCCCAGTTTTAGCTCCACTGTACCCTTTGCGTGAACTGCACTGGTTCCCAGTTTCCTTCGGATGGCCCCCCGAGGTCTGGCAGGCCCTAAGCCTTTCAGCTGTCCCCAAAACACTTCAAGGCTTTGCTTCCCCTCCCCCACCTGCCCCCAGTGCTTGTTTAGTGCTTGATGAGGTGAATTTGTGGGCTGCAAGTGAAAGTTTACCAATGGTGCCTGGCTTTGATTTGGTTTTAATTCTTATGGTTTTAACATTTTCTGTTGTACACAGACATTTTTAATCTGTTACTTTTGGATTGCCCCGTGTTGGTTTGAGACGGGTACCTATATAAATGTTAATAAATGAAGACACAGAGGCTGCCACAACACACAACATATTGCAAAGAAGGATCAGAGAGCAAGGAAACTCACAGGTAAAGATCGGGCATTCGATCAACTGGACCAGCTTGTCAACCTCAATCAAGAAATCGACCGTAACCTCCAGGTCTCCACTGGATCAGCAGTCAAGGCATTTAAACGCCAACAGGCTCCCCAAGCAGTTTTGAGGCTCACACAGAGAGGGTCCCACTGCAGGACGGCTCTTTGTGAGTGACCTTCAGAAGTGTGTGTGGGGGGGGGTGATCCATAGAAAACAGGTGTGCGAAGAAAGAATTGGGGAGCTCCTGAAAGCCCCAACTGAAAATTGAAGCAAACCACCAGAAAGCAGGGGGTCCTGTAGCTGCCCTCATCTGAAAAACACGAGGGTTAAAGAGGCCGTGATAAGCATCTAGTATGGCATGACAGAGATTTATTCCTCCAACCTGCATTGCTAAATTTCTGAAATCTTTTGGAATCACCAGTACATCTTTTCAAGAGTGTCCTCAGGATAGGACAATGACAGGAGTAGGGAGCCATTTCCACAGAGGGCTTGCAAGGAAATTATTATTATTTTATTATTATTTCTTTGGCTTATATGCTGCCCTATCTCCCAGTGGACTCAGGGCGGCTCACAATAATAAAATACAAGCCACAATACAAAATAAAATCTAAAATCTAAAAATTTAAAAATTAACCCTTAAAACCCCCTCAATCCAGGTTGAGGGATTTAAAAAGTTTTTAATTCATGGCGAAAGGTGCGAAGGTCAGGCGCTAATCGGAGCTCCAAGGGAAGTTGGTTCCAGAGGGTGGGCGTGCCCACCAAGAAGGCTCTACCCCTGGGGGCCCCCAGCCTACACTGTTCAGACAGCACCCTGAGCAGGCCCTTTCTATGGGCGCGAAACAGGCAATGGGATATTGTTGCTGGCTGTAGGTGGTCCGCCAAATATCCTGGGCCTAAGCCATGTAGGGCTTTATAGGTCATCACCAGCACCTTGAATCTCACCCAGAAGGCAACCGGTAACCAATGCAATGCAAGCCACGCAGGAGATGTGTAACATGGGAGTATCGGGATTCTCCCATCACAACCCGCGCAGCTGCATTTTGCACCAGCTGAAGCCGCCAAGTGGCCCTTAAGGGCAGCCCCAAGTAGAGAGTGCTACAGTAGTCAATACGTGAAGTGACCAGCGCAAGAGTAACTGTGCGTAGGGCATCTCGGTCCAAGTAGGGATGCAACTGGCGCACCAGACGTATCTGGGTGAATGCCCCCTGGTCATGGTCGTTATATGATTTTCTAAACTCAGCCGTGAATCCAGGAGGACACCCAAGTTGCGCACCCTGTCTACAGGGGGTAAAACTTCATCCCCTATAGTCAGCGATGGAACCTCTCCTATGAACCAAGATGCCAGTATCCATAGCCACTCAGTCTTGGCCGGGTTGAGCTGATGGTTCCATGGGTAGATGGTTTCTACCCATCCAGACCCGCACCGCTTCCAGGCACCGAGCCATCACATCAAGGGCATCACTGGGTTGGTTTGGGGTGGAAATAAAAAGCTGAGTATCATCAGCGTACTGATGATACCTCACCCCAAAACCACGGATGATCTCCCCTAGTGGCTTCATATAAATGTTGAACAGGAGAGGTGAGAGTACTGACCCCTGGGACACCCTGCATGTGAGGGGCCTCAAGGATGATCTCTGCCCCCCTGCCAACACCGTTTGCGTTCAACCCAAGAGGCAGGAGGAGAACCACCGTAAAACAGTGCCTTCCGCTTCCAGCCCCTCGAGGCAACGCAGCAAGATACAGTGGTCAACGGTATCAAATGCCGCCGAAAGATCCAATAGGACCAGAACAGAGGAATAACCCCTGACCCGGGCCCTCCAGAGATCATCCACCAGAGCGACCAATGCCGTCTCCATGCTGTACCCGGGCCTGAAACCCGATTGGTACGGGTCGAGGTAATCCGCTTCATCCAGGACCAACGGGAGCTGATGTGCCACCACATTCTCGACAACCTTTGCTATAAAGTGAAGGTTGGAGACTGGACGAAAATGACTTAAAACCGCCGGATCCAAGGACGGCTTCTTGAGGAGGGGCCTCACCACTGCCTCCTTCAAGGTGGTCGGGAAGATTCCCTCCCTCAAAGAAGCTATCACTGCCTGGATCCAGCTGCGTGTCGCCTCCTGGGCTGAATAAACCAGCCAAGAGAGATACAGGTCCAGCACACAGGTGGCTGCACTCAGCCTCCTCATTATCCCGTCCACTTCCTCTGGGGTAAAAGAGTCAAACTCTTCCTAAAGCACAAGACCCGCTGTCTCACCCCCGTCTGACTCTGTCCAGTTGGAGTCCAAGCCGTCCCGAATCTGAGAGATTTTGTCCGACAGGTGCTGATCAAACTCCTCCTCTCGTCCCTGTAAAGGATCTTCCATCACCCTCTGATTTAAGAGGGAGCGGGACACCCTAAACAGGCCGGGCGATTCTCTGCGGACACGATGACATTGGTGAAGTAGCGGCGCTTTGCCGCCGCCAACTCCACCAGGTAGGCCCATATGGCCAACCTTAACTGAAATCGGTCAGATTCGGAACGACCTGCTCTCCAACGGCTCTCTAGGCCTCGACTATGCCGTTTCATCCCCGGGAGCTCCTTGGTAAACCAGGGAGCCAACGGGGGTCTGCATCGTGTCAGAGGCCGCATAGGAACAACCCGCAAAGGAGGCCTGGGAACAGCTGTCTTTTCCCAGGCCTCCACCAGGGTCGTGGCCGGGGCATGGGAGAGAGAGAGAGGGATCACCCCAAGCTCTGTCTGGAACCTCTCTGGGTCCATCAGGCGCCTGGGGTGGAACCAGATGGTCAGTTCCGCCTCCCAGCAAGGAGGGGCGGCGTAACGGAAGCCTAGCCGAAGGAGATAGTGGTCGGTCCATGACTGGGGATAAATAGAAGGCGATCCCCCACCGAACTCTACTCGCCACTGCTCTGAGACAAAAACAAGATTGGGCATGTGCCCCCCCCCCATGAGTCGGGCCCTGAATAATCTGAGTCAGGTCCATAGCTGCCATGGAAGCCATGAACTCCTGATCCACCCCCCATGCCACACCCAAGGAGGGCAGATTGAAGTTCCCCAGAACTATAAGTCTGGGAAACTCCACTACCAGCCCCGAGAGGACGTCGAGTAGCCCGGACAGGGCTGTTGATACGCAGCTGGGAGACAGGTACTCAATCAACAAGCCCAACTGACCATACGGACCCCACCTCATGAGGAGGGTCTCACATCCGTCTATCTTAGGAGCAGTGACCTCCCGCGGACTAAGGACCTCCCTAATAACCGCCACCCCCCCTCCCCTATTCTGGGCCCTAGGCTGGTGCAGCACCCGGAAGCCTGGTGGGCACAAGTCAGTCAGAAGGACACCCCCCTCTGAGCCCAACCAGGTTTCCGTAATGCAAGCCAGGTCTGCGGTTTCCTCCTCAGTCAAATCATGAATGAGGGGAGCTTTATTGACCCCAGACATAGCATTAAAATAGACCAGCCTAAGCCCAGTGGCCCTGTCTCTCAACCCCCAGGAGGTTGTATAGAAACTGGAGGGTAAGAGCGTGCCACCGCTCGGAGATAGCAGGGGCGGGCTCCCCAAATCTGATTCGGCTCTCCGTTCCTCCACCTACTGCCATTCCCAATCACAACTGGTATCTGAAATCCCACCCTCATCCCTGGTGCACCTGAATGACCCAGCACCGCACCAAACCCTCCACCACCTCCCCATAACCTGGACTGGCAACGACCCGGCAGGGCCCCCCAAACTACCGGCCAGATGTCAAAACCCACCCCGCTCCCCAAACCCGTTAAAAATCTAGGTAAAAAACAATGTAACGACTCCTTACTAAAACCCTTAAAGCCCTCATGCCATACATGCAATGCTCCACAGCCCTGGGAAAGGGGACCTGACCATCAGTCTGGCTGAAGAACCATGGGACAGAAAAGCGCCTGCTGGCATACAGAAGGCTGCTGACTCCTCCACTGCCCCTTCAGGGCTCAAGAATGCTAATCGAAATTAGAAACTGCACTTCAGTTGGCCTTCTGCCAAATCCTCTGAATCCCAGTGCCACCCAGACCTCCAGGTTGGGTGCCTCACTTCCCATGGATCACCTACGGTGGTCCATAAAGGTTCCTTCCCTGGTGAAATGAGGCCCTAGGCAAGCAGCGGAGGAAGCATCCGCCCTTGTAGATCGAGAAAAGCAAGCCTCCCATCCCCCTTCCTTCCAGGTGCTTCTTCGCCTGGAAGCCCTTTTCAGCCCCCCTCCAAACGCAGAGCCCCCTTCCTCTCCACCCCGAGAAGCATCCTGAGGGAGAAAGCCATGCAGACCCCTGAAAGGATACAACTTCTGGATGAGGTCGTAGGCGTGCTTGTAATTCTGAGTGAGGAAGCACAGGGAGACAGTGGTGACTGGATTGTGACACCAGGAGCGGTAGAGACAGCAGAAGAGGTTGCGGCTTTCCTGGGGAAACAAAGCAGAGAGGAAAAAAATCACTTGCAGCTCAATTCTACTTAGTTTTGCATTTTCTGAGTGCTCCGCTCCCAAATGGTTCCTCCTGGAAGAAACAGCTTGCAAAACAAAGTACATTTGCAAAACAGTGTACAAAAAGGCACAGGGTTTTATGCAGATACACACTTTAACACTTCAGTAAACTGATACTGAAACAGAATCGAGCAAATGTTTACCTTCAAAACTGTGAAAACTGTAGGAAGGAAAAAGAAAAATTGCCCAGCAGTGAAGGCAGCCGTCTCTGGGTGCCTGGCCTGCTGGCCTGGCTGAAGGATAGCAGCACAGAAGTGGAAGCGGCCAAGGGCAACGGGGAATTTGTCTCCCCCAAGCCCTGGCCCAGAGGGGGTCCATGGCAGTGCCACAACACTCCCTTGCCGGCCATCCCCTAGGTGCCCCCTGCAGGGCCTTCTCCTGCCCTATTGGAGAAAATGACTCAGCAATCTTCTCCAGGAGATTCCTGGGGCTGAAAGGCTAGGAAACTGGTAGGATTAGAGGGAAGCAATTTTCACTGCTGACATTTGTCCAAAGCTGATTCACTCAAGGTTCATGGAGGCGACTGTGGCCCAAGAGGCTTCTTCAGCCGGACAGAGCAGGCTTCTGCCCGTGGAACTGCTCGTGCCCCCTCCCTCCCTGTAGCCCCACAGCGGGGGGGGGGGGGGGCACTCAACAGACCTCTCCATTTAAAGATGAGGGTGCCACATAGGAAGCCAATCTTATCTGAGCAGAGGGCTGGGAGAGAGCCAAGAAGCTCAAGCAGGGAGAGATAGAGCCTTTCTCCAACCTACCGGGGTCTTCAGATCCTTCAGTTGGTTCCTCAGCTGGAAGAGCTCAGAAGATGTCAAGAGGATGGTGTTGAGGGTGTGGACCATGGTGGAAGCGAAGCGGAGGTCCTCTTCCCGCAGGAGGATGTCTGCCATGGAGTGGAAGATGTTCTCTGCGTTCAAGAGCAGGCAGAGCTGTCTGCGCGACACCAAGAAACACAGTGCCCAGTTTTAAAGGCTTCAGCACAGAGGGAGAAAGCCCTGCAGCTCCTGAGATGCCTAAGATAAGCACAAGGTGGAAGGGCTCCTTTGCACCTGGCGAAGGGCAAGGTGTCTTCAGAGCCTCTTCTGCTTTTGCTGGGCAATTTCCAACCTTGGATGGCAACGTCATTCAGGAGACCCCAAGAATTCCACCGAGGGCCTCTCTCCCTGAGCCTCACTCTGGGACTCCCCAAGGCTGCTGCTGTCTTGCGGTTCTCCCTCCTGCCTTCCCCTCCCTGGATGTGCACAAAAGGGACCGAAGGCAGCTGACGTCTAGGCTGCCTTGGGAGGAAAAGCAGCCTGGCATGCCCCCCAGCCTCCCCTTGCACCATTAACCACTTCCCCAGCTCCTCTTGGCCTTGCAGGGAGAAAAAGATGCCAAGGGAAGGAAATGAGGGGTGGGGTCCCTGGATGTTTCACTCCAAGGCCAACCCAGCAGAAGCAGACCCTCCAAACACTTTTTGCCAAGAGGCTGCTCTTAAGCACTCCTCCCTCTGGACAGCCAGTGCCTTCATTTGGGGAGGGGGGTATTCCTGGGCTGGCTCCATATCCAGAGACTGAATGGAGGCTCTGCACTCCCCAACCTCAAGGGCAACCAGGAACGATATCTCCTCTGTTGGATCTCCCAAAGCCCTTGGCCCAGACCCTCAACAAAAGCCCCTCTTGCCTTCCGCCCAAGTCCAAAGAGCTTTGGTGGTGCAGCGGACTAAGTGCTGTTATGTAGCACTTAGCTGCCAACTGCCTGCAATTAGTGCAAGTTCAAATCTCACCAGGCTCAAGGTTGACTCAGCCTTCCATTCTTCCGAGGTAGGTAAATTGAGGACCTGGATTGTGGGGGCAATAAGCTGACTTTGTAGAAACACCGCTTATAGGGGGCCAAAAGCCCTACTAAGCAGGTATATACAAAAGAATGAAGGCTACTGCTATAAGTGCATTGTAAGCCGCCCTGAGTCTTTGGAGGAGGGCGGCATATAAACTGAACAAATAAATAAATGAATGAATAAATGAATGAATGAATGAATGACAGGGAAGCCCCCACTCCTTCCCTCTTGGGCAGAGTGTTGGTCTAGAAGTTGTCCCTTCCAATTCTGTTATTTTGTTAATGGGCAATGTTAGACTCAGCTTGAAAACTAAAACATGAGAGCAAGGAACTCCAGAGTAAGAACTATCCATAATCTAAAAACCTTTATGACACACACTGATCAGAATGGGGCAAAATTATTCTGATGTCCTGCTGGTAGCCTGAGCTCTACTTCCCACCGTCCTTTCCCCGTTCAATTCACCAAATGCTTGAAATTCCCAACTGAGATCGGAAACAGGGCCAATCATGAATCAATCGCTCCCCCCTTCTTCCTTTCTGGCCTCCTTTTTCCCTCTGTGCTTATGCATTCGGGTAGAACACTCTATGCCCAAGTGGGAAAAGCAAACTATTTCTTGGCAGTTACCTACAGCACCAGCCTGGTGAAGCACTGGGACTGGCACACAAGCCTCCTCAGATGCCTCCTCCCAGTGCCAATCCAGGGCATGGGGTGAACCTGGCACAGGAGCCAATTAGGCAATGATGCCCAAATCTCTTGGACTCACCAATCGCTGCCTGAACCACCCAACCAAACCTCCCCAGGCTGTCTCTGGAACCACCACAAAGTTTTCTCTCAGCCCTGGTCAAAATCTGCTAGGCATGAATGTAAACTTTGTTTTAAGTAGGTCTGCTGGAATTACTGCCATTTCTTGTTTTAATATCTTTTAAGAGATGGGAGAAATCAGAGGCCAAACTCAGTTTAATGTTTGATTCTAATTCCTGAGTGTGTTTTAAATTTGCTACCATTCATTTCCATAAAGAAACCTCTAACTTCTCAGAGTTCATCTGTGGTGACCAAAGTTGCCTCTGAGGGGACCACCCTTTATTTTTGAACCAAGTCAAATTTTATTATGACCAAAGAGCAGTACAGAATAAACAATGAGATCCTGTGATGCCAAGTCGGAGCCCAACTGATGTGATGGTTCAAAGACCAGGCTAGAAACCAGGAGGCAGTGAGTTCTAGTTCACCCTTAGGTTCAAAGCTGGCTGGGAGTTGTTGGGAGCCCTTAGCCCTAGGAGGAAAGAGGAACTGACTCGAGCGACCAGCAGCCTCAAGATTCCCCGGCAGCCTCAAGGCACAAGGCCTTTGGGGTGGGAGTCGAGTTTCAGCCACCCCAATTTGGCCTTTGTCACACTTAGTCAGGGGCTGAGGTGCATTAGAAGCCGGATTATCTGGTGACTTCAATTCCTGGCTTGTTTTTTGACTCTGCTGCCCCGTTTCAGTGAACAAGCAGCAATTTTTTGGAAGGGCTGTTCTTTTGGAATATCAATTTTCCCCTTCAGTACTGAAGAAAGCCCACAGATGTTTAAAATCCTCAAAAGGACTTTTGTCAACTTGATTTTTATTGATGCAGCCTAAAATTGTGCATTTGTTGTTGTTTCTATTGTCAATCTTGTGATCAATTTTATTTTTTCCATGCATCCTATCATCATACCCTCCTGTTTTTCCTACCTGTCTAACTTTACATCTGTCAAACTTCTTCCAGTATTCACAGTCCATCTTGGAGCTTCTCGGCCAGCTGTCAAACAAGGAAAGAGTTTGATTGTCCCGGAAGAGAGACTCAGTTCTGCTTCGCTGGAGGAAGCAGCCCAAGGATGAAAAGCCTCTCAGCTGGGGAGAATCAGGCTGCTGGCAGTTCAGCCCTATGTCTGCTTGGCTTTCCTGGCCTTCTTTATTTTCAAATATTCCCAGTGGCTTTTCCTTCTTAGCAACCAGGAAACCACTCTGATTCTGGATGACCAATGTGTCATCTGGAACTCGCTCGACCTGGAACTTGCCCACAGCTCCAGACTCAAGAGCATGTGGTCCAGGCAGGATCCTGCGTCTGCCTCGGCCAACTCCAGCATAGGCTACTTCAGCTTAGAAGAGCCACAGCTGGGCACAGGGGAAGGAAGAGCTGCTTCCTGCAGGAGGATTTAGGGACTGTCCTCTTCTCTCTCCCCAGGGCAGGAAGGGCTGCTCCAGAAGCCGACAGGAAAGGCCAGAGCAGCCTGCAAAGCTTTCCCAGGAATCTGCAAAAGCCACCCAGACTTAAAAGGAGCAGCAAGTACAGAAGAACCTCCCAGTGATTCCAACTCTCCCCACACCCCACATTACAGCAGAAAGGGAGGGCAATGGCCCAGGAGGAGGAGCCAGTTTTCAGAAAGTTCTGACTTTTCCCTGGCTGGGAGGCAGTGACTTCAGCAGCTCCTATTCAGCAGCAACAATGTGCCATGCACAAATGAACCAGATACTGGGATACTAAGAAAGTTTGTGTCATTTCCTTTAGAAGGTGTGTGTGTGTGGTCAACAGACTAATCAAAAAAATAAAATACATGAATATGTGACCTGGGACGTTTCCTCACAACCTGTCCACCTGGATGTAGCTGCCCTGGGCTGCTCTTTCTGGGGGGCTGTCCCTCAAGCCCACCAGGACTGAACGGCCATCAGGCCGATAGACAGCAGGCCTTGCTGGGAAAATAGAGTCTTTCAGTCGAGACAACCTGTGACCCCAGGATGCTGAGACTCTGATAAGCCCATGCTGAAGGTCTGAATGTTGATCTTGTGACTGAGGAAAGCTGTGACGGTCACAAATACAAGGACGGGTCGTAAATCACCTTTTTCAGCACTTCAAAAGGTGTTAAACATATGGATATTAAGTCAAGGACTCCCTGTATACTTTTTCCGTTTAGCAACTCTCATGCACAACATTCCATCCAACTTTATCATATTCTTTCTTTAAAATCAACCAATATACAATTCACACATTTCTTCATGTCCTGCTGAGGAGCAAAATCACTTCCCAAATCTTTCAAAGCCTCTCAGCGATGGTCCTGTCAGCCTCTTCCAGGTGCAGAGAGCCACCTAATCCTTCCATCTGTCCATCCGCCTTTCCTCTCTGCACTGATAACGGAACCACATTCTCTGAGTTGCCAAGCGGAGAAGTGCTTGTCACATGCTCACCAATTCCCCATGTCACTTGATAACAAATACATCCATATTTTAATAATTCCCACAGATGGTACATCCTATTTTTCCTCAACCTTTATATTGTATTTGTGACTTCATTTTTGTTGTTTTCTTGGACATTAACATTCATACCACTGGTATCATTTTCACATTTTCTCATATTTCTCTCCTTCCCAGAAAGTCTCCAAAGAACACGTCCAGCATTCCTTCACTTCAGTTTCACTCATATCAGCTTTATTCTGATTGTTTATCCCATTAAGGATCCCAAGTATGCATACAGAATGCAATTATGAATTGGGGCATTTGCCTTACTGATTTTGTTTTAAACAACACAGCAGGAATAAGCACTGTTCAGAATATGCTGTGGGCCTCTTATGAGTCATACTACTGAAACATACATACACACATACTCAATAGTGTTGGTTTTGCAGTTATTGCTCCATCCCCATGACTTGGTTGAAAATGTGTTTACACTTTAGAGAAAAAATGATTTGATAAAGCAAAGATTTAAAATTTAATCCAGCAACTCAGCGGACAAGAAATTGTTGGAAAAAGGCAAACTTTTAAGGTAAGAAACATGAAATTCAGAAATTTAGAATATATGAACTCAAAGCTTAGTTTATTATTATTTTCTATGTCACTATTTGGATTCATGAAGCTGCTGGGTGAGATCATCCGACGACACCGGGTGAGGTATCAGCAATACCCTGATGATATCCAGCTGTGTATCTCTACCCTGCATCAATTCAGTGATGTGGTGGATGTGATGGGCCGGTGCCTGGAGGCTGTGAGGGTCTGAATGGGAGTCAGCAGGCTCAAACTTAACCCAGACAAGACTGAGTGGCTGTGGGTATTGCCTCCTAAAGACTATGTTTGATTGTCCATCCTTGGTTCGGGGGAGGGGGGGGGAAGGGGAGATAAATTGTCCCACTCAGAACAGGCTTGCAATTTGGGTGTCCTCCTAGACTCACAGCTAAGATTAGAGCAACATCTGACAGCTGTAGCTAGGGTGACCTTTGCACAGGTTCGCCTGGTGCACCAATTGCGACCCTACTTAGATCAGGAGGCTTTCCTCATGGTCACTCATGCCCAGTGGTGGGATTCAATTTTTTTTAAACCGTTTCTGTGGGCGTGGATTAGCTGGGGGTGTGGCTTGGTGGTCATGTGACTGGGTGGGTGTGGTTAGCTGGTCATGTGACTGGGTAGGCGTGGCTAGCTGATCATGTGACCAGGTGGGCATGCCTATGTGCATAGGGACTACTCAGAGAGCTGAATAAAGTCATTTCTGACTGATCTCGCACTTTTGACCGGTCCTCACACTTATGACCATCCTCACATTTATGCCCATTGCGGCATTCTTAACAACCGTGTCAATCATTTCACCACTATGTCTCTTCACCACGGTGACAAGATAGAGTGCAAAATGTAAAATGTGAGGACAGTCATAAGTTCAAGGACTGGTCAAAAGTGCGAGGACTGGTCAAAAATAACTTTTTCAGCCCTCTGAGTAATCCATATGCACATAGGGACTATTCAGAGGGCTGGAAAAAGTAATTTCTGACAGGTCCTCGCACTTTTGACCGGTCATTATTTATGCCCTCATTTATCTTCTAGTCCAGAGATCTCCAACCTTGGCAACTTTAAGCCTGGCAGACTTCAACTCCCAGAATTCCCCAGCCAGCTATGCTGGCTAGAGAATTCTGGGAGTTGAAGTCCACAAGTCTTAAAGCTGCCAAGTTTGAAGACCTCTGAGCTAGGGCTTTGGGGCCACCTTTTGGGGAGGGGGTCCCATTTGGAGAGACCCCCTGCCACTCAGGAAGCATCAGGCCCAGGCAGAGAAAGTTGCCAAGGTTGGAGATCTCTGGACTAGAAGACCTCCAAAGGTCCCTTCCATCTCTGTAATTCTGGTATTGACAAGCAAGCACAGTTAAGCTACTTAAATCCTCCAGAGCAGGGGTCCCCAACCTTTTAGACCTCAGGGACCACGAAATTCATAATGTTAAATTTCGCAGACCACTAATATGAAGCCAGTGCGCCACTTGCTGAAGCACCTGGACTCCCAGTGACGGGATAGGGTCCTTCATGCATTCTTCCCCCACTCTTTCTCTCTCTTTTCCCCCCCCCCCTCTCATTCTGCTCTCTCCCCCCTCTTTCCCCCTCTCTCCCCCACTCTCTCTTATTCTCTCTTTCTCTCCCCTTCTTTCTCTCTCCATCCCCCACTCTCTCTCTCTCATTCTTTCTCTCCCCTTCTTTCTCTCTCCCTCCCCCACTCTCTCTCTCTCACTCTCTTTCTATCCCCCTTCTCTTTCTCCCCCACTCTCATTCTTTCTCTCCCCCCCTTCTCTCTCCCCCCCACTCTTTCTCTCTCCCCCTCTTTCTCTCATTCTCTTTCTCTCTTCCACCTCCCTCTTTCTCTTTCCCTCTTTCTCCCCAACTTTCTCTCATTCTCTTGCAGGGGGCCGATCTGGTGTCTGCAATGGAGAGCAAAATCCAGCTTCTCTCTGCTGTAAGTGCAGCATCAGGATTCTGCCTTGGTATATTTGCGGCGCAAGGCAGCCCTCGTTTCCTGCTGACTCGGAGCGGTAAACAGCGTCTGGTTCGGGAAGTAGCTGGATTTTGCTCTCCATTGCTCCCTCGGCCCCCTGCAAGCTCTCATCTCTCGAGAAGCCTAACCAAAGTTTCCTGCACCACTTCACAGGGAGCGCTCCTCGAGAGACGAGAGCTTGCAGGGGGTTGAGAGAGCAATGGAGAGCAAAATCCGGCTGATCCCTAAATCAGACGCTGTTTACCGCTCCGAGTCCCAAGCGGCAGGAGATGAGGGCTGCCTTGTGCTGCAAATATACCAAGGTGGAATCCAAATGCCGCACTTACAGTAGAGAGAAGAAGCCGGATTTTGTTCTCCATTGCAGATACCACATCGTATTGCACCACCTGCAAAAATGCAAAAATTTCCAAATGTAGCCCTGACCTCTGACAGCCCTCCTGATGTTTAACTGTTGTCTCTCAAGGAGATACTTGGCCATCTTCATGCTTGAAAGGATTCTACAGTGTAACAGCAGATGTCTCCCACCTTGGCAGCTTTAAAACTTGTGGACTTCAACTCCCAGAATTCTCCACAATTCCCCAGAATGGGCTAGGCGCGAGTTGAAGTCCACAGGTTGTAAAAGAACCACAATTGCCTAGCCCTGGGCTAGGGTGGGAGGCGGAGCAAGGCGAGGGGTGGACGAGCCAGCAATTTAACAAACGGTTCGGTGTGCTGCGAGGCCAATAAATTGCAAAAAAACACCGAACCATTTGTTAAATTACTGGCTCGCCCAACCCTCGCCCCCACTATTTATTGGCAAGGGGCTACATTTGGAAATTTTTGCATTTATCTTCATTTATTTATTGCGGGATGAGCCAGCAATTTAACAAACAGTTCGGCTGAACCGCCTAGAACCGGCAGAATTGCTCATGCCCTTGTCAGCTCACGGTTAGATTATTGCAACACGCTCTACATGGGGCTACTGTTTAAAAGTGTTTGGAGACTACAGTTGGTCCAGAATGCAGCCGCGCAAGCTGTCATGAATGCACATAGGTACACCTACATTGCACCATTTCTCAGCGAGCTGCACTGGCTCCCACTGGAATTGGTCTCCAGTCACAATTCAAGGTGTTGGTTATTACCTTTAAAGCCCTGCATGGCTCAGGGCCAGGTTATCTTCGAGACCGCCTTCTACCACATAGCTCCCAGCGACTGGTAAAATCCCACAGAGTTGGTCTCCTCTGGGTCCCGTCAGCTAAACAGTGGTGGCTGGCAGACCCGTGGGGGAGGGCCTTCTCTGTGGCTGCCCCAGCTCTCTGGAACCAGTTACCTCCTGAGGTCCAGACCATCCCCACCCTATTGGCCTTCCGAAAAGCGGTGAAGACCTGGCTTTTCCGGCAGGCCTGGGGCTGTTGATCTCGCTCTTGCGATCTGGCAAGATCTGGCCATGAATGGTATGAATGAGTTTTAATGTTTTAAATTGTTAAATGTTTTTTATTAGGATTTTAAATGTATTGTGAGCCACCCTGAGTCTTCGGAGAGGGGCAGCATATAAATTGAATTAAATTGAAATTGAAAATTCCTTTAATATGAAGAGACCTGTTTCTAGCCAATCACATGCTGCTTCCTCTATCAGGTGCAGGGTATAAAATAAATAGTTTTCGGGAATATGCCCAAATCAATTTGATCATATTTCAGTCCATATCCTGAGGCTGGGAGTTTTGGCACCCACCTTTTGACACACCTGCTGGGTAACAAAAATGTAAATGTGACCATAGGAAAAACTACCAATTCAGAGACCGCTTCTCCTCCAGGCTGTTGCCCATCCCAAATTTAATTTGTTGTTTAAGAGATGAGTTTCTGATGCACATCCATTCATTTTAACAGATTTCTTTCTTTCGGATGTTTGTTTGTTTGTTTGTTATCTTTTTATCTTCTGGGAGTAGTGTGGTGACCTAGAGGTAGAGCTCTCGCCTCACCATCTGAAGGCTGTGAGTTCAATCCTAGGTAGAGGCAGATATTTCTCTCTCTGGGCACAATGAGAATATATCTGCTGAACAAAACTCCTCATTCACGACAGGAAGGGCATCCGGCCATTAAAGCTCTGCTAGCTTCATTCAGTTGCCCAGACTCTATACCGCAAGGGATTATGGGGTCATTAAAGATGATGATAGTCTTTTTACCTTCTATTTATTAACAAAGAAATTTTAAAAAGACATAAAGACCAATGGAGACCTCCATCATCAATCTGCAGAACCAGAAACAAGCTGCCTCAGCCCCCCCCCCCCCCTTTTCTTTGGCTGAAAGCTCCTGGTCTGGCCATGGGGAGGGGAAACCAAAGCTCCCTTTAGGCAGCCCATGCAAAGGCCTGGAGCCTTTCTGACCCCCAAAGGCCACCCTGTTGTTTTGCATGGTTCAGCTGCAGGCACAGTCCTTCCCAGCCAAAAAGAGGCATCTGTGGCTGCTGGGCTCATTCCACTGATACTGATGAATGGCCAGAAGTGCCCTGTTCTCCCCTGCTTTTCTCAGGAAAAGGCTTGTAGGATCCACTACCAGGGAGCTGCCAGATGAAGCCCAAGGGGTTGAGAGGCCCTGGCAGAGCAGCTCAGCAGTGCTGAGGGGAGGCGAGTCCTGCCCTCTGCTGAAAGGCACATCCTGTCCCAATATTTCCCCCAAATGCCTCAGGCAGTGCTGCAGACAAAGCCCAAGGTGATAGACCCGTGATGGCGAACCTATTTCCCCAAGACGTTCCCTTCCTTGGTCAAAGGAGCTCTGCCCGCCTGAGATTTATTTTAAAAAAAATACAAAACACTGGTATGTTGCAAGTCATCAGGATAATTGCACTAGAATGCTTGTAAATAACCATTGGAACTAGTAAGAAGTAGGCAAATGGAGTTTTGAATGATCTTGCTGAATGGGACTACCATTTTATCAAGAGACAAGTCTCCCGTGGCAACCAGATGTGTGTCTAGTCCTCCAAACTGCCTCCTCCAGGCTGACAGGTGAGCCTTTCAGAGGCTACTGCACAGGCAAGCAGGAGCCACACAGGTCCAAATCGACTTTGCTGGGAATTCAGCTGCTTTTTCTACTCCCCTTCCTCAGCAGGTAATCCCTATAGCTGGAGCTCTTGCTCTAGCCCACTGGGGACCCCAGACCCAAACCAATCTAGGATGAGGTTAGTCCAATAACTGACAAAGAATGACGTCTCTCTCCAATGTTTGTGATGACCTGAAAACAGGACCTGGAAGCCATTAATTTTGCAAAAGCCCACAGGAATTTATCTCAGGATAATTCTAGATTTCAGAATGGTCAGCTGCTGAAGAGCGTTTCCGAAACACAGGCATATAATTTTAGATCCTTTTTTTAAAAAAATTGATTTATATGCTAGCCTTCTCCGGAGACTCAGGGCGGCTTACAATGCGTTAAGCAATAGCCTTCATACTTTGGTATATTTTATACAAAGTCAGCTTATTGCCCCCACAAACTGGGTCCTCGATTTACCCACCTTTAGTAGGTGCTAGCAATTTTTTCTTTCCCATGAGGACCAAACAGTACTGCTACTAACTTGATGGCCAGGAGGTTGTTTTTTCTGGCTCCATCTCCAGAAAAGGGCCAGAGCCAGGAGCCTATCATAGAGCTGGCAGGAGGCTCCAATCATGGCGACCCATCAAAGACAAACTACTCAGAGAGAAAAGAAGACATAGCCTGGGCTCACCTGATGATAAAAGCTCCCCGGGTCTCCAGCAGCTTCCGCTCACTGCTAAACCTCTTGAGCAAGTTGATCATGAACTGGTAGAAGTAGGAATTCATGGTGGGGGTAGAGGGAGAGCATCCCATGCTCTTAGCTCCTGGAAGGAAAAGAGAGGAGGTTAGCTAAAGAAGAGGAATGGAGACCCCACCCATTCTGGGGACAACAAAGGAATCTGCAGGGCATTGTTAGTGAGGGCTCCTCATTCCTTTCCTGAACTGAGGAATCTGCTCCTCCTGCAGGTCCCAAGTAGAAGGAAAAATGGTCAAATGTCACGGGAGTTCCTGCAACAAGTGAGCAGAGACAACACTGCACAATACAATAACTCAGAGAAGCTGGCTGAGAAGGAGAAATTATTCACTTGTCACAATAAACATATTTTCAATAGCTCAACTGAATGTCTAACAGAAGTTGACAATGGAATTCTCCTGGGAAAATGAAACATCTTGCTTAGTTGCTCAGCACTAACCTCCAAAAATCCATCACCAGATTGTCTCCCCAAAGAATCTGGATAAATGGGACAAACACAGTGCCAAGGCCTTGCCTGCAACTAATCGAAGGATAAAAGGCTGCCCCCTTACCTTCAAATGGCCCTTTCAGCCCCATTTAAGGGAAGGCCCACCTCCCTTTGATCCCCAGAGGTACGTCTCATTCTAGATGCCTCTAATTTTCCATCACAGGCTTCCAAACCAGGTTGTTCTTCATCTGGTGAGGACTTCCTCCAAGAAATCCTCCCTTTTGCCAACATTTCTATAGGCTGAATTGCCTATGTGAAGATTGAAAGACATGCTTCATTTCATTTAATGCTTCTTTGCAAGCATTAATGGTTGGAAAAGACAAAGAACGAGGCCTGGAAGGTGCACTCAAACGTGGCAAAATATCCTTTCCAACCTAGATAGAAGGCCATGAATTCAAGAATGAACTGAGAAAATCTCCAGCAGAGTTACCCGCAAGAGCCAGGCATGGTTTATGTTGGACAATGGAGCAGGACAGCCTGGTGCCAGAGAATGATCTCGGCAGACTTGTGCTTCAAAACAGGAATTAGAGTTCACTCAGATCCTCAGGGAGGAAAGGGCTCCTGGTGAAATGACAATATTTTGTAAAACGTAACAGCCAAACCTGTTTTATTGGATCATTAGGCTGGTCACCTTCCACCAACCCTGATTCCAAAGCCCCCCGGCAATGGTCAACACAATTGAGGCTTCCAGGCCAATCACTGCCTCTTCCGTGCAAGGGCAAGACAGCCTCAGCGGCCCTCCCAACCCCATGACTCTTTTGCTCCCACAATGGGGCAGTCTTCACAGAGCCAACAGCCTTGCAACACCCCCTTCTGTCACCCCTCAGCCAGTGTTGGGATTCAGCCAGTTTGCACCAATTCATGAGAAACGTTTGTTAACTTTGTAAGCAGTACGGCGAAAATCTCCTTCCAACAGCCTTTTGTTTTTCCCACTTTATAGGGCTAATCGTGTCAGGAAGGCAGGAAGAAAACATTCTGGTGTACCTTTCTGTATTGTTTCTAGCCTAATCCTTATCTTTGCTTAAGTGTTTTCAGAAACTGCCTCTGGGTTAAGCCTGGTTACATTGTAAGAGCAGTTAATGGTTCTTGGCAGTATGCCTAGACTAGCCGGAGCCACTTCTCTGGAGGTTTTTCCCCCTTGGCTGGTATTTTTATTAGGAGTTTGACTTTTTTTAAAAGCTTTTTACACTGCTTTAGTGGTTCCTGGCACTGTCCATTTGGGGTGCACCACGAGGCAGGATGGAAGCTTGGCACTCTGTCTGATTCCTTAAATCTGTCTGATTTCCTTAGGATATCTTGTGAGGTGAGTGAGACCAGCTGATATCTTTAAGTGGTGCAAATGGATCTAACGATTGCTTCTCCTGGGTGGGAAAGGGTGTTTTGTCAGTTCACTGAGCACAGTAGTCTCTCGTCTATGGGGATTCTTCAGTCATCCAGGTCATGGTTGTCCCAAAGATGCTTTTTTCAAGAGGCAACTGGACTTTCTTGGTTTCCAGAAAGTCCAGTTGCCTCTTATTAGGTAAGGTAAAAATTATCTTTGGGACAGGAGTCTTTTTCATTGCTTCGGAGTGGCCAAGGCACATGATTGCTCACTGATAGTAAGATTTTTTTAAAAAGGAGGTAGGGATGTGGATGCTCCTTCCAATTCATTGTAGTTTTCTCTCATGACAATAAGGCTTAGTAACATGGCACCAGGCTTGAAATTTATTTAGATATCTGTGACATGTACTAATTTTATTGTGATCCTGACAAGCTTGGGAGGCTTGAACCTGGGTCCCCTGTTAATTTGTCTCTTTAGCTTGGCATTTTGTAGCCCAACTGTGCCCACCCATTTTCTGGAGAGCTTAGATGACCTCTCTGCTAAAGGGTTTCACTTTATGAGCAAGAGTTGGCTGTTGAAAGTTACAATGACACTGAAAAAAGTGACTTATGACCATTTTTCACACTTATGACCATTGCAACATCCCCATGGTCACGAGAGGCCAGGCAAGGCAAAACGCCCCTCAACATAAGTAACGTCGAGTTGGCCATGTCCGCCCAGTCACATGACCAACCCAGTCACACCTACCCAGCTGGTCATTAGGGCAGAGAATTGGTTGTTAAATTATTTGAATCCCACCATTGCTCTCAGCTACTTTTTACAGAGACCACTCATTCATTTTGTCCGGCTCAAGTTTAGCATGCAGGAACAAGGCCAAGAAATTGGCTTTAAAGATCAAGATGAGGTGAAGAAAGCCAAGATTTTGATTCCGTTACAATACCATTGGCACAAAAAACTTCTGTTCTTACAAGCATCACAATGCAGCCTAACAATGGAAAGACCTTGCCCAATTCCCTCAACCCCCAAGACAGGAGTAGCAAAACCCACCAGGAGAATCTCACATCTGAAGCAGATGGGGCAGAAGGCCTTGCTCCTCCACCATCATGAGAGGCAACTTCTATCTATTGATGGCCTCCCTTGGAATGAGAAGCCTAAGACCAGGGCTGCTCAGAATCTGCTCCCTTTGCCAGGTAGCGGCTGGAGATGAAGCACTTACCAGAAGAGGAGACAGCTTGGCTACTTTTGGCTGAAGTGGGCATAGGCAGGTCTAGTTGCTCCAACCGGAGCCCGGGGCCCTCCTGTAGCCCTCGGTCTTCCATCTGGCCAGCTGGGGAGGAGGCAATCTCTGCCAAGACTTCAAGGTCCTTGAGAATAACCTGGGATCAGTAAGAGAGAAAATGGCTGATGAGGCCACAAGGAAATGGGCAGCAACCAGGAAGACTGTGTAGTATATACAGTACTATATATATACTACACAGCACTCACCAACTTGAGGAAAGACAATAACATAATCATTCTCCCAGCAGATAAAGATAATGCCACAGTAATGATGAACACATCTGACTACCAAGCTAAACTATTCAACCTACTCCAAGACCCTGCTTACAAACCTCTAAACACAGACCTCACCACCTATCTGGAAAAAACCACCAAATCCAAAATAAAAGCCTCTCCCATCAGTGAAGAGACCCAGCAAAGAATCATCCCCAGAAAGAAATCATCCAGATGCCCCAAGCTCTGTGGCCTCCCCAAGTTACACAAAGAAGGAACATCATTCAGTCAGCTCCATAGACTCACCTCTACAGAATCTTGCCAAATTTCTTGCCAAACAACTTCAGCCCTACACAGAATCCATCACCTCACATGTACAAAACTCATTCCACTTCATAGAAACAATAAAGAAACAAAACCTACAACCCAGCGATCTATTCGTGAGCTTCAATGTCATATCCCTCTTCACTCAAATACCTATTAAAGAAGCCTTGACAGCTATCCAAAACAAATACAACCCCACTAAGCACATCCTAGATCTGACCAACCACTGCTTAATCAACACATACTTCATCCACAATGGACAAAGATACAAACAGATAGAAGGAGCACCTATGGGATCATCCCTCTCACCTGTCATTGCAAACCTATACATGGAACACTTTGAAACCAACACTTTAGATAAATCTGAACACAAACCCAAACTCTGGCTTAGATATGTAGATGACACTTTCGTAATTTGGCCACACAGAAAGGAAAAACTGGACAATTTCCTCACACACCTCAACAGTCTATACCCCAAAATACAATTTACTATGGAAATAGAAGCTAACAACAAACTCCCCTTTCTGGACGTCCTAATCTACAAAAAACCTAACAGCTCCCTAGGACACACCATCTACCGGAAAAAAACACACACCAATTGCTACTTAAATGCACAATCACATCACCATCCTGCACAGATCAACTCTGTAGCCAAGACTCTCATCTCCAGAACCAAATGCCTAGCCAACAAAGACCACCTGAAAACTGAATTACACACTCTCACAAACGTGTTAATCTCTAACGGATTCCAAAGAAACACCATTACCAATCTAATCTAACCGAGACACAGAACAGGACAACAGCATCGCTCTCCTCCCTTACATCAAAGGCACCACAGATAAAAATCAGCAAAATTCTCCACAAACACAATATCAAGACAGCCTTCCGCACTGACCAAAAAATAGCCAACATTTTAAGAAACTCCAAAGACAAGATCCAGCTAGAAAACCAAGGCGTCTATGAAATACCATGCAAAATCTGCCCAGCCACATACAGTGGACAAACTAATAGGAGAATAAATGCACACATTGCCGAACACAAGAATGCAATCAGAAAAGAAGAAAAAACTTCCTCCCTTTTCCAGCACCTTAAAACAACAGGATACGAAATTGACTTTGAAGGAACCAAATTAATCTCCAAAACTGAACACTTCAACAAGAGAATAATCATGGAAGCCATCGAAATAGAGAAACACCCCATAACATGAATAAACACGACTATACCTCCCACCTACTGGACATCTGGAAACTAGCCCTAGTCAACAGAAGAGTCCCAGCCACGAAGATTAACACCGGACCCAAGATAACATGACATGACACCACCACATAGCAACGTAGCAGTAGGAGCAGTACTTCTGCAAAAGAATGCAGAAGGGAAATTACAGCCCTGTGCCTATACATCCCATAAATTGTTGGAGACCGAAAGGAGATGAGCCATATGGGAGAAGGAAGCTTTTGCAATACGCTGAGCACTGTTAATGTGGAGACAATTTCTTGAAAGAGCTAAGCATCCTTTTGAAGTGTGGACTGACCATAAAGACCTGGAGGCTTTGAAAACACCGCGTAAGATGTCACCAAAGCAAGTTCGCTGGGCCCAGCACTTCAACCGTTTTAATTTCACTCTATACTACCTTCCTGGTGGGAAGAACTTCATGGTGGATGCACTTTCCAGATTGCCTCAATACAACAGTACTAAGTACTTAGTACTAACAGTACTAAGGAGGAAGTGGTTCGCCCGATTGTCCCTTCAACCCAACTGGCACCAGTGACTACCAGAGTGCAGGCAAGAGGCGATCCAGCCCTATCGGGCAATTTGCTTCAGAAACTACAAGAAGCTCTGAAAACTGACGAGTGGTTTCAAACCACTCAAATGAATGTACACTTTGTGATGGACTAGCTTGGGTTGGAGCCAAAATGTATGTTCCTGCCAGTTTGAGAGTAATAGTGTTGCAGCACGCTCATGACGCCAAGGTGGTGGGACACTTCGGATTTGTCAAAACTCTACATCTTGTTAAAAGACAATTCTGGTGGCCCGCACTCAAAAAAGGACATAGAGGCATATGTAGCTAGCTGCCCAGTGTGTGCCTCAGCTAAGAGACCTCCGGGGAAGCCACCTGGTCAACTTCAGAGTGTAGCAAGGCCAAATGCCCCTTAGAAAGAGATATCCATGGATCTGTTTTCCAAACAAGTGCATTTCATCCCATGTCCTAAAATCCCTTCAGCTAAAACTCTTGCAAAAATGTTTATTCAACATGTGTATAGGTTACATGGTGCTCCGACCATGTACAATTTACCTCCAACTTTTGGAAGGAGTTCCTGATGCTGATAGGCTCCACCCAGGAGTTAAGCTCCGCCCACCACCCCTAGACAAATGGGGCTTGTGAGAGAACCAATTCCGTGTTAGAACAGTATCTGAGATGTTATATAAATTATCAGCAAAATAACTGGGTGGACTTATTGCCATTTGCGGAGGTGGCGTATAATAACTCCATACTTAGCAGCACAGGGTTCACTTCATTCAAGGTGGCTTCTGGCCAAGAGTTTATGCCAATCCCAGAGCTATCTCAAGATAACCCACAGAAACCCTCTTTGATTGATTGGATCGAACAGTTACGAGGGACTTGGGCAGTAACCCAAAAAGCTCTAGATGAAGCACATCGAGCACATAAAGTCCAAGTCGATAAAAAGAGGTGCCCGGCACATGCTTATAAAGTGGGGAACATGGTTTACCTTTCTACCAAATATTTACAAACCCCCCAAAAATCAAAGAAGCTTGGACCCAAGTATGTGGGCCCATACTCAAGTCATTAATCCAGTCACGGTTGAATTAGAATTGCCAAAAAATTTGCGACGAATTCACCCCAAGTTTCATGTCAGCTTGCTGAAACCGGAACATTCGTCCCCTTTACGTCCGGACCAAGAACCTCCTCCTGTCCCCATACTGATTGAGGGGAACAACATTTTGAGATTAAGGAGATCTTGGATTCCAGGAAGCATCACAGTGAG
This sequence comes from Masticophis lateralis, assembly GCA_030761175.1. NCBI lineage: Eukaryota > Metazoa > Chordata > Lepidosauria > Squamata > Colubridae > Masticophis > Masticophis lateralis. The sequence continues at coordinate 26,598,773 of JAUDYJ010000010.1, forward strand.
GTGCAGTATCTGGTGGCCTGGAAACATTTCCCATTATCTAAAGCTGAATGGGTGAACAAACGTGATGTCCGGGTGCCTAAGAAAGTACAGTTGTTTCACACCAAATATCCTGATAAACCCTAATTTCTGTATATTTACATGGTATTGTGTTGTTACGTCCTTTCTCCTCTCTTTCAGGAATAAGGGTGTCTTCTCTTCTGGAGGGGAGCTGAATGTCAGCCTCTGCCTTTTGCTGCTTTGACTGCCACATTAATGGGGGAGGGGGGAGCTCACTGACTATTGGGGGCGAATCATTGCACACAATGAACCCACAGAGAGGGTTCGCAATTTGGGTGTCCTCCTGGATTCACGGCTGTCTTTGGAAGAGCACTTGATGGCTGTGGCCAGGGGGACTTTTTATCAGGTTTGCCTGATTCGCCAGTTGCATCCATTTCTGGATCGGGACTCGTTAAGCACAGTCACTCATGCTCTCATTACTTCCCGCCTGGACTACTGCAATGCTGTCTACATGGGGCTCCCCTTGAGGAGCACCCGGAGGCTCCAACTGGTCCAGAATGCGGCCGCACCGGTGGTTATGGAAGCAACGTGGTGCTCCCATGTGATCCCCCTCCTGCACGAGCTGAACTGGCTCCTGGTGGTCTTCTGGGTGCACTTCAAGGTTTTGGTTACCACCTTTAGAGAGCTCCATGGCTTAGGACCTGGTTATCTACGGGACCACCTACTACCACCAATACCCTCCCACCGGCCGGTACACTCTCACAGAGAGGGGCTCCTCCAGGTGCTGTTGGCCAAACAATGTCGACTGGCGTCCCCTAGGGGGAGAGCCTTCTCTGTGGGGGCACCTACTATCTGGAATGAGCTTCTCCTGGAGATACGGAAGATCCCGGATCTGCGCACCTTCCGCCGCGCTCTCAAGACCTTTTTATTTCACCAGGCGGGCCTGGCTTAATCTTTTCCCTCTTTTTTTTAATATGTAAATTTTAAATTGATTTTTAAATGATTGGGATGATTTGTCTGGGCCAAATTATTTAATCTGCTTTTATTCTATTTTTAAATTTTGTATTGTGTATTTTTATTGTTTGGCTGTTCACCGTCCTGAGTTCTTCGGAAGTAGGGCGGTATATAAATCAAATAAACATAAACATAAACAAAATGTTTACCCATTGCCCCGATGAAAGACATGCTTACACATCTAGCCAAAGGCTAAATCTTTACTAAATTAGACCTGAAGGAGGCTTATTACCAGGTTTGGCTCAAGGAGGGCGATGAATGGAAAATTGTGTTTAACTGTCCTCTGGGATACTTTCAGATCCAAGTGCTCCCCTTTGGTCTGCAGGAAGTCCCAGTCCTGTTCATGCAACTGATCAATGAGGTGTTGCATGACTACTTGCACAAGGGGATGTTGGTATATTTGGCTGATATTTTAATATATACTGAGATTATGCAGGAACATGTGAAGCTGATGCGAGTGGTCCTAAAGAGACTTTGAGTGGCCAAATTGAATGCAAAGCTCTCTAACTGCAAATTTCACCAAGATAAGATTATTACCTGGGTAACCGCATATCTCATGAAGGAGTAGAGAAAAGGTGGGGCGAGTGTTAGAGTGGGCCCTCTCGGCACCAGGAAGCAATTACAAAGTTTCTTAGACTTTGCCAATTTTTACCTGCAGCTCATCCCCCCATTTGCCAAAATTGAGTTACTGATTACCAACCTTTAAAAAACTAAGGGCAAAGGCAAGGAGAAGCTATGTCAGCCACTTAAGTGGACTATGGAATGCAACAGCGTTCAACGACTTCAAACAACTCTTTGTGGCGGAATCCATGTTAAAGCACCCTGACCCAAATGCTCCTTTTGTAATTCAGGGCAGATGCTAGTGATGTGGTTAGTTTCAATTTGTTATAATTTGTTTCTTTATGCATGTTTTGCTTCAGACCTTTCCTGACTTTTACTGCAATCAGTTCCTTCTTAGTAAAATTATTTTTTCTCTGAATCTATGGAGTCAAGAGTTTTCTTTCCTAGGAATTGATCCAAGGCAACCCTGTCATCAACCAAGCAAGATTGAGTGGTTTTGGAATTTGGACCTTCTGGTGACAAGGTTTTTCTACTATTGTGTTGGGATGTAAAGCACTGTAACACCGTATTGCTACTCATACTCTTGTGACTTCTCATCTGGATTACTACGACACATTCTACATGAGATTGCTCTTGAAGAACAGACCTTCATGTGGTGCAGAATGTGGCTGCAAGGATAATAAAGGGTGTCAGATATTCAAAGCACGTAGGACCACTACATTGGCTACCAGTGTGCTTCTGGGTGCAATTCAAGGTGTTTGACACCTTTAAAGCCCTTCCAAGTTTGGAACTGGCCCACCTAAAGGATTGTCTTTTCCTAGACATTTCTACCCATCTAGTTAGGTCCAGCTGATTGATATGGATCTCATCAGCCTAGGAATGTTGGCTGATAGTGATTAGGAGGCATGCTGTCTCTGCTATAATTCCATCCAGAGTTTAGGATGATCCAGGCCCTATTGGCCTTTCATAAAGCCTTGAAGACCTGGTCATGTGTCTGAGCCCGAGTTTCTTAAGGAACACATTCTTCAGCTATATTAACATCTCTGGCAATAGTTTTACTTGGCAACCATATAGTTATTTTGTATTGCTTTAATTGTGTTATGTATTTATGATGTACCCCACCAGAGTCACATGTTGCAATGGATGGCTACAGAAGTGAAATAAAATAAAAATAAACAAATGCAGCAATTAGATTTGTTTACATAAAATTTAAAACTTATACATGAAGGTGCTATTTTGTGGAAGAATATTTAGTAGACTTGTAAGAAACACAAAAAATTCACCAAGAAAGCAAACAAATGCAAAGCACAATAATCACTATGTTAGGCACTGACCCGCAAACCAATTGCAGCATTTTGTTTGAGTGGACTGATAATATTTCTTGGGGGAAACTCAGACCACCTAGAACACAAATCAGTGTTGAAGAAATCAACCTAAAAAGCTCATTGCTGTGATGGAAGGCATCCCTTCCCTCCTAGGTATGAGGACTCTATTCCATCATGCATTCAGGATAAAAACAACCAGCTGAAACTATCCACTTTCAGACATGAGGTGTAGACTCAGCTCTTGGAGAATGCTCTGATGCTAGGAAAAGTGAAAGGGAAGGAAAGAAGAGGACAACTGACAGCAAAGACTCAGATACAGCTGGGGAGCGGGGATGGGGGTGGGGGTGGGGGTGGGGGGGAATGCTGAAAGACATGAAAGACCAGGTTAAGGTGACACCATCATGGAGAGCCGCCTATATGGTTGCTAAGAATTAATGTCAATTTGATGGCTCCTCCTCCTCCTCTTGAAGGTTATAGCTGTAATTCTGCATTTCTCCACCCTTCCCACTCCTTAAATGTAACCATGAAAATGGAGAAAGGAAAAGACAGGAATTAACAGGCAGCATGTTGCCCCTGAATAATTTTCTGTCCCTGGCTCTCCAAAGGTTCCTCCTTGTGTAGATTTCAGGCTGCACATGAGCCAGCAGATCCAGCTGCTAGACATCCCAGATGTTTCCTGAAGAGCAGCAGCTGCCCCATAGGCTGCCTCAGAAGGCAAACATCCCAAGAGCAGAGCACCTAATCCTTCAGATTCTCTGCAACTCTGAAGAGGCATTCATGAGGTCAGCTGAGAGTTGGGACTTGTATTTAGAGTCTCCTCATAGGTGTCCCTCTTCCCCACCCTGCCTTGGGGTCCTTCAAAGATGCACTTTGGGGCTTTTAAAAGTTAAGATTGGACCCACTCCAGGCACACACTAGCAAGCGGGTTGCTCTCTGTTTCAGGAAAGAAACCTGTTGGACAAGGAACAGAGGAGATTCAAATCCAGGTCTATTCTCCAACAGGAAACTTCACTCAGCCCAACTATCTCATTAGAGGGGCAGGAACTGCTCTGTGCACCACCTTGAGTCCCTAATGGAAAGGTAAGGGTATACGTAAATCTAACACACAAAGCCAACAGTCACAGTGTCTGTGCAGAAGCCAACCAGAGTAACTTATCTTCACCCTGGGCAACCAAACGCTTAACAGAAAACAACAAGGGGGCCCTGGAGGCTGCCAGACACAGACCTGGAGACTCAGTCAAGAGGCAGCCTTGGAGGCCTGCAAAGGATCCCATCACGGCAGCAGGTGAAACACTGGGGGAAGTCATGCAGAAATGGGATATGCTTATAAATATATATCCTTGGTCTTTAATATTATTTTATTGTTTTAATCTATTGTTTGCCACCCAGAGTCACATTAACAGGCTGGGTGGTTATATAGGGAAAGGAAAAAAGGAAAGAAAGGAAAGAGTCCTCAGTGAAATGTCCACGGAGAAGACTAGCCAAAGCCTACAATCTCCTCCCCTCCCAGGTCTCCGTTTTAACCTCTCATTGAAAGAATGATGCAGTGTGAGAGTGTTTGGCCTCTGAGAAGGGGGCCACTCTCTTTTCCTCAACTCTGTTTCCTGCTTCCCTATTATTTTGGTTTCCATCGTGGAAGGGATGAAAGGACTTTTGTCTCATTCGGAAATCCTCTAAGACAGCCAGGAAACCTCTCCCTTGCTCTGGAAGCCAAGGAACAAACCACCAGGTAGTCCCCCCCAGGACTCCACCCTAGGAATACCCGGAGCCCCTGCCAGAGTGGAAGAGGACAGCCGTTCACAGGCAGGACACGTCTCTCCAGTGAGCCTACCCCAGGCAGCTTTTCTCTCTTCTTTGTGTGGTGTGAGCTACAGGAGAAGCTGGCAAGAGGCAAGGAAAACCACATCCTGCCAGAGCACCAATGCCCAGCACTGCCATGGCAACAGGGCCAGGGCCAGGGCCAGCGGAGCTGTCAGCTGCTCCTTCCTGAGCAGCACCTCCAGCTGTCAGTTCCCAGCCCTGGAAAAACCCTTCCCCTCCCTCCCCACAGCCAATGGGCCTTCTCCCCTTGGAAGGAGCATCTGGGCCTCTTTCGGGCACCCTGGGAAGAGGGGGCCTGGTTCAACTCTCCAAGGAAACATGGGTGGTAAGGCTTCCAATGTGTCTTGGGGAAAAATGGCAGCGATTAGGCATGCTGGGGGAGGGGGATTACATTGTGAACAAGGACCCCTTTGTTCTCCTTGGCATCCCAGGAAGATGAAAGGAGGCAGCTGGTATTCATCTTCCACAACCAGTGCTCAGATGACCTTCTGCCGATTGGCAGAGAGACTGAGAACAAGGATTTGAGAACAAGGATTTGTGGAAAATGCAAGGCACTAGGCTGCACTGGCTCAGAGGGGAGTTAGATCATCCCAAGGGAAGCAGCCGACTTTGCCCCCACCCCAAAAATTTTGGCTGCAACCACAGTCACATGCCTGGTCTTCCAGCTCTGCAAGCATTTCCTCCTGCTGCTCAAAGGCAGGCTTCCCTGCACACTCATAAAGATGCATGCACAGACACACACACTCACACCCTTCCCCACTGCTATGCTGGAGCAGCTCTACCAACCTGAGAGGATTGCAGGCAAAGAAGTCTGCAGTGGGGTTAGATCCAGTTTGGCTTAAATCTAAAGCATTAAATGCTGCCAAGACCTTAGGACACCCAAAGGGGGCCAGAATCTGCATGGAGCAAGGCCGTGAGGTCTCCAGAACTGATATAAGCCATTCTGCCCAGGAAGAAGGGGAGGCGGGGAAGAAAGCACTATGGAATGCCCCATGGAATTGCCGCAAAGCTGGCTTGAGAGGGCCCTTCAGATGACAAGACCCCCTTTCAGATTCAAATGTTCAGGCTCATCCAAGAGCTGCACATGGCCACAGAAGAGACATGGCCGTTTCCTAAAATCTTCCAGGTGGGAACACACCCAGGGCTGCACTTCCCTCCCCCGCCTGAGCAGCAACCCAAGGGCAGGCCCTCTCCCTGCTGCCTGAGTGGTCCCTCAAGCCGGATGGGGCTTTGAAGCTTGCCAAGGGCACACGGAGCAGGCCAGTTTGAGCCTCTGCCCACAAAGAACACAAAGAGCCAAACCGGCCCTTTTAAAGCTCTCAGGAGCCTTCATGCCAGCTAAAGGAGCAGAACCACCCCAGAGACAACTGGGGCAATTCCACCACTAGCCTTCTAGCAAGCAGAAATGAGAAGTTCCTTCCACAAACAGATGCTTCCTTTGGCTTGATTCAGAGGTTTAAATGTCTAAAAGAAGTGTAGAGCACCCACATATTCTCACTCATGCCTCAGTTTCCCTTTGCAAGCAGACAGCCTCAAGTCTTACAGTCACTGCCTCCAGTCATGCCCATTTTGGGCTCAGCAAACATCCAGAGCTTCCCGTGCAGCAAATCAAGGAATGAACAAAAGCTCTTTGGGAACTCTAGGAGTCCAAGGCCACAAAGACAGTTCTCCCTGAGAAGTCCAAGCGCCCTTGGGGACATCAGCCCTTGCAAGAGACCAACTTCTGGCAATCACAGCAGAGGAGGAGTTAACGAGGGGCAAAAGCCCACCAAGCTTGTTGGTTGATATCAACAAGCGCATAATCCAAGAACGGCAGCGGTTTCTGATCACAACACTGCCAAGAACCGGTAGGCTTTGGTTTATTTCAACCAAAATTAACATCAAGTGGAAAGATCTGAGTCTTTGGAAAGCATCGCCTTCCAAGATGCTCCTTCCAAGAGCCAGAAGGAATGGCAGGGGGAAAGTGAAGGGAGAGAACCCCAGAAAATCTTGGATTGGGGACCACACCAACATGGTGATCTTGTTTTCTTGGCAGCATCACAGAAGGGAGGGGAACATATAATTATCGGTAACAAGCACACAAAGGAGTTGTCTCCTCTGAGAGAATATTTCAGAAAGGGTAGAAATAGCCTGCACATTATTACCTCCATGTCTGCGTGAAAGCTGGGACCCATCCAGTGGAATCCCTGGCTGGATCCGAAGTCCAGAGTGGCCCTTCCCTGGCTGGGAAGCTTACCAGGAGGAACCAGCTCTCTTTTGCCAGCGAGAAAGAATTCCTTCATTCAGGATCCAAGGCTGCCCACTGCCCAACTTTGGCCGACTCCCAGAAAGTTAAACAGGGAATAGCGATCAATGAAAGTGACAGTAAAAACAGCTATGCTGGGGAGGGGGTACAAAACTAAACAAAAATGGGGGTCACACAAATTCATTTTATTGATTCAGGCGCCAAAAGAAGGGAAATTTCAAAAACACTGCAGGCAAAAGAAGTTCAGAAATCTCTGCATTCCTGGGCCAGAGGAACTTCGATACCCATGTCCAGGATGAAGCAGCCCCAGAAGATGCTTTGTGGGATGAACAATAAAACAGCAGAGAAACTCCGCTTACCTCATCAGAGTCATCAGACAAGGTCCTCAATAAGATTGGGAATAAGCTATCCGTGTGCCGGAACATCTGAAAAGCAGAGAAACCTTCAAGGAGACAAGTCAAAAATCATCATGGAATATTTTATTTATTTATATACCATACTTCGAACCTGCCCATCTCCCTCACAGTGACACTGTCCCTGTCTTGTGTTACTCCACCTGGGGCCTGCTCCCCACTCCTCTTGCGTGTGGTGGGATAATGCTTCGCAACCACCATGGCCTACAATCTCAAGAATTCACAGCATTGTCATGTTATAAAAATTGCTATAGTTATGCTTGTAGCAAATCAGGAATAAAACAAAAACTTTAAAAATAATGAAGAGGGTGTCAAACATCTGAGCAATCTAACAGACTGTTCTAATTTTGGTAAAATCGTGAAACCAAAGAGGACCTTGAGGCTGTGGGGCCCAACTTCTCGTTCAACGAAGGAGAGGCCATGGCTTCCCTTGGTCATTGCTCTTCCCCCTTCTTCCCCATAGGAGACCTTTTTTAAAACCTTTGAATCCACCTTTTTCAATGTAAACCCCATAGCCTTGAACAAAAGAAAACAGCCCTTTCCTCTTTGGGGAATTCAAGTGCTGCTATATTTCCAATTCTCTGTCAGCCTTTGAGGCAGGTCTGGTCAAACAAAAGGCATGGCAGGGACTTTGGGAATGCCCTTCATTGTGGGTCTAGGACAACTCGCCACAGGGCAAGAGTTACAATAATATTGAAGAAATGGTGGAATAGAATCATTAAAGAAAGGATGCAAAAGGAGGGGCAAAATAAAACGTGAATGAGAATAATTAAATTGATCAATTGTCCTGGGGCAAGTTGTCCCACGTCCTATGAAATGTTTTTCGAACCAGCTGTCTATTCGTTCATCATGGCATACTTAACCCATACTTAACCAGCATGCTCATCAGTGTCCCCTGGGGCATTTTATCTGTCAATCAGTCTTCTTGATATTCTCTAAAATTTGAATCAGTCCTTGTGAGGTGTGACCCATCCTTGTGGCAGCAATCCTTTTTGAAGAAAATTCTGATCATGGTCCCAGCAGTCAATTCACTTCCGTGAACACCACTTGAAAATGCAATTGTTCAGTTACAGTATTGTCCTTTACTTCCTGGTTCTCTTCCACAGGCAGATCAGATGGATGAAAACAGCTCCTGGGTCCTCAAGATCTGGCACATCTTTCCTACATCTTCCAATTGCCTGAAAGCTTCACTTTCTTGGAAGAACCTTTTGTCTCTATAATATTTCTCCTTACTCCATGGAGCCTATCCTCAAATATATTATCAGGAAGCTTTTCTTAATTCTTGGCCGGATAAGAAACTGAACACAGAATGCTCAAAAAAAGTCAATCCTACTATGTTTCAGCCCAGCTTCTAAAAAGACCTGAAGGTGTTACACAGAAACACACGTTTTGGCAGGCAGACAGAATTATCCCTGGGCTTCGTGATTTATTTATTTAATTCATCATATCTATATAGACATCCATCTTGCAAAATTTGACTATGGGTGGTGAACAAGCCATGAAAGGAACAACATTAAAATATTCCACAATAAAAAATATCAAAGGACTAGGGGAGAGCAGATTCAAAGTTATAGATAATGTGATCACCTAATTCACTATTTCCTTGAGATCCCCATCTCTGTTTTAAGGGGTTTCAGGAAGGATATCAAAGATGGGCCAATCTCGCTTTGAGGGGAAGGATGCTCCAGAATTCTTGGAAATTGTTTTGTCACTAGTCACCAGCAATAATTCTTTGTCTTCACATAGGGCACAACTGTGCCCCCTTTACCCTTCAGGGTCTCACTGTTCTATTTAGTTCATTGTGGTGAGTACAAATCACACACAAAAAACCACACATGCCCATTTTCCTTTCCTAAGTGGTTAGAACTCATTTTTCCAAGGGTCTGAACATCCAGAACCTTTCTCTCCTGCCTGGTTATGACTATCGCCCATTAAGCCCTCTTCTTAGAAGGTCTTATGATGGAGAACTGATTCCAGAGTTAGATGCCTGAAAGCCTAGGTTTCCGTTCAAAAGAACTTGGAAGGTGCTTCAATCCAGACAAGCTGACTGGTAAATGGTCATTAAATGGGAAGTGTATTTATGGCAACCATGCCCAGAACTTTGGTGCACAAAGCAGCTACAGCTGCCAAAAAAGACTCCATTCTGTTTCAGTGATTGACCTTCCCTTGCACTCCTTTTTTTGGTTTCAAGCAGAGACACAGCTTCTCATGTAGCAAACAACCAGTGGTGGACATGCTGCTTTGTATGCACCAAACATAATGAATTTATCACATGGGTAAATGAAGTACGCTTCTTATTTCTGAGTAATATCTATGGAAGCATCAAGAAATAATTTGCTCAGTTCAGGTGACATTAAGATTTGCTATTTAAATGGCTCCTTTCCAATCTAAACAAAGGTCAGTAGCAATAAAACTCATTTCTCAAGATCAGGTTGGATCTGAAGGCCCACCTTGCGTGGTGTCTTGATGTACAGGTGGTACAGCCACTTCAAGACTGCAATCCTCGTCATCATCCCAGTAGTTGAATCATGAAGGTGGCAATCCAGGACCTGCACAATTCCATCAAGGTTCAGGGTCACACAACTTCTCTCCATGCTGTAGATAAAAGCAGGAGCAACAGATTGGTCTAGTGGTTAAGGCACCAGGCTAGAAATCAGGAGATTCTGAGTTCTAATCCCACTTTAGGCACAAAAAGCCAGCTGAGGGACTTTGGCCCGGTCACTCTCTCTCAGCTCAACCCATCTCACAGGGTTAGGCACAAATGGCAAAAACTGAGATCGGCAGAAGAAATCCACAAGGCTGCCCAAAAGCTCAGCAGAGCCGCAGGAGAGCCATCCCAAGGGAGCTCCTTCTTCAGAGGCCCTTCGGTGGCTGAGGGCTCAAAGCTTCCATATGCCTACTGGCCAGCCTCTTTCACCTTCAGAGTTAGAAAAACCGCACATGCAGGGAATTAAACTCTGCAACTGAATTCTGCTCACAGTTTGGGTTTGCTAATTTCCCTTCTGGGTGGAGGGAAATGCAGGGCTGCTGGGAACCAGATGACAGTGCTGGGAACAGCTGCCCCTCCAAACAGGCCAAAAGAGTGATCTGCTCACTCCCCTCCCCCCTCCCCCAAGCACAGGCCTCCTCCTCCTCCACTCTTTCAAAACAAGGGAGTAACTGACCTGGCAGGCACGAAGATGGTAGTGCTACTGAAATCTGGCTCACTGGAGACATCCAGGCAGCCTAAAGGAAGAGAGTGCAGGTGAGCTTCATTCTTCCCCAAAATTGACTGGGAAAGAAACTGGGGGGCAAACTCCTTTCTTCCCAGGCCCAGCTATGGCTCATTTAATCATGGCCATCCCAGGCTTGGCTGGCTCTGCCTGCTAGAGGAGCGGAAAACAAAATCATCATCCCCCATCGTTGCCTCTGCAGAGCTTGCCACAGTCAGGCCCATGGATGACGCCTGAAGGGCAACGGGCTCAAGGTCAAGCAGCTCTGACGCAGGGAACGTAACAAGCAGCAGCCTTCCCTCTGCCCCCAGCTCGGCTTCTCTCAGAGGGCGACTTCATCTTCTGAGGAGACACCCCACCCCCCAGCAAACTCTCTCTGCGTGGGATTCTCCAGCTGATCCTCTAGGGCACTTCCTAGCTTCTAGGAAGAGCCAGCTGGGAAGTGCCTGGCTGCAGCTGTCTAGAGCCTCCACTCCCACTTTCCCAACTAGGGGCCAGTGGCCTTGGCAACCACACTCCGGCCCCTCTGCAGCTTCCAGGCCACCTGCTGGCTCTGCAGCAACTCAAGCAAAAGGTTACAAAGCAAAAGGACCGTTGAAGCCGAGCTGGCAACTGCCCCAAATAAATAAGCAACTCTGTCAGGTATGCTTCCTTCAGTATCCAGGAAAGGAGGACCCAGACTCCATTAGAGAGGTTAACTGGTACTTTTACTAGATATGAAATGAATGCAACCATAGAAAGCAGGATTCTGAAGCAAAACGCGCGAAAGTTACAATTAGAAAGCATCCCCCTCCCTTGTGCACCATAAATCATCCAATCCACAGGTCTTCCAGAGGTCAGGTGGGAGCAGACGTCTGGCCATGTCAGCATCCAGGAATGCAGTGTCCGTTGGACTGATAACAGCTTAAGGAAAGGTTTCGTTTCTCAGAAAGTTTCTTAGCATAAACCCCCCTCCCTCCGTTTCTATGACAACCGAAGCGGCAAAACAAAACTAGCGAGGTTGACAAACTCAGTGCAGCTTGAATGACTTCTTAATCCGTTACCTGAGAGAGGGCGAGAAAGTAGGGGAACCAAAAGGGACCCGCAATTCAAAGCAACAACCAAAATGAAGAAAACAACTTCACAATGGCAAAGAAACTCCCATAAATTCAGGATTCGTAATACTCCTTTCACATCTGCAGCATTGATTGCAGTTCTTGCCACTGTGATCGATCAAGGAAGAACCGGCCACTCTGGGCAGCCATTTATTTATTTTATTTATTTAATTATATTTCTATACCGCCCTTCTCCCGTAGGACTCAGGGCGGTGTACAGCCAAAATAAAAACATAAACACTCAAACATCATAAAATTAAATTTTAAAATTATTAAACAATTTGGCCCAATTGAATTAAAAAACCAAAATTAAAATATCTAATTAAAAATCGTTTAAATGGTCAGCCCCATCTGTTGGAACATCAGGGTCTTGAGGGCACGGTGGAAAGTACGAAGGTCGGGGATGTTACGTATCCCCAGGGGCAATTCATTCCAAAGGGCAGGAGCCCTCACAGAGAAGGCTCTCCCCCTGTCGGCATAATTTGACTGACAGCACCCTGAGGAGTCCCTCTTGGTGAGAGCAAACTGGTCGCTGGGAGGCTATTGGTGGCAGAAGGCGGTCTCGTAAATACCCAGGTCCTAAGCCATGGAGCGTTTTAAAAGTGGTAACCAATACCTTGAATCGCACTGGGAAGACCACTGGGAGCCAGTGCAGCTTGCGCAGGAGAAGTGCGGCCGCATTCTGGACCAGTTGGAGCCTCCAGGTCCTCTTCAAGGGGAGTCCCATGTAGAGAGCATTACAGTAGCCCAGACAGGAGGTGACGAGGGCATGAATGACTGTGTGCAGAGCATTCCGGTCCAGAAAGGGGCGCAACTGGCGGATCAGGTGAACCTGATAAAAGGCCCCCCTAGTCACAACCGTCATATAGTCTTCTAAAGACAGCCGTGAATCCATGACACCCAGATTGCGAGCCCTCTCTGTGAGGGGAAAGGTCTCATCCCCAATAGTCAGCAATGGTACCAATTGACTATACCAGGACGCCGGAAGCCACAGCCACTCGGTCTTGGAGGGGTTGAGTCTGAGCCTGTTCCACCCCATTCAGATCCATACGGCCTCATGTTAAGGGCATCACTGGGGTTGTCCGGGTTGGAGATGTACAGCTGCGTGTCGTCAGCATACTGATGGACCCTCACCCTGAAACCACGGATGATCTCACCCAGCGGCTTCACATAAATGTTGAACAGAAGGGGCGAGATGACTGACTCTTGCGGTACCCCACAGGCAAGGCGCCTCGAGGTTGACCTCTGCCCTCCTGCCAACACAAACTGCAAACGGTCGGAGAGGAAGGAGAACCACTGCAGCATGGTGCCCCCTATTCCTAACCCCTCCAACCAGTGCAGCATGATACCATGGTCGATGGTATCAAAAGCCGCTGAGAGATCTAATGGGACCAGTGCAGAGAAACAGCCCCTATCCCGAGCCCTCCACAGATCATCAACCAACGCAACCAATGCCATTTCCGTGCTGTATCCCGGCCTGAAGTCTGACTGGTACGGATCCAGATAGACAGCTTCATCCAGGTACTGGGGCAGTTGTCGCAACAAAGTGGAGGTTGGAGACTGGATGATAATTTGCTAATACAGCCGGGTCCAGGGAAGGCTTCTTGAGGAGGGGCCTCACCACCACCTCTTTCAAGGCGGCGGGAAAGGCACCCTAACTCAGAGAAGCATTTATAATCCCCTGGAGCCAGCCTCGTGTAACCTCCCGGGAGGCCAGCACCAACCAGGAGGGACACGGGTCCAATAAACATGTGACAGCACTAAGCCTACCCAGAATCCTGTCCACGTCCTCGGGAGCCACAGAGTCAAACTCTTCCCAGATAATACTCTCAGGACCTACCCCCATCTCCTCCCCTGGACCTACTCAGTTGGAGTCCAGACCTTCCCGAATCTGAGTGACTTTATCATGCAGGAATTGCACAAAATCCTCAGCCCTACCCTGCAAGGGATCTTCCTGCACTCCCACCTGGAGTAGGGAGCAGGTCACCCTAAACAGAGTGGCTGAGCGGTTCTCTGCAGATGCAATAAGAGCGGAAAAATAACTAATTTTGCTGCTTTTATTGCCACTAGGTAGGTCTTGATGTAAGACCTCACCAGTGTTCGGTCAGATTCAGATCGGCTAGTCCTCCAATCGCTCTCCAGGCGTCTTTTCCGATGCTTCATCTCACTCAGCTCCTTGGAGAACCAAGGAGCCAGCATTGGGTCAGAGGCCGCAAAGGCACAACGTGGTCCAAAGCTCCGGCGGCCGCCCTATCCCAGGCGGCCACCAGGTCTTCAGTCGAGTCGTGAGCCAGGGTCTCAGGAAATGGCCCAAGCTCTGTCAGGAACCTCTCGGGATCCATCAGGTGCCTGGGATGGAACCATATGGTCAGTTCCGTCTCCCTGCAGCGGGGGGAAACGGCTCGAAAGTCCACGTGAAGGAGAGAATGATCTGACCATGACAAGGGCTTGATGTCTAAATCCCCTATTCCTAGATCATTCAGCCACTGACCAGAGACAAAAATCAAGTCCAGAGTGTGTCCCCCTGTGTAAGTGGGGCCTTGAACTAACTGGGTCAGTTCCATGGCCGTCATGGAAGCCATGAACTCCCGAGCTGTCTCCGACATTTCACCGGCGGATGGCAGGTTAAAATCCCCCATGACACCCCGGCTATAACGTCGAGTAGCTCAGGCAGGGCTGCTGCCATGTGGCAAGGAGCCAGGTACGTAGTCAGCAGGCCTATCTGCACCCCATGACCCGACTTCACAAGAAGGGACTCACATCCAGCTATCTGAGAAACAGTGGCCTCCCTCGGACAAAGACTTTCCCTAATAATCACCGCCACCCCCACACCCCTTCCCCGAGCCCTCGGCTGATGGAATGCACGAAAACCTGACGGGCACATTTCAACGAGGGGAACCCCTACCTCCTGACCCAACCAAGTCTCCGTAATCCCTGCCAGGTCAGCACCCCCCTCTGAAATAAGATCATAAATGAGGGAGGCTTTATTTACCACTGACCTAGAATTACATAATATCAGCCGTAGACCCGGGGCCTGAGACTCTGAGCAACCCGGGAAACGAGCAATGCATTGGGGGCTGGAGTACGCAATCACTCGCAAACAGCGAGTGCGCACTCCCGAAACATAATACGGCCCCCTGTGACCACCATATCTGCCCCTCCCATTTACTGTACTAATTAAACTGCACATTCTTTCGTCCCCCTACACCCCGGTCAAATTTCTGTCCCCATCCCCTCCACCGTGAGCACCAGACCCACTACCCCATTCAGTGGCTATACAGACTCCCCCCCCCCCAAGTCCATTCCTTTTTTAAAAAACCACCTTTATTTAATATAAACAGATAAAAGATAAAAGAAAAAAATTATAAAACAGTCTTAACTCTAAAAACGAAGTACAATTCAATATTACTTATATTCTAACATTAATAAGCAAAATTTATCTATCTACGATATTTAAACATATAACCATATATATACATTTATCTTAACTTGCTGTTGATGGTGTAAATTTGTTAGCTTTGATTTCTTGACGTATTTGACATCTGTTTTTCCCCCTTGTTTATCAATCCATTCATATCATCTATTCCAAATTTGATAATAGTGTGAGTCTTCCTTGTTACTTAATTTTAAAGTTAATCTCGCAGGCTTGGCCCTCTACGTTATCGAGGGCCCACCTTAATGACGGGTTTTGGGACCCCGAGAGGTGGCATGTCGCTAAACGGGGATTGAGGGGTTTTTTAAGGGCTTTTTAAAGTAGATTTTTAAGGGGTTCAGGGGTGGGGGTGGGAGTGGGTTTGGGGGAGAACCCACGGGGGGGAGGGTTAGGTCCGGCTGTTTTTGGGGCCGCGGGGGGTCTAGATTCTGGAGGTAAGAGGGCTCTCACTGAGCCCTCTGTCGAGGGTTGCGCTATTAATACGCTGTGTGGGAGGGGCAGATATGGCGTGAGCAGGGGACCATATCCGGTGGTGGGGGCACGCACTCGCTGTCTTCAAGCGATTGCGTGCCCCGGTCCCCCGAGCTATTCCCGTTCCCCGGGTTGTTTAGAGTCTCAGGACCCGAGGCTCCGGCTGCTGTTATGCAATGCGAGGTCCGTTGTCAATAAGGCCCCCCTCATTTGTGATCTCCTTCAAGAGGGGGGTGCGGACCTGGCCGGTATAACCGAGACCTGGTTGGGCCACGAGGGGGGGGTTCCCCTCGTGGAGATGTGCCCACCAGGTTTCCTTGCATTCCACCAGCCGAGAGCCCAGGGCAGGGGTGGGGGAGTGGCGGTCATTATTAAGGAAGGTCTGGGTCCGAGGGAGACCACTGTACCTCAGATAGCCGGGTGTGAGTCCATCTTTGTGAGGTGGGGTCGTGGTGGGCAGATGGGTCTGTTAGTCACGTACCTGGCTCCCTGCCACGTGGCAACGACCCTGCCCGAGCTTCTCAATGTTGTAGCCGAGGTGGCGGTTGAGACCCCCGGGCTTATGGTCATGGGGGACTTCAATCTGCCATCTGTCGGTGAAACATCTGAGATAGCTCGGGAGTTCATGGCTTCCATGATGGCCATGGACCTGACCCAAGTAATTCAGGGCCCGACCCACATTGGTGGACACACCCTGGATGTAGTTTTTGTCTCTGGTCAGTGGTTGAGTGGTCTTGATATCGGGGATATAGGTGTTGAACCCCTGTCATGGACTGACCACTCGCTCCTTCGACTCGACTTTCAGACCGCTACACCTCACCACAGGGAGGCGGAACCGACTAGGTGGTTCCGCCCCAGGCGCCTGATGGATCCTGATAGGTTCCAGACGGAGCTTGGGCCATTTCCTGAGACACTAACACGCGACTCGGTCGAGGACCTGGTGGCGGCCTGGGATAGGGCGGCCAGTGGGGCCTTGGACCGTGTCGTGCCTTTGCGGCCTCTGACCCGGCGCCGAACTCACTTATCTCCTTGGTTTACCGAGGAGCTGAGGGAGATGAAACACCGGAGAAGACACCTAGAGAGCGGTTGGAGGGCCAGTCGCTCTGAATCTGACTTGACACTGGTAAGAGCTCATATTAAGACTTACTTAGTGGCGATAAAAGCGGCAAAATTTAATTATTTTACCGCTCTTATCGCATCATCAGATAATCGCCCAGCCGCCCTGTTTAGGGTGACCCGCTCCCTCCTCCATCTGGGAGCGCGGGAGGATCCCTTGCAGGGTTGTGCTGAGGATTTTGTTCAATATCTGGATGATAAAATAACTCAGATTCGGGAGGACTGGGTTAGTTCGGGTGGGGTGACTGAGGCAGGTCTTGAGAGTGTTATCTGGGCTGAGTTCGATCCTGTGGCTCCCGAGGACGTGGACAGGACCTTGGGAAGACTGAACGCAACCACATGTTTATTGGACCCGTGTCCCTCCTGGTTGGTGCTGGCCTCCCGGGAGGTTACACGAGGCTGGCTCCAGGAGATTATAAATGCTTGAGTGAGGGTGCCCTACCGGTCGCCTTGAAGGAGGCGGTGGTGAGGCCCCTCCTCAAGAAGCCCTCCCTGGACCCGGCTATTTTGGCTAATTATCGTCCAGTCTCCAACCTTCCCTTTTTAGTGAAGGTTGTTGAGAGTGTGGTTGCATGGCAGCTCCCTCAGTACCTGGATGAAGCTGTCTATTTAGACCCGCTCCAGTCCGGCTTCAGGTCTGGGTACAGCACCGAAACGGCATTGGTCGCGTTGGTAGATGATCTCTGGAGGGCCCGGGGTAGGGGGTACTCCTCTATCCTGGTGCTGTTAGACCTCTCAGCGGCTTTTGATACCATCGCCCATGGTATCATGTTGCGCCGGTTGGAGGGACTGGGTGTGGGGGGCACCGTTCTGCGGTGGTTCTCCTCCTATCTCTCCGACCGGTCGCAATCTGTGTTGACAGGGGGGCAGAGGTCGACCCTGGGGCGCCTAATGTGTGGGGTGCCGCAGGGATCGGTTCTCTCGCCCCTCCTGTTCAACATTTATGTAAAGCCGCTGGGTGAGATCATCCGTGGTTTTGGGGTGGAGTTCCATCAGTACGCTGATGATACTCAGCTGTACATCTCCACCCCAGACCACCCCAACGATGCCGTGGAAGTGATGTCCCAGTGCCTTGAAGCTGTGCGGGTCTGGATGGGGAGAAACAGGCTTCGACTCAACCCCTCCAAGACCGAGTGGCTGTGGCTGCCGGCGTCCCGATATAGCCAGCTGACACCATCGCTGGTTATTGGGGGTGAATCTTTGGCCCCCACGGAAAGGGTTCGCAACTTGGGCGTCCTCCTGGATCCACGGCTGTCCTTAGAGGATCACACGACAGCTGTGGCCAGGGGGGCTTTTTATCAGGTTCGCCTGATACGCCAGTTGCGGCCCTTTCTAGATCGGGACTCCCTACGCACAGTCACTCAGGCGCTCGTCACTTCTCGCCTGGACTACTGTAATGCTCTCTACATGGGGCTCCCCTTGGGGTGCACCCGGAGGCTCCAACTGGTGCAGAATGCGGCCGCGCGGGGGATTATGGGAGCGACGGGACGCTCCCATGTGACACCTCTCCTGCGCGAGTTGCATTGGTTGCCGGTGGACTTCCGGGTGCGTTTCAAGGTGTTGGTCATCACCTTTAGAGCGCTCCATGGCTTAGGACCAGGGTACTTACGGGACTGCCTTCTGCCGCCAATTGCCTCCCACCGGCCGGTTCGCTCCCACAGAGAGGGCCTCCTCAGGGTGCCGTCAGCCAGACAATGCCAGCTGGCGACCCCCAGGGGGAGAGCCTTCTCTGTGGCAGCCCCTACCCTCTGGAATGATCTTCCTCCAGAACTGAGAACGATCCCCGACCTCCGGACTTTTCGTCGGGCCCTGAAAACGTATCTCTTCCAGCTCGCCGGTCTAGCCTGATCCCCGTTGAATTTTAATATTTTTAGTGTTTTAGGGTTGTTGTTTTTTAAATATTTAAATTGTTTTTAACTGTCAGCCAAAGTTTATATGGGTTTTAAAGATTTTTAACTTTTGTATATTGTATTTTTTATCTGGCTGTTCACCGCCCTGAGTCCGCAAGGAGAAGGGCGGTATATAAATCCAATAAATAATAATAATAATAATAATAAATAATCTATCCATTTCTGCACACCTATATATTTTTTGAATTATTTGTTCTTCTGTTGGCAACTGTTCTAGTTTCCAAGATTGGGCTAGGGTTAGTCTTCCTGCCGTAATTATGTGTAGTGTAATATATTTTATTTCTTTTTTACTTTTTTTTTTAAGTATGCCTAATAAAAAGATTTCGGGTTTTAGGTCTATCTTTTCTTCTGTTATTTCTGTTATCCATTTTCCAATTTTCATCCAAATTTTTTTTATTTTTGGACAGAGCCACCAAAGATGATAAAATGTTCCCGGAGATTGTCTACATTTCCAACATGTCGGGTTACAATTTGGATACATTTTTGCTAATCTGGCTGGGGCCAGGTGCCACCTATACCACATCTTGTAGTGATTTTCTTTGAATGTTACTGCCTTTGTTATTTTACAATTGTTTTTCCAAATCATTTCCCATTCTTCTAATTTTATACTCCTTCCAATATTCCTGGCCCAGGCTATCATTTGGCCTTTAACTATGTTTTCTGCCAAATCGAATTCAAGTAAATATTTGTAAATCTTTGAAATTAATTTTCCCTCTTTAGTTTCTAGTAATTTGTCTAATTGGTTGGGCTTCATCTCGACTCCTCCATCTTCGCTATCTTTTTTGTATCTACTTTGTATTAACAGATACGGTCACCAGTCTATTTCTATGCCCATGTCCCTAAGTTCTTGGCGGGATTTGAGTCTCCCATTTATATCTAAAATTTCTTTATATCTTATTATTTTTTGCATAGTTACTGTATTGGGATATATTATATTTGGGTGTGTTGTTGCCTCTAGTGTGGATAACCATCCTGGGACTTTTATGTAGTGCTTACGTTTGATTTCCATCCATGTAGTAATTAAAGAGTTTCTTATTATATGGTTTTTAAAATGTTTGTATGTTTTATTTCCTATGTTCCATAAATAAGCGTTCCAGCCTTTTAATAGATCATGCCCTTCCAATTTCAGTACTCTTTGGTTATCTAAATTGACCCAATCCTTAATCCATTTAAATTTTGTATTGGAGTGCTTTTATTCTTGGCTGTACACCGCCCTGAGTCCATTAGGAGAAGGGCGGTATATAAATTTAATAAATACTAATAATTAATACTAATAATTAATAATAATAATAAAATAATAATAATAATAATAATAATAATAATAATAATAATAATAATCCATATTATACTTGCAGCTCTGTAGTATTTTTCCCAGGCCGGTAGGCCAAAGCCTCCTCTTGATCTATCATCTTGTAATGTTTTTAAATTTATCCTCAGTTTTTTTCCCTCCCATATAAATTTTGCTATTAATTTATTCAAATTTGTGAAAAAAAAAATTTCTAATTTAATCGGGATGGTTTGAAACAGGTAGAGGATCCTTGGGAGTATGTTCATCTTTATCGCTGCTATTCGTCCTAATAATGATAGCTTTAAATTCCCCCATCTCTCTAAGTCTTTTTTAATTTGTTGTATTAATTCTCCATAATTATTGTCTTTGATTGCTATATTTCTAGTTGTCAAATTTATACCTAGGTATTTTATCTTTTTTATTACTTGTACTCCCGATTGTTGTTCCAATTTTCCTATTTGTTTTGTGTTTAAATTTTTGGTTAAAATTTTGGTTTTATTTTTATTAATTTTTAACCCTGCCACCTTGCCAAATTTCTCAATTTCTTCCATCAATTTTATTTGTGTTTCCAATGGGTCTTCTATGCAGAATACAAGGTTGTCAGCGAAGGCTTGGACCTTGTATTCTTCTCCTTTTACTTTAAGTCCTTTTATATTTTTGTTTAATCTAATTCTCCTGAGCAAATTTTCCAAGGTTAATATAAAAAGCAGGGGCGAGAGTGGGCATCCTTGTCTTACTCCTCTACCTATTTCAAAATAATTTGTTAATTCCCCATTAACTAACAGTCTTGCCCTCTGATTTGTATATATTGTAGATATTATCTTTCTAAATTTCTCGCCAAAATCCATATTTTTTATTTGTTGTGTCATAAATTCCCAATTGACTCGATCAAATGCTTTTTGTGCATCCAGAAAAACAAGGGCTGCTTGTTTCTCTGGATGCACTTCGTAGTATTCTATTATGTTTATCACCATTCTTAGATTGTTTTTAATCTATCTTGTTGGTAAGAATCTGTTTTGATCTGAATGAATTTTGTTATTTAATATTATTTTTAATCTATTTGCTATTAAATTCATAAAAATTTTATAATCTGTATTTAATAATGAAATCGGCCTATAATTACTAATTTGTGTTGTGTCTGTTTCTTCCTTGTGGATTAATGAAATATATGCCTCTTTCCAAGATTCTGGTATTTTTGCTTCTTTTAATGCCTCATTGTATACCTCTATTAATATCCCATTTAATGATATTCCTAGTTCTTTATATAGTTCTATTGGTAGTCCGTCTGTACCCGGGGTTTTATTGTTTTTTTGTTTCCTAATGGTTTCCTGTAATTCTTCCATTGTAATCTCCCTATTTAACATCTTTCCATTCCTTTCAAGTCCATTTCTACAACCCCTCCCGGAACCCCTTAAAATGGAAGTTAAAAATCTATCTTAAAAAGCCACCAGTTCTTCGCATGCCACCTCTCAGTGTTCCAAAACCTGTCATCAAGGGTGGCCCTCGATAATTGGGAGGGCAAAACCTGCGAGAGGGGGGAGTCTTGCAGTGCAAGGAGCTCCGCAGTTGAATACATTGAAGACAGGAATGAGCTGAAAGTGATGAAAGGACCATTTTCTTCTAAAGGGTGTTAGAGATGGTTAAAACAGATGGATTAAAACAAAGGAGGGAATAGATGTTATAAAGGAAGCCAATATGTTAAAACATCGGAACATCGGAACACCATCGTCCTCTCACGGCGATGGGAAGTCTTGTGATTATAATAAGTCAGTCCAAAAGGGGTGGGGGATAAAAGTCTCAAAGGCTGCCGTCTCACGCAACCATTCCAGAGTCACAAGGACAGAAGAGAAGATGGTCTGCCCCACCATAATCCAAGACTCTCGGTGTCCGTGCCTCCTCCCGTCCTGACACCAGCGAAAGCCGAGGGTTAGGTCAAATGCCAGGTGGAGCAACCAGAGAAGCCATAGGCGCCTACCCACGTGGTTTTAAGGGAGAGGATCCAGGGAAAATCAAAGCAACTCCAGAGCCTTAAACTGGCTAAGGGCCCATTGCCTGGCTGAAGAAGAGAGAATTGGACACCAGGCTCAGATCTGGCTGGCTTAGCAATTTGCCCTTCATGCTCTTTAATTGAAACCCAGAGGCCTAAGCAAAGTCCCCTTAGCCCCAAGAAGATGGAGATGCTGCTACTGCCTCAGGTACAGCAAGAAACCCCTGGCTATTCCAGGGTTTGGAAAACAGGACTCACCACTCGGGGGCTGTTCTGCCTTGGCGCCAGCCTCTTCTTGGCCAACCTCTCTTTGCAGGGCTGGCAGGGGCTCCCTGCCCTCGTCTGCTTCGTCATCTTCTGGGATCACTAACTTCATCAAGCTTTGGTTGCATACGGCGGCCACTTCCTTAATATCTGTATCTCACTGATCAAAGAAGGTTTTCCAACAAGATGGGGAGAATCTCCCTAGGAGACCCACAAACTGGGGAGCCTCAGACCCTCAGGTGGGAACGTTGGGATTAGAGGGAGCTCCTCCTGCCCAACCCAAGGAGTCTACAACTCTCAGAAGGGGTCCTGGGACTTTGCAACTGATTTCCAGCTCTGGAAAACGCAGGCCGGGACGCGACACGGAGGGCAACCCAGATTCTTTGTCTCCTTCCCACGTGGCTACGCACACCTCCTGCTCCCTCTCACCATTTGCCTTGTGAGGGCTACCAAAAAGAAAGGGCCCAACCAAAGCTCCTGCAAGGGCAGCGTGGCTGCACCTGCTTGCTAGATAGGACCCCAAAGAGCCCCACCCGTTCGCCTGGAGAAGGTTCCTGGTGAGCAAGAGTGAGTTTGACCCCCCCCCCCCGTGTGGTTACTAGAGGACCGAAGAGCCTCCTCTTTTGGGACTGTGCACAAGAGGAGGAGACCCATTTGGCTTCTTGATTTGTAGCACTAATTCTGCCACCAATAATTTAAGTTTATATTGTGTAATATCAAAGTTTAGACTTTGAGGTAACCATTGAAGCAGTGAGAGCTCTCTCTCTCACTCACTTGCTTTCCAAACAAACCGAGTTGTGAGCTTGCTCTCTCGCCCAGGAGCCATGACCTTTGGCTGAAAGCCACCCAGGAAAGTTGGAGGAACCCAAGACTCAGCAACAGAGTCACAACCCACCCCCAGGGATTCTGTGGGGCTAGAAGAGCAGCAGCCTCCCCCGGGGAGCACACCCCCTGAAAGGCAAGAGATGCAACAGAGCAGATACTTTTCTTGCGGTCGTCGTAGGACAGGCAGGGCAGGACGGCCGTCAAGATCCCAGAAGAATAGGGAAGCATCACCCGGCCGGCCAGCTGGATGAATTCCCGCATCCAACACATGGCGGTCAATTGGATGAGATCATCTGTGGGAAAAGGAGTGTGCACAGTGAAAGCTCAGCTGCTACTTCTACCCCAGATGCCACTCCACAGGTTTCATAAGCCAAAGGCACCTCTGCCCTCATCTCCCAGAAAGAGAAAAAATGCCAAATGAGTCGCAAGCTAAAGGAAGTAGGACACTGTAGGATGTGCTTGACGGGAGGGTCTTAGAAGATACAGGAACACTTACCAGCTGCCTCAATCAGCGACCATTTGAAATTGCAACAGTGCTGAAGAAATAACTTTATGATCAAAGCCCTCATTTACCCCCTGCAGTGTGTAAATGATCATACTTACAGCCAATATACCATGCCCTGTGCCTGACCTGTTGCTTTTCTCCTGGCACAGCAAAGAGATACGAGAGGAAGGAAGGCCAAGAGAATAAGCAGGGATACTACTAAGAATAGCCCCAGAGAGAGATGGGAGGCAAATAAATGTAACAAACAACAATAACAATACTACTACACTGGGCTATTTGCAGTGCCCTCATTGATGATGGTGCCAACATACTGCTTTTGTTGTCTATTTCCCAAGGTGCACCTGCTTAGTCTCTTGAAATCCTTCCTAGCCAAAGCATGTAAACACAAACCTGACTTCCTCTCTTGCTCATTATGACAACTCTGCCATGTCTCAGGCCTAAGAACCCGAATTCCCCATAACACACAAATGCTAAGAGGGGTCAGCCAGCTGAGGGTGGTTGGGCCGGGTCCTTGGGAAGCTGGAAAGGAGCTACCACATTGTGAAGATGCTGTTGTGTCCTGTTGAGCCTGGAGCGCGTAGACTTGGTGCATCTTGTGTCTCATCTCCGTGTTTGAAAAGCATTGGGTTCAGAGATGGACCGGACACTTAGCAAGGGAAAGCATGGGATGCACACCAGGGAGCAACGCAGGCGTACCGGAGGCCTGGCAGTGAATAACCAGGATGTTGGCCATCTCAGCGAATTTGACATTGGCAGGGGTCTTCTTGATCTCTTTGAGAAATTCTCCCAGGGCCACTTCACACCTGGAGGACAAGGCCAGGAATGAAAAGAGCACGGAATGAAGCTGAAGTTTAGGATTATAAGAAACACATTTCCAGAAAAGACAGCAATCGGCCAAAACTCCTGACACAAAACTTACTCCCTGCAGACTGTGGGGTTTTCTTCTGCACTTTGGAAGGGAAGGTGAGGCGGGGCTCAGGAAACATCCATGCTGCCCTCCCACCCACAGCCAGGGGCAGCCAGATGCTCTGTGGGGTTGCCTGTAGGTTGACTTGGGGTAATAGGAAGCACCACCCATTTCAAACAAGCCCACTTCAGACTGTGCTGCTGGAAGGATTCAGACAATGGCAGCTTGTGCAGCTTGATGCCGCCCTCTGTCTCGGAGCGACCACTGATCTCAGGCACCTTTGAAGATCTGCACATCTCTCTCCCCTCCTTGCGTTTATAGACTGGCAACTCAGCTGCCAAACACACATTCCCAGACCCAATGGTGTCCTCACATTTTACGGATCTCTTTGCTGTTATCGCCTAGGATCTGGAAGAGTCCATCTAGAATCTCTGGCAGGTAATCTAGAAGATTAATGTCAGGAACAGATTCCAGCACCAATATCTAGCACACGAGGGAGCAAAACCACAGTTAGAGAGCTGCACTCTGCAGTAGCACAAGAGTTCAGGGGCTCAGCCAGCTAGAGGAATGTGGATCCCGGCCACATCACAGGAAAGGGACACAAGGGACATGGAGTGTGGACTGGACAAATGTGGGTTCAGTCCTCACCTAGCCAGAGAGCTCCATGGCTGACTTTAGACTAGCCATCTTCCCTCTCAGCAGGGCTGCTGCTGTAGGGAGATGCCAAGTTCCCACAATAATTCAAGAATCCATTCAGGGGCTGCCATCTCAGTCTGGACTTTGAAAGCAGCAAATGGGTTCCACCCACATAAGACATAATGTACATAAATTGTTTGGTTTACCAACATAGCTGGATTTAGCCACTGTGGTCGTAAACCATGGCTTAATGTTCCCTATAAACTTCTATAACACTTCTCTCTGTATGTTGGAGAAATCAGGACTAAAAGTAAAATGAGGTCAGCCTTTTAAGTCTTCCGTCCTTGAAAAAAGCAATCTGTGGTGTGGTCTCTCTGGAGCTCAATGCCAACTCAGGACTGTGAAGCCACCCACAAAAGTACTCCAAGGTTAATAGAATTTAAGCCCATTATCTGCAGTGAGATTTCAGAGAAGATGCTGGCTTGTTCCAAATAGAGCTAAGGAGAAACGAGACCCCCACTTCCAGAGCCGCCTCAGAGTAACAAAAGCCGAACAGAGTGACCACACATGCCTGCCACTTACCCAGGAGATGATGAACTGCCGGGCATACTGGTTGTTGGAGTAAATCCGCTCTCGCAGCAGCGGGATGAAACTCACCAGGTCAAAGCGGCTACTCTCTGTCACGATGTCCTGCCAAGGCAGAGAGGAGAGAGGAAGAGGAAGCCATCCTCACCCACCTGGAGGAGCCCATCCCTGCAGCCAGTCATGGATCCTCCCTCCCCAAGCTGCAAGGCCCTCCAGGTCCAGAAGTTTGTGGAGCCCCAGATCTCTCCCTATTTCCCTAAACTGGTTGCCTCACCAGGAAGGCTTTCAGTTTAAACTACTGGAGCAAAAAGGTTGTCATCTAAGGGTTTCTCTTACAAGGCTTGGCAAAACAACTTCAACCTTATTCTTATTGTGCTCTTTTTTTATTTTCTCTTCTATTTATTTAAATAATGAAAGGCAAGAAATGTTTTAAAAACCCCATGAGATTTAAAGTTTTAAATGCTTCTTTCTATAAAACTGGGAAAACTTTTGTTATTGTCTGAACCAGATTGTGGTCACACTATTACCGTACTACAAAATGCCTTGCTTCAATTGTCACTCAGTACTGTTCTAATACATTATATTCTGTATTTCATGCTACATTTATTCTTCTAACAAATCTTTTATTTTTCAAATGACTGTACACTCCTGATCTCTTTACAGATTTTACTCTTTCAAGCCTCAGCCTGTCTTGATTTAAATCAGATGCTCTGCAAAGGGAGGACCTTCCCCTGTTCCGACTACTCAAGAGGATACATGCCCTTTCGTGGGGCAGTGTGCAGCTGAGGCCTGTCCACAAACCAGGGGCAGAACACCTTACCTGCACCAGCTCAGCTCCATTGCCAGTGCCCGGCTGGGCACACCCAGCCGTGGCAACTCCTGCTGTTCCTATGTGCCCACAAAAAGGCCCCATTGCCTTTCTAGCCCTGGCCAGAGAGAGGGGGAGGGGACAGACACTTTTGTTTTTAAAACATTCAGCTAACATGGGGCAGCTGCAGGCAGCTGCCAGGAGTGGCTCTCATGCTATGCCCCCGGCCCATCTTCTCTGGTTAGTGAAGCCAAGGAATCTCTCAAGATGCTAGAGAAGCAAGTGATGTCCCACAGGTGGGAAGCGGGGGAGGGGATGGCACCCATGCAAGACACGAGCCCTCAACAGTCCCAACGCTGAACCTTTCTCTACACCTCAATCATTTTTGCATAGGCTGAAAGCCAAGAGGGAAAATATGTTCAGAAAATCCCACTTTCTGGTTCAGAGCTGTCCCCCCAAATCTCAGCTGTTTCCCCTGTTCAGGCCTTGTTCAGGCCTTCCCTCCAGTCACCCTCCGTTTCAATGGACAAGAAGGGAGCAGTACCTTCAGAAGGCGATCCAGAAGCTCAGAGCCGCTTTTGACATTTGGGTCAGGATCTGCAGCAAGCTGGGAAGGACAAAAGACTAGAGGGGGAGCCTGCAGGACAGGCAGAACTTCCCGCTGCTCCCAAGATCCAGGTTGCGCTGCAGCTTCCCCCTTGCTGCATATGGAGGCCTTTGCTCTCGCACCCCATCCACCTTCAGAGGGCCCGGAGAGAGCCTGGATGAGGTGGAACCCAGGACAGATCCCACCCCATGGGACACCAATCATTGAGGCAACCTCCAGCGCCCTGTGCTGCTGTGTGCAAATGCTCTGGCATCTGGCCTGTATCAGGGCGGCTGTTTCAGAGGCCAGAACTCATCCTGGGGAGCCCCAAGGACATGAATGGTCCTACTCCCCTTTTCTAGATTGCTGGGGAACCCCTCCCCTCCAGGAACCTTCAGATTCTGCTCATCAGCGGTTACCTTGCTCAGGCCATCAAAGAGCACGTTGAAGTGGGGGACAATGGCACCCCGGGCCACCTTCACAATGTTGTACAGGGCCTCGCAGGCATAATAGCGCAACCGGCTGTCAGCATCTCCAAAGCACGTCAGCACCGGCTCGATGAGCTCCTTCAGGTACAGACCAGAATCCTGGCAACCGAGCCGCAATGGAAAACATCAGGACTGGCTTAGCAAGGTCTCCCCTCCTTGGGTATGCCAATGGAAGACAACTGCCATCTCTTCATTCTTGGGTCGCCCAATGCCAACTTCGTAGCCATGAAAACTCGTGGATCCTGTTACTTTAAGTTGCAATGCCTCACCTCCTTTGCCCTAAGCTAAAGAGCCGCCCCCCCCACCGCCCGCCAATAACTGTGGCTTGCAGGGCATTCTTGACCGCTTGTTATCTTTTCAGCCTCCTTTCCAACTCCATGACCTGGGACTGCTGAGCCTGAAGTTTGACCCAAGATGCCACTCACTAAAAGGGATGCTCTGACCAAGATAGGGACTCTCTCTTCACAGAGGAGCTCTCTGCTGAGGCTTCCCATGAAATGAGTGGGGGAAAGGAGCAGCTAAGTCTGCTCCTCTTCTGCACTGCTGCTGACAGCAGTTCTGACAGCTTTTGGTCTGCTCCTTTTCTGAACTGCTGCTGCCCTTACTGAGTGTCTCTGAATCCCCACCCCATCTCAATTGCTGTTGGAGACCCCAAGAAGAGAGGGTGGGAACTTTGGAGAGGCAAAGAGGGAGGAGGTGACAATCAGAAACTTTTTGAAGCAACCGGAAAAGCCAAGCGGAGAATTACATATTGGCTAAAATGGAGTCGTGTCGTGGAGAAGTGAAAGTTTAAACTTGTGGATTGCTTTCGGTTTAATTCAGACACAATGTATCTTGTTACCTAAGCTGGTCTATTTTGAAAACAACCAAGGGGATTTCTAATTTGCTTATTAGTGGTACTATGGAAGGAAAGAAAGAAGAAATAAGACGGAACAATTTAAACTGATTAAGCAGACGTGGCAATAAAAGTGGAATCACTGTTTCTATGGATGGATTTAAAATTTGATATTTTCCTGGTCTTTAATGAGAATGGATTATTTCTGAGGAGGGAGAAGGAGAAGAGGAAATAAACAAAATACTTTTTTTTAAAGCTATGAGAAATAACAAGCGGGAAGCTAAAATGGTTGCTTGTTAAGAAGAAGTGAAAATGCAAATTGTGGATTGCTTGCCATTTAAAGAAGAAACTTTGACTCTTGCTTCCCCAATTGAATTATTTTGAAGAAACACTAAGGAGGCCTGATTTTAGATGTACTTAATCTGTCTTTGGACTATTTATGGACAGTTGGAAAAAAGGAATTAATTGGAACAATTAAAACTGCTGATTAATGGTGTGGCAATAAAAAGGGCGTAGCAACAGAAAAAGACATGACACCATATATGGAATACAAAGAACTAAATCCTTTAATCTTTATAATATTGGTCTTTATTGATATTGGAATTGAAAGGGGGGAAAAAAAGATGGACGGATTGAAGAAAGGAAAAAACTGGAATATATTGGGTAGCAAGACAAGGAAAAAAATACTACAGTCTGCTTAAAATGGATGTAAATGCTCCAAATTATTGAGAGAAGCAATTTTTAAAGTGGGAAAAATGTGATTATAGAAAAATTATAAGAAACATGGAGATTATGAATGAATTTTTGATTACTAATAAGAATTGTTGATAGATTAACGATTACAGAAAATTGCTTTCTTAAAAGGGTTTAAAATATTGTTCTTTATAGAAAATAAGAAAATGTGAGTGAAGCTTTGAATAGTAACAAGAATTGTCTACAGATTTTATGATTTTTTTAAAGTGAGAAAAGTTATAGAAAATTACAAAAAATGTGAAAATTAGGAAAGAATGTTTTAAATATTAATAAGAGCTTTTATGGTTGCAGAAAATTGATTTTAAAGTGGATTAAAATGTTGATTCCTCATAGTAAATAAGAGAATGGAAATGAATTGTTGAACACTAATAAGACTTGTTTAGAGATTTTATAATTATGGTAAATTGGTTTTCAAAATAATTTAAAATATGGTTTTTCATAGAAAAATAAGAAATAAATAGGAAAGGGAGAAATTTAAAGAAAATTATTAGTTTAGGAGAGAGTAGGAGAGAAGATATATATTAAAATGCATTATTATTTTAGATAGGTATGCTAAAACAAAATGCTATGAACCAGTTAATTAAATGAAAACTAGGAGTGAAGAGAAGTATGATTTTGGTGACTAGATGATTAAAGCTGTACTGAATAAGCTGTGAACTAGCCAAAAATAAACTTAGGAGGAGCAGAGGAGATAATGCTGGAGAGCAGTTAGAGCCAAACTGTGAACCAGTTAAATATAAGGTAAGGTGTGGAGGAAAGCATCCCTGGAAAACAGATAACTAAGCTGTGAACCAGCTAAAAATAAACTGAAGAAAAGTGGAGGAGACAATGCTGGGGAGCAGTTAAAGCTAAACTGTGAACCAGCTAAATATAGATTAGGAGCGGAAGGAAGAATCCCTGGAAAACGGCTGAATAAGCCGTTATCCAGCCAAAAATAAAACCAGGAGGAGTGGAGGAGAAAATGTTGGAGAGCAGTTAAAACCAAACTGTGATCCAACCAACAAATAAGGTTAGGAGTGGAGGAAAGCATCCCTGGAAACCAGCTAACTAAAGCTGTAATCCAGCCAAAAATAAACCTAGGAGGAGTGAAGGAGATATTTTTGAAGAATAGTTAAAGCCAAATTGATAAAAGTGGGGGAAAATATTGCTGGGAAATAGCTATGTAAGTTATGAACCACTTCAACATTAGAAAATAAAATATTTTGGATATAATTTATTTATTTAATTTATTTATTTCAATTTATATACCGCCCTTCTCCCCAGGAGGGGGACTCAGGGCGGTGAACAACCAAATTAAAACACATATAATACAAATATTAAAAGGATTTAAAATTAGATTAAATCGATTGGCGTTCCAAAATTAAAGTCTCAAACCCCGTTAAAATACCCAATTTAAAACCCCAGAGATTAATAGTACCAAAAATTTTTAAAACCCCATTAAAATCAATCAAGCAAGGCCGGCTTGTTGGAATAAATAAGTCTTAAGGGCCTTTCGGAAAGCGCGGAGGTCCGGGATCAAACGAATTTCAGGAGGTAGCTCGTTCCATAGGGTGGGTGCCCCCACAGAGAAGGCTCTCCCCCTGGGGGCTGCCAGCCGACATTGCTTGGCTGATGGCACCCTGAGAAGGCCCTCTCTGTGTGAGCGTACTGGCCGGTGGGAGGTTATCGGTAGCAGCAGGCGGTCCCGCAAATACCCCGGTCCCATGCCATGGAGCGCTTGAAAGGTCAAAACTAACACCTTGAAGCGCACCCGGAAGACCACCGGAAGCCAGTGCAGCTCGCGCAGGAGAGGTGTCACGTGGGAGCGCCCTATCGTTCCCATAATCACCCGCGCGGCTACATTCTGGACCAGTTCCCCACCCCAAGGGGAGCCCCATGTAGAGAGCGTTACAGTAGTCCAGGCGAGACGTGACGAGTGCATGAGTGACTGTGCACATGGAGTCCCGATCCAGAAAGGGGCGCAACTGGTGCATCAGGCGAACCTGATAAAAGGCCCCCCTGGCCATGGCCGCCATATGCCCTTCCAAGGACAGCCGTGAATCCAGGAGGACACCCAAGTTGCGAGCCCCCTCTGTGGGGGCCAATGACTCACCCCCAATAGCCAGCGATGGCACCAGCTGGCTATACCGGGACGCCGGCATCCACAGCCACTCAGTCTTGGAAGGGTTGAGACGAAGCCTGTTCCTCCCCATCCAGACCCGCACGGCTTCAAGGCACTGGGACATTACTTCGAGGGCATCATTGGGGTGGTCAGGGGTGGAGATGTACAGCTGAGTATCATCAGCGTACAGTTGGCAACTCACCCCAAAACCACGGATGATCTCACCCAGCGGCTTCACATAAATGTTGAACAGGAGCGGCGAGGAGTGGCACCCCGCAAACGAGGCACCTCGAGGTCGACCTCTGCCCCCCTGCCAACACAGACTGCGATCGGTCGGAGAGATAGGAGGAGAACCACCGCAGCACGGTGCCTCCCACCCCAAACCCCCCAACCGACGCAGCATGATACCATGGTCGATGGTATCAAAAGCCGCTGAGAGATCTAACAGGACCAGGACAGAGGAACAACCCCTGTCCCGAGCCCTCCAGAGATCATCCACCAATGCGACCAATGCCGTCTCGTGCTGTACCCAGGTCTGAAACCGGACTGGCACGGATCTAGATAGACGGTTTCATCCAGGTACTGTGGGAGCTGTCGCGCAACCACACTCTCAACCTTCGCAATAAAGCGAAGGTTGGAGACAGGACGAAAATTTGCCAAAACAGCCAGGTCCAGAGAAGGCTTCTTGAGGAGGGGCCTCACCACCGCCTCTTTCAAGGCGGCAGGCAAGAAACCCTCACTCAAAGAAGCATTTATAATCCTCTGGAGCCAGCCTCGTGTAACTTCCCGAGTGGCCAGTACCAGCCAGGAAGGACACGGGTCCAATAAACATGTGGTTGCGTTTAGACTCCTCAAAGTCCTGTCCACGTCCTCAGAAGTCACAGGATCGAACTCATCCCAGATAACGTTCTCAAGACCAGCCTCAGTCACCTCGCCGGAATCTACCCAGTGAGAGTCCAAGCCCTCCCGAATCTGAGCGACTTTATCGTGCAGATACTGTGCAAAATCCTCAGCCCGCCCTTGCAAGAGGTCCTCCTGCGCTCCCTGATGTAGGAGGGAGCGGGTCACCCTAAACAAGGCGGCTGGGCGATTATCTGCCGATGCAATAAGAGCAGAAAAGTAATTACGCTATAATAAATTATAGGTGGAAATGTGGAATAAATTTTAAAGTGAATGGATTTTGAAATGTTTTAAAGAGAGGAGTAAAAAATTGTATGTCGGTCTTTAGATGTGATTTTGAAGAAACATTGATTTGATTTGGGTCTTTGTAGTAAGGAAAATATATGAAATACTGATTGTTAAAATGATAAATGAATATTATAAAAAGCTGTTTAGATTTGGAATTTAAGATATAGGGTGATATATAGTAGAATGTTAAATGCTAGAACAAAATGTTAGATTGAATGATAAGAATTGGGTTTAGATCTGTTCTCTTTTTCTTTTTTTTTTCTTTTTTATGATGTTAATGGATGAAATTTGGAATTTATACTTATTTTATACCGGATCAAACCTTTGCTCTAAAAATATGTGTTTTATGTTTAAAAATAAATTTAAAAAATTCAAAAAAAAAAAAAAAAAAAAGAAAGGTGACTCAGCCTTCCATCCTTTCGAGGTAGATAAAATGAGGACCCGGATTGTGGAGCAATAAGCTGACTTTGTATAAAAAAAGAACACTGCTTGGGGGGCGGAAAGCCCTATACAAAAGTATGAAGGCTATTGCTTAATGCATTGTAAGCCGCCCTGAGTCTCCGGAGAAGGGTGGCATATAAATTGAACTGGATGGTCTACCGGCAGAATTTTACAAAAAGCTAGAAGAGGTATTAAGCCCAGTGATGGTGAAAGTCTACAATGAAGTAGTACTGGAAGTGAAAATACCGAATTCATGGATGGAGGCAAATATTACCCTTATTCCGAAGGATGACTCAGACCCAATGTTCATGAAGAAGAACAGGCCAATATCTTTATTGAATGCAGACTACAAAATATAACCTCAATAATAGCAGAGAGGCTTAAAAGATATTTAAATGACTTTATACATACAGATCAGAATGGATTCCTACCAAAAAGACAGATTAAAAATAATATGAGAATTATCTTAAACACACTGGAATATTATGAGACACACTCAGGAAAACAAATGGCCCTGTTGTTCTTAGATGCACAGAAAGCTTTTGATAACGTCAATTGGCAATTTATGTTGGCACAATTAGAATATATGGACTTTGGGGAAAAATTTATTAATATGATCAGAGCAATTTACAGTAAAGAATCAGCAAGGGTGATAATTAATGAAGACACAACTGAGAATTTTGACATAAAGGCACAAGACAGGGATGTCCACTGTCCCCATTACTATTTATATTGACAATGGAAGTGTTAACTAGAAATATTAGAAAAGACAACAAAATAAGAGGAATAGAAATAAATATATATATATATATAAACTACAGGCATTTGCTGATGATCTGGTTTCTATATTAGAAGACCCCTTAGAGACTGGGCTGAAGCTTATTTAAAAAAATAGAAGAATATGGGGAAGTAGCGGGACTGAAAATAAATAAAGATAAGACAAAAATTTTAGTTAAGAATGTCACAGACATACAAAAAAGAAGGTTAATGGAAAGAACTAACATACATACAGTTTAAAAAGTGAAATACTTATGTATACAATTAACAGTGAAATATGCAATTAAAGAGGATAACTATATGAAATTACTGAGGCAAATTAAACAGGACTTGGAGAAGCGGAAGGACCTACAATTTTCACTGTCAGGAAGAATAAAGGTAAAGGTTCCCCTCGTACATGTGTGCTAGTCGTTCCCGACTCTAGGGGGCAGTACTCATCTCCATTTCAAAGTCGAAGAGCCAGGACTGTCCAAAGACATCTCCATGGTCATGTGGCTGGCATGACTAAAAGCCAAAGGCGTACAGAATGCTGTTACCTTCCCACCAAAGGTGGTTCCTATTTTTCTACTTGCATTTTTTATGTGCTTTTGAACTGCTAGGTTGGCAGAAGCTGGGACAAGTAATAAGAGCTCACCCAATTATGCGGTACTAAGGATTCAAACCGCTGAACTGCCGACCTTTTGATCGACAAGCTCAGAGTCTTAGCCACTGAGCCACAGAGTCAGGAAGAATAGCAACCACAAAAATGAATATCCTGCCACGAATTCTATATCTATTTCAGACTATTCCAGTAAAACTGGAGAAAAAATATTTTGAGGAATTGAACAAAACAATACTAAGATTTATTTGGTAAGGGAAGAAAGCAAGGTTAGGTATGAAAATGTTGTAGGAAACCAAGAAAAAAGGGGGATTTGGACTGCCAGGCTGGGAATTATATTACCAGGCCTTGATGCTCATGTGGGTGAAAGAATGACCAATCTAAGAAATATACCGTAACTCTATTAATCTTATATAAGGGCATGATCTCCAATTCGATCGGCACGCTTTTGGTATGGGAGGAACAAAATACATACCGTATTTTCCAGCGTATAAGACAACTTTCTAACACACAAAAATCTTCTCAAAAGTTGGGGGTCGTCTTATATGCCGGGTGTCGATCTCCTGTAACCAGGCAGACCAGGCCGAAAGGCTTTGACGAGCCTTAAATGGCTCTAAGGAGCCAAGCTGAATTGCCTGCTGAGTTGCCGCTAATCAGCTGAGTTACACGCAAGCCCGTGTAAAAGGGAAAAACTTTCCTTTTACACAACGCTGGCCATCCCAGCTGCTAATTTTTGCCTGCTAATTGTTACGTAGTAAAATCCCCCACCCTCCAATCAAGCAGGCAGGGAGTTGTGGGACTTCAACTCCCAGAATTACTCAGCCAGCAAAGCAAAGCTGGCTGAGTAATTCTGGGAGTTGAAGTCTACAAGTCTTAAAGTTGGAGACCCCTGTTCTATTGGGTAAGTTTTTTTCCCCTTTGGGAGCTTTAAAAAAAATAGTTAATTGGGGGGGTTTTTAGTTGTTCTTTTTTAGACCTAGCCATTTAAAGGCTAGGTCTAAGTTTTAGGCTAGGAAGTTTTAAATTTAGCTTTCATATAAAAATAAAAATAAAATAAAATAATATTTGTGCAGCTTTCTGAGATTTAGTGTGTTTCTGTAGTGTTTCACTCTAACTACACAAATGCACAAAATCTCACAAAGCTGTATGTGGAATTCTGTGTGTGTAAAGTGTGAAAGTTGTTTTTTGGGGCTTTTTGTGGCTGGGGCCATTTTGGGTCTAGCACAGCTGCTTTTACATTGTGGGTGAGCCAGTTGATGTTTTTTAATTTTTATTTGGTGTGCGTTGGAAGAGAGGTCGTCTTATACAGCAAGTATAGCCCAAACCCTATATTTTTACAGGAAAAGTCAGGGGTCGTCTTATACGCCCAGTCGTCTTATACGCCGGAAAATACGGTAGTTATTTCCAGAGACACGATGTTAGAAACACACTGCTATCTGTTGACTTAAAATAAAGGAACAACACTATTTGAAAATTCCAATCTGGCTTTCCACGATGGAGGTGGTGGTACACCCTAATATTGTCAATATGGGAAAAATTGTAAGATACAACGACATTTTGAATAATGAAGGAGAATTAAAAAGTAAAGTAGGAAAGGAATAGAAATTGCATGGTGGCCACAAATGTAAATACAATTATGTTATGAGAAAGATGCCAAAATGTATGGCTTTAATAAAGAACCAACAGAATTAGACCAGATATTAATTGGAACAGATGAGAAATTAATAAAGAAGCTATGGTTACTTATTGAGTAACCATATGATGATAAGGGAGACAATGATTGCTTGGGCTAAAAACTTTGGATACACAATAGAATTAGATAAATGGCTAGGAATGTAAAAATGACAATGTCAACCGCTTATAAGGAAAATGTGTATAAAATATTTTACAGATAGCACTTTGCACTGGCAAGGTTGGCTAAAATCTATAAAGACAGATCAGCAAAATGTTGAAAATGTAACCAAACACCAGACTTATACTACCACATCTGGTGGACGTGTCCCAAAACCAAAAAATACTGGTCGAAAATACATACCTGGTTGGAAAAAATGACAAAGAAGCACATTGAACGGAGACCAGAGACATTTTTGTTGGGCATCCTACCAGAAAAATATGATAAAAAGACTATGTATTTGACTGTGGCTAGGATCATATTTGCGCAACAATGGAAGAGTGAGGAGATCCTGTCAGATGAGAGGGAAATTCAGAAAATAATGTAATGCACAGAAATGGAGAGATTAACGCTTATCATTAAGGACAGAGAAGATACTGAATATTTTCTGTCATGGGAGGTATTTTATCAATGGCTAGAGAATAGGATCAGAAGTTAGGAAGGAGGAGATATAAGAAAAGAAAATGTTACCCTGTTTTCCCCAAAAGAAGACATCCCCTGATAGTAAGCCCAATCGGGCTTTTGAGTTCATGGCAATAAGGCCAAGCGCTTTTTTCAGGGTTCCAAAAAAATATAACAGGGTCTTATTTTCGGGAAAACACGGTACTATGGAGAGAGGTTTATTATGACGGTGTTGTGTACTATCATAAATTATATTGATAGTAATAAATAAATAAATAAATAAATAAATAAATAAATAAATAAATAAATAAACTTTGTCATTGTATATATATACACAGTATACACATACAACGAAATTTACTTGACACCCAAAGACCAGGTCCCACCCACATAATCCTCAAACACATTCCCACCCACAATTCCCCACCCCTAAACCACCCAAACATCCACACAACAGACCAAGTAATACTGTCCAACAGCTCACTGATGATGGCCCTTTAGTTCATTGTTGAGTGCAATATTATTAATAAATATTATATTATTAATGTCATTGTAACAAATAGAACAACAAATATGCGAACTATGAATTTTTAAAGAATTCACGCAGTTCACACACTGTTTAATGGAAATGAAAAGTATTATAAATAAAACATTTTTTAAAAGGGCATGAGAAAAACCTAATTTGTAGTCTGGGCTTTTGTGCCCATCCTAATCCTTGCTCTATCTTCCCCTTTACATCTACATGAAGCCGCTGGGTGAGCTCATCTGTCCCAATTATACATCCCTATCCCAGATGATGAGGTGATGCTGTAGATATTTTTTTGCAATGCCTGAAGGCTGTGAATGTCTGGATGGAGAAAAAAAAGGCTTGAGCCGAGTCATGGGAAAACAGAGCAGCTGTGGGCGAGAGGCTCTTCTGTATCCAGGGATTTGCCCCTTTCTCGATTTACATGGAGTGGCACTGTCCCAGACAGCCCTGGTGCATAACCTGCAAATCCCCCTGGACTCACGACTGCTTAAGGAGCAGGTGGCAGGCATGGCTAGGAGAGCCTTTGCTCAATTTTGTGTTGTGCACCAGTTGTGATTTTTCCTAGACAGAGAAGCTCTTCTCTCATGCCCTACTCATCTCCTGTAGGAACTACGTCAATGCACTCTACTTGCAGCTACCTTGAAGAGTATCTGGAAGCTGTAACTGATGCAGAATGCGGTGGTACAGACAATTCTGGCCGCCCCTAGGATTGTGCAGGTAACACCTCTGCTGCATGAGCTGCACTGGTGCCAGATTGCTTCTGGGTCCAATTCAAAGTGTAGGTTATCACCTTCAAAGCCTTTCATGGTTTAAGACCAGGATACCCAAGGAGCCATCTTGCCCCAACTACACCGACTGATCCCTCCTGATCAAGCAGGAAAGGCAGGTTATGGACTCATCACCTAAAAAATTTCAGCTGGCGGGATCTAGAAAGCCTTCTCCACTGCTGTGGAACATTCTGCCCCTAATCTGCTAGCCTCCCAGAAGAATGCTAAAACCTGGCTCTGACCACTAGCACGGGGATCCAAGAGTGGATGGCAACACTGGGGTGGGTGGGGATCCTGGCTGGAGGACAATCTCTCCCCCTTTTAACTGTAATTTTTAAGGGGGTGGTAAACCACTCATAGACTGTGAACTGGGTAGTTTATAGATGTCAGTAATAAATAAATAAGAATTGCGGACTGAAATCAAAGGGCCCAGAAGTTTGCAAACCATGGTTCAGTTTGAAGACCAAAAGAGCCAGACAAAATAATGTAGACAAATATCAACCACATTCCAACCGCCATGCCCAGCCTTCCTAAGGGCAAACATAACACTTCCCAAATACCACAAGACAACATTCTCTGACTGACAGGACCTGCAGCATGCTGGATTGAGTAGTATGGGTAGAAACCACCAAGGGGAAGTGGTCCTAATAACCTGGCTCTGTAGCATGAACAGCTTTAGAGGTAACAATCAACACTGTGAACAGCACCAGAAGCCGAGTTCTTGCCAAGCTGAGTTGTGACATGTGCACATAAAGATGCTTTTATGCATATGACACTGCATTCTGGATCTACTCACTGGCCTTCAAGAGCAGCCCTACATAGTGTATTGCAGTAACCCAGAGAGAAGGTGACCAAGACATGAATTATGAACAAAGCCTCCTAATGCAGGATAGGGTGCAATTGGCAACAAGGCAAATGTGCAAAAGCCTGCCACCTGAACAGGAGTTACAGATCAAAGGGACTACAGTAGACTGTAGCATGTCTACTTTCTCAACAATTTTCTCTCAAAAGGAAGTTGGACACAGACAAATGTTGGGACCAGGTTGGGACCTGCAATGGTTTGCTGAGGGCACAACTAGTCTCCTTTTTCTCATATAAGAATTCATCACTGCCTCAGGGCCCAATCTCATGTCTCCTCCTCCTTCCTACTCAGGAAGAACATGAGACAAACAGTCAGATGGTTGAGCTTACAATTCTGAGAACTTGTCTACTTGCTCAGTACTAACAATTTCAAACTCCTCCCAACGTAACCAAGCCAGAGAGTGCTTTGGGTAGCTGGGATATCCCTCATAGCTCCAATTTAGAGCAGACCTGAGCAACTTAATCCAACAGATGCCTCAAAGCAGACTTTAACTTTACTTTCACTGGCCCTGTGGTGCAACTGGAACAATTTTGAACTGAAAATGCTCAAAACTATACAGAAGATAGTACATTTTAAAAGAAGCCCTCCTATTTTATCACCTCTTACAATATTAGACAACACAGTATCACCGGTAGAGACCTTCAAATTTCTGGATTCTATAATCTCTCAGGACTTGAAATGGACATCTAACATCAAAAATGTCCTCAAAAAACACAACAAAGAATGTTCTTCCTGCACCACCTCAGAAAGATCAGGCTTCCAAAGGAGTTGCTGATATAGTTCTACAGAGAAATTATTGAGTCTGTCATTGCACCTCTATAACTGTCTGGTTTGGCACAGCAACTAAAGATACAGTGTCAAGACTGATTCGCACTTTCATCTGCATTTCTTTTTCATTCCATGGACTTCATCAGTGCACAAGTTTTACCTCTTTCAAGGTGGCTACAGGAACTGAGTTTGTGCCCATTCCAGAGCTCCCTCAGTGTCCCTCAAATGTCATTAGCTGAGTGAATGGATAGTCTGAAAGCCATGTGGGATATCATGAGTGAGGCATTGAATAAGGCTAGGGAGAGCCAAGAGGCATATAGATCAGAAAAGAGCCCTCCAGAGAGAATTTAGAGTGGGGGATAAAGGTGTATTTATGAACAAAATGTCTGAACCTGAGGCAACCTTGTAAAAAATTAGATCTCAAATATATAGGGCCTTTCCAATCAACCGGATTGTAAATCGGATGACAGTGGAGTTGAGATTGCCAAAAAGCCTTAGGCAGGTCCATCCAGTATTTCTTTGCAGTCTTTTAAAACCTTTTTGAGACTCTGGACTGAGACTAGTCAGAGAAGTACCTCCTCCTCCTAGTTAGGGGAGAAGAACATTATGAGGTCAAGGTCAAAAGGATACTTGATTCCAGATACCACAAAGGAAAACTACAATACCTAGCTTTGTGGAAAGGCTGTTTGTTAGCGGACGCTGAGTCAGTGGCTGCTCCAGATGTAAGGCCAGCAAGGTTAAGAAGTTTCACATTAAATATCCTCAGCAGCCCCAATAGGGATTGCTGTGGTAGGTGCTTAAGTAATTGTGTGTATATATGTTTATTATTGTTTCAGGTCTATCCTTCTTCTGGGGGGGGGTGGGGGGGGGGGTAGGTCAAAACTGATCCACACTTTCACCTACATTTCTTCTTTGCTTGCAGCTTGACAAAAACAGAGAGTGGGATAGTTGGAATGCAAGGGAGGCAGAATGGTATTCAAGCTCCGTTGGCACCGTGAGACATTGCTGGCATCCCAAGGACACACCGAACAGATGCCCTGGCATTGCACTGCTTCCCATAACAAAATAAACATGTGTGATTGGTGGACATTTTGGACCATGGTGGCCCGTAGAGAAAAGTGGGAATTAACTACAGGTCCACAGTTGTCATGTAAGCCACCTCAGACACCACTCCATTCGCCTGGGGTACTTCATCCCAGACCCAGTCACACGCTCCTGCATCTCAGGCTGGGAGCAGATCTAGCCACCCATCTCAGAGCCCCTCCAGTTATCTGCGAGCAAGGCCTCAGCTACCCAAGGCTCTCCTAGGACGGGAGAGGGGGGGCACATCTCAAACCCCGCTCACTCCCCACACCTCAGCCCTCTGGAGCCCTCAAAGAGCCACATGGCAACCTTCTTCCCGGGCGCGCCGCCTTCACTCCCCCCCCGCCCCACGCTCTTGTGCCCGGCTTCCAGAGCCCTCGGAACCCAAGCACAGTGGGATGCCGGGGCGCCGAAGCCTCGCCCGCCCGCCCGCCCGCTCGCTCCTGGCCCGGCAGCGCCCACCTTGCCCAGGGCGATGGAGCAGGCGGCCAGGCCGATGAGCCCCCCTTTGCGGCTGTGGGGGTGCTGCGAGAGCGCAAACTCCACCGAGAGCGTCTGGATCACGTGCTTGATCTGCGCCGCGCTGTTCTGCGCCACGAACTCGCGCACCAGCCTGCAAGAGGAGAGAGCCGAGTCTGGGCCTGCCTCGCCGCCCGCCGCCCCAGCCCCCCCCGACTCACCGGCCCCAGCCCGCCCGGCCCCGCGCTCACTTCTCGATCTCTAGCGCCGCCACCTTCCGCTTCTCATACAGCTTGTCGTTCAGGGCGCGCACGATGCTGGGCGTCAGCGGCGAGAAGTCCTTCTCCGGGTTCATCGCGGCCAGTGGCAGTGGCGGTGGCAGCACCGGCTACCGGGCGGCGGCCATGTTGGCTGTCACATGACGCCGCGCCTGCTGCTTCCGGAGCAGCCCAAGAGCGCCTCCTCCCCTCGTGACGTCATCCTATCCCGCGGGGCGAAACAGCGCCCCCTGGGTGGAAGCCGAGGGACCGGAACCGCGACTCCCTCCGAAGCCCCGCCCCCCGCAAGGCCCAAAAGAGGCGGCGGACTCGCTTTCCTTTCTGGGAACAACTTTATTGCGGAAGCGGCGCTACTTCTCCGGCGGGACCCCCCTCAGGTAGTAGACCCAGCTGACGGGCGAGCCTAGCCCGGCGGCGCGCGGGCACGAGACTACCAGCTTGCCGGTGACCGGCGCCTTGTTCCCGCCGCCGGCGCCCTCGAAGGCCACGGAGATGGTGGCCGTCTTCTTGGGGCGGATGGTTTCGGCGGCGCGCACCGAGAAGGCGGCGCTGTCCACGGCGTAGCTGAAGGCCGTGGGCTGCAGGAAGACGTTCTTGAAGGGCAGCGCCACGCTGCCGCCCAGCCGGATCTGCACGGGGCCCTGCGGCCGGGGGGGCAGCGCCGTGCCCCGCAGCGGGATCAGGTAGTCGCCGCCCGCCGCCGACGAGAGCAGGAGAGTCCCGCGGGCCTCGCCCAGCTGGCAGGGCTCGAAGGTCACTTCCACGCCCACCTCGGTGCCCGTCTGGGCGCCCGCGGGCGCGCTGATGACCTTCTCGGCTTGGAAGTCCGGGCTGTCGATCTGCGGGGAGAGAGGAGAGGCGCGTTGGCCCCGCTCCGCACCCTGCCGCCATCCCAGCTTCGCCCGGCAGGGGGCACCGACCAAGGCCTCCCTGCCAGCTCACCTTGGTGGAATACTCCGTCTTCTGACGAGTGTAGTTGACGATCTTGGCCACCAAGCTCTGGCTGCTGCCCAGCATGGCAGAGAAACTGAGGGGCTTCTCTGGGCGGGCCGGCGTGGCCTTCAGGATCAGATCGTACTGGAAAGAGCCCAGGTCGCTGCTGTTGAGAGCCAGACGCCCGCTGGTTTCCCCGGGCCTCATCGGCAGGAACTCGAAGACCAGCGTTCCCTGGCAAGGCAGGAAATGGCTCTGACAAGGGGCCAGGAGGAGAGGGTCCCGGGCCCTCCCACCCTCCCATCTGCCTCCTCCAAGAGGAGAAGGAACCACAGGGCAGAGGGGAAGAGAGCCGGGGTGCAAAAGGGATGAGGGAGCCAAAGAGAAAGAGGGAAAGCGAGGTGAGCTCTGAATCCGCAACGCCTAGAAGAGAAAGGCAGGTATGGGGTCCTCACAGCCAACGAATTAATTAGAATCACATTTTCTGATCATTTAGCTGGGCGGTTAGTTGGCCACTCAGTGTGTTGAGAAAGTCCACCAAAATGTGTTAATACAGCAACTCGCCACCATGAGAAGTATGACAGGCCACAGCAAGGGCAGCAAAAACCATCCATATTGCTGGCCTCAACTGGGGGCTCACTGAAGGTCAGAGGAGCAGGGAAGCATTTTTGAACAGGAAAAAAAAGGAATGCTGAAAAGGTAAGAGCATGAGAAGGAGTCCTAAGAAGACGCTAGCTGGCCCTGTGAGGGACTGTGTGTGCAAGAGTCACACACAAGTATGGCAAGGAGGGCCAGGGAGAAAGGCACTCAGGGGCAGCAAACTCAGGTCTTATTCCATGAAATCTTCAGAGATTCAGGTAATCCTCAAATTATGACCATAGAATATAGTCTGTGACTAAGACATATAATTGACCCTGAACCAGTGTAGGATCTCTTCCATCAGTTTCATGTGGATGTTAAACAAAAGGGGAAAGCATCAAAGCCCTGCAGCCCACAAGTGAGGGAAAGTTGGAATCCACCTCTCTCCACCTGTCCTGTGGGTCTTCGAGCACCTACACGGAAAGGAGGAGAACAACCACATTCCCCACTCCTTTGCAGGGTACTGTGACTGTTGGTAGTAGAAAGCTGCTACATCAAGAACTCTCTGACAAACAGACAAAAAGGACAACTATAAAAAAGGGAAAGATAACTAGAACTGAATATCAGCAAATAGCCTGAATCTGCAAGGAAGGAGTCAGGAAGGCTTAAGGTTCAGAATGAACTAAGACTTGCAACAAATGTCAAGAATAACAAAAAAGTTTCTTTCAATATATAAGGAACAAGAAACATTTTCAAGGAAAGATTGAGGCACTGCCAAAGTTCACCAATGCTGTCTCCGTACTATAAGCTGGCCTGAGACCTGACTGGAATGGCTCCAAATAATTTGCTTCCTCTGGACCATTGCTTGGCCATCCTCTCAACACTGGACAGAAATTGTCCAGGATTGTTGTGTCCAGTAATGGCTTCTTGGAGAGGGAGCTTACTTCAGCCTTCTTCAGAGGTAAGGCTTCTATGATATCATTGCAAGAGGTGGGAGAAAGGAAGAGGAAAGGATCAAACAAAAGCCAGAAAAGGAAACTCAAATTTCTCAAAGAATGGAAATGAAAGGCAAGCAGGTGGTCAGCGTAAAAGGTGCTGAGGGTCTGCTGAACTCGGGGGCCTGGAAGGTTACCGAGACAGGCTTGTACCTCAGACTGAGCAGGGACCATGAACTGAGGAGGCAGGTTGATGTCTTGCACCTTGCAGTCCGTACTGAAGGACACCTGGTAGTGCAGCGGGTTTTCCACCTTGACTGAGGAGGAGGTGCTTTGCCTGACAGCCGTGGTCAACTCGAGGGTACCTAGTGGGCCACACGGGGTGGCCTTAAATGTGATCAGATAGAATATGAACTCCTGGGTCGTCTCATTGCGGAAGGTGATCTGAAATGACAGGAGAGTCTTGAGAACAATCTAATCAAGCAGCCCTAGTCGTCCTGTTGGAGGCCATGCAAGACCAGGCAGATGGAAGATGAAAGGCCTCTGACATCCATACTGACCCTCCTGCCAGCCTCTGCTACTGAGAGGCCTTTGAGTGGAAGGCAGGGAGCAACCCTGATACAATTCTGAAGTCTACTCTCTCTTAAGACTCTTTTGGTCAAGCTACAGAAAAAAAAGGTGTAAAAGGCAGGATATTTCTTCTCATATTCTTGTGAAAAGCAATGACCAAATAATTGTCACCAGAAAATTGTATTCAAGT
The DNA here is from genome assembly GCA_030761175.1 of Masticophis lateralis. NCBI lineage: Eukaryota > Metazoa > Chordata > Lepidosauria > Squamata > Colubridae > Masticophis > Masticophis lateralis. Next base: position 26,643,203 of record JAUDYJ010000010.1, read on the forward strand.
TTCTGAATCAAATTGTGCCAAAGGTTCAACAGGACTAGCAAAGAGCTGCTCCTTATACAGAGATGCTCCGGGTCAAGAAAAAGCCTGAGAAGCTGCCGGGGCACAGACACAAGTGGGACTCTTTACCTTGGCGGTGTACATGCCCTCTTTGTAAGAGAAGAAGGTGAGCTTGTGGTCCTTCTTGGTGGAGGCTGGCACTTCAATATAGTCCAGAGTTTTCAGGGTGGTTGTGACTTCCAGTTTTTCTGGCTTTATCATGTCAACCGTTACCCGAAACCTAGTCAGAAGAGGGAGCCATTCAGTTCTTAGCCTAAGGTCAACACCATCCAGTTTTTCACCCCTGTGCTTTTTCTACTAAATAAAAATAACCACAGCTACTCTTCTGTAGAATAGCCAGTTTCAGATGAACTGATAGAACCAGTTTATCCCCCAACCTTCTGCTAAAAATGGTGCTCAAGGCAATGAACAAGAAAGAAAAAGCAGAATTATTGTGATGCATATTGTTAAAATAATTAGAAACCTAGTTAAGAAAATATAATATCTCAATTGCAACATTAGGCTCAGAATGTAATCCTGGACCCTGAATGACAAGAAGCAGAATTTTCTCCCTGCACACAAGTTGACTCTGTGAAAAGCCTCAACTTTCCCTCAACTGCCTTTGAACTATCCAGGAACAGGTAGGCCTTGTTTAGCAACCACTCCCTCGGTTGCCATTCGTAGATAGGTTGGCATTGAGGAATGGTCCTCAATGTTCCAGCTCTCCCAGTACCCCTGTGGTCATGTGATTGTGAACTGGACCCTTGGCAATTGGCTTGCGCTTAACAATAATTGCAGTATCCTGTAGTCACACAATCGCCATTTGCAACGTTCACTGCCATCTTCCACAAGCAAAATCAATGGAGAAGCCAGCAGGAAGTTGCAAATGGTGATCCCATAATGCAATTGTGTGATCACATTATGCTGCACTTCCCAAGTGCATTGCTTAATGAAGGAATTCCTGGCCCCAATTACTGTCATTAACCAAGCACTACATGTATCTTGGATTACAGCTCAAATTGTCACCCTTATTGGATCTGTTATCCAGTTATTTGTAGTTGGCCTGAATTTCAAAATATATTTCAGAAAATCTTTCCCAGCAATTTTATGTAGGGGGGGCATTATATGAAATTTACTAAATAGTTCTTTAAATTCTTATTTTCACAAGAGAGAAAAGATCCTAGTGATGCCTTACAGAATTTGAAAGGAGAGGTGGAGTTGTGATGTAGCCTTCCTTTCAAACAAATGACAGCAAGGAGAGACTTTCTTTTTGGATTATCCAGTCCATCTGCTTATGGGGAACATGAATGGGGTCTCCAAGTTCTGACCCAGCCATACCCATTGACACTCATGAAAGTTTTTTCTATTCTTACAGTGCTTCACTAGCAACATATTTTCTCTGCAAAGGGGCACAGAAGCTCCCAAGAGCAGGCAAGATAAGACAAACTAACTTTAGGGCTCTTAGGGATTTAATTATTTTATTTATATCCCACCTTCATTGTTTTTACAAATAACTCAAGGCAACAAACGCCACTTTCCTGTTGTTTTGGTAGAACCTCGCATCAATGGCTAGAGAAGACAATGGGGGCCTCAAATGAGCAAAGGAAAATTGGGGGTGCAAACTGTAACACCCATTGAAATCTGGGCTCCTGTGTGATTGCAGCCTCCTTCTCCTCCTCCCCCCTTTGTCTCAGATCTTCCTCTGCCTGGAGTGGAATTGCCAGCCCTGCCCAGCCCTTTTTTCACATTTGCCTTTGCAGCTTGTTCAACCAGTTGGTGATGGGAAGCAGTTCCGTGTAGGATGTTTTGCATGGAATTTCCCTCATGATATTCCCAGCTGACTTGGGAGGCTCAGCAGTGCCTTGCAGGAGGTAAAGCAGCCCTGTTCCATCTGGGAGGGGGAAGAAGATGGAGCCCTGGAGAAAAGAGGAGCATTTCAGGCAATATTTTTCATTGTTCCAAGTCATCCCCAACTGAGATGGTCACATCTTCCATGATTGAGGCTTCTCAGGAAAGTTTTAGGAGAACGATTTTTCTCAACCCGCTTTTGCAAGAGTTCTGAAGAGTCAAACTAGCTAAAACAAGCATTCTCTGATCATGTGATAGGCAGCTGTGATGTGCTGCTTCTCCAAATGGTTGACTCAATTAAGCTTCTCCAGGACAAGCATGGTGGACCTAGGGCCAGACAGCAGAAAACTGGATGACCCTGCTCATAAGCAGCTATCCAAATCCACTGCTTTAAACACTATTAGGTAGCTAAGGCTAAATCAGAGCCCTGGGATCTCCAAAGAGTAGCTAGTCTAACTGGACAAGCCATTGCAGGCCTTCTGCTATGGAGAGTTTGGGAGATACCCTAAGAAGGCCAGGAACCGCTTCCATCCCAAGGGCTGTTGTGGGGCCACCCATGGAAGTTTTTTCCCTGGATTCAGCCTTTCTACCTTGGTTACATCTGGCCCAGAGGTGAAATGCTCCCGGTTCGGACCGGATCGCCCGATCCGGTAGCGATGGCGGCGGGTGGTTCAGAGAACTGGTAGCAAAAATCCCTGCGTGCCCTCCTCCCGTGCCCAGCTGAGCTGCGCGATCATCGGAGGCTTTTTTTTTTAACTTTTAAAAGCATCTTTTCTATAACCTCTTCGGCCGAAAAAATGCTTTTAAAAGTAAAAAAAAAAAGCTGATGATAGGCTTTTTGTCAGCTGGGATCATCAGAGGCTTTTGAAAGCATTTTTTCTACAACCTCTTTGGCCGAAGAGGTAGAAAAAATGCTTTTAAAAGTAAAAAAAAAAAAAAGTTGACTACGCCCACTGTCACATTACCCTCCCATACCAAGCCACGCCCACAGAACTGATAGTAACAAATTTTACATTTCACCACTGATCTGGCCTTTTTTGCATGTTAATTCTCAGTTTATTGTGGTTCACCCTCTACTTGAAAGGTGTGAAGTTTCCATCCAAGCTACCATGAAGAGCACTAAAGAACCACAACAAAAATATAGGGGCCAAAAATGCTGCTGGTGAACAAGAAGCATCTGTAGTAGCAGCAACCACAGAATTACTTTCTGTTCAAGCAAAGCTTCGATGGGGCTCATGCACAAAAGAAACAGGGTTGATCAGGCTCCAGGCTTTTGTGGGCAGTGTGGATCTAATAAAATGGCAATTGAATGTACAAAGAAATGCAATACAACAACCCTAATCCAACCCAGCTTCTGAGGTCCCCAGTACCCCCCTCTTTTTGCTGTTTGTTTCTGGGATACCTGGTCCTTCTTGTTTTCTACATTCATAGCCAGAGGCCTGTATGTGACTTCATAGGGCTTGTTCTGTTGGTGGGCTTCCACCCTGACATACTCTGGCCCTTTCCACTGCTCTCCCTCAATAATGGGCCGCAACATCCATGGTTGGTTAGTCTTGTTGGATAGCATGATGGTCTGTGTCTGCTTTCCACGCACCTGGCATATGAAATTCACCACCTGTAAGAAATTGTGGAAGAGCCATGTTAGTTTATGGTAGTCAGGAGGAGTCTGACACATTTTTAAGTCACTTTTACTAAAAGATGAGCACTAAAAATATTTCTGAATTTTATTTACAAGGAAGAATCCCTTCTCTTCATTCACCCCACTGTTGGGGGACTTAACATGCGTGGATGGTTTGACCTCCCCTCTGAAGATATCAAGAAAAAAAGGAGCCAGAGTGATCCAGAGAGACCACCTTCCCATTTTTGCACTAAATTCTTACAGGTGTTTTTTTAAAAATCTCCCCCTCCCCTTCACAAACAATGCTGTTTTATTACTTGAGATATCTGAGTGCCTTCATGTGGATAAGGAAATCTGTCCACTTATCAGATTTGTGAGCTGCCATTATCTTCAGGATCTTCTGGTAATTGACCAATTTCATGCTCATGCATTTCATCTAATGTATGACCTTTCGGAAAATTGTCATGTAGATCCAAAGTAGGAGCACTTCTGCCAAAATGGATACAATACTGATGGCATGCTAGGAGCAGACTCACACAATGGCTGCCATCAAAGAGAAAAACAGACATACAAGAGGGTAAGGGGTTAGGGTTAGGGTTAGGGTTAGGGTTAGTCAGAACTGAAAGAAATGATTCAAGCACTGCATGGTGACTTCAAAGAAGTTAAAGGAAAAATAGGGAAAGGAGATGATAGACTAAAGAAAGTAGAAGATAAACTAGAGAAAGTTCAACAAATGACGATAAATGAACAACGTATACAGAAAGAAGAAAGTGAATGAAGTTGATAGACTTACATTGGCAGATAAAAAAAACAAGGGCAGATAAAACATTGGCAGATAAAACATACAATTCCCTGTTTAACTAGGGAATTGTAATAATTGAGATAATTGTATATTGTGTTGAAAACAGAAATGGTTGAGTTGTGGTTTGGAGGAATATAGGGAAAATTATTTGGTTTATTATTGGTAAATATAATTAATTGATTTGTAAGAAATTGGACTGCATGGAAATAATTGGAATATTCATGTTCATATTGATTAATATACAAAAAAGATAGTTATATAACTAATTGATTTATGTTAAAATGTTGAATTTGTATTAATTGTAATATTACATAATTAACCAATGTGAGGATGGATATAAAAATAGATGCCAATGGGAAGTGGTATAATATAAAATAGAAGGGAAAAATTGAATTTGATTAAGATTAGAAATGAGGATGAAGGATAATATTGGTTTTTTTTTTTAAATAGATGAGGAATAAATATGGCAAAAAGGAAATATAGAAGTTGTAAAATTAATTGAAATGACTAAACACTGTTAAAATTTGTGAACCGGCCAAATACTCTGTTCAAAAGAAATACATTGTATGTTTGTTAGTCTAAAAAATTAAAAAAAAACTTTTTATAAAAAACAAAAAAGGTACTCCGGTGCATCTTATACTCCGAAAAATACATCTTATACTCTGAAAAATACGGTAAATAAGATGAAAATTGTTAGTATATGTATGAAGAAAATAATGATATTTGATGTCAATATGGTATTATTACTAAAAGATACCAAGAAGAAAATGGAGAGTTTTATAATATTTAAATGTTTAATGTATTATAATATTAATGCTAACATGAATGTGAAAGATGTGATGAATGAGGAACGATGTAGCACAGAGATGTTTGTACCCAGAAGGAAAGATGGAAGCATAAGGAAAGATGGATTGTTTTATCTTTGTTTTTAAAGAATAAAACACTTTTTTAAAAAAACAGGGTAAGTGGGAAGGAGATGGCCTTGAAAAGAAATTCAGCAGCCGCCGTATAAACTTCACATTGAGTCAGCTAAACAAGTGGGAACAAGGGAAAACCCCAAGAACGCCACAACTTGATTCTCTTTGCTATAAGAGGGGATCGAGAGAATTTCTGTCAGGTTTTCAAAATTCTTATACTCTGTAACAATAAAAGAGTTTATGCAGTTTGTTTCTGACTAGGCCTTCAAAAGGCTTCCAACCCCACCCTGTTTCTGTAGGTATCTCAATTACTTTAGCTCAGCTTGAGATACACTTGCAGCCCCTGCCAGTTTTATGCTCTAAGCAGGCCTGTGGAATCTGTGGAGCCCCAGGTGCAATGCTGAAAATCAAGTTGAGGCTGAGTCCCATTCTTCACTTTTCAACACGTCTCTTTTAAGAAAATTCAAGATCGATCATTGAAGGAACCAAAGGGGTATCTATGGCTTGTAGATGCTATCTTGAGAGAAACTAGGGACTAATGAGCAGTAAACAAATGCACAAATCTTCACATTTCAATGTCCCGTTCTGAAGAGTGTGTACAGTATTATTAAAACCAAAAGCAACACTACCTGACCTACATCCCCCTTTTTGATCACCTCCTCTTCAAGGAGGAAGAATGAGTTTGTCCCCTCATTGCATAAAGACTGAGAAGGCTCCAGCCCTCCTATGGCTACGGCAGCTATAGACTCGGGACCTTCCCAACTCTGGTACAGAGGTGTCCTCCACATCAAAGGCTGGAGATATGCTGATGGGATGAGTATGACTTTGAAGAGGCTGCATCAGAGACTGAGTAGACGGAGAGAAACCATCTCTGTTTTAGTCTCTGTTCTGATGGCTCCTTTTGCCAAGATTCCTGTAGCTTGACTTACATTACATTCAAGTTCCAGGAATGTCAAGTTCCATTTACACTTTAGACTGGATTTGGACCATTGCTGTTGCCCAGGTATTCCCAGCTCAAGGTACCCCTCCAGTCACCTCTTTGACAGGTGGGACGCTCACACACAATCCACTCAGTGTGAGCCTCACGGGTTCTCCGCCTTGGATGTGACATGGGAGGTTTTCATAGCAGATGTCCTGACTCTGCTCACAAGGGTGGAAGGTCACTTCAAAGGGGACACTTGTTCCTGGAGAAATGTAACCTTCTGTAGGTTTGATGGAGAAGTCTGGTCTGAAGCGTTTGGTATCCCATCGGAAGCTTTGAAAGAAAAGGAAAATGGTTTCCCTCAGGAGTTGTGCACATTCAGGAAACTCTGGATGGCTTAAGACAGGAGTCTCCAAACTTGGCAACTTTATGAGTTGTGGACTCCCAGAATTCCTCAGCCAGCCAGCTAGCTTCCTCTGCCTTCTTCACCCCCACCCCCCCTGCATTGCAAAATGCCAGAAAGTCTTGGGAACCAGTCGGGGAGTGGGGGGAATAAGTGGTATTAGAGGACAGATGCTGAGAAAGCTGCAAGATAAGGGCTCCTAGCAATGCCACAGTCCTGTGGAAGTGATTTGCCCTCGCCTAAGATTCTCCACTCTAGCAAAGCAGGGATTTCTGGTGGCTTCTTGCAAAAACATTGGTGGTCTCTGATGGGGCAACTTGGTTGAGATTAACCAAATTTGGCACCAGCATTTGTCGTGCAAGGATCTAAAGTAAAATTAGAGTAGCCTAGCAGGCAAACTTGCATTAGGATGATGTAAGGCTTGTGGTTTCCATTTGTTAAAACTGAATGTGTGTCTCTTCCTTCTAAGTATCACACCTATCAGAAATTCCCAAAGGCTCACATTTACATACTCCAAATCCACAATTAATCAAATAACACACCAGAAGCCATTCAATCCCCTAGCTAAAAGCTGAGCCTCCCCATGTTCGGGAAAATAGTGTTTTAACCAATTTCTGAAAAATCATGCAAGAATTCCACCTAACCCAAAATTTGTGTAGGGCAAAGGACAGCCATTGAGAGACCTCAAGACCTCATGCAAGAGGAAAAGGTCTTCATTGCGGCTGGTCATCTGGTAGGGGTAGGGTGGAAAGAGAACAAGAGCTCCAGTCATTATCCCTTTGAACTGGACCCAGCAGTGGAGGTTGCTGCAGCTAGGAAGGCTCCTGAGTCAGGTAGCTACACTCCCTCCTTTGGCATCCTTTCTTTAATGAAAGGACGGAAGAGATTGCCACATGAAATGGTGAGTTCTCCTTTGTTAGAAGTCTACAAAAACTGAATGATCATCTGTAGGATCAAGGAAGATCTTCAGCTCTTTTCTTGTAAAGCCTGGTTTCCATATCCTTCAATATGATAATCTACTGAAGTAGCTCCAGTCTGTCATTGGTCTTTTGGAAATGTCATACCCAGGACCACAACCAGGACTCTGAATAGTGGCTGACTGTGACAGAAAAGAATGGAGTAATTACTTCCGTATTTTGTCTCTTGCACTCCAAGAAAAATTTGTTCTTTTAGCCGTTGACTCAAACCTATCTAGTAGCTCTTTTTGAATCTGCTATCTTTATCTATAGGTAGTCATTGACGTATGACTGTAATTAAGCCTGGCAATTACAATAATAAATCCTGATAGTTGTACCGTGGCTCACCATATGACCTCACTCATTTTTACAACCTTTTTTGCAGCAGTCATTAAGGAAATATGACAATCAAACGTAGCGGTCATTAAGTGAACCCATTATTTGCTATGGGCAATATTTGTTTTAATGACATTCATTAATTCTACAATAGGGTAGAATTTGAGCAAGTAGTTTAACCCATACAATTCAATATTTCCTTAAAGCTTCAAAATATTTATTTCTACATATCTACAAGTATTTTTGGCCAAGCTATATAAAATCCCAAATATTTAACATAATTAGGGATCACTAACTGTACTGATATGTTAGGATCCACGGGAAGTAAGCAAAATTTATAAATCTTATATCAATCTTGTCAGCCCATAAGGTAGCCAAACTATTTATAAAGCTTATTATAGCTCCATGGTGTTCCTCATATCTCAGATAGAGGAGTCCAATTCACAGCTAAGTTCTGCAGGGAGTTCATGAAATCCATTGGGTCCTCACAGGGACTTAGCTTGGCCTTTCATCTGAACACTAATGGAGCCATGAATGCCATGGTTGAGCAATATTTAAGATGCTATGTAAACTTGAACAGACCAATTGGGCAGAACTGCTGCCTTTTGCCGAGGTAGCATACAAAAACGCAATGCACAGTAGCACTGGGCTAACCCCTTTCCAATCACTAGTGGCATGGAATTTGTCCCCATGCCCAAGCTCCCTAGGGAGTCACCTTCCTCCATGTCCTTGGTCAAATGGATGGAGTCCCTGAAAAAAGCCTGGGAAAATGCAAAACAAGCTCTCCAAGAAGTGGCAAAAGCCCATAAAGCGCAAGCCGATAAAATATCGATTATCTCACAAGCCTTTCCAAGTAGGGAATAAGGTTTACCTCACAACTAAGTATTTGAGGCTAAAGCTCCCCTGCAAGAAGCTAGGACCAAAGTTCATAGGGCCCTTCCCAATAGTGAGTGATTAACCCTGTTACAATACAACTGAAACGTCCCCACCTGCTAGGGAAAGTACATCCATTTTTTCACAGCAGCTTGTTAAAACCAGCAGTAGACTCCCAGCTGAGGCAATTAGACCGGGCAGCACCAAAACCGATCATAGTGCAAGGGGAAATGCATTATGAGATAAAGAGGATTTTGGATTCCAGATTCACAGGGGGAGGTTGCAATACTTAGTACAGTGGAAGGGATATTTACATTCCAAAACCATGTGGGTTTTGGTAAACCTGGGATGCAAAGGCAGACAGACTAGTCAGGCAGTTTCACGAAAAGTACCCTTGAAAGCCAAAGGGGTCTCCAGGGGGAGGGAGAGGTGGTTGATTGAACACTAATTAACCTCAATTTGGTTTTCTTTCTCTTTCAGGAGTACACAACGAGTAAAGGGGGAAGGTCTGACTGTCAATTCTGAAGCAAACCTGGCTGAGGCAATCTTTGTGGCTTCAAGGTTGCCACAAGGGAGAGGACAGGGAGGGGGGAATAGTTAACTGGGGCTTGCAGTCAAAGCAAAAAGTTTTCCTCTGGGAACCAAGATGGCTGGGAGAGGAGGAGTGAAGTAACCGAGTAACTGGCCAGCACCTCTATTGGACAATGTGATTAATGATTTGAGGGAAGGGGAAAATTTTCACTTTTTAATTAGGTGAAAACTGTGGGAACTTTCAGAGTCAGTTTTCACCAGTTGTGCCAGTATGATGTATCCAATAAATTGTTCTCTGATGAATCTGCCTTAGAGTTCTACTTTCAATGGGTGCACTACTTGGAACCCTGACACCGGGACCCTTTAGCATATCAGAAGAGCTTGCAAACTGCAGAGCCCCAAATCCGTCCCTACTGTGGAGTCTATTCACACTTATACATGCAGGTAACACTACAGAAACACATACACAATTGAACTCCTAAGGGCTGGGGCTCCTCCCCCCCCTTTTGTTTCCTGTCATCTCTGTGATGTCCCCTAGAAATGCCTTTCCGTCCCTTCCTGGTGCCCCCCCAACACACTCTTGCCTGTCTGCCTCCGCAGTGGCCATGGTGGCTGCTACTCCCGCTTCCCCTTCTGTCCCCTCCAGAACTGGTGACAGATCTGCACGGCTCCCAGCAGCGGGATGCCTTCACACTGCAGCTTTTTATAACTCAGTCCCCGGCCTCTTCTGCATGACCTGCCAGAACCATGCTCGGGAGCCATCCAATTGGTCAGAAAGTGCAGCCCCTTTAAAAAAATTTGCAGAGCAGCTGCACTGCTCTAAAAAAATTTTTTGCATCACACACTGCCCAACCAACAGCCCCTGTGATCATCCTGCCTATCGCCAATCACACACTGCCTGTGCATCACCAATGCTTCTGCCTGCCACCTGGTTGGCTATGGGTTATTGGTCCCATGCAGCACAATGCCTGAGTCAAATGGTGTCTGGGCAAATGGACAGGGACAAAGGGCAAGGGCGGAGGGCCAGGGTCCCATCGGCGGTGGAGAATAGCCAGGGGAGGGCCAATGGAAGTGAAAGCTGGCTGTGAATTGTGGCCAATGGTCGGTGCCTAAATGTTCCATTCCAGGCCAGGAGGGGCACAAGAGCCAGTGAAGAAGCCCCTTGATAGGGCTGGCTGGCTTACCCCACTCCAAGATCTCCGGAGTTCTGCATCACAATGCGCCGAGAAGCCTGGCTCCGCAGCACCACAGCTCCAAAAGGGATGTGATCCTGATCCAGGTGGACTTCAATGCCCTGGCAGCAGCCTTGCACAATGAAGAGGGAGTGCAGAACCCCCTGGCATTCGAGCAGAACCTCCTCGGAGAAGGGCAGGATGCGGCTCTTCGGACTGAATGTCACCTCCACGTGACAGGTGCCCCCCTGAGGCTTCAAGGTAATTTCACCACTGGGAGACATAGTGAGCACCTGTCCAAAGAAAAAGTCCAGTGGAAAAGTCCTACCTGATGCGGGATGCTCCTCGCCTGCAAAGAGTCCCAACTGGCCAATCTTGCGTCCAGCAGGACTGCAGGACAGGCAGATGTTCAACTGGAGAGATGTTTTCAGTGGGAGAGATAGCTGGTCTTCCTCCAGATGCATGGACAATGGTCTGGCTCCAAACAAATTCCGAGTTTGGGCTCTGCTGTTGCCCCAGAGACCAGGAGGCCCACCGTGCACTGTTTACCCAGCATTCTGCTCCTCCTCCTTTCCCCACAGAAAATGGAACTTTACATGCAGATTTTTACCCCACGGGAGGCCCACCCTCAGTTCTACCAAAGTCAAGAGTGGCAGCAGCAAGCAGGAAAGGTCAGCAGGGCAGCCCAGCTTTCTCAGGAAGCTGCTTCCAATCAAGCTGCACTAGTAACTTGGCCACTGCTTCCCCAGCTGGACTCACCCATACCCTGTGCCTCTTGGTCTTCAGCTCTGCCTCTGCCACTGGGCACTCTCTCTTGTTGGCCACCCAAATGAAAAGCCCCTTCCCTGCCAGGGCTTGAAAGGAGGGGAGAACCCAGGCTCCAGGAAGGCCTGTGCTCCGTGCCATATGATGCCCTTCACCCAGGAACCTCTATTTCTTGGCCATGTCTGAACAGGAACAGCCTCTTGAATCCCCTGAGGCAGGAGTGCCCACCGGCCGCTCACTCTGCTGAGGCCCTCCCGGGCACCATCTCAGAAGGGACAAGTCCTACCTTTTCTTCCTGCAACTCTGGGATGGAAGCCACAAAACTTAGACTGAACGTGACAAAGAGGATACTGTTGTTCACTAGTGTGACTCCCTTCTTCACAATGTGCCCTGGAGGGATAGCTCCGAATTTCAGCACTTTCTGGGCAGGCTCCACAACGTCTATCTATGGGTGGAAACAGACGGGACTAAGGAAGAGAATAAGTGGAATGAATTGGGGGCGAGTGGGGAAGAGAAAGAAGGGGGAGGAGATCAGAGGGCTGAACCAGGGAGGGAAAGGCTCAATGGGGTCCTGTCCTGGGCCTGTTGCAGTCAGGGTGGGTTCCTGATGTACTGATTTGGTCCAGCTCTCTCTCTCTCTCTCTCTCTCTCTCTCTCTCTCTCTCTCTCTCTCTTTCCTTCTTCTTTCCTTCCTTCCTTTTTTTGGGAAACATCACAGCACAATATCAGCAACACTCTGAAAAAGCTTTCTAGGCCCAAATGTTGGTGCTTTGAGCTGGCCAAATTACTCAGAAACAGCTGCAGATTATTCTTCAAAAGTCCCAAATCTTCTTCTTTAAAAAAAAAAAATGTCAAGCTCCACTCTCATGAATGTGCAAGCTCTTTTCAGTTGTGTGCATAGAAGATCAGGACCATTTAGCAGACACATACACACACACACGCACACACACCTTATCTTTAGGTGACTACTGTGAGGGTAAGGAGCAGCTCCTAAAAACCTAGTTCCTTGCTTACAATTCAGACTTCTCAAAGCTGCAGGAGCAACCAGGCAGGAGGTGCTGAAACCCCTCACCCACAGAAGAAGCACCCTGAGCAGCAGGTTGTGAACCCCAAATCTCATTCTCTATCTCCCTTTTCTTTCTAGGAGCCTGCCTAATCTCACCTTCATCTCAACGCCCTTCCCAAAGAGCTCCACAGTCCGCTGTAAGATCCCATTTATTTCAAAGGTGATGATTTCATGGTAGGAAATGGCTTCTCGGGGATAGAAGCTGATGGGAATCTCCGCCTTTTCTCCAGGATTTAGAACTTCAGAACGGAAACCGATCTCAAGGTAGGCTGTGTTAGTGAACAAGCACTCCACACTTTGAAGAGATGAGGAGAAGATGGTTAATTGGCTTTGCAAATTGTACTGGGAACACCTGACTTCTGTTGCCATCAGAGTTTCCAAAACTAAAAAATCTAAATAAACCAGCATTTAATCCCACGTGTGTTAAAATTAGGTTTATTTCCCCAAAGTGATTTGTCCTGCATTATAAGACTTCAAAATCTCACTGGCCCCTTCCCAAATTGGCCAATTCCAAGAGGAGAAAGGGGTTGAGACTGTGGAAAGACAAGGAGCCTGCTGGTTTTGAATCCAGCACCTTCCAGCCTTGTAAGTTCCTGGCATGTCCAGGGCTCTTGTGACACAAGAGCAGAAGCCAGGGCAGCCAATGGATTTGGGCCCCAAGGTGCCATTTGGGAAATAAGAGCTTCAAGGGGGAGAAAGCTGACAGAGATTGAAGGACTCCTGGAGAACTTTTAATACATTGTCTTTGTAATCCTTTGCAATAAAACCATTTTGTGTTTGTTTGGGAATGTCGATGGACAGACGGATGGGAGTGAGTGAGTGCTGAGTTCATCCTTGATGTGCATTCTCCTCACACATCAACCTATTGTTCGATCCCATCAGTTCTCACCTCAAGAGGCTGCAACTCACCTGGCTTTCCTGCTGTCTTTATTAGTGATCACCAAAATTCTCTTGGAAATGGGCATCCCAGGTTGGTAGATAAAACAGTTGCCAAAGTCCACTCTGAGGGACGAGAAATGGATGCTGGGAGCCAACACTGAGCCTCGCAAAACACATGTAAATGTGGGGCCATGGCTTATCTACAAAAAAAGGAAGACACGGTCTCAGCAGAGCAGAGAACCTGGCCTTCTTCAAAGAGGCTTTATCATTTACTTTACCATCAGTGACAGTTTATGAATATTGTACTTCCATCGCAGACTGTTTTGCTCTGGATTTCATCAATTAATTTAACATGTTTCATTTTAACAGACATGTTGAGAAATTGAACAACAAAACACGTATACTGTGAGGCTAGCAACACTAGAAACGTAAAAGGTGTAGGCAATGGAAAGGATTCTATTAAGAGTGATCAGATATTCTTACATTTGCAAGCCTATTAATATGTAATGTTATGAGAAAGTTTGATCTCTGGGTAAACCAAGATGTATGAGATTTAAAGTTCATCTGATAAGTTTTAGATCAGTTATGTCCGAGCCAATTGTCCCCATCACTTCTTTGTTAAAAGATATGTCACCCTCAGATCAATGGCTGATATTCTGGAATCAGAAGTATCTGAAACAATGGGGTGTTTGTTGGACGTATGCAGAAAATATTCCATCAATGAGTGGGACATTGTGGGCATCTGAAGAAAGAGGAGCTGGCTGTGGCTGGCTGATTTCTCCGAAGAGATGCAGACTTGCTGCAAGGCTTGGCCACTGCAACACCACAAACAACAGAGCAGGGGTGAAATGCTCCCGGTTCAGACCGGATCGCCCGATCCAGTAGCGATGGCGGTGGGTGGTTTGGAGAACTGGTAGCAGAAATCCCTGCACCCCCCATGCCCAGCTGAGCCGCGCAATCATCAGAGACTTTTTTTTAACTTTTAAAAGCATTTTTTCTACAAATTTTTTTTAAAGTAAAAAAAAAACCTCTGATGATGGCGCGGCTCAGCTGGAATCGTCAGAGCCTTTTAAAAGCATTTTTTCTACAACCTCTTCGGCCGAAGAGGTTGTAGAAAAAATGCTTTTAAAAGAAAAAAAAAGTTGGCTATGCCCACCCAGTCAAGCCACGCCCACAGAACCAGTAGTAACAAATTTTACATTTCACCAGTGCAACAGAGGCACAAATGTGGTTTTGCTGCAAGAAACTAGCTCGGAGACCACCAAAAGCTCATTTATTTCATAGTTGTTGCAGTCAAACAGAGCATTACTATTTTATAAGCCACTTTTTCTTCATGGCATCTTCTTGGTATCCCAAAATCACAGAGGGACCCACTATGTCCATAAATATAAGTGAGCATGTAAAGGATGTAATTGTTATGTTGATGTAAGTTCACTTTGAATGCAGTAACTGCAGAATAGGAATATATTAAAAAAACCAGCTGGATTTAGCTGGGAGCAAGTCTCATTAAAGACAAATGGGGTTCAGTAAATGAGGATAGGCCTGGGACCATGTCTAGATACAGTTTCCCCAGAAAGAGACTTCAGCCAGCGGTTTTTTCCCCGTATTTTTATACCTTCTTTTTCATATGCAACAAGGCAGCAAACCTACCCTGCTCCTTTTTGCTCCTCTTTTCCCCATAAAAGCTCTCTGACCCGGTCATTCAGCAGCAAAGTTGGATCTAGTAGCATAAATGGCTGTCCTCCCACTCCAACCAGTACTCCTGCTGGCTGAGAGTGCTTCCTTCCTCCTTGAGCCAGGTTCCCCCCTGGAACTGGTGCTAGACATCCAGGGCTTCATGATACAGCAATGGGCAATGGAAGCCTTCCGGCAAACAGGGCCCCCGCATTCCTACCTGCAGTTTGAGTTCAATGTCCTTTAAGGTGAAGGCCTTCAGCGGGTGGAAGGAGAGTTTGGCCTCTACCCGGTCTCCGGCCTCCACAGCGCCACTCTCTGGGGACAGGGAAAAATACTGCCAGAACTTCTTGGCCTTGCAGAACTCCCAGGAAAAGGTGAAGTTGAATTTGCCCGTGTTCAGGATGGAGAAGTTGCACTCTGCATAATCATTGACTTTCA
Source organism: Masticophis lateralis (assembly GCA_030761175.1). Taxonomy (NCBI): domain Eukaryota; kingdom Metazoa; phylum Chordata; class Lepidosauria; order Squamata; family Colubridae; genus Masticophis; species Masticophis lateralis. The sequence continues at coordinate 26,658,442 of JAUDYJ010000010.1, forward strand.
TCTGTCCAGAGCAGAGAGAAGGCAGTCAGTCACTTCCTCCCCTCCCTCCAGCTGGAATTCCAAGCCAGGTCTGCCAGCCTCCCCTCAAAGCCAGCCCTGCCTTGCATTCCCTCCTCCGCCACCCTTGTCTTCCAAGGCAGGTGGGCCTCCTCACTGCACATCAGCACCTGGCCAGACTTCATGATACAGCAGCTCCCAGCCACAGGCCCTGAGAATGAAAGGATGCTCCACACCAGGGGTGGGTTCTAAATTTTTTTACTACCAGTTCTGTGGGCGTGGCTTATTTTGTGGGCGTGGGTTGGAGGTCATGTGACTGGGTGGACGTGGCTAGCTGATCATGTGACCAGGTGGGCATGGCTATGTGTATAGGAACTACTCAGAGGGCTGAAAAAAGTCATTTCTGACAGGTCCTCGCACTTTTGACTGGTCCTCACACTTATGACCATCCTCACATTTATGCCCATGCAGCATTTTTAACAACCATGTCACTCATTTCACAACTGCTTCTCTTCACCATGATGATAAGATAGGGCAAAAAATGTAAAATGTGAGGACAGTCATAATTTCGAGGACTGGTCAAAAGTGCAAGGACCAGTCAAAAATAACTTTTTCAACCCTCTGAGTAGTCCATATGCATAAAAGGATACAGCAATAGAGAGGGATGAAGGAAGGGAAAGGAAATTAGAGTAGGAGTGAGAGAGGGAGGAAGAGAGGAGGAAAAGGAGAAAGGAAGAGGAAGTAGGGAGGAGAAGAAGAGAGGGAGGAAGAGAAAGTAAGAAGGAAAGAAAAGAGAGAGGTGGTAGGTTTGAGGAGAAAGATTGCTGTACAGTAAAAAAGATGAAAGGGAAGAAAGCCAACCCCAAACAAATAGAAAGATATTAAGATAAAGAATGAATTGTTAAACTTTAAAGAATAAAAAAGAACAAATATGAATAAATAACAATTAGAAACACACATACAAACATACAATGTATTTTCTTTGAACAGAGTATTTGGCCGGTTCACAAATTTAAACAGTGTTTAGTCATTTCAATTAAATTTACAATTTCTATATTTCCTTTTTGCCATATTTATTCCTCATCTATTTTTGTAAAAAACCCTTCATCCTCATGTCTAATCTTAATCAAATTCAATTTTTCCCTTCTATTCTATATTATACCTTTTCCCATTGTCATCTATTTTTATATCCATCCTCACATTGATTAATTATGTAATATTACAGTTGTTTAATACAAATTCAACATTTTAATATAAATCAATTAGTTATATAACTATCTTTTTTGTATATCAATCAATATGAACATGAATATTCCAATTATTTCCATGCAATCCAATTTCTTACAAATCAATTAATTATATTTACCAATAATAATAAACCAAATAATTTCCCCCATATATTCCTCCAAACCACAACTTAACCATTTCTGCTTTCAACACAATATACAATTAATAGTATCTCAATTATTACAATTCCCTAGTTAAATAGAGCTTTTTTTCTTTTGTGTTTTAAAATCTTGAACTCTCCTCTTTTGCCCTAAATTTCCCATTGTTTGCAGTTTTGCCCCTACCTTTTTTGGTGAGGAAAAAGAAAAAGAAATCTCTATCTGCCTCATTTTGTCACGTTGCAGCAAAGACCCTGCTTTACTTTCAGTTTCGTTTTTTCAGCATAGCTAGGGGGAAAAAAACTGCACCAGCACTGTTTGCACCTAGCAAAAAACCCCTGCGCAAAACAGCTGAGAGCAAATCAGCTGAGAGATCCAGAGGCCAATATAATCAACTTGTGCTAACCTATGCTGAAAGGGGCTGTTTTTTCTATTTTTGCAGGAACCGGTCTACTCATATGTTTTCTTTTAACACTGATCAGCTGTAGGGCGGCCCTTTGAAGCCCCGCGGCAAGAATTTAAACAGTTTTTTTCCCTGTAGCCATCAGCTGGGACTCAGGAGGCAGCAATAGATTGGGAGTGGGTGGGATAAGCTAATGGCGACTGGCTGGGAATCAGTTTGGGGGTGTGGCCAGCCAATCTTATTACCGGTTCTCCGAACTATTAAATTTTTTTACTACCGGTTCTTGGGAACCGGGGCGAACCAGGAGCAACCCACCACTGCTCCACACCCAGAGAAAGAGTGGCCCCACAGGAAAGTCCAGGGGGTCTGTGGTTGGGGTTCCTTTGGAGGGAATTCCAGTGCAGACCCTCAGGTATCGAGAGCTCAGCACTTCTGCCTCCATCCTCCAGGGATGTTCTTGTGAAATGCCATATTTCGTGAGGGTCTCAGAATCTGCACACACACACCCTCCCAAGTACACAGGGATGCCGTCCCACCTTCCACCACAATCCTAGCAGGATGGAAGGAGAGGATGTAAGGGGACACCTCAGGATGTAATTAGACTCCAGACCAAGTTGGGTTTTGTTACGCTGGGTGAATGAGTACACAGCAAGCCAGGCAGTGAGTGACAACAGCTCTTTTTATTAGAGTGAGAATCCAGCAACTAACCTGGGGAAACAGCTCTCCTTATATACCCTGCAGCTGTGGTGGTCAGCCAATCAGCTGAGAGCTATTAAGTTCAAACCTTCCTGCCAAAACTATATACATAATACTCCTCCCCTCTCAGAAATCACTTGGAATGGACATTAGCATATGAGCAGGGCGTGTCCGCACCCTAGTTGACCTGCGCAGTTCAGTCGGAGGTGTGGCGTCGAGCAGGTCGGAGTTACTCCCTGTTTCTCCCTGCTCCACTAATGGAACCTCCGAGAATTCATTGTGGGCGGCAACTTCTTTGGCTGGTCGATCTTTCTCGATGGGGTGGCGCTGGATCTCAGGGCCGACAGCTAAGTCCTCTGCTTGACCCAGGCTTCAGTTAGTCCTGGAGTTCTGTTGGTAGTTAGGGAACGGTTCGTCGAAGATTTCTTCTGTGTCGGCAGCTAATCGCTTTTGTAACTGATTGATGTGCCGGCACCAAATCTTCCCATCTCCTATGTCTACCCTATAAGTTTTGGGCCTGGTTACTTCCGTAATTGTCCCGGTGTTCCAGAGGGGCCCCTTCCCATAATTCCTTGCATATACCAGGGTCCCTATTGTGATCTCCCTAAGCCTCTTTCCCTCTGAAATCGTCAGGGGAATAGTTGGGGTATAGCCTGTCCAGGACTCCTTGGATTTTTCTCCCCATTAGAAGTTCCGCTGGGCTTCAGCATGTGGCGGTGCATGGTGTGGCGTGTTGGGCCATTAAGAACCGGTCTATCCTTTCCTGCCAGTCCCCGGGGCCTAGGCGTGAGATGGTTTCCTTAGCTGTTCTCACGAATCTCTCCGCCAATCCATTGCTCGCCGGATGAAACAGGATGGAAAGTACGTGCCTGATCCCCAACTCCGCCAAGTATCCCTCAAACTGCGTGGCCATGAACTGGGGCTCGTTGTCTGAAACTAAGATATCTGGTAGGCCATGGGTGGTGAACAATTGCCTTACCTCATGACTGCGTCGGTGGTAGTGGCTTTCATGAGTGAGTTTCCAACCACTTTGAGAATGCGTTGACGCATTCTCATAAAGACCTGCCCGTGGACTGGGCCAGCAAAATCTATGTAGATCCTGGACCAGGGACCCTGAGGCCACTCCCATTCCCATACCGGTGCTGTAGGCAGGTCTGGCCTAGACTCTTGGCAGGGCTGGCACTTCCCCAGCCACTCAGTGATGTCCTTATCAATTATCCAAACGTAGCTCCTAGCTAACCTCTTCATCCTCACAATCCTGGGGTTGCCCCTCATGCAACAGATTCAACACTTTTTCCCTTAGGCACAAGGGAACAATGACCCGATCACCCCACAATAGGCAATTGTCAGCTCGCTTCTTTTGTTAGCGAAATGTTTGAATTCTCTGCCCTCAGTCTTTTCCGGCCACCCCATCGTGACCCAACTCATGACTTTTCTAACCATATGGTCTTTGGTTGAAACCCTTGCCACTTCTGCTGAAGTGACGGCTCCTGAGTCCAAGACGTCAATCAGCAGGATGGGGATTCCGAGTGTGGGGTCTTCTATCCTGCCCAGTAGCGGGCAATGGCTGAGGGTGTCGGCATTGCCCATGCTCACCCCTGGTCGATGTACCAGGCGATTGGAGTATGCTGCCAGGAAGATGGCCCAGCGTGTCATCCTGGAGACAGGGCTGCCGGGGTGGGGCGGTCCCCAGAAGGGGGCGATGGTCCATGATGAGGTTGAAGTCTCTGCCGAACAAGTACTCATGGAACTTCTTGACTCCTGATACGGGCCTCCTTGTCAAGCTGACTTTAGTTCCGTTCGGTGCTTGAAAGACTCCGGGAGTAGTAGGCAATGGGTACCTCTAGACCGTTCGGTAGTCAGGACAGCCCCCACGCTGAATGGGGACACGTCACAAACTAGAGTGTAGAGTTGTACTGGATTAGAAAACTCTCGGCCGACAGTAGTTTCTTTATGCCAGCCTTCCCCCACACCCATGTGGATTTCTTGGCCAACAGTCTGCGCAGGGGTTCAGCTACTGTTCCCTTGTCTTTTAGGAAGATCGCATAGATATTCAGCAGTCCCAGGAACGCTTATAATCCCGCCTTGTCTTTTCGCCCTAATCTTGCTCTTGGTGGGGTGTATGCCAGTTCCGTCTACCCGATACCCCAAGAATTCCACAGAAGGACCTGCGATCATGCACTTGTTGTGACCCTGAGTCCCGCACTTCTGAACTTCTCTAGAACTTGTCTAAGTCTCCCCCCTAGCTGCAGTTCGTCCTCACCGGTGACAAACACGTCATCAAAATATAGGACCACCCTGTGAATCCCCTGTAATAGTCGCTCCATATTGCTCTGAAACAGTCCAGGGGCTATGCTGACTCCAAATTGGAGTCTGATACACTTGAAAATACCTCTGTGCATAACTATAGTCTGTGCCTCTGCGGTAGCGCCATCTACCGGCAACTGCTGATACGCCTGCACAAGATCAAGTTTTGCGAAGATCTTGCTGGGAGTGCAGCAGATGGTGTACGATCAGAACTGGGTAAGCGCTCTGCTGGAGAGCCTTATTGATCGTACATTTGTAAACAGTGCAGATACGCACAGACCCGTCAGGTTTAACTGGGGTCACTATTGGGGTCTCCCACCGGGCATGATCGACTGGCACTAGTACCCCTTGTTTAATCAATTTGTCCAGTTCGATATCAATTTTTGGCTTTAGGGCAAATGGCACCCTCCTGGGCTTCAACCAGATTGGAGCAATATTGGGGTCGAGGCTAAATGATATAGGGGTCCCCACATACTTGCTGAGCCGCTCATCGAATATGTCCTGGAACTCCTGCATCAGATTGTCTTTCAGGGTGCTTCCCGGGTGCGGGACCGCCTTCTGCTGCCAATAGCCTCCCACTGGCCAGTACGCTCGCACAGAGAGGGCCTCCTCCGGGTGCCGTCAGCCAGACAGTGTCGGCTGGCGACCCCCAGGGGAAGAGCCTTCTCTGTGGCGGCGTCCGCCCTCTGGAATGACCTACCCCCGGAGATACACAGGATATCAGACCTCCGGACCTTTCGTCGGGCCCTTAAAACCCATTTGTTCCAACTAGCTGGGCTGGCTTGATCCCATCCTCTGTTTTAAATTGAAATTGATTTTAAATTGGACTGTTTTAATTATCTGCCAAAAATATTTAATTAATTTTTAATTGGTTTTAATTTTTGTATATCATGTTTTATTCTGGCTGTTCACCGCCCTGAGTCTGCAAGAAGAAGGGCGATTTATAAATTGAAACAAACAAACAAACAAACAAATAAATAAATAAATAAATGTTGCGGACTCTGGTGAATCCATGCCCAGGAGGCTTGGGAGCTTTCCACTGACCATGGTGAGGGGAAGCTTCTCCCAGAATTCCCTGTACTCCACCTGGAACTTGCCGATTCCTTCCACGGGGATGCGGTTCCCCTGGTAATCGCGCAGTCCGAGCCGCTGGTGCCATAGGTGCCGTTTCTGGACGCTGGGGACAGCGTTCTGTAGCTTGTCCCAGGACATGATGGTTATTGGAGATCTGGTGTCAATCTCCATCATGCATTCATGCCCCTCGATTTCAACTGTCGTGTAGGTCTTCTCTCCGGGGAATGTGCAGGTCCGGCCAATTCGAATGGTGCAGGCTTCGAGGTCCTCGGATTTTGCGCCCTTCCTGTGTCCACCATTCTTATTGGTCTTCTTCCATTGCGCCGTCTCTGATTGGCTAGCGTTGTTCCGCGGCTTGTAACTGGGACTCTGCTTGGATCTGCAGACTCTAGCGATGTGACCCTTGCAATCGCATTGCCAGCAAATGGCGTCTTGGAACCTGCAGGTCTGTCGTGGATGGGGTCCCCCACAGCTCACACAGGTATCTCGGTGGCCTCGCCGGTCCTGTCAGTACTGCTTGGTTCAGCAAACCTCTTCTTTCATCTCCCCCTCGCTCTCCATGTATATGGTTTCCTGATGAACCAGGGCTGATCTCTGTGCTGTCCTGACCTGTGTCATCCCCTGTAGTCTCTTGGCCACCTTGATGGAGGATTATTGAGCCCCTGCCTCATCCAGTGCGATTTTCAATGTTAGATTCGTCTTTGCGAGCAACCTCCTCTGCAAGCGAATATCTCTCACTCCGCAGTACTGAGATCTAGATGATCTAGCATCTCATCTAGATCTCGGTACTCACACTGGTTTGCTGCCTTGCACAGGGCAGCGACATATTCGCTGATCAATTCCCCCTCCTGCTGCATTCGTTGCCAGAACTCATATCGCTGGACATATTTCGATGGCATTGGGGTGTAGTGGTCCTTCAGCAGTGTCTGGAGCATTTGCCACAAGATGGTGGGGACTGAGTTCGGCTCTGACAGGGCTTCGGCCATATCGAACACCTTGGGCCCACAATGGCTCAGGAACAGGGTTTTCTTTCGCACCCCCTGTAGATCACTGGCCAGCAGGAAGCATTTGAAGTGGGACATGTTGGGTTGAAAGGCGCTGGCGGTACATAGGCAGACATCGTCTGTTGATTCTCCTGGTATTCTGCTTGCTCACCTGGCTGGATTCGGGGTTTCAGCTTCCTTTCCAGCTCGTGGCTTCAGCTCTTTCCGTGGCTTCTGGCTTCAAAATCCCACCTTTGTCACCAATGTTACATTGAATGAGGACACAGCAAGCCAGGCAGTGAGTGACAACAGCTCTTTTTATTACAGCAAGAATCCAGCAACTAACCTGGGGAAACAGCTCTTCTAATATACCCTGCAGCTGTGGTGGTCAGCCAATCAGCTGAGGGCTATTAAGTTCAAACCTTCCCGCCAAAACGATATACATAGGTTTAATAGTAGAAACAATCATACAGAAAAATTCTTTCTAGATTTCTGTCAGGTAAGGAGGGAATGGTCCCAAGGCAACCATTTTTCTGTGGTACCCAAGGCAACCATTGTACCTTCCTTCAGCATCCACCACCATCACAAACACAAGGACCTACAGAAAAGCTGACATTTTTGGCAACATTAAGTGCCAGCCTCTGGTACCAAAAGTTATTTCAGGCCCCAGATTTTCTTTAAAAATTGACTTTTTTCTTACAAAGTATCAATAATGGACAGTTATGATTGTGTACTTTTGGTGGACTTGTTCATCGATTTGGAAAAAAGATAATATTCTGAATGTGCTCCTGAAATGTGGCAGGCTCCTGAAACAAAGAATTATGAAAGCCCAACAGACTTTTAGCTTCCAAGGAGTTCAGACCCTGGTCTGATCCTTCAAGAGGGAGCAGAAGACTCTGGGCTACCTTTTGGGATGACCATGACTGACAGCTATAAAATCACTGAAACATGATTTCTGACAGTGATGTCAACGTGGCTAGAACCAAGAGAATGGGGCTCCGTTCTTAAAGTTCCAAAATCCCTGATTTGGAAGGTTTTTTAAGTGCTATTGATCAATAGAAAAAGGGGATTCTCCAAGGACTTCGGGGAGCAAAGCAATCCCCCCAAAGGTTCAGAAGAACCCCTTAATTCCAATCAGGGAAAAACCAGCCATCTTGGCTGGCCAGAACACTGATAAACCGAAGAGTGGGAAGCGAAGATTTGAAATAAAGAGATTACATCGGTAAAAGATCAACTGAGAGAACAAAGTTTTGAAAACAGGTATAGTTATTCGCAGAGAAAGTGAAGAGTGAGCAGTGAAAGTGAGACTCTAAACTAAAGCCAGGTGAGCGGCGAGGAAGCAGAGAGAAAGAGCGAATCCATTTTGAATTGACAGTGACAGCGCAAAATAGAAGAATGGTGGAAACGGGAAAAAGCCAGAGGACTTATTGAGAAAAGGACTGTAAAGAATAAAAATTTACGAACCAAATAGAAGCAACGGAACACAGAGTGAGGAGCGACAAAAGAGAAACCGGAGGATTTGGAGAAATAGGAGAGTGTGGATCAGCAAAAAGAACGAAGAAGAAAACTGTCAGGCGGCAGTCATCGGAGAGAGGAAAGGGCAGTCTAATCCCTGTCAGAGATTGAAAACAACCCGACAGACACAATCAAACAGAGTGAGGAGCGACAAAAGAGAAACCGGAGGATTTGGAGAAATAGGAGAGCGTGTATCAGTGAAAAGAACGAAGAAGAAAACTGTCAGGCAATAGTCATTGGAGAGAGGAAAGGGCGGTCTAATTCCTGAAGGAGATTGACTAGTGAATGCCAATACACAAATGGATAGAAGACAAACAGGCTAATTAAGAGCCGGAAAAACTAAACGGACTATAAATTGGCGGATATTTTGAACTTTGAACAGTAGGAATTTAAGACAATTAATGGCAGAAATTTTGAAAACAACCCGACAGACACAATCAAACAAGAGCCGCAAGAGCAAAAAGAAACTGCAGGGTAGAGAGACAACAAATAGTAATTGAATTGACATAGAGTGCTTTTCAGAGGAATTTTGAGACATAATCTTTTATGGTGGTAAATATAAAATATAAATACAAATAATCAAACTAGTATTATATTATATATAGAGAAATAGATAGACTTAGACATTAAGAAATTGATATATTATTGAATATACTTACTGTATTTTTATATATTTAACTATTTGAATTTAAAGTTGATATTGTGTAAAAAATAGAATTTTATATTAATTACATCTATTATCTTGGTCCTTCTTGCCTTTTTTGTTTTTTTTAAATGCTTATATAGATTTAAATATTGATAGATTGATAGAAATTTGATTATATTTACTTACATTTATTCATATACCTAATTATTGATTTTGTATACTGATATTATCTAGTAATAGGTTTAGAATAATTCTACTTACTATTCCAGTGTGCATAAAGTGACTGATACTATTTGTAGTAAATATTGGTATTTAGTAGTTAGAATATTCTATCATTAAGTATTAATCCAGTAATAGATTTAATAACAATAAGGATAAATAGATGAATTGCTGAACTTTAGATTTTTCCCTCTTCTCCAGTGCTGTGGAGTCGGAGTCGGAGTCGAGGAGTCGGAGTCGGAGGAAATTTTGGGTACCTGGAGTCGGAGTCGTAGTTGGCAAACAATGCACCGATTCCGACTCCTACTAAATTTAGATTGGAATTTTAAAAAAAGCAACTTTAAATGTCCCAATTCACAAAAAGTTATAATTAATGACTTCTCTACTCTAAGAATAAAGACCAATGCATGCAGTGCCTCACGTAACCGCAAAACGAACATGTTAAGTGAAGAAGCATGCTTTTCATGTGCTTCACTATATGGCACGCAACGCACAATTAGAAGCGGCAATACTTATACTTTCCATAGTGTTGTGTTCTGCTGTTACAGGGAATGCAGCGCCCATGGGAAACCTAGCCTCTCACTGATAAGGGATTAAGTAAATATGTTTTTTGAAGGACTAGAGACACTTGTATAAGTGAAGGGAATGGAGGGTCAATAGTTCAAGACTGAAGCTGTAAACCATTGGAAAAACTGCTGTCATTCAGCTAAGGCTATAAAAACTTGTAAACTCCGATTGTTAGCTTAAACTTTAAACATGACTATGGGATTCTACTAGGGAAATCATGTTTTATAATAAATGCCCCTTCCTGGATCCTCCCACTGTCCTATCTTCAGCAGCAGATCAGCACACAAAAAGGAGAAGGCAGCAGCTTCTGCCCAACTACCTCTCTCTGCTAGAAGAGATAGTATTAATTGTATATTTCTGAAAGCAGAAATGGTTAAGTTGTGGTTTGGAGGAATATATGGGGGAAATTATTTGGTTTATTATTATTGGTAAATATAATTAATTGATTTGTAAGAAATTGGATTGCATGGAAATAATTGGAATATTCGTGTTCATATTGATTAATATACAAAAAAGGTAGTTATATAACTAATTGATTTATATTAAAATGTTGAATTTATATTAAACAACTGTAATATTACATAATTAATCAATGTGAGGATGGATATAAAAATAGATGACAATGGGAAAAAGTATAATATAGAATAGAAGGGAAAAATTGAATTTGATTAAGATTAGACATGAGGATGAAGGGTAATATTGGTTTTTTACAAAAGTAGATGAGGAATAAATATGGCAAAAAGGAAATATAGAAATTGTAAATTTAATTGAAATGACTAAACACTGTTTAAATTTGTGAACCGGCCAAATACTCTGTTCAAAGAAAATACATTGTATGTTTGTATGTGTGTTTCTAATTATTGTTATTTATTCATATTTGTTCTTTTTTATTCTTTAAAGTTTAACAATTCATTCTTTATCTTAATATCTTTCTATTTGTTTGGGGTTGGCTTTCTTCCCTTTCATCTTTTTTACTGTACAGCAATCTTTCTCCTCAAACCTACCACCTCTCTCTTTTCTTTCCTTCTTACTTTCTCTTCCTCCCCCTCTTCTTCTCCTCCCTACTTCCTCTTCCTTTCTCCTTTTCCTCCTCTCTTCCTCCCTCTCTCACTCCTACTCTAATTTCCTTTCCCTTCCTTCATCCCTCTCTATTGCTGTATCCTTTTATGCATATGGACTACTCAGAGGGCTGAAAAAGTTATTTCTGACTGGTCCTTGCACTTTTGATCAGTCCTTGAACTTATGACTGTCCTCACATTCTACATTTTTGCCCTAGCTTGTCACCATGGTGAAGAGAAGCAGTTGTGAAATGAGTGACACGGTTGTTAAGAATGCTGCACTGGCATAAATGTGAAGATGGTCATAAGTGTGAGGACCAGTCAAAAGTGCGAGGATCTGTCAGAAATGACTTTTTTCAGCCCTCTGAGTAGTCCCTATACACATAGCCATGCCCACCTGGTCAGATGACCTCAAGCCACGCCCACAAAATAAGCCACGCTCACAGACACCCCTGGTTGGGGTTGACTCACCACAACATGAGGAACTGTATTAATGGGTCGCGGCATTAGGAAGGTTGAGAACCACTGGCTTAGAAGAACTTGGTGGAACAGCTTCTTGGATTCAACTGTAAGTGTTTATATTTATTTTAAAACCTGCATGCCTGCTTGTCTGTATGAGGGAAGACATATGTACATGTTTCTGGAAGAAACTGCCCATCCTAGGTTTGTAAGTGTGGTGCAGGAATGTATGAATGTTTATGTATAGTGCAGATTGTTTATATGAGCTGCGTACTAAAATGTAGGCTCTGTGTTGTATGTGTGTGTTCAGTACATGTCTGTGCATGTTTTTCTGTATAGGACAAATCATGTCTAGGTTTAGTGCTGGGATATACAGCTTATTTGTTTGTATAAAGCCATGTACATACAACTTACAAGACTGTGTATGTTGATATTAAAAATCTAATTATATGCCAGTTAGTATAACATATTTTATATTTTAGGGAAAGAGGCATCCTAAACAATGGCAAAAAGACTGCTAACAACAAACACAACAAAATCTACTGTTTATGAGCACTTTGCATTATCAAGTGATGGAAAACATTACGTGTGCCAATGTATTAGAAAAGATGATGATGGTGAAAAACAATATGATGCAAAAATTAGCAGTTTCAGTGGGCCTGATAAAAATGCACCTACAAGAGCATCAAATTTGAAAAGACACTTACAGCGTTTTCATCCCAAAGTGTTAGAAGCCGTGAATGAGAAAGATAGCAATGAAAACATTGCATATACTTCTGTGGCAAAAAACGTTCAGAAATCTACTGGAGAACAATCACAAATAAGAAAATTCTTTATATCTGACAAAGTTACCATAAGGATGACACCAGAAAAATTTAAACACCACATTATTGAAATGGTAGTAAAGAATAGTGTACCACTATCCTTCTTTTCACAGATAGCCTTTTTAGGCCTAAATGGAGAAATGGCAAAAAAAACTTGGTGTTTCTCTGGATAGAGAAAGTATAAGGAAACTTATAATTGAGGAGGCCAAATGTAAAAAGGAAGAACTACAGAAAGTTCTAAAAGGACGTTTTGTCTTCCTAAAAATGGATGCATGCACACGTCACAGAGTCAATTATTTCGCTATTAATGTTAGATTTGTGGATGAAAATAACAAAACAATAACACGGACCCTCGGATTAAAGGACACTCAGGCACATCACACCAGTGATTACCTTCAGAAATTAGTGGAGGGTGTTCTAGAAGATTTTGAAATTAAAAAGGAACAGATTTTATGTGTTGTGACAGATAACACTTCTAATATGTTGAGCACAATTGAGAAGATGAACGCAGATGAAGAAGGTAACAAACAGATATTAGAGTTAGAGGAAGACAGCTCCGCAGGTATTGGAGAAAGTTTAGAAACTGAAGAGAATGCTGACATTTTTTTAGACAACTTTGTTGAAGAAGCATTGAAGCTTGCTACTATTCATCATATGCGATGTGCTGTTCATACACTGCAACTTGCCATAAGAGATGGATTAAAAGAACGCCATGCAGCTACACTAATTGGCAAATTATGGTAAGTAACTGTTGCAGCCAGGGCCCCGAAAACAGATGCAATTTTGAAAAGACATGCAGGAAAAGGAGCCATTTTGGATCAAACAACTCGCTGGGGAAGCACTTATTTAATGAGTCCTTTGGGAGAAGGGCGGTATAGAAATTCAATAAATAAATAAATAAATAAATAAATAAATAAATAATGGTGAAGCGTTTGTTTGAACTTAAAGACTTCATAGAAGAAATGGACAATGAAAATCTTGCATTAACTGCAAGCCAGTGGACACAAACAAAAGAGCTGGAGAACCTTCTTTCTCACCCCTTCACTGTCACCAAGAGGTTGCAATGTGACAATCTAACTCCGGGTAAATTCCTCTTGGAATGGAAGAGCCTGTTATATCGCCTGAACAAAAATGGAGGGTTAACAGCTGAGGGCATTGCATCTTCAATGATGAAAAGAGAGAGTCTTTTGCTGGAAAATGAAATCTTGTTAGCGGCTATTTATGTCAACCCAATGAGCCGACTTTTGTTGAACAGTGAACAGACTGCTACTTGGAAAAAGGCCCTCTATGATGTAGCGGTTCGCATGAAGGGATTACGACCTGAAATACCTCCACAGGAGGATGAAGTTCTTTTAAGCAATAGTGGTAACTCAGGATCATCTTCTTCAAACGAAGAATTAAACTTTCCTTCTTAGACAAATTAGACATTCCTTCTTAGGCAAAATGGAAGTTGCTAAAGGAAAGCGACGTCGCATAAGCATTACAGAACCAGTAAATGTCCAAATAAAAAAATTCCAGCAGGCGTTTTATAAAGCACTAAAAGAAGTTGAAAAGTATGATCGCTCATCAAAACTTACTGTTGAAGAAGCCATCCTTGTTTATCCAGAGATCATTAGTGATGTGGCCAGAATAGTTACTGCAATGCCACCCACCCAAGTCAGTGTCGAAAGATTATTTTCAGCCCTAAAAATAATAAAGTCTGACTTAAGAGCCTCTATGAAAGAGGATCTGGCAGAGGCAATTCTCTTCCTTAGAACTTTACATTGAATTGATTTGCATTTGCTAAGCCTATAACTACATTTCAAGATTAATATAAACCATTTCTAGGTTTTACAGATTTTGTTTTTGGTTCATATAGATAAGCTTTGTTTTTGTTCTAAAACAACCAAATAATGTGGTTTATTTTTGAACTGGTAAAGTTCCTGTTCCTGATGTTTATGCCTGCTGCTACTATCCAGCAACTTGATTAATTAAATTAATAACAAAAAATTAATAAAACTTTGTTGTTTTCATTGTGTTTGTCTTTTGCTTAAACTGTTCAATACAGTAGACTGTTGGCTTCCCAGCCAGTAGTCCTGTGGTAATGACATGTATGTTGCCTTTCTTTCCTTCAAGGAATGTATAAAATACATTCGCATATTAATATAGAGGAGTTGGAGTCGGGGAGTCGGAGTCGGAGTCGGAGTCGGAAGTACAAAAAACTGAGGAGGAGGAGTCGGAACATTTATCTCCTGACTCCACAGCCTAATTGATTCTAATCTCCCTAACTGATTTTCCTACCCCTTATATAACGATATTGAAAAGAGAAATTTGGAAAACTGTATAGAACCCCAAGCAACCATACTAGAAATCATTTGGAAATAGTGATTATACAACAGAAAGTAAATTATAGACCAATCTGGATGAGAACTAAGTAAGATATTCTATATAGAGACACATATTTTAACTTATATATACCTAATAAGTTAAAAATCATTATAGAAGTAGAAATACATTGAACCCATAAGATAGATAAGTGTATGAAAATTTGGGAAAGTGTGAAACAGAAAATAAAGATGACAACAACAGCCCCAACAATGACAATTAAGACAAGTAAAAAGGCAATCTCAAATCAGACATCACTTACAGCCTCACCTGCACAGCAAAAAACAATTGATACAATGCTGATTACAGAGGGAAAAAAAGTTCCTTCCACGTTTAACATACAAAATATCCAATCAGTTTTAGCCATGATACAAGAAGGGATGAATAAAACGCAAGAATCCATAGCTAATAACCACGAAGAAACCCGAAGGAATCATGAAGAACTAAAAACAGATGTGGGAGAAATAAAAGACAATATTAAAAAAATGGACGACAAGATTGAAAGAATACAACAGAAAATTGTCAGAAATGAACAGCGAATTCAGCACATGGAGGCTAAAATGGACCAGATGGATAAGAAGATAGACAACATGGAGCAAAATCAAGCAATATTAAACAAAGAGCGAGAGGACCCAATTACATACCTAGAGATGGAAAAGGCTTCCTTCTATCTCAGGTTTCAAAATATAACTGAAAATAAAGAAGATGATTTGGGAGAACTGATGGCGGGAATTAAAGCGGAGGCTACCCAGAAAGAGAAGGAAGGGATTAGAAGAGAAATAGACAAAATTTACAGAGTACATACAAACTATGCCTGCAGGCATAAGCTACCCAAGGAAGTTCACATCAGATTTGCAAGAAAAACTGTGAAAGAAGAAGTCTATAAAGTAATGAGAGAAGAATCAATTATGTATAAGGGGAAAGAAATAATAACCTTAAAACAGATCCCAAGAAGAATAAGAGAAAACATTAGAGAAAGAGCAAGATTTTTTTGATCAACACTTTATATTAGAAGAAGAACAGGAAAGTAGGTCAGAACCAGACAACAAGACCCAGGAACATCACACGGATGAAATGGAAAGAGAACAAGAAGAAAGGAGAAGAATGGAAAGGGAGAAGATTGAAAGAGAGGGAGTGAGGGAAAAAACACAAATCATAACAAAAAACACAAGAAGGCTCAGAACAACGAACAGATAAAGAAGAATGGAACAGGAATTAAGGCTGATTTCAATTAACATAAACGGATTAAATTTACCAACTAAAAGAACACATACATTCAAAAAACTACAGAAATTAAATATGGATATCATAAACCTGCAAGAAGTTCATATTAAAAAGTAACATCAAAAATTACTGGAAATTCCGGGGGGCTCTGCTGGCACCGAAGGACACCCCTTTGTGATCGCCAGCTCTGGGACTCCGTTAGAGCCTCTAGAACAGCGAAAATCAGCTATCTAGTGGCTTGAAATCTTTCCCACTGAAAGAAGGTGGGAAAGAGAGCTGATGGGTGTGGGTAGAGCTCCACAAGAGCCACAGGTTTCTTTTTAACCTGGGGATTAAAGGGTGAAAGCTCCCCGGAAAGCCCATCATTGCTCCGGACCTGGGATGTTTCTGTTTTAAGCAGAACTAGACGCCACGACCACCCCAGCAACTCAATTTTTAAAAACAAG
Organism: Masticophis lateralis; assembly: GCA_030761175.1. Lineage (NCBI taxonomy): Eukaryota > Metazoa > Chordata > Lepidosauria > Squamata > Colubridae > Masticophis > Masticophis lateralis. Next base: position 26,674,609 of record JAUDYJ010000010.1, read on the forward strand.
AGATTTTTGACTTGAAAGGTGGCAGAGCAAACACAGGAGAAACTAAAATTGCAAGTATTAAACTTTAACTCCGAAAAGCCTATTACCTCCCTCTGAATTTCTATGGGAGAAAGGGAAAGTAAGATGGCATTTGATTCTAATGGGGCATGAAGAAATGAAAGTTAGATACAAAGTATTATGTCGTGTTGAAAGCCGCTGTTTAAAAGAAGAGGATATTTTAAAAGGACAAGGATTTTAAACATTATTTTTTTTAAAAAAAAATACCACCTAAGGATTGGAATAATTGATTTAGTTGCTGGAAAACTATAAAGGGGAAGTTTTATTGGGAAGGAAAAAAAAATGGCTGGCTTTTTTGAAAGTGATGAAGCTTTACTATCATATACATCAGTAAATATGCAAATACTGACTGTGGATCTCTTTAAAGAAATTTTAGAATCATTTACCTCCGCGTTAGTGGAAGGAATCAAGAAGGATTTTACTCAAATTTGCAACAAAGATACAAGTGAAGATATTGTATCGGTATTTCAGATGCCAAGTAACAGTGAGCTGCTGAATGAAGAGGTGGGAGAAGCAATCCAGTTTAATGTGCCTTTGGAAAATGGAATGGATGCCTTTCAAATTAAGAAGGAAAGGCTGAGAGGTCTGAAGGAGCGTAACCAAGAAATACTGGGAGAGGTTTCTCCAAAGGCTTTGATACAGCTAACTGGGAAATTGTCAGGAGGTGTTGGGATTTTTAACATAAGAAGGAGGATTCAAAGTGGAACTTTACAATTTTTTTATAAAAATGGATTCTCAATTGCAGTTAAAGTGGTGAAGAGAACAAGATTGTAAGATACAGCAACTTCAGTTGAAAATTCAAGAATCTATAAAAATAAAAGAAGGCGGAGGAATAAGACGGAAGAAGGTCCGCAAAAAAGTTAGGAAAAAATGGAGATGGAAAAATCCTCCTTGTTGGGGAGGATAGTAATAGTAATAGTGATAATGAAAATGATTGATTATATCTGAATTTAGGGATATGATTGGTTTTGTTCTGAAAAGTTATAGCAAAATCAAGGATTTACTTATATGTAGCGACATGATTTGTTTTGAAAAGTTATATTAAGTAATGTTATGTTTGAATTGTTATGGGCCACTGACCAAACTTTCACTTTTGTCTTGAAGTATATTTTAAGGAATGCTTTGTTGAAGTATTTATATAAGCTGATGGGTTAAAAGAAAAATATTATGGACGTAAAAGTTATGGACAGTGTAGATCATTTAATATAATTATGGGTTAGAAGAAGGATATTACTTAAACCTTTATACTTTGTTTTAAATCACATTAATGTTATATTAAAGAATGTTTTGTTGAAGAATAAATATAAATTTGTGGGTTATAAGGAAAATATAAGTGGTGCAAGGGTGTAGGGAAGGTTTTTATAATATTTTTATAGAAATTAAATAGTGAAGATGGTACTTGATTATACGCAGTGGATTTGTAGAGAATAAGATAAATAAATTTATGTAAAGTTATTAAGTAAGGAATGTTTCCAGGAAGAATCAATATAAGTTTATGGGGTAAAAAGTAAAAATAAGGTTTTTACCACACATTTTATTTGAGATTGGTTAAAATATTTTGTTAATGTGTTAATATATGTAAGGGTTGGAGATGTGATGGTTAATTGTAATTGGGCTTTGATTGTCCAATACTGGAAGAAAGAAGATTTGTTTATCATTGAAGAATGGACAAGAACGAAGTTGGATCGATTACTTTCAAGCAATAATTGGTTTAAATAGTTATATTTAGATATGAACAAGGGGAGTTAAAGTGCAAGAGGGAGATAAAGCTATAGATAATTAGCGTATGTTTTTTTTTTATGTTTGTTAAATGCTATATCCTGTATTTGCTCTGGGAAGTCCGGGGGGGGGAGGAGTGGGGCAGGAGTGGGGAGGAGGGAGGGGAAAATATATGTAAAATTTTTAAAACTTTTCAATAAAAATAAAAAATAAAAAAAATTACTGGAAAACAAACAATTAGGAATATTATTCACCTCATTAGCAGAACAAACATCCAGGAACTAAAAGAAACCCAAAGAGAGTTATTGAACAGACTGATTACAATGTCAGAATTGATAGAAGCAAGGAAAAAACAGAAAAAAAATAAATAAAACACCAGGACCAGAAGGTATACCTTCTGAATTTTATAAAATATATCAATATCCAATGGATGATATTTTATTACAGGTTTTTAATTATGTACTTCTGGAAGCCAAAATTCCCCAATCATGGACTGAAACAAGTATTACACTCATACCTAAGGAAGAATCAGATCTACACAAATTAAAAACTATAGACCAATATCACTCTTAAATGTGGACTACAAACTATTTACACTAATCATTACACAGAGACTGAAAACAATTATTAATCAATACATCCACCCAGACCAGAACAGTTTTATCCCAAGAAGACAGATCAAAAATAACACACGACTAATACTTGATGTCCTCGAATATTACGAACAAAAATCAGATAAACAATTGGCACTAATCTTCCTAGACACACAAAAAGCCTTTGACAATCTCAACTGGAAATTCTTGATATTACAACTGAAGCAATGAAATTTATTTATTTATTTATTTATTTGTTTAGATTTGTATACCGCCCTTCTCCTTGCGGACTCAGGGCGGTGAACAGCCAAATAAAATAGTACACAAAAGTTAAACAATTTCTTTAAAAAAAGCATATAACTTTGGCTAAAAATTAAAACCATTAACCATTAAATATTTAAATTCCTAAATATGATTAAGAAGATTTATTCCACCCAAAAAGCAAAAGTATGGATAAATGGAGAGACAACAGAACAATTTGAAATAGCCAAAGGAGTGAGACGGGATGCTCCCTATCTCCATTATTTTATCACTAGAAATACTATTAAACAAAGTTAGGAAAGATAATGAAATAAAGGGACTAAAAATCAAAAATGAAAAATACAAACTAAAAGCATTTGTCGATGATGTAATATTTATTTTAGAGCAACTAGCACAAACAGGAACAAAATTATTGGCAAAAATAGAACAATATGGAAAGGTAGCCAGACTTAAAATTAACAAACAAAAAACAAAAATATTAACGAAGAACCTCACAAATACACAAGGAAAAGAACTGGAAGACACATTAGGAATACAATTAAGGCAGAATGTAAAATGAAATTGGATATAAATGTGAAATAATACGGGGTCCGCCTAGAGGATCTCTGAAGGGCCCCTTTAACTAGTAAATATAAAAGACAAATACTGGGTTCAAAAAGTTAAACCACAGAATTAACACATTCTACAGTTGGAGAGTTCAAGAATTCAAACCGCAGAGAAATGCAGAACTAACCCACATGGAGTTTCCTGCCTAAAGCAATAAAGGAGGGGGCTAGCTAAAGAGGCAGATCTAAGATACTTCCTGTTTTTGTTAGTATATAGATACATATCTTAAACAAGATCTTTGTTCAGATGTTAGAATTTACATTATGCTATCTGAACCTTTTGGCCAAAATAAATAAAAGCTTTTTCTGATCTCGAAATTCAATTTATTCATTATTTTTCTGCAACACAATAGTAAAAAAAGTAAAATATTTAGGAATTTGGCTCACCAACAAAACATCAACACTTAAGGAAGACAACTACAACAAATTGGCTAAACAAATTAAAAAAGACATAGAAATATGGAGTAAATTACAGCTTTCATTTCTAGGTAAAATTGCTTCCATTAAGATGAATGTCTTACCAAGAATTCTATACCAATTTCAGGTAATTCTGATAAACCCAGGAATTCTATATCTATTTCAGATAATTCCGATAAAGATTTCAACAAAATGATAGCAGACTATATTTGGCAAGGGAAGAGGGCAAGAATTAAATTAAAATATCTCCAAGACACACGAGAGAAAGGCAGACTAGCAAATATATCACAAAGCAACCTCACTCATCTGGATAAGGGACTGGATAGAACTTAAAAATAAACAGATACTGAAGTTAGAAGGTTTTGATCTATTGAAAGGATGGCATGGATTTTTATGGGAGGAAAGAGATAGACACTATGAATACTTCCGGAGACATATAATTAGAGAAACACTTTTAAAGATTTGGCAAGAAATTAGACAAAACCATTACGACAAGATTCCAGAATGGCTCTCAATGATGGAAGCACAAATATCCCAATGCAATGGACACGAATAAAATGAGATCCTACAAGGAATTGTTAAACAGTAAAGGAGAATTAAGATCACGAGAAGAACTGAAAGAACAGGGTACAGACATTGATTGGTGGCCATACCTACAAATTAATCAAGATATAAGATGGACTTGACACAATTTGGATTTCAAAAAGAACCAAATGAATTAGACAAAATTTTATTGGAAACAAATGACAAATTAATAACTAAAATTTATAAATATCTATTAAATTATAAATTGAAAGAGGAGGTGGTTAAGGAAAATATGATTACATGGGCGAAAAATTTTGGTTATAGTATCGAATTAGATAAATGGGAAAAATTATGGAAAGTAAATAGTAAATTAACAATATCTGTACCCTATAAGGAAAACATCTATAAAATGTTCTACAGATGGCACCTCCCCCCTGCACGCCAACAAAAATGTTCCCTAACACCTCTTCAGACTGTTGGAAATGTTAAACCCAAAAAGGAACATACTACCACATTTGGTGGTCTTGCCATAAAGTGAAACGATTCTGGAAAATGGTCAAAAATCAAACAGAAGAAATTACTAGTCAAAGAATACCAATGAAACCAGAAACTTATCTATTAGGAATATTCACAACACACTATGAAAAGGAAATAACATATTTAATAATTCACATTTTAACAGCAGCAAGAATCATTTTTGTACAAAACTGGAAATCGGAAAATACACCATCGGAAGATAAAATAATACTAAAAGTGATGGAGTGCACAGAGATGGATAAACTCACGAAAGAAATGCAAGAAAAAGAGGAAACAGATTACTACCAGAAATGGCAAAAATGGTACGATTGGCTGGAGAAAATAAAAATAAACAAAAATAGGATCACACTAAACGAAATGGATTAATTAGACAGGAATTGAGTACCAACCAAGAAAGCAATAAATTAAAAAGAGAATTCAAAATATCGTTATATAATTAAAGGTGTAGAAATATATATGGAGAAATATAGTTTACCGATGTAACTATTCAAAATACGAGTCATAAGACTCGGTCTACGTTTATTTGTTGTGTATATTGTGTATTGTCATACTTGTACTTGTTTTTCTTTTTTAATTTAAAAAAATTTAAAAAATAAAAAATAAATAAAATCACTGAAACATAAGCTTCTAATCCACAGGGTAAAGGAAGAAAGAGATTCTTGGGGGGGGGGGGATTGAATTGGCCAGGAGACATGCAACTGATCCTTTTATCTCACAGCACTGAAGATGCTGAGTAGGAAGCAATGAAGTGAAGCACACCGAAGAAGGGCTAGTAGCTAGCTTCCTGCATATATGTTCAGGCCAGGTCTGCTCTGCTCATGGCCCTCTCACCTCATGGAAGTGGATCTGCTTTGGATGCTCTGGGTTCAGCTCAGTCACCACCCCGTGGCTTTCTTCACACTTCACAGACACATTCATGGTGTGGCCAATGGCTTTGACATTCAGACAGAGTGGCTGGCTTTTCTTCTTGACATCACAGATGAGGTTAAAATTCACTTCCCCTTCCAAGGTTGGTGTGAAGTAGATGTGAACAGGGAATCTGGTGAGAAAACACATTTGCTGGGTTGAGTTGCCTCTCTGGGCCTGAGATCTGGGTGCCTGTCAGAGCAGTAATTGGGCTGATTTCTGGACTCCTGCCTTGGCTGCACATGATGTGTCTCCTGTTGGTTCTTTATTCTTTGGTGTTTTTACACTGTTTTAATTATTGTTAGCAACCCGGGTAGGGTGAGATAAGCAGCCATATAAATTGGACGAATGAATAAATTAAATAAATAAAATTAATTAATAAATTAATAAGTAAATGCCAAATTTTTAAAATGCTGGTCTCTGGTTCCTGAGCAACTTCCAGTAAAAAAAAATGGATTTATCCAGATCTGCTCTTGATAGCAGGGTGGCTGTTTGTCTCTGTACAAAGTCAGAATTCAAGAAATGAAAGAATTTCATTTAATGATAATTTCATTTAGTGATGTGCACAATAGTTACATCCCTGGACCCTAAAAAAAACCAGGAAGGCCTCAGCAAAAAAACCCCTGTAAAACATTTTTAAAAAGAGAAATACAGGTAGTCCTCAGCTTACGACCACAATTGAGCCCCAAATTTTAGTTACTAAGTGAGACATTTGTTAAATGAATTTTGCCCCATTTTATGACCTTTCTTGTCACAGTTATTAAGTGAATCATTGCAATTGTTAAATTTGCAACACAGTTAAGTGAAACTTGCTTCCCCTTTGACTTTGCTAGTCATAAAGTCACAAAAGGGGATCACAACATCTTGGCACCCTGCAACCATCATAAATATGAGTCAGTTGCCAAGTGTCTGAATTGTGATCATGTGGCCCCCTCAGCCAAATCTGACTGTTTGGCTGATCCTTCCCACAGTGCCCGGCCCTCGTGAAGTCAATCAGAAATGAGAAATCCAATGTAAATAAATGTGCCATAGGAGGCAGGAGAAGACGCCGAGTTGGGTCCAACTCTGCGCAGTCGCCGGGAGTTCCTTCATCAGCTAGCGGCTGAGGGAGAGCGAGGAGAGGAACTGTTTTTCTGCACCTGCGCAGCGCTCACTGGAGCAGCCTGAGGAGTTGAGGTGATGGAGTTTGAGGACATCAAACCAAGTTACATTGGTTCAGCCCTCCACAACAGTCCCAGTTTATCCCATGTCCCCTGCTATAAGCCACACAAATATCAAAGCCACATCAAGCCTCATCTTGGGGGACCGTTTGCCCCCTTTGGCACCCAATTCCCTCTCTCCTTCACCTGGAATGAGGCAGCACTACCCCTTCCATGGGCTGCACGCTGAGGCTGTTGATTCGCCCCTCTGAAAAACGGGAAGCGTCTCGGAAAGCAAAAGTGTAGGCTTTGTTCTCATCATTGTGGATATCAATGCACTCACGAGCTTCATGTCCTGGAAAGAGAGAGGCCTTTGCAGTGTGGAGTTCATCAGGGGTGAAATATAAAATTTGTTACTACCAGTTCTGTGGGCGTGGCTTGGTGGGGGGGTGGTAATGTGACTGGGTGGGCGTGGCCAATTTTTTTTAAACTTTTCAATCCTTTTTTTTAAATGCTTTGAAAAGCCTCTGCCAATCCGGCAACTCAGCTGGGATGGTCAGGGACTTTTCAAAGCATTTTTGAATGCTTTGGCCAAGAGGTTGCAGAAAAAAATGCTTTGAAAAGCCTCTGATGATCCCAGCTGAGCCACGCGATCATCAGAAGCTTTTTTTTACTTTTAAAAGCATTTTTTCGTCAGAAGAGGTTGTAGAAAAAATGCTTTTAAAAATAAAAAAAAAAAGCCTCTGATGATCGTGCGGCTCAGCTGGGCATGGGGAGGGGGCAGGGATTTTTGCTACCGGTTCTCTGAACCACCCGCTGCCATTGCTACCGGATCAGGCGATCCAGTTCAAACTGGGAGCATTTCACCCATGGAGTTCATGGAATTTAGGAATTAAATTTATCCCTTCACTCGAGATAAAATGGCTTGGCAAAAACTTGTGAAACAGATCTTAGTAACTGATTGCAATGTGGCTGCAAAAGAAGGCCAAGGTGCTTTTAAGACGTCCCAGCAGAATTCCTAAATCATGGGAAATGGCTGTTTATTCTGATTTGGAAGGCTCCAATCCTGCCATCGCTGGCACTTCTGGGTAGCACCTACAGAGGATTCCTGGGAAGAGAGACAGGTTTGCCTTTGCGTCCCAAATGAATCTTGAGTCTCAACTTGCCAGAAATTTAGAAATCCCCCTCCTGTTCTATAACTTTTTCCTTTGAATCTACAGGTCAATTTTCGTAAAAATGCTTTCTATGTAATCTGATTGTAAGTAAGGTAGCCTGACTATCTTATGTACACTATGTTAATCCTAGGTGGCTCATGGCACATTCTATAAAACAAAAATGAATACAACCCACAAATGCCGCAACAACCTCAGACCCCACCACAGAGGACAACCTCCCTTACCCCCACCCCCCATTTGTGGGCTTTCTTTGATCCCAGCCAGTGCCAGGGGAAGAAATGGTCTTCACAGTCCTCCAGAGGTCTCAGAGAGTGGAGGCCCTCCTCATTTCAGCCATTCTTTCACTATGGCATTCTTTTTTTTCTCCTCACTTTACACTTTAAAATTACTTGCTGGTTCTCTCAAGCCTTAGCTAAACTTGGTGGAAAGAAAGGTTTGGGGACCAATTGGAATCAGGCAAGGAGACCCCTGTGAGGCTGAAGAGAGATGGCCTGGGGTAGTGGTGGAATTCAATTTTTTTTACTACCGGTTCTGTAGGTATGGCTTGGTGGGCATGGCAGGGAAAGGATACTGCAAAATCTCCATTCCCACCCCACTCTGGGGCCAGCCAGAGAGGGGGTATTTGTTGGTTCTCCGAACTACTCAAAATTGGTTCTTTAGAACCTGTCAGAACCTGCTGAATAGCACCCCTGGCCTGGGGGGCAGTGGGGCTGGTGGGATGCAGGGAAGACACCTTTTGGATTAACTCGCTCAGATGCAAACCCAACCTAATGGTCCTATTTCTCCATTTTGCATTAAATGTATCTAATTTACAATTAGCTCTTTATGAAATAATGTCTTAGAAAGACTCTGGATGCTGGACCTGATAAGAATATCTCAATTAGTAAGATAATCCAATCAGCGGCCTTTGACATAGTAATAATATTGTTGTTATATGAGGGGCTGAAGGCCTGCTAAAATAAAAGAGTTTCAAGAGCTTTCATGAGTGATACAATGAGTTCAAAGACAGCATCCACAAACCACATAAAACTGCTGTGGTTCTCTAAAGAGCTCTCTGACAAACAGAAATGAAAAGGACAATTAAAAAACAAAACAAAACAGGAAAATTGGCCTATAAACAAAAACTGTGTATCATGGCCCAAAGAACACTAAGATTCTGGAGGTCCTACAAAAAGCCAAATGGAGCTTTTCTGCAGGTATCAGAATCCATTTGGTCCCATCAGGGAGCAACCTCCCCAAGGAGAGCATCTCTGCCCTGAAGACCTCATCGCCCATTAAAGGAAGGGAGGGAGGGAGGAAGGAGTGGGAAGCGCAAGTGGGGCTCCTCTTCCAGGTGACCTGGTTTAATATCTGCATTGTGGTTTTCTTTCTGTAGACTTGAAACAGCTGAAGTTTTAAGTCAGTTGCATCAGCTGAAATTTTTACTTATCCCATGAGATCTGCTTTTTAATTACAATGATTACATGTAGTCCTTGACTTGAGCCCAAAATTTCTGTTGTAAAGTGAGACATTTGTTAAGTGAGTTTTGCCCCATTTTATGACATTTCTTCCCCCAGTTGTTAAGTGAATCACTGCTTCCCCATTGACTTTGCTTGTCAGAAGGTTGTAAAAAGTAATCACATGACCCTGGGACACTGCAATGGTCATAAGTATGAACCAGTTGCCAAGCATCTGAATTTTGATCACATGAGCATGGGGATGCAACAAATGTCATAACTGTGAAAAATGGTCAAGTCATTTTTTTCAGTGCCATTGTAATTTTGAATGGTCACTAAATGAATTGTTGTAAGTCAACGACTACGTATATATCAGGATCGAAGTGGAAAGATTACTTCTAGCAGAGCTGATGGAGCTGCCTCACATGCAGTGCAAGCAGGACCCCCAGGACCCCCCAAGCACTCGAGTCCTCCAGGGCTACTCTTACCAATCAGAAGCGACTGGAGGTTCAGGTGGACTTTCTCAAAAGAGACAGCCGGGTCGGTGGTGTGACCCACTAGGAGGAAAGGGACTGTGATATTGTGTTCGGAAATGGTGAAGGTCCAGAAGGATTCAGTAACATCCAGATGCTTGGGAATGAATTCGAATATGATCTAGAGAGGAAAAGACAGGTGCTACGTTCTGGCACAGGGTGGTTCTCACTGTGCAGGATAATGGAACAATAGGGATCCCGAATTTGATGTTTTAATTCCAAAGCCTTTAAAAGTATGTTAGAATTCCAAAACAGCATTTAACTGTTGGATCTTTTAAAGGTTAAATAAGACTTAAAATATTACAATATATTGAAGACTTGGGTAAGTCTTTCACTGATGTGGGAAGGACCACAAAGGGTTTTCTACCAGCTGAGAAGCCTTCCGCCCCCACCTCCAAACTGCTAGAAAGGAGATTAAAGTGGGAGCAAATATTCCAGCATTCAGTATCTGCTCTCTCCCCACCCCCCATGGAGAAAGAGAGCCACAACACCCTCGGGGGAAGAAAGGAAAGAGAGCCCTATGATGGGTTGAACCAGAAGAGGAGCCCAGCAGCTGGGAATTTCCTTCAAGTCGCCATTGGCTACTCCCAGGCAGAAGGGGCTCAGAGCAGCTGTGGTGGAGGGCATGAAGCAGCCAAGGCTGCTGGGCTCAAGCCCCCCTCTTCTGTACACGCACCTCTATCTTCTTCTCTGGCCGGAGGAGTCCCCGCTCGGTGAAACAGATGAAGGCTGGGGGAGTCTTCCTCTCCTCCTGCTGCTCACACCTCCACTGGAAAGAGTAGGCGGCATTGGTGGGGTTCAGGATGGCAAAGCTCCTGCCGTGAAGAGAAGGGGATCATAAGGACCACCTAGCCAGATGTTTCCCTTTTATCAGTTGAAACAGCAAGAATTTAATGTATTCGAAACAAATCTTTACATACAGGAAAGAGTTACAAAACTATGCTTCACTGAGAGATTCAGTTCCATTAGTTGAGGCTGAAACTCCCTGCCCGTTTCAGCTGGACTGGCACAACATAATGGACTGGGTGCCTGAGCTCCATGGGCACACACCTATCAAACTCTTCTTCCCTTTTGTTATGAGATGCCCACCACAGAAAGGAAGTAAGAAACAAAATACTGAGGAATTACAGGCATTGGATAAGAAAAAGGAAAGGAAATCTGGCTAAAATCTCTTGTCTTCGGCCTCCCTTTCTGTCTTTGCAAACTTTTCTTCCTTCCATCACATCCATCCAGGATTTCATGCTCTGCCTTTTTGTTACGTATGGACGTACGGAGCACCCATTTGCATGCCCGCCACTGATTAGCTAATTTAGCGGTGGGAAAAATAAACTGCTATCAGTGGCCAGCAAGACTGCCGGTGTTTTTTAAAAAGAGAGCCCCGGCAGCCTGCCTCTCTCTTGCTCCTGATAGCAGTTGGAAATAAAGTGATGAACGCACTACGGCGTCCCGCCTCTTCTATTTGCATCCCCTATCTAACACTGGCAACAAAGGTGGGATTTTGAAGAGGACAAGAAAAGGGGACAAAGGGCATTGACCTTCACCTCGTGGCATCTGTGGTCATCTTCTAGGAAGGAATGATCTTGCCTGGCAAACAAAATAAAAAAATGATGACCAGCCAAACCTCTGCTGCACCGGCTATCTACGACCCACAGATGGAGGAATGGCACACCTATATGGGATGATTCCAATGTTCCTGGAAGCCAACAACTACCAAGACCTCCCAGACAACAGAAAAGAACCCTCTTCCTCACCTACTGTGGCCCAAAAATTTACAAGATGGCTCAGACCCTCGCATCACCGGCAGACATTGAATCAATGACCTGGTCCATGCTGCAGAATATCCTAAGGGACCATTATGCCCCAATAGTAATGCCAATGGTGAGCTGAAACAAATTTTACCACCAGCGGCAAAGAGAGGGTGAGATCAGTGATTTTGTGGCCAAATTGCGAGAAATTGCAACCGAGTGTGAATTTGTCAATCTGGAGGAGATGATGAAAGATACACTCATCTTGGGGATGAGGGACCTGACCCTACAGAAGAAGCTCCTGATTCGGAGGGGAGCCACCTTCAAAGATGTGGTCAAGGAAGCCAGAGTCACAGAAGCATTCATAATTCCGCTGCCAACATCCGAAAGACCAACGGAGTACATCGCACCCAACGGGAGCCCGACTGGGCCACTGAGGTCCCTGAAAATGATGAAGACAGGGAGGAGGAAGAGGCAGTGAACTGAATATATCCAGAAAGAAGGGTAAGTCAAAGAGGCAATGATTTTAAATAATCCTGTTGCCCAGGGTGCATGGGTTTCCATACTAGATCAGCTTGCCAGTTCAAAGATGCCATATGCCGCTAATGCCAGTGAAAGGGTCATATAGCCGAGATGTGCAGGGCCATCCAGCCTATACCATACCAACCAAGACCCCAGGCTGGTCCAGGGAGGCAAGGACACACAAGACCGGGGCCCCAAAGAAACAAGTGCAGGGAAGAACCCTACCCAGAAGCAAGAGGAATAAATCAAACAACTGTGGGCCACTCAGATGTATGTGATGCTGATAAATCCCTGTAGAGAGGACCCCTTGCAGCATGGTCCTTCTTCACCACTGCGTCATGGCAGACACTGAAGAGCCTCATCCCGACAATGAAGAAAAAACAACTCAAACCGCAAAGCATCACTTTAAATGATTTCCAGGGAAATAACATCCCCGTGCTAGGAAGAACATCAGTGCAAGTCAAGTTCAATGACTTCAGTGGACAGCTCCCCTAATCATCACCAACAATGATAAACCAACTCTACTGGGCCTGGAGTGGTTCAAACCCCTAGGATTAGGGGTCACCGGCATTAACAAAATCAGTGGGAGTGAACAAGATCAACTGCTGGCAAAGTTTGGGGATGTTTTTGACAGAAGGCTAGGCAACTATACAGGAAAACCTATATCTTTTAACCTAGACCCTAGTGTTACCCCAATCAGGCTAAAACCCCGCAGGGTTCCATTTGCTCTTCGGCCCAACTAGATGAGCAATTAGATAAGCTAATTGCCCAGAGGATTCTGGAGCCAATCGACCACGCCACATGGGAGACCCCAATAGTCACCCTGATTAAATCAGATGGGTTGGTGCGTATCTGTGGGGACTATAAATGCATATTAAATAAAGCATTACAACAGAGTGCATACCCCATGCCAGTAATGCAACATCTGCTACATTCAGCAGAAAAATATTTGCCAAATTAAATTTAGCCGAAGCATATCCAAAATTGCCAGTAGATGGTGCAGTCACCGAAGCCCAAACCATTGTGACACACTGCAGGGCATTTAAATGCAACCGATTGCAGTTTGGGGTTAGCGTGGCCTGGGACTATTCCAGAGCATGATGGAGAGCCTTTTACAGGGCATCCCAGGAGTAGTTCTCTATTTTGACTATGTCCTCATGTCAGGGGAGAACAAAGAACAATTGATCAACAGACTGGAACAGACATTGGGCAGATTTCAAAAGAAGGGACTGAAAGTCAAAAAGGAAAAATGCCAAATTGGGGTGAAGAAAATCAAATTCCTGGGATATTTAATTGATGATTCAGGGATCCATCCCATGGATAGTAAAATCAAGACAATTAAAGAGGCCCCAACCCCAAAGAACAAAACTGAACTCCAGACGTTTCTTGGGCTGCTAAATTTTTATAGTATTTTCTTAAAACAGAAAGCCACCATTGCTGAGCCATTACACAAACTACTAGAGAAGACAGCCACGTGGACCTGGGGAAAGAAGGAAGCCCACACATCTGCAACCATTAAAGACTTGTTATCTTCAGACAAGTGTTCTTATTCAATACAATGAAACTCTTTCCCTCATAGTGACTTGCGATGCTTCTCTTTTTGGGGTAGGAGCAGTCCTCAGCCATAGGCTTCCAGACAGCACAGAAGCCCCAGTTGCGTTTTACTCAAAAACATTATCATCCACCAAAAGGAATTACAGCGAATTAGACAGGGAAGCCCTGGCTGCGGTGGCGGGTATTAAACGGTTCCACGAATATGTGTATGGGAGGAAATTTGAACTCATAACGGACCATAAGCTGCTGTTGGGTCTCATTGCTGGGGACCGACAAACACCGAACTACATGCTCCCCAGGATGGCCAGGTGGGTGATTTTCCTGCAAGCTGGTACACAGACCGGGAAAGAACATTACGAACGCTGATGCTCTCAGTAGGTGCCCCGTACCAGAGCTTGTTGCAGACCCAGCTCCAGTCACACAAGTACTACTTATAGACAAAACAGCCCAGTCACCTCCAACAGAATAGCAGAGTATACATGGAAGGATAAATTGTTGTCCAAAGTTTTAAACTGGGTGTTGAGGGGGTGGCCGCAAGAGTAACTGGGTGAAGAGTTCAGAACGTTCCAAACTAAAAAATTAGAACCGTCAACAGGAGCCTGTGTAGCGTGGGGGGCTAATGCCTCCTACTAAAAGGCAGCAATTAACACCAGCTGCCTGTAATTTCTCTGAGTTCAATCCTAGCCAGGCTCAAGGTCGACTCAGCCTTCCATCCTTTCTAAGGTGGGTAAATTGAGGACCCAGTTTGTGGGGGCAATAAGCTGACTTTGTATAAATATACAAAAGTATGAAGGCTACTGCTTAACGCATTGTAAGCCGCCCTGCGTCTCCGGAGAAGGGCGGCATATAAATCAAATTTAAAAAAAAAATAAATAAAAAAAATAAAATAAAAGGGTGCCTATTATGGAGGGGGAGTAGAGTGATTGTGCCAAAGTTCTGGAAACATTACATGTGGGTCACCAGGGGATTGCTCAAATGAATGTGGTTGCCTGGAGCTATATTTGGTGGCCAAACTTGGACAGAGACATTGCAGAATGGGTAGAGACATGCATGCCATGCCAGGAAACCCAGCCAGCTCCACCCCAGGCACCCATTTGGGACTGAGAAATCCCTAAGAGTCCATGGTCAGGGATACATATTGACTTTGCTGGGCTGATGGGGGGACAAGCGTTTCTAATTGTTGTTGACACATATTTAAAATGGCTAGAGCTAGTGATAATGCCCAATCTGACCACAGAAGCAAAGATAAGGGCATTAAGAAAATTGTTTCAATCCATGGGTTACTGGATGTCCTTGTCTCTGACAACGGTCCACAGTTAACTGCAAAAACAATCGAGTCATTCCTAGCAGAGCAAGGAATCAGACATGTCCTGGTTGCCCCATTTAATCCGGCTAGTAATGGTCAGGCAGAATGAATGGTGAGACTGACCAAAGAAACACTCACCAGAATGGGCCCCAGTAACTGGCAGGAAAAAATTGACAAATTCCTCTTAGCCCAACATATCACCCCCAGCACAACCACTAATAAAAGTCCAGCCGAGCTATTAATGGGCCGGAGACTAAGTCATCGTTGAACTGGTTGCATCCCCATTACCATCCAGAGATATCCCTGAACTGAATCCAACAACTCAGGGAGTTCGAAGAAGGGGAATTGGTGTTTGCCCATAATTATACAGGCTATCCCACAAGCAAGGGTAGTAGCTATAACGGGGCCAAAGTCATACCAGGTGGAATTTGAGGATGGCAGGGTATGGAGAAGGCATATTGACCAACTCCAAAATAGATTAGGGGAGACCTGGTTAAGGCAACCCAAAAAATCCACCATCCAGCAAGACCAGGATCCCAGGAGGCCACTAAGTGAGTCTCTGCCCCAAGGAGCAGACAAAACAACAAGTAGAAACCCGTACAATAAAAAAACTGTCCCTAGCTCCAAACCACTCAGAAACCCTAGACTCAAACCTGAGGGAGGACCGCAAACACTTATCTGAGGAACCAGGAGTCCAGTGACGAGATCCAGGAACCGAAGGAGGAGCCAGGGCGGAATCCTCCACATCCATGGAAGTGTTCCAGAAGGTTCCTTCTGAGGACTCAGGAGCGGCAGCAGTCCTGACTGCACAGGCCGCCGGCGCCGGAACAAGTGAACACACAGGTACGGTCACACCTTGAAACACCCCGCCTACCTGTGTGACTACGTTGCCTAATTACAAATGTGATTGGTTGTGCTCTAACAGGAGGGGAGGGTTACGTATTGGCGTACAGAGCATCCATTTGCATGCCCGCCACTGATTGGCTAATCTAGCGGTGGGAAAAATAAACTACTGTCATTGGCCAGCAAGACTGCCAGGGCTCTTTAAAAAGAAAGCCCTGGCAGCCTGCCTCTCTCTTGCTCCTGATAGCAGCTGGAAATAAAGTGCTGAACGGTGCAAATAGAAGAGGTGTTCCGTCTCTTCTATTCGCACCCCCTATCTAACCCTTTTTTTCTTTCCCTCTGTCTGTCTTACATATGTGATTCTGGGCAGCTCACAAAGTTAATACACTCACACACACAAAAGCAAACACTAGCCAAAACCATACAACAAAAGCCATTACAAACATTAAAAGAAATGAAAAACTATTTAAACATAGCAACCATAATTTGAAAAAGTGCAATCCAGCCTGCTAAAGATGTAATCACTTAGCAGGATCCATGCCACCACAATCTCAAGCAAGATGGTAACGCCAAGTCTTTGGTCCCTTCTAAAGGCCAGAAGGGAGGGTAGAAATATTCTTTAAATAAGTCAGATGGCTGAAAGCAGAGTGGATAAAAATCAATGATTTTTTTTTAAAAAATCAAAAAAATCAGATTTTTAAAATTTAAATTGAATTTTTTTTATTTTAATCAGATTTTTTTTATTTAAATCGGATTTTTTAAAATAAAATGCTTTTTGAGGAAAATATATTACCATCCAAAGGTTGTTCCATCTTGAAATAAAGATTAGTTTTTTAATTATGTAGAATAAGGCTGTATATGTTTAATTTTTTTGGTAAATAAATTCCATTAATCCATTCACAATGTCATGCTCTTCCAGAGGTTTTTGTAAGATTATTGGGCAGTTTCTCTGCCTACAAGATATTATCACAGATGCTTGGTTTACTTTTGCAGTTCTTAAAACTGAATTTGACTCAGCAGAGATCACATGCCTCTTCTTCACAGCAAAAATGTTATAACATGAACAGTTGAGAAAAAGACCTTAATCCTATTGTTCTACAAACCTATGAATACAGAATCAAACCCTTCAGTGCTAAGTTTTAAGAAGTTCAGTGAATAGAATAGAATAGAAACAATATTTTTCTGATTTTTTGGAGTGGAATAGATCTGCGCAAGAAGAAAGTGAAACTAAGTGTGAGGAGGAAGGGGCAAGCAGACAAGCAGAACAAAATGAAAGTGAAACTTTCTGAGCACAATACTGCACAGCCACAGACAGACAAGTCTTTGGATCTTTTTGTGTGTATGACCTGAGATTTATCACATTCTTTCCTTGGAGGAAAAAACTTATAATGGCAGCAGGCCGTAAAAGAGACCCAGTTTGGCAATATTTTAATGAAGTTCCTTTACCTATCGGTAAGGCAGGTATGCGTGCAAACTGCAAACACTGCAACAAAGAAATGCAAGGCTTGGTGGCCTGAATGAGGCAACATCATGAGAAATTCTGTGATGAAGATGACCAAAGAAACCCATTTGAACAGGCAGGATCTTCAGGTTGGTAAACATTTTTATTGAATCATATTTCTAAAGACTGCCTTGAACTCTCATGTTTGAGCAAAATTATATTTCTTATTATTACTGCATGTTACTGTCATTTGGTACAGTTATGAGGAAAAGCAAATATTCCTTTTGGGGCAGTGCTGTAAGCAGAAATTGTATAAACAATAAAATAA
Source organism: Masticophis lateralis (assembly GCA_030761175.1). Taxonomy (NCBI): domain Eukaryota; kingdom Metazoa; phylum Chordata; class Lepidosauria; order Squamata; family Colubridae; genus Masticophis; species Masticophis lateralis. The sequence continues at coordinate 26,692,251 of JAUDYJ010000010.1, forward strand.
CAGCACTGACTTTTTTGTTTAGGGGAATTCATGGATTCTGGAAACTATCCACCTTCAAGATCACCATCCTCCTGTTCTACATTTTCAGAGTTATCCATCCAGGATAGTGCTTCATTAGCATCATCATCATTATCAGACACCCACAGCCACATATCACTATCACCTAAAAGAAAGAAAAAACCCTTCCCTCATGGAACCACCATAGATAAGTTTGTGATAAAAACTAACAGATTAGAAAAATAGTTAATTGATGAAAAAATTGCCCAGTTTGTTTATGCAACGAACTCTTCTTTCCATCTGACTGAGAACCCACAGTTCATTAATATGGCTCAGTCACTGAGACCAGGATACAGTCCACCCAGCAGAGCAGATGTTGCAGATAAAGTGTATGACAGAGAAATGGAGCAATGTGCAACAGCTCTGGAGGGTCGTTAACCTAAGTACTGATGGGTGGAGTAATGTCCACAATGATCCTATTGTATGTGCTTGTATAACAACAGAAGAAGGGAAAGTCTTCCTTGCACAATCAATACGTCAGGAAATGCACACACAGCAGAATATTTACAAGAAGTGGCAGTAAAAGCTATAATAACGTGTGAGCAAAAATTCAAATGTCTAGTACGCAGTTTGGTCACAGACAATGCTGCAAATGTATCCAAGATGAGAAGAAATTTAGAAGAGCAGGAAGGGAATACAAAGCTAATACCATATGGTTGCAGTGCTCATTTGCTGCACCTCTTAGCCAAAGACTTAAGTGTTCCAGAAATAAAGACTAATGTTGTTTAAATTGCTAAATACTTCCGTAACAATCATTTTGCTGCAGCAGCTCTGAAAAGGATGGGTGGAACCAAGCTAATGCTCCCACAAGATGTTAGATGGAACTTTGTGGTGGACTGTTTTGAGCAGTATATCAAGAACTGGCCTATTCTGATGACAGTTTGTGAAGAAAATCGAGATAAAATAGATGGCACTGTCACGGCCAAAATCCTCAACGTTGGGCTTAAGAGAAATGTTGAACATATGCTGAGCATCCTGAAACTCATCCTTTAAACAAAATACAGAAAAATAGCTGTTTTATTGTTGATGCTGTTGAAATTTGGAAGGAACTGAGTGAACACTTAAAAACAGAACCATACATGGACAGAATTAAATTACAAGCATTAAAAAAATGAATGGGACAAGTACTGTCTCCAGCTCATTTTTTGGCAAATATTGTTAATATCCAGTATCAGGGTCAAAACTTAAGTGCTGAGGAAGAGGAGTTAGCTATGACATGGGTATCCAGCAATCATCCATCTGTAATGCCAACTATAATAAACTTCAAAGCTAAGGGGAACCATTCAAGAAACATGTTTGCTGAAGATATTTTAAAGAAAGTCACACCAGTGAACTGGTGGAAGTCACTTAAGCATTTGGATTTAGAGACTGTTCAAGTAATGATTTCACTTTTAACAGCAGTAGCTTCTTCTGCAGGTGTTGAAAGAATATTCTCTTCCTTTGGACTCATTCATTCTAAATTGAGAGATCGTTTGGGACCCGATAAAGCAGGAAAGCTTGTTTTTCTTCTCCAGATTATGAACAAAGAAGAAGATGAAGATGACGAGTGAGCTACAGAGGACAGTATTTAAGTTTTTCATGTGTAGGCTGGGCGGACAGTCTAAGTTTCTTAAAATATATATATTTTGTTTAGCCAAATTAGTTCACAAACATGGATGTTTGTTTAAGCAAATAACATATGCTGTAATGTTATTGTTTCAGTTGAATAAATCTATTTAAATTGTTATTATTAAGGTAATGATTATTTTTCTTCTTCCTAAATACAACAGAAAAGTTGTCCAAATATGAATGATTAACCTATGAAACTGGGGATAAAAAACTAATATGAAAAGTTGTCATTCTAAAAATCTTCATCTACTTGCATATTAAAGTTATACCAGCAAGAATTAGTCTTTATGTAGAAAACTATGATTTAAATCAAGCCTTACTGACTAGTGATTTAAATTGTGATTTAAATCAGTTTGATTTAAATCAAATCCACCCAGGCTGAAAGCAACATTATGGCATTGCAATGCCAACCTTACCTTTTTTCTAGGTGCATCACACTATTAGTCATAGACACACACACACCAATGGAGCAGAGTTTGCCATGCAATGCTGGCACCTAGCGTTTGCCATTTAGAAGACAGCAGACACAGATGCATCTTCCCTTTCTCTTTGGGAAACCCTCTTCACCTCATTCAACCTCTTCCTATAAGCTCATCCACCCTTCCTTCATATATTTGCTTGCAACTGGATCCCCATTGATCCTCTCTACCACAAATAATTTCACTTTTGAAATCAGCCCATATTCATTTATCATTCATACATTCTTGACTGGATCTCTTGTTTTACAGAACCACCGTTCGACTGTTATTAACCAAATGGTGTCACCACAGTACACAACTAAACCACTCCAAAATACCCTAAGTAAATCTAAAGCCTCAAAAGAAAAACTTAGGGATAATTTACAACATACAGTGCAACTATGAAACACCAACTAGCACTCAGAAGACATGATAAAAACTCCTTAATTTAACCCTCCAAAGCACTTACAACCATTGCAAAATTTGCACACATATACAACCACACATACACACCCCACGGTCATTTGATTGCTACTAGAGCACTTGGCAATTACTTTGCAGTTTTGACCAGTTGCCAAGTGCCCCTCGACCAAGGCAATTACTATCTGCAATCTCCCTGCGGGCTTCCCCAGAAAGTCAATGGTTTCCACCTGGGTTTCAGCAGAGAGGATTGGGTCTGGGCCTCCCCCAACCCCTTGAGGCACCCCACACTCCTTACTTTACCACACAGCCTCTAGTGCCAAAAGGGCTGGGATTACAGTCATTGAGTGAAGCAGTCATATGATGTCTCACTTAACTTTGCTCAATAACCAAGATTCCAGTCCCAATTGTGGCAGTGAGTCACGGACTATCTCTACATCTACCCACAAATAACTTAAACTAGGGTAGCCATATAAATCAAAAATAAGTAAATAATAAAACACATATTAAGGACAGAAATTAAATCAGCTTATCATAACACACTGTTATTTTATAAAAAAACAACGAGAGATCCATAAGGTATATTGAAATAACCGCCTAAAATTTTACTTGAGTGAATCCCTAAAAACTCTTTCATATTTAAAGGGAAAGGTGTGGACGAACACACGAACAATCCAGCGGGGGAGGGCCAGTGTAGGAAGGAGAGTCTGGAAGAGTCTCTCAAGGGGGGATGGCAAGGGGGGAAAGTTCTACCTCCAGGATTGAAAGGAGGGAATCACCCCACCTTCAGGGTGCTCTCCAGGTTAGCCAAAGCCAAATATGGCTCTGCTGGATGAAGATGATGAAGCTTCCAAATGATCAAAGAACGTTCCTCGGTTGGCTTGAAGCTCACCTGCTGTTCTTGACATGGATTCCCACAGAGCTGAATTCAATCACTTTCGTTTGAGGGTCCAGACTCATCCCTCCTGGTCCTCGCAAGTCTGAATTGCGCCGGTTTGCAGTGATGTAATCAGAGTCTTCCAGCTCAAAGTGGCAATATGGCAGGAGACTCTTCCCTTTCACAGCAACAACGGGGCCCTCCTCATCTAGCTTCAGATTTGGCATACTAGAAAGAAACAAGCCCGTATGAGGAATGAATGCAAAACAAGGGTTTAAGGATGTTCCAAGGCCCACGTATGTGCTTGCTTTGCATTGAAACTCTTTTCGCCTGTCCCTTCATCACCAGGTGCCCAGAGAGAGATGAAAGAGCAGCAGGCATAAATAGAGGTCATGTCATAACATTCTCAAATATTTTTCTACTTGAGCCATCTGGTTTGAAGGTTTGGTGAGCCTGAATTTTCTCAATTTTCAGTCAATCACTGTGCCACTTGGTCACTAGCAAGAGAAGAAAGAAGGTGGCAGGAGAGTTCAGACATTTGAGATGAGAATGCACAATTACAGACTTGAGAGGCTGCTATGATATGAAAAGCCAAAGCCAAAACTGACATCTACTGTAGTTCAAAGATCAAAATGGTACAGTTTTAATATCAGCAAATTTTTAGATGACACCAAGATGGGAGGAAATAGAGAACACTTTGAAAGATAGACTCAAGATTCAGAAGGATCATTACCGACTTGATCACTGAGCCATATCCAGCAAGATGCAGTCCAGGGATGAGAAAAGTCAGGTGCTTAGGCAGGAAAAACCAAATGCATAGATATAGAATGGGCAGTACCTGGTTCAACAGTATTAACTGTGAGGGGATCTAGGAGTTCAAGTGGATCACCAGTTAAGTATTGTGAGATATAAGACCCAAATATTTTAATCTCCACAATTCATAAACAAGCCAGCAATGTGCTGCAGCTGCCAAAATAGCCAATGCAATCCTAAATTACATCAACAGAGATCCCTCTGAGCACAAGATCATGAGGATAGAACTGTTTTATACTGCACTGGTGATCCCACCCTTGGAATACTGCATCCAATTCTGGCCACCACACCACACAATGATGTTGAAGCCTCAGAAAGTGTGCAGAGAAGAGCAACCAAGATGATTAGGGGACCACGATGAACAGTTGCAGGAACTGGGCATGGCTAGTCTAGTGAAGAGAAGGACCAGGGAAGACATGATAGCAGTATTCCATTATTTGAGGGACTGCCACAGAAAGGAAGAGGTCAAGCTATTTTCCAAAGCACCTGAAGGCCAAATAAGGAATAATGGATGAAAGCTGATCAAGGAGAGATTCAATCTGGAAATAAGGTGGAACTTTCTGACAGCGAGAGCAATCAACCAATGGAACAGCTTGCCTTCAAAAGTTGTGGGAGCTTCGTCACTAGAAGTTTTCAAGAAGAGACTAGACTGCCCTCTGTCAGAAATGGTGTAGGGTCTGCTTGGGTGGGGGGTTGGATTAGATGACCTACAAGGTCCCTTCCAACTCTGTTAATCTGTTAAGAATAGTGCTATCAAAGAGAAGGAGGGCTGTCAACAAAGAAGAGGGGATTGACTTAATCGCCAAAGCACCAGAGGGAAGAAATAGAAGTAATTAGTAGAAGCTTGTCAAAAAGAGATACAACCTAAAAGAAAGGAGAAATTTTCTGGCAGTAATCAGTGGAATAGCTTGCCTCCTGGGGCTATGTGTGCTCCATTGCTGGAGGTTTTCAAAAATAGACTGGACAACCATTTGACTGGGATGGCATGAGACTCTTGCCTTGTGGGACAGTTGGACTAGAAGACCTTTGAGATCCCTTCTAGCCTTATGATTCTATAGAATTTTAAAAAAACATATAGCATGATTAAATTGACTATTTTTTGATATAAAGACAGAAGTAGATTCTACACTTGTCCTGTACAGGTGGTCAGGTAGTACCGATAAACAAACTTGGTTACTGCTTTTGTGTGCTGAGTTTTTTTTCCCAGACTTTATGGAACCTGACAAACTAGAGTTTATGCAAGGCCTTGCTTTGTGGAAGCAAAAGTTGGACACTAAAGAAGCAAGAAAGGAAGATACTAGTGCTTTTGGAGTTTGGTGTTGGGGAGAGTCCCGAGAAGACTCTGGACAGCCCAGAACACAAATTAATGGATCATTGACCAAATCAACCCAGAGTTCTCACTTGAGGCAAGTATGTCCATCCAAAGATGTCCTTCTTTGGACCCATTATGCAAAACCCCAGCTCTCTTTTTCTGAAATAGGCTCTGATGCCAAGACAGGTGGCAGGAAAGAGAATAAAAACGTGAAGCAGTAAGGCGGAAGGACTTGGTTACAGTGAATTGCTGGGAGAATTGAAAGAAAAGGTCACAGAGAGGTTGTCATGGAGAATATCTCTCTATGTAGCTGCTAGAAGTAGAAAATGATTTGACAGCACATAATCAAAAAGGTAACAGGACAGTATACTTTTAGATTGCCAGATTCTGTTAATGTAATCTTAGAATAAACTACAGTTAGTTCTCTGGGTGTGCTTCTTGTCTGGACTACAATGCACGGCTGGCAAGTGGGAAGAGGAAGATGCAGGCTCTAAATCTGTTTCATAAACTTCTAGATCCAGAGGAATAGAATGGTTTGGCACCTTACCTGTTGAACTCAGACTGCAACATTCTGAGAGGATTGCAATTTTAAAGGACAGAAAATTGAGGCTGAAGACAGATGAGCCAAAGATGGAGAACCTTGGAAAGAGCCTTGGTGGTGCAGTGGACTAAAGTGCTGTTAAATAGCACTTAGCTGCCAGCTGCCTGCAATTATTGTGAGTTCAAATCTCACCAGGGTCAAGATTGGGGTCAGCCTTCCATCCTTCCGAGGTAGATAAAATGAGGATCCGGATTGTGGGGGCAATAAGCTGACTTTGTATAAAAAAGAACACCACTTGGCGGGGGCCAAAAGCCCTACTAAGCAGGTATATACAAAAGTATGACAGCTATTGCTTAATGCATTGTAAGCTGCCCTGAGTCTCCAGAGAAGGGCGGCATATAATTTGAACCAATAAATAAATAAATGGAGAGAAAGGAGACTGAAGAGGAAGCAACCACAGCAGATGAAGCCAAGGCCAATTTTGTATTTAGTACATTCAAGATCAAATGTTTCTTGGGAGGATTTAGCAGGTCCCTGTTGAAGGCACTGGGATAGCTATTCTTATTTTTAAAGATTGTACAGCTTGATAGAGAGGAATTACTATGTAACTCCCAGAAGCTGAACGATGACAGTAGTCATAAGGATGAGTAACTCAGATGCTAGGAATGACCTCTTTCAAGAAGAGGATTGGAAAACCAGCTTTCACAGGCTCTTGTTCTTTAATGCTGCACTGATCAGGTGATATGGGGGAAATTATCAGAAGAAGCAATCCTAGCTGGGGAGGGGGATCAAGAACGTCATCTGGAATGTTATTGAGAATCCTGGAGGATATGAAGACTGTGACAGTAATCCTGGATCTCACTCACAGAAGTGGAAACAAGGAGCTGAGGCTGCTTTTCTGTTCTCTCCATTTGAACCATTACTACTAGAGAACAAAGAAGAGGCAGAAGGAATTACAGAAAAACCTAATATATATTAGTGTCACCTGTGAAAATCAAAATGAGTCCACTGAGGAAAGGTGTCAAAAAGGGGACCTGTAACTGTGTCACGTCAGGGACTGAGACTTGAGATGCCAAACAGTTTGGATCATTGCCTGAACCAGTTGATCCTAGCTTGGGATGCTTGACCATTATGCTCTTCAAGAGTAAAGTGTTGACACCAAAATAGGTTGCAACTTTCTGGTCTCCTACAAGATAAAATAAGTGCCAGAAACAAGCTTCAGTGGGTTAACTCTTCCTTCCACACACAGCAAACTCCTGAAGAGCATTTTATAACATCCAGCCAAATTTCTGCACAAAATGCATTGCAACCAAAAGAAAACACAAACCAAAGATGGATATGAGAAAGATAACACTGAAGAGACACTGAAGTTTTAAAAATCAAGCTTGGAGAGATTACTGATAAAATCAAAAGGGAACTGTGGAAAGTCATTATAGTGAGGACTTCCCACCAAAATATGGGGTAACAGAATATTCTGGAATGTTTCTCTGCAGAGGAACAAAACCAAGCATGTGATGATGCAACTTGCGTTTTTTTTTCAAACTTGCAGCCAGTTTTGGGAAATGCTGAGTTGAGTAAGGCCATCCACAGCAACCTGGCTAAGAATTCCTCCTATTCGGGTTTTAACTCTACTGTATTTTAACCTCCTTGGAGAACCTTTATCATTTCTGAGTTAACTTTTTCATTCCCATAGCAACCTTAAGGCTTAGAATCCATTCGATTTTTGTCAGCCATGAAGCCCAACCAACTTCTAACATTCAAAATGTTGGCACGAAACATGCTAACTTGTAGACCTGCTCTGAGTAATCTGGTTGCTCCACATTCACTCCAACAACAAAAGGGTAAAGAATTTGGTCTGTTCCATATAATGCTCCAAATGTTGTTCCAGACAAGTTTGGTTTAAATAATGGGAATCCATTTTCTCAAGGTGAGATGCCACCTTTTGCCCTTTGAGTCCTCTCTCACAATACATTCAGAGGGCAGAGGGCAATACTCAACATGGCAATAATAACTGTCAGGGCAAAAGGACAGAATTGTGGTGGGAAAGCTGCACCTTCTTGGCTAAAATTTAACCCATTTTACTATAAAACATGCCCACCATGGCTGGATGAGATGGTTTCTTACCTGCAGAGTAGCCGACCCTCAAATTCTCCTATTTCCTGGGGAGAGAATTTCACTTGGAGGGACTGAGATTTCCCAGGAGGGATCTTCCCACTGCTGGGCTCCATGAAGAATGGAGGGTGGGTGACCACTGGGAAAACGTAGGAAGAGAAACTCTCCAGCAGGCTTCCCAGCTGACTGAAGGGCCGGCTAGGCTGGGCCTTGATAGAAGCAGTTGATGCTCTAGAGGGGTCCCCTGGAAAAAGGAACAGTTTATTGACACAACATGTCTGCAAGTACTTAGTTTCTTCAGACTGACCTTCTGTTTGCTTCCCAAAAAGGCTCCCTTCAGAACTTCCCAGATTGTAGGATAATAAACTGAGGAAACCCGCTCGTTTTAAAATGAATCATATATTGAGAGACTCATCTACTGAAAGAAGCATTTTCTAGTTTAAACTCACAGCAAAACACATCCCCTGCAACTGATATTCCAGAGCTGGTTGCCCCCGTTTCAGTGTCCTCTGGAGTTTTGATGCTGCTCCATACCATAGGTGTCAAACTCATGGCCTGCGGGCCAGATGCATCATGTGCTGGCTCCGCCCCCACCCAGTTTAGCAAAAGGGAAAAAAGTCCCGATACGTCATGTGATGCCATGAGTTTGATACCTCTGTCCTAGACAACAAAGTCATAGCTGAGAATTCTGGAAACTGAAGTGCAAATTTGTGATAGCCTCTTCAGAGACTGTTGTAAGGCACAAAGGATGGTGGAAGACAATGCATAAACCAAAACAAAAGACCTGCAGCAAAGTTCTTGAGATCCTTGCAACAGGTGATTGTTAGGGAAGGAATAGCAAGAGGAAAAGGGACAAAGAAAGCTGTACCTTCTGGGCTTGTTGACAAAGGTTCAGTAGCAAAGTTGACAGCCTTCCCACCTTCTTCCATGATTACTTTCCAGGAATATTCTAGTTGCACATTCCCTGTGTTGGACAGTTCCACCCTGAGAGGGCAACAGAGCAGGGAGGAAATGAAGGCTTTGTTCAGAGTTGGGATATATGAGAAAGGAGATCCAAAGGAGGTGGCTTAGTGAGGGCTAAAGGATCAAAGTCAGATGCAAAGAGTATGTAGGTGAAGGACAGGCAGAGTCTTCTTGATCATAATATTTTATTTGGTCTCATTTTACTCACATGAACACCCTTGTTTGGAAAAGCAACGTGTCTCTGAAGTGTACGGCATCCACATCCATTTTATACTGGGCAAAGTCAACATTGGCACTCACTCGAAGCACCAGTTCCTGGCTACCCTCCTCCACAGTTATATGAGCAGGTTCTGGATCAGTCTCTATCACCTGCCCCAAAAGCAGAAGGGTCAGAAGCAGCCCAGAAGGCTTGGTGCCCATCATCAGAGCTGCAGGCTGAAGTCTCTTGTTTGGCGGCTGCTCCAAGACAAGCGGGAAGAGCAACCACCAGGAAAGTCCTACAAAGGCTGTGCTCTCTGCACATGCCACTGGGACTATGATGCAATTGCCCCAGGAGCACCAGTGAAGAATGAGGCGGAGCAGGGATGGCTCTCCTTTCTTCCGTTCATTCTACAGTACCTATGCTCCACAGACCCTATGCTTAGCCTGCCATGTCTGGATGGCCATTAGATATGGTAGTAAGGGGGTACAGAAATCATAAGGATTTTTGCAGCAGCAGCAGCAACCCAGATACAGTATTTTACATCAATGAAATCAGAGGTGCTGAATGTGCTGAAGATGCACTGAAGACAGTGGATGGGTGGCAATGCCTTCCCAGTGATGGCCATATAGGACGGGCAGTGGGCACAACTCTTAGATTCTGGTTTCTTACCTTCTTTTTTGCTGGACGTATACTCGTGATGCCTTTTGACACATCCACCCATTTGACAGTATGCAAGCGATCATCCCAATCTGGGACCTGGTCAGCAGGGCACTGAAAGGCAATTCTGGACACCTTGCACCTGAGGAGCTGCTCCCTGAGGGTGATGGACAGACCGGACTTCAAAGCCAAAGTGATGTTTTTAGTGCACCTTGCATGGAGATGGCCAACCTGAAGAGAAGTGTATTCAACATTTGAGATGGACAAAATTCTGAGAATCAAGGAAACATTCATTAGCATTCATGGGCTCCAGGCCATTTCACAGATACGTCCACCTATTTTTCTTGGCAACAATCTGGAACAAACTGCCCTCGCACTTCTGAAAGGCTTCCTTATCTAGGAAGAGCTATCAAGCTATATTTAAAAAACAAATGATCTCTCTGGAAAAGTCAAGTAACTGCTGAGTGACATTACAAAAAGCCTGTTAAATCAGGAATGAGTGTATGGAACCCCAGAATCTCATTTGTGCCTCCTTCCCAGTACATGGAACCAAACTGTTCTGCTCCATGTTTTAACTATTGTGGAGGGGGGAAGAAGCAGGGTCTGGCTTCCCCTCCCTTCAGAGGCAACTCCCTCCCCAAATAGGCCCCCCATGATGCCACAAATCCCTCTGAAGACCGAACATGGGAAGTCCCAGGCCTGCCAAAGTTAGGAATCACTGGAGGGGCACCGACCTACCTGTGGGGAGAACTGGCAAGGGCCCACAGCAGGCCATTCAAATCTCATCACGTCCAACTTGCTGTGATTTGTTATTGTGAATGCAGCCTGATACAGCTTCCCAATGTGGCAATCTCCAAACTGGATGTGGTCCATTCTCACTGCTGCTGGAGAAGAGGGCAAGCGGTCAGCACACACACACAAACACCCGGCAGCTACATCTGGAGCCCTTCCTGGTGAGACCAAGCGAGGCGGAAGGAGGGACACTGCACCACAGGCTCTGCTGGCCTTGCCTCACCGTCAAATTGCACATCCCCCACCCTTCCCATCAAGGATGGCAGCATTGCAGCAAGACAGTGGGGGAATTAGCATGCTCTGATGAGTTCGCAAAAACCTGGACTGACAAACCGCCACCAAGGGGGTCTTCGGACCAGAACCATCCTGTAGGGATGGGGATGAAGGAGAGGCACCTCAGAAGACCAAACAGGCAAGTTCCTCGAAGGTCAGAGGAAACTCTCTATGACTTGGTGGCGGGAGGCGGCAGCTATTGTGGTTGTCACAAAGCTGGGCAACCGGACTAAGCATTGAGCAGGAGCGGTGAATAGAACCGAGTTTTTTGAAGCTGGGTGACTGACAGCCAACTCACAGGTGAAACAACAATAAGAAAAAAATCTTTAAATCTGAAGACCCTTAGCGAAAAAACAGTGGCTAATGAGCATGGAGGGAAGAAAAGAAGCGTTGAAGCGTAATTTTAAAGGGACAAAAACCAGAATAGAAAATTGACTTTTGAAGAAAACTATTTGGAAAATAATTTGGAAAATTTTAAAAACTAGAGAAATCACCCCAAGATTGATTAAAGGATCAGAAAGAACTAAATAGATCCTTTTTTTTCCCTTTCTCTTTTGAATTAAAAAAAATAAATAAAAGAGAATGGACAATAAGCCCTGTAATAGAAGTGTTATATAAACAAAAGAAAAAAGGAAAAAAGAAGTGAAAAGAGCTGTTTAAATTCAGACTGGACTATAAAACTGATTTGGTATTTTTAAAGCTAAAAAGAAAAAGAGAAGCTAGTTAAGATTGTTAATGTAGATTGAAACAAAATGGATACTTGTTAGATAACCGGAAATTGTGGATTGCAGAGAGACACCTTCAGGAGCAAAAAGGAACATTGCAGCTTGCTCTTTGTTTTGGAAAATTGTGAACTTTACAGATAACAGTCGTGAGAACTTTTGGGGAGAATTCCTTTGTCTGCAAGCAGCTTGACTTTGGAGGGGGAAAAAAGGAATATAATTGAATTTTTAAAATTGGAATAATACTAACTCAAAAAGAATAAAATGGCGCAGGAAATTAAAGAAATGATTAAATCGATGAACTTGTCATGGAAAATGGAAATAAGAGAAATAACTACTGCTGCATGGGGAATTAAAGTCTGAAGATATAAAAATTGAGATAGAGCATACGCAAGCTGATAAGGAAATAAAGACGGGGAAGCAAGATACAGAGGCTGAAAATAAAGAAGATAAAGACAATGTGATTAAATATGAAAAAGTAACAACATTTGGATAGTAATAATAAAAAGGGAGGTTTTTAGAGATTACATTGGGATTAACAATAAAAAAATAGAGAGGAAGGAAATAGACAAATAAGGAAAGAAGGGTGGAACAGAAAGAATATAAAGAATTTAAATGATTACACTGGGATTTATAGTGAAAAGATAAAAAAGAGAGAAAAAGGGTGGAAAACAACAGGAAATATAGGCAAAATAGAAGAATCCAGGACTTTGAAATACAGAATGATAATAGTGGGCTAAACAGTGGTGAAATTAAAAAAAGAGAAAGGAGAGTGGGAACAATGGGAAATATAGGGCAAAACAGGAGAGATCAGGATTTTAAAGCACAGGAAAAAAGGGGAAAGAAAAAGGTAAAAAGAAGAAAGAAAAAGAAGAAAAGGAAAAAGAAATGAAAGAGGAATATGATGTATATATCTAGAACTGAAATACGAATTGTAGTAAGAAACAATGGTAAATCATATGATGGTGAAAATGAATTGAATAATAATTGGAATATTATTGTTTGTATTTTTGAAATCTAGATAATGATGAGGTTCTTTTAGAAATATGAATAAGTTTAAATTGTAATAATTGAGGAAATACATGGGGAAAACTATATGATTAGAGGATAACAGCTAGAATATTTTTAAATTTAACTAAGGAACTTGTAATAAATGAAATATTTTTAATTGCGTAACATAGTGAAAGTTGAAATGATTAAGATGTGGTTTGGAGGAACATATGGGGAAAATTATTTGATATATGAAAATGGAACTAATTGGAATATCCATGTTTATATTTTTTTTCTTGTTTGAATATATAAATCAAAAAGATATTTACATAATTAATTGATTTATATTAAAATGTTGGACTGTATTATTGAAGGAAAATGTATGTTATAAAATAAGTGGGTTTACTATTCCTATAAGAATTGAACAACTGTAACACCACAAAATTAATTAATCTGATGATGGATACAAAAACAGATGACAATGAGAAGGGGTTCAATATAGAATAGAAGGGAAAAATGGAATTTGGTTAAAATTAGAGATGAAAATGAAGGGTAATATTGGTAAAAAAAATAGATGAAAATAAATACTATGGCAAAAAGGAGGTACAGAAATTGTAATTTTAGTTGAAAGGACTAAAAACTGTTTAAATTTGTTAACTGGCCAAATACTCTGTTCAGCAAAAATACATTGTATGTTTGTGTGTGTGTATATGTAAAAAAATTTTAAAAACCCTTTATATATACCTCCTGCGCAGGTGCAAGATGGCAATTCTCCAGAGTATCTGCTGATGAGAGTTGGGAAAGGATCGACTATTAGGCGCAGGGGAGGCCGATTTTCCATCTTCTGGCCCCCTGTCCGGCATGCTGAGCCTCTGGCGATTTGGATGAGCCATCCCTGATTGGGACAGGCTCTCGTACGACCCGAGGACAGCAAAGAGAAATTTCATCAGCTGGGCACCGCTAGGAGGGCGGTGGCGGCCTCTGTGATGGCGCTTCAGCCGTGGAGAACTTACGGCCTGATAGGTACGGCCCTGTCGGCGTTGAAGCCGCTCTCGGCTGTTCGAGACCCTGCGGTGCTGTGGCGGCAATGTCGGATTGTCAGGCCCCCTGGGGGAGGTTATTGGCTGGTAGTGATGAAATCGGTGACAGTGGCAACGTTGAGGCTGCATCAGTGGCGGCCGGCTCCTACCGAAGACGGCGGGGATATATAGCCCAGATGTTTACCTTGCTGGGACTTTATAATCCCCTAAGAGACTTGCGGCCACGGAAGATCTGGGCAATAATTGCCCTGAGAGGACAGTACATAATTGTGGGGGTGAGTGTGCCTGGAGAAGATCTGGGGGGGGGGGCTGGGAGTTGGCCGAAGGGGAATTGGCAATTTTCCATCTTGTCTCTTCCCCAGGGTCTCTCCCCCCAACTTTTTTTGGTGGCCTCCCCTGACTGCTGCCCTGACTCTGATTTGGGCCAGTCTACTTTTTCCGTCTTCAGTTATTTTGGGACCTTTTATCATCTCCCTCTGTATTATATCACCATCTGATCTCCTTTTCTCTGTTGCAGCATTGTTACATCTCAGCCTCCTTTCCATTGCTTCCATTGGTCTTGGCACTGCAGAGAGAGACAGTGGGCTGTGGGCGTGGGTGCCAAGAGTCCTGGATGACTATGACTGCTTCATTACCATGGGAATTGATTCATGACTTCGCTGGCGGCTTTTCTCCCTCCTAGTCATCATGAGAGGGCAGATGTGGCTAATTCCCCCCGATAAAATCGTCACAGTTGTTTTGACTTTCCATTGCTGTGAGAGAGCAGTGGATCTTCTGGTTTTTTTTCCCACGCCCAGTTGCACTGCATTTGCCCTCTCCTGCTTTACCAACTCCAGCGCCCATAGTCGCCTTTCATCCACCTCCCATTTTTTTTTAATCGGCTTATACTTCGGCGGACCTCCTCTGTCTGTGAGATGCCCTCCTCTCGCAGACATGGCCTTCCGATCTATCAAAGGCCTACCTCAAGGATGGGTTTTGGAACTCTGAGTGGTGGCATGCTTCAAAGCGGGATCTGAGGGGTTTTTTAATTAGAGTTTTTAACCAAATTTAAGGGGACCCAGGAGGCAGGTGGTGAGGAATGAGCCGGGGGCAGCTCTTACGGTTCAGCAACCTGGCCTGTCTGATGGTTGTGGGGGGAGGGGGGAGGGGGAAGGAAAGAAGAGGTTCGGTGGAGAGAGGGTCTTGGTGATGGTTGGGAGAGGCAGGGGAGGTGAGAGCACTGCTGCTGTGTCCAAGCGGTGGTGCGCTCCTGCCCCCTTGGCTCCCCCTGCTCCCCCAGGGGTCTCGGAGTGCGGAGCTTCATCGGAGTGTCGGAGTGCGGAGGGCCTTATTCATCACGGCTGGTGTACTTGAATGCCAAGTCCATGATGAATAAGGCCTTCCTCGTACGAGATCTTATTGAAGAGGAGGACGTGGGCCTGGCCTGCATCATGGAGACCTGGTTAGGGCCGGAGGGAGGGGTTCGTCTCTCTGATTTATGTCCCCCAGGCTTCCATGTGCTTCACCAGCTGCGACTCCAGACTCCAGGGAGTGGCGGGAGTGGCGGTATTAAGGAAAGCTCAGTCCTAGGGAGGTAATTGTTCCTCTGATAGGTGGATGTGAATCGCTCCTTTTGAAGTGGGACCCTGGAGTTCAGTCAGGTCTGCTGGTTACGTACCTATCTCCCAGCTGCATAGCCTCAGCCCTGCCCGCACTACTAGATGTCTTGGCCAAGTTGGTGGTTGAACTCCCCAGTCTTTTGGTTGTGGGAGATTTCAACCTGCCATCGGCTGGGGAGATATCTGAGCTAGTGTGGGAGTTTATGACCTCCATGACGGCCAAGGACCTAACTCAGGTTGTACAGGGTCCAACTCATATAGGAGGACACACACTCGACCTGATTTTTCTCTCTGGACATTGGATAAATGATCGGGGTAAGGGGGATTTATCCACCTACCCCCTGTCATGGACCGATCATTCCCTCCTTAGGCTGGACTTTCTCTCCGCCAAACCCTGCCACTGGGAGGTGGAATCAGCGAGATGGTTCCACCCCAGGCGCCTGATGGACCCCGAAAGGTTCCTGATGGAGCTTGGGTCATTTCCTGCCTCCTTAACCTATGATTTGTCCAAGGCCCTTGTGGCGGCCTAGGAACAGGCTGCGGCAGGGGCCTTGGATCGAATTGTGCCTTTGTGGCCTCTGACCCAACGCAGATCCCAGGCAGCTCCATGGTTCACTGCGGAGCTTAGGGAAATGAAGCATCAGAAAAGATGCCTGGAGGGTGGTTGGAGATCCTCCCAGCCGGAATCTGACCGAACACAGTTAAGAACCCATATTAGGTCTTATCTTGTGGCGATGGAAGCAGCAAAATGCCATTATTTCACTGCTCTCATTGCATCTGCAGAAAACCATCCAGCATCTCCTTTCTTTTCAATCATGGGGCGAGGGAGGACCCCATGCAGGGCAGAGCTGAGGATTTTGTACAGCTTCTGCAAAATAAAATCGCTCAGATACGGACCGGGTTGGACTCTGACTGGGCAGAGTCTACTGAGGAGGCAAGGGCTTGTCTTGATGGTAACATCTGGGTTGGGTTTGAGCCTGTTTCGATGGATGAAGTGGACAGGATTGTGGGTCGGCTTTGTGCCTCCACGTGTTTATTGGACCCTTGTCCCTCCTGACTTGTTTCTGCAACCAGAGAATCTGGATCCAGGCTGTTGTCAATGCTTCGTTAAAGGAAGGGGTCTTCCCTGCTGCACTTAAAGAGGCAGTGGTTCGACCACTCCTTAAGAAGCCTCCCCTGGATCCTGACTCCCTTAACAAATATCGTCCAGTCTCCAACCTTCACTTTTTAGCAAAGGTTGTCGAGTCCATGGTGGCACAGCAACTCCCTCAATTCCTATCAATGACTATCTTGACCCGTACCAATCAGATTTCAGGCACGGTTACAGCATGGAAACGGCATTGGTTGCCCTGGTGAATGATCTTTTGCGGGCCCGGGATGTGGGCTGTTCCTCCATCCTGGTTCTACTTGACCTCTCAGCAGCTTTTGATACCATCGACCATGGTATCCTGCTGCAACGACTCGGGGGGCTGGGGATAGGAGGCACTGTTTTACGGTGGTTCTCCTCCTACCTCTCGGGTCGCTCACAATTTGTATGGGCGCTCACATGTGCGGTGCCTCAGGGGTCGGTTCTCTCCCCCCTTGCTCTTCAACATCTATATGAAGCCGCTGGGTGAGATCATTCGTGGTTTTGAGGTGAGGTTTCATCAATATGCTGATGATACTCAGCTTTATATCTCCACCCCAGATCACCTGGGGATGCCCTTTCCATGATGTCCCGCTGCCTGGAAGCGGTGTGGGCTTGGATGGGAAGAAACAGACTCAGACTCAACCCATCCAAGACCGA
This sequence comes from Masticophis lateralis, assembly GCA_030761175.1. Lineage (NCBI taxonomy): Eukaryota > Metazoa > Chordata > Lepidosauria > Squamata > Colubridae > Masticophis > Masticophis lateralis. The sequence goes on from JAUDYJ010000010.1 coordinate 26,709,472, forward strand.
GTGGCTGTGAATGCCGGCATCTCGGGATCCAGAGGTTCCATCATTAGTGATAGGAGGGGGAGGCACTTACTCCCTTTGACAGGGTCCACAATCTGGGTGTCCTCCTAGATTCTCGGCTGTCTCTAGAAGATCATTTGATAGCCATAACCAGGGGGGCTTTTGCACAGGTCCTCCTAGCACGCCAGTTGCGCCCTTTCCTAGACTGGGATGCCCTCGCCATGGTCACTCATGCCCTTGTTACTTCTCGGTTGGATTACTTTAATGCCCTCTACATGGGGCTGCCCTTGGGATGCACCCAGAGGCTTCAGCTAATCCAGAATGCAGCTGCGCAGGTTGTTATGGGAGCCTCTTGTTACTCCTGTGTAACACCTCTCCTGCGTGAGCTGCACTGGCTGCCGGTGGGCCTCCGGGTTTGTTTCAAGGTGCTGGTGCTCACCTATATAGCCCTACATGGCTTAGGCCTGGGGTACTTGCAGGACCATCTCCTGCCATCCTCCCATTGTCCCGTGCGCTCTCACAGAGCGGGCCTTCTCAGGGTGCCGTCAGTCAAACAATGTTGGCTGGCAGTCCCCAGGGGGAGAGCATTCTCTGTGGGAGCGCCGACCCTCTGGAACAGTTTGCCCACCGAGTTTAGGACAGCCCCCGACCTCCTCTCCTTTTGCTGCGAACTGAAGACATGGCTCTTTCATCAAACGGACTGACCCGTTGAGGGGATTTTTCACATTGTAATTTTAATTTATATTAGTTCATATTGTTGATTTTTTATCTTGTTAACCATCCTGAGTCCTTCTGGAGAAGGGCGGCATATAAATTGCAATAAAATATATATAAATATATATATATATATATATATATATTCGGTCAGTTCATGAGGGAGAGGAAAAGCATTCAGTTGCTGAACTGAGAGAAGATGTCCAACATTCAGACCTCTTCTCTTTCAGGAGGAGGAAAATGGGTGGAAGCGGCCTGGCCAAGCCTCCTCAGAGGAAGGCTGCCTCTCCTGGTGGAAGCCCTCTTGCTGGGCAAAGGAAGAGGCACAAGTGATTTGGGCCCTTTGTCCTGCGAGCCTCAGAGAAAAAGAAGGGTCTTTCCCACCCGCCTTCCGCACCCTCTGCAGTTTCTCAGGCTGACTCACCCTCTCCTGTGTTCTCATCCAGCTGCCCTTCAATGTCCTCTGCATCAGTTTCAGCCACTGGGCTATGAACATTGTCTAGTGTGATGTTATCCTGGTAGCCTTCGCCAACCATCTGGATGCTGGTTTCCTCATACTGGTTGTCCACAATAGAAAGGTGGATCAGCCCTTCGACTCGCTGGATCAAGCTGGGCTGGAAAATCACATCTAACTCAGCTGCCTCCCCGTTGTGCAGCACCAAGGAGGCCGTGTGTGGTTTTCGGACTACAAAGATGCAAAGAGTGAGTGTGAATGCAAAAAGCATGGAAAGAGTTCCCTTGCACTGTAGCAGAAACCTGTAGCAGCCCAAAGACAGCTAGTGCTGAACTCACACTCGGCCCTCATCCCCTCCTTCCCAGCGCAAAAGGAGCTCTTGCCCCAGGTAGAGAGGCAACTTTTACCTCCATCGCTAGGCTCACTCTCCTCGTTCTGAGAAGAGAGGTAAATGCACTGGGTGGTGGGCCTGGGCCTCAGGGTGAAGGCCCCACTCTCATCAGACACATCCAGGTACATCTGCGAGAGGGAACAATGTGGACAATAAATGCCCTGAAATGGAACCCATGACTTCCATAGAACTGAAATTTGGCAAACTTTATAAAACATTTCATGACATTAAATTGTCATAAAGCATTTTATGATCTAATACAAAATGTCATAAAATATTTTCTGTGCTGACGTTTGACAGTTCAATGGGGGCTATTTTCAAGGCAGAAACATATTCTCTGAATATATCCCTGAATTTTTAGGACCTTTTCCAGGGCATTAGAAGCCCTGCCACTGTTGAAAGCCCAATCTCAGCTGCCCTTGTTTTCTGATCCCTGGAAATAGAGCAGCTCTCAAAGGGGTGGAAGCAAGTGAGCAGCACTAATAGCCCAGCAAGGAAAGATGACAGAGAGAGCACTTTTTTGCCACAATGATAAAGCATTCCCCCCTCAAGTTCCCCTTCCCAGTCTGCGATTGCTCTTCTGAGCATTGGCCGCTACCTGGACTAAAAGGCTGCCGCTATTCTTAAGGACAAGGGGGAGTGCTTCTGTGTGACCTAAGAGGAGCTTTCTGAAGAGGAGGAGTGGGTTCCCCTTTTTATTGCGAAGAACAGGGCGCACAATGGTGATCTGAGGAAGGCTGCCATCTCCACTGACTTCAAAGGACAGAGCTCTTGATCTGGCAACCACACTGAAAGACAAGAGAAAGCACTGTTCTTATGTGCAGATTAAGAAACATGCCCTCTTCAGCAGCCAATTGGAAATTACCTGGGCATTGCATCTACTGAAGCCTCAAAAATGCACTGGTAGTTTTGCATGGCCTGTGGTGAGAAGGTGAGGGTAGCAAAGGCATGCGAATGACTGGCGATGGACATGCGCACAGGATGGAGCTCAAAGGTGTCGCTGATTCGGGAAGTGGACTGAGGAAACATCCATAGAGCAAGCAGAACTTCAGGAATCATCCCAGAGAAAGCTCTGAGTACCCCACCTACCACTCCACCCGTTACACGCTATGGAGTTTGGCTGCAGTATATTTCTAAGAGCTGTGGTAGTGCAGTGGTTAGAATGCCGGCTGACGACAGTTCAGCAGTTTGATCCTCACCAGCTTCCATCCTTCAGAGATGGGTAAAATGAGGACCCAGATTGTTGGGGGCAATATGCTGACTCTGTAAACCGCTTAGAGCGGGCTAGAAAGCACTGTGAAGCGGTATATAAGTCTAAGTGCTATTGCCATTTCTATTTCATGACTCAACCTGCCTCTAATGGGAATGGACAACCTTGTCTTTCTGCCTATTGCAAGAAAAGTCAGGAACAGCCGTGTGGTATTGGCCTCCCTAAATCAATGGCTTCCAGAGCATCTACCTCTTCGCAACAGAGGCAGAGTGCAAGCACTCACCAAATTGCTACATGATTGATGTTCTTCCGAGCCTCCCATGAAATGGAATGGGACAATGTTACAAAACATGTCATGCAAACACTGTCCTCCTCTTACCTTGGCAGAAATGGGCTTTGTGTTCATGACAACATCGCAGGGGATCCGGCCAGGGTTGTAGATCTTGAAGCGGGCTGTTGCCTGGTGCCCAACCAGGACATTGTTAAAGAGAAACTTGTTCTCATCTGTCACAAACACCCCTTCACAGCCTATGGACTTCAGCACCTGGCTGAGGTTGCCACTGTTACAGATCCGATGCTCCTCGTAAATGATCCCTGGATTGTCAGTCACAAATCCTTGGGAAACCAACATGACAGCAACTCTCAGGGACTCTTTCCTCATCATATGCACAAGACCACAGGAATTGCAGGAGGCAATATCATCAAGGATCCTGGCAACTAATCAGCATTCCCCAACCCCTTCTTCTAATTTCAGCTGCGTGCTTTCAACCTGAGAGCTGCGAGGTTGACTTTTGCACTACTTTTTGCTAGAGAGAGATTCTCCCTAGACCTGAAGTTGCCTTGTCCTTCTCCTCCCCCCTTCCTCTTCCCTGAGCGAGAATAGGAATAGGAATAGGAATAGGAATAGGAATAGGAATAGGAATAGGAATAGGAATAGGAATAGGAATAGAATAGAATCTGGAAGGGGCCATGGAGGTCTTCTAGTCCAGCCCCCTGCTCAAGCAGGAGAACCTATGCCATGTCAGATAAATAACTGTTTAGTTTCTTCTTAAAAATCTCCAGTGAGGGAGGGCCCATAATTTCTGGATGCAAGCGGTTCCACTGGTTAATTGTCCTCACTGTTAGGAAGTTTCTCCTTAATTCCAGGTTACTTCTCTCTTTGGTGAGTTTCATATCCCTGAACTAGAAGACCTCCAATGTCCCTTCCAGCTCTATTTCTATTATTTTAATTTCTATTTCTATTTCTATTTGTTCTATTTCTATTCTAGATTCCCCACCACCCTTACTTCCCTGGAGGCTTGGCTAGCCAGCAAGGGCATTTATCTCATTAAAGAGGAGACTGAGTTCCCAGCCCAGAGAACCCCATCCATTTCCTTGGGTGGTAATAGCGTCAAACTCATTCCAAGTTAAGAAGTCAAAATGTTGGCTAGCATTCAGTTGAGTGAATCTAAATGATTTGATATGCAATGAGGTGAGAGGAACTTCTCTCACCTCTCTTGCAAATTGTCTGGCCTTCAATTGCAGCAGCAGTCAAATGCCTGGGCTTCAGAAGATCCAATGACCAGGCACTGTGTAATGGGCATAAGAAACCAAGACTCGCTGAGCACAGTCCACCCATGTCTCCTGCTACATCTCCATCTGCCCATAACTACACTAATATTCATGCCTGCCCTCCTCCCTCAGGAGGCCAGGCCTCCACGCAGACCTGAGGTAGCCTTCCTCCATGCCAAGGTGCTAATGCCTTCATCAGAAATATTTTCAGAAATTTTTGTATGTTGCTAATCTCCCAGAAATGCACTTTAACCTTTCTTTTGCCCATCTCTTTCTAAACCAGGCCGTCATCTAAGGGACAATTACATGTTTAATACCTCAGCTTGCTTTTCAGGAAAAATAAAACCCAATTTCCTGGTTCTGGTGTGTAGACCATGGTCTGTGTCCTCAGGCACTGTAAGCCAGGAGCAAGAAAGAAGGTCTATCTACCTGGGATGCAGGACTCTGCAACAAGAGTGTAGAGGATGCCTCCGGGACTGTCTTCAGGGTCTCGGTCTGTGATCTCAACGATCAGGTATTCTTCACACTTCCCAGCAGGCTCAGCAAAGCAATCCACTGTGATGACCTGATGGCCTCCTGCGGCAATGTTTCCATACCCCGGAGATACAGTGAACATACCGGAAGAGAAGCGAGCCTGTGGAGAAGATGTGGATTGCTTTCTCTTAAACAACTGCTGCCTGATACCAGCTGTTCTCCAGCAAGAGAGGGAGATGCAAACAAACAAATCTGCAATGGAACCCCGGAGATTCAGCAGTGGCAATTGTTTCTCAAGGGCCAGTGAAAACAGGGGAAAGTGAGACAGGGCAAAGTCTTTCCTTGATTCACAGAGAAGCACCCCAAGTGTGGGGTCCATGCTGGGAAATCACCTTCCTATGGTCCTCCCCACTGGAGCTGCACCTTCTGGATCATATGTCCCTGGCCCCGTTTCCCTTGGACACATTCCAGGGGCTTGAGATTTTGGAGCAGCATGGAGAAAACTGGATGGGAGAATCCTGCCCCAAGTCCGTTTTCCCCAAATAAACATGAAAGTTGCCTAATCAAGGCATTGCAGCGGGATGGATATGGGATAGTGGAGCTCTGTGGAGCCCCGCAAAACCCAGCCAATACCTGCTTGCCTGGGTCTACAGGGTCACTTTGACCCTGTAGACCCAGGCTACAGGGTCAAAGCCACTGAAGAAAGTGGCTGGTGAAGAAAGGAGGGACGCTTTGTAGATTGTGAGGAAACAGCAATTTTCTCGCTTGATCCAAAGAAACCCTCCTGATTGGCAGCAGAGATGACGGCCATTTTGGCAAGACCGAAGCTATGACAACTGAGACAAGAAGATTATGAGCTGGAGCGGTTTGTGAACAGAAGATTGGAACTGGTGAGACAACTTTCAACTTCTATAGTAGAGATTGAAACCCAAATAAAAGAGTTCTTTTTTAAAAAGCCTCTCCAAAACCCTAAGAAAGAGGTGATTTATCACACTGAGAAAGATTATAGACCCAAAAGTGAAACAAACTTTTAATGGAAGACTATGAAGTTTTAAAATATAGGAAGCCCGACTACAAGACTGGAACTTGCAGTAGTGTGAAAAGTGACTTAATTTGTGGATAACACTGTCTGATTACTGGAAGAAATTGTATACGGAAAAAGGAATTTTGTTTTTTTTTTCTCTGCAATCTTTTTGACAATCAGCTGTTCTATCTTCCCTTTGTTTAATGCTGGAATTTAGAGCTGGGTGCCACCTACTGGTGAAAAAAGATATTATACTAGTACATGGTAGGAAAATACCTTGGCAAGTGAGGATTGATTGATAACAGAAGAAAAACAAGGAGGAGGAGAAAGGAAATAGCAAAAGTCAAACAATACCTGGAAGGTCTCTTTATTGGTTCCATATCTACTGGTGTTTTGGCTGCTTGGAAGTATTTAGTGAACCTTTTGGAGATTTTTAAGGTAATAAGGTAGACTATAATTAACAAAAAACATCCTTGAAACTGATCAATTGATTATGTGGATTAAAGAGATTTGGGGAAATCTGGTGGGACAATCTGGATTATTAATACTTTTTGATAGAACACTCTACGAGGCAAAAGAAGAAAGAAGAAGGATTAAAAGTTTCAATAATTTTAAGGGTGCAAATTAAAAAATTTTAAGGACTATATATTTTGGGGATTCTGAGGAACAGTCTTGGGACCATTATTAATACTCTGCTTTCCCCAAAATAAGACATCCCCTGATAATAAGCCCAATCGAGCTTTTAAGTGCATGGCAATAAGGCCAAGCGCTTATTTCAGGGTTCAAAATAATATAAGACAGGGACTTATTTTCGGAGAAACATGGTACTGGCATTTTTGGTATTTCTGGGCAATTGGGATATTGGAATCTTGGTGGAATATTGAGTAACTTTCAGCCTATTAAATTATTACAAAATGTTTCAACAGGGGAAAACAAATACAGTTCATAAGGAAATATTATTGATGTTTCAGTGTATTCAGGAAGATATGACAAGGAATCATAAGGAGATGATGGAACGGATGTGAAACTAGAAAATCCCCAGCAAATGACAATAAAAGATGAACAAAAAACTCAGAAAATAGAAACCAGAAGGAGCTGAGGAAGGAATTGAGGAGATAAATTTAAAAGATGATACAAGCAGATAAAGATATGGAAGAGATAGTAATAATTCTTAAAACAGAACAGATAGATTCCTCTTTAAGAGCTCAAAATATAGAAGGGAATAAAGAGAAAGTTCTCTCAAAAGTGATGAAAGAATTACAGATGGGTGCTCTAGAGATCTAACAGCAAGAGATAGGTGTTAAGGCAGATGAAATACTTAAGATTAAATAAGTGTGATGTAAGGAGATACAAGATCCCAAGGGAGAAACATGAAAGATTTACCAAAAAGTCAATAAGAGTTCAAATTCTAAAAAGGGCAAGAGATGATGGATAGATATAGAATACTTCTTAATATGGTGGCTATTTTATTAAGAGTTAGAAAAAAGAGATAGAAAGTAGAAATTGGGAAAATAGTATTATATATACTGATATATAATAGGAATATATTATAACTACAATGTATACACAAATGTTAGAAGTTGAAAAATTATGATTATGTATATCTAAATAGTATTATTATCATTAGCATTGTGTATAAAATATATCAACCCAGACAATACACTGCTCGCTAAGCACTTATGGAAGTTAAAGAAAAAGCTACAAATAAAATTATATATTTAAAAAAGGCTGGCCGTCAGGGTGGGAGAAGTGCAAAGTAGAAGAAGCCATCCTACCTGCCCTATCAGGTTCATGTCTTTCTGCAAAGAATCTGCGTGTTTGCTTTGCCTGCCCGTGCTCATAAAAGCGTTCTGCCGGCTGAGGTCTGTGTCACGGGAACGGGAACTTTTGATATTAGAGTTTCTGAAAGAGGAAGCATTACAAAATAGTCAGAATCTTATCTGCAGTCTCAGAGCACAGGCAGGGAAAGTTGCATGAGGATGCACAGTCCACTTTCTGAGAATGTGTTTTACAAGCCTTCAGGATCATACCCACACTCACCTTCCCAGGGCCACAACAGACCTCCCCAAAGGAATCAAAAGAGAGATCCCACACACACGCTGGCCAAGTTGGGAGATCCCCAGGGGGTCTTTGTGGAGAATCTGAGCTCTGTTTCCACTTCCACATTTTACACTCCTGGGTTGTGGTAACTGTGAGAGTTCTCACAAGAACATTTTAATCATGTGTCCTTCCTTTGAAGTGCCAGTTCCTTACTCAAGGAAAGAGCAGACCGGCTGTGAGGGCTGCAGTTCCCTACTCTGTTCCCCAAAGTTTCTCATGGTAGAACAGTTGGAAAAAGTTAAATTGAGTAGTGGGCAACATGTTGATGACAGGCAAGCCATCAATCCCATCCGAAAGCATCTCTGAGATCATCCAAACCCACTGTCCTGATTGTAGACATGTAAATTCCTGATTGAAGTAAGAAGAAGACTCCTGAACAGTCTTCCTGATGGCTTCCCCATTGGCTTTGTTTGTGGGAAGCCGGCAGAGAATTTCATAAATTGTGATTGTGTGACCACATTGTTGCAATGGCTCTAAGTCCTTCCAGTTCTGGGTCATCATAACTTTGAATGATTGCTGAACAAGTGGTTGTAAATACTTGATTGTACCACTTGTACTACCTATACCTGTACATTCAAAAAACTTCAGGGTAGACACCAGGAGGAGCTTCCTGATGGTACCAAGTGTCATGCAGTGGAACAGGCTGTCACGTAAGTGGGAGGTTCCCTTTTGCTGAAGGTCTTCAAAGGTCATCTATCAGATGATCTGGTAGATCCCAGTTGAATGAATTGATCATTAAGATCTCTTCCAAGAGTGTGTGATTAAAATTAAAATTTACAATAGGGTACCAACCTTTAGAACAGTCTCTGGGCAGAGCGGCTTCTGCTTCACTGGGATCACTTGGGCAGACAGCAATCTCTGAGTGCTGCCACATTTAGGAAAATTCTAAAGAAAATGAACCTTTTTGCCAGGCAAAAACATTTCCCTTCTTCCAGGTATTTCTATAGATTATAATGGTTTCATTTTCAAACACCTGCTCTACATGTAAATGTTTATCTCTTTCTTGTGATATTTACATATTGCCATTTTTGTTATAAGAAAGTTTTAATATTTTAAATAACTTTGTAACCTGCTCTGAGAACTTTAATACAATAAATAAATATTAAGAAACAAATGCACACGAGCACATAGAAAGATGTGGCTGTGCTGAGAAGTGAAATTCTGCTGTTTTCGCCAATGCTAAATATGTCTCTGTTCTATGGGCATCTGATTCCATGCACAGAACAAATTAGATTGACAGATCCCAGTGGCCCGATCCCCGAAGATGAAGCTCACCCTTTCCTTGCTGTAATCACAACGTCACGGACTTGCTTGCAGATGGTGAACTTAAAGTCCAGGACCCCTTTGTTCTCAATGGTGAAGCTGCTGGTCTTCCGGGTGCCGTTCATCAGTGGCCCAAAGTTAATGATGGATGGAGGGACAATATTGTACTTGCTGAATAAGGACAGCACTGACAATCGGATAGGGATGGTGGCGATGGTTTCCCCCCCCTCACAGAGGGAAGGCTCAATCACCTAGAGGGAGCAGGAGAAGAGGCTCAGGCCGATGGCTGGCTCCCACCTTGTTGGCCCTAATGCTAGCTAAGCAGCTATGCTTCTTTCCAGCCAGTTACACCCAGGGGTCTTACATGGCACTGCAGAACAGGCTTGTCCTCAATTTTCACTTCCTTCTTCGAATGAAAGACAATCTGGACCTGTGTAGGACGGTCATTGGGACTCAGATTCCCCTTCTGGGGCTGGATGGTGAACAGCTGACCCAGGTTAGACATCCCATATTCTGTGGATTCAATAACCAAGCTGGGGAAGAAGAACACAATCCTAAATATCCACAATCTCTTGCATCTGTTTCTTTGTGGTGCAGGGTCTCATCAACTCAATTGCCCATCCATTCATCTAACCACCCATCCGATAGTCTAACTCTCAAAGAGCTTTGCGGAAGCCAGTGAGCCACTCCAACAGTGGACTCGAAGCAGTCCACTGTGGCAATTCCAGATTAAAAGTATGCATGTACACATTTCAAAATAAAAAAAGGCCTCAAATAATAACATTTAAATAAAATGAGAACAATGCAAACTTTATTGAACAAAAAGAGTGTGCAGGATTTGGATTGTTGGAATTGTAGGACAAAAGTGTGAGTGAGATGAACTCGAATGACTAATCTTTGAAGCTTTCATTGAGCTTTAATTAATGATATTGAAGCAGGGAGCAAAGGCAGAACAAAGGGAATCCTCTGAAGAGCAGGGCTTACCTGAAAGCAATCTCGTATTTGCCTTTGTTCTTCATTGATAACATCTGCTTAGCTTCATCCATAACTCTGACAATCCCAAATTCCAAACCACCATTTGTTCCTGTAGGGCCACAAACAGAAAAGAAGGCATGAAGCCAGGGGTGAAATGCTCCCGGTTCAGACTGGATCACCCGATCCGATAGCGACGGTGGGTAGTTCAGAGAACTGGTAGCAAAAATACCTGCGCCCCCCCCCCCCATGCCCAGCTGAGCCGCGTGATGATCAGAGGCTTTTTTTTTTTTAACTTTTAAAAGCATTTTTTCTACAACCTCTTCGGCCGAAAAAATGCTTTTAAAACTTAAAAAAAGCCTCTGATGATCATGCAGCTGAGCTGGGATCATCAGAGGCTTTTCAAAGCATTTTTTCTGCAACCTCTTAAGGTTGAAAAAATGCTTTTAAAAGTAAAAAAAAAAAGTTGGCCACGGCCACCCAGTCACATTACCCCACCACCAAGCCACACCCACAGAATCGGTAGTAACAAATTTTAGATTTCACCCCTGCATGAAGCTGAGGAAAATGCTCAAAACGCTCTTGCATAATGCCTCTGCCTGACTCCAATGAGCAGAAACGCCAAGCCATAGTTCCTCATGAGTCACAGACCAGCCCAGAGATGCTGATGCTCTGCTCTGACCCAGCCTTTACCTGACAATACACTCTTCAAGATCAGGTGAATAACAACAACAACATCATAACATCCAACTTCAAATGTCAATGAAATTACAAAAGAAAAGCCCAACAAAACAAAAAGATGGAAGTGCAATGAGTGAAGAACTTCACGGAGTGGGGGGTATCCACATCTAGGTGGGAGAAACAACCTCATTCCAGAGGGAAGGTGCTATCACAGTCTTGAGCAGAGATATTGTTTAACTGAAGGAACCAAGAGTGCACCAGCCCTGCTGGATGAAGATGGCTAGACTGATGGTTTGGTTTTTTTTGAAAAAGTTTTTTATTTTTATTTCTCATAAGCATGTCTTAAATGTACAGTCTCTTATCCAGAGGTGGGTTTCAGCAGGTTCTGACCAGTTTTGGAGAATCGGTAGTGGAAATTTTGAGTAGTTCGGAGAACTGGTAGTAAAAATTCTTACTGGCCCCGCCCCCATCTATTCTCTGCCTCCCAAGTCCCAGCTGACCAGGAGGAAATGGAGATTTTGCTGTAATCTTCCCCTGGAGTGGTGTGGGAATGGAGATTTTACAGTATCCTTCCCCTGCCACACCCACCAAGCCACACCCACAGAACCGGTAGTAAAAAATTTTGAAACCCACCACTGCTCTTATCTGTTATTGATCATACATATTCTCTTTTGACTTTCATATTAGTTCGTTCTTCATCCTAAACAATTTAAATATGCTTGGGGTTTCCCTTCCAGCATTCCATCTCCCTTATTTTACAACAATCCTTCTTCTCCTCCTCCTCTCTTTCCCTTTCCTCCCTTCTTCTATCCTCTTCTACTTTCTTCTTTCCTCCTCTCCTTCCCCTCCTCTTCTTCCCCTTCCTTTCCCCCACACCTTCCTTCTTCCTCCCTTCTAACCTTCTCTCCTACTCTCATTTCCCCTCCCTTTCTTCCTCTCCTTTTCCTCTCTCCCCTTCCTCTCTTCTCCTCTCCTATCTATCCCGCTACTCCTCTTTCCATTCTCTCTTCATTGTTGTATTCATTTTCAATTCAATATTTTCCAAAATGGTATCCGAGCAACCCTGATTTATATTTACTTTCTTTTCAGTTTCTTTTCTATTTTACTGGTTTCACACATGTCATCATAAATGTACATTGTTTTAACATGTTTCCTTTCCCCCCACTTCCTCCTTTTCCATTTACACAGGTGTCATCTGGGTTTCCATTTCTTTTTTGTCTTCTCTCTCGTTTACTTATACCTTATCTAATTTAATATGTGCGGATCTGAGAATGGAGGGGCTTAATACCTGTATTGAAAGAGGTTGTTCCATCAAGGTCATGGTTGGGAGGGGCAGATACGGTGGGGGCAGGGGGCCACATCATGCTAGGGGAGCATGCAACCGCTGTCTTCAAGCGGTGTCACGCTCCGACCCCCAAAGCTCTTCTCATTCCCTGGGTTGCTCAGAGTCTCAGGGCCCGAGCCTTAGGCTGATGTTATGCAATGTCAGGTCCGTGGCTAACAAAGCCCCCCTCATTTGTGAACTAATTCAAGAGAGGAGAGCGGACCTGGCGGGCATTACAGATACCTGGTTGGGCCATGAAGGGGGAGTCCCCCTCGTAGAGATATGCCCACCAGGTTTCCGCACATTCCATCAGCCAAGGGCTCAGGATAGGGGTGGAGGGGTGGCAGTTATTATAAAGGAGAGTCTTGATCCTAGGGAAGCCACTGTTCCTCAGACAGCCAGATGTGAGTCCCTCCTCGTGAAGTGGGGCCATGGGACTGCTGATTGCGTACCTGGCTACCTACCACATAGCAGCAGCTCTGCCTGAGTTCCTTAATGTAGCTGGGGTGGCGGTTGAGACTCCTAGGCTTCTTGTCATGGGAGATTTCAACCTGCCATCCATTGGTGAAACATTTGAGGTAGCTTGGGAGTTCATGGCTTCCATGATGGCCATGGACCTGACCCAGTTAGTTCATGGCCCTACTCACACAGGAAAACACACTCTGGACTTAATTTTTGTATCTGGCCAGTGGCTGAATGGCCTAGATATAGGGGATATAGTCATCGAACCCTTGTCATGGTCAGACCATTCTCTCCTTAGGCTTGACTTTCTGTCTGCTACACCCCACCACAGGGAGGCGGAACCGATTAAATGGTTCCGTCCCAGGCGCCTGATGGATCCTGACAAATTCCAGATGGAGCTTGGACCATTTCCTGAGACTCTAGCTCACAACTCAATTGAAGATTTGGCGGCAACCTGCGATAAGATGGCCTCTGGTGCCTTGGATTGAGTTGTGCCTTTGCGGCCTCTGACCCGGCGTCAAAGTTGCCTGGCTCATTGGTTTTCTGAGGAGTTGAGGGTGATGAAATGCTGAAAAAGACGCCTAGAGAGTAGTTGGAGAGTCAGTCGTTCCGAATCTGACCGAACACTAGTGAGGTCATATATTAAGACCTACGTAGTGGCGATAGCAGTGGCAAAATATAACTATTTTTCCGCTATTATTGCATCGGCAGATAATCGCCTAGCCGCCCTGTTTACGGTGACCCACTCCCTCCTCCATCTAGGAGCATAGGAAGACCCCTTACAAGGTCAAGCTGAGGATTTTGTACAATATCTACACGATAAAATTGCTCAGATTCGGAAAGTCTTGGATTCTGACTGGATAAGTTCAGATGAAGTGATGGAGGCGAGTCTTGAGGATGTTATTTGGGATGAGTTTGATCCTGTGACCCCTGAAGACATGGACAGGTTACTGGGGAAGTTGAATGTAACTACATGTTTATTGGACCCGTGTCCCTCCTGGTTGGTACTGGCTTCCCGAGAGGTTACACGAGGCTGGCTCCAGAAGATAATAAACGCTTTTCTGTGTGAGGGTTTCTTGCCTTCTGTCTTGAAAGAGGCGGTGATGAGGCCTCTCCTCAAGAAGCCCTCTCTGGACCCAGCTGTTCCAGCAAACTACCGACCTGTCTCCAACCTTCGTTTTATGGCAAAGGTTGTTGACAGTTTGGTGGCGCAGCAACTCCTGCAGTACCTGGATGAAACTGTCTATTTAGAACCGTTCCAGTCTGGATTCAGTTACAGGACTGGTTACAGGACTGAAACGGCATTGGTCGCATTGGTTGATGATCTCTGGAGAGCTCGAGATAGGAGTTGCTCCTCTATCCTGGTTCTATTAGATCTCTCAGTGGCTTTTGACACCATTGACCATGGTATCTTGCTGCGCCGGCTGGAGGGCTGGGGGTGGGAAGCACTGTTCTACGGTGGTTCTCTACCTATCTCTCTGACCGGTTGTATTGGCAGGAGGGCAGAGGTCGACTTCAAGACACCTTATTTGTGGAGTGCCGCAGGGGTCGGTCCTCTCACCTCTCAACATTTATGTGAAGCCGCTGGATGAGCTCATCCATGGTTTGGGAGTGCAGTCCATCTTTATGCTGATGATACTCATCATCTCTACCCCAGACCACCCCAATGATGCCCTTGCAGTGATGTCCTGGTGCCTCGAAGCCGTGCGGATCTGGATGGGGAAAAATAGGCTCAGACTCAACCCTTCCAAGACTGAATGGCTGTGGCTGCTGGGGTCCCGATATAGCCAGCTGATACCATCGCTGACTATTGGTGGCAAGTCATTGGCCTCCACAGAGAGGGCTCACAACTTGGGTGTCCTCCTGGACACACAGCTGTCTTTAGAAGAGCATATGACAGCCGTGGCCAGGGGAGCTTCCTATCGGGTTCACCTGATTCGCCAGTTGAGGCCCTTTCTAGATTGGGACTCCTTACGCACAGTCACTCATGCCCTCATCACTTCCCATCTGGACTACTGTAATGCTCTCTATATGGGGCTCCCCTTGAGGTGCACACGGAGGCTCCAACTGGTCCAGAATGCAGCTGCACGGGTGATATTGGGAGTGACACGGCGCTCACATGTAATACCTCTCCTACGCGAGCTGCACTGGCTTCCGGTGGTCTTCCGGGTGAGCTTCAAGGTGTTGGTTCTTATCTTCAAAGTGCTCCATGGCTTAGGACCTGGGTACCTATGAGACCACCTTCTGCAACCGATAACCTCCCACCAACCAGCACGCTCACACAGGGTTGGCCTCCTCAGGGTGCCGTCACTAAAGCAATGTCAACTAGTGGTTCCCAGAGAAAGAGCCTTTTCTGTGGGGGCACCTACCCTTTGGAACAGGTTACCCCCAGGGATATAAATGATCCCAGATCTTCGTACTTTCCATCGTGCACTTAAGACCTTTCTGTTTCACCAAGCCGGTTTGGCATAAATCTCTTCTAATTGTTCTAAATCTTTATGCTGAAGATTCTTAACTGATGAGCCAAACTGGCTTAATTATCTTATATTCACATTTTATATGTAGGTTATTTTAACTGTTCCCGCCCTGGAACAGTCCTTCGGGAGAAGGGCGGTATAAAAATTTAAAAAATAAACAATAAAAAAATTAATCTAATTTTTAGATTAATCTTTTATTCATATTTCTTTTCTAGCATAAAATCGTCCCCATGTCTTGAAATACACCAATTCCTCTTTATCTTTTATTCTTAATGTTAACCTATTAATTTCTGCACATTCTAAAATCTTCTTTATTACCTCTCCTTCTGACAGGATTTTTTCTGCCTTTCACTTTTGTGCAAATACAATTCTTGCCACTGTTATTATATGAATAATCAAATAAGTATCTTCTTTGCTATATTTTTCTGGTAATATACCCAATAAAAATAACTCTGCTGTTAATTCTATATGCTGGCATAACATTTCCTCTAACCATGCCTGTATTCTAACCCAATAGTTTTTTGCTTCCGTACATGACCACCACATATGATAATATGATTCCGGCAATTGAAAACATTTCCAAATTTAGCTGATTTATCCTTAAACATTTTGGCTAATCTTTCTCATGATATATGCCATCTATAAAACATTTTATATAGGTTTTTTTTATATGCAGTTGCCATTGTTAATTTGTAATTCCTATCCCATAGTTCTCTAATTCTATTGTGTAACCAAAGTTTTTTGCCCATGTTATCATTGTCTCTTTTACTTCTTCATCTTCTAATCTGATTTGCAAGAAATAATTATACAACTTAATTATTTTTTCATCTGTCCCAGTCAATAACTCGTCCAATTCTGATTTTCCCAGATTAAAACCATACTGTTTCAAATATAGCATATCTTGATTGTATTTGCACTCATGTATACCAATCTGTCTCAATCCCTTGCTTTTCTAGTTCTTGTTTCTGTTTTAGTTTTCCCTTCTCTGTTAAAATATCCTTGTATCTTGCAATATTTTTCATGTTAATCATATTTGGATGCGTCAAAGCTTCTATTGTTGAAAGCAACATTGGTAGCTTCATATAATGTTTTTCTTTCACTCTCTTCCATGTTGTTAGCAAACCATTCCTTACATAATGTCTCTGAAAATACCCATGTATCCTATTTTTTCCGTACCAAAGAAAAGCATGCCAACCTAATTGCAAATCATGTCCTTCCAGAGTCAATATTGTCGTGTTTCTCAATAAAATCCATTCTTTAATCCAGGTTAGCGTTGCTGCTTGGTAATATAATTCCCAATTTGGCAGACCAAACCCACCTCTAGAGTTCTAGAATTTTGAAGCAGTTTAAGATTAATTCTTTTCTTTTCTTTCCCCTTGCCATATATATATATTTCCACATCATTTTGTTCAAATTCTCAAAATATATTTTCTCCAGCTTTATCGGTATTGTTTGAAAGAAAAACTAAATTCTTGGTAATATGTTCATTTTAATTAACGCTATTCTTCCCATTAGTGATAATTGCAATTTTTTCCATTTCTCCAAATCTATTTCAATTTGATTTCTCAATTTATAATTATCTTCCTTCACAGTAATACACCTTGAAGTTAATTGAATGCCCAAATATTTCACTTTGTTCACTATTTGAATATCTAACTTCTCCATTAATTGCTTTTTTTGTTTTTCTCTCATGTTTTTAACTATGATTTTTGTCTTATCTTTATTTTTATTTTTTTTTATTTTTTATTTTTTTAAATTTGATTTATATGCCGCCCTTCTATGGAGACTCAGGGCGGCTTACAATGCATTAAGCAATAGCCTTCATACTTTTGTATATTTATACAAAGTCAGCTAATTGCCCCCACAAACTGGGTCCTCAATTTACCCACCTTAGAAAGGATGGAAGGCTGAGTCGACCTTGAGCCTGGCTAGGATTGAACTCGCAGTAACTGCAGGCACCTGGATGTTAACTACTGCCTTAGTAGGAGGCATTAGCCTCCTATGCCACTCAGGCTCCTATTGATTTTCAATCCATATTCCTCTATTTGCTCAATTGGCTTTGGACTTGTTTCTATTGGTTCTTCCATGATAAACACTAAATTATCCGCAAAAGCTTGTAATTTGTATTCTTCTTTTTTGATTTTCATCCCTTTTATTTCTTTGTCTTGTCTTATCTCTCTGTTTAAAATAATGTCAGTATGAATAATAATGGAGATAATGGACATCCTTGTCTAGTTCCCTTTCTAATGTCCACTTTTTCTGTCACTTCACCATTCACAATCACCTTTGCCGATTGGCCTTTATATATAGTTTTAACCATGTTTATAAACCTATTCCCAAAGTCATCATTTGTAATTGTGTACTCATAAATTGCCAATTCACATTATCAAATGCTTTTTGCACATCCAAAAATAACAACGTTTCTCTGGGTGTGCTTCTTAATATTCCAATGTATCTGGTATAATTCACATATTATCTCTAATCTGTCTTTTAGGTAGAAAACCATTTTGATCTGGATATATAAACTCTTTTTTATTTTAATTAGATTTATATGCCGCCCTTCTCTGGAGACTCAGGGCGGCTTACAATGTGTTAAGCAATAGCCTTCATACTTTTGTATATTTTTATACAAAGTCAGTTTATTGCCCCCACAAACTGGGTCCTCAATTTACCTACCTTAAAAAGGATGGAAGGCTGAGTCAGCCTTGAGCCTCGAACTTGCAATAATTGCAGACAGCTGAATATTAATAACAGGCTATCTACCCTGTTGAGCTATCTGAAGCTCTTTTTAACAGTCTCTTCAATCTTTCAGCCATAATTGATGCAAACATTTTGCAATCCATATTTAATAAAGAAATTGGTCTATAATTCTTTATTTGTTGTATGTCCGATTCTTCTTTTGGTATAAGAGCTATATATGCCTTATATATGCCATGAATTTGGAACTTTGGCTTCTAATAATAAATCATTAAATACTTGTAACATTACATTGCTTAATACATCTTGTAGCATTTTATATAATTCTGCTGGTAGTCCATCTGGTCCTGGTGTTTTACCATTCTTTTGTTTCTTAATTCTCTCCATCAATTCCATCATCGATATTCTTTCTTCTAACATCTTTTTAAATTCTTCTGGAATTTTAGATATTTTAGCTTTTTCTAAGTATTGTTCTATCTTTCCTTCTGCCATCATCTCTTGCTGATATAAACTTTTATAATATTTATCATTTTTTTTTCTTTTCCTCATTTTGATGACATATGTTTCCATCTTGGTCTAATAATTGATTTATCAATTTATTTTCTTTTTCCTTTTTCATTTTATATGCCAACCATCATCCTGGCTTATTCACATTTTCAAAAAAAAATTCTTTGTTAATGTTATTTTATTTGCCAGATCTTCATTTTCTATTAAGTTCAATTTATGTTTTTGCAAGTCCATCAAATTTTTTATTTATTTATTTATTTATTTAATTTATATGCCGCCCTTCTCCGGAGACTCAGGGGCTTACAATGTGTAATAGCCTTCATACTTTTATATATTTTATACAAAGTCAGCTTATTGCCCCCACAAACTGGGTCCTCATTTTACCTACCTTTGAAAGGATGGAAGGCTGAGTCAATCTTGAGCCTGGTGAGATTCGAACTTACAGTAACTGCAGACAGCTGGTGTTAATAACAATGCTTTAGTCTGCTGAGCCACCAGGCGCTGTCCCGTGGACAGGGCCTGTAATTCTTTCTCTAATTTCTTATACTCGTCTTCCAATTTCTTTTGTATTTGTCTGTTCTGTTTATTCCATTTTCCTAAATATGTCATTGTCAATCCTCCAATATATATGCCTTACCAGTATCCCATACATCCTCTTTTTTATTTTCTTTAAAGAAAAAAGTCAATTCTTTTTCTATATATTATAGAAAATCCTTTTCATTTAGTAAATTTTTCATTCTTTTTCTCTTCCCCTTCCATGTCATTGTTATTGGATTGTGGTATGCCATGTACTTGTTTCTATATCAATCTTATATATCTTAGAGATTAATTCTGTTGACATTCATATCATGTCTATTCTTGACTACGACATGTGCCTGTTTGAGTAAAATGTATACTACTTTTCTTTCAGCTTTCTTTTTCTCCATGCATCTTGTAAGCTTAGTTCATCTGTCATTGTATAAAATGCTCTAGGGAGAGTCTTTAATTTTTTATTCACTTTTGTAGCTTTGTAATCTAATTCATTATTATCAATCACATTAAAGTCTCCTGTTATGCATATATCTTCATTTTCATATTCTAATATTTTTCTATGTAATTTTGCATAAAATTCTTCTTGGTTTTCATTTGGAGCAGATATCCCTACTAATAGTATTTTTGTGTGTGTGATTTGTTACTATTTCTACCATTAATACTCTTCCTTCCTCATCCTCAAATATTTGTTTAGATTGAATTGTCTTTTTAATATAAAGTGATACTCCTTTTTGCTTTGGCAAGCAAGTGTTGTATACAATGTCCCCAATTTTATTTGCTCCAAAAGTTTTTTCTGTTGTTTTCTAATATGGACTTCCTGCAAACATATAATCTCTAATTTTAACTTCTCTAATTTGTTAAATAGGATAGACCAGTGATGGCTAACCTTTTTGCCATCACGTGCCAAAAGCAGGGGGGGTGTGGGGGGGTCGCACACACGGGTGCCCACACCTATAATTCAATGTGCCCAACCCCTCACACCTGCACGTGCAACCCCCTTGCACTCCCCCCGCTTTTGGCATGCAATAGCATGGTGGGCCCAATAGGCCTGTTTTTTTGCCCTCCCCAGGCTCCAGAGGCTTTTTTGGAGCCTGGGGAGGGTAAAAATGGCTTTCCCCAGCCCCCTGGAGGCCCTCCAGAGGCTGGAAACAGCCCATTTCCCAACTTTTGGCGGGCCCGGAAGTCCAGAAAATTAGCTGGCTAGCACACGCATGTGCGCTAGAGCTGGGCAATGCTCGCATGCCCATAGATATGGCTCCGTGTGCCACCTGTGGCACGCATGCCATAGGTTCGCCATCACAGGGCTAGACTGATGTTATGGGAGAGAGGCAATCTGTCATGTAGCCGGGCCCTATGATGTGGAGGGGGGCAACATATTTATATGTGTCTTTTTTGTTTTTTTCTCTTTTGTAATGCACATTTTTTCAATGTTATCTTTGCATTGCTTTTGTAAGATTTCTTTTTTCTCTTTGTATTTTAACTTTCTGAATAAAATAAAATGTGTGGAAAAGTGCTTTCTTTGACAGCAAGGATCCAACCTCCATCACTGTCTTCTGATCCAAAAGAGGAAGGTCAGGTGGAAAGCAAGTGCAGCAGAAATGGCTGTGGATCAAGGGAGGCAATTGTGGGAGGATGGGGGACAGAATACGACTGACTCTCTTCAAATGCTTCCCAGTGAGCACTCAGCTGAAAATCCTCAGAGTTTCAAAAAAGTCTTAATTTTAATTTAATTTAAATAAATAAATGATAACTTACCTTTGGGGAAACTGATGTCCAGGGCCACATCATAAGCCTCAGCAACAATCTGTATATTTTCAATCTGAACAATCCCCAGAATATTTTCTGCATCAGAAACCTAAAATTACCACAAGGATTGTTATTCTGATGGACACCGTACTTGGCAGGGTCAGCCCGTGGCACTGCCTGTTGAAGATCAGAGCCTGTTGGCTCTCTTTCATAAATATACTCCTACATATTATATGAGCTGCCAAGGGTATTGTGTGATTGAAGGGGGATATATGTTTGATGACTAAATAGCAAATTTAGTCATCATAAGGCATAATTCCTAAGACTTGATAGACAATCCTGTCAGCCCGTCAAGGTACACCAGAATAAGAAACCAAAGTCCTGTGGGCCAATATTTCTTTTACTATAAGGTTATAGCAACAAAATCTTGCAAGCCAGAAGGCATCCCCCACCCTTTTATCTTTTTGAAAACTGTGGGGGGGGGGTGGAGGGGTTGTTGTCTGTGCTGACTTGGACTCAGATGGCTTTTGGCTGACAATTTTGTCTTGTTTGCTGCTCTTCTCCTGTCCCTCAAGATTGCCACTTCTCCCCATCAGCCTCCATGTCCAACCCCCCCCCCCCATGTTCCTAGTTCCTCTCCTCTCCCAGCAACTCCCCAAGAGCCCACAAGAAACCCTGTAATAAGGTTGTATTATCTTGAGGAGCAAATTCCTCCTCTGGTTGTTGCTGCTTCTGCGGGACTGCCTGTCCTTCCTCTTCCTATGCCAGAAGTTGCTGCCTGAGGAGGCAGTACTCCCTCCAGTCCCATGTCTCTGGTGCAGATGGAGCTGGACATCTTCCCTGTCACTGTGTTATTTGTATTTGCCAGCTGAGCTTCCATTCTGAACATTATGGTAGCTTGCCAGAGAACTTTATCAACAAATCACTGTTTGTGATTTCTGAGCTACTGCACATGTCCACATTCTTTCTTTCTAACTTCCTGATTTACTTTTTCTTTTGTCCGTCTCTGAGATAAACTGCTGGTAAAGATGTAGTTAGCTAGGTTTTTACTTTTACAATAAAAATGTTTCTTAGAAGAATATATTCGGGATTTCTTTCTTTGAGAGTATACACCATGGAAAACAAGATCCATTCACCTCTAATTAATTACAGTTTCCCCAGGGGTGGAACGAGGTTGATTCACGCTTTGACATTCCCTGCCCTACTTAGCTCTGTGGGCTATGCAACCCAGAGAAGGCAGGCCCTGGCTCATTTTGAGTTGCCCCAGCCTCTTTCGATGGCAGTACTTATCAAGGAGGGGATTTGTTGGGAAATTTAGCAAAATCCTTTCATCTCTTGCTAATGTTCTCATCACAATCAAATCCAACAAGCTTTCTGAGCTGTATGGCTTGCTTTGTCCTGTCCCACGGAGGACTCACCTCCAGCCGGATAGCCTTCTTGAGGTTGAGGGCCTTTGTGGCCTTGAAGTTGACCAGTAGACAGTGCTCAGTGAAGGGCTCGATGATGCCAATGTCCTCAGACAAGCAGAAGTCGTCGCCAATGTTCTCCAGGCCGCTGATCCGCCAGGCGACTGGCAGAGGAGTCACATTCTTTAGATAAAGTGACTTTGTTTCCTTTCTGTAAAAACAAGAGAAGCCAGGCAGATGCTAATATATTTTGAAACCCTAACTTCAGTCTCTCTGCAGTATTAGGCCTTTTTTTCCTGAATTATTTTATTTGGATTATTTTTCAAATACAAAGTTATTTATGTATATATATTAATGTATCTTATGTGAAGTTTCCAAAAGATGCCCTAATGTAAATGGTTGTAATGTTATTTTTTTCAGGACAATTGAAACTTTGAATGGTCACTGAACAAGTAGTATCTAGGATGACCTATAGTGATCATACTGGGTACAAAAAAGAGCCAAGAAAATTATACTGAGAAATTTTAGAAAGTATTATAACCCTGAATATCAAACAATGTGGATGTCAACAGAATTAATATCTAAAATACAGAAGATTTATATAGAAACAAGTACATGTGCAGACCACAATCTAATAACAATGACATGGAAGGGACGTTAAAAAAAAGAGAGATGGACATTAAATCAAAAATTATAGAGTGAAAAGAGCTTTCAACAATACATGGAAAAAGAATTGTCTTTTTTCTTTAAAGAGAACAGGAAAGAAGATACATCACTACAAAATGTGTGGGACACTAGCAAACCATATATTAGGGGAATCACAATGACATATTTAGGAAAACAGAATAAGCAAAATAAACAAATGCACAAGAAGTTAGAGGTGGAGTTACAGAAAAATCCACAAGATAAAAAGATTAAGAATCTGATGGACTTGAAAAAACACAAGTTGAATTTAAGTTGGATTAAGGAATGGATTTTATTGAGAAACATAAAACTATTGACATTGGAGGGACATGATTTACAACTAGGTTGGCATCCTATGGTATAGGAAACAAAGGATACATGGTTATTTCCAGAGACATTATGTAAGAAATGGTTTGTTATTAGTGTGGGAGAGAGTGAAAGAAAAACATTATTTGAATATACCAATGTGGCTTTCAACAATAGAAGCTTTGACATATCCAAATATTGTAAATATGGGGAATATTGTTAGATACAAGGATATTTTAACAGAACGGGGAGAATTGAAACAAAAGCAAGAGTTGGAAAAGCAAGGGATTGAGACAGTTTGGTATATAAGATTGCAAATACAATCAAGATTTGAAGCAGACCGTAGACAGTATGGTTTTAATTTGGGGATATCAGAATTGGATGAGATACTGACAGGAACAGAGGAAAAAATGATTAAGAAATTATATAATTATCTATTGTGAATTAAATTAGAAGATAAAGAAGTAAAAGAAACAATGATAGCATGGGCAAAAAACTGGTTATGAATTGGAGAAATGGCAACAATTATGGGAGAGAAATAATAAATTAACAATGGCAACAGCATATAAAGAAAATTTGTATAAGATGTTTTATAGATGGCATATGCCACCAGAAAGATTAGCTAAAATGTTCAAAGATAAATCAGCTAAATGTTGGAAATGTCAGCAACTGCCAGGACCATATGTGGGATCATATGTAGTAGACATGTAAAGAAGCAAAGAACTATTGGATTAAAAAACAGGTATGGTTAGAGGAAATGCTACAGCAACAAATAGAGCTAAGACTAAAGTTATTCCTATTGGGAATACTACTGGAGAAATATAGTAAAGAAGATATCTATTTGTTATTCACATAATAACAGCAGCTAGAATAATTTTTGCAAAAAACTGGAAAGCAGACAAAATCCCGTCGGAAGGAGAGATAATAAAGAAAATTTTAGAATGTGCAGAAATGAATAGACTAACATTGAGAATAAAAGATAAAGAGGAATATATTTCAAGACATGGGGAAGTTTTTATGATTGGTTAGAAAAGAAATATAAATAAAGATAGAGAGAGGAAGTGGATAGGGAAAAGACAAATAAAAGAAAAGATAAATAAAAAGAATAGAAACTCAGAGGACGCCCAGGTAAATGGAAAGGGGAAACGGGGGGGGGGAGTGTTACTATAAAATGAATGAATGATAAAACAAATGCAATTATTCAACAAAAAAGAATTTGAAATGAAAATATATCTAAATAGAAAATCAGGGCTGCTCAAATACCACTCTAGATTAAATTGAAAATAGATACAACAAAGGAGTGGGAAAGGAGAAAGGAATAGAGAGAGGGAAGGCGGGGAGGAGAGAGAAAAGGAGAGAGAGGGATAGAAGAGAGGGAAAAGGAGAGGAAGAAAAGGGAGGGGAAAGAACAGTAGGAGAGGGTTAAAAAGGGAGGAAGAAGAGAGGGAAGGGGAGGGGAAGTAGAAGGGGAGGAGAGGAGGAATGAAGAAAGTAGAAAGGGCAGAAGAAGGAAGAGGAGGGAAAAAGAGGAAAGGTTGTGGTAAAACAAAGAAGAGGAAATGGTAAAAGAGCAGCCCCGAAAAAATAAAAATGGAAGTTAAAGGATAAGATGAATGATCAATGATTAATGATGGATAAGAGACTGTACACTTAAATATGTATGAGAAATAAAAATAAAAAAAATTATGTAAAAAAAAATCAATGGACTTTAGAAATGTGTACAATTCATTCATTTTTGAAAAGGCTATTTTTGTTACTAAACAAAAAATGAGTTCCACAAGTTTTCTTTTGGCATAGTTTTCCTAATAGTTTACAAGAACAGAATTTTTTGCGCAATTTCATACATTTTTGTTACATGACAAAAATGTAATATCGATCATTGGGTGATTTACACTGCTACCTTGTTTTTTTCTGTTTATTTTTTATTTTTCCTCTTTGTTTTAGCTGTACAATTTCATTAATTGATTGGTTAGCTATTACTATTGTTTTGTTACTGCATGTTGGGTTTTTTTATATTTGTCTTTTACACATTTCAATCATTTTTTTTACGTCTTTAGTGGTGAAAGGAATAGGATGGAATAGAAATGTGAAATTCTGTACCCAGCTAGGAAATACACAAGACACAAATTTAAGATGGTGAAGAACTAGCTTGGCAGTGGTACATGCAAAACAGATCTCAGCATCCTTCTGGACCACAATTTAGCAGCTTCTGAAGCAGCTGGTCCCTTGGGGTACAGGCGGAAGAGCAGAGTCTGGGTCTGAGATGGTAAGGAATCATTCCACTCCTCTCTCTCCCAATCAGATCACATCTGGGAAGCTGTATCCAGTGCAGCTTAAAAGGGATAGTGACAAATTGAAGGAATTTGGAGGAAGAGAAGGGTAAGAACTAGAAACCAGCCCTGTGTAGAATAGTTGAAGGATTTGTTCATATTTACTCTATAGAAGAGATTTTTGAGAGGATCTTTGAGAGGATCTTTGTCACACAGAACAAGGAGTGGACTTATTTTCTGTAACCCTACAAGGGCAGGAGCAAACCGGGGAAGGGTTGATAAAAATTCTAAGGAGGCAGGTTGTAGCTAGGCATCAGGAGGAACTGCTTGACTTTAGGTGCTATCAGACAGTGAATCCAGCTGCCAATGATGTATTGAAAGGCCACTTGGTCATTTGCCAGAGATGCTCAAGTGGGGGCAGCAGTGAGCTGGGGGTTAGACTAAATAATCTCCACATCAGTTCCAAGTGTAAGACCTTCACAAACAGTGCCATGGAATTTCTTTTGTTAAGATGAAACAGGAAGGACCATGCTCAATATACCGTTAACATGTTTCAAGTCTCTGGCCACCTAGAGTAGACTGTCCCACTCAAACTGAAACCTTTATTGTTAGCCCCTACCCCCATTGGCACTGGGTTTTTACCGTTGAAAAATGGACTAGAATGGGAATGGGAATGGGAATGGGAATGGGAATGGGAATGGGAATGGAATGGAATGCTTTATTCCAAGTGTGATTGGGCACACAATAAATTTGTCTCCAGTGGATTAGCTCACAATGTACATATAAACAGCAAGTAATATAACCTATTAATCAAGGTTTTGGGAAATCAGAGTCCTCTACAAAGCCCTAAGCAAGATGGCCATTCACTGTTGAAAATCAGAGGGCCACATTAATTGATTCCCCCAACCCAATCACAATCAAATAGATTTAGACTTTAGCAGCATTATGATATCAAAGGCCAGAAGACTGGTCAAAAATCTCCTAAAATATCCCCTCCCCCAATGTTCCATGACAATCCAGGTGAAGGGAAGAGGCACACAATAAGTGGCCATCAACAAACAGATGGCTAAAATAGACTGATCTACTAAAGTCCAACCTGTGCAGCAGCAATTTCTCAAAATGCAGCTGTCGGCGGTCCAGCTCAACTTCTGGGCGAACCCCCTGGCAGCAGATCCGGAAGGTGACCGGCTCCGGATTCTCCTTCACACAACAAACAATGCTGTCTTCAAACACACCAGCTGCTGTTGGATAAGCCCAGACCGTCAACACCTGGAAGGACAGGAAAGGGCCCTGAGTGGCATCTCCTCCAGGGCAAAGGCCATCAGGGAAAGCAGTGCCTGCTGCCCTTACTTGCTTCTGATTCGGCTTCAGTATCAGCATGGGTGGGTCCAAGAGATAGGTGACTGCCCTGGAGTCATGCTGGAAGAAGAAATGCACTTCAACCTCCAAAGGGGAGATGTTGAGAATGGTGAGCTTTTCAAAGTGGTTGGGATATCGTGCAGCCTTGTACCTAGACAGCACAGGAGTACAAGAGAGAAGACAGGGGCCAAAAGGTCTTTTGGTTGCTACTATATTTATTGTTGTTTAAACCACCTTATTGAGGTTTTTGTTGGTTGTTTATATTGTAAACTTATACTATAAGAGTCAGTTGAGTTAGGCAGTTCTATAAACTTGATTAAATCAATTAATAAATAAATAACACCTAAAGACCCTGTGATCCTGATGTTACACATTCTCTTAAGCATCTTCTTTTAGACATATGAAAAGGCAATTCAGCTTATATTTCCTTCTCCACAGTCAGGCTATTCTGGCTACTGTGTCAGATCCCTAACATGATACTGCCATTCAAATGGAAGGAGGGGGAAGCATGGGGATAAGCTGTATCTTTATAACCTTTTTCCTGGCATCTAAGCATCCTGCAGTATTTTCACCTTCTTTGGAATGTAATAAGGCCATGTGGATTGTTTCAGTTTGCTGAAAGTGGAAGAAGATCCTGGGATTGGCTCCTTATCTGTTTCTCAAAATGGCCGTTACAATAAACATCTTCATATCTGTGGATTGGCTAGATCTACATTCGGATGGGAGGGAGGGATTCTAAAGCCTTATTTCTAACTGTGTAGTTTAGGAGGGAATTTAGAGTCTTTGCCTGTTCTGCTATCACTTCTCAATAAAAGGTTCCTTATGAAATACCATGTTTCAAGAGTCTATACATTCTTGGGAAAGGAGGAGAGGCAGGTCCTTACAGAAAGCAGAGTTTGCAAAGTAGGTCAACCGGAGAAGCACATTTCTTTCTACCGTGGGGACCTTACAACGACGTCCGAGCAAAGGAGCGAATGAGGAGAAATCAAATGCTACACAGATATCTCCACCATCGCTCAACCCAAAGCATACTCCTCATAATCATGGAGTTGGGGATACCCCAAAAGGACTCCAAAAAATTGTGCTGGGTGCTCAGAATTGGGAGGAAAAGAGACAGCTTGGACAGGAGGACCTTAGGAGTCTCCCTAACCTGAGGCAGTTGAAAGCCCGATTGGAAATTAGAACTGGAAGCCCTGTCTGACCAAGAGGAAACCTTAGAAGAAACCAGGAGGGGGGATTGACTGAAGCACCACACCAATCAGCTGTTAATAGAGGTGCTAGAAAACATCAACCTGAGGGGGGAACTGGAACCGCCAGCCAGAGGAGCCGGAGCCCCAGACCCCGCTGCAGGGAATCAAGCCAACACTGCTGAAATAGCCACCACAACAACAAGCCCCCCCTTGTGATCTGAGCTGCTGTGAATACACCAGGTCAGCCCAGAAGTTGGAGAGACAAGCACCACCCTTAGGAGTGAAGTTTGATGGAAACCCACAACAGCTAGGATTCTTCATGTACTCACCTACATGCAAGAATACGGGTACGCATTTCAAACCCAAGGCGCTCAAGTACGAGTCGTGATGCTCGGGTTAGAGGGAGCCACAGCCAGATGGTTACCCTGTGCAACATGGATGCCACAGAATTGAGAAACTTCAACAGATTCATGATGGTGCTACGTCAACGTTTTGAGGACCCCGTAGCCAACTGAAAAGCCAAAGACTGAATCAAAGTGGTAAAGCAAGGGCAATGATCCATAACTGAATACACTAAGGAGTTCTGGGACCTGGCCTGCCATGTCGATTGGCCAGAAGACATCCTAGTGAGCTGCTTCAAAGATGGATTAAACAATCACCTCTACAACGCCTGCATCGCCAGAGGAGCATCAAATCACCTGCCTGAGTGGTACCTCACCATGGAGGAAGCTGAGATTGACATGCATAGAAACCCATACTGACCAAGCTGAGGCTGGAAGAGACCCCCACCCCAGGGGAAAAGAGAGCAATTCAAATTGCCACCACCCCCCTTGACCCTAAGATCATCAGTTTGTTTTAAGTGCAGGAAGGAAGAGCACCAAGCTGCAGAGTGCTGATCAAAGATGCTGGTGAGGAAATCAAACCACCTGTCAGGGGGGAAACCCACAAAGCCAAGCCCATGAGGGAAGGAAACTGCCCTGAGAAGCAAGGCAACCGTCAGGACCCACATCCCCTGGGGATCGAAACTCCAGAAATCCAACTAAAAGAACCAACTTTTATCGAAAGTGATCCAGAAGATGAACCACTGGTAAGCAAACCAACTGAACCATTTACCCTTCCCCTAAGACTGTTTATATCCAGTCGAGGCAGAGAAGTAAAAAACTCTGCTTTTCTAGACTCGGGATGTACAAGTTGCCTGATAAGTACTAATGACATGGAATGGTCGTTAGTATTGGGCTAATGTCAGGACGTCAAGATGCATTTAACCTGACATAAGAAAGGAGAACGCAGGCGTCTGCAATGGGATGGTTGTCTTTCACCTACTTATTTTCGCTGGAAATAATGTCCCCTAGGATGGGAGGGGGGAAATTCTTTGAATTGGAGCAGTAGATTAGGGGTGAATGATTGGGAAGATGGCCAATGAATGCAGAGGAGGAAGGGAAG
Source organism: Masticophis lateralis (assembly GCA_030761175.1). Classification (NCBI taxonomy): domain Eukaryota; kingdom Metazoa; phylum Chordata; class Lepidosauria; order Squamata; family Colubridae; genus Masticophis; species Masticophis lateralis. Next base: position 26,738,705 of record JAUDYJ010000010.1, read on the forward strand.
GAAGAGGAGGGTTTTTGGGTCAGCACATCAGTGCTGGCTACATGGAATCGGTGTAAAAAATTGCCATGCTAAATAAAATGGAAGTTTGTTTCATAAAAGACTCTGTTTGAAATGCAATTTATTTGAAGATGACCTGAAAACCTGACAGATAGCCAGTACTCCTTTCTAAGCCAAACTGGCTGACCTCCAGACCTCCAGCTCCCTGCCAGATGTATAGAGTGACTGGAGACACAGTCCAGATGCCACGGCAGAAAGCCAATTATCAGAAGAAAGCTTACTTCAAGCAACTGGAAAAAAGCCTATCCAGGTTGGATGCCACGGGGCCTCAACCCCCCTCCCCCACTCCTCCAGCACAGCTGCAAGATGACCAAGCTCAGACGATTGTGCTACAAGCCAAGAAAAAAAAAGATGACTATTGGTGGGCTTTGCCAAAAGCTGCAGAGGCTGAATTCCCCTTCCCAAACGCTCAAGGTAAAGGGAAGCCCCTGAGTGAGTTGGGGAGGGCAGATTGGCTATGGGACTGTCAGCCAGCCAGACAGCAAAAAGCTTCAAAGAAGCCACTCGAGAGCCCCATAGATGAATTGAAGGAAGAATTTGACCGTGCCATTATTCGGGAGGAAGAGCCATCATGCAGGCCAAAGGAGAAAGGGGGGTCTGCTGAACTGAGAGGCTGTAGATCGAAGCACAGCCCTTCTCCCCTCCTAGCAGGAGGAGAGGAAGCCCAGAGGTGCATCCATGGGTCCCCCCGTCCCCACACACAGCAAGCAGAGCAGCCTAGGCCGGGCATCATCTCTCCACCCTCGAATGAGAGATGAAGAAGAGTACCAGGGGCACTGAGGGCAGACTCACAGAGCCCCGCAGTGGGAGGAGAGGCACCAAAGGAGGACCCACCCCGGTTCAGAGGAAAGTTTGATGGCGATCCAGACCAGCTAGCGCAATTCCTCGACACAGCTGAGATCTACATCGAGCGCTATAGACACCTCTACCCATTCCCAGAGCCCTAGTCAGTGCCATTTCAGAAGGGTTGGAGGGAGAAGCAAGGAGCTGGTCAGCAGCCCTCTACAAGAATAGGGCCCCCCAACTGCAAGATGCAGATGGATTCTTACAACTACTCCGAGCCAGCTTCGAGGAGGCAGGGAAGGACCCCTATGTGGAGGACGAGCTCAGGAACCTAATGCAGAAGGGGAGGCCCATCAAAGAGCACATCTGTGAATTCAGGAGAGTCACTGGCACCTTACCTCCCTCACCAGAGCGACTACTAGTATATTTGTTCAGAACAAGCCTAGTTAAGTGAATTGCCCAAGTGATCACTTATTGCGACATCCGAAACCGACTCTCCGAATGGTTCCGGGTAGCGATGCAAATCGAGAGGGGGCTGCGTGCCAACAACATTTTAAAGCAACCAGATACCAACGAGAGAGGTCAATCAGGCCCGGGCACAGCAGACGAGGAACCACAGCACTACAGCCTACCCAGATGCCATTCATCCCACTGAGCCCGCTGAGATGCTACAGATGCGGGGGAACTGGCCACCTGGCAGCAGCATTTGGGACCCCGGGGCTGAGGCCAGGCCCACCACCCAAGACATGATCGGAACGAGGGCCCAAGCGCGCCACCAACGTGCCACGAAGACTCCCCCCCAGGTACAGAGGTCTTCGCCCACCTGACTGAAACAAAGGGGAGCCCAGATGATGTAAATCAATCCCCCAAATCGTATGACAGCGAGGACGATGGTGAAGACGACCCAATGGTGAGTGGACCCATCCACCCTTTTCTCTTCCCCATACGCCTAATGGCCCCAAAAATAGGGACCCAAGGGACTTTCCAAGCCTTAATAGATTCGGGCTACATGACGTGCCTGATTAACCTACCCACAATCCTAAAATTGGGGATCTGCGCTAAAAAGCTCAGCCACCCAATTTGATTTGAGCAAGTTGATTGATCCCTAGTAGGGGGGACTTACGCCACACACTTGACCAAGCCAGTGAAGCTGGAGCTAGCAGATCATTGGGAAATGATTCATTTCATAATAGCCCCCAAAATAACAGATCCAGTCATACTGGGACTCTCTTGGCTAGACAAGTGGGGCCCAATCATCTGGTGGCAAGAGGGGACCCGCAGATTGAGAATAGCAAAGGAGCCCCACCCCCTGCCACTCCAACCAGGGGAGACGCTTCCCATGTAGGGGCCCCAACCCCTCCCGCCAGAGGAACAAAAGACGCCCCCAACCCAAGCGTTCCTCTCTAAGGGTACAGCAAAGCAACTGGCGGCCACATCCAACAGCTCCCATGAAACAGAACAGATCCCAAGAGAGTACCAAGATCTTGCAGAGGTATTTAGCGAAGCCAAGTGTGATGTCCTATCCCCCCCACCGTGAAGCCGATTGCGCCATCGAAATCATCCCTGGGGCGATACTTAAAATTTTATCTTGGAATGTGAATGGTTTGAATTCACCGCAGAAGAGAAGAAAAATATTTCACTATTTAAAACAATACAATAATGATGTTGTCTGCTTACAGGAAACTCATATAAGAACCCAGGACCAGAAACTTTTAATCTCAAAAATTGGATTACAATTTATATCTTCTAGTAAGGCCAAAAGAAATGGACTTGTATTTTATATTGCCAAAAGAATACCAGCTAAACTTATAGAAGCGGATGATGAGGGGAGATATGTTGCTGTCGTAATAACTGTACAGAATGTTGAAGTGCTTCTAATTGGCATCTACGCCCCGAACCAGCAACAGGAAAGTTTTTATAAAATGCTGAATGAGAAAATTTTGCAGTGGAATTACAAATCTCTTTTGATCATGGGAGATTGGAACGGGGTGATTGATGTAACATTGGATAAAAAGACATCTGCCAAGAAAGGGAATAAATTACCACAGACTTTTTTTGCTATGAAAGAGGAATTAGAGTTGAAGGATGTTTGGAGAATTCATCATCCAGATGAATTGGATTTTACTTTTTTCTCAGATAGACATAAATCTTTCTCGAGAATTGATTTTATGTTGGCTACTACTGATTTACTTAATGTAGTGACAAAAACAAAAATTCTTCCTAGAACTTTAACAGATCACAGTCCAGTCTGGATTGAAATGAACCCAGGTAAGAGAGAAAGGAGATCTTGGCGTATGAATGAGAATATCTTCAGATATGAAAAGTATATTAAGGAGTTAAAGGAACAAATTAAAGAATTTTTTTATATTAATTTGAATAAAGGTACACCCATTGAGATAGTTTGGGATGCATGTAAGGCCTATATGAGGGGAGTACTGATACATATGAACTCTAGACATAAAATAACTCGACAGAAGTCGAGGTTGGACTTGGAGACGGAGATAAAGGATAAAGAACAATTGCTTATTAAGAATCCGACTGATGAAAAGGTATTGTTAACTATAAAACTCCTGAAAGATCAATTTCAAATGCTGATGGCTGAACAAACAGCAACTAATCTGCAGTATGCTAAACATAATACTTTTTGTAATGCTAATAAACCTGGCAGATGGTTGGCTTATATTTTGAGGAAACAGCAAAATTCTCGTATGATAAATGCTATTGAGTATAAAGGGAAACGAATACATCAGCAAAACTTAATACACCAAGCCTTTTTAACTTATTATTCGAAATTGTATCAAGCTGATAAAGTTAAAGAAGATCTTATCGATGAATATTTGCAGAAGAAGAGAGTTACAAAGATCTCCAGTGTACAAAGTGACAGACTGGAACGACCTATAACATTGGAAGAGATTATATATGCAATAAAACAATTGAAATTATCTAAAGCTCCTGGGACAGATGGTTTGACAGCAGTTTTTTATAAGACCTTGCAAGAGGAACTGATAGAGCCTCTTAAAGACTTGTTTTGTAATATTCAACAGGGGGGAAAAATACCTCCCTCGTGGAAGACGGCTTTTATATCATTGATACCTAAAGAAGAAGACTCTGCTAAACCTGAAAATTTTAGACCAATATCTCTCCTGAATACGGACTATAAAATTTTTGCTAAAGTATTAGCCAACAGATTGATGCCAGTTATTCAAGATGTGATTCATGAAGACCAAGCTGGTTTTATAGAAGGCAGATACATGAAAGACAATGTCAGGCAACTCATAGATTTGTTGGAATATCTTGATGAAAAGAAACAGATCTCTGCGGTGCTGGTGTTTTTGGATGCGGAGAAAGCCTTTGATCGAGTCAACTGGGATTTTCTAAAAAAGATTTTGCATAAGATGAACTTTGGAGAGCAGTTTACACAAGCAATCTCGGCAATTTATCAAGAACAGACAGCACAGATCATTATTAATGGCAGTTTGACTACTAATTTTAATATACAGAAAGGGACAAGACAAGGCTGCCCATTATCTCCACTATTGTTTATTTTGACGCTAGAAGTGCTGCTGAATGCTCTACGGGACTCGGACAAAATGAGTGGAATAGTTGTAAGGCAAATAGATTACAGAACAAAGGCATTTGCAGATGATCTGATTGTTACCCTAACACGACCTTTGGAATCTATCATACAGATGAAGAACATTATAGAGGAATACGGTCTGGTTTCAGGTTTCAGCCTGAACCAGAAAAAGACTAAGATGATAGTTAAAAATATGTTGGAACCACAAAGGAAAGAGCTTGAAAGGGTGGCAGGCTTTGAAATAGCTACAAAGGTGAAATATTTAGGGGTCCAAGTTGCAGCATCTAATAAAAAACTTTTTCAAAATAACTACGAAGAACTTTGGCATAAGATTCAAAAAGATCTTGATACATGGAAAAAACTGCAACTTTCTCTGCTTGGTAGAATTGCAGCTGTTAAGATGAATGTTCTACCTAGATTTCTGTTTCTGTTTCAAATGATTCCGGTGCTTAAAAATGATAAATATCTGATGGACTGGCAAGCAGGCTTAAATAAATTTATTTGGAGTGGGAAAAAACCAAGAGTTAAATTTAAGATCATGCAAGATATACGTGAACGTGGTGGCCTTAAAGTTCCAAATCTACGTTTATATTATGAAGCAGCAGCATTGATACAGGTCGGAGATTGGATTGGAAAAACCAAAAGAGAGATTTTGAATATAGAAGGCTATGACTTGCAATTTGGATGGCATGCATATCTACTTTATGAAGATAAGAGAGACAGTGTATTTAACAGGCATATTTTAAGACACGCTTTGCTGAGAGTTTGGAAGAAGCACCAGCTTCAATTGGATTACAAAATACCTTTGTGGTTGGATCTTGGGCATATTTTGCCAAAAATAAAGTCACTCGGGGGGTTGTTGTACAAAGAGATACTTTTTATTGATGGGGGCAGTTGGTGTTTGAAGTCATGGAATACTCTGTTGGAAGATGGAGTCAATTTAACTTGGTTGCAGTACTTTCAACTTCAAGCGAGATGGAGAGAAGATCAGAAAATTGGATTAATGCTACATGAAGAGGACTTGATGACTCAGATAAAATGTACAGGACCGATGCATATTAAACGATTGTATAATTTACTGTTGGAGAGAGATTCAGAGGGGGAGTTAGTTAAAGACTGTATGATTAAATGGGCACAGAATTTTGATCAACCAGTAATGTTAGAAACATGGGAAAAGATCTGGGTCCAGAACGTTAAATTTACGCAAGCACAGAACTTAAGGGAAAATTTTTACAAAATGTTTTATAGATGGCATTTAGATCCCAAAAAGTTATCACGTATGTATCCAAATGTTCAACCTAAATGTTGGAGGTGTGATTGTTTGGATGCAACATATTTTCATATTTGGTGGACATGTAGGAAGTTGAAACCATTTTGGATTAAACTTTGGTGGGTGATGCAGAACATTTTGAAGAAGAAGTTGGAGTTTTCTCCTCAGTTTTTTCTGTTGGGAATAATCAAGGGCTTTTCAGTAACTGATACTAGGTTAATATTGTATATGATTTCTGCAGCCAGATTACTGATAGGTCAATATTGGAAGAAAGATAAAGTGCCTACCATAGAGGAATGGATATTGAAGATGTCTAATCTGGCAGAGATGGCAAAAATTTCTGCATACCTAAAGGAAAGGACCCATGAAGCTTTTGTTAAGGAATGGAGGAAATGGGTTGACTATATGAAGAAGAAATATCAAAGCAAGAAATTTCAATTAGTGCTCAGTTGAATTAGAGTTAGAATGTATTTAAGTAAATGTATGGATAGTTAAGTGGTTTATTATTATCATTAAACTGAAGAATTTATAATTGAAGTATAGTTTAAAATTTAAGATTACTAAATGTTAGGATACCTAAATAACTGTATGAAAGGTATAGTTATATGGTTAATTATTATTATTAAAATCAAGAGTATATAATTGAGGTATAGATTAAATTTTAAAGAGAATGTATTAAGTTTATTTAGCTAAATTGCTTTAATTTTTAAATATGTGAATGTTAGTGAAGCTTTAATAGTTAATAGTTTCTTATGTAAAGGGATCTCGCCTTTAAAGAATGTCGAATATGATAAGATTAATGTTTGTCAAATAGCGGAAGTCAAGGGAGGGGGGAGGGTTAGAAGGGATAGGGTGGGGGGGGGGGAAAGGGAGGGGGGAAAGGGGGGGTTTTATATTATAAAATGTAATGTAAAACTTTTTCAATAAAAAAAAAAAAAAGAAATCATCCCTGGGGCGAAACTACCTAAACCTAAATTGTATGCCATGATGCCCCATGAAATACAAGAAATGCGAAACTACATAGACAAGAACCTACAAAGAGGTTTCATTGAGCCAGCCAAACCGCGGGTCGTGGCACCGGTCCTTTTCAAAAAGAAGAAAGACAGCTCTATGAGCCTAGTGGTTGATTTTAGAGGCATCAACGCTGTCTGCGTACGCAACTTATATCCCCTTCCCCTCATGAAAGACATGCTAGCCCACCTGGCCAAAGGGAAGATTTTTACCAAACTAGACCTCCGCGAAGCTTACTATCGGATACGCATCAGGGAGGGAGATGAGTGGAAAACAGCATTCAACTGCCCCCTAGGAAGTTTCCAATTTAGGGTGATGCCATTTGGACTACAGGGAGCCCTGGCAGTGTTTTTTTTATTGAAAAGTTTTACAAAAAAGAAACAATATTTTCTCCCCCCCTGGAATCCCCCCACCCCCTTCCCTCCTCCTCCCACCCCACCACTCTTCCCCCCCCTCACCTCTCACCCCCCAACTTCCCAGAGCAAAATACAGGGTATTAAAAAAAATCATAAACTACATTAACCTAACCATCCTTAAGCTAAAATATCCCCCCCCCCCCGAAACCTTAACTCCATTATAGATAACACAATATATCTTTACATTCATTCATACGCAATTTGATATCTTCGCATCTGGTACTTATTTTGAATATAATCAATCCATTTTCTCCACTCCAAGATATATTTTTCTTGCCTATGATCTTTCAAGTATGTTGAGATTTTCACCATTTCAGCTAAATTTGTTACTTTCAGTGTCCATTCTTCTATAGTAGGCAAAGTGTCTTTCTTCCAGTATTCTGCTACCAACAGCCTAGCTGCTGATATTAAGTTTAAAATCAATTTAGTCTCTAATACTGTACAATCAGTTGTTATACCCAATAAAAACAATTGTGGAGTAAATTTCAACCTCCTTTTCAAAATATTACTCACCAGATTTTTATCCAAAATGCTTTGATCTTCCTACAAGTCCACCATATATGATAATAAGTTGCATCGTCACAATGACATCTCCAACATTTAGCTTACACATTTGGGTACATACATGACAATTTCTTAGCATCTAAATGCCATCTATATAACATTTTATAAAAATTTTCTCTTAAGTTTTGTGCTTGCGTAAATTTAACATTTCTAACCCAAATCTTTTCCCATGTTTCCATCATTATTGGTTCCTGAAAGTTTTGTGCCCATTTTATCATACAATCCTAGACCAATTCCGTTTCTGAATCTATTTCCAATAATGCATTATACAACCTTTTAATATGCATTGGACTCTGGTCCCTGATCTGCTTTACCAAATTTTCCTCAATTTGCATGACACCAATTTTTTGGTCTTCCCTCCATCTAGTTTGGAGTTGACCATACTGAAACCAAGTATAAATTATCCCTCCTTCTTCAGTACCTCTGAAGATTTCAATTATAATTTACCCCTTTCATTAAAAAGAAGCTTCTTATAGGTAATCACCTCCATTTTTTGTTCTATACTTATATTTTCTATTGCATGTCTAGGGTTTGCCCATATAGGTATCTTATAGTTTAACTTATATTGATACTTTTTCCAAACCCTTAACAAAGCATTCCTAATTATATGGGGGAAATTCTTTGAATTGGAGCAGTAGATTAGGAAGATGGCCAATGAATGCAGAGGAGGAAGGAAAGGCAGAGGAGGGTTTTTGGGTCAGCACGTCAGTGCTGGCTACCTGGAGTCAGTGTAAAAAATTGCCGTGCTAAATAAAATGGAAGTTTGTTTCATAAAAGACTCTGTTTGAAATGTAATTTATTTGAAGATGACCTGAAAACCTGACAGTTAGCATGGCTGAGAAAATGGAATCCTAAAATTAACAGGAAGCAAGGGTCAATCAGATTTCCGTTACGAGTAACTTTTGTTGATGAAAATAAGGGTGACCAGAAATGGGGGGGGGGGGCTGACTGTGAAACGGTGATGCCTGGTTGGGGAATGCCAAATGGGGATATACCAAAGGAATACAGAGACCTAGCTGAGGTTTTCAGTGAAAAGCCATTCAATGACTCTTCCCCCACCCCCATACTACTGACTGTGCAATTGAAATCCTGCCAGGGGCAAAGCTATCCAAACCAAAGATGTACTGCATAGAGAACTGACAGATTTTAGAGCTTTCATTGACAAAAAAACCTGAAAAGTGGGTTAATTGAACCAGCACACCCGAAAATTGCAGTCCCAGTACTTTTCAGAGAAAAAAAAAGATGAAATTATGCATGGAGTATAGAAATTTAAATACAATAAGCGTAAAAAAAATATACCCCTTCCCCCTTATGAAGGACATGTTGGCACACCTCTCACAAGGGAAAATCTTTTCAAAGCTAGACCTGAGAGAGGCATACTATTGAATAAGAATAAGGGAGGGAGATGAGTGGAAAACAGCATTTAACATACCACTGGGCTGCTACCAATTTAAGGTACTTCCTTTTGGATTACAAGGAGCCCCAGCCATATTCATGCAATTAATAAACCAAGTGTTCCATGAACATTTATATAAAGGGGTCCTGATTTACCTGAACAACATTTTAATCTACAAAGTTTAAAAATCTATAAAGACAAAAGAAGAACATGTAAAGTTACTCAGGGCAGTCCTAAATAAACTGCACGCAGCAAGTTCTATGCCAAGTTCTCATAATGTGAATTCCACTAGGAAAAGATAGACTACCTGGGATATTGCATTTCATACCAAGGGGTAGAAATGGATCCCCAAAAAGTCCAAGCAGTAATTGACTGGGAAACGCCCTACACACGCAAGCAACTACAAAGCTTCCTGGGATTTGCTAACTTTTACCACCAATGTATCCCTGCCTTTGCTCAAATAGCCCTTCCGATAACTAACTTCCTAAAAACAAAAGGGGAGGAGAAATCAAAGCCTAAACAGCCCTTGAACTGGACAATGGAATGCCAAGCAGCATTTGAGAAACTCAAGCGGCTTTTTTTGGCTGAACCAGTTTTATTATTACCTTTTGCAGAGGTATCATTCAACAACTCTGTACACTCTAGCACAGGCAACACTCCTTTTAAAGTAGCCACAGGCCAAGATTTCACCCCTATGCCAGAACTACCAACGGAAACACCACCATCCCTTCCCTGAAGGAATGGATGGAAACCCTATAAAACACTTTGCCTATAGTCAAATTAGCACTAAAGGATGCTAATAAAACATTTAAACACCAAGCAGACAAGAAGAGAACACAACCAAAACCTTTCCAAATAGGTGACAGAGTATACTTATCCACAAAATTCACTGTATAAGTTTTGTGTAATTATCTTCTTTTATTGAGGAGCATCTCGCCGTCAACCACATTCCTAAATATTTAATTTTTTACACTTTGTAATCCCAATTTCCCTTCTAATTTTTTTTCTTGTTGTCCTGTCATATTTTTAACTATCATTTTTGCTTTTGTCTTGTTGATTTTAAGGTTCAATATTTCTCCATATTTTTCTACCTCCTTTATTAATATTGTCTTTGGATCCTCAAAGAAAAACACCAAATCATCTACGAATGCCTTTAATTTATATTCTTCTCTCTTAATTTTGGTCACCTTAATATCTGTGTTTGCCCTAATTTTTTTCAAAAATGACTCATGTCAGAATAAAAAGCAGAAGTGATAACGGACATCCTTGGCAAACTCCTTTTTTATCTCAAATGGTTTTGTAATTTCCCCATTAATTATAATATTTGCTTTTTGGGTGGAATAAATTGTTTCAATCATTTGTTCAAATTTAGTACCAAATTTCATTTCTTTAATTTGTTTTATCATGTACATCCAATTTAAATTATCAAAGGCTTTCTGCGTATCCAGAAAAGCAAGGGCTATTGGTTTCTCTGGAGGTGCCTCATAAAATTCTAATATATTCAAAACTGTTCTTGTATTATCTTTAATTTGCCTCACTGGGAGAAAGCCATTCTGATTGGAGTGGATAATTCCATTCAATTTTTTTCATCCTTCCTGCCATAATGGTCATAAAAATCTTGTAGTTACAAATTGGTCTTGAAGTGGCTGGGCAATAACGAGCAGCACAGGCAGGATAGTGACAACAGCTCTTTATTACATGGTGAGACTTCAGCAAAGGTATGCAGGCTTTATATACACTCTTTGTATACAGGCTTTGTATGCACTCTTTATATACACTTTGGCTGCTGGTCATTAACCAATCAGAAACAACCCCTAGTTTGAAATTCCCGCTCAAAACAGTAACAACATAACAGGTCTATAGTTTTGAATCTGGGTTGGGTTGATACCTTCTTTCATGATGACTGTAATGTATGCCTCTTTCCATGATATGGGCATTTTTGCTTCCAACAGTATCTCATTATACAAATCCAAGAGTATCGGTTCCAATATTTCCCCCATTTCTTTTTGTAAAATTCACCTGGTAACCCATCAGGTCCTGGAGTTTTATTATTTTTTTGTCTATGGATTGCTTCCTTTAATTTTTCCAGAGATCACTCTATTTAATCCCATCCTTTCCTCTTTCTCTAACCTGGGCATACCTTCCTCTTGTAAATAAGTATTTATTTTTTCCATCTCCACTTCCTCTTGATTATATAAGTTTTCAAAATATTCTAATGTAATCCTTCTAATTTCTTCCTCGCTATTTTGTAAGTTGCCCACCTCATCTTGTAATTGGTAAATTATCCTGCTTTCTCTTTTTTAAATTTATATGCCAGCCACTTCCCCGGTTTATTTGCATTTTCAAATTGATATTGTTTCATATATTTAATTTTTTTAATATGGTTTATTTGTTCTATTAAATTTAATTCATGTTTAACTGATATTAATTCTTCTTTAATCTGGAGGTCACCTAGATTTAATTGAAATTTATTTTCTAGATACTCTAATTTCTTCAGTAGTATATCCTGCTGTTGCTTTTTTCCCTTGTTCCTCATCGATGTATATGCTAATGTTATTCCTTTCCTAAATGCCTTTAGTGTATCCTATAAGTTCTGCAATGATGTATGATTTTTTTATTTATGTCGAGGAATAAAATCAGCTCTTTTTCTATTTTCTCTAAATATTCCTTTTCCCGTAATATTTGTGCATTTAGAGTCCATCCCCTAGATTTCCTTTTTTGGCCTTTCCAGGTTATTCTCAGAAGATTATGGTCTGCCCAATCATTAGGGAGAATCTCTATACTTTCAATTTCTTTAATTTGCCCATACCATATCTATTCTTGAAAAGGAATCATGTGGATTAGAATAGAAAGTTTTTTTTTTCTTTGGGATTTAATAACCTCCATACATCATTCAGATTCAGTTCTTCAGCCATATTAAAAAAAAGTTTTCGGCAGTACATGCCTCTTTTTTTGTTTTTTGTTTATTGCAAATATAATCATTTCTTATATCTATTATTCCATTATAATCACCCACTATACATATATTTTGATAGTCCGCCTCAATAATCTTATCACGCAGTTTCCTATAAAATTCTTTCTGCTTTTTGTTGGGAGCATAAATATTAATAACATCTTAGTTTCTCCTTTTACCACTTAAACCAAAAGTACTCTTCCTTTGGGATCCTCATAGATTACTTTAGCTATTTCTTTTCTGATATATACCACTATCCCTCTTTTCCTTTTTTCTGATAGCGCTGCAAACAAGTTCCCTAATTTGTTGTATTCCAGGTATTTCTTATCTTGTTTTCTAATATGTACCTCTTAAAGACATATTATATCTACATTCTGTTTCATTAATTTTGAAAGTATCTTTTTCCTTTTTGTCTGATTGTTCATCCATTTATGTTTATTGATAGTAGTTGGGTTCTTTTCTCTATTTTCTTATTTGTCTGCCGGTCTCTGATTTCTGGTTGTCCTAGTAGTTCTTTGTGGTCTGATCCTAATTTCCTTTCCTTCATCTCGGTTTTCCATTGTCACCCTAGTTCTTTCTTCCATTTCCTCACTTCCAGATCCTTGTATTTGTTCTTCTGTACTAACTATCTCCAATTGCTCTGTACGGCTTGAGCTTTCCTCCAATTGACAATTCCCTGTCAATTGATCGAATAGTTCTTGAGCTTTGTCCAAATTGTCAATTTTAATTTTTTTCCTCTGCCAGGTTATAGTTCCTTCTGGGATGATCCACCTAAATAAAATTTTCTTTGTATTCAGTAGTGATGCCAGGAACCTATAATCCCTCCTTTGTTCTCGTATCCATCTAGGGATCTGTTTTAGTGTTATAATTTCTATTCCTTTATAAAATATCGGTTTTTCTCTTGTAGTTTTGTATACATCCTCACAGATCTTTTTGCGTGCAAATCTAATATGTATCTTTCTTGGGATGTGGTGATGTCTTGCATAATTAGTTTGAACTCGGTATATTTCATCAAATTCATTCCTAATCTCTTTTTTATTTTTATTTATTTATTTATTTATTTATTGAATTTCTATACTGCCCTTCTCCCAAAGGACTCAGGGCGGTGAACAGATTAAGATTTCATATACATATAAATATATTTTATAAACAGTGTCAACCTCGCTAGTTTTGCTTTGCCGCTTCGGTTGTCATAGAAACGGAGGGAGGGGGGTTTATGCTCACGCGGGCTTTCTAAATCTGAAGAAACGAAACCTCTCCTTAAGCTGTTATCAGTCCAATGGACACTGCATTCCTGGATGCTGACACGGCCAGACGTCTGCTCCCATCTGACCTCTGGAAGACCTGTGGATGATTGATGGTGCACAAGGGAGGGGGATGCTTTCTAATTGTAACTTTCGCGCGTTTTGCTTCAGAATCCTGCTTTCTATGGTTGCGTTCATTTCATATCTAGTAAAAGTACCAGTTAAACTCTAATGGAGTCTGGGTCCTCCTTTCCTGGATACTGAAGGAAGCATACCTGACAATAAGCAGGATTCTCATCACAGCCATCCCGGATCACACCGAGGGGGCTGAAAAAACTACAGAATGTCTGATCAGGGAAGTGATACAGAACAGATGGGGGCATATGGCTCGGCAATGTCTTCATACCAGCAACCCGAAGAGGCTGCGATATGGATGGAGAATTTACAGCTGAAGGAACCGAGGGAAGAGCCAGCCCGATGGTCGACAGGGGTCGGAAGGTTGCCGGACCTGAGAAAGACCCCCGTGGAGTAACAACCTCCAGACCCCGAAAAGGAGAAGGCGTGTGGCTGCAGGAGCAGAAGGAACGCCTCAAAATGGAGCAAGCCCTTCAGCTCATTCGTGAGATTGATGAAAGCCGAAAAGCCCGTGAGTCTTATGCATACCCTGGGGGGGGGGGAAGAAGAAGACTCTAAAACAGATCCTGAGGAAGGAGTTTGTGGGGGAGAGGAAGAGAGAGCGGACGAAGATATATCCCAGGCATTGGGTGGTCAAATGAGGGATGCAGCAGTCCAGGGACCCCCAGCCTTACAGGCCCCACCCCGCAGGCGGAAAAACCCTAAAATTCCCCCCCTTCCTGGAAAGTATGATGGGAACCCAAAAACTTTGGGATTTTTCTTAACCCAAGTGTGGAATCACATGCAAGACTGGGGCGAGGACTATTTGTCAGATGCAGCCCGAGTGAGATGTGTCACCAGTGCTTTAGAGGGGGTGGCAGCCGAGTGGATGGTGGTACTCCACAATAACAATTCCCCCCTGCTGCGGAATTACAACCAGTTTATGGCGGCCCTTAGGAGGCGCTTCAAGGACCACCTAGCTGAGCGAAAGGCGAGGCTCCGTATGAAAAGTATCCAGCAAGGCCGGAGATCGGTGGCGGAATACACCCAAGAATTTCGGGAGCTAGCGCCATACATGACAGGGTGGTCAGAGGTAGCCTTGCTGGAAGGTTTCAAAGACGGGCTGAATGATGAAATCTACCACGACTGTAGAGTACGGGGGGTTCCCGAAGATCTGGACAGTTGGTACATAGCAGCTGAGGATGCAGAAATCGAGATAAGCCGTAGCCGACTAAGGAGGGGGTGTGCCGGGGAACCCTCATTCTCCTACCACCGCAAGGAAGCCCCCAAGATGGCTGGGGGAAGGCCGGAAACCAAACCCAAGCCGAAGCCTTTTACTTGTTTTAAGTGCGGCATGGAAGGACACCGGGCCGCTGAGTGCTCTTCCAGGCCAGTGCCAAAACCTGTCAGCAGAGCGCCAAAGAAGATGGACAAAACATCCGCAAAAGTTCGTGAAGTCACGCTGGAGGGGGAAGTCGTAGAGTTCGCTCCCCGGACCCAGGGGGAGTTGGGAACTCCGACCAACGCGGACGACAGCGAGACCGACTCCGACTCCGATGATCTGGTGAGTCACACTGAGGGGCCCCTATTCATCCCCATAGAACTTAAAGTACCATCCACAGGGGCCCATGCACAGATGCCAGCCTTATTAGACTCTGGGTGCACCAGGTGCATTATCAGCCCGAAAGTAGTAGAAAAGATGGGCCTGGAACTGAGGGAGCTGAAAAGGCCTATTGCATTCTGCCAGCTAGATGGGTCGATGGCAGGCGGAACCCCAACTAGTTCCATAACGGAACCCATTGAAATGAAATTAGGGGACCACGTAGAGACTCTCAGTTTTGTGGTGGCCCCTAGCATGGAACGACCCCTCATTCTCGGCTTGCCCTGGCTACGGAAATGGAACCCGCGAATTAACTGGAAAACGGGGGTTCTGTGCATTCGTGCTAGTAAGCCACCGCCTAAAGGGAAGGAGCCCCCCCTTGAAGACAGAGGGGCCCTGAAGAAGCGGAGATGGCAATAGACCACATAGAGGGGGAGGAGAAAATTCCAAAAGAGTATTGGGATCTCCGTGAAGTTTTTAGCGAGAAGGCCTCGGACGTGCTGCCCCCCCACAGGGCTACAGACTGTGCTATTGAGATACTCCCGGGAGTGAAGCTCCCTAAGCCAAAGATTTATCCTATGACCCCTCATGAACTGGGGGAACTACGAAATTTTATTGACAAAAACCTAGAACGGGCTTCATCCAACCAGCCAGACCACGAGTGGCCACACCAGTTTTATTTAGAGAAAAGAAAGATGGTTCCTTTCGTTTAGTAGTTGACTATAGGAACCTAAACGCGATTTGCGTGGAAAACGTCTACCCCTTACCCCTCATGAAGGACATGTTGGCTCACTTAGGGAAGGGGAAGATTTTTACCAAATTGGATTTACGGGAGGCTTATTACAGAGTGCGCATCAAGGAAGGGGATGAATGGAAAACTGCGTTTAACTGTCCGCTGGGGTGTTTCCAGTTCCGAGTGCTCCCGTTTGGACTACAAGGGGCTCCTGCAGTATTCATGCAATTAATCAATGAAATTTTGCATGAGCATTTGTATAAGGGGGTACTCGTTTATTTGGATGACATTCTTATCTACTCTGACAACATGGCCGACCATGTAAGATTAGTACGCACCGTCCTGAAAAAACTGTATGCTGAACTGTATGCAAAGCTTTCTAAATGTGAGTTCCACCAAACCAAAATTGACTATCTTGGCTATCGCATCTCCCCGGAGGGAATAGAAATGGACCCTGCAAAGGTTCAGGCAGTGTTAGAATGGACAGCGCCACACACCCGCAAGCAGTTACAGAGTTTTTTGGGATTTGCTAACTTTTATCGACAGTTCATCCCCTCGTTTGCCAAAATCGCATTGCCAATAACTAATCTCCTGAAAACCAAGGGTGAAGAAAACCCAAAACCCTCCAAAACTCTGGAATGGACTATGGACTGTCAGGCAGCATTCGAAAAACTGAAAAGGCTATTTGCTGCTGAACCAGTCCTTAAGCACCCAGATATGGACGAACCTTTCGTGGTGCAGGCAGATGCCAGTGATGTCGCAGTAGGGGCCATACTTCTGCAAAAGAATGCGGATGGAAAATTACAGCCTTGTGCCTACACGTCCCGGAAACTATCCGAAACCGAAAGGAGATGGGCCATATGGGAAAAGGAGGCTTTCGCCGTACGCTGGGCACTTCTAACCTGGAGGCACTTTCTCGAAGGAGCTAAACATCCTTTCGAAGTTTGGACTGATCATAAAAATCTCGAGGCTTTGAAAACCGCACGTAAGCTGTCGCCAAAACAAGTGCGCTGGGCCCAACACTTCAACCGTTTTAACTTCACTTTGCGCTACCTTCCTGGCGGGAAGAATTTCATGGCAGATGCTTTGTCCAGATTGCCTCAATACAACAGCACCAGGGAGGAAGTTGTCCGTCCTATTGTCCCGTCAGCCCAACTGGCGGCACCAGTGACTACCCGAGCACAGTTGAAAAGTGACCCAAGTTGCTAGAGTGACTTGCTCCAGCAACTAAAAGAGACTTTAAAAACCGATGAGTGGTTCCAAGCCCACTCAAACGAATGTACACTTCGTGATGGACTAGCTTGGGTTGGAGCCAAATTGTATGTCCCAGCTAATTTACGAGTAACTGTTTTGCAACACGCCCATGACTCCAAAATGGCGGGACACTTTGGATTTGTCAAAACCTTACATCTCATCAAAAGACAGTTTTGGTGGCCCGCTCTCAAAAAGGACACAGAGGCATATGTCGCGAGCTGTCCAGTGTGTGCCTCAGCTAAAAGACCTCCCGGGAAGGCACCCGGTCTTCTCCAAAATGTGGCCAGACCCACTGCACCTTGGAAAGAAATATCCATGGACTTCATTGTAGACCTTCCCGAAAGTGGGGGTTGCACAGTTATATGGGTAGTAACTGATCTGTTTTCCAAACAGGTGCATTTTATCCCATGCACTAAGATCCCATCAGCAAAAACCCTTGCTAAGATGTTCATTCATCATGTATATAGGCTAGATGGAGCACCAAAACGTATAATTTCAGACAGGGGAGTACAGTTCACCTCCAGCTTTTGGAGAGAGTTCCTAATGTTGATAGGCTCCGCCCAAGGACTAAGCTCCGCCCACCACCCCCAGACCAATGGGGCCTGTGAAAGAACCAATGGCGTGCTAGAACAGTATTTGAGATGTTATATAAACTACCAACAAGACAACTGGGTGGAATTGCTGCCATTCGCAGAAGTGGCATATAATAATTCCGTCCATAGCAGCACAGGTTTCACTCCTTTCAAGGTGGCTTCTGGACAAGAGTTTGTGCCAATCCCGGAGTTACCTCATGATGACCCACAAAACCCTTCTCTGATTGAGTGGATCAATCAACTACGAGCGACTTGGGCAGTGACTCGCAAAGCGTTAGATGAGGCTCACCAAGCCCATAAAGTCCAAGCCGACAAAAGGAGATGCCCTGCACATGCTTATCAAGTGGGGGACATGGTTTATCTGTCTACCAAGTATTTGCAAACTCCGCAGAAATCAAAAAAGCTTGGTCCTAAGTATGTGGGCCCTTTCCCTGTTACTCGGATCATTAACCCAGTCACGGTTGAATTAGATTTACCCAAGAACTTGCGACGAATTCATCCAGTGTTCCATGTTAGTTTACTGAAACTGGAACAATCATCCTCTCTACGTCCGTCCAAGGAACCTCCTCCTGTTCGCATCCTCATTGAAGGGGAACAACACTTTGAAGTAAAAGAGATTTTGGACTCTAGAAAACATCATGGGAAAGTACAGTATCTCGTAGCCTGGAAGCACTTCCCGTTATCACAAGCTGAGTGGGTGAATAAACGTGATGTTAGGGCACCTAGAAAAGTGCAGCTATTCCATACCAAATACCCTGATAAATCTTGAGTCATGATAAGTATAAATTGTTGTGATATTACCTCTCCTTTTCTCTGTTTCAGGATTAGAAGCTATCTCTTCTGAAGGGGGGCCGAATGTCAACCTCACTAGTTTTGCTTTGCCGCTTCGGTTGTCATAGAAACGGAGGGAGGGGGGTTTATGCTCACGTGGGCTTTCTAAATCTGAAGAAACGAAACCTTTCCTTAAGCTGTTATCAGTCCAACGGACACTGCATTCCTGGATGCTGACACGGCCAGACGTCTGCTCCCATCTGACCTCTGGAAGACCTGTGGATTGGATGATTGATGGTGCACAAGGGAGGGGGATGCTTTCTAATTGTAACTTTCGCGCGTTTTGCTTCAGAATCCTGCTTTCTATGGTTGCGTTCATTTCATATCTAGTAAAAGTATCAGTTAAACTCTAATGGAGTCTGGGTCCTCCTTTCCTGGATACTGAAGGAAGCATACCTGACAAACCGTAAATAATAAATTAAGTCAACTTGGTGTATCTACTAAGACCTTGGCATAGAATTTTGATGTTTATGCTAGCCCTGCTTGTTGAAATAGAAAGGTCTTCAGGGCACGTCGGAAAGTGCGAAGATCTGGGATTATTCATATTCCAGGTGGTATTTTGTTCCAAAGCATAGGTGCCCCCACAGAGAAGGCCCTCTCCCTTGGAACCACCAGACGACATTGTTTTAATGATGTTACCATGAGTAGGCCTACTCTGTGAGAGCGTATTGGTTGGTGGGAGGTTATCGGTTGCAGCAGGTGGTCTCGTAAGTACTCAGGTCCTAAGCCATGGAGCACTTTAAAGGTAAGAACCAACACCTTGAAGCGCACTCGGAAGGCCACCGGAAGCCAGTACAGCTCGTGTAGAAGAGGTGTTACATGCGAGCACCATGTTGCTCCCATAATTACTCGCGCAGCTGCATTCTGGACCAGTTGGAGCTTCCGGGTGCACTTCAAGGGGAGCCCCATGTAGAGAACATTGCAGTAGTCAAGTCGGGAAATGACAAGGGCTTGAGTGACTGTGAGTCCCGGTCTAGAAAGGGATGCAATTGGCGAATCAGGCGAACCTGATAGAAAGCTCCTCTGGCCACGGCTGTTATATGATCTTCTAAAGACAGTTGTGCATCCAGGAGGATGCCTAAATTGCGAGCTTTCTCTGTGGGGGTCAATGACTCATCCCCAATAGTTAGTGATGGGACTAACTGGCTGTACCGGGACGCCGGTAGCCACAGCCACTCAGTCTTGGAAGGGTTGAGTCGAAGTCTGTTTCTCCCCACCCAGACCCGTACGGCCTCAAGGCACCGGGACATCACTTCAAGGGCATCATTGGGGTGGTTTGTGGTGGAGATGTACAGCTGAGTGTCATCAGCGTACAGATGACATCGCACCCCAAAACCACGGATGATCTCCCCCAACGGCTTCACATAAATGTTGAACAGGAGAGGCGAGAGGACCGATCCCTGTGGCACCCCGCAAGTAAGGGGCCTCGAGGTCGATCTCTGTCCACCTGTCAACACTGACTGCGACCTGTCAGAGAGGTAGGACGAGAACCATCGTAATACGGTGCCTCCCATTCCCAGCCCCTCCAACCGGTGCAGCATGATACCATGATCAATGGTATCAAAAGCCGCTGAGAGATCTAATAGGACCAGGATAGAGGAACATCCCTTATCCCGAGCCCTCCAGAGATCATCAACCAATGCGACCAATGCTGTTTCTGTGCTGTATCCAGGCCTGAAGCCGGACTGGAACGAGTCTAGATAGACAGCTTCATCCAGGTACTGTGGGAGCTGTCGTGCCACCACACTTTCGACAACCTTTGCTAAAAAGCGAAGGTTGGAGACTGGACGGTAGTTTGCTAAAACAGCCGGATCCAGAGAGGGCTTCTTAAGGAGAGGTCTCACCACCGCCTCTTTCAAGGCGGGAGGTAAGAATCCCTCGCTCAGAGAAGCGTTAATAATTCTCTGGAGCCAGCTACGTGTAACCTCCCGGGTAGCCAGCACTAGCCAGGAAGGGCACGGGTCCAATAAACATATGGTCGCATTCAGCTTCCCCAGTAACCTGTCCACGTCCTCAGGAGTCACAGTATCAAACTCATCCCAGATAATGTTCTCAATATCTGCCCTCATCATTTCATCCGAATTAACCCAGTTAGAGTCCAAGCCTTCCTGAATCTGAGCAATTTTATCGTGCAGATATTGTGCAAAATCCTCAGCTCGTCCTTGCAGAGGATCTTCCCGGGCTGTCAGCTGGAGTAGAGAGCGGGTAACCCTAAACAAGGCGGCTGGGCGATTATTTGCCGATCCAATAAGAGCGGAAAAATAGTTACATTTTGCCGCTTTTATCGCCACTAAGTAGGTCTTAATGTAAGATCTCACTAGTGTTCGGTCGGATTCAGAATGGCTGGTCCTCCACCTGCTCTCTAGGTGTCTTTTCCAGCGTTTCATCCCCCTCAGCTCATCAGAGAACCAAGGAGCTGGGTAGGTTTGACGCCGAGTCAGAGGCCGCAAAGGCACGACCCGGTCTAAAGCACCAGCGGCCATCCTATCCCAGGACGCCACTAGGTCTTCAGCCGAGTCATGAGCCAAGGTCTCAGGAAATGGCCCAAGCTCCATCCGGAACCTATCAGGATCCATCAGGCGCCTGGGGCGGAACCATTTAATTGATTCCGCCTCCCTGCGGTGGGCTCTAAGGAGAGAATGGTCTGACCATGACAAGGGTTCGATGACTATATCCCCTATATCTAGACCATTCAGCCACTGGTCAGAGATAAAGATCAAATCCAGAGTGTGTCCCCCCGTGTGAGTAGGGCCATTAACTAATTGGGTCAGGTCCATGGCCGTCATGGAAGCCATAAACTCCCGAGCCCCTTCAGACGTTTCACCAATGGATGGCAGGTTGAAATCTCCCATAACCAGTAGCTTAGGAGTCTCAACTGCCACCTCGGCTATTACGTTGAGGAGCTCAGGCAGGGCTGCTGATACGTGGCAGGGAGCCAGGTACGCAATCAACAGGCCCATCTGTAACCCATAACCCCACTTCATGAGGAGGGACTCACATCCGGTTGTCTGAGGGACAGTGACTTCCCTAGGGTCAAGACCTTCCTTTATAATGACCGCCACACCTCCACCCCTGCCTCGAGTTCTTGGCTGATGGAATGCACAGAAACCTGGTGGGCACATTTCTACGAGGGGGACCCCCCCTTCATTGCCCAACCAGGTCTCTGTAATACCTGCCAGGTCAGCTTTCCCCTCTTGAATTAGGTCACAAATGAGGGGGGCTTTGTTAGCCACAGACCTGGCGTTGCATAACATCAGCCTAAGACTCGGGCTCAGAGACCTTGAGCAACCCAAGGAACGAGAAGAGCTTTGGAGGTCGGAGCACGCCACCGCTTGAAGATAGTGGGTGCGTACCCCCCTGACATGATGTGGCCTCCTGCTCCCACCATATCTGCCCCTCCCAACCAAAACCTTGATGGAACAGCCCATTTCCATGCCAGTATTAAGTCTGCCTATTCCCAGTTTCGAGTTTCCTATGATGTCATTTTGTGTTGACTTTGGCTTCACTTTTGGAAAATTATTTACTAATCCCTCCCTCTGTGGATTGCCCCCCCAAATCCACATGATCCACCCTGTTTATGCCCACCCCCCTTTCAGAAGCCATTAAAATCTTGGTTAGAAAATTAGATAAGAAAGCCCTTAATCCCCTCTTAGCACCATGCCACCTCTCGGGATTCCAAAATCCGTCATCAAGGTAGGCCCTTGATAATGTGGAGGGCCAAATTTGCGAGAGGGGGGAGTCTCGCAATGCCAAGAGTTCGGTCGCCAAATACATCTAGTAAGTCAGATGGGTGCAGCATTTGGGTCTGGTCCAATAGACTGATGTAAGAGTCTTGAGGCAGTCGAATAATAAATTCAGTGTGGGTAAGAAACTGGTCTCCCTTGCCCTCTCACGGCAGGGGGAAGGAGTTTAATGCAATCTCAGGATAAGCAGAGGATAAAAATCTAGTCATCCTCTAACGGCGGCTCGTTCTGAATAAGATGGTCATAATAAGTTTGTTGTTCTGTCTGGTCAATGATGTCAGTAATTCAAAACTCCCTCAGCATCCACATTAGTAGCTGCCCAGACAACGTATGACAAGAGGGTGGCTCAGTTGGAAATAAAGCCAAATAGTGAAGGTAGAATGATAATAGCTCCATGGGGGTGGGGGGGGTAGATGTATATATAAAGAGGGAAGGTTGTCTAGGTGGTGAAAGTATAGTCTGGAGGCAGCGAGGTCAGTGTCAAAATCAAGGTGGTAATGTATAAGCTGGAGGTGGCTGGGTTAGGGACTAGCCGAGGCAGAGAATTGAGAAAGGTGGGGGAGGCCTCCAAGGTGACCAGGTAGATAGTCTTTTGTCAACCTCTGGCCTCTCCTACTCTCAGCATATTGAATAGTCCTTTGCATATATTGCCAGGCTCCAGACTTTAAATTATAATGATGTCTTCCAATTCCAGCAAGGGTCTAAACACCTTGTGTGATTCAGGGCACTCCAGGGGTCAATAGTTTTTAGATTCTCTCTGATGACGTTGCAAGCTGTCACTGGCCTTAGCTCAGGCCTCTCAAAGAGGCAGTCATTCAGGTTCAGGTTTCCCTGAACTTGAAGAGGTAGTCATTCAGCTTCAGGTTTCCCAGCAAGTCCCCAAACCAATTCGGAGCCCCCAGGGTGTCTAGGGCTTGACAGGGACTGCCATGGTGTCATTCGTCACCGCCGCCTGCTGCCATTGTCGTTTCAACTGCTGTTGCTTTAAGAATGGAGGAACTGATGTAACTGCCATTAACGGAACTGCTAGAGTTAGTCTCCCATGGTGCCTTCACATGCCAATATATGCCCAGCTCCGATGATCCAGAGGGTGAGAGAAACCTCGTTGAGCTGGGAAAAGGCTCCCCTAGTTGATGCTGGGGCTGAAGGGAGTTAAATCAGCCCCAGTGGACCTCCAAACGACCCAAAGCCGCCCCATCATCAGACAGAGATTAGGCGAGAGCTGCCATCTTGGTGCATGCGCAGAGTTCTATCTCTCTGCAGGGCTTCAGCAATCAGTTCCACCATTATCTCCCCTAAATTCTCTTCTTTTGTTTCAACTACATTCTGAAACCTCAAATAGAAAGAGGCTTGTACATCTCGAGATCTATCAGAGCATTTTCCAAATCCTTATTTACTGCCATTAGTTTTTGGTCTACCTGTTCTAAATTTTTTTCAGTTTGTTCTGTTTTCATTTCGACTGATTTAATTCTTTGTTCATTTTTTTGCATTGCCTGTTGAATTGGATCCATTTTGATATCTAATGTTTGTATATCCAATTTCAGGTCACCATGATTTTTAACCATTGTCTCTTGAAGTTTCATCATGGTGTCCTGTATTGTAACCAGTGTAGATTGCATCATTTGAACAGATGAATTAGTATTAGATTTTTCTACCAGGAGCATCATGTCTATTGTTTTCTGGCTTGACGGGGAGGCTGTCACACCGACGGATTTGATGCCGCATTTTTCCCTGTTCTTAAAGTTGTGGTGGCAATGCTAGTCATTTCTTTTAGAATTCTGCTTTGTTCTCCCAAGATTTTATAAATTCTTGCCCAGATTACCATCCACTATTATCACTGAGTTGTTTATCTATTATTTTATTATTTGTATTTTGTATCTTTTATACCCGCTAGTTCAGGGGTGAAATGCTCCCGGTTCAGACCGGCTCAGGCGAGTAGGTAGCGATGGTGGTGGGCAATTCGGAGAACTGGTAGAAAAAATCCCTGCCCCCGCCCCCCACGCCCAGCTGAGCTGTGCGATCATCAGAGCCTTTTTTTTCTTTTAAATGACTCTGGCGATCCAAGCTCTGACGATCCAAGCTCTGACAATCCCAGCTAAGTTGCCTGCCGATCAGGCAACTCAGCTGGGATTGTCAGAGCTTTTTGGAAGCATTTTTATATGGTTTTACATGTAAAAAATGGTTTTAAAAGTAAAAAAAAAATTGGCCACCCCCACCCACTCACATTACCCACCACCACCAAGCCACGCCCATAGAACCAATAGTAACAAATTTTAGATTTCACCCTGCCCTAGTTTCTATTTCCGTTGTATTATCCTTAATTATTTAACCATGAGTTTACAATTATATATCAGTAACAAAGTGTAGGATGCACTACAATATAATTACAGTCCAATTACAAATCGTTCTATATATTTGCTTCAAATTTGATCAATTCTTTTAATTAAATATATTAAATTAAATTAAATTAAATATAATAAATGTCTCTACTTTTATATATTTAATCTATAAAAGTTCATGAATATTTCTTTATTAAATATAATCAATAATTACTGGTAATACTTAATCTATATATTTTAAAATATAATCTTACTACAAGAACAATATCAGATCAAAACCATACCAAAGGAACTGTTCAAAAGAGGAGAAAACTTCTATTCTTCAAGTGTTAGTCTTTGTCAATAATATAATAGAGACTATCAACTCCTTTTCTTTCTTTTCCTCGCCACTCTCTTACTTCTTCTTCTTGATGTCTTTACTCCCACCAAAAAGCTCCAATTAGGCTCCCTTATATCTCCACTTTTCTCACTAAAATCACCTATGTTCTCTCTGGCGTCGCTTTCTCCCGATCTCCAAATCTTTCTGTCCGATTTATCTCTTCCTTCCATATTATTCCTTGACTCTCATATACTTCTTCGTCACCCCTCAAATGAAGATCTGATCTGTCTCTTTTCCAATCTCCAATGGTTCTATTAAATCCCAAAATGTAAATTTTTCTGTTTCTTTCACCGTTATTCTACACTCTCCCACTTTCAATATCACACTGTTTCTTTCACGTTATTCTACACTCTCCCACTTCCAATATCTTATTTCCTTTTTGTTTTCCTCCCTCAGCAGTTTCCTTTTTGATGACTCACAGCTCGCCTCTGTCAGTCGCCGCTAATTTTCCATCCGAGCTTTTCAATTTTGTCAAGTAGTTTTTAGATTTACCTACTTTGACAGGTCCAATCACCACACATGGAAGAACTTCTCACCAGCAAAAATAGACACAGTTGCTAATAGTATTTCCTTCTGATCCCTTTGTGGGCTGTCACAGCCTCATGTCTGCCATATCAAATGATATGACTGAATGTATTCTCGCTGGGTTAAAGAGGGCTTCCCTTGCTTTAGCGGGCAGTTGCACACTGCCTTGCCAAGTTCTGGGATTCTCCTCTGCTTCGTGAGACTCTTCAAGATCCACACACCTTCAAAGTGTCCCCAAACATGGAAAAATCAGAAGAAAAGAACAGAACTCATCCTTTTCCCTCTGCGCTGCCCCGATAGCACCACGGGAAGCTTATTCACAAAATTCTTGCAAACATTACAACCTTCAAAGAAATTAGGGCCAAAATTTGTGGGACCATTTCCAATATCTAGGATCATCAACCCAGTGACAGTAGAATTATCATTTCCCAAAACCCTCAGACAAGTACACCCAGTCTTTCACATCAGCTTGCTGAAAAGAGAAGTCACATCCTCACTTAAACCTCAAACCCAGGCACTACCCCCACCCATAATGGTTGAGGGTGAGCAACATTTTGAAATCAAAGACATCCTCGATTCTAGAATCCACCAAGGGAAAACCCAATACCTAGTAGCATGGAAACACCTACCCCCTTCCCAAAATGACTGTGTGGAGAAAAAACATGTCATTGTCCCCATGCTCTTAAAGAAATTCCACACCCAATACCCTCACAAATCTTGTTATAATGGTTCTTTTCTTTATCTCTTATAGGTGGATCTATCTTTTTTCTAAGAAGGGCAGTATTTTCAGTTCCCTAATGTGATACTGCCATTCAAATGGAGGAAGGAGGGGAGCATGGGGATAAGCAATATTTTTATAACCATTTTCCTGGCTTCTAAGCACCCTGCAGTATTCTCACCTTCTTTAGAATGTAATAAGGCCATGTGGATTGTTTCAGTTTGTTGAAAGCGGAAGAAGATCCTGGAAACAACTCCTTATCTGTTTCTCAAGATGGCCGTTACAATAAACATCTTCACACCTGTGGATTAGCTAGATCCACATTCGGACGGGAGAGATTCTAAAGCCCTTATTTCTAACTGTGTAGTTTGGGAGGGAATTTAGAGTCTGCTTTTCCTGTTCTGCTATCACTTCTTCTCAATAAAAGGTTCCTTTTGAAATACCACGTTTCAAGAGTCTATATTTTCTTGGGGAAGGAGGAGAAGCAGGTCCTTACATACTGTTATATTCTTTCCCACTTAGAAACCTGATGAGGCCAGAAAACCCATTCAGCCCAATGTTGCTTTTGATGGCTTTGGTAAAAAAAAAGAATCTCCTTTTGAAAATCCCCCTGAGTTTTTCAGTATTTTCTTATCACCCTCTTATATCCCACAAACACTTACTTTTCTCTTGACTTGCCACAAAGCAAGGGACCAAAGTGGAATACACCCAAGCTCAGGATGTATTTCTTGTACACAATTTCATCAGGCTTGATAGTCTTCTTACGGTGGGGGAACACTATCCTGAATCAGAGAAGCAAGGATATATTAGCAGCTGAACAAAATAAGAGGCCCAAGTATATAAGACACCACCCAGAGATCCCTGAGCAGGCAGGAGCTGATGCAAGCAAGCAACCAAAGAACCCTACTGTTTTCCCTGGGAACAAGGAGAATGAGGAAACTGATCTGTTGAACTGGGATACCCAATGCAGACCAGATCCTCTACACAGCAATGTCTCTGTTGCTCTTAAGAAGGACACTCTTATTCTGCATTATCAGCCAATGTTGACAGTACAAAGAAAATAAATTGTTGAAAAGTATAATCTTCATTCTTAAGATAATGTAATGTAATGTAATGTAATTCCCACCCATTTTAGATGGAAAAGGAAGATAGGAAGATAACTTTTTAGCAACTGGCTCAGCCTCACTATGTTGAAACAGATAAAAATCACACGTAACCCAAAACAATTAAGATGTTAAGAGGAGATTTGGTCAAAGTAATGTTATTTGATTTCCAATTCAGCTTCTGACCATTAACTTCAAAAAGGCAGAGAAACCCACAAGGTAGCATCCTTTATTCATGAAATGATGTCACAGACAAGTGCCTCCTTGGCCAAAGGCTGAGATGGAGGCCTCTTGCATTCACACTGGAGGACACATTAAGGGCCACAATATGCCCAGCTTCACTGCTCTGGGTTGTAACATGGAAGATGCCTATGACTTTGTGGAGCTGTTTCCTCCTGCTTACATGGGATCCTGGCAGATGGTGGGGTACGTGCAGGTGCCCCTGCAGCACACCTGATACTGTCTCCGAGTTCCAAGGATTTCAAAATTTAGGACCTGATCAAAGAGTCCTGTTTTGGTGGAAGAGAAATGGATGCGCATCAAAACTTCTCCATTTGCAGGGACAATCCAGCGAAAGCAGTTCAACCTGTGGAATACAAAGCACAACAGATCTGCTTTAAGCCAGAGTCCCTAAGACCAAACTTTTCAATGTAAAGTTCATGGGCGCAGAACTCTCTGCTCCATTACAGAAGAAAGTTTTCCTGTTTTCTGAAAAAGATGCTCCTTAGACATTGGGGAAGAAGTCTTTCCTTCCCCTTCCTTTTCTTTAACCTATCCTGTAAACAACAAGGAAAGAGAAAGAAAAGGAGGTTATAGAAAGCCACAGTCAACATGGTAGGAACTCCCCAGATGAGGGCATAATAAATGAGGAATAGAACAGAACAGAACAGAACAGAACAGAACAGAATCTATGATATTTCAGATAAGTGACTGTCTAGTTCAGAGGTGGCTGGAGAATTCTGGGAGTTGAAGTCCACAAGTCTTAAAGCTGCCAAGTTTGAAGACCTCTGGTCTAGTTTTTTCTTTAAAACCTCCAGTGATGGAGCACCCATGATTTCTGGATGTAAGCTGTTCCACTGGTTAATTGCCCTCACTGTTAGGAAGTTTCTCCTTAATTCCAGGTTGCTTCTCTCTTTGATTAGTTGCCATCCATTGTTTCCTGTCCTGCTCTCTGGTGCTTTGTAGAATAATTTGACCCCCTATTCTTTATGAAAACCCCTCAAATACTTGAATACCGCTATCAAATTGCCCCTAATTCTTCTTTTCTATAGACTAGCCAAACACAAATCCGGCAGCCATTCTTCATAAATTTTAGTCTCAGGCCATTGTTACTCTTTGAACCTTTTCCAAAGTCTCAACATCTTTTTTTGTGACCAAAATTGGTTGCAGTATTCCAGGTGTGGTCTTACTAGGGTTTTATAAAGCGATACTAATACTTCATGTGATCTTGAGTCTATGCCTCTGTTTTTACAAACAAGGATTGTATTAGCTTTTTTGGCAACTGCTGCACACTGCTGGCTCACATCAAGTGATCATCCACTAGGACTCCAAGGTCCTTCTCAGAGTTACTGTTTTTGAACCAGGTTTCGCCTAATCTGTACTTGTATCTTTGGTTTTTCCTGTCTAAATGTAAAACTTCGCATTTCTCCTCATTAAAATTCATATTTTTGCATAGGGCCCATTGTTCAAGTCTGTCAAGATCTTTTTGGATTCTGAGTTTGTCTTTTAGGGTGTTGGCTACTCCTGCCAATTTAGTGTCATCTGCAAATTTGATGAGTTCCCCTTTTATTCCCTCATCTAAGTCATTTATGAATATATTTAAGAGTACTGGGTCTAAGACCTTGGGGTACTCCATTACTTACTTCTCTCCAGTGGTGGGTTGCTACCGGTTCTCACCAGTTTGCACGAACCAGAAATGGCCGGCTGGCCATGCCCCCAAACCTCCCCCGAACTGGTCACTCACCCTGGCCGCCATGTTTATCACCACCATATTCTTCGCAAAAGTAAAACATTTTAGAACCCACCACTGCTTCTCTCCATGTGGATTTAGAGACATTTAAAAACAGATAAACCCTCAGAAGGCTCAAGGAACAAGCATAAACCCAAAAGAAGCCAATAGGATAAGATTTACAGTCAATAAAATTTAAAAACAGCAAAAAGACAGAAAAATGGGCATTTCAAAAGAAATGGTTATTTCTGTACTGGGAAGGGGCACTTCGGTTCCCATCTATGGCCATCACATTTCTTCATCTCCCTTTCACAGAGAGCAAGGGCAGGCCGATCTATCAGTGTTCTTCTCCTCTTCCCCCCACCCCCCTGGGGCTTCTGCCTCAGGATCCTAACCTTAGCAGCTTCTCAGTGGAGGCCTCTGCGGTGGGGCTGCCCTGGTCAAGCTCAGACAGCGTCGTCATTGTGCCGGGGCTGGGATGGATGCCTTTTCTACTGCGAGAGGCACCTTTCTTTTCCTTCGGGGCTTCGCGGGAGACCTCAGGTTTCTCTTTCCTGGATCTGCCTCGAGTCGGGGTGGCCAGATCCTCCTGAAAGTCAGTAGAAACATAGCAAGACAGAAAGCCAATAAATGAGAATATCAACATTAACATTCATTAAAGATTAGCACCAGACCAACAATCAAGTAAACAATACCCCAACTGAGGAACTGCCAAACAAGCCAAACAAGCCAACCATAAACAGCCCAACCAAAGAACCTCTAAGACCATCCCCACAACCCTGACAGGGCAAGCCATTAGAACATCAACTGAGAGCAAACCCCACTCCTTACTAACATTGATGATGTTACCTAGTTTGGACAATGAAACATCTTGAAGAAGGAAAGAGTGAAACTAGAAATCAGGAATCCAACCACCATAATGTTAGCACTGCTGACAGAAAGTTTTAGGTTATATATCTTCATACCATTGGCTAGTGGATAAAGGAGTACCACTTGATCTTTGTGCTAGCAAGAATCAACTTTTCTCATCGAATGGACACATTTGGACATAATCTCTCAGAAAATCACTTTGTGAATGGAGTAGCATATTTACATTCCAAGATGTGGTGCAAGGCAATATACATATTAAGCAACTCTTTTTCCTACCACTGTATCAATGATAAGGTATTTTCGGGCAGCAGCCAGACTGGACATGGTTAATGCCAAGAGAACATCTTTGAGAGACTTTATCTGTAAGTTTTATTAATAAGATTAAGGAAGAACACAAGAATGCACTATTAGAATGGCAAAATTCTAATTCAGGGTACTTACGGGACCGCCTTCTGCCACCAATTGCCTCCCACCGGCCGGTTCGCTCCCACAGAGAGGGCCTCCTCAGGGTGCCGTCAGCCAGACAATGCCGGCTGGCGACCCCCAGGGGGAGAGCCTTCTCTGTGGCAGCACCCACCCTCTGGAATGATCTGCCTCCAGAGCTAAGAACAATCTCCGACCTCCCGACCTTCCGGCGGGCTTTAAAAACCCATCTTTTTCAGCTTGCCGGCTTAGCCTGATTCCTGTAAATATTTTATCGTTTTAGATAAAACTCATTTTTTAAATGAGTTTAGTTTTAATCTATGGCCATCTATATTGTTATTTTATGAAATTTTAACTTTTGTATGTTTGTTTTTAATCGGCTGTGCACCGCCCTGAGTCCGTAAGGAGAAGGGCGGTATATAAATCTAAATAAAGATACAGATAAAGAAAGAAAATCAGGTGCAACTTGCTAATAAAAGTGTCAGGCACGGGGAATCCAAGAATGGCATACAATGAATCGCTCAAAATAGTTTCTTTATTGCTTTTTTGCCTACAGACAGGAATCTTTTAGACTAAACCACACTCTCAATAACTATCAGATAAATGCTGTGAAGATTTAGGAAGGATCTTTTCTGGGCCTCTTCCTTTGTACCAATGACTCAATGTTGATTCGTCTCCTCTGCCTCCTGCAACTCAGCACCAGATTACACCACATCAACTTTATGATCTGAGTTTCCTTTCTCCGGCCCTGCACACTGGTTTTGCACACAGAGGGGAGCTGGTTGCCCTCTTTTGGCAAGAGGGTTACAGTTAGGGATAGGGTTAAGGCCATTCCCCACTTCAACAATCTTGCCTTAGTTCTGGCATGTCCTGTCTTGATTCTGTCGGCAGGTGGCTCCATATTTTTGATGGCAACATTTTTCAATGGATGGATGGAAACTAATCAAGGAGAGAAGCAACCTAGAACTAAGGAGAAATGTCCTGGCAGAGAGAACAATTAGCCAGTGGAACCACTTGCAGTCAGAAGTTGTGGATGTTCCACCATTGGAAGTTTTTAAGGAAAAACTGGACACCCACTTATCTGCATATTTACATACTTGTTTTTGTGGTTCCCTTATTTCTTATATATTATATATACTACTCCTTACTTATTATACAGACTATTATATCCATATTTTACTTTACATATATTATATATTTAATATCATTTTATTAATGCTTCCTGATTTCTAATTGATCTCTATTATATATTTTCTTGTTTGTTATTCTTGTCCTCTAACGATTTGTACCATTTCCCCCATATTAAGTAATATTCCATTTCATCTTTTTCTTTTATTTCTTTCATTATATTCTTTCTCCGCACAGTCCAAAATTTTCCTTATCAGCTCTTCGACTTTTGGTATGACATTATTTTTCTAATTTTGTGCATAGGTTATCCTAGCTATAGTTATAATATGTAGAATTAGATATTATATTTCTTTATTATAATTTCTTGTGGGTATACCCAGTAAAAATAGTTCCGGTTTCCACTCTATATATTTATTCTGTCCCCTCCCACGAGTGGCCTTGCAGAGGCTCAAATAGCCCGGCAGTAACAAATGCAGGCTAGAGAGACTGAAGCTGGCCCTTTAATAAACAGTTAATTAATAAATAGTTCTCTTCCAAAGCGTATATCAGTCCAATAGTTACCGAGCAATGTTCCAAAGGTCTTGGCAGACAGCCAGCAGGCTAATGCAGGAATGCAGACTCTTGTCAAAAAACTTCAACTAACAGTTGTAACTCCACTGCATCCAAAACGCCAACAAATTGTTCAACACGCCTTTCTAGCCCAGTAACACCCCTTTTATTCTTTGTAGGGTGTGGCCCTACGTCTCCTGACCACACCTCTTAGGATGTGGCAATAGCTGTTCTCTACGACGTCTCCTACTTCTCTCTCTTGCATCCAATAGGGGCTCCCTCTCGTCATTACTGGCCTCTATTTCCTCCTCAATTTGGCTGTGGTCCATAGGCATGTCAGCAACTGTCAGTTCTTGCTGACTCACCAGTGAAGACGCCCCTCTGGCACATAGTTTGTGACAGCTTCCTCCTCCTCCATATCATCCTCCGAATCAGCATGCGAAAATAAATCAGTCTCCGGGGCCGGGGTCACAACAATATTATTCAGTTATCTCTTTTTAATTTTGGTACAGTACTTTTTTGCTGTCACACAAGTCCACCATAGATGATAATACCAGAAAGCGCGGGAGGACCCCTTGGAGGGTAGAGCCAAGGAGTTTGTACAATATCTGCATGACAAAATTGCTCAGATTTGGGAACACCTAGACTCTGACTGGGTAGAATCAGGGGGAAGGATGGAGGCAGGTCTTGTGAGCATTGTCTGGGAAGAATTTGATTCTGTGACACCTGAAGACGTGGACAGGATACTGGGCAGACTGAGCACAGCCACATGTTTATTGGACCCGTGTCCCTCCTGGCTGATGCTGGCCTCTCGGGAGGTTACACGAGGCTGGCTCCAAGGGATTATAAATGCCTCCTTGGGTGAGGGTGTCTTCCCCGCTGCCTTGAAAGAGGCGGTGGTGAGGCCTCTCCTCAAGAAGCCTTCCCTGGACCCAGCAATGTTGGTAAATTATTGTCCAGTCTCCAACCTTCGCTTCATTGAGAAGGTTGTTGACAATGTGGTAGCGCAACAGCTCCCTCAGTACCTGGATGAATCGTCGTATCTGGATCCATTCCAGTCAGGCTTCAGGCCTGGGTACAGCACGGAAACAGCATTGGTCGCGTTGGTTGATGATCTCTGGAGGATTCGGAACAGGGGTTGTTCCTCTGTCCTGGTCCTATTAGATCTCTCAGCGGCTTTTGATACCATCAACCATAGTATCATGCTGCATCGGCTAGAGGAGTTAGGGGTGGGGGGCACCATTCTATGGTGGTTCTCTTGCTTTCTGTCTGGCCGGTCACAGTCCGTGTTGACAGGGGGGCAGAGGTCGACCCCGAAGCTCCTTGTATGTGGGGTGCCACAAGGATTGGTCCTCTCGCCCCTTCTGTTCAACATTTATGTGAAGCCACTGGGTGAGATCATCCACGGTTTCGGGGTGAAGTACCACCAGTACGCTGATGACACTCAGCTGTACATCTCCACTCCACTCATGCCCTCGTTACTTCTCGCCTGGACTATTGCAATGCTCTCTACATGGGGCTCCCCTTGAGGAGCACCCAGAGGCTCCAGCTGGTCCAGAATGCGGCCACGTGGGTGGTTATGGGAGCGGCATGGCGCTCCCATGTGACTCCCCTCCTGCGTGAGCTGCACTGGCTACCAGTGGTCTTCCAGGTGCACTTCAAGGTTTTGATTACTACCTTTAGTAGGCACCTCCATGGCATCGGACTGGGGTATTTACGAAACTGCCTTCTGCTACCAACAGCGTCTCACCAACCAGTACGCTCCTATAGAGAGGGGCTTCTCAGGGTGCTGTTGGCCAAACAGTGTCAGCTAGCGGCCCCCAGGGGAAAAGCCTTCTCTGTGGGAGCACCTTCCATCTGGAATGAGCTCCCCCCGGAGATACGGAGGATCTGCGCACATTTCGATGTGCTCTCAAAACATTTTTATTTCAGCAGGCTGGCCTGGCCTAAATTAAATTTAAATTTTTAAATTGTCAATCTGTTTTGTAATTGGGTATTTTAAATTGTTTCGGCCAAAATATTTAATAATTTTAATGGGTTTTAATGTTTGTACTATCTGTTTTTTATCCTGGCTGTTCACCGCCCTGAGTCCCTCTGGGAGTAGGGTGGTATATAAATGTGATAAATAAATAAACAAACAAACAAACAAACAAATAAATAAATAAAATGTCCCGTATGATTTCTTGCATTTCCAACAGATGGGTGATGAGTTTGGGAACATCTTAGCGAGTCTTGCTGGTGGAAGGTGCCATCTATAAAACATCTTGTTCTGGTTTTCCTTGTAAGCTGCTGACATAGTCAATTTCAAATTTATTTCTCAAAGTTTTTCCCATTTCTCCAAATCTATGCTACATCCAATTTTTTTTGCCCATCTTATTGTTTCTTTAACCACTTCTTCCATTTTATATCTCAGTAAATATCTATATATTTTCCTAATCAACTTTTCTTCCGTTCCTTGTAAAATCTTGTCTAATTCCAGCTGTTCTTTTTGGAATTTGTATAGTTTTATATCTTTACTATATCTGGTCTGGATTTGCGTATATGTCCACCAATCTGTATCTGTACCCTGATCTTTTAATTCTTGTCTGGTTTTCAAATTCTCTTGTTTGTTTATCAGATCCTTGTACCTTATTAAATTGTCTATGTCTGTTAGATTTGGGCATTTCAGCGCTTCCATTGTGGATAACCAATTTGGTATTTTGGTATAGTGGGTTTTTTTTATTTTTTGCCAGACCTGTAAAAAGGCATTCCTAATTAGATGTCTACTGTGGGATTTATTCTTCCCATCCCATATAAATGCATGCCACTCTAGTGTTAAAATCCTCTTTTTTTAGTTCAATCCAATTCTTGATCCATGTTAACGCTGTTGCCTGATAATGCAATTCCTAATCTGGGAGTGCTCTTTGCTATCCTGCAATAATTTTAATTTAATCCTTGGTTTTTTTCCCTTGCCAAGTATATTTTGTGGAATAGAAATAGTATTCTCGGTAATATATTCATTTTAATAGATGCCATCCTTCCAGTGAGTGACAATTGAAGATTTTTCCTATTTTCTAAGTCTTTTTTTATTTGTTGTAGTAGTTTCCTTGAATGAGGAGCATTTAGCCATTAGCAAAATCCCTAAATATTTTACTTTCTTAGCTATTTGCATATCCGTTTTTTCTTCCAATTCCCTATCTTGTTTTTGTAAGATTTTTTGTTATTGTTTTTATTTTACTTTTATTAATTTTAATATTAATTTTAAGCCTTGCTACCTCACCAAATTCTACTTTTTGAATTAATTTAGGTCCCAATTCTAATGGTTCTTCTAAAGTAAATACTAAATCATCTGCGGATGCTAGGACTTTGTCCTCTTCTTTTTTAATTTTTAAGCCTTTTATATCCTGATCCTTTCTAATTTTTATCAAAAGTGTCTCTAAAGTTAGGATAAATAGAAGTGGAGAAAGCAGGCATCCTTGTCTTACATGAGCAGGGGGTTGGAATAGAAAACCTCCAAGGTCCCTTCAACTCTGTATTTTGTTATGATTGCACTGTATTTTCCCTAAGTTTTCTTCTTTTTTTTAAAGAGAAAAAATAATTTTTAAATTACCCAAATCCTTCGAGCACTCCTTAGAAGGGCTGGTGGCCAGACCCTTCCCATCTTGGTCCCCATCCTCTGAACTCACCCCAG
This sequence comes from Masticophis lateralis, assembly GCA_030761175.1. NCBI lineage: Eukaryota > Metazoa > Chordata > Lepidosauria > Squamata > Colubridae > Masticophis > Masticophis lateralis. Next base: position 26,774,496 of record JAUDYJ010000010.1, read on the forward strand.
TTGGACATTGTCCCATACCATATACTAAAGGTAAGGGAATGGAGAGATACTCCCTTCCCTAGACAAAGGAGACATTTACCAGCACCTTTACTGGCAGGATTTGGGCTTACACCCTAAAAAGCAACATCAGCATCTATCAGTCCAGGTATCACAAAGCAGCAACTCCATACCTTTGCCACAGGGAGACTCGCTGGAGTCTCCACACCACTCTCACCCTCCTTTTTGTCCTCCTCTGGATTCAGTTCTTCAGGAATGATGAAGGTGAAGTGCTTGAGAGCTTCTGAGGCAACTTGTGCTGGTCGCTTCTCGGGGTATGGGATCACTGAGAAAAAGGCGGTGGGAGGAATGGGCGGCCCTGAAGGGCCCAGACCCAAACCATTCAAGATCTAGAGCAAGGAATAAAGTGGAGTTGTCACTTCCATGCCATGGTTAACGAAATTGCAAACACAGGCCTGGAACCTTTGTTTTTAGCCTTATCCCAAAGCCTTATCAACCCATTTAGGGGCAGCCATTGGAGGCATGTCAAACCATCCCAGGATTCAGGTTTGGCTTTCCTGGCAGTTGAACTACTATAGAGGAATGGACATCGAAGATGGCTAATTTTGCAGAAATGGCAAAGATCTCTGCATACTTAAAAGACAGGACCCATGAAGCCTTTGTTAGGGAGTGGAAAAAATGGGTAGACTATGTGCAGAACAAATATCAAACTAAGAAGTTCCAATTAGTATTTGATTCATAATTATTCTTATTATTACTATTCTATTATATTTATATTTACATAATAATAAGTAGAAAAGTTTTAATGTTAAAAATATTTGAAATTACTAGTATAGTATATATGTTAGAAATATCTAGAAAAATTTTAAGGTTAAAAAACTTTATATATATATCTATTATATTGTTATTTAGAAAACTTATTATGTTATATATATTTACTATATCACTATTTAGAAAAACTATAATGTTAAAAATAAGTTTATACATATTTGTTATATTGCTATCTAGAAAAATCTTAATGTCAAGAATATCTGTTAAGTTTTTATATATGACTTACAGTTAGTATATATTTGATTTAGGAAAAAATATAATGTTAAAAATACCTGATAAGTATGTATATATGACTTATGTTTAGCATATATTTGATAGATTAACTTTACCTTATTCAATGTTAAAATTTATGATATGTTATCTGGATTTCACCTATATTTTTTGTTTAATATTGATTGATATATAAGATTAATGTTTTATTAGTAAAGGAAGCCTATGGAGGGAAGGGAGGGGAGGGATGGGAAGGGGGGTGAATGGGAGGGGGGAGGAATGGGAAAAAAATTGTATTGTAAAACTTTTTCAATAATAAAAAAAGAAAAAAAGAAACTATCTTTGAGAAAACCAGGGGAAAATGTCTGAAGGCTGGTTCCCACTTGGTGAGTCTTGAGTCTGTACCAAGAGCAGTGGTACTATATAGCTTGTAATAAGGCAAAGCACTAAAGGACATCTTAATTTGTTGAGCCTATGGAGTGACCAGCATTTTATCAGTCTGACTGGACATCCCTTGACTAAGATTTCCCCCCAAGCTAATGAATCCCTGAATCCCATCACAGCCTTGCCGCCAGCCTGCAATTCTCTCCCTGCAAAGCCCAGCCCAGACCACCCACTGGCACATCACCCCAGGGCTCACCTGGATTACCCTGGGCAGTTTGCCACTTTCCAGGATCCGCTTGCCACTGGACTCCTCGGAACTGAGCACGTGGATTTCCAGAGAGGGGATGCCAATGTCCCTCTCTGTGCCTTCTCCTCCTTCTCCCTCCAGTCCAGCAGCTCTGCTGTCCTCCATGGCCTTCAGCTTTTCCAGGCGTTCCCGTTCTGCTTTCTCCTTCTCCAAGCGCTCTTTCTCTGCCCGCTCCTTCTCCAGCCTCTCCTGGCGCTCTCTTTCCCGGTCCTTCCTGCCTTTGCGACCAGATGGAGCCTGGCGCTGATCCTCAGCTTCCTCCTGCTTATCCTCTGAACCTGGTGGCTGCAGCTGGACCAGCTGGACCCTGTCCCAGAATACCAGGATCTGAGCGATCTCCTTCTGGCTGGCCTCGTACAGCTTGAACCGCTGTGCCAAGGTCTTCTCACTCTCGCTCATGTCCTTTTCTGCTTCCTCCTCTTCCTGGGCTGCAGGGGGCGCTGCACCTGTCTGCCCATTCTGCAGGGCCATTCTGCTCTTCTTTTTCTTCTCGTCTTTGTCATTGACACTCACATCTGGACGATCCTTTGCAGACCCTTTTCGCTCTAGCCCTTCATTCAGCCTCCCGTCCGATTTGTAAGCTGATATGGTGGGATTCTGCAAAAGGAAAAGGAAGCCTTCAGCTGTTCTAATTGTGCTTGCATCAAGGAAAAGAGCCTCTGTGAGGCTTTCCAGGCTTTCCAGCACCCGGATTTTGTGACTAAAGGAACTGGCATCCCCTACCTGGTTATCAGTAACAACAATTCAGGGAGCAAAGCCATCTGGATTGCTCCATCAGAGGCATCAATTTACTGATCCAAAGTAAAATGGTGTGGGAGTTGTCCGTATAGAGTATAAGAAGGTGGCCCCGATGGAAATATACAGATTCTGTTGCTTAGGCAAAAGGGGCTAAAATTATTTTAAGTTAAGAATATCCAGATAATGCTCGTAAGTCGCTCGGGCACCTCCCTAATTTACTGCACTGTGTAACCAAGAAGTCAAGCCCCAACAGACTTGCAAGATTCTGGCCCCCTGGACTGGTCCACCAGGTGGGGTTGACAGCGATGCAGCAGTTGGGCAGGACTTCCCTTGAAACTTACCTGCTTGCCTCCTTGCTGGCCTTTTTTCCCCACTGCCTCTTCTTTCTCTTTCCCCCCATCCCTCTTATATCGCTTGGACTTCTTCTTCACCTCCTCTTCCTCCCGCAGTCGCTCCAGTTCTTGTTGATGCTTCTTTTCCTCCAGCTCTCGAGCTAGCTTCTCCAGCTCCCTTCCAGGCATTTAACAAGGAGAAGAGTTTTTAATAAATCTACACAAATGTCTAAAAAACATTCAGCCATAAATTTCATTAGTTTTTTCCCTAGCTTAAGATCCACACTTTTGGTAAGAGCCACATCCTGCGCAGACTACAAAACCACAATTCATCTTCCTCTGTGGAACCCAAACAAATTGACAGACCTGCAAGGGAAGAGTTTCCTCACCTTCTTTTTCTCTCCCGTAAGGCCTGCAGCAGCTCATTGTCAAACTGGATCTTTTGTTCTTCAGTAAGGGCATCATACTCCTCTTCATCCATTTCCTGAAGACGAGCCTTCTCTCTTGCAACAGCTTCCTGCTGTTCCCGCTCTTCCAGAGAGATCAAGAAGGAAAAGAGATGCCTCAATCTGCTCACTGCCATTAATGATGGCAATGCGTGAATTCCCATCCCATTACAGTTCTTGCAAAAAGAAGAAGTGGTTGAGAAAGGCAAGGCAAGGGAAGAAGGAATTCAAATCTGACAACCACAAATTCCATTGCCTGATTCTATCAAACGTGACAGAATAAGACACAAAAAAAGCCCACAAAAACCACATCGTTCTTACCTTCCTGCTCTTGCTTGCTGATCTCTCTAGCTTTCATAGCAGCAAAATCCTGGAAGAGGTTCACGAAATAGATATACCGCCGGTTGTTGATTGCTTTGAGCAGGCAGAAGAGTGCTGATACCATACTGCGGGCAAACATAGTTTCCAACCCATCGAACACCATGCCACGATAGCAATCACTCAGCTGTCCAAAAATGGAAGTACACCAGGTTTAGGCCATTCAGCAATGTGGTAGTGCTGTGCACACATCCCACTAATGCAAGTGAAACGCATGGATTTCTTTTTTTTTCTTTTTAAAATAATTTTTATTGTAGTTTTTCTTTTCCAAAACTCTAATACATATTCAAACAGACAGTGTTATTTTTAGATACTTTGGATTAACAGTTAACATAAAATCTACATTATATACATACATCCTCAACTTCCTTATGAATATTATCTATTTTTGTTTCTGTTGTCTATCCACCTATACCATTTTTCCCAAACAGCATAATATTCCGAATTTTTCTTTTAATTCTAAAGTTAGTTTATTCATTTCAGCACAGTCAAATATTTTTTTGGATAATCAATCCCTCTGGTGGTAAGTTATGTTCTTTCCAATATTGCACAAATGCAATTCTTGCTGCTGTTAGTATATGTAGGATCAGATATCTTATTTTTTTATCAAATTTTGTTTTCAATATTCCCAGGAGAAATGTTTCCGGATTTAACGCAATATGGCAATTTATTAAATCTTGTATCCAGCCTCTGGCCAAAATGTACCCAAATCTAAGCCCCAAATGCTGGAAATGCAACCAGCACCAAGGTATCTTCTTTCCTGCTTGGTGGTTATGCCCCCAAGCGAAAAAGTATTGGAAAGGCATGGATTTCAATGGCAGCCAGAGTCAACTTATTACAGTCCTCCAGAAATGCAAGGAAGCCGATATTTGTTGGCTTCCAATAAGAATGCCTATTTTCTCAAGTCCATAGAGAAGAAAATATTAAAAAATTTAAGCCAATGATTTGACCAGACATGCATCGCTTTCGAATGATCTAGAAATTTCATCAATGATAGGACCTTGCAACAGAGGGTCCAACCTTGGCAACTTGATCTGTGGATTTCAACTCCCAGAGTTCCTCAGCCAGTGATGCTGGCTGAAGAATTCTGGCAGTTGAAGTCCACAAGTCATACAGTTGCCAAGGTTGAAGACTCCTGTCTTGTAGGACTCAACCCTTGATATGATTTTGGCATTCAAAAAACTACTTCTGCAGCAGAGAACAGTTGACTGGAATCCGCTATAGATCTTGTGACACACAGTCTCATGCTCTTAATGATGTCATCTTCTGTGGGCCTCACAACTTGCTCAAGCCTTTCGAAAAATAACAGAGTTGGAAGGGACCTTCTAGGTCCAATCCCTGCTCAAGCAGCAGACCCAATATCATTTCAGACAAATGACTGTCCAGTCTTTTCTTAAAAACCAACACAATTTTCTCCCTGTTTACAGAAGGCAGGAACCTTCTAGTGGTATCTCATTTGTTAAGTCTTGGTATCTTTTCCAGTAAAGGGAAATATCTCACTTTGCAGTAGGAACCCAGATGGCAACTGCCCTTCTGAATGAATCCAACATATTTCTGGTTATGCCATCATTTCTTGGAGATACCCAATAACAAGCCTGTTTAACTACTGCTTTATTACATATTCATATGTAGAACAGGTTTAGAATATAGAGCATATTGTTAGGATATGATTTGAGCCTAACAGATTGTCCAGGCAATATATGACTGGCTGGCCTTTGGGAGCTGCTGCCACCTGTCTGTTCTTCGATACTTTTTATGTACCAGCACAGACTCTAGCCATGCCTTTTTTCTGTCCATCTTCGTTGTGTGTTTCGGATGTTTTCGAGGTCCAGCCTTCTTGCCTTGCGAGACTCCCCCCTCTCGCAGGTTTGGCCCTCTACATTATCGAGGGCCCACCTTAATGACGGGTTTTGGGACCCCGAGAGGTGGCATGCCAAAAAACGGGGACTGAGGGGTTTCTTAAACTTGTGTTTTACTAAATTTTTAAGGGGTTCAGGGGTGGGGGTGGGAGTGGGTTTGGGGGAGAACTTACAGGGGGGAAGGTTAGACCCAGCTGTTCATGGGGCCGCGGGGGGTCAAGATTCTGGAGGCAAGAGGGCTTCTGCTAAGCCCTCTGTCGAGGGTTGTGCGATTAAGATACTGTGTGGGAGGGGCAGATATGGCGTGGGTAGGGGACCATATCATGTGGCGGGGGCTCGCACTCGCTGTCTTCGAGCGATTGCGTGCCCCGGTCCCCCGAGCCATTCCCGTTCCCCTGGTTGTCTAGAGTCTCAGGACCCGAAGCTCCGGCTGTTGTTATGCAACGCAAGGTCCGTTGTCAATAAGGCCCCCCTCATATGTGAGCTCCTTCAAGAGGGGGGTGCGGACCTTGCCGGGATTACCGAGACCTGGTTGGGCCGCGAGGGGGGGGTTCCCCTCGTGGAGATGTGCCCACCAGGTTTCCTTGCATTCCATCAGCCGAGAGCTCAGGGCAGGGGTGGGGGAGTAGCGGTCATTATCAAGGAAGGTCTGGATCCGAGGGAGACCACTGTACCTCAGATAGCCGGGTGTGAGTCCATCTTTGTGAGGTGGGGTCGTGGTGGGCAGATGGGTTTGTTAGTCACGTACCTGGCTCCCTGCCACGTGGCAACGACCCTGCCCGAGCTTCTCAATGTTGTAGCCGAGGTGGCGGTTGATACCCCCAGGCTTATGGTCATGGGGGATTTCAACCTGCCATCTATCGGTGAAACATCTGAGATAGCCCGGGAGTTCATGGCTTCCATGACGGCCATGGACCTGACCCAGGTAATTCAGGGCCCGACTCATATCGGTGGACACACCCTGGATCTTGTTTTTGTCTCTGGTCAGTGGTTGAGTGGTCTTGATATTGGGGATATAGGTATGGAACCCTTGTCATGGACTGACCACTCGCTCCTTCGACTCGACTTTCTGACCGCTGCACCTCACCGCAGGGAGGCGGAACCGACCAGGTGGTTCCGCCCCAGGCGCCTGATGGATCCTGATAGGTTCCAGACGGAGCTTGGGCCATTTCCTGAGATACGGACACGCGATTCGGCTGAGGACCTGGTGGCGGCCTGGGATAGGGCGGCCAGTGGGGCCTTGGACCGCATCGTGCCTTTGCGGCCTCTGACCCGGCGTCGAACTCACTTATCTCCTTGGTTTACCGAGGAGCTGAGGGAGATGAAACGCCGGAGAAGACGCCTAGAGAGCGGTTGGAGGGCCAGTCGCTCTGAATCTGACTTGACACTAGTAAGAGCTCATATTAAGACTTACTTAGTGGCGATAAAAGCGGCGAAATCCAACTATTTTGCCACTCTTATCGCGTCATCAGATAATCGCCCAGCCGCCCTGTTTAGGGTGACCCGCTCCCTCCTTCATCTGGGAGCGCGGGAGGATCCCTTACAGGGTCGTGCTGAGGACTTTGTTCAATATCTGGATGATAAAATAACTCAGATTCGGGATGATCTGGCCGCTGACTGGGTTGGTTCAGGCGGGGTGACTGAGGCAGGTCTTGAGAGTGTTATCTGGGCTGAGTTCGATCCTGTGGCTCCCGAGGACGTGGACAGGACTCTGGGGAGACTGAACGCAACCACATGTTTATTGGACCCGTGTCCCTCCTGGTTGGTGCTGGCCTCCCGGGAGGTTACACGAGGCTGGCTCCAGGAGATTATAAATGCTTCTTTGAGTGAGGGTGTCCTACCGCCTGCCTTGAAGGAGGCGGTGGTGAGGCCCCTCCTCAAGAAGCCCTCCTTGGACCCAGCTATTTTGGCTAATTACCGTCCAGTCTCCAACCTTCCCTTTTTGGCGAAGGTTGTTGAGAGTGTGGTTGCGTGGCAGCTCCCTCGGTACCTGGATGAAGCTGTCTATTTAGACCCGCTCCAGTCCGGCTTCAGGTCTGGATACAGCACCGAAACGGCATTGGTCGCGTTGGTGGATGATCTCTGGAGGGCCCGGGGTAGGGGGTACTCCTCTATCCTGGTGCTGTTAGACCTCTCAGCGGCTTTTGATACCATCGACCATGGTATCATGTTGCGCCGGTTGGAGGGACTGGGGGTGGGGGGCACCGTTTTACGGTGGTTCTCCTCCTACCTCTCTGACCGGTCGCAATCAGTGTTGACAGGGGGGCAGCGGTCGACCCCGAGGCGCCTAGTGTGTGGGGTGCCGCAAGGGTCGGTCCTCTCGCCCCTCCTGTTCAACATTTATGTGAAGCCGCTGGGTGAGATCATCCGTGGTTTTGGGGTGGAGTTCCATCAGTACGCTGATGATACTCAGCTGTACATCTCCACCCCAGACCACCCCAACGATGCCGTGGAAGTGATGTCCCAGTGCCTTGAAGCCGTGCGGGTCTGGATGGGGAGAAACAGGCTTCGTCTCAACCCCTCCAAGACCGAGTGGCTGTGGCTGCCGGCGTCCCGATATAGCCAGCTGACACCATCGCTGGTTATTGGGGGCGAATCATTGGCCCCCACGGAAAGGGTGCGCAACTTGGGCGTCCTCCTGGACCCACGGCTGTCCTTGGAGGATCATACGACAGCTGTGGCCAGGGGGGCTTTCTATCAGGTTCGCCTGATACGCCAGCTGCGGCCCTTTCTAGATCGGGACTCCCTGCTCACAGTCACTCAGGCACTCGTCACCTCTCGCCTGGATTACTGCAATGCTCTCTACATGGGGCTCCCCTTGGGGTGCACCCGGAGGCTCCAACTGGTACAGAATGCGGCCGCGCGGGGAATTATGGGAGCATCGGGGCGCTCCCACGTTACACCTCTCCTGCGCGAGCTGCATTGGTTGCCGGTGGAGTTCCGGGTGCGTTTCAAGGTGTTGGTAATGACCTTTAAAGCGCTCCATGGCTTAGGACCCGGGTACTTACGGGACCGCCTTCTGCCGCCAATTGCCTCCCACCGGCCGGTTCGCTCCCACAGAGTGGGCCTCCTCAGGGTGCCGTCAGCCAGACAATGCCGGCTGGCGACCCCCAGGGGGAGAGCCTTCTCTGTGGCAGCCCCCACCCTCTGGAATGATCTTCCTCCAGAATTGAGAATTATCTCCGACCTCCGGACATTTCGTCGGGCCCTGAAGACGCATCTTTTTCAACTTGCTGGTTTAGCCTGATCCCTGCCGCATTTTTAGAATTTTTAAAATTTTAAAATTTTTAATGTTTGTAGCGTCGTCGCATTTTAATATTTATTTGGTTTTAATTCTCAGCCTAATGTATATGTGTTTTAAGTTTTAACTTTTATGTATTGGATTTTTATTTCGGCTGTTCACCGCCCTGAGTCCGTATGGAGAAGGGCGGTATACAAATCTAATAAATAAATAAATAAATAAATAAATATGTGTTCTGTGACTAAGTTTTAATGCTGCATCATGCTGTAATGCTGAGTCATGCTATAATTAGTTGTAATTTAACAATGTATTTAAGAAAGGTACTGTAATGTATCCAGTGAATGATAAGCTGCCATTGTGCTATCATCGCATGCGTGTGTGGGTGGATCTGCTACTATCCGGGGTTTGTGAACCAGAGTGAACCAACTACTGTTTGTTTGGTAAGAAGCTTTTTGGATTTAACCGGTAAAGATTTGGACTGTTTAGAAGACTACGAGATTGTTTATTTTCCACTATAAAGAAAACTTTTGATAACACCAGTTTGCATGTATCTCTATCTCATTGCTCTCAGCAACGTTTCTCTGTGCACTATACTCTGCTAGTTGCCAATACAACAATATCCTTAACATTGGTTATGGGCCCAGAGCCAACCAACCAGAACTAACTAGGATTTTTTCAGAGTTAAACTGAGAGCTAGTTTGAGTTTGTGAGTAGTACAAACTGTGTTTGTGATAAACAATCTGAGTGAAGATGGCACTAGAACAAGCAGCAAATTTTTCCATGATAACCCGGCTGGACGGAACAAACTATGTATCCTGGTCTACAAAATGTAGTCTACTTTTGCGTAGAGAAGGACTGTGGACATAGTTAATAATCCACCAGATGTAACAGCATGGGATCCTGCTGATGAGGAAGATGCCAAGAAGTTAACCAAGTTTAACAGAGACAATGAACGAGCTCTTTGTATTATTGGACTGACACTGGGTGACTGGCAGTTTGTCCATATTCGTGGCGAAGAGTCTGCTGCTAGGTGTTGGACCAAGTTGAAGAGACTATATGTACGTGACTCTGTGGGTGCTCATATATATCGCACACAAAAATTATTTAGACAACATCTTTTTAAAGAGGGAGATATGATGGCTCATTTGGAATCCATGACCAGAATTATCCAGGAGCTGCATGAAAAGGAACTTGTTTTCTCTGAACTACAACAAGTTTACATAATTCTTTCTTCTTTGGACGATAGTTATGACAACTTTGTTTCTTCGTTAGAGGTTTTGTCCAGAGATGAACTGACATTGGCTGGCATAACCGGTAGGTTGTTGGAAGAATCCAAAAGAAGACAAGAAAGGGATCAGTTGAGAGTGCAACAACCAAAAGAAGATAAAATGTACTCAACTGCTTATTTTGTAAAATGTTGTTTTGTTTGTGGGGCTAAAGGGCATATATCTAAGTATTGTAAAGTATTGTAAAAATAAGAAAATGCCTGTTAGGGACAATAATAGACCCAAGAAGGGTTGTACTTTAGCTATATCTAGTTCAACTACTGATGTTAACCAGGATTGTTGGGTTGTTGATAGTGGTGCTTCTCAATCTATTACTAGAAATAGAAAATGTTTTGTTAAAATGGAGAAGAGTAACCAACATGTTAAACTAGCAAATGGCTGGAAGGTTAAGGTAGCTGGAAAGGGTGTTGCTCGTTGGTCATTTAGTAATGAACCATTGCCTATGTTATATATTCCTGGTTTAAAATTCAATTTATTATCTGTTAAATCTTTAGTACAATTTGGGTTTACAGTAACATTTAAAAATGATATGGGTCTTATAGAGAAAGATGGCAAGGTTGTTACTGCAAGTTTAGAAAATGATTTATTCATTTTAAGGGAGAACCCAGTATTGGTGACTAAGTCTGTTTATAAGAATGTTAAACCACATGATGAATGTATTCATCTGCTACATCGGAGACTTGGGCACTTAAATTTCAGGACGTTAAAGAAGACAGTGCAATTATCGGAAGGGATAAAACTACAAGCATGCAGTAAATATCTGAACTGTAATGCCTGTAGTCAGCAAAAAAGTAAGGTTACACCAGCAAACCGTGTTAATGGTTTTAAAACTACAAAGCCGTTAGAGGTAGTGTTTACCTAATTGGACCCAAGAAACCCAGTATAGGAGGTGCCTGCTATATTCTAAGCATAGTAGACCATTATTCAAGATATGGATTCTGTTATCTTATGAAAACAAAATCTGAAACATTCCAGCATATAAACAACTGGCTGCGTTTTGTGGAAAGGAAGCAGAAATTTAAAGTTAAATGCTTAGTGACCGATAATGGTACAGAATTTACTAACCAAAGGTTAGAAAAATTTTTGCAGGATGCAGGGATCCAGCATAAACGATCTGCTCCTTACAGACCACAGCATAATTCCTATATTGAGAGACGAGGTCAAACATTACAAGCCATGATTAGAACTATGTTGGCAGATTCTGGTTTGCCTGAAAATTTATGGGGTGAGGCTGTTATGTGCTAATCATGTGCTAAACAACGTGGTTCATTCCTCTACAGGTGAAATACCATTCAGCTTATATATATATATACAATATATATATTGTATATATTGTATTTACACTGTATATATTGGCCTGTCCAAAGGGGAGCATGTTAGGATATGATTTGAGCCTAACAGATTGTCCAGGCAATATATGTGTTCTGTGACTTTACGTTTTAATGCTGCATCATGCTGTAATGCTGAGTATTATAATTAATACTTAGTTATACTTAGTATAATTAGTTGTAATTTAACAATGTATTTAAGAAAGGTACTGTAATGTATCCAGTGAATGATAAGCTGCCATTGTGCTATCATCGCGTGGGTGTGTGGGTGGATCTGCTGCCATCTGGGGTTTGTGAACCAGAGTGAACCAACTACTGTTTGTTTGGTAAGAAGCTTTTTGGATTTAACCGGTAAAGACTTGGACTGTTTAGAAGACTACGAGATTGTTTATTTTCCACTATAAAGAAAACTTTTGATAACACCAGTTTGCACGTATCTCTATCTCATTGCTCTCAGCACCGTTTCTCTGTGCACTATACTCTGCTAGTTGCTAATACAACAATATCCTTAACACATATAATAATAGGGTTGGAATGGACCTTGGAGGTTTTCTAGTCCAACCCTCTGCCCATTACAACCCTCTGTCCAGGAGACTCTATGCCATACTGGACAAATGGCTGTCCAATCTTTTCTTTAAAAATTCCAGTGATGGAGCACCCAGAACTTCTGAAGGCAACCAGTTCCACTGATTAATTGTTCTAACTCGCTGGAAATTTCTTCTTAGTTCTGGGTTTTTTTTTTTTTTAAACTTGATTTATATGCCGCCCTTCTCCGGAGACTCAGGGCGGCTTACAGTGCATTAAGCAATAGCCTTCATACTTTTGTATTCTTATACAAAGTCAGCTTATTGCCCCCTACAAACTGGGTCCTCAATTTACTCACCTTAGAAAGGATGGAAGGCTGAGTCGACCTTGAGCCTGGCTAGGATTGAACTCACAGAATTACAGGCAGCTGGATGTTAATTGCTGCCTTTAGTAGGAGGCATTAGCCCCCTACGCTATTCAGGCTATCGCTATTCAGGGTTGCTTCTCTCCTTGATTATTTTCCATCTGTTGCTTCTTGTCCTGCCTTCTCGTGTTTTGGAGAATAGATCGACTGTTCTCTGTAGCAACCCCTCAAATATTGGAACACTGCTATAATGTCTCCTACGACTAGACTAGACTTTTCACAAGACTAGACATACCCAATTACTGCAACCGTTCTTTACATGTTTTGGTCTCCAGACCCCTAATCATCTTTGTTGCTCTTCTTTTTATTCTTTCCAGAGTCTCAACTTCTTTTTGATATTGTGTAACCAAACCTGAATGCAGTATTCCAAGTGTGGTTTTACCAATACATTATAAAGCAATGCTAACACTAGATTACAGTATCAGTGCCAGGGTAGATGGTGTTTGCTGCCTATTTATGTTATGTTATGCCTATTAATGTTATTCCTGCATCAACTCAGAAAGCTCAGAAAGTAGCCCAAGGAGCTGCTGATACAGTTGTACAAAGGAATAATTGAGTCTGTCATTTGCACCTCTATAACTGTCTGATTTGGCACAGCAACCAAAAAGACAGACACAGACTTCAATGGATAGTTAGGATTGCAGAAAAAACAATTGATACCTGCCTGCCTTCCAGTGAGGACTTGTATACTACATGAGCCAGAAAGAGGGCTGTGAAAATATGTACAGATCTCTCACATCCTGGACATAAACAGTTTCAACTCCTACCCTCAAGATGACGCTATAGGGAATGCCGCTATAGGGAATGCACGCCAGAACAACCAAAGTTTTCCCCTTCATGCCATCACTCTGCTAAGCATTTCCAATAACTGTTGATCAGTCTTGCACATCACCTTGGAGGAATGTTACACATCCTTCCTGACAGAATAGCTTCAACTCAGGGATTTTGGTGGACTTCCTCACACAAACTATCCATTTCAGGTCCTTCCTCATTTCTATACGATTAAGCTAATTCTACAGAATTAATCCATGAAGGATTAAGCTCTTTCATGGATTACTGCCTTGTCATGGTGAGGGAGCTTGCCTAGCTCAATGAAGCTATGAGCTATGCCATGTAGGGCCACCCAAGATGGACAGGTCATAGCAGAGAGCTCTGACAAAATGTGATTCATTGCAGAAGGAAATTGGCAATCCACTCCAGTATCTTTGTCATGAAAACCCCATGGACAGTACCAAAAGGCAACAAGATATGACACTGGAAGATGAGTCCCTCAGGTCAGAAGGTGTCCAATATGCTACTGGGGAAGAGCAGAGGGCTAGTATTAGTAGCACCAGAAAGAGTGAAGTGGTTGGGCAAAAGCCAAAAAGACACTCAGCTGTGGATTCATCTGGTGGTGAAAGGAACGTCGGATACTGTAAAGATCTATTCTCCATAGGAACCTGGAATGTAAGATCCATGAATCAAGGCAAACTGGACGTCGTCAAACAAGAGATGACAAGAGTGAATATCAACACCTTAGGAATCAGTGAACTAAAATGGGTGAATTTAATTCAGATGACAATCAGGTATACTACTGTGGACAAGAATCCCTCAGAAGAAATGGAGTAGCCTTCATAGTCAATAAAAGAGTAGGAAAAGCAATACTGGGATACAATCCCCAAAATGACAAAATGATCTCAATTCAAATCCAAGGCAAATCATTCAATATCACAGTAGTCCAAGTCTATGCCTCAACCACTGGTGCTGAAGAGGATGAAATTGACTGGTTTTATGAAGACCTACAGCACCTTATAGAATTAACACCAAAAATGATGATCTTATCATCATGGGGGATTGGAATTCTAAAGTAGGAAGCAAGGCTGTATACTGTTGCCCTGCCTATTTAACTTATAAGCAGAGCACATCATAAGAAAGGCGGGGCTAGATGAATCAAAAATTGGAATTAAGATTGCTGGGTGAAATATCAACAATCTCAGATATGCAGATGATACCACTTTAATGGCAGAAAGTGAAGAGGAACTAAAGAGCCTCTTGATGCGGGTAAAGAAGGAGAGTGCAAAAGTTGGCTTGAAACTCAACATTAAGAAAACTAAGATCATGGCATCCAGCCCTCTCAATTCATGGCAAATAAATGGGGAAGAAATGGCTGAAATAAGAAAGGTTGAGCGCCAAAGAATTGAGGACTTTGAACTATGGTGCTGGAGAAGATTCCTACAAGTCCCTTGGACTGCAAGGCAATCAAATCGGTCAGTCCTAGAGGAAATCAACCCTGACTGCTCTTTAGAAGGCCAGATCCTGAAGATGCAATTCAAATATTTTGGCCAGGTAATGAGAAGGAAGGATTCATTGGAGAAGTGCCTAATGCTGGGAAAGATTGAGGGCAAAAGAAGAAGGGGATGACAGAGAAGGAGGTGGCTGGATGGAGTCACTGAAGCAGCAGTAAAATGGACTCCAGAGGATGGTAGAGGACAGGAAGGCCTGGAAGAACGTTGTCCATGGGGTCGCGATGGGTCGGACACGACTTCGCAACTAACAACAAAAGCTCAGGACTTTGATTTGGCCATTGCAAAATGTAAGTTTCTTCTGTTTTAATCATGCTTTGGTCATATACCTTGTATGTTTTGAATTGTTGTCTTGCTGCATGGCTCACTTTCTCTTGAGTTTCAGTTCATGGAGAGATACCCTGCCATTTTCCTGTAGAATTTGCCAAACAATCCAGAATTCTTGGTTTCATTAAAGATGGAAAGCTGTCCTGGTCCAGAGGCAGCATTTCTCTTTTGCCAAACCATGCTTTTCATTCATTAAGTCAAAAAAGATCTATTTTGATTTCATCTGTCCACAGAACATTATTTCAATAGCCCTCTAGCTTATCCACATTGTCTTTTACAAAATATTGATGAGAAGCAATATTCTTTTTGGATCATAATGGTTTTCTCCTTGCAATCTGCTATGTACACTATTGTTGTTCAGCGTCTTCTTGAGAGTCTCATGAGCTCTGGCATTTGCATACTTGAGGGGCTGTCACAGAGAAGAGGGGTTGACTTATTCTCCAAAGCACTTGAGGGAAGAACTGGAAGTGGAAGATTGTTAAAGAGAGATCCAACCTAGAATCAGGGAGAAATTTCCTGACAGTGAGAACAGCTAATCAGTGGGATGGCTTGCCTTCAGAAATTCTGGGTGCTCCTTCACTGGAAGTTTTCAAGAAGTTGGACAACCATTTATTTGGAATGGTATGGAATTTCCTCCTAGAAGGGAGGGACTAGAAGATCTCCAGGATTTCTTCCAACCTGTTATTTTATGTTCTATGTTCCAATTGTGCACCAACTATCCTTTATCCCAAAGGTGCTTTTTCAAGAGGCAACTGCACATTCTGCTTTTTCTTTCGAGAAGATGTTTCGCTTCTCATCCAAAAAGCTTCTTCAACTCTGACTGGATGTTGGGAAATGGAAGGATTTATACTCCTTGCAGACAGCTGGTCATTTGCATTCTTTTAGAGAGTTGTTGAGGCTACTTGGAAGTTTATCTGTGTCCTCAGGGTCACCTGAGTGGTGCAAATAGGTGTGGATTAATCAATCTCTTGTAAGCGCTGGTAGGGGTCTCTCTTCATAAGTGCACACTTCAAACCCAAGAATATACAAAGGCAGAATGTCATGCCCTAGCATAGAACCTTTATATACTGTTGTTGCTCTCTTGCCCCATCTAGTGGCTGGAGGGATAAAATATTGTTTGAGGCTGACCTTTTTTACCCATCGGTCTGCACTCTCAAACCAAGTGCACACTGGGAAGCCAGACTCCATTTTTCTTTAGCATTTGGAGAAACAGAAGCACAAAGAAGAATCCATATTAATCTGTGGCACATTGTTATCCAAGGACAAACCCATTCCACCACGGAATTCACTTACCTTTGCTACTGGTTCGCTCATGCATCATATTTGATGACATCTGGTGGGTGGAAGGAGCCTCCCGCTGCGGCTACTGGTTCGCCAGAACTGGGGCAAACTGGTAGCAACCCACCACTGCATTCCGCACACAGAGCATCGCTGGTGAGATTTAAATTGCTTGTATTTATTGATTTTTATGTTCAGTAGTAACTCAATACTGTCTATTGTGAAGTTTTCGAAAGATGCCCTAATTAATTCATGAGCTCTTTTGGAGGGTTCCCTGCATGGGCAGTGTTTCTGCTCACTGGTTTGGGAGGGGTTGGGGCCCCCTTGCTATTCTCAGTCTGTGGGTGCCCCCTTGCCACCAGATGGTCCGTTCCCACTTGTCTAGTCAGGAGAGTCTCAGGAGCTGTCATTCTGGGGGCTATTACGAATCGAATTACTTCCCAGTGATCCGCTAGCTCTAGCCCCATTGGTTCTGTCAGGTGAGTGGCATAGGCTCTCCCCATTAGGGACCCATCAACCTGTTCGAACCGGATTGGGTGGGTCAGTCTTTTTGCTCTGATCCCCAGTTTCAGGACTGTGGTTAGGTTGATCAAGTGTCTAGTGCAGCCTGAGTCTATCAGGGCTTAAAAGGCCCCCTGGGTCCCCATTTTTGGGGCTGTGAGGCATATTGGGAAAATGAAAAGGTGGACTGGTCCCCTCACCATTGGGACATTTTCACCCTCATCCTCTCTATCATAGGATTCTGGCAACTGGTCATCATTGCCTGGTGTTTCCCCCCTCCCTTCGGCTGGGTGGGGAGGGACCTCTTCAGCCTGAAGGGCCCTCCGGGATGTGTTGGTGGCTCATTTGGGGCCTCATTCCAGCTGTGCCCTGGGTGGTGGCTCTGGCCTAGGCCTCGGGGCTGGGGTTGTGCACACAGATGCCACGTGGCCCTTCCCCCCACATCTGTAGCACTTCAGCGGGCTCCAGGGGAGAGCTGGTTTTGGGGTCTGCTGTGGTGCTGTGGTTCTCCATTGACTGGACAGTTTCAGGTTGGGTTGCCCCCTCTCTTTCGTGTCTGGTTGCTTTCTCACGTTGTTGGTGCGCAATCCACTGTCGACTTTTATTGCTACTCAGAACCACTCAGAGAACTGGTTTGGGATGTCCCAGGAAGAGATTACCTGGGCAATTTGATTGTCCAGGCTTGTTCTGAAAAACTGCACTAGCAACCGCTCTGGCAAAGGGGGTAGCCTCCCAATGACTTTCCTAAATTCATGGATGTGCTCCTTAATGGGACGGCCCCTCTGCTTTAGATAGCTAAGCTCATCCTCTGCATACTGGTCTTCCTCTGCCTCTTCAAATCCGGCCTCTAGCAGTCGTAGGAAGTTGTGTATGTCTTGCATTTGGGGGGCTCTCCTCTTGTGGAGGGCTGCTAGCCATTCCCTTGCTACCCCCTCTAGCCCCTCTGCGATTGTATTTACCATGGCTTTGGGGAATGGGTAGAGATGTCCATAACATTCTAGGTGGATCTCTGCTGAGTCAAGGATTAGAGCTAGCTGGTCTGAGTCCCCATCAAACTTTCCTCTGAACTGGGGCAGTTCATTCAGCACTGCTCCTCTCTCCCCCTGTTGGCCTCTCTTTGTTTGCATTTGATGTAGCTGGCCTCTTCCTCAGCTCTAGTTTGGAGGGAGAGAGGGGTTTGTCTGCCCTAGGCAGCCTGCCTGCTGCGTGGAAAAGACACTGATTGCAGCCTCTTTCTGATGGGTGGAGAAGGGGGGCTGTGTTCCTGTCTGTTTCTCCTCACTTCAAAGGGGTCCACTGCTCCTCCCTTCTCCTTTGACCTGCATGATGGCCCCTCATCGGGAAGGGTGGCCTGGTCAAATTCCTCCCTTGGCTGCTCTCTGGAACTCCCCAGGGGCTCTGGGAGCCTGGCTTGTTTCCAGTCCAACCTCCACTCTACTCTTCCCAGCTCGCTCCCCTTTTCCCGGGCATTGGGGTGGGGGAATTCAACCTCAGCTGCTTTAGGGATTAACTCCCACCAATACTCATCTTTTCTTGCTTCCGCCGTTGGAGCAGGAATCTTAGCTTTGATGTCTGAGGGGGGCTGCACTCTGGCTGCAATTAGGCTCTCTTCAGATAGCCCATCTTCGGTCATGGTTGCCTGATTTTCCCTCCCAGCACCCCAGATACTGGGGAGCGATTGGAGAGTTCAGGAATCTTGATAGATTTTGAAAGTTAGTTCTAACTGTCTGTGAAGTTTCCAAAATATGCCCTAATTAATTCATGAGCCATGAACCAAACTTCAAAAGAAATACAGTCATTTATTAGGAGCACCATTTCGGCAATATTTGGATGCAGTTAGAACTAATCCCATGTAGATTTACATTCCCCTATGACCCTGCCTCTCCTCTCCTCCCTGGCCATGTCATAAATCACATTCTCCAATTAACCACTTTGGCTGGCTGTGAAATCCAACACCCTTCTTCTGATTGGGGAAAGAAAGCATGTATGGAATGTAGCTTCAGTTAGGGAAGTCAATCAGCTCTATTAGGTCTCCCTCCTACCTGCTTATGGCAACTTGAAAGCTTTGCAAGTTGACATTTATCTTGTATTTGGTTCTCCTTGTATGTATCCCTATTTTCCCCAGTTTCACCATATCCTGTTCTTTCAATAAAAGCATTGAGATCTACATACACGGTTTCTTTTATTGGAGGATAGCTGCATGTCAGGCTGCACACAAACTAACATATAGTGAGGACATAACACAGAAGCTTATTTACCCCAAGGATAAAACTTCCAGACACAAACAGAGAAACGTGGTATATGCAGTACAATTCAGTAAGCTAGGGATCCAAAAACTACGGCCCGCAGGACAGATATGGCCTGCTGACCCAATGTATCTGGCCCGTGCACAGTAGTGATTCAACCCTACCCCCCTACACTCTAAAATACCCCGGTCCTGGATGGAAGCCTACATTTCCCTAATCCCGAAACAGACAAAACTCTGATCCAGAACTATAGACCAATCTCGCTCCTGAATGTGGACTATAAGATTTTTGCGACAATACCAGCTGAGAGACTCCGGGTGTTGCTGTCCCGATTTATCCACCAAGACCAGAATGGTTTCTTACCTCATAGGCATCTAAGAGATAACGTAAGGGTGGTATTGAATGCCTTAGAATACTATGAGACACACTCTGATAAACCAATGGTAATGATCTTTTTGGATACCCAAAAGGCTTTTGACAGAGTCACCTGGAATTTTATAATACAACAATTGGAAGTGATGGGTTTTGGGCCTCAATTTACAAGGGCAATACAAGCCATTTATTCTAAACAGTCGGCAAGGCTACTGCTTAATGGATCAGTATCAGATGAGATACAGATTTATAAAGGTACCAGACAAGGATGCCCTCTTTCACCGCTGCTATTTATTTTAACACTTGAACCACTTCTTAAGATGATTAGACAGGATTCGGAAATTAAGGGCTTAAAAGTTAAAGGGGAAGAATATAAACTCCAAGCATTTGCCGACGATTTGGTTTTCATATTAGAAGATCCCCTTATTATGGGACCAAAATTATTTACTAAATTAGATGAATATGGGGAGGTAGCGAGGTTAAAAATTAATAAAGATAAAACCAAAATGTTAACAAAAAATTTGTCAGGTGCCCAAAAGGAACAGATCCAAAGTATTATGGGGATTAACTGTGTTAAAAAACTTAAATATTTAGGTATTTGGCTTACAAAGAGATGTTCTTCTATTAAAGAACTCAATTATTCTAAATTATTAATAAACACAGCAAATGATGTGGAGAGATGGCGGCATATTCAGATCTCATTTTTGGGTAGAATTGCCGCGATAAAAGCCCATGTTTTACCGAAATGGATCTTTTTATTTCAAACAGCCCCTGCAAGATTGGAAAAAAAATTTTTTAGGAACTTAAACCAAATTCTAAGTAAATTTATTTGGCAGAGTAAAAAGCCTCATATAAAGAGAAAAATGTTGCAAGAGCACAAAACAAGAGGTGGCTTGGGGCTCCCAGTGTGGGAGCTTTATTACCTAGCTTCATCCCTGGTTTGGATAAAAGATTGGGTGATTCTCTCAAGAAAGCGCATGCTAACAATTGAAGGATATGATTTGCAGCAGGGATGGCATTCTTTTTTGTGGTCTCAAAAAGACAAAAAATTCAAATACTTTACAAATCATTATATTAGAGGAATTTTAATACGGGTCTGGGAAATGGTGAAGAAACAAGTTTACACACAGATTCCTAAATGGGTGTCTCCGTTAGAGGCAGTGACCCTTCCGACTGTGCACAACACAAAGAGGAACTGGGTTTATGGTGACTTGTTGGATGAAATCGGGAGACTTAGACCTAGAGCCGATCTCCAAACTAGAGGATTAGACATAGATTGGTAGTCCTATGCGAAAATTCAAACTAGATTCGCTAGGGATAAACAGGAACCTGATATTTCCCTTTATTTACAAACTTTTGACAAGCTTCTCCTAGGTGACCAAAGGAAATTTATCTCCAACGTTTACAACTTTTTTTTGTCCAATTTTATGGCTGAGGAGATTGTAAAGGACACGATGATTGCCTGGGGGAGAAATGTAGGAACAACAATTCAGCTTGATGCATGGCAAAATGTATGGAACAAAACTATGAAACTGACCCTTTCTTCCCCTTTCAAAGAAAACTTTTATAAAATGATCTACCGTTGGTATCTCCCCCCCACCAGAATTGCTAAGATGTCCCCAGGGTCCTCTGATAGATGTTGGAAATGTGGGTCGGCCAAGGGTACTTTCTTCCACCAGTGGTGGACCTGTCCGTTAACTAGACGCTATTGGGGGAAAATAAAACAGTGGCTGCTGGAAATAACAGGTGTGAGCTTTCCCCTTTATCCAGACCTCTACTTGCTTGGAATAAGACCAGACTACATTGATAACAAAGATTGGTATATATTTGTCCATGTCTCAACAGCGGCGAGAATGGCATTTGCCCAACTGTGGAAAGATGTAGATACGCCTCCCAATCATCTGATAATAAACAAGATTCTCCGATGTGCTGAGATGGATAGATTAACGTATATTTTAAAAGACAAGAAAGATATATAATAATTCAATATATAATAGAAATTGGGACAAATGCTTTGTCTGGCTCAAAAGAAGGTTAAACCTAGGAAATGGGTGACAAGATCGTCTATTTAGATTAATTAGATATTTATTAGGCTATATGATTTCTTAAAATTTCGACAAAAACAGGCTAACTGTTTTGTAGATAGTTAGTAGAAATTGACTCTATTGAAATGTTTAGTTTGGATGACACTAGTTATTATTAATTGGAGAGTGAGCTTAACTCCCGGTTAGTCATGTTTGTCGTTTCGTTTTAGTCTTGTGTTTATGTGTTTCTACATTTCACCATTTATATTGTTTTTCAATGTTTATTTTGTGTTAATCTTAATGTAAATATTTAATAAAGATTTAATTAAAAAAAAAAACCCTGCCCCCCACCCCACCCCACCACTCCAACCTACTCCTTGCATGGCTGTCTGCACCACCTGCATTGCCCCTCCTCCAGCCATCGCCCTTATCTTCTAGCTCGTGTGGGTCTGCTCACTGCAAAGGTAAGGCTGAAGGGCGCAGGCAGCGGATGGGTGGGCAAGGGCCAGCTGGCATAGTGGCGATGTCAGCAGTGCAGCCACGTGGTTCCTGGCTACCCCCAGCAGCTGTGCTGCAGAGTCTGGGTAGAGCTGGGAGCTGGGGGTGGGGGCTGAGCATCATCAGCCTTACCTCCCAGCCTGCAGGGCTTGCAAAGCTCCCTGCAGCTGCCCACGAATGTAAGGCTGATGGCGGGTGAGGGAGACATGCTCCACACCAATGCGCTCAGCTGAAAGGCACAGGCTGATGGGTGAGGGCCAGCTGGCCGGCAGCACAGCCATGTGATCCCTGGCCACTCCCAGCAGCTGCACTGCAGAGAGTGGAGATGTGGGCTGGGGGAGGGGGCCGTCACCATCAGCCTTACCTTCCAGCCCACAGGGCTTGCAAATCTCACCACAGCTGCCTGCAAAGGTAAGGCCGATGACGGGGAAGGAAGACTCAGTCTGCGCCCACTGCGCTTGGCCAAAGGGCATGGGCCAGTGGGTGGGCAGGGACCGGAGAGTTGCGCAGGGATGGCTCACCCGAAAGAACTACAGCCTTTGGGTAAGGCCCCTCCTCCACCTCCTCCTCTCCCTTTCCCCTTTCCCCTTTCCGCACTGTCCTGTTTTTCCAAACACACATGCCAGACCAAGCAATTTCCAGGGAGGCACCCCAACCAAAGAGGCTCAGACTCTATCCTGCGGTTTGCCCACCCACTTGCTTAGTTTTTTTTTTTTAAATTTGATTTATATGCCGCCCTTCTCTGAAGACTCAGGGCAGCTTACAATGCATTAAGTAATAGCCTTCATACTTTTGTATATATTTATACAAAGTCAGCTTATTGCCCCCACAAACTGGGTCCTCAATTTACCCACCTTAGAAAGGATGGAAGGCCGAGTTGACCTTGAGCCTGGCTAGGATTGAACTCACAGAATTACAGGCAGCTGGATGTTAATTGCTGCCTTTAGTAGGAGGCATTAGCCCCCTACGCTACTCAGGCTCCTGAGCATAAATTGTTCCCACCCCTTTCAAAATGGCCACCCGGTGCTTCCCTCGGGCATCCAGGGCCGGTAAGTGGCTCTTCCAAGAATCAGGGGAGGGGTGGCAGGCGCACCAGTGGAGGAGACAGGCTTTGGTTGATCATTTTGCTGCGCCCCCGAGTGACTGGCCTCAGCTGCAGCTCATGGGCACTCTGTCCGCCAGGGGGAACTGAAGTGGCAAGCCGCTGCCTTCTGCTGGCTCTGCCTCCCTGGGTGGAGCTCCAGGCAGAAGGGCTGAATCACCATCTTCAGCGCCATAAGCATGACGGGCCTGGCCATCCTGGCACAAGCTCTGGAGGCGGTTGAGGCAGGGCAGGGGGTGTCAGCCTGGGGGACAGAATAAACGGGGGATCCATGAAGGGGCACACCATCTCCCCGGACGTGGCTGCCGCCCTGGAAAAGCGGCGCAGCAGCTAACAATTGGGGGGAGGCGAGTACTAAAGGTGCAGCTCCTTGCACTGTGGCTGCTGCAATGAATATGAGAAGCCCAGCCAATGTTTTGAGCAATGGTTAACATCTCCAGCCCAATGAGTTTAGCTTTGTCCATGACTTCTCCGTTAACACTCACCACACCTGTCAATTTACCAATTGCAGTTATTGCTCCAGTGAACATTGCACATCCATTCACTATCACCTCACCAATGAACCATACCCACCTAGTCACATGATCACCTAGCCATGCCCATCTAGCCAGTCATTAGGCAAATCAAAATATAATCCAACCCCCAACAGTCTGAGCGGCCGTGAATCGCCCCCCTGTTTAAAAAGTTTGAGGATCCCTGCAGTAAACCATGTGCAGGTCAGTACATTGGGGGAGGGGATAACCACTTCAAAAGCGCATGGCACAACACAGGAGAACAAATCCATCAGGACTAGATTCAGCAATCCATCTGCATTTAAAACACAAAGGCCACTCTTTTGAAGACAGCAAAGTCCACATTTTGGACAGAGAGAACTGCTGGTTTGAAAGAGGGGTAAAGAGGCCATCTATGTCAAAATAGAACTGCCCTCTCTCAACAGAGTGGGAGGGATACAACATCTTCTATCTCCAGTCTACAACGCCTCCTTTCAACAGTTCCAAGAAGGCTCCACACCCATTTGCACCCCTCAGGTGACCCTGATGACACAGATAAACCTCCAGGTGGCCTTAACGACTCATTAAAGAATGCAAATCACCAGCTGTCTGCAAGGAGTATAAATCCTTCCATTCCCCACCATCTAGCCAGAGCTGAAGAAGCTTCTTGGATGAGAAGAGAAATGTCTTCAAAGAAAAAACAGAAAGTCCTCTTTAAAAAGCACCTTTGGGACAACCATGACCTGGATGATTGAGAATATCCATAGACAATCAACTATCATTTAAGTAAAGCAAAGCAATGAAACAGGAAATATATTTATAATAAATAAATAAAACTGCATCCATATGTCTAAAGAAACTGGAAATGTTCACTTGGTAATTTACAAATATTTCTATGAGTTATCGTGCCTGACATTCTCCTTGATTTCTCCTTGTGGCTGCAATTACCTGCATCCTCTCTGAAAGAATCTCCACCAAAAGCTCATCTGGAAGCACGCAACTCATCAGACCATAATCCCCAACTCCACTGGCACTGACACTCAGGCGTCGCTGGAGGGGGGCACTGGGAATAGGGCTGGAGGGTATCTGGGAAGGCAGTTGGAAAATGAACAGACCAGTTAGGAACTAACATTAAAAAGTGTGGACATTTCACTTTTTGTAGTTAACAACTAAATATTTTACTTTGCTGTATTATCTGTTTTGCCATAAATTACAATATGCTGTCTTAATGAAATGATTTATTATTTTCTCTCTTTTGGTTAGAGAAAAGCAATATTTCAGAAAGGCCCTCAAAGCAGTGGTGAAATCCAAATTTTTTTACTACCGGTTCTGTGGGCGTGCTTTGGTGGCCGTGGTATGGTTTGGTGGGCGTGGCTTGGTGGCCGTGGCAAGGGAAGGATCCTGCAAAATCTCCATTCCCACCCCACTCCAGGGGGAGGATCCTGCAAAATCTCCATTCCCACCCTTCTCTGGGGCCAGCCAGAGGTGGTATTTGCTGGTTCTCAGAATCTGCTGGATTTCACCCCTGCTTTACAGGCATATTTGGGTTAAGCATAATACTGGGTTTCTCAACCTCACCTACTTTAAGATGTGTTAGTTTAGTTAGTTTAGTTTATTAGATTTATATACCGCCCTACTCCTGAAGGACTCAGGGCGGTGAACAGCCAACAATAAAAATACATGTATACAAAATTTAAAAGCCCAAATAAAATCAAATTAAATAAATTTGGCCCAGACAGAGTTAAAACACCCCACACAATTTAAAACAGATTAAAATTCAGACACTAAAAGAAGAAAAGAAATTAGGCCAGGCTCGCCTGGTGAAATAAAAAGGTCTTAAGAGCGCGGTGGAAGGTGCGCAGATCCGGGATCCTCCGTATCTCCAGGGGGAGCTCGTTCCAGATAGTAGGTGCCCCCACAGAGAAAGCTCTCCCCCTGGGGGACGCTAGTCGACACTGTTTGGCTGACGGCACCCAGAGGAGCTCCTCTCTATGAGAGCATACCGGCCGGTGGGAGGCTATTGGTGGTAGTAGGCGGTCCTGCAAGTACCCAGGTCCTAAGCCATGGAGCGCTTTGAAGGTGGTAACCAAAACCTTGAAGCGCACCCGGTAGACCACCGGGAGCCAGTGCAGCTCGCGCAGGAGAGGTGTCACATGGGAAGGCCATGTCGCTCCCATCAGCACCCGCGCGGCCGCACTCTGCACCAGTTGGAGCCTCCAGGTGCTCCTCAAGGGGAGCCCCATGTAGAGAGCATTACAGTAGTCCAGACGGGAAGTGACGAGGGTGTGAGTGACCGTGAGTAAGGAGTCCTGATCCAGAAAGGGACGTAACTGGCGAATCAGGCGAACCTGATAAAAAATCCTCCCGGCCACGGCCGTCAGGTGCCCTTCTAAGGACAGCCGTGAGTCCAGGGGGACGCCCAAGTTCCGAACCCTCTCCGTGGGGGCCAATGATTCGCCCCCAATAGTCAGTGATGGCACCAACTGACTATATCAGGACGTCGGAAAACACAGCCACTCGGTCTTGGATGGGTTGAGCCTGAGCCTGTTCCTCCCCATCCAGATCCGCACGGCCTCCAGGCACCGGGACATCACTTCAAGGGCATCATTGGGGTGCTCTGGGGTGGAGATGTACAGCTGGGTGTCATCAGCGTACTGGTGGTACTTCACCCCGAAACCACGGATGATCTCACCCAGCGGCTTCACATAAATGTTGAACAGGAGGGGCGAGAGGACCGATCCCTGTGGCACCCCACATATAAGGGGCCTCGGGGTTAACCTCTGCCCCCCTGCCAACACAGACTGCGACCGGTCGGAGAGATAGGAGGAGAACCACCGCAACACAGTGCCTCCCACCCTCATCTCTACCAACCAGTGCAGCATGATACCATGGTTGATGGTATCAAAAGCTGCTGAGAGGTCTAACAGGACCAGGACAGAGGAGCACCCCCTGTCCCGAGCCCTCCAGAGATCATCAACCAATGCGACCAATGCCGTTTCCATGCTGTACCTGGGCCTGAAGCCCGACTGGAACGGATCTAGATACATCGTTTCATTCAGGTGCCGGGGGAACTGTTTCACAACCACGCTCTCAACAACCTTCACCACAAAGCGAAGATTGGAGACCGGATGATAATTTACCAACATTGCCGGGTCCAGGGAAGGCTTCTTGAGGAGAGGCCTCACTACCGCTCTTTCAAAGCGACGGGGAAGACACCCTCACCCAATGAAGCGTTTATAATCCCCTGGAGCCAGCCTTGTGTCACTTCCCGGGAAGCCAGCACTAACCAGGAAGGACACGGGTCCAATAAACACGTGGTCGCGTTCAGTCCACCTAGGATCCTGTCCACATCCTCAGGGGTCACAGGATCAAACTCATCCCAGATAACATTCTCAAGACCTGCCCCGGTCCCTTCCCCTGAGACTATCCAGTCGGAGTCCAGATCTTCCTGAATCTGAGTGATTTTGTCATGTAGATATTGAACAAAATCCTCGGCTCTACCCTCCAAGGGGTCCTCCCGCGCTTCCTGGTGGAGCAGGGAGCGGGTCACCCTAAACAGGGTGGCCGGACGATTATCTGATGATGCAATAAGAGCAGCAAAATAGCTACATTTCGCTGCTTTTATCGCCACTAGGTAAGTCCTAATATGAGATCTTACCAGTGTCCGGTCAGATTCAGACAGACTGGCCCTCCAACTACTCTCTAGGCGTCTTTTCCGATGCTTCAACTCCCTCAGCTCCTCAGTAAACCTAGGAGCCAAGTGAGATCGGCGCCGGGTTAGAGGCCGCAAAGGCACGACTCGATCCAGAGCTCCAGCAGCCGCCCTATCCCAGGTGGTCACTAGGTCTCCGGTCGAGGCGTGTGCCAGAGCCTCAGGGAATGGCCCAAGCTCCATCTGGAACCTATCAGGTTCCATCAGGCGCCTGGGGCAGAACCATCTTACCGGCTCTGGCTCCCTACGATGGGGTGTTGAGGTCCGAAGGTCGAAACGAAGGAGAGAGTGATCTGACAAGGGTTCAATGGCTATATCCCCTATATCAAGATCTCTCAGCCACTGTCCAGAGACAAAAACCAGGTCCAGTGTGTTTCCCCCCCGTGTGGGTAGGGCCATGAATTAACTGGGTCAGGTCCAGAGCTGTCATGGAAGCCATGAACTTCTGAGCCACCTCAGATGTCTCCCCCACGGACGGCAGGTTGAAATCCCCCATGACCATAAGCCTGGGGGTATCAACCGCCACCGCGGCAATGAGGTTGAGAAGCTCAGGCAGGGCTGCTGCCACATGGCAGGGAGCCAGGTACGTGATCAGCAAACCCGTCTGAACCCCATGACCCCATTTCACAAGGAAGGATTCACAGCCGGCCATCTGAAGAACAGTGGCCTCCCTCGGTTTCAGATCTTCTTTGATAATAACCGCTACCCCCCCACCCCTCCCCTGTGACCTCGACTGATGGAATGCTTGGAAGCCTGGCGGGCACATTTCAACGAGGGGAACCCCCCCTCCTGGCCCAACCAGGTCTCCGTAACACCTGCCAGGTCCGCACCCCCTCCTGAACAAGCTCACAGATGAGGGGGGCTTTATTTACTATGGATCTGGCATTGCACAGCATCAGCCGAAGGCCCAGGCCCTGAGGGTCTATGCAACCTAGGGAGCGGGAGGAGCCTTGGGGGCCAGAGCATGCCACTGCTTGTAAACAGCGGGCGCGCGCTCCCCTAACACGATATGGCCCCCTGCTCCCGCCATGTCTACCCCTCCCACCTACAGTATTGATGTTCAGTACACTATCTGGATGCGCTCTAACCCCCTCCTCGACCCCGGGTCCCCCACTCCCCCGCCACGCTTTACGGCCCGACCCTCCCCTTAGTGGATTGTCACCCATACCCACTATCTCCCCCTCCCCCCTCCCGGAACCCCTTAAAAGTTTAGATAAAAATTTACATTAATAATCCCTCAACCCCCTCTTTGCGGCATGCCACCTCTCTGGGTTCCAAAACCCGTCATCGAGGTAGGCCCTCGATAATGTGGAGGGCCAAACCTGCGAGAGGGGGAAGTCTCGCAGCGCAAGGAGTTCAATGGTAGAGTACATTTGTAAATGGAAGAGATGAAGATGGCTTCTGGCAAGGTTCATAAAGTCTAACTGTCCTGAGGATGAAAGGCAGCAACCTTGAAGATGTGGGTAGCCTCCACTGTCCTCCCATGGCAGTGTAGAGAGTCATTATGCCATTTCGGCAGATCCAGGGGGTGTGGACTCCAACTCCCAGAGTTTCTCAGTCCCTGGGGAATTCTGGGAGTTGAAGTCCCCACATCTTAAAAGTGGACAAGGTTGAGAAACACTGACTTGGAAAAAGAATCCAAGTTGCACAAGAGATGTTTTCTTCTGCCTTGAAAGATTGCACTGCATATCTGGAAGGAAGTTTGGGAAGAGTGTATAAGAGGACCGGAGCAAATGGGACTTTTTGGGGAAAATTCTCGCTTGACAAGGAAAGCTAACTGGAGATGATCAAGTCCTGCAGAAGTGGCTAAATGGAGGGTAACATTCACTGAAACAGATCGTCGAGGCCAGAGCTGCAGGAGGCTGCTGAGAAGCGGCTTCATTATGGTGTTTCCCAAAGAAAGCAACAACAGAAGGCTTCTACCATAAGTCTCAGATCACGTCTTCCAATCCACCCCCTTTTCTAACCTTAGAGTGGGGGGGGGGGAATCACCAGGAGCAAATCAATTGCACCAAAAAGGAGGAAGTTGCAGGCTTGTAACCGATGGTAGGAAAAGACTAGAGGGAGAATTATATGCAACTGATAGAAATCAGAGCAAGTCTCTCACTTTTCCAGTTTCGCTTGATAATGGCATTGTTCTCTTGAAAGTGACAGTAGGATTTCAGAAAGTGGCTTTCAGATCAATAGCCACGCTGCTGTTTTCCCATCTAGAACACATTTTAAGTTATTTTCCAAAAGAGGTTTATGAGTGTTTCCAGGTGCATTTCTTTCTTTCCCCTTCTTTTACCTTTTAAAAGTATTTTTAACTACATGGTAGTAAAAAAATGCTAAAAAAGTAAAAAAAAAAAAAAGTTCCGATGATCGTGTGTTGCTCAGTTGATCGTCAGAACTTTTTTTTACTTTTTAAAGCATTTTTAAAGTAAAATAATAAAAATACATTACTTCCTGGTTAAAACCAGGAAGTAACAACAACGGGCAGGTGAGTGGAGCCTAGTGCCACCATCACTACCAGTTCTCCAAACTACTCTCTACAACCGCTACTGGATCGCCCGATCCAGTCCAAACTGGGAGCATTTCACCCCTGCCTCAAAGAAAGGAATACAGAAGTGGGGGCACAGATGAAGACAGCGTTTGTAATCACTTCAAATGTAGAAGATATTAAGCATATTAAACATATCCTTTTCAAAATTAATTATAGGATTTGGAGAAAAAATGATTAAAACTGTTAACCAATTGTTTTTACTGCTTCCAGAAATGAAGAAAAGGAGAAAGTAGAATAGGTAGTGTAAGCATTTGAAAATAGGATGACAGGAAGCAAGTTAGAAATTGCAATCTCAGGGGATTTGAAATCACAAATTTGAAGACACATTTAAATTTTAAAGTCTAAAAAAGTTATGCCTTTTCATGATTCCCTATCAAATCTAGAATTGAGAAATTAAATTCTGAAATAAGAATCTGAAATCTAAATTAAGAGGCATCTGCAAAGAATAAGGTTGACCAGACTTGCTGATTTTCCTGGAAGACTTGGAAGTTTTTCAAAAGTTTTCTGAGTTGGTCTGCTAGAGGGTATCAATGGACAGATGGAAATGAATGTAAAGTACCTCTCACTGGCAGACATTATATATCAGATATAGTAAGGAGTCCCAAAAAAGTCAGAAAGGAATTTAGAAAGAAGACAGGAAATGATCCAATCACCTGATAAATGAATTAAAGAAAACTTCTACAAAGTCATTGTTGGTATTTAGATGTCATTCAGACTGTCAACCAGCACTTTAATTCTTAAGCACAACTGACCTGACTATCCATTTCAAATGGGGGGAAAAAGAAGATGCAGTTTCAACTGAGAGCTGGTATTTGGAGGTATTCTACTACTTGGTGAACTGTCATACAGGCAGTCCTTGCTTACTGACTACTCATTCAGCAACCATTTGAAGTTACAATGGTGTTGAATGAGACTTACGACTAGGCTTCAAACTTGTTGAGGGTGCAACGTATCTGCATTCACTTGATTTGTTTCAGGCTCATTCCCAACAGTGCCTCAAAGAAGCGAAGTCAGTGGAGAAGTAGCAAGAAGGGTTAAGGTGCAGTCACAGGATGTCATGCTCAATAAGCCCCCAGAGATTCATTTAATGACCATGCCAGTTCTCGATGGAGTTGCTGGTCCAATAGTCAGTAAATGAGGACTACCTTTCTATGAGACTGGGACTGATTTTCACCTGGGATCCAGGCTGATCCAGCTGCTGCTGCTGTTGTTGTTGTTGTTGCTGCTGCTGCTGCTGCTGCTGCTGCTGTTTCAGGGACAGGTGGCTTTCTAACTTGCCTTTGGCTGTGGCGGTGCTTCCTCGGTAGCCCCGGGAGACGTTGGAGAGGGCCCCTGTCTTCGACTCGGAGCTCTGCTGGCTGCCATTCGAGGTGTGCTTGGCCAAAGCCTCGGTGCTCAGCCGGGTGCCCAGAGCGAGGGCCGGCTGCCCCTCTGTGCCTTGGAGGAAAAGTGAGGAGGGTAGGAACAAGGCTAGAAGAAGCGCAAGAAAGGTTTTCTTCCTTGTTGACAGGCTGGAAAAGTCTTAATTAGGTTTTTATTCTTATTTTGCAAATCCCCTGAAAAAAATAAATCTCCTCTGAAAGAAATGTCCTGTTGCGGCCGTGACCCACTTCCACATCACTTTATTATTGACCCATATTTTTGTGCTTTAAAGAAGGAAGGACCCACACACACACTCACACCTGATTGGGACCCTATGGATTGAAACACCTGACTCTAATATCCCCTTCAAATGAACTGATGAACGTAGAGTTTTCAGATTTTGGCTACACACAAATACTTAGCTGTGAATCTTCCCTTCAATTTAAAAATTAATGAAGTGTTTAAGAAATGGGGAGGCATAAAAAAGCTTTTAATTTGCCCCCACTCTGCTTTAGCAACCCTCTGAACTGCTGAAGCCTCAGAATCAACATACAATCCTGACATTTAGCTGGCTCCATCAAAAAAATCCTCTCAAGAAGATGCCACATCTCCTCATAGTAATCCACACCAAAGGAGGATTGTCAAGTTTGAAGCATGCTTATGCTATTGCAACCATTATCACTTCTCAACTTCCAAAGAACCAGGAGTTCTTTGCCGAGGCACCCACTCCCCTTCCTGGGGTGGCAGGAGTGGGGCGAGGTGCTTTTAAGGCTGGGGAGGGGATGTCAGGCCTTTAAGAGCAGCGGAAATCAGCCGTCACGCTGCATGACCCCCAAGGCGGCTCCCCCAAGCGGACCCACTACTCCAGAGCGGATCTGGGTGCTGCCATTCCGAGCCTCTGTGTGTGTGTGTCTTTGCTCCTGGTCTTTCGCAGCAGCCCATGCCCAACGTCCCATCCCCAGCTGCTCATCTTAAAGGTGCCTTGCCCCACGCGGGAGACACCCAACTGGCCTGCCCAGGAGGCACAACAGGTGAGGCGGTGGTTGCCCCCAGCAGGTTTGGAATGGCAGCGCCCGGATCCGGTCCAGAGCCTTTAAGAGCAGCGGAAATCAGCCATCACACCACACAACTCCCAAGGCAGCTCCCCACTGCCCAAGGAGCATGATCTGGGGGCAGCTTTGGCCAGCCCGGCCTGGGCAAGGCCAGAAGGGATGAATTCCCCAACTCAGGTTCCCCCGGCCAGGGACGGGACATCGGGCACAGGATGCTACGAAGGACAAGAAGCAAAACACACACACACATACAACCCATGTGCACAGCGGTACTGGTGAGGTTTTTGGTGAGCAGCATAGGAAGCCAGACTTGCCTTCACAGGTACAAAAGTTTCCTACAAATGGAAAAGCGCCAGGAGCAAGCACAGACTTCTTTTTGCACTTGCTCCTGGCGTTTTTCCATTTGGAAGACGGAGAGGAGGAAGAAGAAGAAGAAGACAAGAGTGACGATCCTGGGCACATGAAGCAAGGTGTGAAAATCTGCAGTAGGAAACTCAGGATGAGTGAAAAGGGGGAGCAGCCAAGTGCTTTGTTTCTCTGGAACCGGTACTAAAAAAATGCTTAAAAAGTAAAAATAAAAAAAAAGATCCGACAATCGTGCGTCGCTCAGCTGATCATCGGCATCTTTTTAAAAACATTTTTTACTACCAGTTCAGTGAAACAGTAGCATTCTTTACTACCAGTTCGGGCGAAACAGCCAGAATCAGTAGCATTTAACCCCTGACATGGACCCAGGAAAAGTAAAAGCCATTTTAGAGTGGCAAGACCCATGGACCCATAAACAGTTGCTAAGTTTCCTGGGCTTCACCAATTTGTATAGACAATTCATCCCCTCCTTTGCATAAATCACCTTGCTGATCACAGAACTCCTGAAGACCAGGTAGGAGGGGGAAAACATTCCCTACAGCCTACAAAAACAAGACTTACAATGAAGCCACGATGCTAAACAAACCAGCCACTTCGGGTTCCTAAAGATTTTATACATCTGACCAAGCGGCAGTTCTCATGGCCAAGGATGAAAAAGGACATCAAGAGTTATGTAAAAAGCTGCACAGTGTGTGCTTCCATGAAGGAGTGACCAGGGTAGACTCCAAGATTATTACAGCAAGTAGCTGAGCTAACCCAGACTTGGGAAGAAATAGCTATGGACTTCATAGTAGAATTCCCATAAAGTGGGGAAAACACTGTAATCTGGACTGTAGTTGATTTGTATTCTAAATTGTGGTAAATACTGTTGTTATCTCAAGAAAGTCGGCAAACCGCTCTGGGTAAACAACGTATACACAAGGTCTTAATCTCATCAGGATGTCTGGCAGAGGATTTTTCTCAAAAATGCAAGGCATGCAGACCCGGCAGAAAAGCATTGACTGTTACAGTAAGGGCATGAGGGAAACATGGGGAAACATGAATTCCATGTGGAATTCATGAGCTTTCTTTAGCCAATCAGTACAAAGTAAACGTTGATTAA
The DNA here is from genome assembly GCA_030761175.1 of Masticophis lateralis. Classification (NCBI taxonomy): domain Eukaryota; kingdom Metazoa; phylum Chordata; class Lepidosauria; order Squamata; family Colubridae; genus Masticophis; species Masticophis lateralis. The sequence continues at coordinate 26,808,039 of JAUDYJ010000010.1, forward strand.
TGTTTTGCCATGAGAGTTGTAAAATGACAATAAAAGGGAGCCTTCTGGATGGAGTCAGGGTGCCTTGTGCCTTGTGCCTTCACCAAGGTACCTTTCACCAAGGTGCCTTCCCACCAAGGCGCCCTCCAACAAGGGGCCTTCCCATGAAACCATCATTCCTGCCTACGCGTCTTTGTTCATCGAAGCAACATCTGGTGACCCCGACGTGATACCTCCTATGCTTACTCGGCCGGACGAGCCCAGGTGCACCTCAGCGAACTTCGCTCCCAAAGATTCGCGAGTATGGGGGGGGATATCTCAGTTCCGCAGAAGTTTCATGCACAAGAACTGAGGAAAAAACTTAAAAGTAATGGAAAGGCAGGAATTAAGTTAAAGGTAAAGCATTTGTTGCCATGGAAAAAGTGTAAAAAAGTAGTAGAGGTTATGGGGACTTCTAAGGCACCGTCGCTATCTCTCTCTCGGTCTTTTGATCAGGGGTCTGCTCCCCCTCCCTATTCTCAGCTATTCTCTGCAACGCAGTCAGAAAGTAGTTCCCCGACAGCTTTACAGGAGAAGTTTTCAGCTGTCAGAGCAGGGTTTCAGGAAGAAGAGCAACAATTTCTTACTGGGGTAGAAATTGCAGAAGCTTTTCCTGTCATACAGACAATTAATCCCCAGGGACAAGCTCAATATAAGTGGAATCCTTTGCCATGTAAAGTTTTGAGAGAGCAGAGGACAGGCATCATAGAGAAAGGTTTGTGTTCCACCTATACTATGTTAAAGATAATGGAGATTAGCTCCCAGACTGATCCATTATCAGTTGCTTCTTCACAGGAGCTAGTTAGCGAGGTCAGAGCAGAATTTGGAATTGATAAACTGTCTCTTTTAACTTCTTCACCTCCAAGTTATTCTAATGTGGTTCTCTGTCCTCCTCCTTCTCCAGAATCTCTGACTTTGTCTCTTTCAGTTCCTATTGACATAGGTCAAATTGCTAAACTTTCTAACTCTGATCAGTCTTCTTTTCAAAACTTTGTGAAATCCTGTAAAAAGGATTCCTCCATGCCTGAATTTTTATCTGGTCAATCTCATCAGGGTCAATTAACAGGACAACAGATTGCAGAAGGAGAAAAATTGCCTCTTTTAACTCCTTCCTCTCCAGAATCTCTGATTTTGCCAATTGCAGACTGGGAAAAACTACCTTCTCAAAATGCTAACACTGATTATAAGCAAGCTTTGCAATTTTTAAAAGCTACAAATGATTATACCTTGTCTGATATGCTGCAGGTCTGCCAGGAAACTTATAAAATGCATCTTTTAGCTGTTCCTATACAAAAAAGGCAGCATCCTACTGGCAATTGTTTTAAATGTGGTAATTTTGCCAGAGGCTTGGTGGAAGGAATAAAAAGTGAATCTCATATGTTTCCTGAAGATTGGAAGCAAGTCTTTCTAATGATTTTGACTTCAATACAATATATTGTCTGGGACAGAGCTAAAAAGAGTATCTTTTCCATAGCCATGTCCCTTCCCCCAGTCTCTTTTTTTCCTACCTATCTAGCCAAGGCAGATAAGGCTGGACTTGATTTAAACACTCAGGAAAACTCCTCTGGAAGTTAAGCTGATTCCTTCTTTTACCTCACCTCGATCTTCTTCTCATAAAAAGGTATTTTTTGAATTTTGGTGTTATTATACTGAAACTCTTCCTAAAAATTCCTGATTAATCTTCTATTGCTCAATTGCTTTTGCTCCCCTATTAAATCCCATGTTCTGGCACAGGAGCATGTGGGGATGCTGGCTTTGATTATACCTTTCTTTCTGTGACTTTAGTTCAGCCTGTTACTTCCTTTCTTAATTCTCTATTTGAATAAGAAATCTTTTCAAGTGTTGCTAGACACTGAAGTTTGGTGATGCATATGAGAGATTCAATTCTCTACAAGAATTGGTAAATTCTTTTGCTCTGCAAGCTTAAATTTTGGATATTCATACTAATATTTGGAGTTTGAACCTTCTTTCTTTTTTTAAATATAAAATTGATTTTGGATAATGGCTTTTTTCTCTTAAGTGACTCTCTGTTGCCATCGTGTGGTGTTTTACATAATAGCAAGCAAAAATGATATTGGCATCTTTTACCACAGGGCATGCTTAATTCTCCTACTTTGTGTCAGTATTATGTGGACAATGCACTGCAATTATTTTGTGAGATATTTTTATCTTATTTGATATATCATTGTATGTATGATATTTTAATTGGAGCTCAAAAATACAACCTAATTGGCTTTTTGAAATATAAAATGATTTATGTATCTATGGATTGTAAATTACCCCAGAATAAATACAGCTGCACTTTCCTTATCTGTCTTTAGGACATCTACTGTTGTAGTCTTTTTCTGCTCCGGGTTTTTCCTCATTTAAAGTTACCCAAAGTTATTTCTTTAGTAAACTTAATATTAAGCAGAAACTCAGGCAGAGTTTCAGCCCCATCTTTCTCAATGGGCCATTAAGAAGCTGAAGCCACCTTGTTTTCCACAACAAAGGACGGACAACTTTACAGGGGCTGGTAACATTTAAGCAGATATAGGACACAGGAAAGAAAACAAACACCCGAGAAGGAAAATAACTCAAATCAAAATAAGTAGAATTTCAAACACATGAGAAAAACTTTACAGGATTACATAGAAAAATCAAAAGATGTTTTAGGATATAAAAAAAGGTTACTCTTACAGTTCAAACGGACTAACCTCGAAACACTATGCTTGCATTTATTTCTTGCCTGCTTTCCTAGAAACAATAAACTGATTCTACTCTCAAGCAGCTGATCTACAATCATTTTGAAGCAATCTCCTAGCCGGGAATTTTGAATTCAAAGAAGGGAAAGGCTTCTTTTTCCTTCCAACACCTTTCTCTAAGCTACTGCTGAAGTTATAACCTTGGGGCATACTCGAGTCTCTCAAAGATATGTAACTGACTTAATAAATATTGTTCTTTCTATTTCCAAATCTGACTTTCATTTTTATTTTTGGAATAATTTATTTCTTCAGTGTGCTTCCACTGACTATGTAGGCTGTCTTTCATATCATCTGCTTAAAGATTTTAGATTTATTTGCTTAATGATTTCCTTCTTTCCTATTCATCCATTGTTTCCTTCTCCACTATCGCAAGCTCTTTGTTTTTCTGAAGGAGTGTTTGCTTATAAAGATCCTCATGAAGACATCTGGAAAGTTTCCTCTCAACGTTCAGAATTGTCTGTTGTTATCTTAGCTTTCCACATTTTTTTCTCTCAACAGCTTTTTAATCTGATCTCTGACTCTCAGTATGTGTGTCAACTGATTTTTAATTTTCAGGTGCTTATATCACGCCCAGGATTGACTCCAATCTTATGGCCTTATTTCTTACTTTACAGCAATTACTACGAGATCAGAAGCATTTCTAGGCCTCTTTCTGAAGGCAACAGTCATGATGATATTGTTGTTCATGTTTAACCTATTTTGTTTACAGATCCAATTTTAAATCACGTTTTTTTATCAAAATGCCAGAGGGTTGGCACAAGCTTGCCACATTCTACTACTAAGCTAAGCAAATTGTTTAATCCTGTCTCCAATGCTTTGGGGCATCCCCTTCAGGAGACACTGGAGTTAATCCCCGTGGTCTCACCTCTAATCAATTATGGCAAATAGATATTACCCATGTTCCTTCTTTTGCTCTTTGGAAATATCTTCATGTAAACATTGATACTTTTTCTTATTTTATTTGGGCTACTTCTCAGAAAGGAGAAGTCACTAAACATGTTGTTAATCATTGTATTCAAACATTTGCTGTCATGGGCCTACCTTCTACCTTAAAAACAAACAATGGCCTTGCATATTATAGTTGCTCCTTTGCTGAATTTTGTGACAAATGGCAAATTACACATCTTTTTGGAGTAAATTTTACATTAAAATCTGCTTTGGATAAACATAAAAACAAAAAGGAGGGATACTCCTATAGATCTCCCTGGTAAACAGGAATGGTTGAATAAAGTTCTGTTTACTTTGAATCATCTTAATATCACAAATTTTTTATCAACTCCAGTAGATGATCATTTTAGAAGTAGAATAAGTCATCCCCAGCCACAGGTAATGTATAGATTATTGTCTAACCCTGAATAGCATGGAACTGTTCCCTTATTGACATGGGGACAGGGAGATGCTGCTGTGCTTCCTTCTACAGGTCCAGTGTGGATCCCTGCTTGGTGCGTGAAACCATGGAAGGATGGCGTGGCACCAAAGACTGAAAAATCTGATCCTGAACTTCTCACTCAGCCTGCAGAACCCTCAGCAGGACTGGGATCGAGTACCTTGTCAGAAACATCAAATGACCTGGGGGCAGATTAAGGCTCTCTCTGCTCAATCTACAAAATTGCTACAGGAAAAGAACATACCACAGAGAACTTCTTAGTAGCAGCTTTTGCTTGTTTAGATGCTAATTCTGTAACCATTATAATGTGTATTCTTTTTATGTGTATTTTCTCTCCTTGTGCGGCTACAATGACTTTGCAAGATGGAATTCCAGAGCAAGGACTTTGGGAACAAAATTCCTATATACGGGATGTGCAAAATGTCTCTAGTTTAGTAAACAGAACAGATTGCTGGATCTGCATGCACGTTCCCCCACATGCTAAAGGAGGACTTTTAATACATGCTGTTCCCTTTAATGACACGACATGGAAGACTTTCACTTGGAAGGATGGAGACGTTAGGGGCGAGAAGGTGACTGGCAAGAATAATATCCTAGCCATTGGAAGCAGGTTTCAGGAAACAGCGACATACTGTTGGGAATTCATCAATAATACTAAACATGCATCTGTGAACGTTGGAAAATATCCCTATCGTAACACAACATTTGTTCTTAGCACCACTATGAAGAGAAACAATTCCTTTTTAAATGTTACTCTATATGAACATTTACATAATTTCACTTACTATGGGTATACACACCAGATATTAGGGTGTCCTACAACATGCACATGTCCAGGACCAACAAATATTTTAAAGTGTGGGGTGTTGTTCCTTTGTAATGCAGTGGAGTCTATGGTTAAACAGACCCAGTCATCAGATAATTTGGCAATTCCGCTTTTAAATAATATTTGGATGCTATGTGGTAGAAGGGCATATCAACATATTCCTGCATGGTGGTCTGGTCGTTGTACTCTGGGATACATTGCTCCCTCTGTAGTAATATCTGATCATTTCCCTAAAGGAAGATTAAGGAATCGCCGAAACATAGATGTTCAAAATCCCATTAAACATAGATGTTCAAAATCCCATTAATCCCATTAAACACTGCAACCATGCTAGCAAGGGGTGCTCTCCCTCCTTTAGGAGTAATGATGAATTATAGAGATTTGCATATCTTATCAAATTGGACAACTGCATTGTTTAACGCTACTGTTCATTCCCTAAAATTGATCAATGAAGAGATGTCACAAATTAGAGATATAGTGTTGCAAAATCGTTATGCTTTAGACATTATTTTAGCAGCCAAGGGTGGTGTATGTGCTTTGATTCATTCACATTGCTGTATATATCACTGATTATAAGGCAAATGTTTCAGCTACAATTGAGCACATGGAAAACGATTGCAAATAATCCCCTTGGCTCCACTATTCCACAATCCCCATGGGAGTGGTTATGGTCTTGGCTCCCAGATTTTGGATGGATATGACAAATAGTATTCATCATTATATTTGTAATCATTATATTGATTTGTTGTTGCTGTTGCATCCAATGCTTGCCTGGGTTATTAGCGACATTTCGTCCAAAAATTCGGCCCTCCAAATCTGAAATTATGTATGCTTGCAAAATATTAAAACAATAAAAATAAAAGGAGGACATGTGGTAAATACTGTTGTTATCTCAAGAAAGTCGGCAAACCGCTCTGGGTAAACAACGTATACACAAGGTCTTAATCTCATCAGGATGTCTGGCAGAGGATTTTTCTCAAAAATGCAAGGCATGCAGACCCGGCAGAAAAGCATTGACTGTTACAGTAAGGGCATGAGGGAAACATGGGGAAACATGAATTCCATGTGGAATTCATGAGCTTTCTTTAGCCAATCAGTACAAAGTAAACGTTGATTAATGTTTTGCCATGAGAGTTGTAAAATGACAATAAAAGGGAGCCTTCTGGATGGAGTCAGGGTGCCTTGTGCCTTGTGCCTTCACCAAGGTACCTTTCACCAAGGTGCCTTCCCACCAAGGCGCCCTCCAACAAGGGGCCTTCCCATGAAACCATCATTCCTGCCTACGCGTCTTTGTTCATCGAAGCAACACTAAATAAGCTCAGTTTGTAGACTGCCTGAGCCTCCCATCAACCCGGAGGCTGGCCAAGATATTCCTGCAGCACATCTATCGACAGCACGGAGTGCCGAAACACATCATCTTGAACTGAGGAATCCAGTTTACGGCAAAGTTCTGGCGTGAATTCATAAGGTTAATAGGGTTTAAGGCCAACCCTATAATAGGGTTTAAGGCCAATTACCAAGAGGTAATTAATTATTATTATTTATTATTTATTTCAATTTATATACCGCCCTTCTCCCCGAGAGGGGGACTCAGGGCGGTGAACAGCCAAATTAAAACAAATATTAAAAAATTTAAAATTAGATTAAATCGTTGGCATTCCAAAATAGGCCAACAATTAAGGCCAACAATTAAGGCCAACAATATTATGGCAGATTGATTAATAGGCAGGTTCCATGCAAAATACCCTCAAAAGCCAGGGGGCCACCAGGAAGGAGTTCATAATAAGTGATAATGACATATGTTTACTATTTTCCAGGTATCTCCTATGTTTTATGAGGGTCTTTTTCTGGTACTTCCCCAGAAAGTGATTTAAGATAAATTGCTGTTCCATTTTTTTTTGTCTTTCCCAATGCTAAATATTCCTGGTCTAGTTTCAATAAATTAGCATGGTTTTGTTTTATAAGTGTTTTTGTAGACAAGGAAAATTGGTTTTGAATGTTTTACTAAAATTTTGCTTTTGTTTATGAGGCAAGTTAAGTTAATTTGCACTTAGTGAGATCAATGTTGTCTTCTCAATTTTGGTTTTATTTTAATACTGTAGCTGTACCAGGTTTTTCGTTTTCATCTCTAGCACCCTTCTTAGTACTAGGAAGTTCCATGAGTCCAGTGAAGTTAATTTTACATCTAAAAGGCCTTTTTAATCATTCTGATTATTAATTTTCAAGATGACTTTCACAACAAATATAATTTTTCATCTTCTGTTTGATTTGCTTGAGCTATGAGAAGCACAAGTATTTTCCTTTTTTCTTAGCATTCTAGGAGAGTCACCCTGAAATACTTGAGTTTAGTTGCCTTTATTGTCAATCTGCTATTTCAGATTTACCTGGTGCTGTTAACTTTTATCCCAAAGTTCCAAATAGCTAAAAATCAGTTAACAATTTCAGACAGTGATTAGAAAATGAAGCCTATGGACCCAGAGTCCTTTGAAGGAGCAGACTGTGGCTTGTGCAAGACAGCTATTTCCTCATCTCCCAGAGCTCTAAGAAACTGCTGTCTTGCAGTCTCCTTGTGAGGAGCAACTGTATGGAGCACTTGTGGTTGATCTCAAGTCTTCTCCTTGCCCGGAGGAAGAGATTTACAAAGAGCCATTCCCCCCACTGGCTTTTCTTTCTGCTGTGATCATTAGATCCATTTTTAGGAGAGCCATTTTCAGTTCACAATTATCTGAACTCTGGAACAGCTGTATTTTGCAGCTCCTCTATTTTCCTACTCTATTTGGAATTTCAAACTGGAGGAAAGGATTGCACCTAAGGAAACTGGAACACATCCCTAGAATTCAAGAGTCTAGCAAAAGTTGATTCTGAAAATTGACAAGCTTCTTGAGAGAAGCCAAAACCCGAGACAAGGTGACTCAGAGAAGTATTAAATTTGGACCAAGAAGTGGTTAGAGGGGAGGAAAATAAGGCTTGTTTGGAAACATGTGGTAATACTGGAGTCCCAGAACTCATCGTCTTGCTTACCACCATCCTCGTTCTCTCGCTGGGCCTGCTCAATAGCAGCTCGGATGCAGAGTTCACGTGCACGAAGCCCTGCTGAACTGCTCCCATCTGAGATGGCTTCCAGGACCACCGAGTCAATGGACAAGCAAGCTGCACTGTAGTGTTTGGCCAGGACCACAGCAGCGCTAGTCTTCCCTGGGGGAATGGAAGATACAGAAGTTCACAAACACAAACACATCTGGATTCTTTTGCCACCAGTCATTTACATCTTGGCTATGTGTTATTAATGTATTTAATCACATAGTTACCCATTTTAAAATGATGAATCTTAGAAGGTAACAATCAGGAGTGAGTTCCACTTACCTTTACTACCAGTCCGCAGCAGGATCGTGCACATGTATGCGCAGATCACCAATGATGATGTCCTGCTGGGTGGGCAGAGCCTCCCACTGTTTTACTACCGGTTCTATAAAACTGGACAGAACCGGGAGCAACCCACCAATGGTAATGCATAAAAAAGCAAAACACAATATTTTAATCCTAGTCTAATCCCCATTTATCTGGGCATTGATTGCTGGTAAGGTGTTGTACTCAACTTTTGTTTTCTTGTTAGCTTTTTCATGGTCTTTTGAGTGGTGTGTGAATGCTGTTTATTTCTACATACCTGTTGATGGCTGATTAGGTTGAGATTTCCAAGAATGCCAGGCGTGCCTCCATTCAGAACCCAAGAAAGAAACCCCCCAACTCCATGTTTGTAGAGAAGAAGTACTTTTATTGAGTTTGAAATGATAGCAACAAAAGAAAAGCAAGATCTGAGCCAAAATGTGCGAAACTTGAAAGGTAGTTGAAAGTTTCCCCAAATCCCTCCCCCCAAGGACCCAGGCTGAATGTCCAATCCCTATCCCTTGACTTTCTAGAAAGAATTTTATTTTGACTACATATCCTCTTTACTCTATACAATCCCCCCTCTCATTTTCCCACAGTAGAACGTGTGGCAGGCCTGAGCCCTGAAGACTCAAAGGTAGAATGTAGAATGTGTTGGAAATGTGAGGTGGTGTTAGGGACCTTTTATCATATCTGGTGAAAATGCCCGAAAACCAGAGACTTTTGGCACCGGATAAAGCAACGGCTGGAGGAAATGCTAATGCAAAATACAGAATTAAAGCCAGAACTTTTTTTACTAGGTATTACAATAGATAAATACTATAAGGAAACAATATATTTAACGTTACATATTCTAAGGGCAGCAAGATTGGCCTTTGCACAAAACTGGAAAAATAAAGAAACCCCCTCAGAGGAAGAAGTAGTAGCTAAGATTAACTTGTGCTGAAATGGACAGGTTGACATTGGAACTTAAAGATAAGAGCAAAACAGAATACTAAGAAATTTGGAATAAATAATACTATAGGTTGGAGAGGAGGAAGAATGCCAGGATAAAAGATTACTGATAAATTGAAAGTTTAGAAATTTATACGCTAGTTTCTTGAAAGAAATAGGAATGAAGTTGTTACGGATGTAAGTTCAATAGATGTAAGAACGTATGTATTTGAATTGTGAAACAAAGTATATATTTGTATAACATAAAGGAATTGTATTAGTTGTAAGGTAAAATGTGATGGAAATGTCTAAACTGGAATGTCACATCATGTCCAATGTTTTTAATTGTATTATTAATAAAAAACTTTTTTAAAAAAGGGGTCTCACTCAGTGGTGGATTGCACCCGGTTCGCACCGGATTGCAAGAACCTGTAGTAAAAAAATTTAATAGTTCGGAGAACCGGTAATAAAATTGGCTGGCCACGCCCCCGAACCGGTTCCCGGCTGGTCGCCAGTCGCTTACCCCGCCCACTCCCAATCTATTGCTGCCTCTTGAGTCCCAGCTAATGGTTAGAGGGAAAAAACTGTTTAAACTGTTGCCGCAGGGCTTCAAAGGGCCGCCCTACAGCTGATCAGTGTTAAAAGAAAACAAATGAGTAGACTGTGCCTGCAAAAATATAAAAAACAGTCCCTTTCAACTTCAGCATAGGTTAATTACCACAAATTGATTAGATCGGTCTCCCAACTCTCAGCTGATTTGCTCTCAGCTGTTTTGCGCAGGGGTCTTTTGCTAGGTGCAAACAGCGCTGGAGCAGTCTTTTTCCCCCCTAGCTATGCTGAAAAAGCGAAACTGAAAGTAAAGCAGGGTCTTTGCTGCACTGTGACAAAATGTGGCAGAGAGAGATTTCTTTTTCTTTTTCCTCACCAAAAGAGGTAGGTGCAAAACTGCAAACAATGGGAAATTTAGGGCAAAAGAGGAGAGTTCAAGATTTTAAAACACAAAAGAAAAAAAGCTCTATTTAACTAGGGAATTGTAATAATTGAGATACTATTAATTGTATATTGTGTTGAAAGCAGAAATGGTTAAGTTGTGGTTTGGAGGAATATATGGGGGAAATTATTTGGTTTGTTATTATTGGTAAATATAATTAATTGATTTGTAAGAAATTAGATTGCATGGAAATAATTGGAATATTCATGTTCATATTGATTAATATACAAAAAAGATAGTTATATAAGTAATTGATTTATATTAAAATGGTGAATTTGTATTAAACAACTATAATATTACATAATTAACCAATGTGAGGATGAATATAAAAATAGATGACAATGGGATGGGGTATAATATAGAATAGAAGGGAAAAATTGAATTTGATTAAGATTAGAGATGAGGATGAAGGGTAATATTGGTTTATTAAAAAAATAGATGAGGAATAAATATGGCAATAAGGAAATATAGAAATTGTAAATTTAACTGAAATGACTAAACACTGTTTAAATTTGTGAACCAGCCAAATACTCTCTTCAAAGAAAATACATTGTATGTTTGTATGTGTGTTTCTGATTATTGCTATTTATTCATACTTGTTCTATTTTATTCTTTAAAGTTTAATAATTCATTCTTTATCTTAATATCTTTATATTTGTTTGGGGTTGGCTTTCTTCCCTTTCATCTTTTTTTATTGTACAGCAATCTTTCTCATCAAACCTACCACCTCTTTTTTTTCTTTCCTTCTTATTTTCTCTTCCTCCCCCTTTTCTTCTCCTCCCTACTTCCTCTTCCTTTCTCCTTCTCCTCCTCTCTTCCTCCCTCTTACCTCACTCCTACTCTAATTTCCCTTCCCTTCCTTCATCCCTCTCTATTGCTGTATCCTTTTATGCAAATGGACTACTCAGAGGGCTGAAAAAGTTATTTTTGACTGGTCCTCACACTTTTGACCAGTCCTCGAACTTACGACTGTCCTCACATTTTACATTTTTGCCTTATCTTGTCACCATGGTGAAAAGAAGCAGTTATGAAATGAGTGACACCATTGTTAAGAATGCTGCAATGGGCATAAATGATGACCGGTCATAAGTGCGAAGACCAGTCAAAAGTGCAAGAACCTGTCAGAAATGACTTTTTTCAGTCCTCTGGGTAGTCCTTTTGTGCATATGGACTACTCAGAGGGCTGAAAAAGTTATTTTTGACTGGTCCTCACACTTTTGACCAGTCCTCAAACTTACAACTGTCCTTACATTTTACGTTTTTTCCCCTATCTTATCACCATGGTGAAAAGAAGCAGTTGTGAAATGAGTGACATGGTTGTTAAGAATGCTGCACGGGCATAAATGTGAGGATGGTCATAAGTGTGAGGACCAGTCAAAAGTGCGAGGACCTGTCAGAAATGACTTTTTTCAGCCCTCTGAGTAGTCCCTATACACATAGCCATGGCCACCCGGTCACATGACCAGCTAGCCATGCCCACCCAGTCCAAGCCACACCCACAAAATAAGCCACGCCCACAGAACTGGTAGTAAAAAAGTTTAGAACCCACCCCTGGTCTCACTGAATATGAGAATGTCATCTAAGTAAACGAGGATCCCCTGGCACAGGTGCTCATGTAGCACTTTGTTAATGAGTTGCATGAACACTGCAGGGGGCCCTTGTAGTCTGAATGGTATGACTTTAAATTGGAAGCTGCTGAGTGGGCAGTTGAAAGCAGCTTTCCATTCATCTCCCCCTCTGATTCTTATATGATAGAGTGCTTTCCTTAAGTCCAATTTGGTGAACACCTTACCCTTCAACAAGTGGTTTAGCATGTCTTTCATGCTAAAGTGGGAGGGAGAGATGTTTTCTACGCACACAGCATTGATCACATAGAAATCAATGCAAAGCTTGATCCCCTCCCCATCTTTCTTCTCTTTAAAGAGCATCAGGACAGCCACTTTGGATTTCGTGGGCTGGATGAAGCCTCACTCTAGATTGGCATCTATGTACTTCCTCAATTCCTTCATCTCTTTTGAAGTCATGGAGTACATTTTTAAATTGGGTAATTTAGCCCCTGGCACAAACTCTATTGTGCAGTCAGTCGAGCAGTGAGGGGGGAGAAAGTTAAAATTCTCTTTGCTAAAATCCCCTGATAAGTCTCGGTACTCATTTGGCACTTGCTGGCTGCCAGGTAGGGCATCTCGGCCCAGGGCTGCAGTTTCTCGTGCGATAGCCTCCTCTTGGTTGTGGCTTCTAGGAGGTAGTCCTGCCTTACAAGTGGCAATGGCCCAATGCCAACGACAAGCTTCCTATAGCTGCCATCCTAGGAGATTGTGGGCCCCCACTTATTGAGCCATGAGAGTCCCAATATGACTGAGTCGGTCATCTTTGGGGCAACCACAAACTGGAGGAGTTGTTGATGGTGCCCCATTTCTAGTCGGATAAGCTGAGTGGCCAAGGTGGCAGGGGCCCCACCAATTAGTGTCTCATCGACTTGTTTAAAACTGATGGGGAGTAAAAGGGGCCTTGTGTGTATGCCCAACTGTTCAACTATGGGGAGACTGATTAGACATCAACCGGTGCAACCGGTGTCTATGACGGCTTCTACTTCCCCTTGGAAGTAGAAGGACTGCCGTCTCTGGGACTGCCAACTTAATTTTGAGGGTAAAGGAGCGGATGGCTCCACTTACCATTGGGTCATTGTCGCCACTGCTCTCCCCGAGACTGGAGGAGATTCATTGGCCAGAGTTCCTTCTGCTTCATTAGGAAGTAGTGGGACTTCTGCAGCCTGTTTGATGTTCTGTCCTTTGTCCGGCAGTTTCCACAGGGTTTTCTTTTCTTGGACTCAGGCAGGAGACCTGGTTTGGGGAATGGGAGTTGGAGCCAGGCCATTGCCTGTGCTGACCACACTGGTAGCATTTGACAGATGGTGTGGGAGGGGGCTCCTCAGACTTCTTCGTCTGGGTCTGGCATCCAAACGGTCTCCTGGCTGGTTTATCCACAGCTGGTTCCCTGTGAGAGTGAAGCTCCAAGTCCAGAATGATGGCAGCATTGTACCACAACTGTATCCAATCCAGTACTCCTCTAATGCTGCAGGCTTGCCTGAGCTTTGGATCCAGGGCCTCTTTGAAGGTGTACACCATTAGGCACTCTGGCCAGTTTCGCAATTTCCCAGCCAGTCTCCAAAACTCCCATATTAATTCTTTTGTGGGTCTGCCAGCTTGCTTCAGTGCTTTAATTTGGGTTTCAGCTTCCACTTGCTAGGCAACAATGTTGAATCTGACCCGCATCTGTTGGACAAATTCATTGGCATCTTCTAGCTCAGGAGCCTCCTTGTTGTGAAGCTCTATTATCCTCTCCTTCGTTCATACCATCTGAAATGGTGGAAATCAATCAGATGTGGGCCCAGACACGGTTGTGTCTGGGCCCACAATATGCCAACATCCCAGGAAGTTGGCACAACAGCTGGCTGCTGGAAAGGACTAAGCTGTTGGAACAGCACCGGCTGCTGGATTGGGGCTGGTGTCCATTGGCATTGCACCCATCCTTGCCCCGGGTAGAAAGCCCACCCAGGAGGGATTTAACTTGCTGGTGGCAACTCAAACCCAGGTTGGTGCTGTGGGGCAGGTAGACTCCAGAATTCCTGTGGCGGGCCCTGCATTCCGTGGCTGGGCTGGCTCAGTAGGGTTAGATGCTGGGTCACTTGTGCCCCGATGTGGAAGGAGCCCCCAGCCAAGCCGGACTGGGCTAAGATGTAAGGCTGGAAGTCAAGCCACTTGGTGCTGAATGGAAAGAGGCTGACGCTCTAGTCCATTGCGTTGCAACTCCCTGGCTTGGAAAGGTGAATGTTGGCTGTGCCAATGTCCACCTGAGCCGCCTAGTGCCGAGAAGCTGGGTTATCCCGCTCATGTTGAGTTGGCTCAACTGCTTCAGGAGACTGGCCAGCGACTGGTTGCATGATGGTGGTGGGAAGCCCCAGTTTCGGGAGCGCCCACGGCACAGCTGCTGTGGCACTCCCCAGCCGAGTGAAAAACAGCTGTTCATCAGATCGGGAAAACAGCTGATCGTCAGAGTGATTGTCAGACTGATTGTCGGAGTGTGAGTGGCAGCAGGAAACCGGGCAGGATGAGCTGGGATGGGCAGTTAGGGGTATGTCCATACTGCAGAGGCTGTCTAAGCCGCCGGTGGGAGGGGAGGGGGAGGTGGGGCACAATATAAGGGGGCAGGTGAGCTAACTACAGTAGCACAAACTTTGATTCCTTTTGGATGGTTGCTTCGTGCCAGATCTGTGTTTCCAGATAAACAATCTAACATCAACTTGTGTTGCTGGCTTTTCTTATGCCATTTTCTCTTCTCCCATTACTATGGCAGCCATCAAAAAGGCTGACAAAGAATTTCCTAACATTTTTCAATTCAGCTTGGTTTAGGCCAGTGATGGCTAACCTTTTTCTTTTCACATGCCAAAATGGCCTCCTCTGGACTCCGGGGGCCCTCCTGAGGCCAGAAACGGGCTCATTTATGGACTTCCGATAGGCCCATTGCTTGGCCTCCCAGAACCTTCATGCACTTACCCTGCATCCAAAACAGGCTGCATGGAGACTCCTGGGAGGGGCAGGGTGGGGTGGGAGGGGCCAACCAGTCCTTGCAACTAGTGATTCGGTGAACCAGATATAAAATTAGCATCCATTTCACCCGAACCAGTCTGAACTGGCAACCCCCCGCCTCCCTGCAGCCGCCTAGGCCCAAAAATGGCCTGGGAGGGCATCCCCCTGTGCTCCCACCCCCCACACATGCGCGCGTGACTCCCCGTACATATGCATGTGTCTCCCACATGCGCCCCACCCCCTGCGCATCCTGAATATCAGCTGGCTGGCAGGAGGTGCACGCATGCATGAGCAGTGGAGCTGAGCTGGGCGATGGTTTGCTTGCCCGCCAAGAGGGTTCTGCATACCAGCTGTGGCATGCGTGCCATAGGTTTGCCATCACGGGTTTAGGATAATTGTTCTCAACCTTTTTTTCAACTTTAAATACTTTTTGTGGCCACAGATCATGGCTACAGATTTAACTCTAGATTTAAATCATAACATTTCTTCAAGACTTTGTGCACCCCCTCTGATTACATTGTAGGCCCCCAGGGGTCCATAGACACAGGTTGAGAACCACTAGTCTAGGATACTCAGTTTTCCAGTTGAAACTATGGATGAGTCTGTCCATGTGTGATGAGAGTAAGAAGTTTTCATTATGACTTCTGACCGTTAATGTTTCCATTTTTGGATTGGGAGGCACAACTTATGATTATTCATGCCTTATTTACATCCTGCTAGAATTATTGCAATGCATTTTACATGGGACTGCCCTCAAAGAACATTTGAAAGCTTAAGCTAGTCCATCATGTACTGTACCGTAGCATGCCCATGTAACACCACTTCTACATGAGCTGTACTGGCTCCCAGTAAGCTTCTGGGTGCCATTCAAGGTATTGGTTTTCCCTTTTAAAGCCCTGCATGGCATAGGAATGGATTACTTCAAGATCTCTCTCCCCGGTGGCTGCTGTCCCAGCAGATCCTCTCTGTTATGGCTCCTCCTGTGGAACAGCCTCCCTGCTGAAATACGGACAACCACCACTCTATTGATCTTTCACAAGTCTCTTATGCCCTGTGATGCCCTGGCATGGAGGTTATTATTACAGTATTAGCATAGGGGCTGTGTGCATGGATGTATATGTTAGTGGTTTGTGTTTTTACTGTGCCTCAGTGCAGTTTTAATTGGTTGTTTAGATGAAATTCTCTGCCTTTATTTCTTTGTTCCTCAAAATTTCTTGGATAGAAAGGTGGCTATATAAATTGAATAAATAAATTAAATCGTATTCAATATAAAAGCCAGTGAGATCTACTACTCTCAGAAAAGTCCCCAATCAGAGGAATCCCACCACTGTTCCTTACAATCAAATCCGAAATGACATTCTTTCTTTACAGCAGAAGACACAGTTAATGTCAACTCTGAATAATGCTGAGGTCAAAGCCATCCGATGGGGGAGAATATGAGGTTTCCTCATGCAACTTCTGAAATCGTTCTGAAAGGATAAGGCAGCCAGTTTTCCTCATCAACTGCCTCAGTGTTGAGCTGAAGATATCTTCAATCTACAAAGGCCAGATAAAGTTTGTCCCACAGATGTGTGGAATATCTTTCAGTTTGATATTAAGAGGTAGCGGTGGAGTTGAACAACTCTGTAAAGCTGTCTTGCATCATTGTTGTGAATCAGTCAATTAATTTACCGTAAAAATGTCTAATTCAGTAGGTGCAGGGGCAGTTAGACTTTAGGAAGTTAGGAGACCATCACTCCTAAAGTTGAAAAACATTATACCATAACAAAATCTTAAACCCACATGCATTTAATATTTTATATGGGGTGAACAGAACATTCCTTTTCAAGACTTAGGAAACCATTTACCTGTAAGGGGAGCTCCATGAATTATAATAGCAATACCCCTACGATTTCTGGCAGCGCGTCCTTCTGGAGAGATATCAATGCCAAGATGGCGAGCAATGGCTTTAGAAACAGGATTGTTGTCTAGTTCTCCAACCACTTCCTTATGTTTGTTGAGGCTTTGTTGACTCCCTGCTGGGAAAAAAATGGCATTTTGGTCAACCAAGTAGCAACACTCATGTCAAATATTCCTGAGGGGCTTCTGAGGCGATTGGTTTGCATGAACTGGGAGATTCTATGAAAACTTCCTTCCTAAAGGACAAATATCTGCTCTTCAAAGAAGGCATTGAATAAGCCAACAAGATGAACCAGCAGCACCCACTCAAGAAGTAACTGCATCCCCAGCTGACTTGATCTGTCTACCTGCAGCTGTCCTTTTGGCCAGGGATGGAAAATGGGGAATATCCATCACTTGAGCTTGAGATTAGGAGAGATTTGCATAATATGTAGAGATGCCGAATAAATGTTTCTTTTGCTTCATAACATTTATCCAGTACCTTGCCTTTTCTTTCTCTGTGCTGTTCT
The DNA here is from genome assembly GCA_030761175.1 of Masticophis lateralis. Lineage (NCBI taxonomy): Eukaryota > Metazoa > Chordata > Lepidosauria > Squamata > Colubridae > Masticophis > Masticophis lateralis. The sequence continues at coordinate 26,825,316 of JAUDYJ010000010.1, forward strand.
GGCCCTTCTCTAAGTTCCTCACCACCACTAGATCTATTTTCAAACTACTTCTTCTATAGCAATGCTCCCCTACTTCCCTGATTTTAGAACCAATTTTAGAACCATCTATTTAGTTTCCCAGTTTTTCAACTTCTATCTTATGAATGAGGGAAGCTTGACAAACTGTTTGGGATGCATGGGGATCTTGGGATGAAGTAAATATTTAAAGGAATTCTAAGCTGCATAGGAAATGGGAAATCCAACCCAAATAAGTTAAGATCTTCAACCATGACTAGACTAATTGCATCTTGAAGGAAACTGCAGGTGTCTTCCTGGAGCCTCTTTCTGTGATCCTTGAAAAATCATGGGTGGCAGATATAGCTCCAGAGGACTTGAGAAGGACACTTGTTATTCCTATCTCCCAAAGAGGAAAAGAAGTAGCCTGAGTAACTACAGGTCAGGCAGCTTAACTCTGATAGTGAAAAAAATTCTGGAATAGAGTAGAGAGCAACGGATTTGTGAACATTTAAAAAGGAATGAATTATTTGACAGGAACCTGCATACTTTATTAATAATTAATCATATCATATCAGATAACAGATAACCTACATTTTTCATAGTGTTCATTTTACTTGATCATAATAGTGTAATATAGCACGCCTTGACTGATTTTCTCACAATAGTCTAATAGAGAAGATGGCAAAATATGGACTGAACTATGTTATCATTAGATGGATACAGAGCTGGTTAAAAATTTATACTCAGCAAATATAAATTCTAAATCTTTGTCATGTTGGAAGAAGTGCTGAGCGGAAAATAGCAGAGCCCTAAGATGCTCAACATAAATACAAATGAGGATTATAGAATATAATTACCCAACTGGGAAAATAACCATGAATATAGTGGACAATAGCAAGATTCAGGAGGACCACAATAACAAGACACAATGAGGAAGAACTAGCACAATGAATTTCAAGAGGAAAAACACAAAGTCCCATATTTGGGTAAGAAAAATAAAATGGATGAATCTAGGATCAGAGGAATCACATTAGATATAGCTTTATATATAAAAAGAATCTGGGTATCTTGACTGAACATGATACAATAATGTAATGCAGTTGCATAAAAAAATGCAGTTCTAAATGAACAGAAAGTTAATAGTGTCCAAATCAGTAGGAGTCATAGTTCTGTGACTGGTCCAACATTTTTGAAAGAGCTGTCAGCCTCCGTCTTTCAATGCTTGCTTAGTCGGCTGCCACGGTAACGGAGGGAGGGGGGAACTGGGATGAGTACATGGGGAAGCGTGCTGGAGGGGGAAACGAAAGTGAATCTTAAGCTACAGCCTGTGTCTTTGAAGTTGCTATCCGGTCAACGGTCGCAGCATTCCTGATCGATGACACTGCCAGATGTGTGTTTCCACCTGACCCTGGAGGACCTTTGGATTGGATGATTTATGGTGAATGGTGGGAGAGGATGCTTTCTATCTGTAATTTTCACGCTTTTGCCTCAGATTCTGCTTTCCTTGGTTGCGATCACTTCAACTTTCAGTAAAAGTACCTTTCTTTATAAATGATGGAGTTGGGGTCATTCTTTCTTGAACTTTGAAGCAGAATCTCAGTTCTCCAACCATCTTGGATAACTCCCGGGGGTGGGGCTGAAACCAAAGGATGTCTGATCAAGAGAGTGATCAAGATCAGATGGGGGCTTCTGGCTCTATGATGACTTCACTTCAACTGGGAGGAGAAGCCATGGAGTGGATGGAAAAATTACGGTTGAGAGAGAAGCCAGAGGAAGCCAGTTGGTTGAGGGGAGTAGGGAGGTTGCCAGACCTGAAGAGGACCCCCCAAGGAGAAACCAGCTCCAGACCCCATAAGAGAGAGGCAGTGTGGATGCAAGAACAAAAGCAGCGCCTCATGATTGCTCGGGCTATGCAACTCCTCAATGATGCCAAAGAAAGGCGTAAAAGCTGTGAATCGTATGGGGGGAAAGGAGGAGACTACCCCAGGGTGGATCCAGAGGAGGCTGCTTGTGGGGGAGAGGAAGAAGCTGGGGAAGAGCATCTCAGGCCTCTGGTATTCAAGCGAAGGATGCAGCAGCCAAGGGGCCCCCAGCATTGCAGGCTCCACCCCGGAGACGAAAAAAGTCAAAAATCCCCCCACCAACCGACAAGTATGGAGGAAATCCAAAGACTTTGGGGCTTTTCCTGACCCAAGAGTGGAACCACATGCAGGACTGGGGGGAGGATTACTTGTCAGATGCAGTACGAGTGAGATGCATCATGAATGCCCTAGAGGGAGTAGCAGCTGAATGGATGGTGGTCCTCCACAATAACAACTCCCCTTTGCTGAGAAATTACAACCTATTTATGGGGGCTCTTAGAAGATATTTTGAGGACCATCTAGCTGAACGGAAGGTGAGACTCCAAATAAAGGGTATTTAGCAGGGCCGGAGATTGGTGGCAGAATACAATCAAGCGTTCCGCGAGCTGGCACCTTTCATGACAGGGTGGCCAAAAGTAGCCCTTCTGGAGAATTATAAAGATGGGCTGAATGAAGACATTTACAAAGACTGTAGAGCATGGGGCATCCCCAAAGACCTGCAGAACTGGTACATAGTAGCTGAGGATGTGGAGATTGATCTGGCCCAAAGCCAACTCCGTGGGGCCCACATAGGGGATCCATCATCCTCCCACTACCGCAAAGGGGTGCCAAAAATGGCCGGGGGGAAAGCAGAATTCAAACCCAAGCCGAAGCCCTTCACGTGCTTCAAATGTGGAAAGGAAGGTCACCAGGCCGCAGAATGTTTCTCCAAGCCAGTGCCAAAACCTATCAGCTCCGGGACAAAGAAGGCTGACAAGGCACCTGCGAAAGCCCGCGAGACCACCCTGAAAGGAGAAGTTGTTGAGTTTACTCCCCGAAACCAGGGTGAGTTGGGAACTCCGACTATTGCAGACGACAGCAAGACTGACACCAACAACGATGATCTGGTGAGTCACAAAGGGGGCCCCATGCTTATCCCCATAGAAATAAGGGTGCCGGCCACAGAGGCACATGGGCAGATGCCAGCCCTCCTAGACTCTGGATGCACTAGATGCATAATTAGCCCAAAAGTGGTGGAGAAGATGAGACTGAGGCTCAAAAGGCCCATGGCTTTCTGTCAGTTAGATGGATTGATGGCAGAAGGGGGCCCAGCCAGCTTGTGACCGAACCCATTGAGATGCAATTGGGGGATCACTTAGAGACTCTCAGCTTTATTGTGGCCCCTGGCATGGAGTGACCCCTCATACTTGGCCTCCCTTGGCTCCAGAAATGGAACCCGTGTGTTAACTGGAGGACGGAGGTTTTGTGCATTCACGCTGACAAGCCGAGGCTAGAGAGGGAAGAACTCCCCCTGGAGGACAGTGTAGGAACCGAGGGAGCGGAAACAGCAATAGACCACATTGAGGGGGAGGAGAAGATTCCGAAGGAGTATTGAGATCTTTGAGAAGTCTTCAGCAAAAAAGCCTCAGATATGCTACCTCCCCACAGACCAAAGGACTGTGCCACTGAAATACTTCCTGGAGTAAAACTCCCTAAGCCAAAAATCTATCCCATGATCCCTCGGGAGCTGGGGGAAGTATGGAACTTTATTGACAAGAACCTAGAATGGGGATTTATTCAACCAGCCAGGCCAAGGGTGGCACCGCCAGTACTGTTCTGGGAGAAGAAGGATGGCTCCTTTCGTTTAGTAGTTGATTATAGGAACTTAAACACCATTTGCATAGAAAATTTCTACCCCCTGCCGCTCATGAAAGACATGCTAGCTGAACTAGGCAAGGGGAAAATTTTCACCAAACTTGATTTATGAGAGGCATACTATAGAGTGTGAATCAAGGAAGGGGATGAATGGAAAACGGAATTCAACTGTCCGCTGGGATGTTTCCAGTTTCGGGTGCTCCCTTTTGGACTACAAGGAACCCCTGCTGTGTTCATGCAATTAATAAACGAAGTGCTGCATGAGTGCTGGTCTATTTGGATGACATTCTTATATACTCTGAGAACATGGACAACCATGTGAAATTGGTGCGGACTATCCTGAAAAAGCTCAGGACTGCTGAACTGTATGCCAAGCTCTCCAAGTGCGAATTCCACCAAAGCAAAATTGACTATCTTGGATACCGCATATCGCATGAGGGGATTGAGATGGATCCTGGGAAAGTCCGATCAGTGTTGGAGTGGGCCGCATCATGCACCCGCAAACAACTGCAGAGCTTTCTAGGTTTTGCTAATTTCTACATACAGTTCATCCCCTCATTTGCCAAAATCGCACTGCCGATAACAAATCTTCTGAAAACAAAAGGTGGAGAAAAAACAAAGCTCTCCCGGGCCCTTGAATGGACTATGGACTGTCATGCGGCATTCGAAAAGCTGAAACAGTTGTTTGCTGCTGAACCAGTCTTTAAACATCTGGACATGGAAGAGCCTTTTGTTGTACAGACTGACACTAGCGATGTAGCAGTAGGAGTTGTACTTCTGCAAATGAATGCAGAAGGGAAATTACAGCCTTGTGCCTACACCTCTCAAAAACTGAGACCGAGAGGAGATGAGCCATATGGGAGAAAGAAGCCTTTGCAGTACACTGGGCACTGTTAACGTGGAGACAATTTCTTGAAGGAGGTAAGCACCCCTTTGAAGTGTGGACTGACCATAAAAACCTGGAAGCTTTGAAAATGCCGAATAAGATGTCACCTAAGCAAGTCCGCTGGGCTCGTCACTTCAAACACTTTAACTTCACCCTATGCTACCTTCCTGGAGGGAAGAACTTTATGGCAGATGCACTTTCCCGACTGCCTCAATACAACAGTGCTAGGATGGAAGTGGTTCACCCAATCATCCTTTCAACCCAAATGGTGGCACCAGTAACTATTAGGGCGCAGGCAAAAGGCGATCCAGCATTATCAGGCGGCTTGTTTCAAAAACTACAAGAAGCTCTAAAAACTGACGAGTGGTTTCAAGCACACTATAATGAATGTACACTTCATGATGGACTAGCTTGGGTGGAAGCAAAGTTGTATATTCCCACCAGCTTGAGAGCAACAGTTTTGCAGCATGCTCATGATGCCAAAGTGGTGGGACATTTCGGATTTGTCAAAACTCTACATGTTGTTAAAAGACAATTTTGGTGGCCCACACTCAAAAAGGATATTGAGGCATATGTAGCCAGCTGTCCCATGTGTACCTCGGCCAAGAGACTTCTGGGGAAGTCTTCTGGACTACTTCAGAATGTGGCCAGGCTGGATGCTCCATGGAAAGAGATATCCATGGATTTTATTGTAGAATTACCTGATAGTGGGGGGAACACAGTTATATGGGTGGTCACTGATTTGTTTTCCAAGCAAGTGCATTTCATCCCATGTCCTAAGATCCCTTCCACGAAAACACTGGCAAAGATGTTTGTTCAATATATATATAGGTTACATGGTGCTCCAAAACGTATAATCTCGGACAGGAGTATACAATTTACTTCCCAATTCTGGAAAGAGTTCCTGATTCTAATAGGCACTGCCCAGGGTTTAAGCTCTGCCCACCATCCCCAGACCAATGGAGCCTGTGAGAGAACCAATTCTGTGTTAGAACAGTATCTGAGATGTTACATAAATTATCAGCAAGATAACTGGTCAGAATTGTTGCCATTTGTGGAGGTGGCTTATAATAACTCTATACATAGCAGCACAGGTTTCACTCCATTTAAGGTGGCTTCTGGCTTCTTGAGCTACCTCAAGAAAATCCCCAGATTCCCTGTTTGATGGATTGGATCAAACAGTTATGAGGCACTTGGGCAGTAACTCAAAAAGCTCTCGATGTACCTTTCTCTATAAATGATGGAGTTGAGGTCATTCTTTCTTGAACTTTGAAGGAAGCACACTTGACAAGAACATTAATTGAAGAACAGAACAATAAGAGGTCAAGAAGGAAAAACTTAAAAGGAACAGTAGACTGCATTGGGTAAGTTTCCCCTGGAAAAGTCTTCCAAGAGATAGGATAGCGGTCTTCAAATATATAGAGAGCAGCCACATGAAGACAGAGCAGAATTGTTCCACTAAATTAAAGAAGAAACAATGGATGTATATCACAAGGAAGCAGATATGGGTTGCTTATCAAGAAAATGTCTCTAATAGGAGCTGTTCCATAATGAAATAAAGTACCTCAAGAGAGGTGATGTATTTGCTTTAGTTTGGAGGTGCTTGAGCTGAGGCTGGAAGGGATTTGTTTGGGGATGGGCTAAGGTGGATTTCTACAATGAGTAGAAGGTTGGACAAGATTACCTCTAAGATCCCTTCCAATCTTTACATTCTATTGATAAATCAGAATTCAAATTACCCTGACATCAATTGAAAGACTAATTCTGCACCAAGTGAGAAATCAAATAGGTTCCTAACCAACCTCGCTGACAACTTTGTTGTCCAAATGGTAGAGGAGGGAACTAGAGGGACAGCCATACTGGTGCAAGGATTGCCTCTTCTTCCAACTTAAGAAAGTAAGAACTCTTGAAACATGATTGTTCAAAAGGATTCTTTTATTAAGCAGAAGTGAAAGCCATCCACTTAAAGCACGATCTTAATATCCTTAGGCAAGACAAGTAGGATTAAAGCAGTACAGACCCCTCCCTTTAAGTCAGAATGCAAATTTTAGCCAGAACTTATCAGTCCTTAGATAATTGCCAGGTCGATAGCTTCCAGGTAGCAACACTGTACAATGAAATACTTAGCAAGGAGACTCTGATAAGAGACTCAGATAAGCAAATCTTCACAATAATAAACAAACTAATTGTCTCCTGTAAACACCACTCCCCTTTTGCTCCTATTTATTCTCTATCGGAGAGGCCATTTAGCGTCCACTTGTGTCTTTACACCTGAGTTGACCCCTGTTCCTTAATTGTTCCCTTCTCCTGACAGCTCTGCACATGTGCACATCAGGGGGGGGGGGCGTGGCATCCAGCGATACGGTGTGGATTCTGGAACTCCAGGAGAACACCGATATCCTAGCTGATTTTGGGGATCCCCAGGGATCATAGCTGTCTTGTGGAGACAGCAAAGAAAAAAGATGCTGGCTGGCATGAATTAGGGAATGAGCAAGTTCCCTGAAGTGCTGGCATTAGTCTTCGACCCGTCGGCAAAGGAAGGCAGCCATTAAGGAGCTGTCACAAGCCAGAATGGCCACAATCAGAAAGAGGGAATGTAATGAGGAGTAATTGAATGGAGTATTGTCACTGGGTGAAGATTGGCGGCTAATTAGCACAGAGACTAAAGTAGAGAGAGAGAGAACAAAGGAACTTTAAAAATCAAACCTAAAACCTGGAAAAAATCTTCCATTCAGAGTTAAAACTAGATTTGGGGGGGAAAATAAGACAAGGAAAAGAAGATACAAAAATGTTTTAAACAGCAGAAGAATTTAATTTAAAGAGTGAATGCTTTTGTGTATTGCAAGATGGCTATTTTGTTATGGAAATTGTGAATAGGAGAAATAGCTGCTGGAGGGGGAATTTAAGTGACGAGAGAGAAAAAAGGAACTTTAAAATCAAACCTAAAGCCCTAAAAGCAATCTTCCACCTGGATTTATAATTGGATTTGGAAAAAATAAGAATAAGAAAAGAAAAAAGGAGACAAAAAACATTTTTAAAACAATAAAGGATTTAATTTGGAAAGGAGAAAGTAAGCGTTCTTATGGATTATAAAATGGAGACTTTGTTGCCAGAAGATTAGTGAATTAGAGAAAGACATTTGTTGGCAGAAAGAACGTGAGAGAGAGGCATGGGAGTGTATATTTGTGCAGCTGAAGCAAGGTTAAAGAGACAAAGACTAAACTGTGCTGGCTCAAGTAAATATTTGAAGTAGACATTTTTTTTAAAGAGACATTATATGGACTTTGAAACCTGAAGTATATGTAAATGAAAAAGCAAGCTTAAAAATCCTAGCCTTTTAAAATTGAAAATATGGAGAATTGGGAGGATGAATATGAGACACTAAGGTCTTTCAAAAAATAAGGGAAGTATTTAAGGGAAATAAAAAAGCAGAGAATTGGTTAGATTGCAAAAAAAAAGGAGAAAAGATGAATGAGAAGCAAAAGAAACAAGGAGATAATATTGAAAAGGAAATAGTTGGAAAAAAAATAAAGATGATTACACTGGGTTCAACGGTGATAGAATAAAAATGGATAAGGGAATGATAGAATAAAGGGTGATAGAATAAAAATGGATAAGGGAAAATCCATTTCATCTCGAATATGAAGAGAAGAGAAATAAATGGGGAAAGATTGAGAATGAAAAGCAATAGAGTTAACATTAAAGGAAAAAAGGCTGAAGGTGAGATATAAGAAAAGGAAAAAGAAGAAGGTAAAGAAATGGGAGAAAGAGAGGAAAACATAAAGAAAGGGAACTGTGGAGAGACTAAGAGAGAATGGTTAAGAGTGAAAACGTTAATATGTCAATAAAGAAAAGGATGCTAGTTGTAGAAATTGTATGTGAAAATGCTGTTAAATGAAAAATAGAAAAATGCAAAGCGAAAGAAAGAATGATATTGGAAGAAGCTTTAAAAGGAGAGAATAAATTATAATATAAGAATTAATTGAAATTAAGATGGAAGATGGAAATTAAATGTAAAATGGAATGAAATTGAAAGGCAAAAATAATTTAAATAACATACTTGTAAGAAGTAAAATAAAAAATATATATTGTTAAAAGTTAAAAGTCTAAGGGTCGGAAGATTGTTTGAATAAAGATTTAAAAGAAAAAATGGAATAAGATGAAATATACCGCTAATAATTAAAAAGATGAGGGGAAATTTTGAGAAATATACTTGATAAATGAAAGAAAGATCGGGGTTGCCTGGACTCCATAGTGGAAAATATAAAATTGAAAATGAATACAGCAACAGAGAGGGATGAAGGAAGGAGAAGAGAGATGGAAGAGAGAAGGAAGGAGAGAGAGGGAAGGAAGAGAAGGGAGGAAGGAAGGAAAATTAGAGTAGGAGTGAAGGTAAGAGAGGAAGGAAGAGAGGAGGAGAAGGAGAAAGGAAGGGGAAATAAGGAGAAGAAGAGGAGGGGAAGAGAAACTAAGAAGGAAAGAAAAGAGAGACATGGTAGGTTTGAGGAGAAAAATTGCTTTACAATAAAAAAGATGAAATGGAAGAAAGGCAATCCTGAACAAATATAAAGATATTAAGATAAAGAATGAATTATTTAAAGAATAAAAGAGAACAGATATGAATAAATAGCAATAATTAGAATTTAAGGGCAAATGAAGATGTAGTTTGTTTATGTAAGCAACCATAGAAATATTGAGACATGATAAAAAAATGGGGGGAAAGATTTTGGCAAAAAATGTAATTGAGTAAAATGTATTTGAATTTGATTAATTGTATAACATAAGATATGGCCAATGCTCTGTTCAAAAAAGATGTAGGTAAATGTGTGTGTGTGGGGGGGGGGGGACCAATAAAACTTGTTTTAAAAAAATGTGCATATCAGTAACAAGCTCCAGCTGTTCTTCTGTTCCACTTATCTCCGACTCCGAAGGTAGCTAATAACTGTTGGGCGGCTCTGGCCCTATCTCTGCCTCTGATGCAGAGCACTCATCAGAGCCTTCTCCAGATTCCAGGACTGGTCCATGTTCCTCTCCAACTTCCTCACTGTCTGAGTCTGCCACCAGCTTTGCTGGCCGCTGACAGGCCACAATAGCTATTCAAACACAGGCACCACCTGAGCATGTGGAGAAGTCAGATGAGCACACCGTAAAGCCTCCTGGCCCCTGCAAAGGCAGAGAAGAGAACAGAGCAGCAAAGGTCTATAAGGTCCCTTGCCAAGAAAGGAAGTAAATCTCTTGATCATGAACAACTGGCTGCAGCCTTCTTTAAGAAGGAGCTCTGACCACACATTCTTTGCTGGAAACATCCGATTCCAGCTTTTGTGTGATATCCCTGTTTGAAAAAAGACAAAACAAACTTTGAACCTCTGGAGTGGCTGACCATATTGACCATGCTCTTGGACACCTGGATTGGCTTTGGACAATTCTTCTGCACATTCATATTTCAAAGCCAGCTATGCTTTGTTTATATCCTGTTGTTCATTGTTAACTCTTCAGCCTTGAAGTAAAACTGACAGTCTCCAGAACAACCGTGTTTGAGTGTGTGTGATGGAAGTCTGAATTCCTGTCAAGTTCTTTGCCCATTTTAAATAACTTATAACATGTGAAAAGTAACAATTGTTTTTCTCACTCATGAAGTTACCAGTAAAATAGAGGACGCAAGCAACCATGTTCATTCCTATTGGCATCCTTTTTATCACACTTGTATCTAAAAGCTAGGAATGCACTCACCTTGCATTTGACCTTTTTCAGTTCCCTCTTCTTCCTCTTCTTCCTCCTGATCAATTTTGGATTCTGCCTGGAGTGTCCGGTTATTGTCCATGAGTGACAGAGAAGGAAGAGCAGAGGCCCCCATGGCTGCTGCTTGCATAACCGAAGGGTGAGGCTTCATTCCATGTTCAGAAAAGTGAGTGCTTTCTTCTTCTTCTGTCCGGGAACAAAAAGAGGAAGGACGCTATGCACACCAGATGGGTAAGAATGCTTCCAATGGAGCATTCTAGAGCAAAACAATTAAATCAATGGTGAAATTAACTTCTTGTTTGAAGCAGTGCTATTTTGGAATAAACAGTTAATGTACAATTAATTGCTCCAACGCGAGACAATGTGAGACAACCTAACTATGAGACAAAGCCTACCCAGAAATAGGTAGCAATTCTCAACAATCAAAGCAAGGAAATATTTCAGCCAAATGATTTAATTTCTTCTGTCTATCTTATTTTACAGATTTTATGTTTACTCCACCTTCATTTTTGGCCAATTCAAGATGTAGACTATCTTGGCCAAAAATAAAGATGGAGTAAACATAAAATCCATACAATAAGATAGACAGAAGAAATTAAATTATTTGGCTGAAATATTTCCTGTCTGATGCTCTGGCCTCTTGTTTTCTCACAACCCTCCTGTGGGATGGTCTGGACCGGCTGCAGTGGTGAAGTGTAAAATTTGTTGCTACCAGTTCTGTGGGCGTGGCTTGGTGGCATGGCTTGGTGGTGGTGGGGTCATGTGACTGATGGGCTTAGCCAACTTTTTTTTCACTTTTTTAAAGCATTTTTTTACTACCAGGCGAATAGATAGTAAAAAAATGCTTTAAAAAGGTTTAAAAAAAGGTTCTGACGATTGCGAGGTTCCAATCATTTTTATCACTACTGGTTTGCCTGAACCAGAGCAAACCAGCAGCATTTCACCCCTGACTGGCCTAAGAAAGGGCAGGACTCAGTCTTCCACTTTCGAAGCCCGGCTCTTCATCCCATGCTCCAACTGAGTGATGGAAAAGGAGGGTCCCAGCTTCAGGGTGAAAAATGCCCAGCGTGATTGGGCCTCCCTGGCTTCACTTCACTTTGCCTCTGGGATTGCAAATGTGGGGGCTTTCAATGTCAACAGACCCGAGCATGAAGCACATGGTTTCCATGCAAGAGGATATGGTGGGGCAACCTCTTCTTGACTGCAGGCAGTGCACCCAGTTTCCATCTTCAGCTGACTTGTTCTGTTAGTGTTGTGGCTGGAATTAGCCAAGCTCAGAGCACCAACCCTCCAACTGGCCTCTCCCCAAGCAGCCATTGCTCCTGGTTGCCAAAAGGAAACTGGATTTAGTCTGCTCAATCACTTAAGTAGTTTCATTTGCATGGAAGATGCTTCAAGGACCATGGCCCAACTACTTTTACTCAAAGGATTTGTTTCTACATTTGTTTACATTAATCTAAATCAGGGGTGTCAAACGTTGTCGTCAAGTGACGTATTACAACTTTTTTCCCCTTCGCTAAACCAGGGGTGGCCATGGCCAGTGCGTAACGCATCCAGCCCACAGGCAGCAGGTTTGACACCACTGATCTAAATTATTAATGTGAAGATATACCTAAATCATGAGGGGGTACGATGGCTCAGTGGTTAAAGATGCTGAGCTTGTCAGCTGGAAAACAGACATCCCAGGGTTCAAGACCTGAGTGAGCTCCTGTTACCAACCCCATTCTCCCTGCCTAGCAGCTTGAAAGCATGCAAATTTGAGCAAATTAATAGGTATCATGTTGAAGGTAACAGCCTTCTGTGTGCCTTGGCATATAGTCATGCCAGCAACATGACCACAGAAAGGTTCTTTGGGCAATGCCGACTCCTCAGGCAAGAAACAGAGATGAGCCTGGAGTCGGACACAACCAGGCAGGGAAATCTTTACCTTTATCTTACACCTACATTACTCCTCCAGGAAGGAGTCAGAAGGTTTATTCCATATTAAAAAAGAAGAAAGTCAACTAAGCAGCAACCTTTCTTCTATCACACAAGTTCTTGCAGGAGATATTCTATCCCAATGGCTAAATGAAATGAATCTGTGTGAAGCATGTCATTTCTGTCTCTTTATCCTTTTTCTTGACATTAACAGTGACCATCACTAGACTTCTCTTCAGAGGTAGAAAATTAGAGCCCCAGAGAGTTTCTTTAATAAAAGATGAAAGGAGTTTGCTCTTTTCCATGGGCAGAAAAGGCCAGAGCAGAAACACGCTGCTCCTTGATGGCTGCAGTGCCACAGACCCACCAGCCATGGGGTTCTCCCTCACCATTATCCAGATTCAATCCTTCCTGGTCGCCTTGAATCTTCTTTTGTTCCTCAAAATATTCCAGCACCTCGAGAGGCAGTTTCTCTCCAGGCATGCGAGGAGGCAGCAGAAGGATATTGTGGTTATCATAGCCTTTCAGCACCCGCAAAATCTGCAGTCAAGACAGGACAAACCATAAAGATTTTCTGGCACTCAGGCACGGCACTCTTAGAACAGATTCAGCTAAGGATTTATTCTGAAATGCTTCATTCACCTCAATTTTTTCTTATCTTAGAAATTCTTGTTTCTTTTTTAGAACAATTTCTACAATCCTAGATGTCACCTATCACTTTTTTTTATGGCTTGGGACTCTCTAAGGGACCTTCTTCTTCCATATGTTTCTACCTGCCTAGTTCATTCGGTAGGTTGGGCATGGCTCTCATCAGTCAAGGAATGTGCAGATTTATACCTTGTCCGTGGAAGGCGCAAGCACCCAAATCCATTCAGTCTAGTTTGGACTGATCCAAAGCCCAGCTTTGTACCCACATCCAAGCCACGACTGCCTCTAGGGCACTAGGACAGGACATCCACAGCATCCCTCAGGTAACCCAGTGTGGAGATGTAAAGCTAGGTATCATCATCATACTGTTGATACCTCACCTCAAACCATCAGATCACCTCATTCAGCATCCTCATGCAGATATTCAATACGAAGGGAGAGAGGACCAAGCTCTGTGGCGCCCCACAAAGTAGGGGTTGTGGGCTGGACGTCTTCCCTCCATCAACACCAACTGAAACAAACCCCAAGGAAGGAGGAGAACCAGAACAACACAGTGCCCCCAACTCCTGAAGCTAGTCCAGAAGGTTACCATGATTAACAATACTGAAGGCTACTGGAAGGTCAAAAGAGCAAGAATGGTAGCACTGCCCTCATCTCATCCTGCCAGAGGTCATCCAAGAGCACAATCAATGCTTTTTTAGTCCCATAATCTGACCTCAATCCTGACTAAAAGCAGTCCAGACAATCCACTTAATACAAGATCTTCTGAAGCTGCCATGTGACCACTTTTTCCACAACCTTCCCTAAAAAAGGGAGGTTGGTGAATGAAAACTGTCCAGACAGTTGGGTTGAGCGATAGTCCCTTGAGGAGAGGATGCATCAGCACCTCTGCAAGCTTTTGGAACCAGTCCCTCCCTCTGTCAACCCTGAAGCTGGCCTGGCTGAAGCTATCTTGGCATTTCAGTGCTGCCATATTGGAGCTGAGGGATAAGGAGGGCAGATTAGAGATAGCTGAGGTTGTGTAGTCAAAATAAAATACTTTCTCTTGGAAACCAAGGACATTCTCACACTTGGCTGGAGGAAGAAGGAGTGATGTCACCAGGTCACCAGACAGCACCTTGATTGGACCATGTGACTGGCTGTTTTGGGGTTGAGGGAAAAACTTTTACTTTTAATTAGGTGAAAACCTTGGAAACCTTCAGAGTCGGTTTTCACTAGATTCGTGCCAATATGATATATCCAATAAAGCTTTTCTTTGAGGAATTCATCTGCCTTGGAGTTTTGCTTTCTACTACATGGAACCCTGACACCCTCAAGTAAGAATGAACCACCACTCAGACCCATTCACATATCCCCTCCCAGGAGGCCTTGCAACCAGAGGGATTAAGTTCGAATACGAGAGTGGCTGATCCCTTCCAGATTCCTGCCCACTTCCTCAGATTCAACTGGATGAAACTTCATGCAGATAATTTTAAAAGACTTCACAATAAAACCTCCACTGGTTCTGCCCCAACACAGAATGAATCCAAGCAACTATTCCACAAGATGCACCATATATTCCTCACAGCAACCTTGTAGGTGAATCCCACTATTAAGCCCACCAAGGAGAGATCAGGTCACCTGAAACTGCGGGGTGGCTGAAATAAGCGACCACCAGGGCTTTGGCCAGACTGTGGAATAGATCTTTCAGAACCAACCAAGCTCCTTCTGGAGTCCAGACCCCGTCCTAGAGAAGGCAAACTGAAGTCCCCAAGACCATAAACCTGAGATAGTTCAGAGTTCATGGCCACTATAACATCCTGTTCCTAGTTATCCAGAGCCAAATGCATAATGGTGTCATATATCTGACTGTCAGACCTATGACAGGGTGTTCTGGATTTTGGGAAGATAATCTCCCTGTCTTAGTCAGGCAAGGAGGGAAGCTGGTACAATAGCAATATTGTTAAATATTGTTAAATATCCAGGAGCCTGGATAGCTCAGAGACTAATGCATTGTAATTAACTCCAGCTGTCTGCAAGTAACTCCAGCTGTCTGTAAGTTCGAATCTCACCAGGCTCAAGGTTGACTCAGCTTTCCATCCTTTCTAAGGTAGGTAAATTGAGGAACCAGTTTGTGGGGGCAATAAGCTGCCTTTTATAAAATATACAAAAGTATGAAGGCTATTGCTTAACGCATTGTAAGCCACCCTGAGTCTCTGGAGAAGGGCGGCATATAAATCAATTTTTTAAAAAAAAATACATGGTGCATAATCAGTTTAATTAAATTTAAAACCATTTCAAGTGTGGTCCTTGACTCAAGGAAAATTGCACAACCTATTTGAAGCTCTATAGGCATTGTGATACATTTCTGCATCCAAAGGACCTTTTAATTGCTGATCTCAGAATATCTTCTTGGTGGATTATTTATTCAATAAATACTTTGGGTTATTCTTAACTGGCACAGAAAGCTCACCCGCTCTTCTAGAAGATACTGCTGATCAAATTCTAAGGAGTAGAACTCAATAGGGAAGCTGCAGGGGTTCTTCACTACCACTTCAGCTTCATCTCCAATGCCATAGGGAAGAAGAGGCCCCAGTTCCAGGAGGGAGGGGCTGAATTCAAGATGTGGCTCCAGACCTTGCCCAGAGACATTCAGCAGCAGTTGCTGAGTGCTCTGCGAAATGCTCAAGATCAGGATACTGTGGTATAATTTCTAGAATGTAAAAAATAATATCATTTTATTACAAATAAGAACAGGTAAAAGGCCCCCAATTCATCTAAACCCAGAAGCCTCCCAGCTTTAGTTGGTAGTATTTGTTCAACTCAGAACAGCTGGACAGATTTGGGTTCTGTCCTGTTGAACAGAAATACAAAGAGTTAACCCAAAAGATTTACTTTCTATCTGGACTACTGGTATGTAATCAGTGTCTGACCAGTCACTTTGGGGTATTGTTCCCTTCATAGCACTTGACCTCAGTATGGGGAGCCCAGATGCTCTTCCATATAAAGCCAATTTAAGAGCAGGAATGGCATGTGGGCAGAATCCTGGCAGGGAAGGTGAGGAAATATCCAGGCATGATGCCTCCTTAATAAATCTACTCCGCGGAGCTCCACAAAACCCAGCCTATACCTGCCGGCCAGGAGACTCTATGGGGCCAAAGGCACCCTGAAGGGGTGGTGAAGAAAGGAGGGATGCTTTGTAGATCACAAGGAAACAGCAGTTTCCTCGTTTGATCCAAAGAACCCCTCCAGGTTGGCAGCAGAGACAACGGCCATTTTGGCAAGACTCAAGCTGTGACAACCATGATAAGATTATGAATTGGAGCGATTTGTGACAGAGGATTGAAACTGGGTGAGATGACTTTCAACTTCTATATTAGAAACTTAAAGCCAAATAAAAACATTTGTCCAAAACTAAGAAAGCAATGACATAATACACAGAGAAAGATTATGCCCAAAAGTGAAACAAATTTTTGATTCTGAAGCTTTAAAATATAGAAAGTCTGGACTGGAACTGGTAGTAGTATGAAAAATGACTTAAATCACAGTTTGATTATTGGAAGAAATCATATAAAGAAAAAGGAATCTTGGGGGGGGGGTGTTTCCTTGAATTTTTTTTTCTGACAGTCACCTTTTTAATGCTGGAACCTTGAGCAGGGGTGTCACCTACTGGCGAAAGAAGATATTATACTAGAACACAGTGGGAAATGAATGACCTTGACAGTGAGGATTAAGTGGTAATATAAGAAAAATGAAGAGAACAAAGGAAATAATGAAAGGCAAACAATACCTGGAGGGCCTTTTAATTTTGGTTCCATATCTACTGCTGTTTTGGCGGCTTGGAAGTACTGAGTGAGCCTTTTTTTTCCAAAGTTTTTTATTTTTATTTTTTATCCACATATTTAAATGTACAGTCTTTTGTCCATCATTAATCATTATTCATTCACCTTATTCTTTAGCTTCCATTTGCTAATTAGTTGTTTGGGTCTGCTCTTCTACCATCTCCTTCTTTTATTTTAATGCAACATTTCTTTTTCTTCTTCCCTTCTCTCTCCTCTTCTATCTCTTTCTACTTTCCTCATTCCTCCTCTCTTTCCCTTTCTACTTTCCCTCCTCTTTCCCCTCTCTTCTTCCTCCCTTTCTTGCCCTCTCCCCTATTCTTCTTTTCCTCTTCTTTCTTCCCCTTCTTTTCCCTTTCTTCTTCTCTTCTCTTCTCACCTCCCAACTGCCCTCCTTCCTCCTCTCTATTCCTCTCCCCTTTTCCACTCACTTGTTGTTTCCTTTTTCAATTCAATCTGAAATGGTATTCGAGCAGCCCCGATTTCTATTCACATACATCTTCATTTCAAATTTATTTTTTACTTTATAATTATATCTCTTCTTACATTCCTGTACATCATTAATTAATCCATGTATCATCTGAGTATAATATTTTTGTGCCATCATCTTCATAATTTATCATCATTTCTTAATACATACATTTGTCTTTCCTTTTTCATTAAATTTTAATATACTACAACTTATTCATCCCAAAGTTCTTATCTTTACCATGTTTATTCACTTTCTATCCATTGCTAAAATTTTCCCCTATGTTATAATACTCCAACTCTTCTTCCCCTTAAATTGCCAATGTCAACCTATTCATTTCTGCACATTCCAATATTTTCTTAATTACCTCTCCCTTTGTAGGAATTTTTTCTGCTTTCCAATTTTGTGCAAATACAATTCTTGCCGCCGTTGTTACATGTATTATCAAATATATGTGTTCTTTGCTGTACTTCTCTGAAAGAATACCCAACAGGAACAATTCTGGTTTTAACTCAATATGTTGCTGTGTCATTTTCTCTAGCCATATTCTAATTTTTGCCCAATAGTTTCTCACTTCTGGACATGTCACATATGATAATATGATCCTGGTATCTGATGGCATTTCCAATATTTAGCTGATTTATCTTTAAACATTTTTGCCAATCTTTCTGGTGGCATGTGCCATTTATAAAACATTTTATACAGGTTCTCTTTATATGCTGTGGCCATTGTTAATTTATAATTTCTTTCCCATAGTTGCTGCCATTTATCTAGCTCAATCGTATAGTCAATTTTTTTTGCCTATGCTATCATTGTTTCTTTGACTTGTTCTTCTTCTAACTTCACTTCAAGAAAATAACTATACAATTTCCTAATTATTTTTCCCTCAGTTCCTGTGAGTATCTTATCCAATACTGTCATTTCCAAGTAAAAACCATATAGCTTTGCATCTTTTTCATATCTCGATTGTATTTGCAGCTGAGTATACCACTCCATTTCAATCCCTTGTTCATCTCATTCTTGTTTCATTTTCAATTCCCCTTTTGCTGATAACGTATCTTTATATCTTATAATATTTCTCATATTAATACGATTTGGATGCTTCCATTGTTAAAAGCTATGTTGGTATTTTCAAATAATGTTTCTCTCTAATTCTTTCCCATACTAATAATAATGCATTCCTCACATAGTGCCTTTGAAAATAGCTATGCATCTCGTTCTTCCCATACTATGAAAAAGCGTGCCAACCCAGTTGTAGATCATGCCCCTCCAAAGTTAATAGTCTTGTGCAGGAGTGAAATCTAAAAATTTTTGCTACCAGTTCTGTGGGCATGGCTTAATTAGTGGGTGTGGCTTGTTGGTCAGGTGACTGGGTGGGTGTGGCTTGTTGGTCAGGTGGGTGTGGCCAAGTCAACGTCACTTCTTTGCCTTTTTTTAACCTACAAAACACAACACAGCACAACTGGCTCACCCACAATATAAAAGCAGCTGTGCTACACCCAAAATGGCCCCTGCAACAAGCAGGAACCTCACACAGGCACAAAAAGTCCAAAAAACCAACTTTCACACTTTACACACATAAAATTCCACATACAGTTTTGTGAGATTTTGTGTGTTTGTTTAGTTAGAGTGAAACAATACAGAAACACACAAAATCTCAGAAAGCTGCACAACTATTATTTTATTTTATTTTTATTTTTATATAAAAGCAGCTAAATTTATAACTTCCTAAACTTTAAATGGCTAAGTCTAAAAAAAGAACAACTAAAAAAACCCCAATTGACTATTTTTTTTAAAGCTCCCAAAGGCGGGGGTGGGGGAGGGCAGGCAGGCAGATAGAGCTGCTCACCGATGAGCTTGATTGCGGGCAGGGAGATTCAGTTGGATTGCAGGGATTACAGCAAGCGAAGCAAGGCAGGCTTTGGTTAGAAGAGCAAAGGTAAGCAAACTGGAGGCTGGGGGGAGGGGGGGAGGGATTTTTGCTACTGGTTCTCCAAACCACCTGCCATCGCTACCTACTCACCTGAGCCTGTCCGAACTGGGAGCATTTCACCCCTGGTGTTGTGTTTCTCAACACAATCCATTCTTTTATCCAAGATAATGCTGCTGCTTGATAATATAATTCCCAGTTTGGTAATCCAAATCCTCCTCTTAGTCTTGTAACATTTTCATATTAATTTTTGCTTTTTTCCTCTGCCATATAAATTTCAATATCATTTTATTCAAGTTTTCAAAATATTTCTTTTTCAATTTTATTGGTATTGTCTGAAATAAGAACGGCAGTCTGGGTAATATATCATCTTAATTACTGCTATTCTTCCCATTAATGATAGTTGCAATTTTCCCCACTTTCCCAAATCTGTTTCGATTTGCCCTTTCTGAAGTGGGCAATAACGAGCAGCACAGGCAGGATAGTGACAACAGCTCTTTACTGTATGGTGAGACTTCAGCAAAGGTATGCAGGCAGCAGCCCTCTTTATATACAGTTTGGCTGCTGGCCAATAACCAATCAGAAACAACCCCTAGTTTGAAATTCCCGCTCAAAACAGTAACAACATAACACTTTCAATTTATAATAATTATCTTCTTTGATCGTTGCACACTTTGCTGTTAATTGTATTCCCAAACACCTTACTTTTTTAGTAATCTCTAATTTCTCCATTAATTATCTTTTCCATTTCTCTGTGATGTTTTTTACCAATATCTTTGTTATTTTCAGTCCTGCCACTTCCCCGTATTCCTCTATTTGTTCTATCAGTTTGGGTCCTACTTCTAATGGCTCCTCTAGAATAAACACTAAATCATCAGCAAATGCTTATAATTTATACTCTTCTTTTTTAATTTGCGTCCTTTTTATCTCTTCATTTTGTCTTATATTTCTATTTAACACCTCTAATGTCAACACAAATAACAAGAGCCTTGGTGGTGCAGCAGATTAAAGTGGTGTTAAGTGACACTAGTTGCCTGCAATTACTGCAAGTTCAAATCTCACCAGGCTCAAGGTTGACTCAGCCTTCCATCCTTTCGAGGTAGGTAAAATGAGGACCCAGATTGTGGGGACAATAAGCTGACTTTGTATAAAAAAGAACACCACTTGGGCGGGGGCCGAAAGCCGTACTAAGCAGGTATATACAAAAGTATGAACACTATTGCTTAACACATTGTAAGCCACCCTGAGTCTCCGAAGAAGGGCGGCATATACATTGAACCAATAAATAAATAAAATAAATAAATGGGATAGAGGACATCCTTGCCTTGTTCCTTTAATAATATTTCTCCGTCGTATCTCCATTTATTATTATTTTTGCAAATTGTTTGTTATAGATTCTTTCAATCATCTGTATAAATCTCCCCCCAAAGTCCATAGCCTGTAATTATTTTGTCATGAATTTCCAATTCATATTATCAAAAGTTTTTTGCCCATCTAGAAACATCAATGCCATTTGTTTTCCTGGGTGTGCTTCATAATATTCTAAAATATTCAGAATCTTTCTCATATTGTCTCTAATTTGTCTTTTTGGTAGAAAGCCATTTTAATCTACATGTACAAAATCATTCAACAACCTCTTCAGTCTATTCGCCATTATTGATGCAAATATTTTATAATTCGCATTTAACAAAGAGATCGGTCTATAGTTTTTAATTTGTTGTAAATCTGTATCCTCCTTCAGTACAAGTGTAATATATGCCTCCATCCATGAGTCAGGTATTTTTGCATTTACTAAAAGCTTATTAAACACTTCCAGCATCATATTACTAAGCACATCCTGAAAAGTTTTATACAATTCTGCTGGTAACCCATCTGGACCTGCTGTTTTGCCATTCTTCTGTCCATCATCGTTATTCTTCCCTCTAGGGCCTCCTTATATTCTTCTGGTATTTTTGGTAAATTAGACTTTTCTAAACATTGTTTAATCTTCTCTTCTGATACTGTCTCTTGGTCATAGAATTTCTTATAATATTTATGTACCACTTTTTTCTTTTCCTCATTTTGTTAATATATCTGTCCTCCTTCAACTATTAGTTGATTAATTAGTTTTTTCTCCTTCTCACTTTTCATTGTATATGCCAACCATCTACCTGGTTTATTAGCAGTTTCAAAAAAGTTTTGTTTAGACATCTTTATTTATTCTATATAGAATAAATTTTGTTTAGACATATTTATTCTATATAGAAGCTAAGTCTTCTTTTTCAATTAAATTGAAAATTAATTGAAAAATTAATTCAATTAAATTCATTTCATGTTTTTTCAAATCCATTTGGTTTTTAATCCTCTTGCTTTGCATGTTTTTTGTAATTCCATCTCCAGTTCCTTGTATTCTTCTTCCAATTTTTTCTGTTTGTCTTTTCTTTTTATTTCTTTTTCCCAAATAGGTCATTGCCTACCCTTGAATATATGCTTTAACTGTATCCCACATATTTTGCAATGAGGTGTCTTCCTTTCTGTTTTCCTTAAAAAAAGAAACCTAATTCTTTCTCTACAGATTGTTGAAACTCTTTTTCATTTAGTATTGTTTGATTCGATATCCATCTTAATGTCTTTCTTTGTCCCTTCCATATAGTTATAATTGGATTATGATCCACCCAAATACTTGTTTCAATGCTTATATCTTGTACATTAGCTAATAAGTTGATTGACATCCACATCATGTCTATTCTGGACCATGACTTGTGTCTATTTGAATAAAAAGTATACTGCTTTTCTTTCAAATGTCTTTCTCTCCAAACATCTTTGAAGCCTATTTCCTCTACCATTGTGAAAAATGCCTTTGGGAGCGGTTTTCTAGGTTTCTTATTAACCTTTGTCATTTTGTAGTCCGAATCTAGTTCCCTTATAGTGTTGAAGTCTCCCATTATGTAAATATTGTCATACTCAAATTCTATTATTTTCCTGTGCAAATTTCCATAGAATTCTTCTTGTTTATCATTTGGTGCATATATCACCACCAACAATATTTGTTTATAATTCATTGCTACTTCCACCATTAAAATCCTCCCTTCTTTATCAGCATATATATAATACTACACCTCTTTTACTTTGATATGTCAATGCAGTAAACAAATCGCCCAATTTTTGGATACTCCCATAATTTTTGTGTTGCTTTCTAATATGAATCTCTTGTAGGCATACAATGTCCATTTTTAGTTTCCCCAATTTATTAAGAGTTCTTTTCCTTTTTATCACTGAATTCAAATCATTAATATTTATTGATATTGCTTTTGTTTCTTCTTCCATGTTTTACTTGTTTCTAGTTTTTGTTGATCTTGTTGTTCTTATCTCTCTTTGATCCTTGGGCTCTTTTGACCTTGCCCCCTCTCTTATTGCCCTTTCTTCTTGTTCTTTTATTGTCTCTCTTTTTTGATCTTTTTCTTTCACCTCTTAGTCTTGGACTTTAGCTTCTTTTTCCTCTCTCAATCTTTGCTCTTCTTGGGGCCCCAAATATTGGTCATAAAATAATTCCGCTTTCTCTATCGAGTCCAGTCTATGTCTTTGCGCTTGCCAGTAAACCAATATTCCTTCTGGTATTAACCATCTGAAATTTACTCCTTTTTTGATCAAAGGTTTTGTCAAAAATCGGTATTCTCTCCTCAGGTCTCTCACTCTCCTGGATATTTGTTTCAACACCACAATCTCTCTGTCTTTGTATTTTATTGGAATATTTCTTGCTACCTGTAATATTTCTGTTTTTATTGCTTTCCTGGTAAATCTTACATGCACCTCTCTAGGGAGTTTATTTCTCATTGCATATCGAGTATGCACTCTGTATATCTCATCAATCCCATTTAATATCTTTTCCTTAGTTTCCTCCACCACTTCTGCCAGTATCTCCGTATCTCTAGCCTCCGTATCTCTAGTTAGTATCTCTAACCCTAACCCTCCACTTTCTGTATTCTTTCTTAATTCTTTCTCATCATTGCCTTCACTTCTTTAAACTCTCCTTCTACCTTCTCCATTCATTATTTAAAGTCATCATGAAAAACCTGTATCATATTTTTTAGTTCCAAGTGCATGGCCATAGTATCCAGTGTCCTCTGCACTGCAGGGCTTGAAGCTAGTGTTGTGGAAGGTAACTGCATTGTTGCCTTCTTCATTTTGTCCTGTCTTGTCTACTATAATCCACTGAATTTATAATCCAAATTCGATTTAAATTTATAATCCAAATACCTAATCCACCCCGTTGAATGGATTGGTAAAAAATAGAAATCAAAAAGCTCCATCACACCCAAAAACACATAGCAAAAGGCCAAAAAGGAATTTAAAATGGGGGAAAAGAAGAAGAAAAAAAAAGACTTCTGATTCTTCAGTTTCTTCTTACCTTAATCCTATTTTTTATATATTATCGAAGTTCAAACACTCAAAAACCCAACCAGCCAAAAAAAGGAAAAGAAGAAAAAAAAGATACAAAACTCAATCCAATCAATGGAAATAATTCAAGAGGAAAAAAAGGAAAAGGAATCACTAAAAATGGTCAAATCCTAACCCAAAAGAGAGGAAGATAAAAAGCATAAAAAAGCAAAAGAGAACCGCCAGAAGAAAAAAAAAAGATTCTCAAACAAGGCTGTCTCACTTGTCTTGTTCTTATTTCTGTTTCAAAAGCTTCAAAAGTCACATTATTTCAACTTCTGTTAGGGCTCTCTATCTCAGTATGCAGCTCTTGCCAGACACAGCTATTTCTTATCAGTCCAAACCTACAATCTCAAGGCCAGTCCTCTCAGTCAGATTATTTGAAACAATGTCTTTTTATTTGTGTCTCTAGATGGCGCTGCAGACCACTTTCACTCAGAAGAAAAGAAAATGTGGGGGGGGAAAATAGTAGGAAAAGTTTTGTAACTAGTTCTTTCAAT
This sequence comes from Masticophis lateralis, assembly GCA_030761175.1. Classification (NCBI taxonomy): domain Eukaryota; kingdom Metazoa; phylum Chordata; class Lepidosauria; order Squamata; family Colubridae; genus Masticophis; species Masticophis lateralis. The sequence goes on from JAUDYJ010000010.1 coordinate 26,849,352, forward strand.
AATTTCCACTCAGTCTCATTCCTTTAGGATAAATCCACAAATCCAAAATTTACAAATATTCAATCAAGCTTCCTGTTCTTATTTTCTTGTTCTCCAAAGATTTTGTTATTTCATTCAATTTATTTCTTCTGCTTGGGACAATCCACTTTCTTCGCCACTAAACAGCTGAGGGTAGAGAGTTGACACACACCCCACTCTCCCCTCTTCTCTTTGCACCATTCACTTTCCTTCAAGTTGTTTCCCAAGGTTTATGAAAAAGAAACTTCAAATCAGAAAACAAAAAGAAAAATCGGCTTCTCACCCAGATGAATCTACGTCTGTTGTTTCTCCTGTCCCACTGTGACCGCCCTGGCTTTGTTGCGGCTCATTTAATGGCCACTTTCTAGATTGTCTGGTTGAAAGGCTACTTCTGACTAACCAAAGAATTGCGATTTCCCTGCGTTAGCCAGTCCATGCCTTTCTTGCTCACTGTCCCGCCAAAACAGTTTTCTGTCAATAAAGACCCCAAATGACTTTGATATCAACGTTTTCTCAGGAGCATCTGAGAAAAGCATTGTGCTGCCGCAACGCTGGCTACACCTCCTCTGAGTGAGCCTTTTGAAGATTTCTAAGGCAAGGTGGATTAAAATTAATAAGAAGCATCTTTGAAATTGAATATTTGATTCTGTGGATTAAAGACATTTGGGGAAATTTGGTGGGCCAATCTGGATTATTAAGACTATTTGATAGAACATTCTATGAGGCAAAAAGGAAAGAAGAAAGGAGAAAAATTAAACAAGACTTAAAAAATTTGGGAAATTTGGAGAGGATAAATTGGAAATTCCAAGGACTATAAATGTAGGAAATTTTGAGCAACAGTTCTGGGACTGTGTATATTCTATTAACATTGATGTTTTTGGTGTTTCTGGGCAATTGGGATATTGGAATCTTGGTGGAATATTGAATTACTATTAACTCATTCAAAGAGTATAAGATGTTTCAACAGGGGAAAACTAATATGATTTATAAAGAAATATTATTGATGTTTCAATGCATTCAGGAACATAAAACAAGAAATCATAGGGAGGTGATGGAATTGATGCAGGATAAAGATGTGAGACTAGAAAACCCTCAGCAAATGATAATAAAGGATGAACAAAAAATTTAGAAAATAGAGGAGAAACCAGAAGGAACTGAGGGAAGAATAGAGGAGATAAAGCCAAAAATGACACAAGTGGAGAAAGATATGGAAGAGATAGCAATAATATTTAAAATGGAACAGACAGATTACACTCTAAGAGTTCAAAACATAGAAGAAAATAAAGAGAAAGTTCTCTTAAAATGATGAAAGAACTATGGATGGGTACTCTAGAGATCCAGTTGTGACTAGGTGTTTAGGTGTTGTGGCAGATGAAATACTAAAATTAAATAAATGTGATGTAAGGAGCTACAAGATCCCAAGGGAGAAGCATGAAAGATTTACCAAAAAGTCAATAAGAGTTGAAATTCTAAAAAGGGCAAGAGATGATCAATAGATATAGAATACTTCATTATTATTATAGTTGTTGTTGTTGTTGCTGCTACTGTTATTGTTATTTTTTTATTATAAATAGAAAGAGCAACATATTCACTATCCATGTAAACAGTGTGTTTTCTGGTTACAATTGCTTTGAACAATACTCCACATCATAATAGTGATAATATTCTCTAGCAGTAATCTTATAGTAACAGTGCTTTTCCTTCATAATATTAATACATATTAATTTAATAATTATTATTTTTTATTATTATTTATTATATTTCTATATTGCCTTTCTCCCGCAGGACTCAAGGCGGTGTACAGTCAAGAAAAAATAAGTTACATAAACATCATAAAATTGATAATTAAGATTATAGCATAGTTTAGCCAAAATAAATAAAACCCAGAATTATATAATATTTTAATCATTCCCAGTTAATGTGCTTAGCCCTGCCTGATTGAACATCAGGGTCTTGAGGGCACAGCGGAAAGCACGGAGATTAGCGATGTTTCGTATATCAGGGGGCAGTTCATTCCAAAGGGTTGGAGCCCTTACAGAGAAGGCCCTCCCCCTGGGAGTCGCCAGTCGACACAATTTGACTGACGGTACCCTGAGTAGTCCCTTCCTGTGAGAACGAACTGGTCGGTGGGAGGCTATTGGTGGCAAAAGACGGTCTCGTAAGTACCCAGGCCCTAAGCCATGGAGCGCTTTAAAGGTATAACTAACACCTTGAATCACACCCGGAAGACCACTGGGAGCCAGTGCAGCTTGCGTAAGAGAGGTGTTACATGGGCGCAACGAGATGCACCCATAATCACCCGCGCGGCTACATTCTGGACCAGTTGGAGCCTCCGGGTGCTTTTCAAGGGGAGCCCTATGTAGAGAGCATTCCAGTAGTCCATACGGGAGGTGACTAGGGCATGAGTGACTGTGCGCAAGGCATCCCGATCCAGAAAGGGACGCAACTGGCGGATCAGGCGAACCTGATAAAAGGCCCCCCTGGCCACAGCCGTCAAATGGTCTTCTAAAGATAGCCGTGAGTCCAGGAGGACACCCAAATTGCGGGCCCTCTCTGTGGGAAGCAAGGTCTCATCCCCAATTGTCAGTGATGGTACCAGCTGACTATACTGGGATGCTGGAAGCCACAGCCACTCAGTCTTGGAGGGGTTGAGTCTGAGTTTGTTTCTCCCCATCCAGATCCGTACGGCCTCCAGGCAATGGGACATCACAGCAAGGGCATCGTTGGGGTGATCTGGAGTGGAGATGTATAGCTGAGTGTCATCAGCATACTGATGAACATTCACCCCGAAACCATGGATGATCTCGCCTAGCGGTTTTACATAAATGTTGAACAGAAGGGGTGAGAGGACTGACCCTTGCGGCACCCCACAAATAAGGTGCCTCGAGGTCGACCTCTGCCCCCCTGCCAACACAAACTGCGAACGGTCAGAGAGAAAGGAGGAGAACCACCGAAGCACGGTGCCCCCTATTCCTAACCTCTCCAGCCGGTGCAGTAGGATACCATGGTCGATGGTATCAAAAGCCGCTGAGAGATCTAATAGGACCAGGATAGAGGAGGAACCTCTGTCCCGGGCCCTCCAGAGATCATCAACCAACGCGACCAATGTCGTTTCTGTGCTGTATTCTGACCTGAAGCCTGACTGGAACGGATCCAGATAGACATCTTCATCCAGGTATTGGAGTAGTCGCGCCACCACACTCTCAACAACCTTCGCAATGAAGCGAAGATTGGAGACTGGACGATAGTTTGATAATAAAGCCGGATCCAGGGAAGGCCTCTTGAGGAGGGGCTTCACAACCGCCTCTTTCAAGGCAGCGGGAAAGAAACCCTCACTCAGAGAAGCATTTATAATCCCCTGGAGCCAGCCTCGTGTAACCTCCCGGGAGGCCAGTACCAACCAGGAGGGACACGGGTCCAATAAACATGTGGCAGCGTTAAGCTTTCCCAAAATCCTGTCCACGTCCTCAGGAGCTACAGAGTCAAACTCCTCCCAGATAACACTCTCAAGACCTACCCCCGTCTCCTCCCCTGGATCTACCCAATTGGAGTCCAGGCCATCCCGAATCTGAGCAACTTTATCATGCAAGAATTGCACAATATCCTCAGCTCGTCCCTGTAAGGGATCTTCCCGCGTCCCCACCTGAAGTAGGGAGAGGGTCACCCTAAAGAGTGCAGCTGGGCAGTTCTTTGCAGATGCAATAAGAGCGGAGAAGTAGTTAGACTTCGCCGCTTTTATCGCCACTAGGTAGGTCTTAATATAGGATCTCACCTGTGTTTGGTCAGATTCAGATCGGCTTGTCCTCCAATCGCTCTCCAGGCGTCTTTTCCGACACTTCATCTCTCTCAGCTCCTCGGAAAACCAAGGAGCTAGTCAAGATCGGCATTGGGTCAGAGGCCGCAAAGGCACAACGCGGTCCAAGGCCCCAGTAGCCGCCCTGTCCCAGGCAACCACTAGGTCCTCAGTCGAGTCATGAGGCAGAGTCTCAGGAAATGGCCCAAGCTCCATCAGGAACCTCTCGGGGTCCATCAGGCGCCTGGGACGGAACCATTTGGTCAGTTCCGTCTCCCTGCAGTGGGTAGAAGTGACTTGAAAGTTCATGTGAAGGAGAGAATGATCAGACCATGACAAGGGCTTGATGTCTATATCCCCTAATTTAAAATCATTCAGCCACTGGTCCAAGACAAAAATCAAGTCCAGAGTGTGATTCCCCAAGTGAGTGGGGCCTTTAACTACCTGGGTCAGGTCCATGGCCGCCATGGAAGCCATGAACTCCCGAGCTGACTCCGACATTTCACCAGCAGATGGAAGGTTAAAATCCCCCATAACAATAAGTCTGGGGGTTTCCACCGCCACCCCGGCTATAACATCGAGCAGCTCAGGCAGGGCCGCTGTTACGTGGCAGGGAGCCAGGTACGTAATCAGTAGGCCCATCTGTATTCCCCGACCCCACTTCACAAGGAGGGACTCACATCCAACTATCTGAGGAACAGTGGCCTCCCTCGGGCAAAGACTTTCTCTAATAATTGCTGCCACTCCCCCACACCTTCCCTGAGGCCTTGGCTGATGAAATGCATGGAAACCTGGTGGGCACATTTCCACAAGGAGAACTCCTCCCTCTTGGCCTAGCCAGGTCTCTGTGATCCCTGCCAGGTCAGTACCCCTCTCTTCAATAAGATTGTGAATGAGGGGAGCCTTATTTACCACTGACCTGGCATTACACAACATCAGCTGTAGACTCAGGGATAATACTAATAATAATAATAATAATTAGAATAAATAAATTTAATTAATCAACCGTAATGATAAAATTAATCTTTCTAGTATACTTCTAAAAGTTCTAACTTGTAGATATAGAATACTTCTTAATAGGGTGGTTATTCTATTAAGAGTTAGAAAAAAGAGGTAGAAGTTAGAAATTGAGAAAATAGTATGTATACTGATATAGAATATAATACATCATAACTACTATATATACACAAATGTTAAAAGTTGAAAGATTATGATTATGTATATCTAAAAAATATTACTATTATTATTATTACTGTAAAATATACCAACCCAGACAATACTTTGTCCACCAAGCACCTATGGATGTTAAAAAAAACTATAAAAAATTATTAAAAAAATAAAAAAATCTACTTTGCATGAGGAATTAAATTGTTCAATGAAGCTCTGCCTTTTTTTGCCATCAATGCATCTATGCTCTTCCTGAATATGCATCAGATACTTGTTGTGCTCTAAACAGCTTTCTCATTTCGTACCTCTTCTCTTGGGGCAAACTTGACCTGCACGTTGAGCCGCTCTCCAGGAGCCAGGATCCCATATGGGGGAATCATCTCAAAGACATGGGGCTTCACCTTGTGTTCACGCATTTTCCGGCGCAAGGTTATCGGCATGTGCTTATCCACCTGAACTTACAACAAACAATGAAGTCATGAGCAGAGTTTGCCTCTTTTTGCCATTCTGAAGAATCCTTGTGAAGGACAGCATACCCTGGAGGACGAGAATTATTGCCTCAGCCCACACCAAAGTTTTGATTGAGTTTTTAGAAACACCTTTAAGGTATCCTTGGAAGTAGGGTGGGTTTTCCATCCATATGAATAAGAATGAAAGGTTTTTCTTTTGCAGGCAGGTGAGGCTAATAGAGGTTTCAAGAGAAACAATAATTCAATTCCGTCTTCTCCACTGCACAGGCATATTCCTGATACATAGTATGTGATTAAAAATTTATTGAGGATAGGGTCATTAGGCTGTGTGGGGTTTTATATTGCATTTTGAAGGATTTACATGGGACAAAACAGAATCAAGAGTTGTGTAATCAAGCCTCTGTGGCAAATCTTTTACAATTTATCTTTTTAAATTTATATGAAAACAAGAATTCTGTTTTTCACTTCTAAATATTTTCCTGAATGTTACACAGATCAAAAGGACTCAGCCCAAGAACCAAAACTGCACACCTTTCAAGCAGCTTAACTTCCATCTCATACCAAATTCCTACAAATCAAGCTGCTTTTCAAGATGCAATCAGAGAAGAGGAAAGCAAGATCTATTTAAGAGTTGTGTTACCTTTTTCATTTGTTCATTGCTTGTGGCAAACCACTCGCATACGACCTGCAGCTGATTATGAAGTTGGATGGTCTCCACCTGGCACTGTCCACACTGGACAGCAGAGAACTCCAGATTGTCACTGGACATGCAGAGAGATGGCATGATTACCGTGGCCCGAAGAGAAATGTGGAACGTGGGACCAGCCACAACCTGCAGTGAATCATATCAAACCCTCCTGAGCATAATGCATGGTATATTACTTCCATTCTCTCCCAGACCCACCAACTCCAACCCTTAGAACTTCTGCATAGGTCAAATGCCCCAAGAGGTACATGGACACCACCTTCCCTGGGCCCTCTGATCCTAATTAGAGAGTACAACTGGAAAAAGGAAATGAGAACAATCCAGGCACTTCAGGCTCCGAAGGACAGCCCCCATTGCCTACAGGCCATACAGTCCTGGGGAGCCATCTTAACCACTGCTCCACTCCATCTTGTTGTAAGCAGGTGAGACTCCAGGGAAGCTTTAGGTTCCTTCCCACCAAGCAGGGGTGGCCTGGTTCATATATCCAAGCCAATTCAGCTAGTAAAGGCACAATCATTCTGCTCTTATCCAATGAAGAGTTTAGCTAGCTAACAGGATAAGCTGTGGGTTCTACAGGCGAGCTAGCTAAACTCTTCATTGGATAAGCTGTTCAACTCTACTTGTCCAGCTCTCACATCACATCCCCTATCTTTTCCTTTCATGGGCAACACTGTAACTCATGCCAAGGGGTGTCCTGATCCTGCAAGTTACAATTGCACTATCAAAAACCCTACAAAGTAGATGTTTGAAGCATAAATAATAACAGTGCAGTTCTCTGGCATTGTCTCCCCCAACACAAAGGCCAGACCAGGAGTGAAATGCTACCGGTTCTCACCGGTTCAGGCGAATAACTCTATATGTGTGTGTGCGCGCGCTTGTATGTGCCTCTGCGTGCATGCATGTGTTTAAAAGAAACTTCAAAGCACCTTGATGGGCAACAGCACTTCTGTCTCTCCAAGGGCACAGCCGACACTCTGGGGGTCAAACCATATTTCGAATGTCTCTGTCTCGCAGAAAGGTAGATTCTTCACCCGATCCAGTTCAGTGTTGAAACCTGACTCAGGATAACAGCAATAGAAACAGCTCTCACTACTTAACAGAACAAACCACTGTTGAACTCCATATATATTACATCTCCAAGGCATTCCTATGGTACAGAGGTGCTGATTCCCCACTAACAACTGTAGAAGGGTAGATGGTGAAAAACAGATAGCCAAGTCCTACATGCTGAGCATTGCACAGAGCTTTGGCTTGATTTTGGCTTAATGTGACATGTGCACATAGTCATTAGGATTTGTAAGCGATATTGATTGTCTGGATGTGCACATCTACATATATATGTATGTACATGTATGTATATTGAACAGACTGAACTATTTGCTTATTTTATTTTTATTGATGCTAAGCAGCAAGTTAGACCTGGAATCATTTTTGATCAGTTGACTCATGTTCAAACACTGATAAAAGTGAGCAAGGCTAGGAAGAGATCCTGAGAGATCCCCCCTCCCTCATAGGAGATGACCAGCAATAGACAAAGCTACAATATTTTGAACATATTAAAAAACTACCCTTGTCCAGTAAATATGCGAAGTTTCAATGTATTTTTTCCATTTTAATTATTTGAGCTTTAAACCATTGTTTACTGTTTCAACATAGGCTAGAAAAAAAAATGGAATGATGCCCTTCTTGTACCTGTGTCCCGTAGATCCCGTCGATCTGCATGGAAGGAGACAGGGAAGTGGCCAGTGTTTGTGATCTTGATGATGTGAGTTCTGATGGTGCCCATGATTATGTAGCCAAAATCTAAGACATACTCAGGTAGCTGGGCTCTTTAAAAAAGCATAATGTGAATGATGTTAACATAACAGGATGAGTGATATTTTCCAGAAAATCTCAAATTTCACAAGTTCATTCATTTCAACTACACTAAAGATTAGCATGACCAGGCTATGCTTTTGAGGGAGAGAAAGGAAGTTAAGTGGCAAACCATAGACTCAGAGGGCTGGAAGAGACCTTGGAGGTCTTCTAGTCCAACACCTTGCCCATGGCAGGAGTCCTTATACCATCACAGACAAATGGTTGTCCAATCTTTTCTTGAAAACCTCCAGCGATGGAGCACCCACAAATCATGGAGGTGAGCTGTTCTATTGATTAAATCTGTCAAGAAATTTCTTCCTAGTTTGAGACTGGATCTCCTGCTTATGAGCTTCTTGTTCCTTGACCTGCTCTTGGATGCTTTGTGGAATACCTTGACCCCTCTGTTCTCTATGACAGTCCCTCAGGTACATCCTGTCACCCCAAATCCTTCTTGTTAGGCTAGACATACCTAGTGTCCACCATCCCATTCATTCACTTAGACTCCTGGGCCATTGTTTTGTCAAGAGTATACTTGATTGAGCTTAATCTGGTGTTTTTTCACACAGGAAATGCAATTAACATTTGCTTTTCCCTGGCCATTCCCCCTTCCTCTCCCCCCCCCCCCCCATTATCAGCAAATGTCCAATTAAGTGCTGGTATATTGTTTGGGTAAAGGGCCTTTGGTTTCGCAGGCTTTCTGCTTTGCAGTCTGTTGGGTAACCTTGGCTAGCAGATGTTCAATTATCAATGCTTATCCCTTCCCCCTCCCCCCATCTCCTCCCTGCTTTCCAATCATCTTCCCTCCCCATGGCTGCCATCCCCCATTGCTAATGTCAGGCTGTCAGCTTTGCAAAGCTTGGCATGGGGGATGGCAACCAGGAGACCTAGTACCTTAACTATTCATCATTTGACCCCTTCCCTTGTACAGAAATCCTTTCATAAGCATTCACTCAGCCTAGAGAAGAGAAAAACACAGCTAGCCTCTCAGGCTAGACAGTGTGTCACCCTGCTAAAGAAAGGCCTTAAAGATCAGGTGAACAGGTTTGATTTTGGAGCGTGCATTTCGTTGATGATTCCCTGGGAAAACTCCTGGAAGCCCATTCTCTTGGACCAGAAAGGAGCTATATGCACTAACTTGACCAGTTTCCGGCGAGCTCGCTGACAGGCAGCAGGGTCATCCGCTGAAACAGAGGCCAGCAGCTTCTGCTGCTCCAAAGAGTGCTCTTGAACAAGCAGCCTTTCCAATTCCATCTGCAGTTGTGTGTCGAGCTAAAAACATCAGGAAGAGTCAACAGCTCTAGCATGTCCATGGCAGTATTGGACTTCTACTCTTGCATCCTGACCTCATCCAGATCAGGATGTAGCCCCCACCCCGAAAAAAGCATTGGCCTTTGGTTCCACTCCAGTGGTGGAATTCAATTTTTTTTACTACCGGTTCTGTGGGCGTGGCTTGGTGGGCATGGCAGGGGAAGGATACTGCAAAATCTCCATTCCCAACCCACTCCAGGGGAAGGATACTACAAAATCTTCATTCCCACCCCACTCAGGAGCCAGCCAGAGGTGGTATTTGCCGGTTCTTCGAACTACTCATAATTTCCGCTACTGGTACTCCAGAACCTGTCAGAACCTGCTGAATAGCACCCATGTTCCACTCCCTAAGATGAAAGTGTCATGCAGGAGTGTGGTTGTTCCTCGGGGATCAATTCCACCTTAGTGCCTCCAGCCAGGCCAGCTGACAGTCAGATGGGAGAGCCGTTCATCTTACCATGGTGAAGGACTCTTCCATTGGTGGTTCAGTGGCCAATGCTTCAGAATTACTGCTGAAATCTTTCTGTGTTTCTTGTTCTAGTTGCTGCTTCACTTCTTTGAGGATGCTGCTGTACCGCTCATTTCCTATGTAAAGCAGGAAGGCCAGACATTCTGAACTGAGAAATGCACTTGAAAGAGACTCTGCTCTTTTCTTTTCTTTTTTATAATGATTTTTATTGTAGTTTTTCTTTTCCATAGTTCTAATACATAATCAGACAATGTCATTTTTATATATTTTGGATTAACAGTTCATGTAATATATTCATTATGTACATATATACACATCCTCAACTTCCTTATGAATATTACCTATTTTTGTTTCTGTTGTCTATCCACCTATACCATTTTTCCCAAACCGCATAAGATTAGATTGCTTTTATTGCGGTCAAAGACCAAATTAAAATACACATAAAAGGGGGGGGGGTAGATTTTATAAATGTAAATAGATCATGCGACAGTACACCATTACTTCCTCGGATACAATCTGTACTGCCAATACTAGTGATCCTCTGCCATAGGGATTACCCGTCTCTTCCCCCGTTTTTTTACAGCCACGACTGCAGCAAAAAAATTTGCCACCTTTGAGGTTATATTAGGGTCTGCATCCTGGAGTAGGAAATAAAGGCTGAACAGATCAGGTGGTCCAGGAAATCTCTGGGAAATAGGGGAAATGAATCTCGATCTTATGTCTCGGTAGTGGGGACATACAAATGTAATGTGGAACAGAGATTCCAGGGATCGGCCATCACATGTACAATAGGTGGATTTTACTCTCCCCAAGAGCCTACTGTAGAGGATATTCAAGAGGATCACATTAAATCGTGCCTTCATAAATGCGAGCTTATGTTTGATAGACTGTAACGCGGAGAGGTAAGGCAGAGGGTGAGGCAAGGGAACAATTCCAAGGGAAAACGGTGAGCATGTTCCCGATCCGTTTGCCAGATTTAGTTGTCTATCAATGTTGTCCAGCCGTTGAAAGATCAATGATTTGGCAGCATCAGGGCCTAAAATAAAAGCTTCAATGGGGGAAATCCTGATCTTCAAAAGTTTTGTATGGATATTATGGGCCCAGGGACTATGAAAAGGGTCCCGCCATAGGCATTGGCCTAGGTAATAGCCTGGGAGTCTGGTCCATAGGGACAACCAATAACTAACTGCACATTTCCCCATGATTGTAGCAAGTGAAGATATGCCCAGTTCCAACCAAATTGCGGCATTACTTACGCAGGGAGGGACTCCCATCAGACGGCATAGGAACCGGCTATGGACAGACTCAAGAGAGGAGATGTTGGATTGGACCCATAGGGGGGCGCCGTAGGTGATAGCCGCTATCTCCTTTGCCCTGTACACTTTTATTGTTGAGGGGATATGATGAGCTCCCTCAGTATGAAAAAAGTGCAAGAGGGCTTGGGTGGAAATCTTAGCCTTATTACAGAGAGATTCAATCTGCGCAAGCCACTTGGTATTAGATTGAAAGAGGATACCTAGATATTGAAATCTGTGGACTTGTTCCACTAGGATGCCATCAAGGTTCCAGTGATAAATTTTCCTGCTTCTTGCAAATACTATGATTTTAGACTTAGAGTGGTTTATATGCAGTTGGTTAGCAGAGCAATAAGCAGAAAGGATTTTTAAGGCTCTGCATAGGCCCACCTGGGAAAATGAAAGTATTGCAGCATCGTCAGTGTAGAGCAGGAATGGACATCTGTAATTAGCTAATCTGGGAGCATGGATGTAGACCATATGATCCAAAAATGCCTTTCTCCAATCACTGATATATAGGTTAAAGAGAAAGGGTGCCAGTATACACCCCTGCCTAACCCCCTTATTAACGGGGATAGCTTTAGACAGATCCCCCTGTGGGGTAAGGCGCACTTTTGCTTCTGTTCCTTCGTGCAGTTGGGAGATAAGCCAAAGTATCTTTTGTCAATACCCCAGGCGGAAAGTTTGGCCCACAGCTTAGCTCTAGGGATGCTGTCGAAGGCAGCCTTTAGGTCTATAAAAGCAACACAGTTGCTTTTATAGACCTAAAGGTCTATACTCCTGGTGGTGGAGTATTTTACAGCAAGATGATGAAGGATCAGAGCATGGTCAATTGTAGAGTGGTCTGGACGGAACCCTGCCTGTTCATAACCGAGCAGGTCGGCCTCTTCAGCCCAGCATTCCAGTTTGGACAGGAGATAGCAGGCATAGAATTTCCCCAAAATTGAAAGAAGACTGATGTTACGGAAGTTGCCGGGATCGGAGTGGGAGCCTTTCTTATGTTTTGGGATAATTATAGCATCCTTCCAAAGCTTGGGGATAAGGTCCATTTGGTTAATCGCATTGAATACCTCAGTAAGAACCAGGATCCACCAGTCCTTATGGGCTAGGATGGCTTCGGCTGGAATGAGATCCGGGCCGGGAGCTTTTCGAAGTTTGAGTTGTCCGATTAGCTTGGCAATCGTGGATGGTTCGACAGGAGGCCGTCTGGGAAGGTGGTTAGGGAGAGAGCCTGCGGTCGAAGAGACTGGCACGTCAGTGTCGTAAAAGCGTAGAAAGAGTTCCCATGTAGTGGCAGACATGGAATGAGTGAACCTACTGGTTGGCTTCCTGTTTAACAGACTCCATAAATCACGAGGGTTGCTGGATTTCGCGGCCTCTAATATTGCATTCCACCTAAGCTGGTGCCAGTCTTGCTTAGCTCTTACAAGGGCTAGCTTGTATGCCTTCTTGGCCTCGAAATAAGCAGGAGGGGTGTCAATGAACCTGTTCATTTGTGGGCAGAATATATAGATCTCATATGGTTCCTGGCTTGTTTGCATTGTGAGTTAAACCAAGGGGCTCCCTTCCTCCGGGAAACTCTACCAGGGATAAGGATGGGGGGCTGAAAGGAGGCTATAAGACCATTTAGACACTCAGTGAAGGCGGTCAGTAGCACACCAGGTGTAGTCTGGGTTCCGATCAAGGCTGACAAGGTGTTGGCTGGTTCTTGATGATAAAAGCGTGCGTGGAAAAGGGCCAGAGACTTTGACCATTTCGGCAACATTGGGGAGCCTCTGGGATTAGAGTCTATGGAGACAGCATGAGTGGGATGGCCTTGAGGTCTATATAGCCATGCAACCGTAATAAGGGGAAGATGGTCACTGAAAATCCTGTCATCTACTTTGAAGGAGGAAACGTATGGCAAAAAGGCTCTCGAAACCAAAGTATAGTCTATTGTGCTGTTGCCATTTTTGGCCAAGTGGGTAAATTCCCCAGGGACATCCGGGGCACATCTGCCATTAAGGGGGAAGAGGTCTAGTTTGGTGGTAAGGAGAGCTAGACAAGTCCCCGCTTTGTCAACTTTCCGATCCTTGGAAACTCTCCCTTTCAGGGTATCCAGGGGGTGGTCATCCCTGGCCGGTCCTGTCCACCAATGGGAGGCAACTAGGTTTTCCCAAGTCCCCGCAGTGCGGGCGTTTAGATCCCCCGCCAGAAGAACCAAAGAATGAGGGAATCTAAGTGTGATGGTAGTGAGAAAATCTTCCAGATCGGCCCACCGCTCATCCAAGTCCTGGTGAGAGCCCCCGGGAGGAAGGTAGACATTAAACACCAGGAGCGAGAGTTTCCCGACGGATATCAAATTTGCCTGGGCATAAGGGGGAAGAAAGTCCAAAGGAACCACATTTGCGTGCAAATCCAGGGAGATACCTGTTGCAAGGCCACCCTTCGAACAACCACCAAGCAGTGAGGGACGGGCTGGCAAGGATATGATTTCAAAACCACATAGCAAAATGTCGTTGACCTCCCGGGTTTCCTGAAATATGAGGATTTGAAAGTTTTTGAGGTAGTTCAAAAAGTCCGGGTCGGCTTTTTTGAACGCCCACCCTGCGATGTTCCAACTCAAGATGGACCAAGGGGGAGTTGGAAGGTGGATCTTTGACTGTTATTTAGTAGCAACAGGGTGGAAAGACCGGGGGACAGTTAGACCAAAAAAATCTGTTATCTTGCTTTGTTTTTCTTGCTTGGTTTTGGGGTCATTTTTAGATCTTGGAGAATTCTGGTGGGAAGCCAGATTTGGACTGAGGTTGTCGTCCTGGTCTTGGTAGTGCTTGAATATCGTACAGGTAAAACTGTCGGGGGAGACAACTGTATGGTGTTGTTGTCATCAAAATAAATGCAGCCGTTATGTGATTTGGTAATGATGATAGACGGTGAAAGAGGGGGAGCCCGAGGAGTCTGCAAAGTCAAACCAGCCTGTTGTGGGGACTGATGGTGTGGCCTTTCGGGAGGCGAGATTCTTGGAGCAGAAGGGGAACAAGTGATCAAAGCTGAGGGGTCGAGTCCTGATAAACCTTCGGAATCAGAGGTAGAGAGGGGTTGATCTGGGAGCGCAGCATTTCTAATCCGGAGGTCATCCTCCTGTTGTTGCTGGGTCGCCAGTGGATTTGTGGAACTGGTGGTTGAGGCCCTCAAAGAGCTACCAGCTTCCATGTGAAGGTCCTTGCACTCCGTTCCCATCTGGCGACAAGTGTCCACGTTGATCGGCTTCCTCCCAAGAGAAGATAGGTGGGTATTTATAAAGCATCTCTGAGGGAAGACTCCAAAATGGGTCAGATGGTTGCGACGACCACATAAAAGCGAGGGGGTCTTGGATGAGCTGAACTTGAGAATCAGGCGTTTATGGTGGGATGTGCTAGGAAGCCATTCCACAGAAAGCAGCTCATTGTCCCGGATCTAAGAATTTGATAAGAGCCTCAGTGTGTCTAATATGGTTTTATGATTAGTCCAGTCGTGCTTGTTAAAATGAGAATTGACCAATGTTCAGACATAAGTTGGCTGTGAGCAATTGGAGATTCACTAACGGCGTCGATCGTGGAGAGAGATGGCTATCGATTCGGGACGGGCTCAGTGCATGTCTGATGGTTCTACAGGAATGTGATGCTGAGACCGACTTACTAAGGAATTCCACTTTGCCCTCCAGCACTCCAACAGAGGATGTCAGAAGGGTAATAGGGTCGGCCAGGCGGAGACAGAACTGTTGCAAAAGCTGGATATCCGAGGACTGGACTGAGTCGGTAGGGGACGGCAAAGCAGTGAAACAAGGCAAGACAGAACTAGCATCTGATGGTGTCGGACAATCCAGCGGAGAAGGTGTGTTGCAAGGTGAGGCGGCCAGGGATTCCGATTCTTCCAAAGGAGAGCTGGGCAGAGAGTCCAGAGATATTAAGTTTTGGAAGAATTTGTCCAAGGAAGTAGTTGATATGTTCGGATCTTGGTTAATTTCATGGTGTCAGTCTTTTTGATCTTAGGCAAGGGGCCCAATATGTTTTCAAGAGAGGTCTCCAGACAAGGGTCCCTCGGGGATAAGGAACGACGACGTTCATGTGGATTCATATCAGGGCAGCCTGTTGATCTCTTGGAGGAGTAGTACGGTCCAAAGCAGATTAACGTTCTGATAGTAGATTTAAAAAGTCCCTGGTTTATAGAGTCTCCCAGTTAAAAACAGATTATATGGATAAAGCTTCAACAGAGATCAGTCCATATACATCAAAACAGTCAAAGTAGTTAAAATTAAAGGCAGGGCGCTGAGCCAGGCAATTAGGCCTAACAAACAAAGATATCAAAAGAACTGCAAAACTGGGCTCATTGCCAGAGCAAAATGGGAGTTGCCAGGGGAGACCATAATATTCTGAATCCTCTTTTTCTTTTAATTCTAAAGGTAGTTTATTCATTTCAGCACAGTCAAATATTTTCTGAATAATCAGTCCCTCTGGTGGTAAATTAAGTTCCTTCCAATATTGCACAAATGCAATTCTTGCTGCTGTTAGTATATATAGGATCAGATATCTTATTTTTTAAAATCAAATTTAGTTTTTAATATTCTCAGGAGAAATGTTTCCATTTGACAACTTATTAAGTCTTGTGGCCAACCTTGTATCTTGGTCCAATACTTCTTCACTTCAGGGCACAGCCACCAGGCATGAAAGAAGGTACCTTGGTGCTGGTTGCATTTCCAGCACTTGGGGCTTAGCCAGCCTTGCTGGAGCTAAGTGCCAACAGTAGAGCATTTTATACTGATTTTCCTTATAGGCAGCTGATTTTGTTAACGTGTAGTTTTTGTTCCAGATTGTTTCCCAATCATCTAAGTCTATACTATGCCCTATATTTTTAGCCATATAATAACTGGTTCTTTCACCACCTCCTCTGCTCTATCAAATTCTAATAAACAATTGTATAATTTAGATATTAATTTTCTTTCGGGGCCAATCAGCAATTTATCTAGTTGTTTTGGTTCCATATTCTTCCACATCTTTCTTGTGCCTGGATTGCAGTTATACGTATGGCCACCAATCAATGAGTATTTCCTATTCTTTTAATACCTGATTATTTTTAAGCTTTCCCTGTTTGTCTAAGATTTCTGAGTATCTACGCATTTTACTTGTATCTAATGTGTTGATGTGGATCATAGCTTCCATAGTAGATAGCCAACCAGGAATTTTCATATAATATTTCTTCTTTGTATCTTCCCAAATTCGTAGCAATATCTGTAGAAATATGAGTGTATCCTATTCCCTTTATCCCACATAAAAGCATGCCACCCCTTTTGTAGATTGTGTCCTTCCAGCGCTAAAATTCTTCTGTTCTTTAAGTTAACCCAATCCCTTATCCAAACTAACATAGCTGCTTTGTGGTATAGTTCCCACACCGGGAGTCCAAAATCACCCCTACTTCTACTATCTTGGAGAGAGTGTAATTTTATCCTTGTCTTTTTCCTGACCAGACAAATTTAGTAGTAATTGTATTAAATTGTATCACTGAAAAAATTTCTGTCTAATGGTATGGGCATTGTTTGAAATAAATATAATAGTTTAGGTAGAATATTCATCTTGATCATCGCTATCCTACTTAAAAGCGATATTTGTAACATTCCCCACTTTTCCAAATCCTTCTTTATTTGTTGGACCAAAACCGTATAGTTATCCTCCTTTAGGGACAAACACCTCGCCTTTAACCATATCCCTAGATATTTAATTTTTTTAACAATTTGTAAATCCATTTCTTTTTCTAATTCTTTTTTCTGAATTGTTGTTAAATTTTTAACTATCATTTTGGTTTTCCCTTTATTAATTTTAAATCCTGATATTTCCCCATATTTTTCTATTTCTCATATTAGAATACGGCCAGATTCCAGAAGTTCTTCAATGCTAAATATCATATCATCTGCAAAGGCCTGTGCCTTTTACGCTTCTCTTTTAATTTTCATTCCCTTTATTTCTCGATTTGCTCTGATTCTATTTAGTAATATTTTTAATGTTAAAATAAAGTGCAATGGTGACAATGGGTACCTTTGTCATACACCCTTAGTTATCTGAAATGTGTTGGTAATATCCCCATTTACTATTACCCTTGCCTTTTGTGTCTTATAAATTGCCTCTGTCATTTTCTCAAATTTGATTCCCAATTTCATTTGCCTAATTTGCCTAATCATGAATTCCCAGTTTAGATTGTCAAAAGCCTTTTGGGCATCCAGAAAAACAAGGGCCACTTCTTTCTCTGGATGAGCTTCGTAATATTCTAGGGTGTCTACTATTATTCTCGTATTATCTCTTATTTGTCTATTGGGAAGGAAGCCATTTTGATCTGGGTGTATAGAGTATTATTCAATACTCTTTTCAGTCTTTCTGCTATTATGTTCATGAATATTTTGTAATCTGCATTTAAAAGGGATATTGGTCTATAATTTCTAATTTGACTCTTACCAGTACCTTCTTTCGGAATTAAGGTGATGTATGCAGGGGTGAAATCTATTTTTTTTTGTTACCAGTTCTGTGGGCATGGCTTGGTGTGGCATAGCTTGGTGGTCATGTGACTGGGTGGGTGTGGCCAGTTTGCCAACATTCACGTCACTCACCATTAGAGTCAGGAGCTCTACATTCTGACACAGAACAGCAGCACATTCTGTATTTCACAGAATGTCACAGAGGCCAGGAGCTGCATAAAAGCACATTCTGCCTTTCTGAAGCTCCCAACGCTTTGAGTTTCCCTCTGGCTTGACTGCCCAGGTGAACCTCGGAGCCTTCTCTTGCACTGCTCTTCATCCCAGAGGGCTGCGCATCCCCATCCCATGCCAATCCTCCATACAAACCTCCCACCCCATTTCTGTAAAGGCAGAGTCTCCCCCTTGCAGGATGACCCAAAGTGGGGAGGGGGATGCTGCTTAAAAAGCCACCTTCCACCTGGCCTCCTCCTGCAGCCAAACATGCCCAGCCTTGCTTGCCCTTTCCTCAAATGGGCTGTGCATGGGGCGCTTGGAGAGAGAGCGAGAGAGAGCAAGACAGCTCTCCAACCTCTATTTGTGTGTGTGTGTGTGTGTGTGTGTGTGTGTGTGTGAGGGAGGGAAGGAAGGAGCAATCTGAAGCGGAGGCATCCAAACTTCTGGCAGTGGCGGGGGCAGCTTCTGAGCAGCCAGCTCCACCTGACCTACTCCCTGAGTCTCACTGTTCTCCTTGCCCCCCACCCCAACCCCATTCAAGCAGCAGCTTCCCTGCTCAGCCCCAACAAGCTATGCATCCTTGGTGCCTGCACCACCACCAGAGAAGATCATTGCTTGCAAGCAGACAAGCAGAGGTAGCAAGTGTACGCCATGCTGTGGGAAAAATGAGAGGTCCTTTTGTCCCACAGAGTCTGCCACTGCTTGAGTGGGGTGGAGTGGGGGTAGGGAGTAGGTCAGGTGGAGCTTGCTCAGGGTTGCTCAGAAGCCACTCCCTCCCTTCCTCCCTCCCTCACACACACACACACACACACACGCACAAAAAGAAAATCAGAGGTTGGAGAGCTCTCTTGCTCGCTCGCTCTCTTGCTCGCTCGCTCTCCAAGCGCCCCATGCACAGCCCATTTGAGGAAAGGGCACACATGGCTGGGCGCGTTTGGTTGCAGAAGGAGGCACAGCACGATGGGGTTGTTTTGTTCACCGAGGTGGTACTTCAGGTGGGCAGGTGAATGTCTACAGCTGACAACTATAATGAATATGTCCACCTGCCCTCCCGAAGCACCACTGCGGTGAACAAAACAACCCCATTGCTATGGATGCATAGCTTGTTGTGGCTGAGCAGGGAAGCCGCTGCTTGAGTGGGGGTGGGCAGTAAGCTGCTCAGTCCTTCCCTGCAGCCCTGCCATGCTTTCCTGCCTTCCATGTGGGCTTCTGCTTGCCTGCCTTCGCAAACTGGCCACCGGGTCGCCAGGAAGGCAGGCAAGCATGGCAGGACTGCGGGCCATGGACCGGTTCAAGGGGGTGGCCAGCCAGCCATTGCTCCTGGTTTGGTGAACTAACCTCAATCTCCACTACCTACTCGCCCGAGCCGGTCCAAACTGGGAGCATTTCACCCCTGGATGTATGCCTCCCTCCACGATTCTGGAATTTTTGCTTCATATAATGCTTCGTTACAAAGTTCCAATAACACTGGTTCTATAATTTTACTCAATTTTTATATACTTCCCATGGGAGTCCATCAGGTCCTGGTGTCTTGTTATTCTTAAATTTTAGGATTGACCCTCTCAGGGTGTTATTCTCAGGATTGCCTCAGGGTGTTATATTTAGGATTGCCCCTCTGGTGTTATTCCTTTATTTAACAATTCCCTTTTTTTCTCCTCTAGTGGTATGATCCCTTCTTCTAGTAAATAATTATCAATTTTATCCTTTGGTATTTACTCTTGTTTATAAAGATCCGCATAGTAATCTTGTACTATTTTCTTTTTTTCTTCATCGTTGTTTTGTGTAAACCCAATCTTGTCCTCTAATTGCTGGTTAATCCGTCCTTCTTTCTCTTTTTTCAATTTATAAGCCAGCCACCTTCCGGTTTTGTTAGCATGTTCAAAATAAAATTGTTCAGAATATTTTAAATTTCTTGCAATCTCCTCTTGCTTAATATACTTAATTTATGTCTTGCAAGGGTCAAAGTTTCTTTAATAAATTCATCTCCTGGTTTTGTTTGGAATCACTTCTCCAAATTTCTAATTTCTTCCGATAGAATGTTATACTGCTTCCATTTTTCCTTATTTTTCTTTGCATTGTAAGCTATTGTTGTTCCCATTATATAAGCTTTCATAGTATCCCATAAACTTATTAAAGAAGTGTGGTGTTTTTTATTTTCTTTAAAAAATGTCAATTACTTCTTTATCTTTTCCATATATTCCTTTTCCTTTAAGATTTGGGGGTTTAACATCCATCTTCTAATGATAACGATAATTATGACTTTTTCTTCAAACCAATGGTCAATAGAGGTGTTATCAAAGACAGAAAAGGCTAACACAGTCCCAAGTATGCAAACAATGCAAACCACCCTGACATTGATTTAGGAAACAATGGTAAAGATGCAAGAAACTATGTCCAATAATCATGGAGAAATGAAATTTGATATTCAAAAACTAGATAATAAAATGAACTCAATCCAGGAAGCAATTCAGAAGAACGAACAAAAAATAAAAATAGTAGAAGCCAAAGCTGAACAAACCGAAAAAAAATTAGATCTGGTAGATCAGAAAATGATGGCATTAAATAAAGACCTTGAAGACTCAGTAATCCAGTTAGAAATGGACAGGATGAATAAGGAACTAGGTTTAGAAATAGAAAAAATCGAGATCTCCCCAAACACGCAGATCACAATCCCCTCGAGATAATATGGAGAGGTCAAAAAAAAAAAAAAAGGAGACCATGCTCTTTTCAATGGCTTCCATGTTCTGGACTCCACATTTCAGGGTGCATTTAACAAAACCAATGGTCTAATTTGGCTCCTTTGCTGCTTTCCATTTGGATGGTTGAGCAGTCCATGGCTGTATCCTATGGATATTGAGCTCCCATACATTTATTTATTTATTTATTTATTTAGGTTAATTATTGACTGATGCTGATTTTAATTTTCATTCTTAATTTTAACCACACAAATGTTTATGTTCTATACTTTGCATTTTTAATTCTTGGAAGTTGCCTTAAATCGTGTATTGACTGAAAACTGGACTATCTAAATAATAAAAATATTTTAAAATGAAATAAAATTTTCATTCAAAATTAAAAGACTGCCATGTTAGTTTGGTTGGAAGGTTTCTATTTATACTTTTTTGTCTTTTGATATTGAGCTTGTCTATTTAAATATGGGACACTGATTTTTAAGCCTGACAACTGCAATTGCATTTTTCTTTGCTATTATAGTAGAAATGTTGTCATGCACAAAAGAATTAACTAGCAAGTCTCCTTTTAACAAACAAGTCCATCACTGAAAGTCATTGCTTTTGAATGAGCTCATGCGTATCTAATTTTTGACCTGTTGTTTATATGTGGTTGAGGCAAAAATGGCTACCTGATATTTTTCATGCACAGGCAGATACATTGGCCAAGAGCATGATTTTAAGAAAAAAATTGAAATATTCTCAGGAAGGGAAAGCAATATTTAAAATGACCCTTTTAGCAGGGGTGAAACCCACTTACCTTCGCTACCAGTTTGCAAATGGGTGTGACACCTCTGCGCATGCGCAGGACCTTCTGCACATGCGCAGAGCATAAAAAACAGAACGTGATGATGTCCAGGTGGGTGGGCGGAGCCTCCTGCCGCCGGCGCTACTGGTTTGCCCAAGCTGGATAGAACCAGGTGTATTTCACCATTGCCTTTTTGCCACTATCTGTGATTCTCGTATGAAAAAGATATTTGGGCATCCTAATATGAAAACCAAGACCACAAGAACTTTGAGTTCTGTTTAGATAGAATTATCAATTAAAAGATTGTTGTTTGAAACCCAAAACAAAAAATAATGTTTCATGCACACTGCTGGTGAATATTTGTGAAGGAATTAACTTATATTTTTCAGCTATATTAGTTTCATGGGAAGACAAAGTACTCTTACCGCGAATATTTCTGGGCAGATCCAAGCAAATTCTAGGGAAAATTCCCTGTCCTTTCAGAGTGATACTATCTGGTTCCAGGTGAGCCACCTGAATTTGGAAGGTTCTCTGAAAGACCTCTGGAACTCCTGGTAAGTAATAGACCTTCAATATTTGCTCCTTTCCTGAGTCAATATAATTCTAGAAGATGGAAAAATCAGAAGGATAAGTAGTTGTTATAAGTAGTTGTTATAAGTAGTTACTTATAAGTAGTTGCCATCAAAAATTTCAATTGTCTAGACCAAATTTCTTCCCATTTCGCCAAATCAATTGAATGGCCAATATTCCTCCCCCAGGCAATCATCGGGTCTTTGACAATCTCACCACCTCTCTAACGGGTTATTAAAAAGTTGTAAATCTTAGCTAACATTTTTCCTCCTTCCCTAATATAATCTTATCTAGCTCCTGCAGGGTCCTATCAATACCTCCTTGCTCCTTATCTTTTTTATATTTGGAGTTTATTTGAGCGTAAGCCCACCAATCCACTTCTAGTTCAGTTCTTGTTTTTAAACAGCCTTGATTATCAAGCAGCTCACAATAAGATGGATGTTTTTCTTTATTGTATAGTGGAGTGTGTGTCATGGCTTCCAGTGGGACCAGCCATGAGGGGGGTCAAAGAATAAAATTTGTCTTTAATTTTCCTCCACGTTTCGATTAAAGTATTCCTCAAATAATGACCTGCAAAGCACATATGTTTTTTTGCCCTCTCTTGCCAAAGGAAATAATGCCAACCCCGCTGCAGCCCCAAACCTTCCAAAACCAACAGCCGTCTCCTTCTCAACAAGATCCAGTCCCTTACCCAAACTAAATTTGCGGCCTGGTAATAATACTCCCATTTAGGCAAACCAAATCCCCCTCTACCCTTCACCTCTTGGAGCATTTTAAATTTAATTCTAGGTTTTTTATTTTACCAAATGTATTTGAGACACATTGATTTAATTGTTTACAAAATTTATTGTCCAATTTGGCTGGGGCTGTGTAAAATAAGTAAATCTATTTTGGGAGAATATAAGATTTTATAACCGCGATCCTACCTAACGGAGAAACCTGCAACTTCTTCCACTTCTCTAAGTCTTGTTCCATTTGTCAGAGAAGTTTCAAATAATTATCCTCCTTAATTGTCGAACACTTAGCAGATAGTTGAATACCGTATCTTTTTTACAATTTGGAATCCCAAGTTCGATTCTATTTCCTTCCCCTGATTTATTGTCAAATTTTTAATCAAGACCTTGGTTTTTTCCTTATTTATTTTTAGGCCCGCCACAGCTCCATATCTTTCTAATTCGTAAATTAACTTTGGGCCCGATATAAAAGGGTCTTCCAGTACAAACACAAGGTCATCAGGGTACGCGTGTATTTTATACTGCTGGTTCTTGATATGTAATCCTTTTATTCCTGAATTTCGCCTAATTTCTCTCAATAACGATTCCAGTATTAAAATAAATTGAAGCGGAGAAAGCGGGCATCCCTGTCTAGTACCTTTCTCAATACAAATTTTCTCAGATGTATCCCCATTAATCAGAATTTTGGTTTCCCCATTAATCAGAATTTTGGCAGAATTTGAGTAAATTGCATGGATTGCCCAGATAAAATTCTCCCCAAATTGCATATGATGTAACAAACCTAGTAAGAACCACCAGTTCACATGGTCAAAAGCCTTTTGCGTGTCCACGAAGACCAAAGCCAACTATTTATCAAAGTGACCTTCATAATATTCTAGAATATTCATGATTATTCTCATATTGTATCTGATTTGCCTACAAGGTAAAAAACTGTTTTGGTCTTTGTGGATGAATTGGCTCAAAAATCCTCTTAGTCTGTCTGCCAATACCGCTGCAAATAACTTATAATCTGCATTTAGGAGTGAAATCGGTCTGCAGTTCTGGATGAGGGATAAAACATTATCTTCCTTTGGCAGGATAGATATTAGTGCTTTTATCCAGGAATCCGGAATCAATCCCTCCCGAATTATCCCATTAAATAATTCTACCATATGAGGACCTAGAACTTCACATGGTGCCTTATAACATTCCATCGGGAGGCCATTCATACCGGGGGTCTTCCCTGTTTTTTGTTTCCCCAAGACCCTTTCAATTTCCCCTTTCGTAATTTTTCTATCCAATATTTCCCTGGACATATCTGGAATTTCCAGTAAATCAGACTCTTCTAAATATTTCTTTATTTCATCCTCGGGTTTGTCTTCATTTCTATATAGATTAGTGAAAAATTTCTGCACTACTCTTTTCTTCCCCTCTTCCTCTACAATTCAATCACCATTAACATCTTTCAAGTTATGAATTCTACTTCTTTCCTTCTCTTTTTTTAATCAATATGTAAGCCACCTTCCCGGTTTGTTTGCACTTTCGAACTGTCTCTGTTTCATCCATCTAATTTTTTTTTCTAGGTCCTCCTGGTCTATAATTTGATGATGCACCATTTTCAAATTCATACCTAATTCTCTCCTATTTGGATCCTGTTGCAATGTAGCCTCACTTTTTGCCACATCTCCTAATAGCTTATCCCGTTTAGCCTCATCCTTCTTTCGTTTCCCAGCTATATAGTTTATCACTAAGCCCCAAAATACTGCTTTAGCTGTATCCCATATAGTCGGGAGATTTGTGTCCTCAGTATTATTTTCCTGGAAGAAAAATTCCATCTCCTTCTTCGCATAGGTTAAAAATTGCTCATCTTTAAAAACCCTCACATCTATTCTCCATCTGGGCCTTGTTTTCAAACTTCCGCATGTGATCCAAAGCAGATTGTGATCTGCCCACTCATTAACACCTATCTCTGCCTTCCGTACCTCGTAGCTCGCCCGACATCCAGGCTGCATCTATCCGCAACCAAGATGAATGCCTGGGGGAGAAGCATGTATACTGCCTTCCTTCCGGATAGTTTTTCCCTCCATATATCCCTGAGTTCAAATTCCTCCTGCATTTGGTGGCAGACAGGTGGCAATCCTTTTTTTACTGTTCTCTTTACTCCTCCCTGTTTCCTGTTTCCAGGAATATAATCTTTGTCTTTATCAGCAACGGCATTAAAATCCCCCAATAAGCAGATATGTGAATAGTCATAATCTGTCAATTTATTATAAAGACTTTGGAAAAAACCTTTCTGGTTTCCGTTAGGTGCATAGATACAAACCAATAAACTTTTTTTTTTTTACAAATGTCTACTTCAAACATTAATAATCTCCCTTCATCGTCTGCGAAAATTAATCTGGAATTTATATGCTTTTGAACATAAATTACTATGCCTCTTTTTTTTTGTTTCTGCCAGAGATGTATATAAATTACCCAATTTAGTACAATTTAGTATGTGTAGATGATCTCTTTTCACGCGCACTTCCTGAAGACATATTATGTTCAGAACTGCTTTTACCAATTTGTTGAAAACCTTTTTTCTCTTATTCGGATCATTTAGCCCATTAATATTAACTGATATCAAATGGATCTCCTCCCCCATCCCTTCTCCCCTCTACTACTTCTACTTACTCTCTACTTGGAGTTTCTTGTTTATCTTGTTTCTCTCTGACTAAATCCTTCAGCTCCTACCTCTACCTGTCCTCTTCCTTTCTTCTTCCTGCCTAGCTGTTCTGATTCCCCTCTTTCTTCCTCTTCTAATGATTCTTCCCCGCTCTTACTCTCTGACTCTTCCCCCAAATCAGGTTCTAAAGACTTAAGATGTCTACTAAGGAAATCTCTGGCATCTCTGAGGTTATCAATCTTCATCTTTTTATCTGCTCACGTAAATTGTAATCCTTCAGGCAGAAGCCATGTATAAAGTACTTTATGTTTTTTTAACTGGGCAGTTAAAAAATGATAATTTCGCCGCAATTCCCGCATCTGTCTGGGAAGTTGTTTCAGAACTATTAACTGTCTGTCTTTAAATGTTATTGTTTTTTCTCTTGCCTTTAGAACTGCTTCCTCCCTGAGGGCCTTCTTAGAAAGCCTAACGTGAACCTCTTTCGGAAGTCCGTCTTCTAGCATAACTCGTATGGACACAAAAGATATCTATCTCTCTCAAAACATTTTCTTTACCTATATCCAGGATATCAGACACAATGTCTGCCACTATGTCTCTTAGTAGTTCCCTTCTTTCCTCCATGATGTTCTGTATCCTTAGGTAAAAGCTGACCTTTCTATCTCGAGGAAGATGATCTCTTCCTCCAGAGCTCTGTTCACCAAGATCTGCTCCCTCTCATTCCCTTCCAATCTCTCTTCACACTGCCCCACTCTCTTCTCTACCTCTTGTACCTTACTTTCCTGCTGCATCATCGTTCCCTGAACACCCTCCAGTCTCTCATTCAGCGCTTTAATATCACTTCTAACAGCTCTCAGTTCCCCCTTAAGGTCTAATGTCAAGTGTTCTAAGTTCTTGGAGATACCTTCCTGATTCCTTGTCATCACCTCATACATTGCCTGTAACATATCCTGGAGACTTGATAACATAGGGGGTTTCCCCGCAGCAACTAAATCATCCAAAGATTTAGATGATGAGGATGAAAATGTAGATGTAGCCGGGGAGGCAGTCACTGGAAATGTCAAAACTTTTTCCCCGGCTTTTGCAGTTGTCACAATTGTTGCGCTAGACATCTTGTCTGTAAGGTTACATCCAACACTTTCGAATTTAATTATGCCAGTTATATTAATCAATTCTGCTTAAATGAAATTCTCAAAATTAACTGACCAATTAGCTTTGGACTAGCCAACTCCAGAAGCAAATTATATATCCAAAATGCTCAGGTTGGTATTAATCAGTGTAGTCCATAATCAATAGGGGTTAATTTCATTCAGCTAAACAATAGTTATTCTCAACATAGAAGCAGATCTGTCTGTAAAGGTGCATTCAAATCTCTCCACCTCTAAGAACTCAGCAGATACTGTAATTTTGAGTTCGCCACTGGGAGGCAGCAGAGTGTTGTTCTATATAGTCAGTGATGATCAAGCAGAAAAGAATAATCTTGGAAGGGAAGAGTCCATTCAGTTCACAGTTTCCGATCCTCCTAGAGAGAAGTAGTTGCCATACAGTAGTGGGGGGAGGAACCCATGCCACCAGTTTTCAGACAGTCAGACACAGTTCTCTTTTCAGTCTCAACTCAGCTCAACAGTGGCCAAAAAGTTCATGAGATAGTAAAATAAACAGCCGCTTTCCCCATCTTAGCTCCAATAAAAAGAAAGTGGCACTTGAATTAACTCCTTAACTCCTTTTCGCCACCACGCTCTCAGAATAAGGGAATCAAAAGGATCAAAAGAATCCTAGAGAAGGAGTCCTTGCCCGCTGCGATCAGGTTTCCCTTCCAATACAGGACAATCACCATTTTGAGGCCGCTATGACTGGGGCCTTCTTCCTAACCTGTGACAGGAGAGATACACCGATGTGCGCAGGATTGCCACTTCCACACACGCTGTTGCTCCGCTCCGCTTGCGGCTGCCTCTCCAGTGCAGCCGCTGACATGAAAGCCGCCCAGATTAAGAAGTTTGCAAGATCAAGGCAGGAGCAAGCTCCACGTCTGTCTTGCTTGCATGATGATGTCACCAGAACCCCCCCCCCCCAAATGCTTTTAAAAGTTAAAAAAGGCCTCTGATGATTGTGTGGCTCTGCTGGGCATGGGGGGAAGCGGGGATTTCTGAACCACCCACCTCCATCGCTACCGGATCGGGTAATCCGGTCCGAACTGGGAGCATTTCACCCCTGGTTTGGACCCAAATTCATAGGTCCCTTCCCTACAGTGAAAGTGATTAACCCAGTGACTCCAACGTACCCTCCCTCGCATATTAGAGAAAGTGTACCCAGTTTTTCACAGTAACTTATTGAAAGCAGCAAGAGAATCTAATTTAAGGCCCTTACCAGTTGCTCCCCCCCCTCCTTTGGTGGTACAAGGGGAGACTCATTATGAGGTGAAGAAGATCCTTGACTCTAGGCTATATCGGGGTCAGTTACAATATTTGGTACACTGGAAGGGATACCCGTTGTCTGAAGCTACTTGGGTGAAAAGTTGGGATGTGAATGCTGATACTCCAGTAAAGCAATTTCATGATAAATTTCCTGGAGGGGGGAGAGGGAGTTAAGGAGTCATGTACAAGGTGTTAACCCCTTCTTTTGTGTTTTGTCTGTTTTATTTTTCAGGGTGTGTTTTTTTTCTGCAGGGCGGGACGCCTGTCAGCTTTGGAAGCCATATTATGCCAAAAGCTTTCATGCTGTCACAATCTCATGTGTGGGAAAGTAGGAGGGGGGATTTAGTAGAGGGGTTGTCTGTATTCTTCCTGTTGGTCAAGGTCAGGGCGATCTTGCATCTGGAGAAGGAGTGGTCGGAGTGATGTCTTGAGATGGAACAGTGGTTGATTGGAGCTTATGATCAATTGAGAACTGAGGGGATGGTTTTGGGGGTTTTGAGGGAAAACCTGGACCTCTCAGATTTGGGTTTTCCCAGATGTGCCAGTTTACCTATTCTAGTAAATAGAAATTTGAAAATGCTTGCTTCAGAGTCTTTACTTGGAGGGAGGGTGGGTTCTGGAATGCTGACATTAGCTTCTCCAGCCACTTGTTGAACATGACTTTCAGAGGCGGGGGTTCTCTATCATCCCAGATCAGTACGTAGCCTGGTAGCAGTCCCACCACCTGTGGGACCACTTGAACCTGAGCTCCTGCCACTGCAAGGATCCCCTGAGCTTGTCTTTGCTGCTGCTGGAAGGAAGGCAGTCACTCTACCAGCTCTTCCCAGTTCACAGTCCTTCTGGCCTTCCATTTGGTCCTTTGAGTCATGGCAACCCCAGGCGAGTTCAAGGGGAATTCTACATGAACCAGCCTGATGCCCTTTATCCGCCATTAGAAGGTGGACTCCTTTGCCCTGGTGGACGCAGCTTTTGGCCGGCGAGTGCTACAGGCCCTCCATCTCAGCTCGGGATTGCAGGGCCAGATTCTTCCCACCCTGTAGGACATGTAGCTTTGGTATGTCCCATGCCTGACTGCCATTTCCATCAACATGGAGAATGGACGTTGGTCTTACCTGATACATCCTTTCTCTGAGAGGGGGGAAGGGCAGTCAGCCCCATCCTACTGGTTCCAGTCCTGGGCTACCAGGGTGGGTCGGCACTAATTCTCTTTCATTGCAGGAAGACACCTCAGTCTGCATCAGCATCCTCGCCAAAACACTGGAGCCTACCAGGAGGGGGCAGGGCTAAACAAATCAGCGGACTCGTTCCTATGGCTGTACAAACGAGTTAATGAGTTAACAAATGTGACCAATGAGGACAGCCATAATCTTAGTAAATACTGGGGGGCCAAGGACAGGCCGAATGGCAAGGCTGTGTATTGATAATGCCCCCCAAGATAATGGAAACAGAGGTATTTGCAGTTGGCAGGGAGGATGGGAACATGGAGGTACACCTCCGTTAAGTCTACTGATGAGAGGAAATCGCCCCTCTGGATGGTTTCCAGAATTGTGTGGATGGATTGCATTTTGAACCGGTGGTAGTTAATGAACTGGTTCAGTGCCTTAAGATCCAAGATTGCCTTCCAACCCACCCCCACCCCCGAGGATTGTTTATGTAAGCTTTTGCAGTTTCGCTGTCTGTGAGGACAATGTCCTGGAAATGGAGAAGAGCCAGGCATATGGCATGTAACTCCAAGAGATTGATGTTGTGGTGATGTTGTGGCTACCTTCCCCATTCCCTAAACCTAACCCTAACCCAGTGTCCTCCTGGGCTGCAGCGGGTCCTCCTTATCAGACATTGTTAAGTCACAGCTCTCTCAGAAGCATCCGAGTAGGCTGCATTAAGTTAAAGGAGAACTGGTTTAATGTCAACTGTCTGACTAGTGAACACAAAACAAGGAAACACTCTTTGGAGTTTTAAATTCCCAAAAGTAAAACTTTATTGGATATACCATTTTGGTACTGAAGAATCAAAACCAGCTCTGATTTTGCCGTGCAAATATTTGCTTACTTAAACATTAGCTTTCCTTTCTTTTTTTATGGGAACAATCTATCTGTTTCTCAAGCACCAGTTCATTGGCAAGTTGAAAAGCATTAAGATTTGAGAGAGGCAACACATTTCAATCTTGACAGTACCGCTTTATAAATCCTTAGTAAGACCACACCTGGAAAACTGCATCCAGTTTTGGTCACCATATTACAAAAAAAGATGTTAAGACTGGAAAAAGTACAAAGAAGAACAACTAAGGTGAATAAGGGCCTGGATACAAAAACATATGAAGAACAGTTGCAGGAATTGGGTATGGCCAGTGTAGAGAAAAGAAAAACTAGGGGTGACATGATAGTAGTGTTTCAGTATTTGAGGTCTGTGACAAAGAAGAGAGGGCTCAATTTATTTTCCAAAGGACCAGAAGGCAAGACAAGAAGCAATGAGTGGAAACTAATCAAGAAGAGAAGCAACTTGGGATGAAGGAGAAACTTCCTAACAGTGCAGACAACTAAGCAGTGGAACAGCTTGCATTCAGAAGTTTTACTGCTTCATCAGTGGAGGTTTTTAAGAAGAGACTGGACAACCATTTGTCTGGAATGGTAGAGGGTCTCCTGCTTGAGCAGGGGTTGGACTAGAAGACCTCCAAGGTCTCTTCCAACTTTGTTATTCTGTTAATTCTCAAAGCAGTGACATCATTTGGATGGCACTCTTTGGATTTTATCAATAGTGTTGGGGGAAACTGATTATTATTGTTTTCTTTAGGTTATTCTTTATTTTGAAGTTAGTATCAAGGTTCTGAATAACAAACCCAAGCAAATCAGGACTCTGAGGCCAGACACTTCCTCAAAGAACTACTTTACTGGGTAAATTGTATCAGCACACTTGATTGACAACCAAATCTGAATCTTTCCTGCGGGTTCAGCATAGTTAAAATCAGTATTCACCCCTTCCCCCCTAGTGCCACTGGTCACGCTGGCCAATTAGATAAATTGGCAGGGCTCCTCGGGTACTCTTCTCCGTCTCCCTCCATCACCTGGGAGATGACCTTGGTTCTCACGAGAAAGTTCAATGTTGTGTCTAGCAATATATTCCAACCTCCTCCCTATCGTGTGGCAATGTTTAACCAGGAAAAGGGCCTCTAGCAGGTTCAGTTCAGTGTTGACAGTTAGCTTATTATAGCTATGATTCTTTGACAGTAAAGACCTCAGAGTTGTAGAACTGGGGAGGTGTAGACATTGGGGTGCAGCCACAGGCAGACCTTCCAGCTCTATTCTGATTCAATTCAACATCAACTATATCAACAAAATCTGATTATGCTGTATGTCTTCCCCTTTATTATACTTCTATGAATCAAAGAAGTGTCTGAGCTGCTGAATGTTATGTGTTCTTTTAAACTTAAAATACGTTTCATTCTTCATTGCCCTCGGAACATATCTGGCATATCTCTATCATGGTACTCTTGCTTACTTTTTGCAGCTCTCATGACATTCTGACATTCTGGCCACTCTGACGGCAGCACTTAGAAGCCAGGAGTCAGTGGCTATGAAGCGAGTTCACAGAAAACTGTAGCTGTCAGAATATTGCATAGGGCCTCTGAATTCTGGTGGTTTATTTGCAAGAATCTGCTTGCTTTCTATATTTTTTTGTATAGATCAGCATTCCAAAGTCACCAAGAAATTAATCTGAAACACACACACACCCTTTCAATATTACTTACAGTGGCAGGTAGAATCAGTGGCACACCAGGGGGTGGGTTGTCAGCTGAGGTCTGGACAGCATCAAGCACAGAGTATTCAAATCCAACTTTTCCTTTGTTTTTCAGAATGATCTCAGCCATACAGATGTTGTCAAAGGGCTTAGGAGACAAGAGGACAATTCTAATGTGAAATAGCACCTGCTTTTTGGCCAAAGCCCCCTTTCTGATTCCCTCACAACTCTTCACCAGGCAAGGCTGGAAGGGATTTCTTTTATTAGGCATACACAATGTTTCAATGTTAGAAACATTCAATAGGCCTAAATGCATAAGTGAAATAACCCATGGATTGAGAGGGAGACCCAAAGTGATGAAAATGTTATTCTGCAATGATGTTCAAGCAGTATAATTCCAAGAAATGTGGCCAAACTTTTAACTAGCATCAACTTGTCCACTATTCAAACTGTTTCAATGTTCACCTCTGTAAAAAACATAATAACATTTTATTTAGTTTACTAACATATAGATATATTTTTATATTTATATGCAAGTTCTGGTATTTCTGTTTATTCACAGATGCTCCCCTCCCGTTCCTCACTGAAAATTAGGGAGGGTCCCTTCTGAGACCTTTTCTCCCCACCTCCTTCTGGCTGGGATGAGCTGCAGGGAGAATTGGACCATCCTGGCAGATGCTCTAGTAAGCCCACTAGAATCAGATGCAATTGGATATTCCCTCCCATCAGTCAGAAACCTTTCTAAGAGCAGGAGGACTGGTGCCAGATCATTCCAGCCTGGAAGGTTTTCTGTGAGATTACAGGCCAGTCCTCAGAAATCCTCAGAAAATGCTGAGAGTCCCATGCAAAACACACAGGACTTCATTTGAGGACATGTGTTTATGTAAAGATGTGTTTATGTGCTTGAAGGATGACTTCTAGAGCAGGAGTCCCATGCACCTGCACCAGTCCACAGCCTGCCAGCAACTGGACCATGCAAACAAGCAAAGCCCCATCCACAAGATGCAGGCAGAAATTGAAACCATGCCCCCCAGAGAAAAAACTCTCTCCATGGAACTGGTCCCTGGTGCTCAAAAGGTTGGGGGCCACTGTTCTAGAGAATAAAAGGAAGTATGATGAAAAAGAGGAGATCTAAAAGAGGATTAAGAGCTCAACAGTGTTTCGTTTATGTGTGTGTGTGTGTGTGTGTTCATTCAATAAACAAACAACACATTAGACCTACCTGGAGCCCATAATCAATTTCCTTTTGGTCAAACACATAGTGAACAAGCGAGGCTTCACCCCTCAGCAGAATTTCATAGGTGGGACCTCCCTCTATTTCACAGAGTGCTTTGACACAAGCAACAATGTTGGCATGGCCGTAAAAAGTAAATGACATCTGCTGGGTCTCATTTGGCTGCAGTGTTCCATATAGTGGCAGGATGTCAAAAACCTGATTGAGCAAGAAAGGAAGAGTTACTGCTCCATTGCTAGGTGATCCAGGATTGATAGCTATGCTGCCCATAAGTGGGCAATGTGGATACTTTTTAAGGCCTCCTCTTCCCTCCAGAGTTTTGAGTTTCCTTATTGCTGTTTGAACAGACTTTTCAAACCCAGGAAGCACCAAGGACCACAGTTCAACCTCAAGCTACAAATACTCTACCGATAATGCAATTTTCCCAGTAGCAATTATGATACTGTAAAAGTAATGCTAAATGCGTGCAAACAACAGTTGTCATAAAAGATAGCCCCAAAGCCTGTGAAGTTTGCTTCTCCATGGTATCCCCATTGACCTTGAGGGTATTCTTCTCATGGAATGGGAGAAGACTGCAAAGGAAACAGTGGCTATAAAAATGAAGTGAATTTTGTTTCTTGGACTATAGTTTTCTGGAGTGCTTCAGCCCTTACAAGAACTTGCAGCAATGTATTTGGCTGAAGACCTTTGAAAAGTATCCTGTAGTAGTCGAAGATGAAAACCCTGAAGTAAGGAAATAAAGAGAAAAACATACACCTTGTAGAAATAAATATATCAGAAAAAGACCATAATAAATATTGACAGGAAACTCAGAAATAACACTGGGTAAGAACATTCTGGATTCCAGCACAGAACAGGGGGTTTGACTCAAGGGCCTTTTTCCATATTTTGATTCTTTCTAGGCAAAGCTCAACAATTCCTAATAAATTTCTACATTTTTTAATACAAGGGTAGCAAACCCTACCTTGTCTCTGGGCTTATTTAGATCGTGAGCAGAAAGCCAAGGATGAAAGTAGAGAACCAGCTGGGAAAGGTCCAGAAGGCTCCCTGACCCAGCCCCAAGGAGAAGAGCGGATGCTGCCTGAGAAAAACCCTTGAGGAAGAGCCACCTCTGTCCCAGGTCCCCATCCTCAGCGGCAGAGTGGCAGGGGAGCTTACTTCTTCCACGCCTGTCAAGTGTGGTTCCTCTGACTCTGCACACCACAGGACTTCTTTGGTTCCTGCCTGGTTCTTCTCTGAAGCCTCCTGAAAACAGAGCACACGAGTCCATCAGGAAAAGAAACGGGCAAAGAAAAGACCAACTCCCTTACATACAGTATGTGTTTAGCTCACAAAATCTCTCAGCTTGGAGGCTTTCAAAAACTATTCTAAACACAATTTATCCACAGTTCATCACTGACAAGACACGGATGATGCAAAAATGAGACAGGATGTAAAGACTATTAAATTTCTGGATTATTCTACTACATCCAGAAGAAAATGGAAGGCTCAAACTGAAAAGTCACCTAATATCCATGTGCTTGTCTTCTAGGAACAATTGTCCAGGAATAGCTGATTCCTGTCATCACAGAATTTCACTCAAAAGAATCATTTGCTTTCCTTAAGATGCTTATGTGTTGGTCAGTATTCCAGTGGAAAGGGATAAGGCTCACTTGCAAATAATCATGTTGAGAATTGTGGACGTTACAGCCCAAACAGCAGGGCAATCTCATCTCTGATGAACTGAGCAATTTCCTAGGTCTGCATCAATGAAGATGACCTGTCATCAGTTCTGATCCCTTTGTTTATGACTTTCCCCACCCCAAAAAAACCAAAGTCTAAACTTGGCTTTGGTGCTCCTGGGCAGCCAGTGCAGAAGGTTTAGCAGAGCAGCAAACCACCCACAGTTGACATCTTCTGCAGCAACTGCAGCTTCAGGTGAAATACATAAAGGGCCTCACAGTAATCTCAACTGGAGGTATAATTAGGACAAGCCCTAAATGAAGAGAACCAGGCTTCCCAAGGCCAAAGGTAGGACTTTCAGGAGTCAGTTTCCAAACTGAGCCACTAATAGACCTCTCCCCCACCCCCCAGTAAACACTGAGGCCTCCCTCCTCCAATGCCTTCATTGAAGGGCAAGAGATCAGAGGACAGAGAGTCAGGCAAGTGTTAAACTATGCCAATAAACAGGCAAACATGGCAGGATAGAGGAGCTGAGTGAAACCAGTTCTGGCAGTCGTCTAGAAAGCTGACTGGCCCTTGCCATGTACTGTGGTCTCCAATGACAGGACTCTGGCCAAGGAAATGCTACATCTTCTGGGGGCCATCCACCTACCTACTGTGAATAGAAGAGAAAGCAGACTTTGACTCACAGAAAATTGGCCTGTGCAATTACCTGTATTTCAGGCATAATCTGTACATCATCCATAGGTTCTTTAACAGAAATCTCTTCTCCACTTGCATAGCTGGTATTTTCTTCTCCAGCTGTTTTTCTAGAGGTAATTTAATGGGAGGGAAATATAAAGTATATTGCTCAAGACAGTTGGGAGTATAGAAGAAGCATTAAGCTTCTGTAATGCCAAGAATGACATCTATATATTTGCATTAGTTATTGAAATTAACTAATTATATAAATATATTAGTATATAATTGTATATTACATTAGTTTATAATAAGTATACATTAGAACAGCAGTCACCAACTGGTGGTCCGTGGACTACTGGTAGTCCGCGAGAAAATTTTGGTGGCCCATGGAGACCATGTATTTTTGCCGGTGCACCCTGGTGGAGGAGGTGGCCCATTGGTCTGAGATGACCAATGGGCCAGTCCTGTGAGTGTGACTACTACAGCTCTGGAATATGGGACTGGCTAATTGTAGGACAGGAAATCTCTGCTCTGGGGTGGCATGTGCAATGTGCAACTTTGCAGGGGTGCAATAAGCAAAAAGGAGCGCAGCCCTCTCCGTTTGGAATGAAATAATGGTGTTGTTGCTGTGGCAGGGGAGGGGGTGGCGCAAGCAGACCGAAGCAGCTATTGCAATGGCTGGAAGCTGTGAGAGTGAAGCACTACTTGCATTTGCATGGCATCAGCATTCCTCTTCGGTATATTTGCGTCAGCCAGTGGTGCAAAGCAGCCCTCGTCTCCTGCCACTTGGTACTCGGAGCGGTAAATGGCTACTGGTCTGGGGAGCAGCCGATTTTGCTGTCGATTGTGGACGCCAGAAAGAATCAAGAGAGAATGAGAGAGAATGAGAAAAAGAGAATGAGACAGAGAATGAAAGAGAGAGAATCAGAGAGAGAGAGAGAGAATCAGAATGAGAGAATCAGAAAGAGAGAGAGAGAGAGTGGGGGGGAGACAGAAAGAGATGAAAGAATGAGTGGGAGAGAGAGAGAAAGAGAGAGGGGCGTGAGAGAAAGAGAGAATGAGAGAGAAAGAGTGGGAGAGAGAGAAAGGGAGATGAGAGAGAGAAAGGGAGATGAGAGAGAGAGAATGAGAGAGAATGAGTGGGAGAGAAAGAGAAAGAGTGGGAGAGTGAGGAGAGAGAGAGACAAAGAAAGAAAGAGAGAGGAGGGAGAGTGCCTGAGGGATCCCATCCCGTCACTGGGAGTCCAGGCACTTCAGCAAGCGACGCTTAGTGGTCCGCGGGATTTAAAATTATGAACTTGGTGGTCCCTGAGGTCCAAAAGGGGGGACCCCTGAATTAGAATATTTCCTCCAGTTGAAAATTTTAAATGCCAGCATAAAGGTAAAGATAAAGATTTCCCCTGTCCACTCATGTCCAATTCTAAGGGGTGGGGCTCATATAACATCAAAGAATCAGTTCCTTACCAGCAATCCCTCCCCCACTTTTTTTGCATCGTCATTCAAGCATACAATTTTTCCATCTCATTGGGAACCTTCTACTGAAAGAAATTTTTCACAGAAAGTATTTTTCAGCCCATAGGCTCATAGGTAATGTTCAGTTTAATTCATTTACTCAATTTATAAAACTGTTCCACAATTTCTAAAAACAATAAACTCTCTAAAAATGCAATAAACTAAAAACAAACGCTTCCTCATACCAGCGTTTTTTCACAGGTGCAGAGGCTGCTTTTTTGATCAATGGATGCCATTTCACAGAATCAAATGCAGCAACTGGATCCAATTGAATAAATTTCATCACTACATTAATTGTGTCTTGGTATTTGCCATCCAAATGATGTCACTGCTTTGAGAATTAACAGAATAACAAAGTTGGAAGAGACCTTGGAGGTCTTCTAGTCCAATCCCTGCTCAAGCAGGAGACCCTCTACCATTCCAGACAAATGATTGTCCAGTCTCTTCTTAATAACCTCCACTGATGAAGCAGTAAAACTTCTGGAAGGAAGCTGGTCCACTATTAAGAAATTTCTCCTTACTTCTAGATTGATTCGCTCCTTGATTAGTTTCCATCCGTTGCTTCTTTAAAAAGAAATTGTCAGACCTGGAAGCCATCTTTAGGCCTGCCACATCTTCTTCTGTGGGAAAATGGCAGGGGAGGTTGCACAGAGTGTAGATGATATGTAGTCAAAATAACATTCCTTTATAAAGTCAAGGACTCATTGCCCTGGCACCTGGAGTCGGATGACTGGGAGGTATCTTCAGTGTGGACAGTGGATGATTGGACCATGTGATGGACATGAGGGTGCTGGGCAGGGACTTGAACTTTCACTTGGATGGGAAAAACCTGGAAACTTTCAGATTCAGGTTTTCCTAGATGTGCCAATATGACATCTCTAATAAAAAGGAACTTTGAGGAAATCCAAGCCTCGGAGTTTTCTTTCGTTGGGGGTGTTACTTGGAACCCTGACATTAACCCGAATCCCTTTTTACTAAAGCAGCTTCCACAAACTCCAGGGCATTGTCTGGGGTCCTGAGCCCCAGCATTGACCCGAACTGGGTAACAGAAAGACTCAGGGAAGATGGAGGAAGACAAAAAGACCATGGAAGAAGCAGCAGACAATGGATCAGCGATCCAGGTTGAGACCATCTACATCCCTTCCCAAGCCATGGTGGAAGCCATAAAAGCCACAGAAGCCGAACACCACTGGGTACCCAAAGCAAAGAACCGATGCCTGAACAGACCTTGCAACCGGACCTGACCCTGCAAAGCGGAGCTGTGGAAATCTACCCAAATCAGGAATTGCTGTTGGAACCACAGATGGATGTGAGACAAGCCTCGGTCCATGAATGGAGAATGCCAAAGCAGACGCGCTGCAGGCACTCCAGAGAATGGGGATTCCTGCCACCGTCATGCAGCCAGTTGCTGTCTGGTCTTCCAGAGTAGTTGAGCCAACTCAATGTCAGTGGAGCGGCTCAACCATTCGGTACCGGGAAGTTGAAGTGGACTTTGGCACAACCCAAATTCACTTTCCCGGGCCAGGAAATCGCAGTACAATGGAGCAGAGCTTCATTTCAATCAGTGCAAAGTAGCTTGACCCACAGTCTTGTGCCTCAGGCCGGACCAGCAGTGGCCCCGGTTGCAACCAGCATACAAATGACGCAGCAGCCAACCCTGTTGGGCCAACCTAGCTACGGGATGCCAGGCCACAACAGGGGTTCTGGAGTCTGCCTATCCCACCCCCAGCAACCGGCTTTGGGGCTGCCGCCAGCAAGTCAGATCCCCCTGGATGGGCATTTTACCCAGGCCAAGGATGGATGCAGTGCCAGTGGGCGCCAGCCCCCACCCAGCAGCCGATGCCTTTCCAGCACTTGGTCCCTTCCAGCAGCCAGCTGTGGCTCCACAACAGATAGCTGTCCAGCCGCAACCACACCTGCAACCCAGTTTGTGGTCCCGCAACAGGTTCAAGCCCAGCAGCAAGTGCCAGTGATGCTGCCAGATTCCGGTCCAGCAGCAAGCACCCAGCCAACCACTTGCACAAGCCCAGCAGTGGGTCCAACCCCCAGCTCCTCCCCCTCAGTTCTGAGCAATGTTTGATGGGACCCCAGGAAGCTAGCCTACTTCCTAAACTAAGTCCGAGCCCATATTGACCAATATGGAAATCAATGCCCATCCGCATGGGAATGGATAGCTGCCGACTTCCAAGATGCCAATGAGTTTGTCAAGCTACGCGGGCCAGATTTAGCAACATCGCAAGTGGAAGTGGAAACCCAGATCAAAGCCTTAAAGCAAGCCGGCAGGCCCACAAGAGAACTAATCTGAGAGTTTTGGAGACTGGCTGGGAAGTTATGGGACTGGCCAGAATGCCTACTAGTGCACACCTTTAGGGAGGCTTTGGATTCAGACCTTAGACTAGCCTGGGGTATTAGGGGAGTGCTGGAGCAAATCCAAGCATGCCCCATCCGCTTTGAGCAAGTGGATGGGACAATAACTGGAGGGACCCCTGCCACGCTTGTCACTAAGCTTCTCACACTGGAGATGGGCCACCACCGAGAGCTCCTTCAGTTTGTCATAGCCCCAAAAATTACTGAGTCAATCATATTAGGTCTTGCATGGCTAGACAAGTTGGGTCCAACTATAACCTGAACTACAGAAAGCTAAACATCGGACCTAGAGCCGCTGCCACCCGTACAGACAGACCCTTGCCAGGGAACCTCACTCCATAACATTTCAAAAGAGCCTGAAACAGTGGTCCCTGCAAATGACGGCCTACCCCGTAGCCAACAAGTGCCAATGGAATGGAATGGAATGGAATGGAATGGAATGGAATGGAATGGAATGGAATGGAATGGAATGGAATAGAATAGAATAGAATAGAATAGAATAGAATAGAATAGAATAGAATAGAATAGAATAGAATAGAATAGAATAGAATAGAATAGAATAGAATAGAATTCTTTATTGGCCAAGTGTGATTGGACACACAAGGAGTTTGTCTTTGGTGCATATGCTCTCAGTGTACATAAAAAGACAAGATACACTCGTCAAGTATCATAAGGTACAACACTTAATGATAGTCATAGGGTACAAATAAGCAATCAAATCATACTAGGAAACAATCAATATCAATATAAATTGTAAGGATACAAGCAAAAAGTTACAGTCATGCAGTCATAAGTGGGAGGAGATAGGTGATAGGAATGATGAGAAGACTAATAGTAATAGTGGTGCAGCCTTAGTGAGTAGTTAGACAGTGTTGAGGGAATTATTTGTTTAGCAGAGTGATGGCGTTTGGGAAAAAACTGTTCTTGTACATAGTTGTTTTGGTGTGCAGTGCTCTATAGCATCCTTTTGAGGGTAGGAGTTGAAACAATTTATGTCCAGGATGCGAGGGGTCTGTAAATATTTTCACAGCCCTCTTTTTGACTTGTGCAGTATATTGGTCCTCAATGGAAGGCAGATTGGTAGCAATTGAGTTGGTAGCAATTGAGTCCTACGGGAGAAGGGTGGTATAGAAATATGATAAATAAAAAAAATAAAAAATAAAATAAATTGTTTTTTTTCTGAAGTTCTAATTATTCTCTGAAGTCTCTGTCTGTCTTGTTGGGTTGCAGAACCAAACCAGACAATTATAGAGGTGCAGATGACTTACTCAATAATTCCTCTGTAGAACTGTATCAGAAGCTCCTTGGGCAGTTTGAGTTTTCTGAGTTGGCACAGAAAGAACATTCTTTGTTGTGCTTTTTTGATGACGTTTTTGATGTTAGCTGTCTATTTTAGATCTTGTAATATGGTAGAATCTAGAAATTTGAAGGTCTCTACTATTGATACTGTGTTGTCTAGTATTGTGAGAGGTGGGAGTGTTTCTTCTAAAGTCTACCACCATTTCTACAGTTTTGAGTGTGTTCAGTTCCAGTTTGTTCTGGTCACACCATGAGGCTAGTTGTTCAACCTCCCATCTGTATGCAGATTCATCGTTGTCTCGAATGAGACCAATCACTGTTGTATCATCTGCAACAGATGGATTATTGGAGATGCAGTCATTGGTATAGAGAGAGAAGAGAAGTGGAGAGAGCATACATCCTTGGATACAAAGACTTGAATACAAAGACTTAGAGGGGGTTTTCAGCAAGGAAGACTGAAATATCCTCCCCCTCATCACCCAACTGATTGTGCGATAGAGTTTGTGCCAGGGGCTAAGCTACCCAAGCCTAAAATGTACTCCCTGACGCCTAAAGAAATGGAGGAACTGAGGAAATACATTGATGCCAACCTAGCAAGGGGTTCCATCCAGCCCACAAAATCCAAGGTAGCAGCCCCAGTGCTCTTCAAAGAGAAAAAAGGTGTGTGTGTGTGTGTGTGAGAGAGAGAGAGAGAGAGAGAGAGAGAGGGAGGGAGGGAGGGAGGGAGGGAGGGAGGGAGGGAGGGAGAGGGAGAGAGAGAGAGGCTTTGTGTTGATTTTCATGGAATTAACGCCGTGTGTGTGGAGAAAACCTACTCTCTCCCCCTCATGAAGGACATGTTAAATCACATATCAAGGGGCAAGGTGTTCACAGAATTGGATTTAAGGGAACCGTACTACCATATAAGAATAAGAGAGGGAGATGAATGGAAGACTGCATTCAACTGTCCCCTTGGTAGCTTCCAATTCAAAGTCATGCCGTTTGGATTGCAATGGCCCCTTGCAATATTCATGCAGCTAATTAATGCAGTGCTACATGAGCACCTGTACCAAGGGATCCTTGTTTACCTGGGTGACATTCTCATATTTAGTGAGATCCTTGAAAAACACATAAGCTGGTACGGCAAGTACTGAAAAAAACTCCTTGCCACCAAAATTGTCCAGGTGTGAATTCCACAAAACCTCCCTAGATTATCTAGACTACAGAATCTCTAGCAAGGGGGTGGAAATAAACCCAGGAAAAGTGAAAGCAGTGCTCGACTGGCAGCCCCCACGCACTTGCAGAGAACTTCAAAGCTTCCTGGGATTTGCCAACTTTTTACAGGCAATTCATCCCGCCTTTTGCGGAGGTCAACCTGCTGCTGACCGAACTGCTGAAAACAAGGTCTTCCCCAATGAAGCAAAAGACCAACCAACCACTTGCTTGGACAATGGATTGCCAAAAAGCCTTTGAAAAATTAAAGAGGCTTTTTGCCCAGGAGCCTATCTTTCAACATCTAGACCCAGAGCAGCAGTTCATAATACAAGCAGATGCCAGCGATGTGGCCATGGTAGTGGTGCTCCTGCAAAGGGACAGCAAACGACAACTCCTGCTTTGTGCCTACATGTTGAAGAAACGCACTGGCATGGAAAGATGATAGGCTATTTGAGAAAAAGAAGCCTACATAGTCCACTGGGCCCTACTCTCATGGAGACAATTTCTAGAAGGGGGGAAAGTGCCTTTTGAGGTCTGGACTATCACAAAAACCTTGAAGCCCTGAAGACCCCTGCAGGAAACTATCTCCCAAACAAATCCACTGGGTACAGTACTTTAGACAATTCAAATTCGAGCTAAAATACATATCAGCAGGAAAAAAATTGTTAGCAGATGCCTTGTCTAGAAAACCACAGCTTGACAGCTGCCTGGTGTCCATGCTATCATTCCTCCCGTGCAACTGGCAGCTCAAGTCATCACCAGAAGCCAGACCAGGCGGTAACCTGATCCCAGTCGAGACAAACTGACAGCCACACTGAAGGAAGCACTACCAGCAGACCCCTGGCTCACGGACAATAAGGATGTCTTAACTATGAGGGATGGACTAGCATGGAAAGCGTCTAAGCTACATGTCCCTGCAAGCTTAAGACTGGAAGTCCTACAGCACAGTCATGACTAAAAGCTAGCTGGTCACTTTGGGTTTTTGAAAACCTTGCACCTCACTAGAAGGCAATTCTGGTGGCCAAAAATGAAAACAGATGTGGAAGATTATGTGAAGAGCTGTGCCACCTGTGCAGCCAGGAAAATGAGGCCAGGAAAATCCCCTGAACTCCTTCAGCAAGTGGCAAGCCCCAGCAAGCCTTGGGAGGAAATTGCAAAGGATTTTATAGTTGAACTCCCAGAGAGTGGGGGGAACACAATAATCTGGACAGTTATGGACTTATTTTCCAAGCAAGCCCACTTTATTGCTTGCTCCGGATTGCCTTCCACGAAAAAATTGGCTAAACTTTTCATCAAACACATCTACCGCCTACACAGAATGCCCTGCCAAATCATCTCAGATCGAGGAGTACAGTTTATAGCCACGTTCTGGAAGGAGTTTTTGAAATCTGTCAGGTCCACAAAGGGACTTAGCTTGGCTTTCCATCCAAGTATGAACGGCGCAGCAGAACAAGCGAATGTAATAGTAGAACAATACGTAAGATGTTATGTGGATTACCAACAAGAGAACTGGGTGGAGCTGTTGCGATTTGCAGAAGTGGCTTACAACAACGCCATGCATAGCAGTACTGGACTGACCCCTTTTCAAGTTACCAGTGGCATGGAATTTGTCCCCATGCCTGAACTGCCCAGAGAACCCCCCTCTTCTGTGTCTTTGACAGAATGGATGAAGTCTCTGAAAAAGGGGTGGGAAAATACAAAAAAAGCATTGGCAGAGGCAGCAGAGGAATATAAAAAACAGGCAGAAAAACACTGTTCCCTACAAACCCCTTTCCGTGTGGGAGATAAATTGTTTCTATCCACAAAATGCATAAGGTTGAGACTGCCTACAAGAAGTTAGGACCTAAGTTTCTAGATCCCTTTCCAATAGTGAAAGTAATTAACCCAGTGAGAGTTCAGCTTAGCCTCCCCCACATTCTAGGGAAAATTCACCCTGTGTTTTATTGTAGCTTACTGAAAGTTGGGTCTAGATTAAGACCTCAGACCCAACTACTTCCCCCCCTATAGTGGTAGAAGGGGACACCCATTATGGTACTCCTATAGTGGTACAAGGGGATACCCATTATGAAGTGAAAAGGATTTTAGATTCTAGAATATACAGAGGTCAATTACAATACTTAGTTCATTGGAAAGGGTACCCTTTGTCTGAAGCTACCTGAGTTAAGAGTTGGAATGTGAGGGCAGGTATTAGTTAAGCAATTCCATGACAAATATCCTGATAAGCCAAATGGTCCCCCTGATGGGGAGGTGTGGGTAAGTGAATGATTTTAACCCCCTGTGTTACTCTTGTTCTAGGACATGCTTTTCTGTTGAGGGGAGGCCGCCTGTCAGACCTGGAAACCATCTTTTATGTTTGGGCCTTTAGGTTTGCCACATCTTCTTTTTTGGGAAAATGGGAGGGGGGGATTGCATAGAGTGTAGATAATATGTAGTTAAAATAACATTCCTTTCTCAGAGAGTCAAGGACGCATTGCCCTGGCACCTGGAGTCAGATGACTAGGAGGTGTCTTCAGTTTGGATGATGGATGATTGGACCATGTGATAGACATGAGGGTGCGGGGCAGGGATTTGAACTTTCACTTGGGTGTGGAAAACCTGGAAACTTTCAGATTCAGGTTTTCCCAGATGTGCCAATACGACATCTCT
This sequence comes from Masticophis lateralis, assembly GCA_030761175.1. Lineage (NCBI taxonomy): Eukaryota > Metazoa > Chordata > Lepidosauria > Squamata > Colubridae > Masticophis > Masticophis lateralis. Next base: position 26,893,295 of record JAUDYJ010000010.1, read on the forward strand.
TATAAAGAAAGTAACTTTGAGGAAATCCAAGCCTCGGAGTTTTCTTTCATTGGGGGTATTACTTGGAACCCTGACATTAACTTAATTAAAAAAGAACCACATGGCATAGTAATAGTTAAAAAAGGAGCATGTGCTTGGAGCATATTTCCTGCCAAAAAGGTCCTTTCCCATAGAAGGTTCTCAATAGAATTTCAGCACAAATTCAGAATCCATATGTGTGAAAAAATACTGCTTCAATTCGTTTCTAGGTATACTATAAACAAATGCCTATGTATAATGTCAGCTTGTTTTTAATGTTTATCTTTGGACTAAAACAAAGAGAAAGATAACTCTAGCAAGAAAGACCACTCTGTATCCCACTGCACGTAGTGGTCCACATCAGTGTATCTCTTTGTGCAAAACTATTTTTTGCACAAATTAAGGCCACCTTCTTGGCCCTTAATGGATTTGTCACATACAAACCTGATGGAATCCTTGTGAATTTTGCACTTCAGGGGACTTTGTGGCAGCTTCAGGATCTCCTGCTCTTCTGTCCTTTTCTGGGCATGAAGAGGCCGAATGTTTTCAGTGCTGAACCTGAGAAACACAGGAGTCTTTGGGAAGAAGGGAGAGGGGCCAATCTGGATCTCCACCTGATGCTACTGGAGGGAACAGGCTGGGTTAGGGAGTAAGGCAGGGGGTGTTCAGAATGCATGCATCTTTCTAGAGAAAAGACTTGTGGGTGAGGATGGATGCTGCAGTGGCTAGAAATCTCAGAAAGGAAAAAGCAAGAAGCAACAAAATTATCACCAGTTCAGAAAACAAAAAACTGGTTCTTAAAAGCCCAGAAAAATTCACATTATTTTGTAGGGTATAAGGTATCCAAAGCATCACAGTGATTTATGAGTGATATCTGATATTCTGCCTTCAGATGCTTTGGAGAATAAGTCAACTTCCTCTTCTCTGTGACAGCCTCCCAAATATTGGAAGACTGCTATTATATCGCCCCAGCCCATTTTTTCACTAGACTCAGTTCCCAAGCCATTCTTCATATATTTCAGCCTCCAGTCCCCTAACCATCTTTGTTGTTCTTCTCTGCACTCTTTCCAGAGTCTCAACATCTTGTTTATATTGTGGCAATCAAAACTGGATGCAATATTCCTAGCATAGATTATTGAAAGATAACAATGGACATTTATGAAATTTAATCCAAATCATGGTTAAATACAATTTCTTAGGAAATTATTTAAAAGGTTAATAAAAGTTAGGATAGAGATTTTATTTATTTATATTCTTATTAAATTTATCTGTCAACCATTTTCCTGTTTGGGCGACTAATTTTCCACTCACTTCTTTAGGATCTACTAGATAATTTAATTACTTGAAACTGTTGTGAGGGGCAGCAATACACAAAGGATTGGGTGTCTTGAGCTGCTTAGCGGAGTTAATCCAAGTGCTTCTTCTAATCTTTCCACCAAGAATTCATGCTGGGCCTGCTTCTACTTTCCCAGGGAACTTGTATGCCGTCTACTGTTATCTTGCTGAAGGCAACTCGAGGTGAATTATTTATTTTTACTTCTTCATTTAAAACATTTATATAGTTGCCTGCCTTATACCAAACTCTGAGTTTTTCTTTTTGTAACCATAGAGTAAGGGATATTTTTGTAATCACATTTGCATTTTGCTGCAGGAAAATGAATTAATTTTTTATCGTTTTTTCCTGCACCTTTGTCTTTCTTTCCCCTTTCTCTTTCTTTCCTCTATATTAGTTTTTGTAAGTTTTTATCTTTCCTCTATGTTTATAAACAGAGTGGGGAGGGAGAGAGAGGGGGGGAAGGGAGGGGCGGAGAGGAGGGGAGAGGGAACCTGCCCATTGGTGGCTGCTGCCTGAAATTGACAGGTTTTTGCTGCTTTTGTTTGCTTCCTAAGTAGCTCTGATAAGCATGCTGGGCAAAAAGCCAGCTCTAGCTGATTCCTTTTTCTGTGTCCTCGTATTCTCCTGTAACCCCTTCATCTCCAATGAATGTAAGTACAAATATTCATTTTCTTCTTGTTAATTATTTTAGCACCAGGGTGAGTGTTTCAAAGGGCAGGAAATGGGAGAAAGGGGCTATGCCTTTTATCTAGCTTCCTCGTGAGTCACATTCTGGAAAGCTTCCTTGCCATTTGGACTCATCAGATTGTTGGGGTTATAACTGTCTGATGCTGTCAAGCAAAATAAATTTGCAGTAAAACCATAAACTCAGATGAAGTCATGTAATTTTTTTTTCACTTAATGCCCACTTTGATCAAGTTGCTGTTCCCCACTGTGGTCTCTAAATGAGAATTATCTGTACTAAAGAAGAAAAATAAATACTATGAAAACTGCTGCAAACTCAGACTTGTACGATCTAGATGCTCAAAACTAGATCTTTTAGAGCCTCTCCTAGAATATTTTTTCTTAATCAGAAGTAATTCCTTAAAGACCAGCTTTTGAAGATGAATTCCTTAATACACAATGAATCATGTGCTATAAATAACTAGAAATCAAGCAAAATTCCAGAATATACGAAGACTGGTACCTGATAAAGGACTCACGGTCATCTGTCAGGAAGGACCAGCGATATTTGATAAGAAGGGGACTGCAGTTGCTCATACTGATGTCACGGATAACTTCTGTGTCATTCAAGATGCAGCCAAAATTGAGATCCATTGTTTGGAAGTGGAGGTTTGGGAAATGCACTTCTCCCCGGAGATCGACATAGTCCACATGAGGATGCTCCAAGTAACGCAAAACGAGAACCTCTTCTGATACTCGACTACACAGGTCATCTCTATAGAAGGGGTTAAACCTGACTGAAAGATGATGTATCCCTCCAATGTCCATCTTTAAAGGCTGAATTGGAATCAAAGTTAAGTGTACATTAGTGATTAGTTTATGCACAATGGGTTCTGTGCACATTTTTAAATGACTAAAACATACCTTGAGGGCATTCTAGGTAAAGAATGAAATGGGAGCTCTCTTTTTTCCAGTTATGTATCTATGTATACTTTATTTATTTATTGAAAGTTATTGGCCTCCCAACTCCGGTAGACTCTGAATGGACTGAAGCACTTAGCAGAAGTTAGATAGGGGGAAGAGCAGGAGGAAGCCAAGGATACGGGCAGCAGCTGGGGTGGGGGTTGTAACAGAAAGCACTGGAAAGAGGAGGGGGAGAACAATTATTGGGATGCCTTAATTCATCATACTTGTAAAACTGCCCAACTCCATAAGGTCTCTGACTGGGGTACAATATTAGGAACAGATTAGAATAATTAACAAATCTGAAAATATATATTACAATGATATGAACATATAGATTATGATAATATGTTACACTAGAGATAGAAGGGAGAGGGGTGAGTCACACCAACCTTCCCTACTCAGCCTGAGTGGCTCTGGGATCCCTGCAGGTTTGATTCTGCCCCAAACCCTAAGCAACAAAAAACATTCTGTCAAATCAAAATTTGAAACTTGGCAGAATTTCCAAAATGTGATTTGCTTGTTTTGGTTTTGAATCAAAACACTGTCAGTATATTCATGAACTGGCACAGCAACAAATGGGGGACTGTTTGGTAACTGAACCATAGTATTTAAAATGTCCATTTTCGAAGTGCTGTGTAGATATTTATTTATTGGTTATTTATTGGTTTGATTTATATGCTGCCCTTCTCTGGAGACTCAGGGTGGCTTACAATGCGTTAAGCAATAGCCTTCATACTTTTTGTATATACCTGCTTAGTAGGGCTTTTGGCCCCCCCTAAGCGGTGTACTTTTTTTTGCAAAGTCAGTTTATTGCCCCCACAATCTGGGGCCTCATTTTACCTACCTCGGAAGGCTAAGTCAACCTTGAGCCTGGTAAGATTTGAATTCACAGTAATTGCAGGCAGCTGGCAGCTAAGTGCTACTTTAACAGCACTTTAGTCCACTGCTCCACCAAGGCTCTTATTCCACGTATGGGTTAAACTCTTATTTATTTGCTCAAGACTGAGTGTAATTTTTTTCTTTTTCCATGACCACGCCTCCTACTTCCTGTGGTCTTCAGTCTTTTCACAAAGACGTAGTCATCCAAGAACTTGTATCACAAGGAAACAAAAGAAAGAACACCCACCTCTACCAGGACCAGGCAGCCTACAGGGTGGGTTGGAATGTCTTCACAGCGCTTCAAAAATGGACATTCAGCTAAACCACTGTCCGTTTTCCAAAGTGCTGCTCCAGCATTCCATGTATGGGACATACCCAAGCTTATGGACTTTGGGGTCTGACTGATCCCCTGGTCCTGGGTGGAAATGACACTTTGCAAAACCCTCCTCCCAAGTGATGCTTCCGCAGAGGCAAAAGTGTCCAATTTGTAATGTCTGACAAAAGATGACAAGGATGGCCATGTGGCTGCTCTACAAATGTCTGAAATAAAAGCTTGAGTGGCCCAAGCAGCCATGGTAGCTGCGCTGCAAGTAGAATGGACCAAAATAAGTCCAGGTAAGGGTTTGGCCTTGAGCTCATATGCTTTTGTGATACAGGCTTTCAGCCACCTGCCCACTGAGCAGAAGAAACCTTTCGACTCATAGACAAAGGATGAAAAAATACAAACAAGGCTTCAGTCCGATGAAAGGAAGCCATTCTTCTTATATACATGTGGAGAGCCCTGCGAATATCTAACGTGTGCCATCTGACTTTCATCGGATGTTGTGGATCTGGACAGAAATCAGGAAGAATAAGTTCCTGCACCCAGTGAAACCAAGAATTCACCTTAGGCAGTAAGGCCGGGTCCATTCGTAAAACCACTCTGTTAGTATGGAAATTACAGAGGTCCTTCCAGATCGATAAGGCCACCAGTTCCGAGATTCTTCTAGCTGATGTGATTGCTAGAAGAAAGGCAACCTTGAGAGTCAGAAAACATGGACCGATGGAACCCAACAGCTCAAATGGAGAAGTTGTGAGGGCTTGAAGCACCAGAGACAAATCCCTGTAGGGTAACAATGCACCAAAGGAGGGCTGAGTTTGGCAGCTCCTTGGAGAAAACAACAAACCCTCGGATGTTGAGAAAGGGACCAATGGGAATCACAGGTAAGTATCATCGATAAGATGGCCACCTGTTGACATAAGGTGGCAAGTGCCAAACTGTTGTCTAGTCCCACTTGCAGAAACTCCAAAACCTCTGGAACCGAAGCTGACCTAGGGTCTACGTATACTTCACACACCACTGACAAAAGGCTCGCCAGGAAGCATCATAAATCCTGTTTGTAGATCCCCATCTGGATGCCTGCATCGTGCATATCACCTTGTCGGAAAGGTTGGCCTTGCTCAGAAGGACTCTTTCAAGTGCCAAATGGTTAAATGGAGCCATTGGGGCTCTGGATAGAGGATGGCCTCTTGACTGAGTGAAATCCTGTCTCATGGAATCCTCCATGGAGGAACACAGAGAGACTGACTAGGTCTGCGAACCAAGACCGGCAAGGCCAATGAGGAGCGACCAGAAGTTCCGCTCGTTCTGTCAACAGCTTGCAAAACAGTCTTGGAATGAGTGGAATGGGTGGGAACGCAGAGAGCAGTCCCCACAGCCAGTGACACCAAACAGCATTGTAATTCTCCACTCTTGGAACCCGGAACCTGGAGAAGTAGGTCGGTAACTGTGCGTTCTCTGGACTGGTGAAGAGGTCGAGAATGGGAACAGACTTGGATCCTGAGGTTCCTCAAATAGTCCCATATTGGCAACCACCATTAGTAAAGACTTAAAGAGTGATGGGCGGAACAGACCAAGAAAGATTGGCCTACCAGGTCTCAGCCCTTCATCCTCCATCTCTTCTGGACATTCCTCCCCTTGCGAAGAAACTTCACCACTAGAAGACTTGTGTTGTGAAGGGGAAGTCTATCTGCCAGTCACAGCAGGCTGAATCTGCTGATTAGCTCTGGTTGCCAACAAAGGCACTTGACCAGCGTGCTGAATACCCGCTGCCAGCATTTTGGACAGGGTATCAGAAATCAAAGCCTGGATATCCAAAGGTTGAACAGACAAATACTGTTCTTCTGCATGCAACCCTGCTACAGGTGGAGTAAATGTGGCCTCAGGAACCTGATGGCCAGGTGCCAACTGACCACTAGTCCCCACCTGTGGTGTGCTCTGGCCTGCCACAGGATCAATTTGCACAACCTCAGGCAATGGCTGGGAAGACATTCCAGGCTCAGATGTAGCCCAACTTTGGCTTGCAGTGGCAGCAACAGGTTGCAATGGAAGTAACACCGCTGGAGCAGCTGATATGGCAGCAGATGTGAAAGCACGCAGATGTTCTGCAACAAAGACAGTGCGCTGTGCCTTATCAAACTGTTTCTCTAAGGATTTGTGGTGCCTGCCCGCATCTTTGTCTGCCCCTGCAGTTCATCTTGCAGATCCTCCTGATGAAGGTCTAGCTTTGGCTTACTTACTTCTGGTAGATTTAGAAGTATGTTTAGAACCAGCCCTTGTGACTCTATGGAGCCTTGGAGGGCTAACAGTAGTTCTAAGTCAAAAGATACACCAGAGGCAGACATGATAAATAGATTGTTTCCAATAAATCCAGAAATTAATTTCTTTCAGGAATATGACTGTATGCAGAAAAATTAAGCTAAGGGAAATTCCCAATTACCACACAGAAAATACCAGTTCAAAGGATGACTGAGCTTCAGAAACACAGCAAATAAGGAACATGTTGCTCCCAGGCAAACCTGTCCTTCCAGAAGCTGCTCTCAGCACCAGATGCAGACTGCAAGACCCTTATCTGCAAAAAGATCCCAGGCAGAAGAATGACCAGGCAATTCAGCACAGAGACAAAGTACTCTAATCGCTGCTTCGCAATTCCAGGAACTAAGCCAGGCTTGCAATTGAAGAAATGAGCTTCCTGACTCTCTCCGCTCCGACAACACCCAAAATAAACTGTAAAGTGGCAAGCGCAGGCAGGAAGAAGTCCCCTGTGGCTGCGCAATTAGAAACAGCTGTTCTTCGGTGCAAAACCCCTTCACACTTCCAACAAATGGCGGCTGCTATCAAATTGCCTCTTTGAAGAGCCGCTGCTGCATTCAGTCTCCAAATAGGCGTGGAGGCAAAAACAAAGCCACATGCTACAAAGCACTTCCTGGTTGATGGAGTTTGCACCCGAGTCCCGGTCAGTGACTCTGTAGCCGCTCAACACATGCTGAACCTGCAATTGTGGTAAGGACTCTGTTAACTCCCAGTCACCCCAGAAAAAACACACCAGCGGCAACACAAACCTCGGAGGCACCCAAACAGGATACACACCGGACTGCTGCTTCCTCAAAAAAATAAACAATCAGGGTGGGGGAAGACGATCTGGATTTCCCAGAGACGTCTAACCCACCACCAGCAGCAAAGGAGATCAAATTCTCCTACTTAGTTTAAATGCACAGCTCCAGGCTCCATGTAACAATTCCAGAAAAATCTTAAACTAAATCTTGCCCCCCAGTTTGTGGGGGCAATAAGCTGACTTTGTATAAATATAAATATACAAAAGTATGAAGGCTATTGCTTAACGTATTGTAAGCCGCCCTGAGTCTCCGGAGAAGGGCGGCATATAAATCAAATTAAAAATAAAATAAATAAATAAACTACAACGAAGAAATTCCAAATAAACCACCAAAAAAAAAAATCAAAGGAAAACTTTTAAAAACAAGAAATATAGGTTAATCTGGCCTCTATTTGCCAGACAACTGAAATTCAAGTCTTGATTAATAGACTGAATGAAAAGACTGAAGACCACAGAAGTAGGAGGCGTGGTCATGGAAAAAGAAAAAAATTACACTCAGTCTTGAGCAAATAGATGAGAGATTAACCCATACGTGGAATGTTAGAGAAGCGCTTTGGAAAACATAGTATTTGTTGTATGGGTGTGTCTGAACTGTTCTGTATATAATCTTGAGGGCACTAGCTTCTCTCTCCTTCTTTTTTGCCTCCTCCATTTTGTGCTTCCATTTTGTGCTGTGTTTGTAATTGCTACTTCTCTTCTCTACAATGTGGAAAAACCTTCAAGGGTATTGTATGCCTTATGTGCTGTTATGTATATAAAGACGTTTTTAATCCTGCTGAATTGCCTGATTGTGTGTGCTGCAACAGACTCTAACAAACACATTCTGTTTCCTGCATATTCCTAAGTGTAGTTTTCTATACTCATTTTATAATTAACACTTTCTGTCTCTCTAGCATCTGAATGTTCTGCTAACCAGGATGTGGACCAAATTCAGATGAAGGACAGTTCTCTTACCTGCTCAGGAGCTAGAATCATTTTGTGATTTGCATCACAGAGGGCAAAGGGCTCTTGCAAAGAAAGGACAACCCTGAGTGGCAAAGAGGAAACGTTCTTCAAGGACAGAGGCTTGTACTGTGCGGTCAAAATATCACTGGGGTTCTGGAGAAAAAATAGAAAGACTGAACAAGAATCACACACACAGGCAAGTGTCACATACAAAATAAGGTAGAATCACAATATGATAATGTTAGAAAGGGCCATTGAAGTTCAGTCTATCACTTAGTGCATGAACTGATCAGTGGCCCATGACAATTAATGAAGGACTACTAGATTTTTAAAATATTTCTGAAGAATATTGATGTGTTGTGTACTACCAGACTAATTTTGATGCAACTCTTCCTTTGCTCAAGGGTATCCTTGACAGGGAAGGAGGAAGAAAGAAAAATATGTCAGAAAAAGCAAAATGGCTGTACAAATGATGAACAGGAAATTATCAAAATATATAAATGCTTGCTGAAATTCGAAATAGAGGATGTGCACATGAAATAATATATAATAAAATGGGTTAAGAACTTTGGACATAACATACTGTTGGAGCAGTAGGAAAATATATGGTTAAAAGGATGAAAATTCACATTATGTTATAACCAAAAAAAGAACTTTTACAAAATGATGTACTTTGGTATATGACTCCAAAAACGTTATCTAGAATGTATAAAAGTATCTCAAGTTTATATTGGAAATGTGGATGACATGAAGGGTTATTTTTAAGCGAATTGGACTTAAAATTAGTTACCCTCTCCTCTCCTTGAAAAAACTTTATAGCTCCCGCTGCCTTATGAAAGTTCAAAACATTCTTAAACATCCATCTCATCCTGGGCACCCTTTTTTTTTGAACTATTACCATTTTCAGACGGTACAGGACAATAAAAACAAGGACAAATAGGCTGAAAAACAACTTCTATCCCAGAGCAGTAACTATATTGAACTCTACTGTATAGTGCATGGGTTAAATACTACTAGTTCAGACCAGTTTGGGCGAAAAAATGTTATCGGTTCAGGGGAACCGGTATTTCCGACTATCAGTTGGGTGACGATCATCTGTGATGCGTGATTTATATTAGCTAGAATCATGGGATTCCCTGCTTTCTAGCTAATCTAAATTGCATGGCACAGTGGATTCCCCCCTTGCTGTTCTATTTACCTTTGCAGACTCAGAAGGCTTCAAAATGTTCCTTTTTTAGTGCTGCACGGGCGCACCTCAGGCATGCATGCGTGCAAAGTGTGCGTGCGTGCCAAAGCGCACACTCGGTAGCAGACTCAAAGAACCGGTAGCAGACTTCAGAGGACTTCACCCCTGGTATAGTAATGCAGTATCAGGGTTTTCAATTCAATTGTATAGAATGTGAAGGATGTGTGTTTTTGTTTTATTTTTATAGCTTTCTTATGTATGATGTACACTGAAGATGGCATTTAATTTCGTTGTATGAGGTGCAATGACAATAAAGTAAATCAACTTTCCCCCATTGACTTCACTTGTTAGATGTTCCCTAGGAAGGTTGCAAATAACAGTCCCAGGACCCTAGGATGCTGCAACCATTGTAAATGCATGCCAGTTGCCAAGCACCCAAAGTTTGATCACATGACTGCTTGACAGTTGTAAGTGTGAGAACTGGCCAAAAGTCACTTTTTTCAGTGCCATTGTAAATGAATGTTTGCAGATTGAGGGCTACCTGTATGTTTCCGATATGCTTTTATTAACAAAGTAAAACAAATTAACAACGCTTATAAACCATCTTCAAAGGCAACACCCGGGAACCGGAAACACCTCATAGAGGCACGTAGAGATAAGGATTAAAAGGGTTTTATATCAAATTTTAGGGGGATTGGGGAGGCGGGTGGTGAACGATGAGCTGGGTGTGGCTCCTCTTGATCAGAAATTAGGCCCGTCGGGTGGCTGTGGGGGGAGGGGGAGGGAATATAGAGGTTCAATGGAGAGGGCGTCTTCCAATCCCTATGATGGTTGGGAGGGGCAGAGGTGTTGGGGGGAGGAGGCTTGGAGAACCCCACCGCTTTGTTCAGACGGTGCTGCTCTCCAGCCCCCTTCACCCATCCGGTTCCCCTGGTGGGGATGGAGCGCGGTCCCCTGGACTCCGGCTGTTGTACCTGAATGCCAGGTCTGTGGTGAACAAGGCCCTCCTCGTCCAGGATTTAATTGACGAGGAGGATGTGGACCTGGTTTGCATCACCGAAACCTGGCTTGGGACGGAGGGAGGTGTCCCCCTCTCAGATTTATGTCCCCCAGCTTTTCAGGTACTCCATCAGCCACGACTCCAGGGGAGGGGAGGGGGAGGGGCAGTAGTGATTAAGGAAGTCTCAGACCTAGGGAGGTCACTGTTCCCCAGATAGGTGGGTGTGAATCGCTCCTTTTGAAGTGGGTTCCTGGAGTTCAGTCGGGTCTGCTGGTTACGTACCTATCACCCAGCTGCGTAGCCTCAGCCCTGCCCTCACTACTAGATGTCTTGGCCAAGTTGGCGGTGGAACTCCCCAACCTTTTGGTTGTTGGAGACTTCAACCTGTCCTTGGCTGGGGAGACATTTGAGTTGATGTGGGAGTTCATGGCCTCTATGGTGGTCATGGACCTAACTCAGATTGTGCAAGCCCGAACTCATAAAGGAGGACACACACTCGACTTGATTTTTCTCTCTGGGCAGTGGATAAATGATTGGAGGGAGGGGTCCTTATCCATTAACCCCCTGTCATGGACTGTTCATTCCCTCCTTAGGCTAGACTTTCCTAATGCCTTACCCTGTCGCTGGGTTGCGGGACTGGTGAGTTGGTTCCGCCCCAGGTGCCAGATGGAACCTGAAAGGTTCCTGATGGAACTTGGGTCATTTCCCACCTCCTTAACCCACGATTCCTCCGAGGCCCTAGTGGCGGCCTGGGAGCAGGCTGAGGTAGGGGCCCTGGATCGAATCGCGCCTATGCGCCCTCTGATCTGGCGCAGATCCCAGGTGGCTCCATGGTTCACCATGGAGCTCAGGGAAATGAAGCATCGGAAAAGACACCTGGAATGTGGTTGGAGGTCCTCCCGATCTGAATCCGACTGAAACAGTTAAGAACCTACATCAGGTCTTACCTTGTGGCAATGAAAGCAGTGAAACATCAATATTTTGCTGCTCTCATTGCATCTGCAGAAAACCGCCCAGCCACCCTGTTTAGGGTAACCCGCTCCCTCCTGAACCAGGGAGCGAGGGATGACCCCTTGCAGGGTCGAGCTGAGGATTTTGCACAGTTTCTGCAAATAAAATCGCTCGAATTTGGACTGAGTTGGACTCCGACTGGGCAGAATCCACTGAGGAGACCGGGGCTAGTCTTGGTGAAGTCTTCTGGATTGAGTTTGAGCCTCTTTCGTTGGATGAAGTGGACAGGATTATGAGTAGGCTGGGGGCCTCCACATGTGTTTTGGACCCGTGTCCCTCCTGGCTTGTCTCTGCAGCCAGAGAGGTGACTGGAGACTGGATCCAGGCAGTTGTTAATGCCTCGCTGAGGGAGGGTTTTGTCCCCACCTTACTAAAAGAGGCAGTAGTACGACCCCTCCTCAAGAAGCCCAACCTGGATCTGGATTCACTTAACAACTACCGTCCGGTCTCCAACCTTCGCTTCTTAGCAAAGGTTGTTGAGACTGTGGTGGCACAGCAATTCCCTCATTTCCTAGAGGAAACAGACTACCTGGATCCCTATCAATCTGGCTTCAGGCGTGGGCACAGAACAAAAACGGCATTTGTCGCCCTAGTGAATGATCTCTGGCGGGCCCATGATGGGGGTTGTTCCTCCATCCTGGTCCTTCTTGACCTCTCAGCGGCTTTCGATACCATCGACCATGGTACCCTACTGCAGCGACTCAGGGGGTTGGGGATAGGAGGCACTGTGTTGCAGTGGTTCTCCTCCTACCTCTCGGGCCGCTCGCAGTTCGTATCGGCGGGGTGTCAGAGATCCTTCCAGAGGCCTCTCACTTGTGGGGTGCCTCAGGGATTGGTTCTCTTCCCCCTGCTCTTTAACATCTACATGAAGCCGCTGGGTGAGATCATCCGTGGCTTTGGGATGAGGTATCACCAATACGCGGATGATACCCAGCTTTACATCTCCACCCCGGGCCACCCTGGGGATGCCCTTTCCGTGATGTCCCACTGCCTTGAGACGGTGTGGATTTGGATGGGTAAGAACAGGCTCAGACTGAACCCTTCCAAGACTGAGTGGCTCTGGGTGCCGGCATCTCGGGATTTAGAGATACCATCGCTAATGATCGGTGGGGAGACTCTTATCCCATCCGATAGGGTTCGCAACCTGGGAGTCCTTCTGGATTCTCGGCTATCCTTGAATGACCATCTGATGGCCATAACCAGGGGGGCCTTCGCACAAGTACATCTTTTGCGCCAGTTGCGCCCTTTCCTAGACCGAGATGCCATCGCCACGCTCACTCATGCCCTCGTTACTTCTCGGTTGGATTACTGTAACATCCTTTACATGGGGCTGCCCTTGGGATGCATCCGGAGACTCCAGTTAGTTCAGAACGCGGCCGCGCAGGTAGTTATGGGGGCCCCTCGTTACTCCCGTGTTACACCTCTCCTGCGCGGGCTGCACTGGCTACCGGTTGCTCTCCGGGTCCGTTTCAAGGTGCTGGTGCTTACCTATAAAGCCCTACATGGCTTAGCCCGGGCTACATACAGGACCATCTCTTGCCTTCCTCCCATCATCCGGTGCGTTCCCACAGAGCGGGCCTCCTCTAGGTGCCGTCAGCCAAACAATGTTGGCTGGCGGCGCCCATGGGGAGGGCTTTCTCTGTCGGAGCCCCGACCCTCTGGAATAGTTTGCCCACCGACCTCAGGACGGCCCCCGACCTCCTCTCCTTTCACCGCGGACTAAAGACGTGGCTGTTCCAACAATAATCTGATCGAGGGGTTGTAGTTTTACAATTTAGAATGGTTTTATTGGGGATTTTAATTTATTTTAATTTTGTTTACTGTGATTTGTATTGGTGATTGTTGTATGTAAGCCGCCCTGAGTCCTCAGGGAGAATGGCGGCATATAAATCACAATAATTAATAAATAAATAAATAAATAAATAAATAAATAAATAAATAAATAAATAAATAAATGCAAACACAACATCTCCCCTTTTCTAATAACAGCAACACTTTCTACAAATTGAGTCTGTCAGGGGGGCGTGAGCATCTACCGCTCCAAATAACAACTGGCTCTCTCACACCTGACTCTCTCACACAGGCCGGATCTCTTCACTCGCCATTTTCTGAGGCTTCGGATGTTTAGCTATCACCAGACACACCAACTTGCTCAGGACTGTCATCAATATCAGATGGGCATTCTTTATTATCCTTAAGTAGGTTTGGCTTGGCAACTGGCTCTGACCCACCCACTGGATCAGAGGAGTCTGGTTGCTCAGCTATAGGCAAGTCCACACAGTTCTGCTGATATCAGGTTCCTCCAACCTGCACCAAATAGGAACGAGGTGCCATTTGTTGTAAACAGGTACCCCTTTCCCAACGGCCAGTCCTATCTCCAGGCAGTGGTCTCATCCGAATTCGTTCTCCCACCTTTAACTCTGGCAAGTCTCTTGCAGATCTATCATATTTGGCCTTCGCCACTTGCCCCTTCTGCCGTAGCCTTTCCGGGACCCCTTGTATCACCACGGGCTCAAGCAACTTATTTGCCACGGGTAAGGACATCTTTAATCTCCATGACATTAATCTTTATGCTGAGCTACTGTCCATACCTTCGGTTGGAATATTCCTCCAATGTAAAATAGCCTTCCACGGATCGCTACATTCACCATGTGCTTTCCTACATAAGTTCTTAGCAATCTTTACAGCTGATTCAGCTTTTCCATTCACTTGCGGATAATGTGGCAATGAAGTAATATGATCAAACTCCCATTCAGCAGCAAATTTCTTGAATTGCAGACATACAAATTTGAGGATCATTATCTGTGATCACTATATTTGGTTACCCATAACGTGCAAACGGAGACTTCCATTTCTTGATGGTGATCTCAGCTGAAAGGTCTGGAAGGAGGTCAATTTCCCAAAAGTCAGAATAATTGTCCACTATTATCAAGTGCTCTTTCCCTGCGTAATTAAACAAGTCCATACTAATGATCTGCCGGGGTCAAGATGGTATCTCGTGTGACATCATAGTTTCTTTCTGTTGCCGATATGCCTATTCATTACAGATGGAACAATTACTGACAAAATCCTCAATTTCACCTCGCATATTCGGCCAGTACAATGTGTCACAGGCTTGTCTATAGCATGCCTTCCCACCAATATGGCTTGAATGAATGCGCAATAACATCTCCGGTCTCAATAACTTTGGCACTATAACTCTTGGACCCTTATACAGAATGCCATCTTGTATAGTGATGCCATCTTGTACATCTCTGAAGGACCAGTATTCCCTTACAGTCATGGGAATTGCCTCTTTCACATCCGGTCACCCACTAAGCACAATATTCTTTAATGTCTGTAGGGCCATGTCAGCGTCCGTATGTTGCCTCAACTGCTGTAACTGCTGATTCGTAACATTAAGATAATCTGCTTGGTTAATTTCAGCAAAACGTGTGTTCCTGTCGCAGCCAACAAACCGTCTGGTATTCATGTTCTCCTCCCATAGCTGTCTGATCTACTGTGGCCCTACTCAGAGTGTCGCTGATATACATTTCACGTCCTGGCTTAAAAATGACATCAAGAGTATAATGCTGTAAACGGAGCATCATGCTTTGCAAACGCTTAGGGGCACACAGAAGAGGCTTTTTGAATATAGTTATTAACGGTTTGTGATCAGTTTCAACTGTAATTATATCTCTACCATAAAGATAATAATGGAAACGCTGGCAAGCAAATACGATACTTAAACATTCTTTCTCGATCTGAGCATAGTTTAACTCTGCTGGCGAAAGCGCTCTGGACACGTATGCAACTGGCTGACCTTCTTGTAACAGACAGCATCCCAGACTGTTCTTACTTGAGTCACTTTGAATAGTAACCGTCTTTGTGACATCATAGTATTTTAATACTGGAGCAGTAGTAACCAAGTGTTTTATCTCTTGCACTGCCTGGTCATGTTTGCACTGCCTGTTGGATAAAGACGCAGTGCCAAACTGCGTCTTTATCCAACTGACGTCTCAATGGCTGGCACACCTCAGATAAGTGTGGCAAGAATTTTGCTAGATATGTGACAAAGCCAATGAATCTCTGCACTGCTTTAGCATCAGTAGGCGGTGGCATGTTCACAATAGCTCTGATCTTGTCTGGGTCTGCTTTTAACTCTTGTGATGTTAAAATATGTCCATGAAAGCGGACTTCTCACACTTTAAACTGCAGCTTCTTTATACTGAGCCTCAGCTTCACCTGCTTACACCGCTCCAATAGTGCCATTAATTTCCCATCATGATCATGCTCCGCTTCATCATCAGTGTTGCCACACCCAACTATAAGAATATCATCAGCTATAGGCTCAATTCCACTGAGGCCACTCAATAATTCATGCTGCTTCCTTTGATACATCTCTGGTGCTATGGAGACACCAAAGGGAAGTTTAAGCCACCTCTTTCTGCCCCAAGGAGTCCAAAATGTAGTCATTCCAGAAGAAGGTGACTCTTGCTGAGTACCCAAATAAAGGAATTGAGGGGGCAGAGAATCGAGAAACAGCCATGCCTGGTCATGCCACACCAATTGAGAGCATACCCATAGAATACAAGAATTTAGCTGAGGTTTTTAGCGAAAAAGCCACAGATGAGCTCCCCCCCCCCCCCCACTGCACCACTGACTGTGCAATAGAAATCTTACCCGGCGCAAAGCTCCCTAAACCCAAGATGTACAGCATGTCACCGAGGGAGCTGGAAGAACTGAGAACATTCATTGAGAAAAACCTAGCAAGGGGTTTCATCGAGCCAGCTCGACCCAAAATTGCAGCTCCTGTACTCTTTAGAGAGAAAAAAGACGGTTCAAAACATCTGTGTGTTGATTTTCGGACTCTGAATGTGATCAGTGTGCAGAACATGTATCCTCTCCCCCTTATGAAATATATGTTAGCACACCTCGCTAAACAGAAAATTTTTTCAAAGCTAGACTTAAGGGAGGCTTACTACCGTGTCAGAATTAAGGAAGGGGATGAGTGGAAACAGCATTTAACCCCCTCCTTGGCTGCTACCAATTCAAGGTGCTCCCCTTTGGGTGGTGTTGTGGCTCCGTTGCCTGAGCCTGCGTCATCAGCAGGGGAGGACTCTGAGAGTGAGGGAGAGGAGTTGGCAAGGCCTCCTTCTCCAGGACTCTCCTCTCTGGCAATGCCTCCGGAGGACACCGAAGGGCAGGAGATAGGCCCAGAGCCAAGCTCGTCCCCGCAGCCACAGGAGGACATTGATGAGGGGAGCGAGTTTTGGTTGGACCCTCGCCAGCGTCGGAGAGACAGGAGAGCCCAGCAGAGGAAAAGGCGTGGTCGTGATTAGCTGGTGGACCACGCCTCTTACCAGACTATATAAGGGAGGGATCGTAGTCATATCTTTGTGACGAACAAAAACAAAGATTCGTGGATCCCGGCTTTGAATCGGCCCTACGTCTCAGTTTTGGTGTGTATGTGACGGACCTTTTAATAAATACGTTGGCAAGCAGCTGCGGAGTGCTGCCGACCTTCGTTATTATCTTATTTGGTTGCCTGCCAGTTGATTAGCCTCTGGTTGTCTGAGGGGAGGTTCATTCTGGGCCCGGGGCCAGAACATCTTGTTCGTCACCAGCAAAAAAGCTAACCCATCGTTACCACGATGGATCCACAGCTGCAGCAAATTATCCAACAGTTGCAAGCTGACAACCAGCTCCTGCAGCAGCAGGTTGGCCAGTTGACTGCACAGCAGTCTGGGGGACATGTGCCTGCAGCTGTTCCTCCTCCCCCTCCTCCTCGTCGGAAAAGCCCTATCAGTGTGCCTGATAAATTCTCTGGGCAGCAGGAGATGTTCCCGGCTTTCATGGGACAATGCCAGCTGTTTATGGCAATGAGGCTAGAGGATTTTCCAGATGACCAGGCTCGGGTGGCGTTTGTTATCAACCTCCTCTCCGGCAATGCCGCCCGATGGGCCACACCTCTGTTGCTGCAGAATAGCCCCTTGCTGGCAGACTATCAGGGCTTTTGGCAACATCTGAGGGTGATGTATGAGGACCCTCTGAAGACCCAGACAGCAGCCAGGTGCATCAAAGATCTCCGTCAAGGGAAGTGCCCCCTGCAGGAATATGTGGCTGAATTTCGGCTTCTGGGCCAGGACTCAGATTGGAATGATGCAGCGCTCAGGGACGCTTTCCAGGATGGCCTGTCCGATAACCTGCAAGATGAGCTGGTTCGTGTGGAGGCGCCTCAGATCCTCGACGCCCTTGTTGTGCAGTGCTTGCGCATTGATGTCCGTTTCCAACGGCGCAAGACCCGTCAGCCCATCAAGTACCCCCGCGTCCTGCACTGACAGCGTCCCGGGTCACCCCGCGCTTTGTGGCGCCCGCAGAGGAGCCCATGGAGCTGGGAGCGGCCCGACCTCGCCTGACAGCCCCGGAGCGGATGCAGAGATGCCAAGGGGGATTATGCCTCTATTGCGGGGAGGCTGGACACTTTGCCGCTTCATGCCCCAAGAAGCGTAGTGGGACGCTCACGCCTGTTCCTGAATCTCGGCGGGACCAGCCGGGAAACGGGGCAGGCCCGGCCTGGGGGAAACCTTAGGCCAGGTACGTATCACTGCCCCGCCTGATTCAGCGGAGGTGGACTCGGGGTCCCCTCGACACCTAATCCTGGACACCCGGGTGTTGTTGGCCGACCGGTCAGAGGAGCTTCCGGCACATGCGCTGGTGGACTCGGGGGCCACCACGAACTTTATGGACCAGGCCTTTGTGGCCCATTTTGCGGTCCCCTTGGTTCCAGTGGACCCTCCGTTGAGAGTCGAGACGATCGATGGGCGGGAACTTGTTGCGGGGCCCATTAAGTTCGCGACTCAGCCCTTGCGCCTTGCCATTGGGGCCCATGTGGAGGCGATCCGTTTTTACGTGACGGCGGACCTGCATTTCCCGCTGGTCCTGGGGATGGCCTGGCTTCGGGCGCACGATCCGCAGGTGGCCTGGTCGAGGAACGCCATCTCCTTCCCGAGCCTGCAGTGCGTTGACCACATCCGCCACACCTGTGCCGGCCAGGACGTCTCCACCCCTGCCGTCTCTTTACCTCCTGAGCTGACGTCCTTCGCTGACGTGTTCAGTGAAAAGGAGGCGGACCGCTTATCCCCGCATCGACCCTATGACTGCCCAGTGGATCTGGTGCCCAACGCGCCCCTGCCCACGGGACGTCTGTACTCGATGTCGGAGCCCGAATTGGCCGCCCTATGGGACTTCCTGGACAAAAACTTGGCCCGAGGGTTCATCTGACCTTCATCCTCCCCTCTCTCGGCCCCAGTCCTCTTTGTGAAGAAGAAGACGGGGGAGCTACGCCTTTGTTGCGACTACCGGCGGTTAAACGCCATCACCGTACGGAATCGCTACCCCCTGCCGCTCATCCCGGAGCTGATGGAGAGGTTGCGGGAGGCCTCGATTTTCACCAAGCTCGCCCTCCGGGGAGCCTACAACCTGGTGCAGATGCGAGAGGGGGATGAGTGGAAGACGGCATTTGGCACCCGATACGGACACTTTGAATATACTGTCATGCCATTCGGGTTGACCAACGCCCCTGCGGTCTTCCAGCATCTGATGAACGACGTGTTCCGGGACATGTTGGATCGGTTCGTGGTCATTTATCTCGATGACATCCTGATCTACTCCCGGTCCCCGGAGAACCACATCCAGCACGTCCGCCAGGTTCTGCAGCGCCTGCGGGAGCACCAACTCTATGTGAAGTTGGAGAAATGTCTCTTCTTCCAGACTTCCATAGAGTTCCTTGGGCACATCATCTCCCCGGAAGGCATCGCGATGGACCCGCGTAAGGTGGAGGCCTTGCTTAGTTGGGAACCCCCTCGTCGGGTGAAGGACATCCAGTGTCTGTTGGGGTTCGCCAACTACTACCGAACCTTCATCCCGGGCTTTGCCACCTGACCTTGCCGATGACCCAGCTCCTTCGGAAGAAGGTTCCGTTTCAATGGGGTCCCCCGCAGCAGCAGGCCTTCGAGGCTCTGGCCTTTGTTACGGAACCTATCCTGAGGCACCCCAATCCACATCGTCCGTTTGTGGTCGAAACGGATGCGTCCAATGTGGCGATTGGGGCGGTGCTGTTACAGGCCCCGGCGGATGGCGGCACTCTTTTTCCCTGCGCTTATTACTCCCGGAAACTCAATCCTTCCGAGCGCAACTATACCATCTGGGAGAAAGAGTTGCTGGCTATCAAGGCCGCGTTCGAGGCTTGGCGGCATCATCTCGAGGGGGCCCGACACCAGGTGGAGGTGCGGACGGACCATCGGAACCTGGAGAACCTCACGACGGCCAGGAAGTTGAACCAGCGGCAGATCCGGTGGTCGTTGTTTTTCGCCTGGTTCAACTTCCACGTGACCTACATCCCGAGTGGCCACAACGTGCGGGCGGACGCCTTGTCCCACAAGCCGGAGTACTTCTCTTCGAAGGTCTCCCTGCCTCCGCGGACGGTGCTGCCAGCGGAATCCTTGGCCGCAGCCCAGGAACCCATGGACTTGCGGGCTCAGGTGTGGGAAGCGCAGCGCCAGGATGCCTGGTCGCAACAGCGGCAGGCGGAAGTCGGCCCTGCCTCCCCTTGGACTTTGGAGGAGGGCTTGTTAAAACACCGAGGCCGGCTGTACGTGCCCACGAGTCCGCTCCGAGCCATCGTTATGAATCAGTGCCATGACAACCCTGCGGCAGGACATTTTGGGTTCTTTAAGACACTGAACTTGGTGACGCGGACTTTTTGGTGGCCTCAGGTACGGCACGACGTGCACGCGTACGTGATGTCCTGCGTGCCGTGCCGACAGGCCAAAGCCGCGTCAGGCCCACCACCTGGACTTCTCCAGCCGCTGCCGACACCGGAGAGACCCTGGGGAGCCATCTCTATGGACTTCCTGACGGACCTGCCACCGTCCGCCACGTTCACTACCGTTCTCGTGGTGGTGGACATGCTCACAAAAATGGCACATTTTATTCCGTGCCGTGGACTGCCATCGGACCGCACCACAGCCCGATTGTTCCTGCAGCACGTTTTCCGCCTCCACGGCCTGCCGGACAGAGTGGTTTCCGACCGCGGGGCCCAGTTCACAGCCCGCTTCTGGAAAAGCCTGATGGCCACGTTGGAGGTGCAGGTGTGTCTGTCGTCGGCGCACCATCCGGAGACTGACGGGGGGACGGAGAAGGTCATCGGCATCCTGGAGCAGTATCTCCGCTGCTACGTCAATCAGCAGCAGGACAACTGGGCCGAGTACCTTCCCCTGGCGGAGTTCGCCTTCAACAACTCCCAACACACCTCCACCCAGATGACCCCGTTCCATGCCAACGTGGGATACCATCCACAGCTGTTCCCTCTGTCCCTCTTGGATTCCCCTGTTCCCGAGACCCAGGACCTTCCTCTCGGAGCTGCAAGCGGTACAGCAGCTGGTGCCTCGGCAGCTGATCTGGGCGAAGGAGGACTATAAACGGGTTGCCGACCACTCTCGACGGGCCAGGCTGCCACTGGAGGTTGGGGATCGGGTGTGGCTGTCCACGAAGCACCTCCCCACGGACCGGCCGGCGAAGAAGCTCGACCACCGTTTCATCGGACCCTTCCCCATTGAGGCAGTCATCAGCCCGGTGGCCTACCAGTTGACCCTGCCCCGGTCGATGCGGCTCCACCCTGTGTTCCATCGGTCCCTTCTGGTCCCTGAGGCTCCGCCGTGCCGCCTCCGACGCCCGACGGCACTTGCTCCCTCGACCACAGTTGCCGACGACGGCTCCATGACGTACGAGGTGGACAGCATCCGGGACTCCCATTGGCTGAAGGGCAGTTTCCAGTACCTGACTGCCTGGAAGGGGTATGGGCCTGAGGATTTCTCCTGGGTGGACGCTTCCTCCGTACAGGCTCCTGACTTGGTACGGGCTTTACATGCACAGTTCCTGTCCCGACCGCATCCGGACCATCAGCAGCGGGGGAAGGGCCCTGCAGTGGGGGATAGTGTTGTGGCTCCGTTGCCTGAGCCTGCGTCATCAGCAGGGGAGGACTCTGAGAGTGAGGGAGAGGAGTTGGCAAGGCCTCCTTCTCCAGGACTCTCCTCTCTGGCAATGCCTCCGGAGGACACCGAAGGGCAGGAGATAGGCCCAGAGCCAAGCTCGTCCCCGCAGCCACAGGAGGACATTGACGAGGGGAGCGAGTTTTGGTTGGACCCTCGCCAGCGTCGGAGAGACAGGAGAGCCCAGCAGAGGAAAAGGCGTGGTCATGATTAGCTGATGGACCACGCCTCTTACCAGACTATATAAGGGAGGGATCGTAGTCATATCTTTGTGACGAACAAAAACAAAGATTCGTGGATCCCGGCTTTGAATCGGCCCTGCGTCTCAGTTTTGGTGTGTATGTGACGGACCTTTTAATAAATACGTTGGCAAGCAGCTGCGGAGTGCTGCCGACCTTCATTATTATCTTATTTGGTTGCCTGCCAGTTGATTAGCCTCTGGTTGTCTGAGGGGAGGTTCATTCTGGGCCCGGGGCCAGAACAGGTGGCAAGGAGCTCCTGCAGTGTTTATGCAGTTAATAAATGAAGTGCTGCATCAATATTTATATAAGGGGGTTCTGGTCTATTTGGACGACATTTTAATCTATACTAAGACCAAAGCAGAACATGTGAAACTAGTCAGGGCAGTTTTAAACAAACTCCGTGCTGCCAAACTTTATGCCAAACTGTCCAAATGTGAATTCCAGCAAGAGAAGATTGATTATTTGGGATACCGCAATTCACACCAGGGGGTAGAGATGGATCCTCTGAAAGTGCAGGCTGTACTTGATTGGGACCCTCCATGCACACATAAACAGTTACAAAGCTTCTTGGGGTTTGCCAACTTTTACCGCCAGTTTATCCCTGCGTTCGCTCAGATTGCCCTCCCCATCACCAAGCTCTTAAAAACAAAGGGAGAGGACAACCCTAAACCAAAGCAACCATTGAACTGGACTATGGAATGCCAGGCGGCATTTGAA
This sequence comes from Masticophis lateralis, assembly GCA_030761175.1. Classification (NCBI taxonomy): domain Eukaryota; kingdom Metazoa; phylum Chordata; class Lepidosauria; order Squamata; family Colubridae; genus Masticophis; species Masticophis lateralis. The sequence continues at coordinate 26,915,723 of JAUDYJ010000010.1, forward strand.
AAACTTAAACGGCTGTTCTTGGCAGAACCAATTCTGAAACACCCAGACACGCAGAAACCATTTGTCATACAAGCAGATGCCAGCGATGTGGCAATAGGAGTGGTTTCCTGAGCAAGACCATCTCCAACCCTGCGCTTACACATCTAAAAAGTTGAATGAGATTGAGCAAAGGTGGGCTATTTGGGAGAAAGAGGCTTATGCAGTTCGTTGGGCATTGTTGACCTGGTGGCATTTCCTAGAAGGCAGGTAAGACCCCTTTTGAAGTGTGGACAGATCACAAGAATCTAGAAGCCCTAAAGACCCCAAGGAAACTCTCCCCAAAACAAGTACGATGGGCTCAGTACTTTAAACGGTTTGATTTTACTCTAAAGTACCTCCCGGGGGGGGAAACTTTCTGGCGGATGCGCTATCCAGGAAACCGCAATACAATAGTGCAAAGCCAGACGTAATCAAACCTATAGTACAAAACGATCAGCTAGCCGCTAAAGTTGTCACCAGAGCCCAGGCTAAACAAGAAACATTGATGGACAATGACACCACCCAAACTTTTAAACAAGCATTGAACACTGATGAATGGTTTTCGAACAACAAATCCAGCTGTCTGATGAAAGACAACTTGGCTTGGGTGGGTGGGAAGTTGTATGTCCCTGCAAGCCAAAGACTATGCTTAATGGAACGGTGCCATGACTCCAAATTGGCTGGACATTTTGGGTTTGTGAAAACTTTATACCTGATTAAAAGACAATTTTGGTGGCCATCACTAAAAAAGGACATAGAAAGCTATGTAGCTAGCTGCCCCATTTGTGCAGCAGCAAAAAGACGCCAGGGAAAAACCCCAGGTCTATTGCAGAAGGTAGCTGAACCTTTAGCGCCTTGGAGAGAGATCGCTATGGATTTCATTATGGAATTGCCAAACAGTGAGGGAAATACTGTTATTTGAGTTGTGAAAGACATATTTTCAAAACAGGCACATTTTATACCCTGCCAAAAGATCCCAACTGCTAAAAGATTAGCCAAATTATTCCTAATACACATTAATCGACTTCATGGTGCTCCACAAAGGATTATCTCCAACAGAGGGGTGCAATTCACCTCCAACTTTTGGAGGGCGTTTTTGGGCTTACTTGGTAATGGCCAGGGGTTGAGCACTTCCTTTCATCCTTATACTAATGGAAATTCTGAAATTTTGAACTCGGTGCTAGAACAATATTTAAGATGTAACTGGACTGAACTTTTGCCTTTTGCTGAAGTTGCGTTTAATAATGCTGTACATTCAAGCACTGGTTTTACCCCTTTTAGAGTAGCAACTGGCCAGGATTTCAGTCCCATGCTTGAACTACCCACAGAAGAACCCACCATCTCCTCACTTAAGGAGTGGATAGATAATTTGCAAAACACGTGGCCAGTTGTTAGATTAGCCTTACAGGAAGCTAGAGAAGCTTTTAAGATTCAAGCTGACAAGAAAAGGATGGAACCCAAACCTTTTCATATTGGTGACAGAGTATACTTATCTACAAAATTCTTGAAATCATTACAACCTTCAAAGAAACTAGGGCCAAAGTTCATTGGACCTTTCCCCATCACTAGAATCATCAATCCAGTAGCAGTTGAACTACTCCTTCCAAAGACACTCAGGCAGATCCACCCAGTATTCCATATAGCTTACTCAAATGAGACGTAACCTCATCCCTCAGACCACCTGCATCTACACCACCTGTCCCCATCATGATTGAAGGGGAACAACACTTTGAAATCAAGGAAATCCTTGACTCTAGGATACACAGAGGGAAAGTCCAATACTTAGTTGCTTGGAAACATTTACCATCAGCACACAATGAATGGGTTGCTAAACACCATGTTCGGGCTCCAATCTTGCTGAGAAAATTTCACTCCCAACACCCGAACAAACCTTGTTAATATGCTATCATGAAATCTTGAAATCTTGTGTATATTTATTTTTTTTACAGGTGGACCCTTTTGCTTTTTAAGGAGGGTACCATGTCAGATCCCAAAAAAATGTGATACTGCCATTCAAGTGGAGAAGGGGGAGCATGGCCTGTGTCATCAGATATTTTATAACCTATATCCTGGTGTTGTGGCTCCGTTGCCTGAGCCTGCGTCATCAGCAGGGGAGGACTCTGAGAGTGAGGGAGAGGAGTTGGCAAGGCCTCCTTCTCCAGGACTCTCCTCTCTGGCAATGCCTTCGGAGGACACCGAAGGGCAGGAGATAGGCCCAGAGTCAAGCTCGTCCCCGCAGCCACAGGAGGACATTGACGAGGGGAGTGAGATTTGGTTGGACCCTCGCCAGCGTCGGAGAGACAGGAGAGCCCAGCAGAGGAAAAGGCGTGGTCGTGATTAGCTGGTGGACCACGCCTCTTACCAGACTATATAAAGGAGGGATCGTAGTCATATCTTTGTGACGAACAAAAACAAAGATTCGTGGATCCCGGCTTTGAATCGGCCCTGCGTCTCAGTTTTGGTGTGTATGTGACGGACCTTTTAATAAATACGTTGGCAAGCAGCTGCGGAGTGCTGCCGACCTTCCTTATCATCTTATTTGGTTGCCTGCCAGTTGATTAGCCTCTGGTTGTCTGAGGGGAGGTTCATTCTGGGCCCGGGGCCAGAACACCTGGCGCCAAGGGGCCTGAGAAGGGAACTTTACCTGCAGGAATTTATATGACAGTCATGTGGGTTGTCTCACTTTAAAGGGTACTGGTGGGAATGCATGGTTATTCCGGGTCTCAAAAGAAATAGTAAAGAAAATACCTTCACACTTGTCGATTGGCCAAAATCTGCATTCTGACCAAAAGGGAGGGGTCTCTACCACCTTAATCCTATTGTTTTGCCTAAGGGTATTCAGATTGTGCTTTAGCTGGATGGCTTTCACTTCGGCTTAATAAAAGAATCCTTTTGAACAACTACATTTCAAGAGTTCGTACTTTCTTAGGTTGGAAGGAGAGGCCATCCTTACAATGGCAGAACTAGCAAAAACATCAAAATTAATTTGTTTGCTTAGAATCTTTAATAAATCACTAGAGATATGTTATGTTCCTTCTTGCTTCAAACACTCCACTATCACCCCAGTGCCAAAGAAACCCTCCATCAAGGAGCTGAACAACTACAGACTGGTTGCTCTGACATCCATAGTTTTGAAAACCTTTAAAAGGTTACTGCTGGCCCACTTGAAAATCATCACAGATGTGTTGCTTGTAATTTGCCTACTGAACAAATAGATTGACTGATGATGCTATTAATACGGCTGCAGAGCCATATTAATAGCATCATCTACCCTTTACAACATCTTGAATCTCCAAGGACCTATGCAAGGCTCCTTTTTGTAGCCTTCAGCTCAGCACTAATACCATTATTCCAAATATTCTCACTAAACTGATTCAGCTAGCCATGCCTGACAACACTTGTAAATGGATCATAAGCTTTCTAACAAATAGGAAGTAGCAGGTGAACCTAGGCAAAATCACATACAATTAGCACAGCCCTCAGGACTGTGTGCTCTTTTCACTTCTCTTCTTTCTCTGTACCAACAACTACATCTCAAAGTATCCCTCTGTTAATGTACTGAAATTACAGATGATACAACAGTGATTGGTTTCACTTGAGACAACGATGAATCTGCATACAGATAGGAAGCTGAACAACTAGCCTTGTGGTGCGGCCAGAACAATCTTTAGCTGAACACACTCAAAACTGTAGAAATGATAGTAGATTTTAGGAGAAGCTCTCCTATTCTATCACCTCTTACAATACTAGACAACACAGTATCAATAGTAAAGACCTTCAAGTTTCTAGGTTCTATAATATCTCAAGAATTAAAATGGACATCTAATATTAAAAAATGTCATTAAAAAGGACAACAAAGAATGTTCTTCCTGCACCAACTCAGAAAGTTCATGTCAGGGTTCCAAGTAACATGCCCAATGAAAGAAGACTCCGAGGCTGGCAATTCCTCAAAATTCCATTTTATTAGAGATGTCATATTGGCACATCTGGGAAAACCTGATAGAGTTAGAGACTAGGGTGAAGGGTAACATTGGTTAACAAAAATTAAAGAGAAAGATTATTATTGCAAAAAGTGCAGTGTATAAACTGTGTTGAGGGGACTAAAAATTGTATAAATATGTGACTCAGCCAATACTCTATTCAGAAAAAATGCATTGTATGTTTGTTTGTGTGTCTGTGTAAAAAAAATAAAAAACTTTCACAAAAAAAGAAAAGAAAATCATGTCCTGGAACGAGAGTAAAGCAGGAGATCAATTCAGTCAGCATGTTAACCACCTCTTTCCCCTCCCCCAGAGGATCCTTTGGCTTGTGGGGAAATTTATCATGAAATTGTTTCACTAGAGCATCAGCATTTACACCCCAACTATTAACCCACATAGCTTCTGACAAAGGGTATCCTTTCCAATGAACTAGATATTGTAAAATCTACCCCTGTGTAGTTTAGAATTCAAAATATTTTTTACTTTGTAATGGGTCTCACCCTGCACTACAATTGGTTTGGGAGTGCTGCTTGCTGCAGTCTCAACCTTGAACTGACAGCTGGTTTCAGTAAGCTGCAGTGGAATACCGGATTCACTTTCTGTAGTATGCGGGGAAGCTGAGCTGCACTGTTACTGGGTTAATTACTTTCACTATGGGGAAAGGTCTTAAGAATTTAGGTCCTACTTTCTTACTAGGCAATTTTAGCCTAATGTATTTTGTTAACAGATAAACTCGGTCTCCCACCCAAAATGGGGGCCTGGAGATATCTGTGTTTATTGGCTAGCTTTTTATATGCTCTGGCGGCATCAGCTAGCGCTTTTTTGGTATTTTCCCAATCCTTCTTTAATGACTCCATCCATTCAGCTAGAGTCATGGAAGAGGGTTGTTCTCTTGGCAGCTCAGGCATGGTGACAAATTCCATGCCGCTGGTGACCTGGAAAGGGGTCAGTCCAGTGCTGCTGTGCACCGCGTTGTTGTAAGCCACTTCTGCGAAAGGTAGCAGGTCCGCCCAGTTCTCTTGCTGGTAATCCATATAACATCTGATGTATTGTTCCACGATGGCATTCATACATTCCGTGGCTCCGTTCATACTCAGATGGAAAGCTGAGCTAAGTCCTTGAGACAATCCGACGGACCTCAGGAACTCTCTCCAAAATTTTGTGGTGAATTGGACTCCCCTGTCTGAAATCACTTGTTGTGGTACTCCATGTAGCTGGTTGATCTGTTTGATGAACATCTTGGCCAGTTTCTTGGCTGATGGCAGTCCTGAACAAGCGGTAAAGTGAGTTTGCTTAGAAAACAGATCAATGACAGTCCAGATCACTATATGTTTCCCCCACTCTCTGGGAGTTCTACTATAAAGTCCATGGCAATCTCCTCCCAGAGTCAGCTGGGCTCGGCTATTTGTCGGAGCTGCCCAGGGGGCCTTCCTGGCCTCATCTTCATAGTAGCACAAGTAGCACAACTTTTCACAGATTCCTCCACATCTGCTTTCATCTTTGGCCACAAAAATTGCCTCCGAGCCAGATGGAGGGTCTTTAGGAATCCAAAGTGGCTAGTCAGCCATGAATCATGGCGGTGTTGTAAGACTTGCAACTTCAAGTTGCTGGGGACATAGAGCTTGGATCCTTTCCACACTAGTCCTTCTCTCATGATTAAAGTCTGATCTGTTGGAAGTGCCACTTTTAGTTCAGCTGTCAGCTTCTCCTCTAAGGGTATTGCTCTGCATCTGGCTTGACCCCTGGTAGTGGCTTGCACTGCAATTTGTGGGATGGGAAAAATGGCATGGATGACTTCTTCTTGCTAGCTATCGAATTGGGGTTTCCTCGATAGCGTGTCGCCTAGCAATTTTTTTCCTCCGGGATATATTTGAGCTAAAAGTTGAATAATCAGAAGTATTGCACCCAGTGGATGTGTTTGGGGGAAAGCTTCTGGGGTGTTTTTAAGGCTTTGAGGTTCTTATGATCTGTCCAGACCTTGAAAGACACCTTAGCTCCCTCTAGGAAGTGTCTCCATGAGAGGAGCACCCAGCAAACTGCGAAGGCTTCTTTCTCCCAAATTCCCCTTTATGGCTCAGGGTCTGTCAGTTTTTTGGACCCTGAAGGTCCTTGTAGAGGAGCAGTGCCACCACTGCAACATCGCTGGCATCAGCTTAGACAATAAATTGCCTTTCAGGGTCTGGGTACTGGAGAATTGGTTCTTCCATGAAAAGGTGCTTCAATTTTTCAAATGCTTTTTGACAGTCTAGCATCCATGCTGATGGTTGAGTTGGCTGTGGCTTCATGGGCGGGGGCCAGGCTTCAACAATTCAGTTAGGGGTAAGGCCACTTCTGTGAAGGCAGGTATGAATTGCCTGTAAAAGTTGGCAAACCCTAGGAAGCCTTGGAGTTATTTGCCCATGTGACGGGTTGCTAGTGTAGCATGGTCTTCACTTTCCCTGGACCCATTTCAATTCCCACGTCCCTTGGTAGCCCAGGTAATCTAAGGAGGTCTTATGGAACTCGCACTTAGAGAGCTTCGCATAGAGCTTTGCAGCTAGGAGTTTTTTCAACACTTGCCGCACTAGTTTAATGTGTTCTTCTAGCATTTTGCTAATGATAAGAATGTAATCCAAGTAGACTAGGTGTCAGTTTTGGAAGACAATTTTCTTTTATGCTTCTTAACTGCCACATATTTTAGCTGGGGAAGTTGGGAGGGGGTTGTTGTTGGAGCGGTAGAAAGTTAGTCATAACAACATTCTGTATTCAAGGACATTTAGCTGGGCGTGGAAAACCTGGAAGCTTTCAGATTTGGGTTTTCCCAGATGTTTAGTTTAGTTTTAGTTTTATTGAATTTATATACCGCCCTTCTCCCTGAAGGGACTCAGACCGGTGAACAGCCGAAAATTAAAACAACATACAATACAAAAGTTAAGATACCTAAAAATAAATTAATTT